>JAUMJJ010000014.1:0-2400000 GCA_033556795.1 Tapera naevia | reverse complement strand
TTTTCTGCTCAGGCAAAGAATGCCTTCTACTGCTTTTATTTTGAGAAAGAAAAAGAACCAGAAAATAATAAAAAAATCTGAAGAGACAGGGAACAGTTATTAGTTTGGTTTTTATCTGTCAGTGTTACAGGAAACTTAAAGCCGTTATGTGGTGCAGAATGTAGAGAAGAGATATAAGTTAATCTTTTACATCCTTCAAGACCATCCCTGTTACCAGGTTGTCTTAAGTGAACAAAAGGAAGAACATTTTACCCTGTGTATTTTAAATCTGACATTCCTCATCATAATTTGTTGGCTACTCCAGTACAAATCTGTGTCTCTAAAACATTTTCTGTATCTACTCCATCATATACAAATAGTTGTTACTTATTGAATGAGAGAGAGAAATGTCCTGCATTGTTTGGTAACCCTTCATGTGATGTATACAAGCAGGTCTATCCTGCTATGTAATCTTATCTTGTTTTTCTTTTTTCTGGGCATGCTCTGAAAGACCATTGTTTTTTGGTAAGAAAGCTTTTTTTTTTTTTTTTGGAAAGAAAGTTTGAAACTCTCAGGAATTTTAACTTGAACAAGATCTTCAAGTAACTAATTAACTCCTGGCTTCAGCACCTTTGTTTATGCAGGGACTTACAGAGTTGGGCTGCAGAGAATAGGTTTTAAGGATGTCACTGGTGGTTAAATGGTAACTGAGAGGGAGGATAATGATGGAAGTTTTTCCAAAATAACTTATAAGACTTAGAGTGAAAAGGTTGAAGAAGATTTTTTTTTTAAAAAAAGCGATTACACAGAATTTAAATTAAAGAGAAATTTATTTAATTTTGAACTTGTAGCATTCTGCACTAGAACTTATTCATTCAAGTTCAGTTCAATGAAGCCTTTGTATAACTGCAGTGGAACCTGTGTGGCAACCCACTGTTATAGCAATCTTATTTATTTATTTATTTATTTATTTACTTTCCTTACAAATTAACATGCTATTCTGCTGTATCACAGTAATTAGTGCTTTCAGTTGTCTGAGAAATTTACTTTTTGAAAAGAGTGTTATTTGAAGTCTGAAGTAAATTGCATTAGTAATATTCGCTACGGAGAACATAGTTGTGCTTCAGAAAAAAAAAAGAAGTCCTGCTAATGTTTACTCTTCCATTTAAGAGTTTCTGCTTAGCTAAGCAATATACTGTGACACTAAATCTCTGATATAGCTTTTTCCATCTTGTCATCTTTAGTTTCATCTCGCTAATTAGCTCAGTCATCAAAAATACTGACATTTTCTTTATGATTAATTTTCAAAACTATAGATGTATCTTATTTATTTTACTCTCCTTTCTTAGCAGTATTTGTAAGAGACAGTATTTCAAAGTGTGATGTAAAAGATCTTGGAGCAGGAGCTAGTATTTTAGACGTTTAAAGGGCTAAGAGTTTTCATTGTCATCCTTTTAAAAGTTTTTAGTTTCTCTAGAATATTTTTAGATTTTAGTAAATGGAGTACTAGAGATCACCCACATACGTACTCCTCTTTAATTTTTGCTTTATTTTAGCACTAACAAAACCTACAAAGACAAAAAACAGTGAAGTCTCCTACAGGTAGCATGGAATAAGTCTTATTTCTAGTACCAGCAAGAGCACAAAATGGTAATACTATTTTGCAGTCAGCAGGCTTATAGAAATACGAAAGACTAAAAAAAATAGTGTAATGAAAGCAAAACCACAACACTTAATATTAAGTATACTGTGAATTACCTGCCTTAGACAGTGACTGTCTCCATGAAATGGTTCCTAGTATCTAGCCTTAATTTGCCTTCATCTAGCCTTACATTGGGTCATCTCCATCTATATAAATAATATCAACAAAGCATTTTTTCCTGGTTCTGCTGCCTCTTTACACAAAAGGAAGTGACTGCATAAGCTGTAAATGAGAAAGGAATCAAATTGCACATGCACTCACACACACACAGAGGAACTGCCAAGACCCCATCCGGATGCCATGCTCCTGCAGAAGGAACATGATGACAGCTCAATATCGCACTCTGCCCCCACGCAGGGGTCTTAGGCAGGAAACGTAGTCTATATCCAGCTGCAAGCGGATTTTGGAGAGCAACAAACAGAGACAGAGCATAGCCTGATCTCTGTTAACACCTCTTGCAATAAGAGACATGTACAGGAACTGTAAGGACAGAAGATTAACTTAATTTTTCACCATAGTGGTGTCATTAACAGAAATATGTTCCTACTGTTATAATCACCAGCAGCCTGGGAATCCTTCTTAGGGCGAGATCGGCAGCTGAAGTGCTGTAGCTGCAGATTTCTTCTCTAAATATCATCTCTGTTTTAGTGATAGTGAAGGTCTTGTTGAAGGTCATGGAGAGGCTGGGATGAGGAAGAACAGCAAGAACTACTGAGCCTCTTCAGCCTAGTCCCAGATATTTACGCTTTTCAGATGCGTGTGCATTGTGAGGCATAGCATTCTAATATTCATAACCATAAAAAGGAAGCTCCTATTTCAATTTACTTTATTATATTTTCCTCTTATAATAATTGCATGCCGATATTTCTGGTATTTCAGTTTTTCTTTACATATTTAACACTGGTAGAAAGTAATTTTTATGACTGTGTTTTTGTCAAGTTTAGAATAACTATCCAAAAGAAAGAAAGAAAGAAAGAAAGAAAGAAAGAAAGAAAGAAAGAAAGAGAAAGAAAGAAAGAAAGAAAGAGAAAGAAAGAAAGGCACAAAGGTTCCAGCAATGTAAATTCTGAACTTTCTAAAAGTTTAGTGAAACTGACCTTTTGAGACACTCTCACCTATTACAACATCTTTTTGTAAAATTATTATTTCTGACTATGAAATGAAAGAATGTGAAAGTCTGATATTTAACAGCCTGGAGCAGCTATGACCCACAAAATTGCAAAGGGGTAGGGCTGGCACCTTGTAGAAATATGTTTCTGAAGAACATTCTTGATATGTTCCAGGAAAACAACTGTATATTTATTCAGTCCATCAGTTACTTTTATGTCAAACCAGAAAAACCTAATGCTACAGTGCTTAATCAAGAATTGAATAAAATTACTAAATTTCAAAATTAAGATTATCTTTCATTATCCATCACACTCTATGAGTAATGTACCATTCCAGTAAGAAGAGTCTTAGACATTTTGCTTAATATAGGCTTGTTTTCCTTGCTTGTGACAGCCAGGAAACAGGGCACAACACACTTTTAATCTCTGTACTAGTCTAGCCCATCCCCATGAAGCCCACTGTGAGAATATGACTGTTACTTACAAGAAACCTAAAAATTCTGTCTTTTTCAACTTTGAGGATGTGTACAAATGAAATCACTGAAACTTTTTTTTTTTTGCAATGTAATTATTTCTTCCTTCCTCTTCAGCTTTCTGTGAAGTACTGTCTTCTAAGTAGGTTTTACACCTGCTCTCTTCAACATTTTATACTTTAGAGTGCTCTCTTTTCCATAGCTAGGAAATTATTCTAAGAGGATAAAATATTTAAATGATATGAAACCAGACTAACAGAAGTGATTAGCAATCATCTTCCACAAATATCTCAAAAGTAAACTGTGTCAGTGTATGCCAATATGTAAATTTACTCACTCACGGATACTCAAACACTGCTCTTACATACTTAAAATATTAAATAAACATTGGCGAAAGACGGCAAGGAATAAATCACTACTACAAAAATGTTGCTAGTGTGGAGTAATTCTGCTAACTAGCTATACTTTTGTAAATTTTTGGAGTGTATAAAAAAAACCAACCAAAACCAAACCAACAACAATGAACAGTCAGGATATAGTTCTACAAACTGCAGGTAATTTCCAAAGCAAACAGTATGTACAATAGCACTATACAGTAAATTGGGAGCAGCTGCTGATACTGATGTTACAGATGGTTACAAAGTGTATAATTTATATTTTCTGCAACAGTAAGTGGAAAAGCTGTTTAGACATAGATTCAGAATTTCTTTTTTTTTTCAGATCCATTATTGTGGATATGCACACTCATAGTCTGTGTTTTGACATTATTTTTACTATGAATTTGTTCGTGTAGTATTTGCCTCTTGAATTTTTTATGATCTTTCTAAGAAGGAGACTGTCTCAGTAGATTATCTACTTTTTGACTTTATAAAAATGTGGAAGCAGTCAAGCACTCTGTAGTCTAGATATAGTCTCAATGAAGCAGAGCAAGTATATGGTGAAAGATCAGAAGACTACCATTTCTAATATTAGAAGATACAGTTAAGCATTTGACTAATGCCAGTGAATTAAAAACATCTTCGTCCTAAAACCAAACAAAATGTTCTCCCAAACTTCAACAAAAAATAGAGTCAATATGAAGGCCTCTTTGCATGGATGCTGGACAGACTGAGTAGGTTTCATCTCATCTAGACTTAAGCCACTGGAAGACCTAGCCATGTAAACTAAACTGATCATCTAAGCTGCCTCTACAGTTTAGTGGAAGGAGAGAAGCAGTTTATCCAGCTGACTTATACGACTTTCTGGAGATGAAGTACTTTTCTAGCTAGATGAATCACTCTCTGCAGGAATCTCTCTCCATTGAGTACAGAGCATATCTAAAAAGCTGTGATTAGGCCCTTGATGCTTGTGGACTACAGTTAGGCAACATGATCCTTGGACCACACAGCACTTACTGCAACGTAAAAGCTTCAGAAGAACTAAATCCTTACTCAGTTACTGTAAGAAATCATTGTTTAGCTTTGTGTTAAGAATTGGCACAATATTTTCACCTTTTGGGTTATGCATATTGAACATCAAAAACTAAAGAGAGAAAAACCTATTTTTGTCTTTCTCAGTGGGCTAAACCCATGCTTGCAGTTTCTGTACAACTGTCTTTTGCTGAAATGCCAAATGTCAAGGTGGTCCTTAAAACTCCATCCCTTTTATTACACACCAACCCTTCCGGTGCTAGATTTTCAAAAGCGCAACATAATCCCTGTAACTCCTAAATCTGCTTTCATAAATCTCTGAGGGATAAACACTTTAATTTCTGCCATGACCACTGGCAGAAGTTAGGAAGTCTTGACAGTACAATGGCACATGATGTCAAACATAAGCCTTAACATTAACAGAGCTGGAAAATGTTAAGGATTTTGTTACCACTTGGAACTCTAGAGGCTAGTCTGTCTATGTATATGATGAGAAAATGGATCTTTTAAGACTAAGTTTATTGGTTAGAACATCATCCTTTCTTTACTGGAATTGATTTGTGGGCACCTGCAGCCTTAAACATGCTGGGCTCTTACACATTGTGAAGTGAACCTTTGTCATTGTCTCCTGCTTGTTTTGGTCTTCTGTTATACATGTTCATTAGAACACGTACTGGGCTTGTCAGCTTTCAATGATTTAATCATCTAATAAGAAAATAATCCCTTTACCTTTTTTTTTTCCCCACCCAAGAGAAATTTTTTTTAATTCAAAATGAGATAGCTTTATCCAAGACTTACTCTATTAGGGTATTTTATCATTAAGTTTAGACACATGGAGAAGCATTCATCTGTCCTAATTCAGGCAACTAAAGGCTTCGTCTATAAGACTGAAGTACTCACCCTAAACTGACTTTATAATCCACAGATAAATAGACACATCCAGAGATAAGTCCTGGAATAGTTTTGTGAGATAATCAGCAGAAATGCCCATCCTCTTACCACTAACTACAAAGGGAGGCTAGATAGATTAGTTCAGATTTGAATCTCTCACTTTCAAATATCTAATTAGGCAAGATGAAACTCATACTGGGACTCAACCCTAGTCCGTCAGCAAATGGATTTGGACTTCAGTCCTTTGCAGAATAGAAGAAAGATATTGAACCAGAAAACATTTCTTGAAAAGAGCCCCTTCTTCCTCTCCAGTTCAAAATCATTGTAAAGGCTAAATCCAGGAGAAGACTCGGGCCTCTTTACTCCAAGTGGAGATGACTGCCCCCCATTACTTAGGAGTCAAACATTTATTCCTTCTTGATCTGCAGCCACACCACAGTTTTTAAACATATTTGACAGATAAAATAAAGCAATTCCTTTGGGTGGCTGATGTGAATGACCCCTCCAGCAATCTAATGCTTGTCGGTGTCTAAGTGGTGCAATAACTTCTTGTTTCATTGGTGACTAGTCTTAAATTCCTGTAATGGGGAAAAACTGGGATCTAATTCAGCTTATATTAAATCAGGGACCTAGCAATGAAGTAGAGTGTTAAATGTGACCTTTTCGATATGAGCTCGTCTTTTACACTGAATCAGTGAACCTAAGATGTTTGAAAGGAAACCTTTGATGTGAATTTCATTGCTAAGCATTAATCTTTTTCAAAACATACTAAGAATCCATCAACACTGACCTTCACTGCTGTATATTACAATGAAGTAAGAGTGCTGATGGCTGAAGAGAATGCTACAATAGATTCACTTCAAACTTAGAATAAGCAATTAATGTAGGAATGTCTGAGTGGCACTCAGTTTCAGCACTGCTGGCTTGTACTGCTCCCTAATATGTGTATATGTATGAATGCATTTATGCACAGATACATTTTTTTTAATGATCACATACACACAGAGTGAGTCTTTAGATTGCTAAACTGTTGTTCCCCCAAAAAAACCACTGAGGCAAATAAATAAGTTGTTAGGTGAAAGGAAGTCTTAGAAACGTCATTTTTTCCATTTCCGTGAATTAAAAGGTGTTCATAGGCCTTTCCCTGTTTCCTATGAAGGTGACAGGTATTTTCAGATTGTCCTATTGACTGTAATGGAAACAGAACCAGAAGTAAATTTATTTCTATAGGGGAATTCCTTTCTATACAAAAGGCCTTACATTCCCATTCACCACTTGATTAACTCTCACTCAAACTACTGCTGCCGTATATTTTTTCTAAAACATCACTAAAAGCTCATTCATAAAAGTCCTTATTATACTTTTTTTCACTCCTTTCCCTACTAATGATATCATAAAATCCTACAAATTCTCATGGTTACTCTAACTTTTCTCAGATTTTACACAGAAATGAGGACTGCTACTTACTCGTGTATTTTTATTAAAATAATAGTTTTTCACAAGCATGCTGTTCTAAGTTAGGGAGACAGTACTGCATATGGGGAGCAATCAGATTATAGCAGAAGCTATGGGATAAGCATGTTGTAACCATGAACGGGGGGAACTGGATGTTTAATTTAAGAGTGAATTAATTAGAGAATATATATGAATGTTGAGGGGTGCAAACCAAACAGAACAGGGAAAGTGACATTTCAATAAGAGAGTTTTATAAAATATCTCCCTACATATCAGTAAGTATCTCTTGAATTTAAATTACTCTGAAAAATATAATTTTCTATTAATCTCACAATTAAAAAGTGAAACAGATTTAATGTTGCCTCAAGTGTCTCACTCATTGTATCCATATCTAGACACAATTTTCTGTTCTTTTTCGGAGAAATGTACCACATACAAGCAAACTCAAATCTACTGTCATTTTTCAATTTAAAATTATTCTTCACCTACTAGGTTTTAGAAAACAACACACAAAAACCTCTCAGAATTTTAGGCTCACACTAAACAGAAAACTTCTTGCCAAACTGTTGATATTTTCATTTATCTCCTGACACGTAAAATCTCATCATCCAAGCACTGGGTTTATGGTAGTAACTCATTGCATGTATCACACAACAGAAAAAATCCATGTCTGTTTCCACAGCTGAGCAGACTGATTTTACAAAATTGATTCAGTGGTGAATTATTACTTCAAATAAGGACAAGATGTCTAGCTTTTTTTTTGCCTGAGAGGCAGGCGTACATTAACTCAAGACTGCTAATAGAATAGTGACAAAACAGTCACAATGCTCTTTCTGATTCCCTGCTTCCTCCTCCTGAGACTCAGGCTCATTTAGAATGTTGATTCTTACCAGACTCTACAAAAAACTCAGCAGATGTTGTCAAGAGATAAATCTCAGTTTACAACAACAACAATAAAATCAATTAAACAAGCTCTTTAAAAGAGTTGAAAAGTGCTTCACACTTTGCAGTCTATAATATACATAGGAGTTTTTTATAGTTTTAAACATACTTCAATAAAGCAACACCAACAATAACCCTTTCTAAAGCTACAAGAACTCAGGGGGGTTTAATTCAAAACCTGAAAGCAGATTAGCTACTTTTTATTGGTTTTGATAGAAATCTTTTGTCTGTCTACTCAGCAATGGTTTTTACTAATTATATAGGGATGGGAGTAATTTCTAGTAAGCTTGGCTCTTCAGTCCCAAACAAAACTGAGTTTTTCATAGGACTGTATCTCTGGGAAGGTAATGGTTAGTTCTTGACATCTAATTTACTTTAAGGCATTTCAAAGCCTATGGAAAGATTAAGAGGCAAGATATTGAGGTAATCTCTGTACATGGAAGCTTAAAATAGAGAAACTGTGACACTTGTTCTCCATTTTTCTCTGGCAGAATCTGGTCCCCAAAATGATAGAAATAATCTGTAGGAATTTTGTGTTTACTTTGGTTTTATTTTGGTTTTGAGTGTTTACTTTGTTTCTGAGATCCACACTTTTATAGAGATATGTCTTCTTTCTGATATGATGCCTTAAGTATTGACCAAGTGAATATTTAGCATTTGTATGGCAATTTTGATTTCAAAGAATAATAGATTATAGACCACTGAAAGAAAGTATACTGCCCTCAGAAAAGACATTTTATTTACACATTCCCATACTCCCATCCAAAAATGCCTGATTTTCTTTTCTCAGATAAATCATTGAGTTTTATTCATATTGCTGCAATGTACAGAAAGCAGGACACCATCCTACTATGAAGATAAAGAGATTTACTATGACTCAAATGATAATTTTGGAAGAATAAATTAGAATATTGTTTTGGGGGTTGGTTTTTTTTTTTTTTGGAGGTTGGGGTCTTTTCCCAAAATGTGAAAATGTGAGCCCAGGAAGGCCAAATATTTCAAGCTTTAAACACAGAATATTGAAATCATACCCTCTATAAAAACAGAATAGAAAGAACAGAAATGTTATGGTATAAGCAGAAGCTGAAACAATGTACAGAGGAAAAATAAACTGATCCAAGGATTCTATAAGATAAACCGACCCAGGATTCTATAAAATAAACCAAACAAGTCTTTAGAAATAGCTTCTCCTTAGATGTTGGCTTTCTTACCAAACTTTCCTTGCATTTGTCAGCGTGTAGCGATGTAGATGTACATATACATACATAACAATATAACATACAGAATAACCTTTAATAAAAATTTTAGAAGTTTCACATTTCAATGAAAAATGCATATTCTTATGGAAAAATCTGCTTGTCATGTCAATAAAATTGTAGGTCAAATAAAAGACTTATCTTTTCCTGCAGTCAACGAAAAAGTTATTTCTCCACCAATTTTGTTGTGGTAAATCCCCAAACAGAGGAAGACAGTGAGCTATACAGAGGCAGTTCACACAAGCAGAGGTACTGGAGGCAGATTTCTTATCTATGGTAACTTCTAATTTGACCATCTTTTTGCTTAGATTGCATGTGGGAAAATGACTTGAATTCATTATACTACTCCATGAAGAAAGAAGCTGGCTGCATTCTCTGTGCACTTGTTCCACTCCAAAAGCCAATTTTTGAAATGGGGTATGCCAGCCTCTCTAAGTGGTAGCATACAAACTGGCTAGCTGACATTTGGCATTTCCATGTAAGACTTTTGTAAAAACAGATCCTCTTTATTTTTATTTTCTATATTAGCAAAAAGCCGTAAGGACAGTTTTCTTTAAAAAAATATTTTTTTTTCTAAAGTTAAAACCTCTCTCTGTACCAGAATTTAATTGAAGAAAAACTTTTTATAGCTGAATGAGAGTGAAAAGAGAGACTTCATTTGTTTAAGAAGGGGCTACTTACCTACTCAGTTACATTTCTTCCTAGAATTGTATTTAATTCCCATGATTCCATCAGTGACATACAAAGTTAAAATATATAACACATAGCTTAAGAGACAGTCTCTCCCCCTTCATAACTTCTCCTGTCTGAATCCTTTGGACATCATGGTAGCTGCCACGCTACTATGATTTCATTAACCGAATTCATATAAAGGAAAATAATAAACTAAATCAAAACTAAACCAAAAATATCCTTAGAACGTGTGTTACAATAGAAACATGAAAGGTAAGATTTATAAATGTAGAAACAAAAAATAATAAATATAATTCTGCCTGCTTTCTTCCTTCAGTTGGTTACTGAAAAAAAATCGATTTTAATTGACACAAATATTTTCTGCCATGAAAATGATGAAATTAACTAAAATGGAAACAACTGGTACACCTGTCAATATTTTAATTAAAAACTTCAAATATTGACATCTTGTACAAACAATGAATATGCATTTCACAACTATTACATTTCTGTCTGCTATGATCTTTTCAGAAAATTATTGAAAACTTTTTTTTTTGTTATAGACTGCAGACCATTTTACACTCAGAAACCTGCACTCACAAAAATACTGATGCAGCTCATGACACAAATGGAATTGCTTTAGCAAAATGGAGGATATATTTTTGATGTTGAGTATCATACATAAAAATATTTAGTTTCATATATTTTCTGGTTTCATTTTGGTTTGTTTTGGTTTTTGAAGCTAGCATAAAACTTTTACTGTGCATGTATAATGTGTCATAATCAATCCTGAAATTATGACTGAAAAAAATTTAAATGTTTTAAGAAAATCATGTAGCGAATTTTAGACCATTAAATCAAAATAAAAAGAGAATATATTAGAAGTGAGAGCTATGTGAAAAAAAAATTAAAACAAATACTGGTTGTTACTTTAATGTTAGAGGAACAGAACTTAACCTGGCTTCTGAGTATAAACTAATTCCTTATTTATTTATGTTTGGCTTTCTCACCTTGATTAGATAATTATATTTTGTTTTACTATTTTTTTGATAGGGCTTTTTGTAATTAAAATATACAGTTCTAGGTAATTAGTCTTATTTTTACAAATAATCCTTTCTTATATTTTATGTGCCATATTTTTCATTCTTTTTTAAAAGCAGAAACAATTTCACAAGATGTAAAGCAGTAGTAAATAAAATCTGCCACAATTTTCATAAGAATATAGAAACACAGAAATGTATTTGCCAAATGTTAATTTTGGTGAAAGGTTTGAAGTTTACATTATGAGGATTTTTTCCTCTCAATTCTTTCTAAAAGTTGGACTGGAATACCATTTGATATGCAGGAAAATTCATATAAAACATCCAGAACGTATAGAACTTATAGAATACGCATACCACTTTTTTATATTTTTTTTTTTTGTTTGTGCAACCTACTCCTATGTTCAAGACAGAAAGTGCTTTGAAATCATTGTTGACATGTATCTGCAAGGCAATTCTTACGTGAAATGCCTGATGTGCTCACTTACATTGTGCTGCATCACAATAGGGTGACTAATCATGCCATAAAAGTTAAATGAAATCATCTAGCCAGGAATAAGAATGCATTTTAAGAGTTCAATATTTCAAATATATTATCTGCTCTTTCATAGTGACTAATGTTTGAGTGAAAGGCACATATTTTTCTGAGAATCTAGAGCTTGATTGTTCCTCACTAAATTCAAAGAAAATGCTGCTGTTCACCTTTCTAAGCACAGAAAAGGAGTCTTTTGTTAATAAGACAGTGACATACGTGCATGTGTTTTAGGAAAAAAACTTTACTTGTGTGCAATTTTCTTTTTACCTCTGACATACCATGTGTTATTTCAAAAGCCTCCAGTAACAGAAGCACATACTCTTCACTGCAGCACAGAGAACAAGACAGTATGATGTGGTATGTGTGTATGGTGTTACATAGATGAAACAGCATGCTAATTCACTTCTTTTACATGGTGACCGTGTTTGTACTGATCTAAATATTATGCTTTGCTGTAAAAAACCCACTGATGCTGTAAAAAAAATAGAAATCTAAGAAGATTGAGAACATAATTAATTTTAGTTGTAGCCCATATATTAGGCATTTTAACTTTCAGTGTTTTTCTTAAAGTCCTGCTATAAATTTTCACCAGGAACTAACTAAAATATGTGTAAGAAATGTTTTTGTCCCATGAAAAAACATCAGCTGTCATTAGGAAAGTTATCTGTGCAGAATGGACAGTGTCTAAAACACCAGTCTCTAAAAATGGAAAAAGCCAAGATGCTCCACACCTTATCTTAGAATAATTATTGACTCAGAGGCACCATGTGTGATGGCTGTCTACGGCAAGCATGGTCAAGATTATCATTAGGCATGCCACACACCCAACACTAATTCCAGTGTCAGGAATTCAGTTCTAAAGCAGCTCTGCTGCAGTCAGTTTTTGGCTTGACTTCAAAGCTAATATTCAAAGTCAGAAAGCTTAAAACCATCCAAGCTTATTTAGATTCTTTAAACGGCCTGGCTTAGTAGATTTGTGGATATTTGAAGATTTGTAAATCACTGTAGACTGAGAAAGTCAAAAAGTAAAAAGTTACTATTTACAGTTAGAGTTTTCAACAACGTGACATTGGATTAATTTCAAACTGTTTTATCTCTGCCTACCACCTACTGTCCCTAAATATTAAGAGTACTGGAGTATCGCAACTTTATTATGATTGTGGAATTGTTTCCTTGCTTTGGTGGCAATGAAATTGCCACCAAGAAAAAGCAAACTATAAACCCAGCTTCTTCACTTGAAATCCCACCTACATCAAGAAACGATTGTCTACTTATCTGCTATGAGAAATCATTGGACTTGAGTCACCACTTTTTAAAGACACTATCTTGTGACTTGATGGTGTCATTAAAGAATGTGTTGGTATTTCTGTCACTTAAATTTCAGACAGCTTTTGCAATGAGAACATCTGAAAACTACTTATATGCATATCAGTTCTACCTCTTTTATATGCATAACTTCACGTTCTCATGTGTAATATCCAAAATAGAAGAGAGTAATACAGAAAACCACAAATAGAACGTCATCACCTATCATCACATCTCGATGCAAAATTACAATTTCCTAACTACTTCAATACCAGCTTGGAAATACTCTACCACAGAAAACTTTAATCCCTTCACTATAGACTAGTTTTCCTTCAAAGTTACCTCAGTCCAAGAATAAAAGATTATGATTTGTTCTGTGGGCATTCAGAGTTTTTCTGTACTGAAACATGTGTTGACTTGAAAATAGACTATCATACATTTTTGTGGGTTAGTACCAAGACCTATTAATTACCCTTTCAGAACTTAAAATTTTGAGTTTGGATGTCTATTTTGATCTCAGAAAGCATTTTGATATGAAATATTTATGAAGTTATGTGAAAAATTTTATTCTTACCTATGTTTTATATTTACTAATTTCAAGTATTTTCTTCTGTGCCCTACTATCCTTTGAGTCTTAGGGTTTGTGGTGAACCCTGTGCTGGCTGAAGTCTTAAACCGGAAATATTCACATTTTCTTTAAAATAAGTGTACCAAACTGAATTGAAACTCTTCATTCTCAAAATGCCAGTATTCCCCACAATTTAAACATGGAAAGAATAGATTTCCTGGTTCAGATTGCTTATAAAATAGCAATTCAAAGTACATCTAATGATTACTACACGTTTACTGTAGTAAATGGAAGGCCTTTCCTCTGGTTTTACTCAGAAGTCCAGCAACTCTGGGCAATTGCATGGTTTGAGCAAAATCTGGATGACTACTTTCCACCACCTCTGAAGCCCTACCTCAGTACTGTTGCAATGGCCCCTGTTCTTTCAATATTAGATTCCCAGGTCACACTTATGGTGCATGTTCCCTGCTTATTACACCATCTCATACTCAGTCACTCTCAGAGAAGGAACATTCTCCCCTCACTTGCAGTCATCCCCATACTCCAACAATAAAATAATACACACTCTGCCTGCTTTCCACCATTTGAGCCTTTCAGAAAGACATAGAGCAGCCTGTAACGTATTTTAGAAAATTCTTCTTGCTGCAGAAATATATTACTGCTTTAATGTGTGTATGAATTACAGTATGCTTGTGTATGTTATGAATTAACAAACCAAATTCTACCATCTCTCATGAATAAAATACAATGTTTCAGATTCCCTCAATGAATTCTAATGGCTTAAGCTAAAACCTGTGCTGTTTGAATAAAAGAAACAGGCTCAGTCAAGTTCTGAAAACTTAGCAAATTGTGTTGGCCATGTATAAAATTGACAGCAGCGTGCTAAATGACATTAGATCTCACTTGGAATGATCTGCCTGCTTCTTTCAGGAGGACAGGAGAACACAGAGCTGCTCCAGATTTACTTCTTCCCTATCTACCTATTAAAGCAGAGAGAGTTCAGTACTCCACTGCTGCAGGCTGACAGAGGTAAGTAGAACTGAGTTTTTGATAGCCAAAATGAATGACAAGGACTCTTCAAGGCACTACGTTTGTGTTCCATTTTTTTTTTTCCCTGAACTCTATGAATATATGCTGTTGACTAAGAATTCAAATCATTTATTTGAGTTTGTGGGGAGACAGAGTCTGTCTTCTCAGCTGTCCAATGAGAGGAATTAGAGAAACTAAAATTATGACTGAATGCTAACATTAGACAGTGCACACATTTTCCTATGCCTAAAAAGAAGGAATGAAGAAGGACAAACCTGCTCTGAGGATGATCATTGAGGCTATATGACTGAATGGAGTTTTGAATCTAGAGCCTTTAAATCTCTTAAGATTTTCTTGAACATTTTTACTTAGTCATTATCAAAGTGGATTTCCTGCCCAAACAGAATTCATCAAAGCCTTTCTCACCATTTCTATGCAGTGAAACTATAGGAAATTCCTAAGGGTCTCCTTTAAATGAGTGTTTTACTATTGGAATATGGTGGTGTTTTCTCTCTGAATTACTCCAAGTTATCTAACTACATTTATGTGTCTAATTCTTCGTGTCCTAACATTCCTGGGATGGAAATGTTTATTTACTTGAATTATATTTCAGTTGTAGCAGAAATGCTCACAAAATGCCATACCTCGACAATGTCCAAGGTACACTACTGGGCTACGAAAAAATACATAAATACCTATATTAACCCGTTCTCTCTTTCCTTAACCTCTAGGATTAACCTTCAGTGGTCCAAAAATAGATTAATGAAATATAAGTAAAAAATTTGATTCTTTTGTCTTGTAGAATTGCTTAAATTAATTATTTTCTCCGGTAGTTTAGTTTTACTGACTGCTTTATCTATTATAAAGATAATCAAAATGATTTCTGCATAAACCAATCTGAATTTGAATCTTGAAATGCATAAACTTCATTGAAAATGACATTAAAAGCTCATTAGGGCTTTGTTTCTCCTATCTGCATTGGTTTCTGATTATAATTGATAAAGGCAAGACATCTTGAAAGATCTTGTAAACAAGTACTGCTTTCATGTCTTCTTAATAAACTGACACACAGAGAAATAGAATACCATTAATATGCATCATTTGACCAAAAATCATCAAAATAGATGTATCGTGAGTAAACCGTACCCTACAATTGCTATAAGGAAATGTATTTTTTTAATCAAAATTTTGAATTTTTGAAAGCTTAGCTGTGAATCTCAAAACTGGTATTATATTCATTGCTGGATTTGAAGTGGAAACTATCAAAAAAAGAAGAAACACAACTTATAAACTGTTCCTTGTGAAGGACAGGTACTCAACATTTAAAGAGGATAAAGTATCTTTCCTTTAAACATTTTATCCATTTTAAACTTGTATACTTTTATATTTGTACTGCTATGAGAACAAGGAGTATTTTTTGGTGCAAGAAGGTGAGGGAAGAAATTTGACAGGTAAAACCAAATTATTTCTTTACAGTATATACAGTAAAAGTAAGCAGTTCAGTTCCTTTCCTTTTTCAGTCACATTTCACACTCTTTTCCTCATGAATGAATTTTCAGTCATTTGGCAGAAAATGGGGATTTTAAAAAAAAATTTCCTCAACCAATAGAAAAATATTCTGTAAGAAATAATGCCAAATTAAAAGCTTCTCCTTTGTTTGTTTTCCAAAGAAAAATGAACAAAAACGTACATTAACTATTTAACATCAGATTAAGAACTTTTTCTTACTAAACAAAATAAACACAAGCAATTGACAACAACTGGTTGTCTTTAATTGAACATCAGAGTAAGGAAATACGAAGAACAGATCAAAACTTTCCACTAGGAATGGGAGGATGCTACTTAACCACCCTGATATGGAACAGACAAAGGAAAAGAGAGGGAAGAGTCAGCAGTATCAAAGCAAGCTGTGCTTCTGTCAGCAACAGCCTCTCAATGCCCATCAACACTGGCCCATCTATTGTGACCTTGCTCACAGCTGCTGAGCGAAAACTCAGCTAGAGACAAAGGATGCATAGGAATGATTCTGCCTTTCCAAAAGCTTCCTGTGATTTGAAGGCAGGGGAGAAGAGTGGTGGAGATACTGACGTCACCAACTCTCATTGAGTTTCTGAGTATTTACAGAGCAAGGCACAGGCCCAGTGCATCTGATGAGAGGAGCAGTTAAATGTTGGGACAAGGTAGATGCCGTGATGGTGTCATTGATACAGTAACTGGAACTGTGGTGACTCTGCTAGGTAGAAAAGGTGTGTAAACAGATGGTTTCTCAGTAGTGTCATCTTTAGCTAAAGCCCAGCTGTGGTCTGGTGCTCAGATTCACTTCACTTAACTTCAGCATCTTTTCTAAACTGCCTAAATTAAGAGTTTGATAGTTCTAGTTCTTTTTTTCATGGTTGCTAGTGAGAAAGCTGTCATCAAAGAAAGGGTCAGTCCACTTAAGAAATAAATTATTTACTTCGTTTTGGGGGTATCTATTTCCCTAAACTGTAAAGGCAGGTTAGGCTGACTGCACTCTGAATCAGGTATCTTTAATCAGGATGATAAAACTAAGGCTCAAATTGTAATATCAACCCAGTTGCAATCCATAGACATGGATTTTTCTGACTATATATTCATGTTTTCCATCATTTTTTTTGGCAGATCCAGCATCTCGTTTTTTTTTGCATTGTGAATATTTCTCCAACAGCAATACATAATCAGAAATAAAATCTGGGCTACATTCTATGATCTAGTTCAATTTATTTCATATTTTCACATCTTCAGATACCTGCTGTA
The DNA here is from genome assembly GCA_033556795.1 of Tapera naevia. Classification (NCBI taxonomy): domain Eukaryota; kingdom Metazoa; phylum Chordata; class Aves; order Cuculiformes; family Neomorphidae; genus Tapera; species Tapera naevia. The sequence goes on along the minus strand of JAUMJJ010000014.1, from coordinate 2,382,860 downwards.
AATAAAGGAATAACTTTTGATTATAAAACCCTGCCTAGTGTTTCTGAATGAACAATTCTTATATTAAGACTAAACCCAAATTATTTTATATCATTCACTATACTAAGGAGGAAGAAGAAAACTTCTCCACAGCTGCAACACACAATTTGGTTTGGAAGGGCTGTGGTCAGACCTTTAAAATTCCGGTGGGATTAAACTCAGACTAATCTATATAAGTGAAATTAAACTTCTGACTCTAAACTGGTTAACTCGAGTTCTCTTTCCCATCAACAGTAGTGCCATATTCAGGCGGCATATAGTTATCCTAAAGTATGGGAGATGCATTTCTCCTAAAAGCCTGATTTTGTTGACTGTATATAAAGACAGTCTATGATGACCAGCCTGGTTTAAACAGATTTTTAGACATCTAAATGTAAGTCAGATTAATCCTACAATCAGTTTACGTTCACATGATCTCTAAAGCGTATCTTTATGCTACAAAAATTATTTGTATAAGCATAACACTGTAATCATGCACAGACAAAATTCTGGGGAATTATGGCTGTTTTGTGGAAATTTACTATATTTTTTTTTTCTCTTGTATAAATTAGAATAGTCTGAGACGTTATGCTACTTCCTGAAGAGTGAAACAGAGTGAACCGCACATCTGAATGGAGAAAGCCTTGGAAATCTCACTGATAGTTGAAAATATCTGCAAAATAATATTCAAATGTTGACTTATATTATATTAGCATGATACTATATCAGTAACACTTTCTGAAGTCAAGATCCTGCCTTTGAGCAAGAGCTGGTTCCTTTTATTTGCTTCTTTATGACTGGTTTGCATTCTTTATTCTCATTGTAGAAGACATACTGCTCACATTTAAAGAATGTACACCCACTGCTAATTACAGTCACAATAAAAATCACGCATCTTCCTCAACAAGACATCTAATAATAATGAAATACCACTCAGAATTTTACTACAAAGGAAAGAAAAAGCATATCAGATGTTTTCTTTAAAACTGAAGTCTAGGGAATGCCGAGTTATCTCTGTGCAATCAAGCATTCGTTTCTTCACTTACAGAAGTCTCCCAGAACTGTTACAGGATAGACCTGGAAGGCAGTACACATCCAATACGGGCTGAGGAAGAGGTCAGGTTAAGGGAATGTTTGGTTTACATTATTGTCCTCTCTGCAAACATAGATTACACTAGAAAAACCTATGGGCAGTCTGTTGTTTTGCATCAAACTTAAAGGCTTGGGCATATGGAAAGCCTCAATTTAGGAAGTGTGACCCTCAGAAATTTCTTTTTCATGAAAGAAGGAAAGCTGTTCAGAACAAGACTCGAATCTTTGCCACAAGAAGACTAGCAACATTTGACTACTGCTAAGTGGTTTTGGGCTTCTCTGCATCTTTTTCCTGCAAACAGTTAGAAATTGTCTTCCTGAAAAAAAGTCCATGTAAGAGATCTGTTTGTATTTCTTAAAAAAAAAAACGAAACCAAAAACATGCACGAGCTAACATGCAGTCTTTATCTGAAGTGCCTTCATCGTGATCTTCATACCAGAATGGAGTAATCACAATACAGAAACACGAAATGTTTTATATGTGTGTGTGTACATGCACAAATGTACAAATTTATTCTAATATTTGTCTTGATGAAGCCTCTTACTGTAAGTAAGTAATAAAAATGAAAATCAGCAACACTAAATATTTCAATGGCTAGGACTTTTTAAAAGTTTGATATGTAAGATTATGATAGAAAATTAATCAACATTTTCTCTCTCAGAATAATTTTATAACTTGATCCATAGATGGCAGCCAACAGTGAATCCCTAGCTAGTCCAATGGTTACTAAGAAGAAATATAATAAATCTTTTCATATTCAAGTACTAAGCAGTACTGATTTTAAATAAAATGCAGGAAATTTTTTAACTCTGAAAAAAATAATTTAAGAAAAATACAACAAAATTACCTAGCAGTAATATTTTAACTATTTTTTTTCAACCAGTTACATAGGTTTATATTATTAATGCATTTTAATGGAACTGTAGAACACACCTGTTATTTTTGATAAAGCACACTGTCCATGTTGCTAGACATTAAAATGACTGAGCGACTAGAGTAACATATCTGCAGTTGTATTTGATAGATAGAAAAGCGGCGTAAAATGGATAAATAAGCCTGTAAACCAGATAAATAAGTCTTGTTCCAAAGACCAAAAGGACACATGTAGGAAAGGAAAGACATTTGTCATGTCATGAGGAGAATAAAAAAAGATATGTTTCTATTTATTTATTTAATATCATCAGTAGGAATGGTGAAGAGTTGAAAATCAGTTACACGGTAGATTGAAGAAGTCATGACATCTTTTTGTCCAGGGAAACAAGAATGTGAACAGGAAGCAGAGAGTTGTTTATTACAGTGATGAGTTTTAAGCAGCTAAGAATTTTTTCTTATCATAATTTATATTTGTTGGTTTTATTAAAACTATACACAATAAACTAAACAATTAGGTTTCTAGATATAAGACTAAGTATGTGAATTGATTTAATATTTTTAGATACAAAAATTAAAGCTAATATAGGTAATTTCCTGTCTAAGGAAAAAGAAAGAGACAACTATGCAGTGACTTTTAAAATCCTTTTGTGCAACCATTTCATGCTATATATATATATATCTTCGCTGTATATATATCTTCTACACATAAATGAGAAAAATATTTGAGAAATAAAAGTTATGATCAGGGATTATGTCATACAGGTGAGAAAACGTTTTCTAGTGCATGCAAATTTACAACATACACTGAAGTAAAACATAGGTAAATGAGTTTGTGTAGAGTATGTGCTTCCTTGTGCCTCTATGTACCTCAGAATGGTATACAGCATTCTTTTAAAATACTATAGTGAAAAACATTTCGCCCCCAAGAAAGGCTACAAAAGGCATTCCCAGAGTATATTAAATAGATAGCACTATTTGTTAATCTTTTTTTCTTATATGTACATCTAGGTGTATACAGTCCAATTGACAGCATAGTCCCTACCACAGCTTCATTCACACTTATCCTAAATATGAATAACCTAAGTTCATGTAATGAAAACTAAACAGTGTAAAAAAGACATGCATAGCTCTTGAAGACAAAGCTTAGGGTTTGCATAAGTTGCTGTCTAAAAACCTTTATTCAGTTAGCAATGCCAGTATCTTCATGTCTCTACTGTTTGACACAATGATGGATTATTTATTTACTGAACAGCACTGGTGGCCAGAAAATCTGATTTTCATGCATGAAATCCTTGAAACCTCGGCCAGTGAACAGCTTCTTTTACATGTGGCAAAGGTCATCTATCAAGGGATTTTCTCACGTTTTGTGTGATTGGTCATGCCTCATTTCCTTCAAGAAAATATGATTTCCCCAAAGTATTTTAAGAAACTCGTAAAGACTGAGAAAGTTCTTTCCTCTTTGTGATAAGCACAAAATATAGAGACTATCCTACAGGGAATAACAAGCAACTGTTCGTAGCTGGAAACCGCATTTAATCCTATCATTAAGGAAAACCTCAGAGCATACTAGGAACAAAAAGAGTGCAAAACTAGACACTTAACCTTGTCACTTAACCTTTCAAACTTGCAAGTATTTTAAGAAAATATTCAGTATATTTGATAAGTGATCTCCCTCTATTAGTAAAGTGTTACATTTTCATCTTAAGAATTCCTATTCTTTCAATCAGTGGGGAGTCAAACAAAATTAAATTATATTGGATTTTTATGAAGGATTCAATACTCTTAAAAACTAGACTAAGCGATTTTATTTCCATATTATAATCTTTGGGAAGAACTGAAAGAAAATTACATCTCATCTTATCGACAGTAAGTGCAGTACTTTTAAGAGGGTGGCATTGTAACACATGTTCATTGGTCTGCATCTTATTGTTGCATGCATGTGTGAAGTGCCTATCACAACAGAACTCTGCTAATAGAAATGTAGAAAAATCCACTGAAGCACTGCCTTTTTTTCTTAAATAGAAACACTTCTGCAAAACCATCTAATGAGTGATTCTCCATTTTATGATTTCCTTCTTCCTTTTGCTTGAAAGTCATGGAAATTAATAACCTCCTGCACAGCCAGTACATTTTATTATACCATAGAGTAAGTCATCATGAAAAAAAAAAATCTTATCACTCTTTCTACAGGGCAGATATCTGACTAGAGTGCAATAATAACAACGTCTTACATGAAAAATCCACAGAAACAGGACATAATGTCAAAAGGAAAATTGTCTCATCTCAATGGTAAAAATGTAATCTGTTCAAAGAGAAATCCTGTGGCTTTTCACTTGTGCTATCAAAATACAATAGTCTGCACAAGAGAGAGGAAAAAAAATAAAAAGGAAAATTGAAAATTTTTATGGCTCATGAAGATTCCTGTCTCTATGAATAATGCAGGAATGTTTAAATACTGGCAAAGTGTTATGTTTTAATATGTTAATGGCAATATTGATTTTTCATTTGGATGTGTTGCTTACAAAGGTTTATAATCTTCCTCACATCTTTGACTTGCAGTGTTGATCAAGTCTTTTGGCATCTTTTTGCCAGTAGGGTAGTGATGTATTATTGTGGCAGTTTAAAAAAATAAAAGGTAAAAATGATCAGGGAATAGAAAACATTAAAATATGGTGGTAGGGAAAGAAATATTGTACCTCAGCATCAATCAGGAGGAAGGTGGTAGTGTAAGAAAGTTTAAAGTAGACAGGATCAAAAAAAATTTAAAAAATACAAATTGACTCACACACGTAAATGAGAAAGATCATCATAGACATTCTTCAGCTCTGGCTGGAATAGGGAAAATTCTACTGTTAACATAATTCTGCAATCAGTACAAAAGGGAAAAGATGAATAATTACTGTTGAAATTTTTAAAAAAGAAACACAATCTTCATGTCTGAAGAGAAAGTGGGAGTGAATGAGATCTTAATAATGTTTGGCATTGGAATATGGACTGTTTTTGCATGACAATTCTTGAAAATTACAAATCTTGAGACATTCAAATCACAACTGGACAATAAATGATTTAGACAAACTGAAGAGTGATTTTACAGTTGGGAAGAAACAGAGCTGAAAGCCTTATATCTGTCTTCTGCGTCTAACTGCTACACTTCTCCAGCAATACAAAATAGCCTAGAGTACTTCATCCCACAGATCATAACAAGCAAAGTACAATGCTTACAGAGGAATTTTCTGTCTGCTCCTTTTTCTTCTGGGGCAGAACTGCGTATCAATATTAATGACTTATCATCTTCTAGGTTTTCTACAGTCATGTCACTCTCATGATAAATGTGATCGGATACTGTGCATGCGGTTGCCAATACTAATGCTATTGAAGGGGTGTGTGCCTCTCTGTTATGTTAATTTTGCTAGCTCAAACTTGGCTGCTGCTCCAGTTGCCACTGTTATATATGCAAAGCAAGTTTGTGTTAACAAACCCCTCTCTTAGTTACAAATTGCCTGGAATAAGTATGACTGTTGCTGCTCTGATTTGCCTTGTGGAATTAAAAGGAATTTTACCTGTAGATAGTCAGAATAAATCTAAAAAATGTAAAGACTTTTTTTTGTTCATTATTCTCCAGATAACATTCTGCCTCAAAGCACATGGAATAATGGGATAAGATTTGTATAAAATAGCCAGGAAAATTTACCAAGGAGTCTTAGATTTTGTGCAGAAATTCTTTCTTTTTTTTTTTCCCCCTTCACTGCCCTACTGAGAACTGAAATTAATCCCTGAAACATGATGGTATGTCTTTGTTTTGCAATACCCTTCTCTTAATTATTTGCCCTGCCTTCCTTTCTTCATCCTTGAATATATTAAATAACAAAAAAAACACCCTCCTGAATTCATACTTCACCTTGTATTAAGGATTCTCAGTGTTTCAGAATTACCATAGAGGTCTTTAATAAAAATACTATTCTTTTTTCTCCCATATTGTACTACAATGCCTACAACAAACGTGTTCTCTGTTCCTGCAAAAAAAACTACGTTTGGTTATACTAGATGAACAATATATAGTCTGCTTTTACCTTAATATATAAGGAATAAGTCATTTTCCATTTAATGAAAACATAATATTTAATACAACATTTAGTTCAGTCGTAGATAACAGTTGATACACTATTTACCAATCAAAATAATGAAGACATGGTTATTTTCTTTTTATTGACAGATAGAAATTCACTATAGTTTTAAAGCGGTTCCATTTAAAGCCTAATGAATATTAATTTTTCAGTATTGTCATGACTAGAAGAAAGGTTAGCAATTGTTTCAGTGACAAAACTTATTCATTCAAAGAAATGGGGTAAGAAGAACATAATCCCCATAGAATCAATTCTTTTATGAATTTGGAAAATTACAAGTAATCATTGCTTGTTATAGTTTTTGACAGTTTAAGTAGAAAAAAATCAATTACCCTGAAACTACTATCCAGATTAATGTTGAAAATAAACCTGTTTCTTGGGTACCTGATAACATAGCATTGATTTTTATTGTTTGAGGGAGGCTGGCTATATTTAATTTCTTTTATTGATTTTTTTTCCCCCTTTACTACTATGTTCAATGCATGGGAGATACAATGCAATTTCTTATAACAAAGCAATGCCAGACACCAAGCCTGTGAATTAATTTTACATGACTGAAAGCAGTGCTGAGTATTTGCTGAGTATTTGAGAGCAAAACTAGTAATTTTCCCCTTTATTATTTATAAATATCAAGAGGTCCAGAAGTGGGCATATTGGTGTGGGCTCAAATGAGAACACCTTGCAGTAATTTCTAATATCTCGACACCGCAGCACCTCAAGTCATATGCCTCATGTACTATGAATGCCAGTAGTGACTGAAGGTTTTTGGAAACCAGGGGAAAATTATAATCAGCAAGATGTCCAATTGTCTTTTGAGACAGTAAGTTTCAAACTAGAATGCAATTTTAAACAGAAGTGGATCCATGATTTAAAAACAACACAGCAATTAAAAAACTCCCACATTATTTGGAGCTTAGAGTGGTTCTGGTCTATTTTCCAACTAACGAATAACTAAAAACAAATAGCATCCATGAGCCTGTATGAGCAGAATTATAATGATCCCTGCAACAGCAAAGTGAAAGCAATGTCATTTTGATAAGAAGAATGCAAAAGTTTCCTTCAAATAAATGTAAAATATGCAAATAAAGTGTTTCATAAAGATGGAATGAAAAATTTGGAGCAGTAAGTATCTCAGTTTCACTGAAATGTGAAATGTTGCTCATCATATCGTGCATTATAACTTTATAGCAGCAGCTTTCCATGTCTAAATATGCTAGATAAGGTGGGCGCTCCTCACAGAGATTGCCTGTTATGTGGAGATAGCTCAGAGGAAGAGTTTCTTTGCAGCAAAACACTACTGTATTTAACAATAGAGGAAGATGATGACATCTGAAAGTGGGAAAGAAAAACCTGACACATAAAGATACTGTAATGCTCAGAGCCAATTTACTGCAGCAGGTGAAGATCATATTCCAACTAATGGGAAACAAAGTAAGTAAAGCCTGCTCAACTTACCTTAAGGAGTTCTCAAAGCTTAATATGGCTGTTTCCAAGACTATGCCTGGAAAGACATGAGTAGTGCTAAACAATTATCTACCCTTATGACTTTACCTGTGTGAGGAAGGGCAGTGGGTGGCAGTGTTACGCTGCTGTTTCCTAAAGGGAGAAGCTATTCTAATCAGGTATACCTAGATTAAGTCTGAGAAGCCCCTTCCTTAACGATCATTTGATCAAAGGTGCCATAATAAAACCATTCATTTGATTTTTCCTGGCATCTTTGCTTTCATTTATGCAATTTGAGTTGCATAATGTGGTCAGCTCCAAGATTTTATTGAAAAAAATGATTGAGAATGTTGATTCAAGAGGAGTAGGGAGGGGTTTGTTGTTTCTTTGGATTTAATTGATGCACATATTTAAAGGTAGCGCATAATTATCACCACTTTCTATGGTGATAATACCCACCAAGTTTCCATCAAACAGTAAGAACTATTATGTTAGGTTTTGTTCAAATGTTACTATTTAACACCAAGACACTATTTACTATTTAAGACCAAGACTCCCCACGTCTGTCGGGGCTTGGTTTTTCACTTGGTCCCATGAGGTTTATGGAGAGATTTTTTTCCTAACATCAGGGCCAAAAGCTGAAGTGCTAACAAATGATATGCAAATACTATTTAATGGTCCTATTATGCAATATTTTGTGCAGAAAACCCATAAAGGAAATTATATTTTGGAGGTGTTGATAAAATTGGGGAAAATACATGGCTGAGTTCATAAAGTCTGACCTAGAGTCAGGTGTTGCTAGAATTCATATGTTGTCCAGGATCCACAGTAAGCCTGCAAGTCTGACAATTTAACTTCCTTCATTGGAAACTTAATCTGGATTTCACTAAGACACAATGACTCTGGTCCAAAAATATGCCACTGTACTGTCTTTTTTTCACATTCTGTTCTATTCTAAACCTAACACAATCTGCTTTCTACTGTAGGTAGGTGGGAGTGTGGAAAAGTTATCAAGATTACTTGCAGTCTGAGTAAAAATCCACTCCACCTTCATTTATTCAGCACCTCTCAAGATCTTGAAAAGTGAAATATTTTTGACTTTAACATTTGATTTTGTTACACTTATGGGGTTTCAAGAAAGACTGGATGAGTCCTTCAAAACAATATACTTTCAAAGTTTCATCAAGGAATGTTAGTACTCTGTTTAGTCCTTTATGTGTTGATGTCCAAGTGCAAATCTACTTTAGAAGAAAGATTAATTTTGGAGGAGCAGAACTTAGCTAGTCTTTTTTTTTTTCCCTCCTCCCATCTGAATAACTGTTTGTCATGAGAAAATGCAGAACAAACTAGAGAGTGAAGACAGTATACAGATACAGTATATAGATACAATAAGTATTTGTTCATGGTAAAGATAACAGGTTTCCTTCTGAGATGATGCCTGTACTGCATCCAAATTGTAAAGCAGGCATCCAAGTAAAGCCCCAAGCTCTGTAGTGAAAGACACAAACACATCCTTTACCTTCTGGTCTTTATGCAGGGGGGAAAACACAAATGTTTACATAAGCTATAAAGACAGTCATAGCGCTAGATCTGGATACCTGGATATTCAGGACCTGCAGCATACATAAACATACCTTTGCTGCATAATCAGCTAAATGCCCATGAGAATAATTATAAGGCACATCGCTATGAGCAACTGCAATATACTTGAACAGCAGATGTTACTTTATTGTGGACATCTAGAGAGTTTCATAGTTGGTAAAATTATTGACCTATAAGAATGCTCAGAAAAAGGATAGGAAAGTCTTTGTTAATGTAGGCCAAGCATCACTGAACTCAGATTTGATGGGCCTGAAGAATCTAGGGCAACCTCTTGGTGTTCTCAATTATCTTTTGAGCAAAATGTCAAGGAAGATGTCTACCTATGCTTAATAAATTGTCTCATGGAGACATAGATGGGTGCCCCACCCCTGCAGGTGTTCAAAACCAGGTTGGATGAGTCTATGAGCAACCTGATGTAGTGCAAGTTGTCCCTGCCCATTGCAGGAGGGTTGGAACTAGATTATATTTAAGGTCTCTTCCAACCCAAACAATTCTATGAAATACTAAAAAATGACTTCTGAATGAGTGTATCTCCCAGGTACGTATAATGGGAGCATTTTGTTTGCTGAATGTTTGTTTACTTTTTGTTCCTCTCGGCACATCATGGATGAGGAAGAATAGACATTAGAAAGAACCTCTAGAAATTAATTCAAAATACACAGCTCTTTAATATGGTCATTACTTACAGTAAAGAGCAAATACTGGAGAGCATTTAAATGTGCTTATTCCAGGTACTGGTATTTCTATTTCTACTTAAAACCCCTTCGGTTATGGAAGTACAATACATGCTTGCAGTTTTCTCACATTCTTTTTTACATGCCAAATCTGGGCGATAGTCTGAGACAAGTTTGGTCTGGTCAAGTAAAGACATTCATAAACTTTTAAATTATAATCTAAAAAATGGATTTTACAATTTTTGAATGCAACATTGTGACAAGAAATAAGACTTCTTGTTTACCAGTTGTCTTTTCTTTATATGATCTTGTATGTCAGTTAATTATTATTATTTATCAGGTAGTTCTTAAAAGACCCCAGTCAAAACCTGGAGCCCCATTATTTAATATAGTCTGTACCTGTACCCATACAATGTAAAAAAATCAAGGTCTGTCTGACTAGCTCTCTCCTTGATAAGACAGAACGGGTTGGTACCACTAGCAGACAAAGAAAGAAAAATGAAAACCAGTTATATGTCTGATAAGTGTTGATCAAACATACACTATTGCTAAAATAAACTTTTAAATCATATTACAGATAAAAGCAATGGGTAATCATATGAAAAAATTATTTAAGTCTGCCATTGTTACAAATAGCTTGCTTACAGATTGTTTTGCAAGAAGCCAGGCTGGCAATGATTTTCATATAGCCCTAGAAAGAAATGTAAGAATGGTCTATCTAGGGAAATGTTCGCTGAAAGTCCACAGAAGCATTTTTCAAGGAAATGACCTACTTTAAGCTTGAGTCTGCAATTTCTGTGTGTGCAGCACTAGTGACAGATATTCATAGAGGATTTGCAAGATCTAACATTGGTGGATCTTATATTTCTAACAAGTTATTGGAATTATTAAAATTAATTATTTTACATTAACATTTTCTATTTTTGTCCAAGGGAAATACAGAATAGTAAGTGTGACTTGGAAGGTTCTTTACCTTAGTTACAACATAACACAAGAAACATGGGGGGAAATCCCACAGTAGTTATCCACTAAACTCTTACTAGAGTTAATTAACATCACTGTTTCACTCATAATGATAAAATAATGTAAAAATAAATCTTACCCAGCGAAGCATAAGAAAAGCTATCTACAGCAAGGACACTTAGCAAGAAAATGTGCTAGGCTATGCAGAGACAAGTGCCTCCTTCATCACATTAAACAGGCAAAAATTGACCTCACTTATGTTTGAGAAGGTTATAAAACATAAACTATTTACCCAGTGAGTTACCTGTTAGAATTTCCTCAGCCTCTGAAGATCCTTCCCATTTTCCACATCTCTCCCCTAAAGCCTCATCACCCATTCCCTTTTTCACACCAGTTACCCCATGCAGTCAGGAAGCAGGAGCAGTCAGAGTCCCAAATAAAGCAAATAATGGACTCCAGACTCATTCAGAAAAATCTTCACTGCCCTGCGGTGAGTGTTCAGGTCTACATAACTGAGGGGTATTTTTAGAAACCAACAAGCAATATAGGGGTGCTTTGTTCTCCTAGAATGCACCAACAGGCCTTAATCACCATCACAAGCCTCACCTGGGACTTCTACCCATGCAGCTTCTGCTCCTCCTTTGTCTTTCCCTTGTGGATTAGCCCATCTTTTTTTTTGTGCCTTGATAATATTTTGTCAATAATTATGAGCCAAACTCTTAGAACCACTTGTCAAGTATGTTGGAAAGAATACTTAGAGGGTAACAGCATTAATATTGTTCCTCGGGGATAACAAAAGCATTTTTGTTTATTTTGGTTTTGCATTATTGTTTATATTGTTTTTAATAAAAATGCATGTAAAACACAACTTTTTAACGTATTTATTGGAAATTAGATGCAAATGTTTCAGCAAAGAGCATAGAAAATATGGTCATCACCCATAAGGCTTACTTTTTTCACAGCTTTATCAAGGGAGAAAGAAATCCTCCACATACCATTTTTTTTGCTGGCTTGGATGTTTTTGGCCTAGAAAGAAAGTTGATTGAAATTTTCCACAGATTGTGAATATATTGGCATAAATTCTCTGTGGAACATTTCTTCAGACTTTTACATACACAGATAAGTGTGTAGGGGGTGGTCTGTATATTTTGTTTTGATTAATTAAATATAGGTTTTATGAAAAATGCCAGCTCCTAGTTCTCTCTTGAATGGTCCATCCTCCCAAACTTCTTGCATTATTTTTACTTCAGCAAGGAACTCGGGCTTTTTAGCCTTTAAAACTAGGCTGGAAAGCCCAGCTGGTATAGCTCTGAAGACAAGCAATTGAAACCTGATATACTGCCACAGGAAGGATTAGGCTAGGTTCTAACTTGAAATATATTAGCACAGTCACATAGAATTGAAGGAATAGGTCCATAATAATAATTTTCAATAGAGAGTATTATTAAAACACAGAGTTGAAACATTCATTGCTGACAGGGCTAATACTTAAATGAGGGAAAACCGTGAGAACCTTACATAGGAACATTAATCAGAATTGCTTTATGCAATTCTGTAGGGCAACTCCAATTTTAGACAGCTGAAGCTACCAACCAAAAAATGGAGTTATCTCACATGCAGTGAGTGCAAAGTATTTACATACCCAGTATCTTTTTATATATTAATTATTTTCCTGGTTTATTTATTTATTTATTTGCTTAATTTCAAAAATATTTGGCCATATCCTACTTAGGAAAATAGATGTTATAATTCAGGGGTTACTACCTTAATCAGAAGGGGAGGTCAGTGAATTTCTCTGTTGTAGATTTCTTGTGTGATCTCAGGTAAATTACTCCACTCATGCCATGGTGCAGGCAAAGATTATTTCATACCACAATTTATTTTGTACCATTGTAAGGATATTATTGAAGCTAATACAGATTTGTTTACCATCCTCCCTGCACTTCCTTCATCCTAATAGTAATAGGTAACGCTCCCATATAGTGGAAATCTGGTTTGGTTGTTTCCAAACCTCTTTATACTACAACACTAAAGAGGAAAATTGCCACTCTAATCTCTTTTGGCATAACATCAGATTAAATAAAAGTTTTAGGTGACTTAAAGTTTCCCTTCTCCTGGATTTCAGAATTTACAAAATAAATTGGAAAAAACTACACCTCAAAAGCCCTCACAGCTTTAGGAGGTACACCATTTATTATTCCTGTTACAAAGAAACACATTTTTTCTAAATTCTCAAGAAAAACAGGTTTAAGTTTTTTTGGTTTTTTTTTCCTAGTATGGAAAATGATTGAGTAAAAAGACTTTCTTCTTTTTTTTTCCAATGAGAAACTGTTAGTAAATCATGCCAGATGTAAAAATATAAAACCAGTCTGATACAAACACTGTGTTTTCAAATTGTTGAAATTCCTAGATGTAAAATGTACATAAAGTTTTCTTCTGTAACTACGTTCTAGAGTGATATGTGAAAGACAAACCAAACAAAACAGAAAAACAGAACAGCAAAAAACCCCAACTCAAACTTATTCCCTCCTGCCTCCCGGGCAATTAATTATTTATTTATTTTAATTTAGCATCACTAGGAACATCTATCTCCAGGCACATTTTTTATTTCAATTATTTTAGCAGTTAAATATATTTTGTCAGGATGGATGACACACGTAACCCCTTTTAGGCTCAATGGATTTTTCTTCTTCTAGATATTGCAGTTGTTGTTGTATTTTCTTGGTAGTCCTAGTGAAAATAGACACATGACTCTAACTGCTTTGCTCAAGCATTTCATGGAAGACAAATAGGCAATAGGTTTCATATATATAATTAATTCAGGTACTCCTTTTTGAGATTAGAATTTATCTGAATGAACTTATACTAGATTTCAATCGTATCAGTAACCTATATTAATTCTGTCTTTGGATATGCAGTTGTAATGTCTATCGAATTCTGTAGGATATGAACCTCTGGATAATTGAATGTATGTCATTGGACAAGAGTGAGATTATTATTATGACGGATAAGGAGGACTATTGCCTCTAAAACTCTTATTTCCCCCCCACTCTTTACTTCTCCAATACTGTGGAGGCAAAGACCACTCACAGAAGGCATAGAGCAGGTACTAGGACCTCCCATCTTTTCTTCTGAAGGCTTTGATCTGCATAGAAATATGACACTGAAAATTGGATTGCATTGGTATTAATATTCAACAGTATGACAAATGAATAAAAAATGCATCATTTTCATGCTTCAGAATAAATGACACACTGATGATAAAAATAAATACATTCACTTCACCATTTGAAGGTTATCTTTGCAACTAGAGAGGTTAAAGGTTGTGTTTGTTTAACGGAAGACCAGGTACTGCGGTGTGGTATGACAGATATACTGGGAAAATTCCAATACTTAGAACTGGGACAAAACCCAATAACCATAGCTTGTCAAAAAAAAAAATGCAAGCAGGAAAACCTATTTGTGGGAAAATATTTATAATTTGACACCAATTCCTATATATAACTTCCTATGACTATAACAATATCTTTCAAAACTATTGACAGAATAACAAATATTAAGGGCATTGCTCTTCAATATTAGATTATAGGGTTTACAGCTCTGCACCTCGTGGGTTATTATGGACATGAATTCAGGTCTTTTATATCATGTGAGAACTGCAACCACAAGGTAACTGGAGGGCTTCTTCCTCTCTTTACCATTTTTGACCAAAACCTTTAGTGAAATCTTAAAAAAACTTCCTAAGAAAAAAATAAAAAAATAGGTGCTAAAATCCATGTATTTCTATGCAAGGTTTATTTTTAATAAGTCAACATTTTTTGCATTGATATTTATTTTGTTTGAGTAGAATCAAATATCATTAGGTCTGAGGTTCTCTGTCCCTAGTCAGATAGAGGGATGTAGAGTGCTGTTTAGCCACCTGTCTTTTCTTTTTCATGGGAAACAAGAAGTTTCTGTTGCATGCTATGCTTACATTTGATGTGGCTATGCAGAAGACCACGTCTGTTGTGCAAAAAACAAATGTGCTCATTTTAACTGTGACTGCTGAAAGCTTTATAGTATATCATCAACAAAAATCGACATCTGTGCGGAGCTGTCCTGTGTAACACTGGTGTTCACATCTCAAATGCAAGCAGCTTTTAAGGAAGGATGAAATGGGATCTGGGTCAGAAATCCCCCAGGGACAGTCTATAGGAAGAAAAATCTCTGTAGCCGGATTTCCTAATCATTGCCCATAGGGAACCCAGTTCCAAACAGAAAGAGAACCAAAACAAAACAGCAGAAACAAAAAAGTATACGGTTTTCGAAATTCAGAAGTATTTCCAATTTCATTTCACTTTACTTGTACACATCAGCCCCTGGAAATCCGTAGTTGCCAGATAAGTTTTAAAAATAATTATAAATGTAGAAATGTTTCATGTTGGGGAAATTTTACACATTGAATCATGATGATTAAATATTATAAGCTACCTCCACAAGATCTGCTATTTTCTTTCTGAACAAATGTGCATAGCTAAGATAGCGAAAGGGAATTAGGAGACAATGAAGTGGATGGAAGTTCAGGCCATCGTTCAGTGGACATCATTCTTCATGTCAGTGACATGGAATGTTCCGTGATGCTAGGGAAAAGAGGAACTACTTCTACCCTACACCGTTTATTCAGGATTTCAACTTTTTTTTTCTTAGTTGCTTTGCATATGGATTGCAGATAGTAACAGAAGATGTCACTTGTCCTCCTAAACACTGGAATAGTTTTGTGATCAATGTTTCTGAAGTCTCCAGATTGCCTTATGAACCTTAACAGAAGGGGAAATAGAGTACAAGAGGGGAAGAGCTGCAGCTATTGCTCTGTGGGCCACTGAAGGAAGATCAACTTGGCAGAAAGTACATGATCTGGTTCACTGGACTGAGTGTCAGTGAAGCCATACTGGGGAAATTATGAGAGTACCATGGAAAGTAACCTGTAATTGTGGTATTGAGCCCATTGCACTTCAGTTTATGTGAAAGACAGAGAAAAATACCTGTATTTAGGATAATGCAGGAAAGGAGCTGTGTTTTTAGGGTTTTACATTTCTCTTTATTAAGACATCACATTCTCAGTCTCTTAATCAACACAACTTAAAGAGGCTTGAAATAATTTTGTCCTACTAAGCCTAGTGCTCTGCTCAATTATCATCATAAAAAGAAATGGCTTTTGTTCTGCAGTTCACTGCAATTGGTTTCCAATAATTACCTTTATGTCTTTTTAACTATCTAGTTTACAGAAAAGATCATAGTGTACGTAAAGTTTACATTAAAAAAGTTCAATAACTTGTTATCTGAAGATAACAATTTAGCCTTATGTTCACTGAATATATTATGGCTTTTGTGGCTTCTTTTCCCTTTGAATGACACGGTCAACGGTTCATTACATTTGCACCTCAGAGGCAATTGTTACCCACTCATGTGTGAAAATAGCAGAGTCTATTTAGATTAAATTGCTCAAGATCATCATGGATTGGTAAGAGACAAATCACAACATTTTGCTTGAAAGAAGATGGTTGTCGCCTTCCACCTCGCACAATTTTAAACATTATACAAATGCTTTCTTAAGAACACAGAAAGAACTCAAAATTAATTCTGTTCCTTCTGCTCACGGAAGATAAATGTGCTTTAGAAAAAAAGGAAGAAATGACAATAAAATATGTTAAATAGGGACTTGTAACATCATTTAAGACATCCTATTGTTATAGCTAAAGTACAAGAACATATAGGAAATTCTCTCAGAGAAAAATACATATTGGAAAAATGGGTATTTTTTTCTAAATAGAATATGTACAATAAATGCACAAGCACATATTAAGCATTTTAAAATCACCAGATCACTTGAAAACTACATGTACCAAGCATGATATTATACTTAAAGATATATCTTTGTTAAAATAGTGAATGAATAAAGCAAATAAATGGAATGGTTTAGGCCATTTTCAATACATGTTGATTTCAATTTTCATATCAGTATACAGAATATCCATGTTCATTTTGATTCATTGCTTTAATCAATTTACAATTAACTGAGATGATGATGAAAGTGAATGTGATCTGTATTAACTATAAAACATAAATAGTAGAAATATCACTATACATAATATAAATATGACAAATAATATAAATAATACAAATATAAACATATATCCAAATGACATTTTTAATGTAATCCCATCTTGGACATAAAAAACATATATTTCTTCAGGCAAATCTGTCTTTGAAGACAGTCTTTTTTTCATTATCTTTCCTGCTTGGAATTACTCTAAACATATTAAAGTAAGATTAAAAATGAGGTGCTACTATAAATATTGCATGACTAATTTGGTATTAACTGTATTTTTCCCTAGAGTAAAATTATAGATCTATGGCAACATAAATGAAAAGAGAGATAATCAAATCCTCTGAACTAACATAAAAACAAAACCTCTCAATTCCAAGATTACTGAGGTATACATGAAAGGCATGTCATGAATATGTGAGGAAACCAGTAACAGTAATTTCACATAAAATAGCATTAACTTTTATATTCAACAAGCAGAGAAAAAAAATGACAGTAAATTGATCATAACAAAAGGATAAAAAATGATCAGTTTAATGGTGCATTTCAAAAATCAGAGGTAAAATTCTGGAATGGTGAAATCAGTGGCATTTTTCTCCCACTTGGAGTGTGTTCTAAACAATTTTAACCACACAGTAGATGGAGTCTCCGTACTGCAAGTTCTCCTCTATCACAAGTTTTGGTCAGGTAATTCTGTCAAAAGCCATGTAAAATATCATGCTTAGTTCATTATTATCTCCTGAAACAGAAATATTGGTTAGAAAAGGTTCACTTTAATAGTAATTCACTATTACGGCATGTCTTATTACTATACGTGTGCGTATACACAGGCACACAACTGACAGAGGTAGGCATTAAAAGCAGGTAGAAGTCTGCCTATGCAGAGCTGTGAGCACTGACAGACATGCAAAATTCAAAAATGCAGCTTATTCAGTTTAGTGCAGATGCTTTAGCAGAGCTAAATGAGGCTGTAAGAAGTGTTGTGCTCAAGGTTGCACCAGCTCAGTGGCAAGACTTAACTTCTTTACTTCTGGGCCACACCTGCCCAGCACACTTAATACAACTTCAAAGTGTACCGCACGCTGTATGCTGCATAACATTGATGACTTTGTACAATATGTGCAGACAAGTTTTCACAGTTACAGCTCCACAATTGTGAGCTGGTTCCAGGGGACACTGCACCCTGCTTAGGGACATGCCCTTTTCCATGCCTGCCTCATTGCAAACAGCATCCATCGTCCTCTGCCTTTGACTGCTGGTAGCACTGCAATCCAGTCCTTTTTATTCCTGCATGGAGAAACTTCAGAGCAGAAGGGGATTCCCTGCCGTTCTGCATCTCTGAATTATTCCCACAGAAAGCACACATGATTTGGCTATTTCCATGAAATAAAAAGAAGAAAAATACTGTATAAATATGTAAAGGTTTCTTTATCTCATGGAGTGTAACTTTATCCCATATGACAAACAGAGAAAGCTTTCAGAAAAGAGATGAAATGAGAAAAATTACTAAGCTGTCTATGGACAGCCAGACATTCTTTGGTGTTCAGAATGCTTTTTTTTTCTGAATAACTCATTTATTGTTTTTGGGGTGTATTCCAAAGAACTCCCTACTTGTCAGTGTGTAGAAAAGTTGTTCCATTAAAGATCATAATTAGAGTTTGTTTTAACAATGGAGCAAATTTTGTCTTTCATATGTGGCTAAAAATCATAAAATAAGTAATTTTTTACAAAAATATTTATTACTTAACTATTTATGTAACTGTGGCAAATAGATTATTTTTTTTTTTAAATGTGTTGATGATCAAGAAATGTTAGTCTTAATAACCTTGACAAGGAAACATAAGAAAAAGCCTCTTGGTTTATTTCATATTAGAATTTTGCATTACAGCTTCATTAATATTAGCAAACAAACAAATAAAAGCAACCAATAAATCCTTCTCTCTTTCAAATGTTTACCGGAACGTGGCAGTAATGTATTTCAGGCATTTTATTTCAGAATTACAAGCGTGTTTTGAGCCTCTAACTTAATTTGTGCCAAAGTCCACCCGCTTATATGTATTAGCTATAGACAGGTAGTTGCTTTTCCTGTTTGGAATGTAAAAAGTTCTTAAATACAATGCTATTTTCTTAACACTTATTGGTTTCAGACCTGGACATGCTTTAAGCCTAATGGTCCAGTGAGCTACCTCGTCTAGAAAGTGGTCTCTGATTCCTGACTTGACTAACAGCTGTAGCTATAAAAGGATATGTTCCCATAGCTGGAAAACAAAGCCAAACAGATAGGTGAGGAAGATTCAAAATAACTAGACCTTGATGTTCTCCACAGATTAGAGATTTCCAAATGATATTTGACTGTGCTTTACTCAGTATGATGTCCAATTTCTAATGATATTCAAAAATCATAATCTTAATTTATTTCCAAATAGAATTTTTTTAAAGAATATGCACTCAGCGTTGGGAAAAAAATAAAACAAGTAAAGGAAGAAGAAAAGAGTCCAAAAACACAAAGAGAGGGATTCTTTTTACTTTCTGCAGCTTGCAATTAGAACAATCAATGCATTTATACAAAAATAAATATGACCACTTTATTAACGTTCCTTGGTAAATCTTTTTGGTTGAATGAGTGTTTGAATACCAAATTACTGTTAGTTTTGAGACTCATGGGACTTTACAATTACCTTTTCAAATGAAAATTTATAGAGGCTGAAAATAAAAGAAAACAGAGAAATATTGTTAAATTTTCTTGTGATAATATGTGTATGGTACTATTTGAATTAAAATCAAACCTTTCCTCTATCAGTGAGAGTATTCAAGATTTGAAGACCTGCTGAACAAGTATCAGTACTGTGTTCACACAAATAAAAAATAATTTAAACAAAAACTTTATTTTATATACAACACAAAAGAAAAAGTATAAGCTGTATTTGACTATACTTTGTGCTGCTGAATACACACCTCTTTCCTCAAAAAACCTGAAGAAATATGAAAAATAGATGACAGTACTCGGAAGTCTAGTTCTCTTTTTAAAAGATAAACAATTATTGTTATCTTAGTGATTGTCTATTTACTGCACACTCAGTTTTTTGGTTTTTATTAATATCTAAATGGAGTTAAGCAGACAATGTTAATTTATGTCGATGAATTCACCGAACTGGGCTCAAGTTTTGTAAAACTGTATCACAGTTATGGCTTCAAAATTTACAAGCTTTTAGTTAAAAAATGTAATAATCAGTGAATAACCTAAAGAAAACGGTAAAAAATAAATTAGATTATTTATCTCATGCTCTTTGTAATATTCAACTTCCTCATGTCAATATGAATATTCTGGTCTGTAGAAAGACATATAGGGCAACTTTCTTACTTTTGAATCATAGAATCATAGAATCTTCCATTTGGAAAAGACCTTTGAGATCATTGAGTACAACTGCACCCATCATTCGCTAAACCATATCCCTCAAAGTTTCCTTCTTTTACTGAAAACACTGATTAACTTTGGATATGCATATGAGTCGGTGTATTCTGTACTTCCTTTATGAGATGCATACAGAAAAGTCAGATTCTTGCTTAATGTTTGGATTGGTTTGTCTTTGTAAGGAACGTAGAGTCACTCGCAGAGGCAATCAACTCCAGTGCAAGCGTGCCCTACAAGAGGAGCAGGAGACTGCGGCATACAGGGGGCTTTCCTGAGGCAGGAAACTCCAGTGGGAGTGCAGAGACCTGTTGAAACTCATTAGGAAGCAGAAGCTCTCACAAACATTACTGATGTGGCACGGGTTGAGTGAGCAGTAATGGTGGTCACTGCCAGCTCTCACAAAGGCAGCCCTGGGGAACCCCAGCGACCAGGAGTGAGGTGAACAGAGCAGACATGATAGAGTGTGGCATGATAGGCAGGGCACGGTGCGTCAGTTTGCATGTCGGTTCATGAGGAAGGGTGTGCAAGGAAGTGCACCTCATCCAAGGGGCACATTCCACTGGCCAAGTGGGAGACCTGAGGTACACAGGACCCAACATCCAGGCACTAATCCCACCTGACCCTCAAGGCAGAATGGTGAGCACTCTGAGAGCGGAAGGCTGCAACTCTACCCCAGTGGTGTCCGACGCCTCCACCCAGGTAGAGCTGTTGAAGAGAGAGGTAGCGGTGCAGACCTCAGACTGTTGGAAGTGCCCAAACCTTTTATCCTGCAGCAGAGGCAGGTGGCAGAGCTGCATGCAAAAGCTGCTCAGGTGCTAGACCTCCTGTAGCAGGTGACTTATCTGCAGGAAGCCATGAGAAGGCTATGCAACATCAGGGAGTCTGAGAAGGAGTTAGCTGGCTCTAAGTACAGTCTGCAGTGGGCCCACAGCCAAACAGCCAAAAATTCCTCCACCATCAAGAAGGATTGTAAAGCTCTGGGAGCAGTGGTAACAGACTCTGGAATTCAGGTAGTATTTTATCCGTCTTTGCAGTCAAAAGGATGGAGGGTTGAAAATACCAGTTGAATCTTGGGAAACAGCAAATGGCTGTATGACTGGTGTTGCAGCCAGCAGTTTTACTACTTAGACCATGAGATTTGCTGTGAGAAACCTGGTCTACTGGGGGCTGATGGGGTCCATCTGTTGGAGAAGGGGAAGCGCAGCCCTGGTCATAGACTCAAAAGCCTGGTGAAAAGGGTTTTAAACTAAAGTTGCTGAGAGATGGAAACCTCAATCAATCCCACTCCTACCAGTTTGATTCTGGTGCCAGAAATAGATGCCTAGAGGCTGAAAAAGAGTCACAGATCATCAGGAGAGCACCTGAAGTGCAGCACAAAGGAATTTCAGCCACTCCAGCCAGTTAGTCAGCTTTATCCAGGGCCAATTTAAGTGCCTCTGTGCAAGCATACATAGCATAGGGAATAAACATAATAAAGCATAGAGATGTGCATGCCTGCAGGGCTATGATGTCGCTGACATCACAGGAACATGATAGGATGGATCTGATGAATGGAGTACAGGAATAGAGGGATACAGGCTATTTAGGAAAGACGAGGCTATTTAGGTAAGGGAGACGAGGATTGGGGGGCATCTCCTTCTATGAGTGGAGTGCATGGAGTCCCACCTGGGGTTAGTTGAGGAGCTGACAGAGAGCTTATGGGTGGGAATTAAAAGGATGGTAAGGACAGGTGAAATTATAGTGGGGATCTGCTTCAGACCACAAGACCAGGAAGAACAAGAGGATGAGGCCCTCTATAGACAGATAGGCGCAGCCTCATGTTCATAAGCCCTGGTCCTCAAGAGGGACTTCAACAGCCCAAATATCTGTTGGAGGAATAACACAAGAGAGAACAAGCAATCCAGGAGGTTCCTGGAATATGTTAATGGTAACTTCCTTCTCCGAGTAATAGAAGATCCAGTGAGGAGAGGTGCTATACTGGACCTTGTCCTCACCAGAAAAGAAGGGCTGGTGGGAAGTGTGAAGTTCAAGGGAAGTCATGGCTGCATTAACTATGAAATGGTGGAGTTCAGGATCCTCAGGATAGCGAGGAAGATGCACAGCAAACTTAGTGCTCTGGACTTCAGGAGAGCAGACTTCGTACTCTTCAGGGATCTGCTTCATAGAGTACCATGGGATAAAGCCCTGCAGGAAGGAAAGAATGACAAAAGCTGGTTAATGTTCAAGGATCACCTCCTCCAAGCTAAGGAGCAGTGCACCCCAACAAAGAGTAAGTCAGGCAGCAACACAAAGAGGCCTGTGTGGATGAACAAGGAACTCCTGGACAAACTTAAACACAAAAAGGAAGCCTAAAGAGGGTGGAAACAAAGACAGGTAGCCTGGGAGGAATACAGATAAATTGTCTAAACAGCCAGGTATCAGGTTAGAAAAGGTAAAACCCTGAGAGAACTAAATCTGGACAAGGATGTCAAGGGGAACAAGAAGAGCTTTTATAGGTGTGGCAATGACAAAAGGAAGACTAGGGAGAATGAGGGCTTTCTCCAGAAGGAAACGGGAAACCTGACTACCAAGGATATGAAGAAGGCTGAGGTATTCAATGAGTATTTTGCCTTAGACTTCTCTGGCAAGGGCTCAAGCTACACTGCTCAAGTTGCAGAAGGAAAAACCAGGGACTGGTACAGTGAAGAACGATGCACTGTAGGAGAAGATCAGGTGTAAGACTAAGGAACATGAAGGTGCAAAAATCCATGGGATCTGATGAGACACATCTGTGGGTCCTGACAGAACTGACAGATGAAGCCGTTAATCCACAGTCCATTGTATTTAAGAAATCACGACAGTCTAGTGAAGCTACTGTCTGGAAAAGGGAAACATAACCTGCACTTTTAAAAAATGAAGTGAAGGAAGACTCAAGGACTACTAGTCAGTCAGTTTCACCTCCCTGAATCTCTGCTGAGGCATATGGAAAATGAGGAGGTTCCACTAAGGACAAATCATTCCTGATGGATTTGGTGGCCTTCTACTACGGGGCTATGGCACTGGTAGACAAGGGAAGAGTAACTAACATCATCTGTCTGGATTTGTGCAAAGCATTCTACACTGACTTACATGATATTCTTGTCCCTAAATTGGAGAGACACAGATTTTACGTATGGGCCACTCAGTGGATAAGAAATTGTCTGGATGGTCACACTGAAAGAGTTGTGGAAACTAGCTCAGTGTCCAAGTGGAGACTGTTGATGAGTGGCATTCCACAGCGGTCAATATTGGGACCAGTGCTGTTTAATAGCTTTGTCAGTGACATGGACAGTGAGATTGAGTGCACCCTCAGTGAGTTTGCTGACAACACCAAAGAGTGTGGCATGGCTGATGTGCTAAAGGGAAGGGATCCATCCAGAAGGACTTTGACAAGCTTGAGAGGCGGACCTGTGTGAGTTCATGAAGTTCAACAAGGCCAAGTGCAAGGTTCTTGGGGCAATCCCAAGCACAGTTACAGGTTGGGTGGAGAATGGATTGAGATTAGCCCTGAAGATTTGGGGTGCTGGTGAATGAGAAGCTCAACATGAGCAGGTAATTTGCACTTGTGGCCCAGAAACCCAACCATATCCTGAGCTGCATTAAAAGAAGTGTGGCCAGCAGGTTGAGGAAGGGGATTCTTCCCCTCTGCTCTACTCTCCTCAGATCTCACCTGAAGTACTGCTATTAATTCTGGAGTCCTCAGCACAGGAAGGACATGTTGGAGTAAATCCAGAGGAGGGCCATGAAGATGATGAGAGGGTTGAAGCAACTCTCCTATGAGGACAGGCTGAGACAGTTGGGCTTGTTGATTTGTGGTAGACCTTATAGCAGTCTTCCAGTACTTAAAGGGGATCTACAGGAAAGCTGAAGAAAGGCTCTTTACCAGGGAGTCTAGTGATAGGATGAGGGGTAACGGTTTTAAGCTGAAAGAGAGGAGATTTAGATTAGTTATTAGGAAGAATTTTTTTACTGTGAGGGTGGTGAGACACTGGAACAAGTTGCCCAGAGAATTTGTGGATGTCCCATCTCAGGTGGTATTCAAAGCAAGGTTGGATGAGGCTTTGAGCAACCTGATCTAGTGAAAGCTGTCCCTGCCCATGGCAGGGAGGTTGGAACTAGATGAACTTTAAGTTCCCTTCCAAACTGAACCATTCTATGATTCTATAATACTAAGAATATAAGATACACCCAAATGTTGAAATTTTGGATTAAATGCTGCTCACTTTATCTTTTTTTATATTATTTAAGTGGAGATATAGGAGATATTAGTGAACTGGCAAACTAAATGTACCTTCCGACTCCTGCACTGAAGACTGAATCTAGAAAACAAGCTTGCAAGGAAGCCCATGGAATCACTGGTATAACTGTAGGCCAATGTTCTTTCATTTTATCTAATATGTATATAGTGCAATATATATAAGCATACTTTTAACACGTTCTGCTAACTCATACTGCATGTATAATTTTAGAGTCAATATTTGGTATTATATTTATAAAGGGTGCTACTACAAGCACAGAAACTACAAAAAAAATGTAAGTGAATGAGTCTATTATCCAGATATTACAAAGTAATGTGTGATCTTTCCTTACCGCAGAGCAGATGATCAGAAAATGCTTTTAATTTTCATCTTCAGCCACAAGACTGACATATAAGCCTTGGCTGGTGTGGACACTAGTATTAGGCACTAACTATATGAAAAAGAATATTCTGTCCCTGTATCTTCCAGAAGATGCTCAGTACTATTTTTAAACAGAGATAGAAGGACTTTTTGCATTTGGACATACTGTCACAGATGGGTCTGAGGCAACTGAAATAAAGACATTCTTCTAGTTGTCTTTGTTAAGTTGCACACTGCTTGTCAGCTCATTTCTGCTTCCGTGTTACAAAGAGACAGTGGAGAACATTAGCTACTGAATCCTAGGCTAAACTAAATCAATCTTAACGTTGTCTAACACAGTTTTTAACTGAATTTGAATACATCTTCTCCTGTTTCTACTCAGGAGCTAGGGAAAGGCCTGCACAGCAGCAAGGAATTGCAACCATTAGCACAGTACTGCCAAAAACATATTTACAATTCAGCTTTGCTTATATAATATTGTTTTATACTGTCTTTGAGATACAGGTCTGGAAGAAAATCAAACCCTGATATCATGTGTGGACTGTTGGCCACACTTTCTTCAAGATGATAGAGGAACTTTTCCTGGAAGATAAATGATCATAAGATTCCATCGGCTTTTGACCAAGACCTTCTCTTTTTTGAAGAAAGATGGGAACGAGAAAGTAACAAATCCTCCAGCCACATTTGTACATACCAACAATAAGGCAATTAACAGTCTATGTATTTTATTAATTGGGCGCAATGAATAATATTATTATTACGGCTTTACCCAAGTTGCCAGAAACACAGATAGAGAAAGCTACCACCCCTTGCTTGAATCTGGCTCAGTGTTCAGAAAAAGTCTTTTCAGGGGCTGAGCAATGGAGAAATTTCATATGAAAGCTCAGATTTTTAAGTCTACGCTTAAGAAATATTTAATATCTGTGGATCAGATGATGTGCAGAATTACAAACAGAGAATTTTGAAGCTGTTAACAATGTTATCTGTTAATTTCTGGCATTGAGGTGACTCTTTTACGTAAAGTGTAGCACTTCAAGAAACCATTGCTGGAAAAGTGCAAATGATGTGGATGTCTCTCACGAGTCAGATAAGAAAGATTGTTTCCTGAGGGAGTTCCAGGACAGATGGCATTTTCAAATGAAATGACAGTGATGACAGAATTTACCCAAGCAGATGTAAGCTGCTTCCAAGGAAACAAGGAGTTTTTGAATGAGGCAGGATCAACATCAACACCTATTAGAACAACCCATCTGAAGATATGCTCAGATAACCATTATATTACACACTGACAGCTAGGAGACCTCAGTGTTGTTGGTTTCTGGCCTGGAAATCAGGTTTTTTTCCAAGGAAATCAGTCAGCGAAGAAGTAATAGAAGAAATGTTGGCAACAAGAAGCAAACTGGTAGACACGAAACATCAACTGCTGCATGCATTAGGGGGAATACAGCTCCTATGAACTCTGGGGTTTTGATTACTGCTCCTTTACTATGATAATTCATATTTGTAGAGGGGCTCTGTCAAGTATCAATTCCTTTAAAATATCAGGGAAATGTATTTGTTTCTGAGAATATTTAGGCACTTTTGCTTTGGTTGTATAGGAGAAACCGTAGAATCTGATTGTTCATTTAGGCACATTAATGACACCTCTGCAATGCCCATGAATTATAAGGATGAACTTCTTTGGACTAAAAGCTGCTCTAAATCCGTATTACACAACAGAAGGAGTCACTGTTAAATGATTTCTATAAGGATAAAATGTTGTAATGGATATTTTTAATAAAATAGCTACTTAGATTGCCGTTTAGCAGATGTCTAAGTAGAATTAAGCAGTTTCACAGTTGTTAAGCTTCATTTGTATTGTAGGGACCGATTTTATCGCCCAAAGAAAGAAAGAGAAGTAAGAGATACAAATAATGGATTTCATCTGTTTACTTAGTTCCAGAGAGCCAGGTGAGACAGGAGTCAAAAAATATGCAGGAACAGAGTAATAGTGACTAGATATATTACATTGAAAGTTTTTATTATAAGGAAGTGGATGATAGATACTCATATCTTACTTAACACTGAATTAATCTTATGGAAGGATGGTAAAGCATTTCTTTATAAGAGTTAAAGAAAATGTTATGGGACAATCCTTTACATCAAGTTCATTTATGACTGAAATATTACAAAAAGAATAACCTTTTCTCTAATATTTTCCTGTCCTCGAGTGTGATATACGTTAAGGTAATTTGGACAACTTTGATGTGTTCATGGAGTAAGGCATAAGTTGAGGCATAAACAGTTGTCATTTCTAGATGCAATGCTGACAGTAGAACCTTCAGGCAGCTACAGGGTCCACACTGGGATTCGGTTTTTGTTTAAGATGAAATAGGAATGGAGGCAAAGATGTAGATCTTCTCATCTTGGTTGAGCTAAGAGCAAAACAGGTATTTTTCTGTTTTGGGAACTGGCTGCCGATTTTCAGTGTATCCAAATCCGAGGAGTTACAGTCAACTATTAATCCACAGGCTGAAATAATCTTAGTTATTGAGACACAGAGTATTTTGAAGAGTAAACTGGAATATTTATAAAGGACCTTTTTATCCTTTACAAAGGAATATGTCTGTCACACACTGTGCTCACCTTATCAAGACTGAAATAGAAGATGTGAGTTGGTTTAACTTGGGCTAAATTTTGTGTGAGAGCAGACATACGTGAGTAGGACGCAACTGAGTTTACATACAAAAAAACAGCCTAGTTGAGTCTGAATTGAGAAAATCAGCATATTTATTGTGAAATACATTAAAGGTATAGTATTTACAGTACTTTTTATTTATTTCTGCATTTGTTTTATTAAAAAATTTCAACAACCAAAAACAAGTATTCTTACAAAGTCTGTAGGGATTTAGTAATACTTTTACCAGAACTTGGCTTGCAAGAACCTTGCATATTTCCTTTGTATAACTTGTTGAACATTTATGAAGTGGCTTTACTCTTGCCTTTACTGCAGTAAATAGTTAAAATAAAGGAAGAAGTGTATAGTAGTTCTATATTGTCCTATCATATATTTATTTTTGACATTTAGAGTTATTTGTATTAATAAAACTGAAGTTCTGCATATTTTCTACAATTACACATTCTCACTGAATATTAAATATTTCAGATTCTGAACTTGTTTCCTTTTCCCAAAGAAGAAATATATATATAATTATAGAGTCATAGAATCATTTATGTTGGAAAAGTCTTTTAAGATCATCAAGTCCAACCATTAATCTAGCACTGCCAAGTCCACCACTAAACCATGTCCCTAAGCGTTACATCTACACGTCTTTTAAATACCTCCAGGTATATATATATATATATATATACACTCCAGGTGAGTCAGCCATTTCCCTGGACAGGCTTTTACAAAACTTAACAACTCTCGATGAAAAAATTTTTCCTAATATCAAGTGTAACCTCCCCTGGCGCAACTTGAGGCCATTTCCCCTCATCCTATCACTTGTGACTTCAGAGAAGAGACAAACGCTCACCTTGCTACAACCTCCTTTTAGGCAGTTGTGAAGTGTAGTACAGTCTCTCCTCAGCCTCCTTTTCTCCAGACTAAACAAACCCAGATCCTTCAGCTGCTCCTTATAAGACTTGTTCTCTAGATCCTTCAACAGCTTCCTTGCCCTTCTTTGGACACGCAGTGAACCTTGGCATGTAAATAATTTAGTCAACTTACCCTAAAGGACTGATTCAGTAATAACAGACGTTTATGTATTTTCACGTGTTTCCTTTTAACAATTGTATCTAAGAAGGTATTGCTCCTATATAAATATTTCCTCTGTCCAGTGATGTGCATGGGTCTATGTGTTTCATAGACTGTAGGGTTTTTCTGCTCTGGAGAAGGGCTGGAGCACTGATAGTGTATGTCACAATTAGTTTTGACTGTCAACTGTGTGTTAACAACCTGAAGCACCATCAATGGTGTAAAACCCTGTATAATGCTTAGTGCTTGTTGGAGGCTGATCGTATTGAAATGTCTTCAGAAAGAAATACATTTCATGTATACCTGTTTTGTGTACTTCCTCCCCCAGCAGCAGAAAAACCACATAATAGATTTCTTCAATATGTTAAAGCTTTTTTTTTATTGTGGGATAGATGTGATGTTAGACTGCTAAGGTTAAAAGATGTGGTGCTAGACAGAATTGAATGGCAAACATATTAAAAGTAATTTCACGTACATGAGAAGGATCTTTTGGCTATTTGACCTGAAGGTTAACGAAGAAAAGAATTCACCTTTCACTAGTGTTACCAGTTTTTTTCTCCATAAACCAATTTAATTTGCTTCTTTCTGATATCAATAAAATCATGTTTGCTGTTTCCATTATTCCTGATACAAAAACATATAACACCATTGGCAGATCCCAAAAAAACATGGAATATGTTCTGACAAACTAAAAAGTGTCAATGAACAGACTTGCACACTGATTCGTACTGTTAAATTCTTAGCATCAGCCCTGAAATAATTTTGAACTCATCTACCAGCACTTCCAGTGACTATTTCCAGGCACAGTTGAATGCTTAGCATGGACCAGGGGCTCCTCCTTAAAAGTATACTTCATGTAGGTACTATGGTTTAGGAAAAAAGAGAATTTATCTATACAGAAATAAGATATGCCAAGGCAGCTGGCAGCAGGACCAAAGAACAGCTTTGTGGTGCAATTTCTAGTTTAGCACAGGCATAGCCATGGATTCTAGACAATGAATAACATATATTCCTTGTGTAACTACATCTGTTTGCATTGTACATTCCTGCTCTCAGCTTTGGAGAGTGGCAAGATATGCTTGTTAATTGAGAAGTCAGCATGATGTAGACTTTATTGAGAAGGATACTTTTATTATTTTTAACTAAGGAAAGTAAATGTTTAAAATTAACATAAACCTTTATTAATCTAATGGTTTGTGATAGCATCCCTTTCATATAACTGTTCTTGAGATTCATAAATGATTCTGTACAAATTATGTCAAACTCTGTCTAATTCCCGGAAGAAACCGAAGATGAATTGATGCAGGAGGCATGCTCCAGCCTGAGTGTTGCATGTCATTTGTTTTGTGACATTCAAAGCTAAAGCTAAATCCCTGAATGTCAGAGAGACATCAGGATTTTGTGCAGTACTGTCAGCAGAGACTGTTTGACCTTCTCTGTGGTACTTGCTGGGGGCATTCTAGTCTCCTGAATGCTCTTAGGAGGTCACAGAGACCTGTGGCCTGTTTTAAATCTAGTGCTGAGCAATTTTCAGTTCAAATAGAGTATGCAATCCAGTCAAGCCATGCTTTTTCAGCATGAAGTACTGGTTGGCATTTAGGCTTCCAGATATACCTCCAGTTTCCACAATGTCAAAAGATGAGGATGTATCCCAATTCAGTTAGTGGATTTTGGATTAAGTTCTACAAAAGAAATCTGAAGATGGTGCAAACTTCCTGAAAACTCCATTCCTCATCTACTAAACTTGTAATTATGCATGTGTCCTTCTAATAAACCTATGCTTATTGCATCTGTCGGTACTATCTTACCAAGAACTGCCCAGACACAAAAAATTCCCTCATGATCTCCAGCTACAGACTGTTTATTTGAAAAGAAGCCCCCATTTTCCCTATGGAAAAGGATTAATCAGTATTGTTTCACTTCTAAACACAGTTTTTTCCTTGGAACTCTTACAGAGCATTGTGGTTGATTAGCAACCTTTCCTAACTGGCATTGTTACAACCTAGGTCTTTGCACTCTTTTCTTGGTCTGAGATAACGTGATGCCTGTTTTTCATACATGATGATGGCATACTACTCTTTTTGAGTTACTATATCTGTGTAACCCTGCTGGGCTTTCAAGCTCTATGTAGTTAGAATTGGAATTGGTTGTGCTTCTCAGAATATACCTGAAAGTCTTGCTTAAAAATAAAGCTTTTCTATAATAACATAAAGAAATATGAATGTTGATTTCCTGATGCTGTATTATTTTTCTAGGCATCAGAGAAACACTAAATGAAATTTTATGTGCTACTTTCCCTGGAAAAAGTAGAGTTATCCTGTGAACTGTATCCATAGTATGTTTCTACAGTGAAGAATTGTCAGAGAATGTCAGATTACCCTTTTGTGGTGTTTGGTGGCAGCCCATTCAAATGTCCCATTAATATGAAGCAAAATGTTTGTTTAATTGTTTATTTTCCTTCTCTACTGTATAAAGAAGGCACTTTTTGGCTGGAGAATGTAAGTATATAACTCTCAAATGCATCATGAGCTGCCAGCAGGAAATTTATAACCCATGCTTCCTTATCTGCAAATAGCATGCTCCCATTATGGGATAGGTCAAACATTCTTTTTGCCTAAACCACATTAGACTGCTTTTGAAGGCTGTTCTGGGGCTTAAGAAGCACTTGCTGAAGGACTAATATAAGATAGTGGAAAGTTCAAAATATGAAAAAACACAAAGGAAGAAGAGACTTATGGACAAATCTGACTTCAGCTTAATCTTCAATATACATCTGGAGAAATTACACTGAAGCCAGAGAATTGCTCTGGAATTATACCAGAAGAACTGTAAGTAAAATAAAGCAAATATATTTGAAGAAAAGAATGGGAGTGAAAATATAATGCTCTTAACCGTAAATGAAAGGAAAACATTCACAAGAAAAAATGTCACAAAGAGAAAATAGAACAATTGGGCCACACTTTAAATAAAATAGTGGTCACCTAAATGATGAACCTACCTACTTAAAATTCATAATAATGTTGGCAATGTACAGCTCCTATATTATTAGTTATAGCAGTCTTCAAAAATTGAGAAGTGAGATAAAATTTGTTGCAGGTATCTGCTCAACAAATGTGCTGGTTTTTTAGGCTTATTCTGCATAATATGGAAGTCTGTATTCAGAGTAAACTAAATCTCTCAGAGTACCACACAGGAAGACTTTGCACTCCTGTATTCAGGCCTGCCCTCTCATGGCATATGTTTAGAAAATTCATGCTATGAAACATTTAAAGTAATCACTAAGGACATATACTCAGACAGTTAAAGGCATTTGGCTGCCTATGTCTTCCGAAAATTTGTGAAAGTGAAGATACTAAAATCTACATGAAATTTGAGTACAAGTCCATGGGTCAGCAGTGTGGTTACAGAGCTGCCTGAGCATTTTTTATTTTTTTTCTGAATAGAAGCATTAATAACAAATGCAACATCTTAAGTCTGCTTACCAAATTATTGGTTTATTTTACTAATCAGAAACTTAAGGAATGACTTAATAGTCAGGAAAGTATACAAAATAATTCTTCTCCATTTAGATGTTAGAACGTGCCTGTCACCTACACTAGGTGTCAGGAGTTATATAAAACTCAATGGAGAATTAAGCCATAGAAGTATTAAAACCTGGAGAGTTATTCAGCTACATATAGGAATTATTTGAGATCTTCTGAGATATCTTGCCCTACAGCAGTATCCAACCCAGTCTCCAGCCACTGCTCCAGAAAGACGCAGATTGTCTATAATACTGTGACATCAGTCAGTTTTATACACCTATCTTGGGTACACTTTAATATTTAAAATGGCACAAGGAAAACAACCCATTTTATATGTTTATTCTTAGGTGAAATTAATTGCTCTCTAATCCTTATTAATTGCATTGACTAAATCCCCACTGAATATAATGAAAGATCAGATAATTTTCATATTTGTGGATGTCTACGCACAGACTTTCAGTGGCATAATCTCATGATGAATTCGATTCTAGCTGACCATAATGTCAGTATTTAGTTGAAAATATCCTAATATACCATCAATGACTGCTAGAATCTGATGAATATTAATTAATACTAGAGGAGTTTTGTTTTTCTTTGAGCAGCAAGAATTCATACCTGTGAAGTATATTTATTACCAGAATTACTATCTGATTAAAAGGTTAAGGTCATAGGCACTGAAACTTTTAAGTTTTGCTAACTATGCGAGTAAGAATGGGGAATTCTATTACAACTAAATGATAATAATAGCAAAACAACATGGGGCACTCAAAAAGAAATATGATAAAAAAAGATGAATGAAAATAAAAAATCATAGTTGGGCAAAATCAAGATAATAAGGCCAGTAAGTTCTGTGGGACCCTGGGCAAAGTCCTATTGCATCAATTCTTCATACCCTTTCTTGCTTTTTCCACTTTGTCTTCATGAAGGACTAATTTCCTGAAAACAATAGATTAGGCATCATCATGTTCCCATTAAAGTGAGTAGTAAAAGTGCCATTAATTTTAGTGGGTCAGGGGACAACTTCAAGTGCATGTTATTGAACAGGTTGTTTTGTGGATATATTGCAATGAAAGGAGAAGTTTCATGAAATCACATTAAATGAGTTTCTGCTATATTTATACCTTTTTCTCTTAGAAATTCCGTTGTTCCAAATGACATTTTTTTTCTGCCTGCAGAATTAATCAAATAGTTAAAGTGTTTGTTTTGAAGTAAAAGAGGCAAATATTGGAGAAATGTATCCCAAGATGTTATACTAGTATGAACAATTATTTACATATTTTCCTCCTTAAAAACAG
Organism: Tapera naevia; assembly: GCA_033556795.1. Lineage (NCBI taxonomy): Eukaryota > Metazoa > Chordata > Aves > Cuculiformes > Neomorphidae > Tapera > Tapera naevia. The sequence goes on along the minus strand of JAUMJJ010000014.1, from coordinate 2,349,381 downwards.
GCAGTCAATGGGCTTGAACTTATAATTCAAAAAACCCACGAAACGGGAGAATTCGTTACATTATTTTTTTTAGGTATAAACATAATGTATATTTTTGGGCAATATATCGGGGGGGGGGGTGCGGGTCAAAGAGAGATATTTGGGATACGTTAAGTGAGAAACAGATTGCTAGTTTCTTTCCTGGAATGCAATCCTTTCTTTCATTTACATAAATAGTGACCTTTTTGACTGCTAATAAACGCCCCAAAGGACAGAAACAAGGTATATTGACATAGAGTTCCTTTTTGCAGTAAGGGAGAGCCCTGTCTATCTAGTATTGTCACAATTATTGAAAAGAGATTATGTTGCAATGTTTCCACCGTATTTATGCTTCATTCTCGTATTGTACAAAAACTAATTAGTTCAAAGTTTGTGCTGAGCATTTTCCACAGCCAGTATAGATATATTGCTCCCCTTGTCTTCCGGAAAATTTTAGAAGAGGATAAACTTCAGAGTCACTGGAGAATACTAAAGCTAGAAATAAGATACGATACGATTTGAGAATATTTTTTTTTAATATTTAGGTAATCAGATTTAGAGTAAGGAACTACCTTTTGTCAGTTCATAAGCAGGAAGAATGGATTTAGGATGAGGGGAAGCATTAATCATCTGCTTCATAAGGAGCATGTGATTTCCCTGTTTCTTAGATTAGTTTAAATGATCCATTTCAATAGTCAAAAGATTTTCTTGGCTATTTTGACCTTATCCTCCTCCTGGGAAGTTCATACTTTTGTATTGCAAAACTTTTCTATTTACTAAACATTTTGGGGACATTTTTTGTCTGCAGTTGTGATGATATGAATTGGGTGTTCCACACCTCCTCTTGAACCAGATGAACCTAATGACCTATGTGGACTATCAGTAATAACCAGGCTTTTTCATGCTGTATTCTCAACATTTGATCACATTTATGAAACCTCATTAAGTGAAGATGTGAGGAAATATTTCGTATCACAGTAATATCTGTTTATTTTGTCAGATAATCTGCAAGTCTTCACTTAATCTACCTATAGTAGAATTGTTTATTGAAATCTATTTTTCCTTTGTGTAGCTGAGCAATGGGTAAAGTCATGCTACACTTAAGAAACAGAAGTACAGAAGTGAGTAAGCAGGGTCTCCAACAACTCAAAACTATACTGTATTGTGTAATCTTAATATTCTAACTTTTTAAAAAAAAAAATTTAAACTGCTTTGCAGTGATTGCAATACCTATTACTATACCCTCTATTCCTGAATTTCCTCAGGCATATAACTGCAATCACTCTATATCCCTTATATACATTCAAATATTACTCTCATTGGAGATTCCAGTGGGAAATATTATTTTCTCTTTTTATCTCAATTAAAATCATCAGCCATGGCATATCAATTACAGGCATAAAAAAGTAACTCTCTGCAAACCTAACTAAGCATCAACAATGTGAGAACCTTAGGGATATTTTGCTGGTGCTGGTCTACAGTATTTACAGGAGGTTCTCAGGAGAAGCAGACTTAAACCTTAGGACAAAGTCCTAAAAATTTACTTTAAATTTTTTGGCAAGAAAGACTCCCCACAGAAAAGTAAGGAAATAAATAAAATAGATCAGATATTAAAAAGTTAGTAAAGGATTATCAAAGCATTGTAAGTAAACACTTTCAAATTTAAAATTATTTCAAATATATGTGATTTACATGTTAACTTATCAGTGCATTTGAAAATGTGATTGTGCTTTTACACATAGCGCTCAACAACAGTGAATTTATTAACTTTATTTCTTCATAACTTTGAAAATAGTAAGATTGGTGCAGAACCACTGTTCGTCAAATACTGTAGGACATCTCTAGCTAATGTCAAATCATCTCCACTGGTCAAAAATGTGCTGTTATAGCATCAACTGGCTAATAGTTAAAAGTTATCAAACAAAGAAGTTCCAGTTCTTCTGATCAGACTTTAATTGGTTTTAAATATTCATATGTGAATATGGTTTTCTTCACCTTTGCTCCTTGAACTTAACAGTTAAACTATACCCAGTCCTGGCTGAAGTTTCAAAGCCAATATTTCTGCAATCATTCATTAGCTTCTTCTTGAACTTTACAGCAAGCACCTGAATTTTATGTCGCTAACTTTTAAGAGCATATGTCTGGTTTGTGGTTTTGTTTTTTCAAATACATTTTTCATTTTTAATGAAGAATCCAGTAGAAGACTTGGAGCAGGGCAGCAAAATCAGTATTCTTTATTTAAGTCTTTGGTAATTTAAAAATCTGTTTTCTAATACTTCTGGTGTCAGATAATAAGGGATAGTTCTATTAGAGGTTTTTTGATTGTGAAACACTTTTTGTGTTTTTCACTTGGATAGTTGCTAGAACATACCCTAATTCAGCTCTTCCCCTGGTATTAAACTACATTTTGAGAGGTGAATGACATTGTCAGCAAGTTCTTGTGTACCCCACACCCCAGCAACATGAAACAATGAACTACTGAAATTTACAAAACTTTATGGTATCTGTCTGTACCTCCGTGTGTTTCAAGTGTTCAAGCCAAATAGAGTCAAACATGGGTTCTGTGTTAAATTCTGCTATTTAGACATGAATACATGTCACTCAGGGACATTGTCCAAGGGAAACCTTAAGCCATAGGATTATATAGCCTGTGCTCCCAACGCGGAACAACAGAATCACATAATGGTAGGTGTTGTAAGGAAGTCCTGGTCCTCTTGTCCTAAATCATTTAGTCCAACCTCTCTGCTGAAAGCAGGTTCATCTACAGCAGGTGCACAGTAAAGCATCCTGGTAGGTTTTGAATATGTCCAGAGAAGGAGAGTCCGCAACCTCTCAACAACAAAGCCATGTCATGGGAGAGAAAAAGAAAGTGAATTATGTGATCATTCACTTACACGGTTTAAAGATGTGATTGAATATGTGCAAGCATACCATACCACAAGTTAGGAAAAAGTGGTTTCTTAACACTGAAAAATGTGATTGCTTTGTTTTCTTCAGTGAATATATATAAAGTTTGAGAGGTTTTGTTATTGAGACTCTGAAGACTCCTTGAGAATTTTTGTTTGGCCTGGAAGTCTTCAATGAAGGTACTTTTTCTGTTTGAACTTCTCCCATAAGCATAAAATACCATGAAAACTTTTGTTCATACTGGAAGCAGGATAGATTTTGGAAAATATTGGGATAAAATTCTATTATTTTACACTAAAAACTTAAAATAAATTGAATAAAAATATGTTCATTCATAAGAAAAGGAACTACTCTATTAATCTGTGTGGTTTTTTAATTGAAATAATTGTATTAAGGTTATAATGTTAGTATGCTTTGCAGCATTTGTGCAGAATTAAATTAATAATTTTTTGTACAAACATTTAAGAAGATGATATTCTGACACTCATTGTTAAGTCACTCAGCAAAGACCTTTGGCAGTCATACACTAAATCTTTGTATAATGTCTTCAGAAATACCGGGAAATAGATCCATATCCTGAGCCTGTGTAAGCAATGGTTTCTGGGAAACACTTGAGCCGGCACAGTGGGCCATGCAGGTGACTCTCCTGACGCTAATACAACTTTGACATAAAACCTCTCTTTTGCTAAATAGGTGAAGTAAAGTTAAGAGAGTAAGAAGGAGAATTTGCAAGAAATTTCTCAATTAAAGGTAAAAGAATCTTCTTTTATATGTCTGTCCCTCTGAGAGTAACTACAAAACAATATCACTTGGCCCACAAATGTGTTCACTGAGCAAAACTTAAAAATACCACCAAAAAAGTATAGAGTAAAAGAAAATTAAGCAGCTATGTAAGAATCAAAATTCTACTTAAAGAACTTATTCTGACTATTCTGTGTAGTAATCTTTTGCAAAGTCATCTTAGTATGAAGTAGTCCTTAAAATAACTAAATCTCCATTGCTGTGAATCTGGAATTGCTAAAACTTAAAGCACACGAAAAAAGTGAATGTTCGTAGTCTTATTACTAATTGCTGATTTATGAGGTCATTTCTTATGAATATGTCTTAGATTTTGGCCCAAAGAAAAAGAAAATGACAAATAGGAACAGTTTAAGAATATTTTGTTGGAAAGCATGTTTAGGTTTTTTTAAAGTTGTACATTAACTTCAGATTTTTTTTCCACATTTCTTCAGTTGGCAAATGTCTTTATGAGTTATAACCTTTCCACATCTAGCCATGTGAACCATTTTACATGATTGATTGGTGTAATTAGACTGTCTAGTGGAGTGGTGGCTGTTCCTTGTGCTGCCAAGCAGAAGGGATCTCAGTGCTGAACTCTCACAGCCTGGGATAGCCAACAATGGACCTGCCATGGAGAAGCTGAGCCTGACCTCTGAGGAAGGTGGTGGACATGTCACTCAAAGAGCAGACCTTCTGACTGTGAGCAGAAAGCAGCTGCTTATGAGCCTCTAATAGCTGGATGCAAACTGGTAGTTGCATAAAGCTGTAGGTAAAGGAAACAGTGATAAAGGGGAAATATTTTGTGAATATGGAGACAAACCATTTGGAGCAGACTGGAGTGGAAGTTAACTCTCGAGTTAAAAACTTGTAGCTTCCCTATTACATTGTTGCATAGAACATCTGTGGGTACGAAAACGTATTTAAATAATGTGGTCTTGAGTTATTATCTTTTAAACAAATGATATTTCCTTCTTTTCCACTCTAACACTTCAAACAGATCCTAAACATTCAAATCTAGTCTGGTCAGGACCAGACTCTCTTTGATAGAGGTTCAAACTTTATAGCTAATATGATAATTAATTCCCTAAATAGAATATTTAACTGTGTGCATCTATACTTTTTATATACTTGTATATAGATACGTAACAGCTAACACTAAATAATTTAGGTTAGAAAAAGCTAACACTAAATAATCTAGGTTAGAAAATAAACCTCCACACTGTTAATCCTTATTTTCCTGCAGTGAAATACAAGGATTCATGTTCATCATCGGTCTTCACCACGTTATGCAGGTTTTATTTCTCTCTTCTTTGCTATATAACTGGAGGTTGCAATAGAAGCAGTATGAGTGGACAAGAGTCTTGGAAACTAAACTGTCTGGAAAAGAGTCACTGGAAATACCTAGAGAATTCAGGTAATCTTGATGAAATTCCTTTTAAAAGCACACACACTGAAAATGAATCAGAGTTACTAAGGAAGCAGATATTAAATACTTTTGGCTGATAATATCTCAAAGAAGAAAATATACTCCTTTTTTGTGCAGATAACAACAGTAAACACCCCTCTAATAATGTGTTAAAAATTTCCATATCACAGTTGCCCAGATGCATAACAAGGAGAATATTAGTAATGTCCAGATGCACATAAATCTACAGGGATACCTCTTGCCAACAGCAAAATGAAAGGGATGACAGTGTCAATCACATCCAATAGACTGCGTTAATGCTTTTCAAACAGTTCTTTCACACTTGAAAATAGTGCTCATTAATAATGTATAGTATGGTATGAAGGAGAAGGAATGTTGCCTCCAAAACTGATAGAATTCATTGTTCGCCTCTGTACTCGTCTGAACAATAAAGCCCCATTTCTGAAGGACAATTTTTCCTTTGTCTTTAGGACTGAGCTGAAATGATTTCAAACTTATTATACTAATTGGCCCCTTTAGTTTTCAAGCGTGTGCCACAAATGTTGCACTTTAAGAGGCTTCTCTCCCCCATCGCCTCCGTCCCCCCTCCCACCCTGACTGGCATTTCTGGATTGTATGAGTAACTTACAAAGGTTTTCAGACTTGCTGGGTGGGTGACAGTGCAGAGCATTTTCTCTGCTCCTCTGCTCTGTTGTTCAAGCAGCTGTCAGGAAGATGGGACTGTGGGTTTGCAGATATATTTAATGACTAACAGATTGTAAGCTCACACATGAGAACAGAATAATACTTAGAATCTGAAAAGGTTATCCACCCCTTAGAGACTAATCTCCTAATATACTATTTTCGTCAGAAAGCACCTCAACTGCTTGATGTTTCCAGTCAATGGAAAATTCAGACATTTGCAGCACAGTCATAGAAAGAATGGGGAAGAAACATTGGTAAATGTTGCATCCTGGTAGTCCCCAATCTCACAGTTTGTTTTCATTTTATAAAGCACAGCATCTATATTCTGATCCCATTCTAACATGCCTTGTGTCTCATCCTAATCCGGAAGAACTCATAGATCCTTCTCTTCCTTTAGCACAGTTAAAACCAATGGCTATTGCTAAGTCAAGTAGTACTTATTTTGAACCATGCCATACCATTCTGCCTACTTTGTTTTTCTTGCCATGTGATTTTTTTTTTTTTTCTAAAGATGTCTTCTTAAAATTTGAAAATCTTTCAAGAAGACTGTGTATTTCAGAGGTACACTGCATGAAGTCACAGGTCAGAGAAAGCTTCAATGCATGTGTTAAGAAATTCTCCTTTGTAAGTGTTATTTTGTATCTTTTTATCTTTGTTTCTTCATCTAATTTATTATAATTTCTGTTAAATACCTCAGGTAATACATTAGAATATTTTGAGATTATAAGCCTAGGAAGAGGACTACCTAAAGTTAAATGAAAATTAATTCAGAAAATCCAGTTAGAAGGTAAATATAGAGCTCTCCAGAAAGCAATTACTGAAGAGAACTTTCAAACATAAAATTGTACAGGATCTGATAAACTTGGAAACTATACAAAATTATGGGTTTGTGACTTCAGGGACTCATACTCAGTGTAAGTCCAAAAAATACATAGTTCTAGGCAATCTTATACATCAGGTACATTTTTGAACGCTTATGAATATATTTGAATTAAAATTCTCAATTATATTTCAAAATTTTAATTTCAAATACGATTACAGACAGGATAGTCAGACATATGGATATATTCCCCACATGAATCCCATAAAAAAATGAGGGCTAGATTCAATAAGGGATTTATACACCACCTTATCCAAGGTATGTGGTCACGCAGGGGGAAACAAAAATATTTGATTCCCCATTGCTAAACTGGACTGAATAAGTCTTCTCAACTGCGAATGGGAAGAAGTAATACTGAACAAGAAAGCTCTTGAAACCAACCCAAGGCAACCTGTTGTTAGGGAATGGAAAACAGCAGTTTACACCTAGAGTTCTTCTTCACTCTTCATCCTAAAACCCTCACTCCAATGCCTTTTTTCAAGATGGATACCTCCACCCTATCTTCTCCATGTGGCTGGCAGGATGAGGAGCAATGTGAAGGCAAGCTAATGTGGGTGGCCAACAGGTGAGAGCAACAAACAGAATCAAACCAAGGAAACAGATCATATCAGCTAGAAACAGGCCTGACTAGTCAGCAAGACTGAAATATCCTAAGTAGCTATGTGGTAGGCAGGAAGAAACCGGAGTGTCTAGTAGCTGCCTCATCAAAGGAAAGAGACTGCCAAATGTTATTGAGTAAGTTTTTCTTACTCTATTTACTTACCTTAACAGTGTTTTCTTCTATTCCTTTTAAATAAAAGTGGGATTGTTAGTGGTGTGATTTGTATGTGCAACTGAAGAGAGTTAGTTCACTGATCATCATAACATTTGGTAGAACTTTTGCACGTTTCTATATTTATTGTAGTGATTTTCTTAAAATCAAACCAGAACTTCCTGCTGAGAATAAAGTTTGGCAGAAGGGTTATGAAGGCATTGCGTTTTGTTAGTATTGCTATATAATAGCCCTACAGAAGCTGTCACATAAGTAGGATCAAAATCCAGCATTATCATTAGTCTGAGAAGGTAATCAGAACTCTTTTTCCCATCTCCCAGAACTGTCCTGACCAGCTGCTTATAAGCTACTCTTTATAAAGATAAGCTTTCAATCTCCCGTCACTCTGCAGAAAAATAGCAAGTCTAATGGAAAAAAATATCAAGATACAATACTGTATCAATATTGCATAGCCAAATACTAGGCCTTTACTAGGGCAACCAAAGTGTCTTCTCTTTCCAAGACAAGAAAGAATTTGGCAGTTATTGAGACAGTAAGAAGACAACAACTTCCCTCCTTTTCAAGAAAACAGTAGCTATCAGGGCATTTCATGGAAAACCTCATGATGGAGATATTGGCTCTGATAACACTAAGTCCAAGGGAACCCTATCGAAAATTTAGACAAAGTTACTACCTGCATCCTGGAGGAATTTTAAGCTAATAAAGCTGCAGACACAGTTTGTATTGGCACAAGTGTGGAGATTGCCATAACGTTAGATGTTTCTAAGTCTCATTTTACACAAGGTCCTTTCAGATTCAGCCCAAATCTTGTAGCTTCCGTTAGTCAGCACTTGCAATTCAGCTACTCAGCCAAAATGTCACCTCAAAATAATGGTATTTTTGAGGATTTACTACTAATTTTCTGTCATTTATCATTATGCAAAATATCATTAAGTTTCAGCCAACTCCTCCAGCAGCATGTTTAAGGATTTAGAGGCAGAATTCTGATATGCCTTTGGTAAAATTTTTTATTCAGGCAACATGTTATTCTTTTCTTCTTATTTTTCTCCTTTCTAGGTATTTACGGCATATTGGATTTACAGTATATAAGTAAAAAATTAGAATTCTTAATCAGTTTATTGGAATTGTTTGAGACAAGTGCATCAGTTCAAGGACTTGGCATAATTAGATACTACCCAGGAAAAAAAATCACAACATAACTTTGCTTCCACGTTTAGATATTCCCCCTTTATCTTTGTTTAAACTAAGGTAGGACTTCAGGGCCCATTTATCTTCTATCTTATTAATTCAAATATTCTAGGATACTACCACTGATTTTCTTCCCTACTTAAAAAAACCACAATATATAATGTCCATTATATATATGCTTGACATAGGATACTGCAATAATAATTTTCAATTTTCCTTAAATATTCCTAAGAAAATAATTCAGCTTTATAGGGAATCCAGAAAAACATGGACCTATATTACAAATAGCACAGAACATGCTACAGTAAAAAAATCTACGTATTCACAAGTTGATAACATTTTAAAATAATTGAAAAGTATTCGGGCTCAGAGAAACACTCTATGTACCTAATTAAAGTTAATGGAAATGATATTTTAACTTCTGAATATATTTACCCTCTATTTACTTAATCCTCAGTGTCATGGAAGCAAAATGTGACAGTAGAAAAACAAGTAACAGACAGAGAGCAAATCTGACCCAAATGGCATCATATCAGAAAAGCATACAAAATTTGTAAGACAAAAGTAATTTACTAAATAAGATCTGGTGCCAGGTATTGACTATCTTCCTGGGAATGCTGATGTAGAAAAGTGAGAAACAATGGAAACCAATAACATTGAAGAACATCATCTCACTTATGGCTGATAATGCGGTCAGGGTTTCACTTATAATTTGAACAGAATATGACTATTTTCAACTTATGTTTTTATAGTTTTTCTCTTCGATAGTTCTCTTATGCATCTACATTAAGGAATGCAGAATGGGCAATGAACAGCAAGAACTAGAAGCCATTTTATGTCAAGAAAACTATGATATAATTGCAATCACAGAAACATAGTGGGATGACTCCTGTTACTGGAGTGCTGCTATGGTTGACTACAAAATCTTCAGGTAAGACAGACAAGGGAGTAGAGGCAATGGGGTAGCCCTCTGTGCTAGAGAGTGTATTGATTGCCTTGAGCTTATTGATGATGATGATAGGGTTGGGTGACTATAGGTAAAAATCAGTGGAATGCCCTATAAGACAGATATCATGGTGGTGGTATAATATAGAGCACCCAGCCAGGAAGAAGAAACTGATAAGATATTCTAGAAGCAACTGGGAGAAGTCTAATGACTGCTAGCCTTTGTTCTCCTGGAGGACTTCAACTTACCAAATGTCTGCTGAAAGTATAATACAGCTGAGAGGAAACGGTCTAGGAGGTTCCTGGAGTGTGTGTAAGATAACTTCCTGACACAACTGACAAGTGAACAGACTAGGAAAGGTGCCCCACTGGACCTCTTGTTTGTGAACAGAGAAGGCCTTGTGAGAGATACTAAGGCTGGAGGCCGATTGGGGTACAGCAATCATGAGACAGTAGAATTCTCCATTCTTGGAGAAGTAAGGAGGGACACCAACAGAACTGCTACATTGGACATCTGGAGGGCAGAATTTGGACTGTTTAGAAGGCAGGTTGATAAAGTTCCTTGGGAGAAAATACGAAAGGGCAATGGAGTCCAGGAGGATTGGATGCCCTTGAAGAAGGAAATCCTGGTCACACAAGATCAGGCCATAGCCATGTGCTGAAAAATGAGCCAGTGGGGAATAGAACAGGCATGGTTGAGCAGAGAGCTTTGTAACAATATCAGGAAGAATGGGAAAGTATACGAGCTTTGGAAGAAGGGGCAGACATCTCAGGAGGACTACAAGGATGAGGTGGAGTCATGCAGGGAGAAAACCAGAAGGACTAAAACCCAATTAGAACTTAAATTCGCCAATTCTGTGAAAGATAATAAAGAGTTTCTACAAGTATATTAACAACAAAAGGAACGGCCAAGGAGAACATCCATCCTTTGCAAGATGCAAGGGGGACAGTAGTGACAAAGGCTGAGAGTAAGGTTGAAGTAATTAATGCCTTCTTTGCCTCAGTCTTTAATAGTAAGGTAAGATGTTCTCTGGGTACTCAGCCTCCAGAGCCAGAAGACAGGGAGAGGGAGCAGAATAAAGCTGCAATCATCCAAGATGAAATATTTAGAGACCTGCTCAGCCAATTAGATATCCACAAGTCTATGAGGCCAGATGGGATCCACTCAAGGATATTAAGGGAGCTGGATGCCATGCTCACCAAATCCCTTTCCATCATCTACCGACAGTCCTGGCTGACTGATGAGGTTCCACTTGAGTGGAGATTGGCAAATGTTACACCCATTTACAAGAAGGGTTTGAGGTAGGATCCAGGGAAAAACAGACAGTGCCAGCGAAGGTCATGGAGCAGGTCATCTTGAGTGCTATGACACAGCACACACAAGACAACCAGGTGACCAGGCCCAGTCAACAAGGGTTTCTGAAAGGCAGGTCCTGCCAAACTAACTTGGTCTCCTTCTGTGACAAGGTTACTCGCTTAATGGATGAGGGAAAGGCTGTGGATGTAGTGTATCCAGACTTCAGTAAAAATTTTGACACCATTTCTTACAGTATTCTGCTTGAGACACTGTCTGCCATTGGCCTGGATGGGCACATTCTCTACTGGGTAAAAAACTGGCTGGATGGCTGGGCCCAGAGGGTTGTGGTAATGGGAGTTAAATCCAGTTGGAGAGAGGTCACAAGTGATGTTCTCCAGGTCTCACTGTTGGGTCCAGTCCTGTTCAATATGTTTATCAATGATCTGGACAAAGGACTGGAGCATACCCTTAGTAAATTTTCAGATGACACTAAGCATAGCAGAAGTGTTGATCTGCTTGAGGGTGGGGAGGCTCTGCAGGGAAATCTGGACAGGCTGGATCAATGGGCTGAGACCAACGGAATGAGGTTCAATGAGTCCTGCACTTGGACAGAACAGCTCTGTGAGTGTTAGAGGCTTGGGGAAGAGTGGCTGGAAAGCTGCCTAGCAGAGAAGGACCTGGGGGTGTTGGTTCAGAACCGGGTGAATATGAGCCAGCAGTGTGCACAGGTGGCCAAGAGGGCCAATAGCATCTTTGTCTGTATCAGAAACAGTGTGGTCATCAGGACCAGGGAAGTGATTGTGTCCCTGTACTTGGCACTGGTGAGGCCGCACCTCGAATACTGTGTTCCACTTTGGATGTCTAACTTCAAGAAAGACATTGAGGTGCTGGAGCGTGTCCAGAGAAGGGCAACGAAGCTGATGAAGGAACTGGAGAACAAGCCTTATGAGAGGCGGCTGAGGAAACATTGATTGTTTAGCCTGAAGAAAAGAAGGCTCAGTGGACATCTTATCACTGTCTACAACTACCTGAAAGGAGATTGTAGTGAGGTGGGTGTTGGTCTCTTCTCCGCATGAGAGTGACAGGATGGGAGGAAGAACCAGGGGAGGTCCAGATTAGACATCACGAAAAATTTCTTTACCAAAAGGTTTATCAAGCACTGGAACAGGCTGCCCAGTGAGGTGGTTGAGTCATCATCCTTGGAGGTATATAAAAGATATGTGGATGAAGTGCTCAGGGATGTGGTTTAGTAGTGGACGGGTATGGTTGGACTCAATAAACTCAAAGGCCTTTTCCAATGAAGTGATTCTATGATTCTAGGTCTATAGAAGAACCCTTTATCTAATAGAGAAGGAGGAAGATTCACTAGTTTGGAAGTCTGCTGGTCAATAGAGAGACTTTAAAGGAGCATAATACATGCATATCGCATTCCAATGTTTTTAAAGGCCATGAATACCCATACGAAGTATTTTGATTCCTAAGACTGTTCTGCTCACTTGTTTTCCTCACCAACACTGCTACTTGCCAGTTCTTACCTCTTTCCTTACCAGTGCCTCTTTAGACAATCTCTAGCTGTGGCAGGCTTCCATCGCTCATTCCTGTGAAACAGTAGTGTACAGTAGGTCATACTTACCTCCTTTCGGAGACAGCTTTCGAAAAATGCGGAGACGCTTCACTTACCCCATTAGTTACAGCTGTAAAATCAGACTAGTTCACCTTTAGTGAAAGATATGATAAGAGAGATGGAGACTAATACTCTTCTTCTTTGGTACATATTGTGAGTTTTCTTGAAGTCAAAGCATTTCACAAAGAGTTGAGCTGCAGCTGAAATATGTCAATGGGATTTATCTTCTCATATATTCTGCAGCCAATCAGTCAGTGTATGACAATGTTTTTGTTCAAAAAAAATGTGTGCCACATGCCACAGATTAGCTTAACCATCTCTGACAGTTTGTATAGATATTTTCCATCTTTTCAAGCAATGACACATGTGGCATTCATAATCTGTTAGAAGACAAACTCTGCCCATTTTTTCCACCCTCTGAATCTGCAGACTTCCAAGAAGAAACAAATGTAAGGTTTGTTTGTTTATTTGTTTGTTGGGGAAGAAGTTTTCTGGAATTTTTCCTGGTTTGATTATTTGCATAGAACTATTCAGCTATGGTAATACTATCCAAGAGCTAGTCTGAGCTCAGCATGACAGGAGTAGAAGAAAACGCCAGATTCTATATGGGTGATTCAGAGAGTTAACATGTCCTGCTTGCTTTCTTTGCTGCTTTGTGTGTGGGATGTGAATGGGAGGGAAAAGGAAAAAGGAAGTAAATTACTGCAGTCCTTGAAAAGTCTACTGTGCTCAGAGAATAAAGGTAGGACTGATAAAAAAGATCTGCTGACTCCCATTTCATGTTTACTTTCTCTCTGTCCAGTTACAGGAGAGTGAAGTCATTCAGAGAGCAGTAGCTGATCTCAGTAATAGACCTGATCCAGGTCCCAGGTGCATCTTCTTGCACCAGTTAGATGGAAAGACTATTAGGTAAGGGCTTTAGTCACACCACAAGATCAGTGTTAACACATCAGCACAGTAGGGAAAGGTGCCTTTTGTAGAGGACAATGCAATGTATAATGTTTCTGAAATGTAAGACATCAAAAGATGTAAAACATCAGAAGTTATCACTTGAAGCATTTTTATAGCAAGAGTTCAAATCTATCTTAAAAGAAAAAAACAAAAACAAAGATTTCAGGATGTGAAAAGGTTTTTTTTTCCTGCTTTAATTTTGTAAGTGATCTGACAAATTAAAATCCTGCTAGACCAGGAAAGCAGGAAATAATATAAAACATAAATATTTGTTAATATTCCTGTTAATGGGTATTTTATGGAGTCTTTTGTATTTGATATTCTCTTTCAAAATACTTCACTGAATTTTTGTGTATTAAATATTTACTTTAGTGCTAAATAGTATAAATACATGAAGCTGAGAAAAGAATTCACAAAATGGCATTGACTACCATTTCAACTGCCAGTAGTGTGGCACTTGGAAAACTAAGCAAAAATAAATCAATTTTAGTAACATTTCAATTAGAATTAAGCAGAAGGATACTGGAATAAGAAAATACATTTCATATCAGCTAGCTAGCATAGTAGAATCTAGCACTGGAACATAGATAATGGTAAAAAGAAAAAGAGTACAGGATAGTCATGTTTAGAAAATATAAACCATATACCACAGTAAAGTTTTGGTCTTTATCAACTCATATCTTATCTGAAACACATGCGCTAACTTCAGTGCAATGTTGTAAAGGACTGTGGGCTTTGCACTCCCAGAGGCAAGTCGGAATATGCAGAGATAATGCAGTACAAGGTCAGAAAATAGGACTTCATTACCTTTCAATCTGCCTGGTCCTCCCAAATGATGACTGAGCAGAGATTCATAGCAGTCAGGAGATGTTCATGGTGTCATCAAGGTTTGACCCATGGCAAGGAGCACAAGGCCTAGCATGTGTTAGCTTTTATGTGTTAGGTGGGTGTGTGATTGGCTCATGCAAGTGGTGGATTGGCCTAACTACTATTTGTGTATTCATATGATTGGTGAACAGTGAAGTCTGGTGCATGATATTGTTTACATTCTAGTTGCTAGTTAGAGTAAAAGTAAAGTTAATTTTGCAGCATGTGTTGGTACAAGAGTGTAGGAAGTCTGAACAATGTGTACTAGTTCTCATCTGTACTAGTCTCTTCATAATTCTTTTGCAATGGTCCATACAAATGCTTAGTTTTCTAAGTTTATTTACTTCTTAGAGTCCAGAATTAGTAGCATATTTTCAATCTGGAATGATCTGGTTTGTCCTTTTTAGTCTTTACATCTACTTGTGTAAGGAAAAAAATAGGTGGTGGGGCAGTAAATCTTTCTAAAGAGGCAGTTATATAGTCTGTTTTCCTGCCCTCCAAACTGTTGACTAATATGTAATATTTCTATATCTGAAAAGATTTCATTTGATATTTATAGTTTACACCTTGTCTACATAGGGAAATATTTTCTATATAACTTTGGATGTTAACTGAAATCGACAGTTTTATACTCATGGTAGTTCTCTGTGTACCTGTTTTTACCTTATATAAGGAAAGTTTTTATCATACTTTGTATCAGTCAGGATGAATGTCAAAGTTAAAGAGGCAATTTCATTTCTAAATAAGATTCTTATGGGGGATGCATTCTGTAAACCTCAGAACTATATTGATGTAAGGAGTAAAATTTTTCTGTCAACGAAGCCTCCAGCGACATAACGTGGACTCCTAGATTAGAGGTAAGGATTCAGAACAAAGCTCTTTAATGTAAAGGACATTTGAACTAAAAGACTTTGTTCTTATAATGACAAGACATAAGCCATGACTTTGTGGCAAGAGTCTTCTTGGCAATAATTAATAGAAAAGAAAACAGAGTTGCAAGAACAGTTGTAGAAAGAAATTATGTTTTGCATACAATCATCTATTTATTTGTGGTGCATGCATGGACATTTTATGAAGTCTTTGTGGGTGGGAAATAGAAGGGAATGAGCAAGAGCAGAAAGCAGTGGGAAGCTTGAAACTATTGTCAAAAGCAACACCACCTACAATATGGCAAAGCTACAATCTAGGCATGTATAGTTGGGTAATAATATTACATATTTCCAAAGACAGGACGTTTAAGCAGAAAAAGAATATTGAAAAAGGCAAAATCCAAATTTTTTTTTTATACAGGACTTATGAACTTTGGAAATATCATACCTTCTTTTGCAGGAAACTGAAATCAGTGTTACTGTGTAAATCATGTTATTTTAAATGTCAAAATGGCATACCAAATTAAAAGAAAGATGGAACAAATCTGAAAAAAATGTATTTTCTTTGTTGAATGTTCAGAAATATGGCAAATTATGAAATAAATATCTTCTTAATTCAATTTGATAATACTTAGTATTAATGCAGTTCTTACATTTCTTTAATGTGTCTCATTTTCAGAAAGTCACTATCTCATGCACGTACACAGGTAAAAATGCAGAAGCACAAACACAAAGGCCAGTCTCTTCATGTACATAAGTAACTATGATATGTTTACTTTCAGAGAGCAACCAATTTTTTCTTGCATTAGCCAATACTTCATACTGAAGAGCGATAAGAGACTTTGCTCTGTTTGAATACACATGTAGAAGTTACGGCCAAGCCTATGAAATTTTTTATCTGTGAAAGCTGCAAAATGAATGCATAATAGAAAATCAATTAAGCAAAGAAAACAGTAGCCAGGATTGGGTATTAGTCCAAACTTCATCTTTATTTACTCAATATATTTAATGCTTAGGTAGTTTTCTAAATTTACAAGTGTTTGCACAAATGGTCTTTTTCAATTACTGACCTGTAATTTACTACAACTATTTACTTTTGTGTCATCAGCATTAGATATTCCTCTTAAAGGATCAGTTTATGTTCATATATAATATAGATGTTTCAGCTTGAATAAATCCCAGAAGCCTGACCCTGGTTATAGCAAATCAACAAGGTCTCAAAATCTGTTTTAATGCAATAAGTATGTATTTTTGTGTGCTAAACAATCTTAGACCCTAATTCCTTCACTGTCTGATTAATCAATAATATAAACATTAGCTGCTATCTCTTGTTTCATAGCCTTAGAGTAAAAACAGTCTTTCAGTTTAAGAATCAGGGCCTAGCATTCTGAAAGTCTTTAGTTAATATTAGCTCATCGATAAATTATAAATAATATTAAATATATATAAGTATGTATTTAATCAGTGAGATACAGAGAAGCAATTATTACTATGGGAACACTGCAAAATATATTATTAAGATTCAATGATATAATTATAAATTTGACTGTGTAGTACATGTAAAAGAAAGTGTAACTAATATAAAAGAAAAAGATTTACCAGAAGTTATGCATGCTGAATTTAGAAAGATGTTTTGAAGTTACCCAGATTCTGCCTACCTATATTTATAAAATTTCTCTTTTTGCAGTCTCATGTCTATAGGCAGAAACTGAAGACAGAATGTGGCCCTGCATTATTTTCATTGCTCAATTTAACTCTTTTGTTGGTAAGTGCTATATTAGTAATGGGAAGTATGCATACCAGAATAATATCTAATTTTATTAAAAAACAATGCCTTAGAACTTAGGACAGTTCCTATCGATATGTCTGTTGTTGCAGTGTCTGCAAGATAAGGTGGAACTCCTTATTTCCACTGTGAACACAATATATCTGTGGCCCGTCATTCACTTTGAGGGCAAAAACCAGACCTGAGCTCACAAGCATTTGAAGAAATTTGTTCCACCTCTTAAGACAATTTGGCCTTATTCATTCAGCCTTTTGGGGACTATCCTGGTAATGTATTATCTTCAGACCGAGTCTGTGTAATATCTGGTGAAAATGGGCTAGCTGATGTAAAACCCATATCAGGAATCATGTTAAGTAACACTGAGCCAGCACTTGAGCAAATGACCACATCCCATTTTTCTTACCGTTACTGATTCAATCAGGGAGACCAGACTACAGCTCATCTCAGTGCAGAATTTTATTTAATCAAAGAAAACTAATATTTGAGGAGCTACTAGGGTTACCTGAACAGGCTTCTCTGTGGGTCAGGAGTTCCCTTGGGCACATGACTGGGTCATTCTGTGCTGATTAAGTATGACAGACTTCTATCCTCAGTTCTTTTCTTTAGTAAATAACAAGACAGCCTCCTCTTGTGTTCTTAAGAATTCCTCCTTGAAGAATGTCCATCCTTCCTGTACTCCTTTGCCCTTCAGGACTGCCTCCCAAGGGACTTTGTCAATCAGTCTATTAAATAGGCCAAACTCCACCCTCTGGAATTCCAAGGTGACAGTTCTGCTGAACACCCCTCCTCACTTTTTCAAGTATCAAAAACTCTGTCATTTCGTAATCACTATGCCCAAGACAGCCTCTAACTACCACATCACTCACAGTCCTTCTCTGTTGACAAACAAGAAGTCCAGTGGGGTGCCTTCCGTCGTTTGCTCGCTCACCAGCTGTATCAGGAACTTATCTTCCACACATTCCAGAAACCTCCTAAACTGTTTCTTTCTCTGCTGTATTGAATTTCCAGAAGACATGTGGTAGATGGACAAGGACTCGTGATCATGAGATTTCTCCCAGCTGCTAATGGAATAATTCATCTGCCTCTTTGTCCTGATTGGATGTTCTGTTACAGATTCTCACCATGGTATCTGTCTTGTAGGCCCTGATTCTTACCCATAAACACTCAACTCTATCACAATCAACATTAAACTCTAGACAATCCAAGTACTCCCTAACATACACGGCTACGCCACCACCTCTCATTCCTTGCCTATCCCTCCAGAAGAGTTTGTAGCCATCCATTGCAGCATTCCAGTTGTGCAAGTCATCCAACCAGGTTTCTGTGATGGCAGCTATGTCATATTTTTCCTGCTGTGCAATGACTTCCAGCTCCTTCTGCTTGCTGCCCATGCTGCATGCATTACTATAGAGGCACTTCAGCTAGTCTGTTGGCCATGTCACCTTTTTAGAGGAACACCCCTTAATTCCTTTGAGGTTTTTCACTTGTAGTTCTCTCTTGGTTCCTATTACCTCAATAACCCCTTGCTCATCTCTGTAGAACTTCAGCTGTGCTCCAGTCCACCTAACACATCTGAGATGCAGGCTGAGGGCTCTCACTAGCACCCTGCCCTTGAACCATGGTATGACATTGCACTGCTTATCTCAGGCAAGCCTGATGTTATCCCCTTCCCCTTTCAAGGCTAGCTTAAAGGCCTGTAAATGAGCCCTGCAAGCTCCTGAGCAAAGATCCTCTTTCTGCTTTAAGAAAGCAAATCCTATCAGATGCCATGAAGCCTGATGCTGTGTAAGCCACCTCATTATTGAAAAATACACAGGTGTATATGAACAGAAAGAGGAGAGTAACTTCAGTGTTGGAGTTAATCGCTGTATTTCTACCAAAAAGTAGTCGGACATTTTAATGGACTGAACTGAGGAAAACAAAACATGAACTGTCAAGTTCAATGTAGGGCTTAGCCTACAGCAGGCAAAAGAGACTCAGTCTGTGTTTATGTGAGCTATATCGGACACTGTAGGAGCACAGTTTCAGTCTCACTATTCATCAGCCAAGCCAAACTATGAACCAGGCTATCTCAGGAAGCTGAGGGCACTGCATTAAAGCTTGGCAGATCTAGTACTTGTGGAACAGTGCTAGTAAGACCCTTTGTTCATTTCTGAACCACAGAGACTTTTCTACCCAAGTGTCTTCTATCTTAGTGTCTCTGTACTTTGGTCTTCTGTAAAATATGGGCATCTCTTTGAACATATGACAAGGCCACTGCTTAAGTCTGTCAATAGAGCCAATTCTAGAGATAATTCTCCTTTCAGCAAGACCGCTGAGCTGCACAAGCTTCTCTCAACTGAAAATCACAAAATAGTTGTTTATTTTTGATAAGACAAAGCAGTGTGATCTTAACAGCTTGGTATTTGCTGTCAGTCAAATATTGAATGACATGAAGAATGACAAGCTAGAGATATATTTCTGTCCCCAAGTATATACCATAAAGAAAATAATGGAAATGCATATTTTCTACCAGAACATGCAAGTTCCAGTGCATGTAGTGGTGGGATGAGGGCGAAATATCTTTAATCTGGAAAGGGGAAGGTTTAGATTAGACATTAGGAAGAAATTCTTCACAATGAGGATAGTAAGACACTGGCGCACGTTGCTCAGGAAAGTTGTAGATGCCCGCTCCCTGGAAATGTTCAAGGCCAGGCTGGATGTGATCTTCAGCAGCCTAGTGTAGTGGAAGGTGTCCCTGCCCATGAAAGGGTTGTTGAAACTGATGATCTTTAAAGTTCTTTCCAACCAAATCATTTATATGATTCTATTATTCATGAAGATAAAAAACATGTGGCAAGGCTAACATTTTGACTCAAGTTACCAAGCTTTTTCAAGACAATAAAACCCCTGCATTCTTTAGGTACACTATATTTTTGCTTTGCTTTGATTTGGGAAGCAGATATAAAATGATGATGTTTTTCCCAGGACACTTAGATATTTATTTTTCATTTACATGGGTTCACAAAACAATAGTACTTTGGCACTAAGGCAGTCTAATCTGAGTAACCACTACTCACAATAGTGCTCAGCAATAACCAGAATATAATATTGTATTGAATATCTCCTGAAGTTGTTTACACACAGGAGCTTTAGCTCGGCTGCTGCAGCGCAGATGTTTTTTGTTAGAAGACAAAATGAATTTAGCAGTTTGACTTCTTTTAAGGAAATGTATTCTGACAAATATCTGAAAGTATTCTAGAGAAGAATGTCTCGTGTCAAACATGTTGTTCAGTTGCATTGACATACAAAATACTGTCAAAATTCAAGACAGCATTCCTTCCTACCAAATCACCCAAACATTCAGTGCATTGATGTCAAAATATTTTGCAATGAAAGTTTGAAATTTAAACTGCAATACAATTATGCCTGGCTGTCCAGATGAACAGAATGAGGAAATACTTCCCTGTTATTTACAGAAAGTGTTCTAGCTCATCTTACTTAGTAGTTCACTGCATATGTGTTACAAAGGCATGCCAAGTTTTGTGGAAGACCCAATGCAAAGTAAGTACATATATGCTATTGTTCAGAGGAAACATGTGTGACTACATGCCAATTAACAACTGAATATGGGAAATACATGTTAGGTTCAAATGCATGTAGTATGTTTTTCTTAAGACTGAACAACAAGAGTAATTACAACAATAATGGGAATGATAAAAATATATCCATTCTATTAAATTCTGGAGTAGGGACAGAAAATGTAAAGAAAATTGAAGTTCCAATCTCAATATAGCTATGTGACATCAAAAAAATCTTATCTAGGAGATAAAAATATTAGCAAGAAAAGAAGAGAGAAACTCAGCTGGTATAAATCATGACCAGTATACTACATCCAGTGATTTCTGCTGGCTGGAATAAATTTCAAAGTCATTAGGTGTACTCTGGTAAATAATCAAAAGAAGCTTCCCAGATCCTAGAAAGAAAGAAAGTCCTCCTCCTATGAATGATCAACGATTTCAAACACTACATTTTGAACTGTCACCACTGTAGCCATACTACCTTAACTGCCTATAGACGACAGAAATAAGCCATATTCCCACCACAATGTTATCTTCTGACTAGCTTAGTTAAAGGAGGAAGTGTTGAAGGCCATTAAAACTTCCACCACGGTCAGGTGAAAACAAATTTCATCTGGATTAATATAATATTTACACTGAAATCAAGGGCCTTTCTTCATACTAGTCATCTATAACTTTGGGAAATGCCATTGTAATGTTATTTTCCTATTCTTCATCTTAGTGTCTCCTGCTGATATTAACCTTCATAAGCTCCAAGGCTTAGTTACTCCTTTAACTTTAAAGAGCTCTGTGGGACTACATTTTCTGAAGAATCAATATAGTTTGAAAAGTATACACATATGAGATTACTGACCTAGCTCATAAAAGAAAGGTGATAAACATAAAAAATAAACTGATAATAAAGTTAAATGAAAGTTCCTTTATGATGTTACTTTAAGAATCTTATGATTTTAACAGGAAAAATATTGTCTCTGAGTATCTATTCTTTATTATATAAACTTAGTCACAAAAGAAAATATGCAGCCATTTTACCAGAGTCAGGTACAGGATAAGTTTTACTGAATGATAAAGGTATAAAATTGGCTCTTTGACAGGACATATTTGAAAAATATTTATTACACCTAGTGCCTCAGATGGCTGATATACTATATCATAGGGAAAAACGTCTATAATAGCTTACAACTCTTTATAATAAGTTATAGTTAGTATAACCCTATTACTACAACATTAAATTTAAAACTAAAGGGCTTGTTTTGAAAATATAATTAACAATTGTTACACTGAAAGTGTTTGACAGGAGAGGAAAACAATAGTTAAAGGATCTGTGAGAAGATGTCTTATTGTTTTATTCTGTATTGGGACTTGAAGTCAGAGAAAAAGGCCAAGCCTGAAATAATACGAAGATTAGAATACACTCACAGACTTATTTATAAATAAGCAATATGTTTATCTCAGAAACCATCTAAAATTTAACTCACAAGTTTGAAATGCTTGTAACTGAAATCCTGATCACACTTTTTCAAATATTTTTGTTTCATTTTGATAACTTAGTACGTTGCCTTGAAACTGGGTTAAAGGAAATGTTTATGAATAAGAAAAGAACATGTCTTTCGTTAGAAGATAGCATTAAGTCAAGTGAAAGTATCATAGTAGATGGGACAATTGAAAGGCTCCATGGATTTTATTCTGGTAAGGCTCTGGGTGAATGGGGACAGAGCAGCAGGAACCTTCTTTGGTTCCACCTACAGCAACTCACTCTGGTTATCGACAGAGCTGAAGCTGCCCAGCTATGTGAGGAATCTCTCTGACCTCCCTCAGGATTACCTATGGCGCAGCTTTCAGGAATGTGACTGGATTGAATGAATGTATGATGAAAGAAAACAGATAGAATCCCAGGACGGGAGACCTGTATCTTTCCTGACTGTAAATGTGTGTCCCAAACTCTAATGTAGGACCAGACTCCCTTTCATCTGGTTTTGTGGCTGCTGCATTTCTCAGAACATGGCTTTTCAGAGCATTGCCAGCCCCGAAGGCAGGATAGGGCCTGGAGTTCAAATCTTCTTGCTTCCCACATCCAGATGTTCTAACCACAGAGACACGTCTCTCCTCTGTGTCACTGCAGGCAAGGAACTAGATACTAAGTGAAGGGACACACATATTATTTCCAGTTAATTTCCTGCCCTCTGGTAGACCATTGTCTGAGGGTCTGTGCAGTTGCTTTGCAGAAAAAATTAAACAAGTACTCAAGCAGCAAGGGATTGATCCTCTTCCATGGTTCTACAGAAATTACGACCTCTCTTTTTAGAACATTTTGATGAACTGGTTGCTTTGCCTTTGCCTTTCCGGGGGTCAGGTATCAAACTCTGAATTTGAAGATGTCTATTTATATCAGACTTAGCCAAACTAAATTTCTGCAAACGTCATTCATCAAGGTAAATACCTCCTTGTAAAATAATACTTATTTTTGTTTTCTCCCATTGTACTCCCTGATACAATCTTTGACATCATAGTATTTAAAAAGACCTTTTTTTCCTTCTTTGTTTTCTGAGCCACCATTTAATCTTCTGAAGTTGTAAGATAATTGGTCACTTTAAAATCCTGCGTTTCTTCTTCTTCCCATTAGAACATGCATTGTTTCATGAGAACTATATTATCTGAAAACTAAGCTTCCATTTTATATTGATCTGTAGTGCTTATAAAATGATTCTTTATTCCTGAACTGCAAAGGAACAAACTTTAACGGGAGAGTAAACCTAATAAAACTTCCCACAGCAGAATAGCTCTCTCTTACTTACAGCATAACTGTTTACAATACCAGTATCAAAAGCAAACATTTCCTGACCCACTTTTGGCTCCTTTTCAGTATTGTGTTAAGTTTAATATAATGCTGATAGGACAAGTCAATTTGGCGAAGCTGAACTTCCTTAGAACGTGTTAGTTGTCAGGGAGATACTTTTAAGGTCACTAGTTTTGTCAATACAGTTCTGCAAGGCTATGTATGGCTGGTTGTGGGAGGTACTTGTCCCTAAACCTGCTTCTTGCACAAATTTTACATGTGCAATACCATAGCAACAGTCGCATACCATGGATGAATCATGGTGGGTTCCAGAACAAAAACCTTGTTCTTGTGCTGATAAAGGATCAATACACACCAACAAGACAATTTCTTATTCACAAGCCTGCAGCCCCAAAATATTAGTCATTGCTAATAATGTTAAGAATAATGACTCTGTCTTTGTTGTCTTCTACTCTGTCTCTGTGTAGGTCTGCCTTCATGCTCTAAATCTCCTTTTCCTTCCTTTTCCTGGCTCTCCGTGCTGCTTTTCTGAGTCTGGGATACCTGCTTGTTCGTGCTTGTTCATTGTATCTTTAAGTCACCTGAAGGTCTAATAGACTTTCTTCCTTAAAATTGATAGCTTCCACTCCTATCTCTCATTTTTCTCCAAACCTCAGAGGTGTTGTGTAGCCAGCAATGAGATTTTCCATTTATTGCTGCTTGATGCTTTCCAAAAGAGTCAGGTATCTCTTTCTTTTTGTGTCTCATGCTTTTCCTTTACACTAAACACCAGATATGAAAAATCTCATTCTAAATACTCTAGATATGGATTGCATTCCAGCAACATTTTCAGATTGCTTACTTCATTTTGCCTTCAGTCTACCATCAAGCTTCAGTCTCTGAGATCTTGTACATCTTGGCTCAGAGGTTATTCAGCTTAAAATGTTAATGCTACTTAGAGTAGAAGAAAAAATCAAGCTGAAAATGTATTTTAAATTCATCAACACAAATAACACGTGAAATGTATAAGGAACCCTCGATGCTGTGGTTCTTTATTTTCCAAAATGCTTTAAAAATTCTTAATAAAAAATTATCTCTGTGGAAAATGAAAAACCCATTAAACTTGCTCAAACCGATAACAAAAACATTTACATTTACATATCTAGAAGTTAATAGACTGCAAAGTAAAAGTAGATTGTAAAGTACAATATAAGAAACTAACTTTTTTTCCTAGCATTCTAAATTCAGATAGATGTGAATTTCTAAGTTATATTTCAGTTACCATGTAATTGAGAAATTACATGGATATTTTGGGGAGGGAATAGAGGAGACACACAGGGAAAAAATGTTGGTATCCTTTTGGAGGGCTTTACAGAAGAATATATACATTCTCAATTAATTGCATATAAGCGCTATCTCACGCCAAAGTTATATTTATTTACAGTACATCTTTTGCAGCAATTCTTTCATGTCAGTGCTAGAAGTCTAATTTACATCCTAACAAGTGCATTAATCTTCCTTTGAACTTGAAGAAAAGTGCCCCTATGGGTATGATATGCTCCTGCATATAGAACAGTTTATCCTTTTGCAATTGCCATGCTAACCTTGGAAAAAATAGTACATAATCTAAATTTATCCATCCATAAGCAAATAAATAGATAATATAAAATTAAATATCTTCTAGCAAGGAAGTAACTTGTATTGATGGAAGATGCCAGAAACTAAAAAGCGTTTTAGTAAAGTGCTTCTGAATTCAGAAATAATATGTGAATTGCATTCATTAAAATAAAAGGAAAATAAAAGATTTAAATTAATCGTTACAAATCTTACATATATTGACATTTTTTTTCCTTATTATCTTAAACCTATTGACAGTAATAGATATAATGAAGATCTACTTGGCTTTTCATCGAGCTCTGGACCTGCAAATCTGATTTTTATTTGAGATCAAACCTGAAAGTCAGCTTTTCCTTAAATCCTATAGAAACAAGACTACTATAGAAGGCATCCTTTTTTTTTTTTTTTTTTTGATGGGACAAAGATGCAGTGAAAACAACCAAAACCAAAAATGAAAGCAAAAGCAAAAACAAAAGAATCCCAGACCAACCCTAACTGTACCTTTCTGCAAAATGCCTAAAGTCAGTTTGGTTTTGTTACTGTAATCTGGTAAGAAGGAGTACAAACGGGAATTTTCATACAACATACTACACTTAGGATTATGAGAAAGCTTTCAGAGCTTCATGGAATTCAGATACATTTGGATATGAGACTGAATCAGGAATTAAAAGCCTGTGAGCTTTGGAACATTTAACTTTAAGCATTTGAAGGTGCATCCATCCCTGCAGTTTAAAACACAGAGTGTTTTTTCTCCTTTATCTATTATATATGCCTCTGGACAAAGACTCTTTATCTAATTTTTTTTTAAATGTCTTAAGATTAGTTTCATTGAACACATTCAAAAGTACTTTTTATAGTTTATACCTTACAAAATACTAATTTACAGAAAACATACATGGCCCTCAGTTGTCTAGAGAAATTTCCAATTCAAAAGTATATACATTAGCAAGGAATACACAGAAGCAGATTACAGAACATTTGTAATCTCCCATTTGCATGTACCTGTCACTGCACATACATCATAGCTGATTCCATAGCAGATGCAGAAGGACATATGTATGCAGCCAGAATCAAGTCATCAGACATAAAACAGTAATATATTCACACAAAAAAATAATATTGTAATACTTGCTTTATAAAAAGAATTATCAATTGTTTGAAAGCTTTCAGCATGTTGAATAACATTATATAGCTGAGCTGATAAAGTGCAGAGGGACAAATAATTACAAAGCTAGTGTTTAAAAACACATCTAGCAACTAGATGGAGTAATGACAAATAATAAACTGTTCATAAAAGTTATAGTTTTTAGAGAGAGTACAGGCCAGTGATGCTGCCTAAAGGTGCTGTCATTGTGCCTGATACATCCTTTTTTTCAGTCTCAGACAACTTCAGCTTCTCATTTGCTACAGACAATTCTGCTGAATTTTAATTTCAAACCACAGGGCCTGCATTACTTCTGCATCTGTCTGCAGGACATTTAAGACGGTGTCTTTCCACAGGGATTTTTAGTATCTGCTGTCACTCACAATGATGCCATCATTCTTACATTGCTCATGTGAGGCATAATTAGCAGTGCTTAGTAATCTGTATCTTCAGATCTGACACCATTCTGTTTTACAGAACATTGTTTTCGTTTTACAGTTCACTGCAAAAGCAAAAAGGAACTGTCTTTGTGCTGTGGGTGTAGACTTTCCTGTCATTGTAACACTTGGGCGATGACCACATGTACTGCATCTTCTTCCTCTGTTGAGCATATATAATGTCAGTTTGTGAGATCATTGAAAATTATCACAATTGATTTCTTGTTGATTGACAGGTTAATTCCTTCTTTAAATAATATGCAAAGGCAATTATCAGTCAGTGCTAGCCACATGTCTCTGAAAATTGTGTTAGAGATTCTCAATGTGGAGGTTAATCTTTCAGGACTTTAAAAGCTTGTGCCATATATCATACCGTTAAATTAAAGGATGATTATTTAAACAGTTTAATCAAAATCGGTTTGTATTTAAAAAAGCCTTTTCTGAATAATACTTCTTATAAGTGGTTGGTTTTGTGAGGGTTTTTTAGAGGAATGAAACAAGCCTCTTATTGTCAAATTGGAAGAAGTATCTTCTTATGACAATTTAAAAAATAAAAAAATATTAGAAGTATAAATAAAGTATAAATATATTCCATTTCTGTATTTCATACAGACTGCTTCAAGTTTTCATTTAAAACTGATTCTTGGAACATAAATAATATTTCAATTTGTAGCTCAGAAGATACGATATGCCCAAATCACATTCATATTATTTCTGCACTAGCAACACTCCTTGATCAAATCAAAATTGATTGTTTTCTAATCTAAAGTGTTAACCTTTTCTATTTTTGTTCCAGTCTTGAATTAAAAAAAAGGAAAGGTATTAGGAAAATTACAGTGCTCAGAAAGTTTTGCTGTTTCTATTCATACGTAAAAGTGATGTGTTACTAGAAGCAAATTAATTAATTCTATGAGTTATTTTCATCAAATCATTTTTACCAATCTAAAGTTTCAGCTGCATATCCAGGAGGTTTTTAATATACATTGATGAGGAAAATAGATGTCTTGTACAAAAATATAGAAAATATGAAAGAAGTACAGTTCGATTTCAAAGTAGTCTAGGCATATTTACTATGACTCCCAGGTAGATTTATACACAGAAAATGAGAAAGAGATTCTATCTGCATATTTTCCAGCTAGATGCCTCAAAGTGTCTGACTACCTCAGAGATGTTAAAGGGGTACCACTTGTGTTAGGGGAATTACTTCTTGATGTATTTTTGTTAGGAAGTGAGCATTTCTATAGTAAAGGCCACTTGTATAGTTTTAAAGTGAGAACTTAGATATTTTAATGAGCCTTGTCTGGTAGAAATCATTTTAACTCCACTGAAAACAGCAGAGTTACTTCAAGTGGTACCAGAAGAGAATTTTCTCATAAAACTATTTTAAAACATAGATAGTGCTAATATTTTTAGAAAATATTTCTCAAGCTTCACACATTTGTATTTTGTTCTGCACTTTTAGTACCATCTTTTATTCATTTACTAGAAATAAAGGATAATGCAACCACCCTATGGCTCAGCTCTGTGATGGAGAATTGCAAAGAGCTGCAGTAAAGAGTAAAATGTATATGCATACATGTATATGTACTTATATATGTTTTTTATGTATATATATGTATACGTTATTGTTTAAGAAAAATAGGAAGATATTACTGTATTTAAGAGGCTGACTTTTGGCTCTGTATTAGTCAGAAGAAAATAGGTCACTTTCATTCTTTTCAAAGGTATCTGTAATACTATGTAAGTTGTCCTCCATTTAATTTAGATGAGAGGTTTTGGTTTTTTAAAGCACATTTTATAATGAAACTTTTTTTGAGGAAAAAAAGAGATTTAGAAATTGTCCATTTTATAAAGAAGTCTCCTCTATTATGGGAAATAAAATTAAGCCATCATTTTCTGATTTCCTTTTTTTCATTCCTCAAGGTTTTCTTTTATTCCACTTCTGTATTAGATAATACAAACCCACCATTTTTTTCTTTATCAGTTTAGGCATTTAACACTCTCTCTGAAGTTAAGCAGAGATTGCGTTTCCCATGATGCACAATGAACTCTCCAAGGAGATAAGAAAGTACCTTCTATTGTTTATATGTGGCTTTTTTAGACTGCTTCCTGGAGGAAATCCTTAGTCCAATAAATTTCTTAATCACTTTGAAAAACATGTTTCACTTTGGGTTTTTTTGAGATGTGTGGGGTTGTTCTGTAATATTTGTTATTTTGTTTTTGGTTTTTTTTTCCTTGAAAAAGTGTTTGAAGTCCTTGAATTTACCCCTGGACCCAATAGCCTTCTTTAATTCTCATTTCTAATCCCTGAGCACTCTTAATCAAGTCTTCAGTAGTTTTCATTGTTATTCCACATCTTACTTAGGATTAAATTTTTTCTGTGATCGTACAATGAATACAGATTATGAAATACTCATTGTGTAACAGCAATTAAAAGAATAATCCCTCCAACAAAGTCTAGAACAATTTAAACTACCCAGGATTTAAGAAAGCTAAGTGATTGGAGAGCAGATTTATGGCTTGGCCAAATGTACTCAAAGTTAAAACAGATTTGTAAGCATTCTTATGAATAAGGAAATTGCTATGATAGACCAAATGTAAAATCTGTCACATATGATAGACTGTCTTGTACTGTGGTCAGTTCAAAGAGTTTTAGAAATAAAGGTCTAAGAACCTCACAGCAAGGGAGTGTAGAAAAATCTGCATTTATGGTTAAGTCTTTCCTGATCTTTAATATAAGAGAAACCTTAAACCCTGAAGTCTGAAAATAAAGATTTCTACAACAAAATTGTTGTTAATCATAAAAATCACGTGTACTCTTGACATCAATCTGTAAGTCCAGATTTTTGGTTAAGAATATGGCTTCAAAAACTACAGTCTCCAGAGGACTAAAAGATTTCCAGTAAGAGCGGGTTAACTAGGCACAAAGTAAAAATTTCAACGCGTGATAGAATCAGTGGTGATGAAAATGTGGACAAAAATGCAGTGTCTCGAAATCCTTTTTTCACTTATAAACAGAATGTCACTTTATGAGAGTCATTAAATTATCATTATGCTTACAAAAAACAAGTGTCTCACCTTTCCAATAAATTACTTACATGTATTTTAACCCTATAATAGGTTCATTATCCTGTCAATTACCATAAAGATGCTTATAAACAAGCATCTTTTTGAAACAGTTGAGGAGGGGAAAAAAAGACAGATTCAAAAGCAGCACATGTTGAGCTCATGTTCCTCTCAGAAAATAAATATTTATTTATTTTTTATTAACAAGATGTAAGAGACACAGATGACCATGTAGAAAAGCAGCTTTTGGTGAGCCTTAATGGAAAAATTCTTGACGCAGACTCCTCTGTAAGATAAATCATGGTCAAGACCATGCAAGAGAAAACACATTTAAACATAGCACTGGTCCATTGATGTTGCTGTCCAGTTTCCCTGTCTGAACAGCTTACGTTTACAGTCCCGTCAGTACAGGCTCCTGTGGGCCTAATGTAGCATGTACTGCCTTTTCATGGGCTTAGTGCTGTTTTACCTATGTTCCAGCAGTACAGATGTTTTTGTTAGAGGTGTAATGCTTCAGACTACAACAGTCTGACTGCTTTCACCTGTGACATATTTGTCACATCTCAGTATCTTTCCTAGCCCTTCAATTCCTACTTTGAGTAGTAGCATGCATTTGGATTTTCTGCATTATTCTGCACTTTCTTGTCTTTTCCACAACTCTCTGAACTGCAAGTGTCGTATGCCTTTCCTTTAAAAACTGCTTTTTGGTGGTTTAATCATTTTTAATTCATTGAGTATATTAAATTGCGTTGATGTGAGCTCAGTGACAAAATAATTTGAGAGGGAAGTATTCCTATTTTGGAAGAGAAAATCCTCCAATGTAAATGGCTGAACGTCTTAACACAGTTGGTTAGGAAAATATACCCCAAAATTCTCAGAACACATTTGAAAAAAGTCTTAACTGTCAAGGCAGGACTGGGAGGAGAGGCAGAAGAAAGGAATTAAGCCATTCAGAAGAGCGTTTCCTGGCAGGTGGCTTGATTTCTGCCGCTTCAGCAAATAGAGAATATCAGCAAATAAGCAAAAAATTAGAATAACACTCAAGGTGATTCATTAAATTATGTTTTCATTGATGTTTGAGGATGTCATTAAAACACTAAAATACTGAGAAGTTTTCAGTATTAGACATTAGCCACTGTATCACACTGAGATGTAGCCTAGCATTGCCCTATATCATACTGGGAGACTGCTTAAAACCGTTCTGTGTTGTCTGTCATCGGTGTTCAGTGTGGTACTTCCTGCAAGTTTTCAAAAACAATAATGAAACCTGTGGATTGTTTCCTTTTGAGTAAGTGAGTCACCAAAACATCACAGATGTTCATTACCATATGAATTTAGCACAATTTCTAAATCCCTAGATCACTGTTATCTCTGAATTTACGCTTTGTAGTGAATGGAGGAAAATTGTTTTGTTTTCTTTTAGTTTTTCTGAAGACTGCATGGTGACAAGAAAAGTGCTAAAAATAATCACAGGAAATTCACTGTAGCATAAGATTTTATGGCAAGAAAATGAAAAAGACCCTTTTTTGAGA
This sequence comes from Tapera naevia, assembly GCA_033556795.1. Lineage (NCBI taxonomy): Eukaryota > Metazoa > Chordata > Aves > Cuculiformes > Neomorphidae > Tapera > Tapera naevia. Next base: position 2,318,255 of record JAUMJJ010000014.1, on the reverse strand, counting down.
GGGAGAGGGAAGGATATAATAATTTTTGGTAGAATAAATTGTAATTACTATTTCTAATACAATACTTTTTTTTTTTCCTCTCAAGAAGAAAAATTTTAATTTCATATGAGGAAATAGAGAATATACAAAATATTCCATGGGGTTAGTTTTACACCATGTGTAAGAAGAAAATCAAGGATTATGTCTACTCTATTTTTATCACATTTGAGGTCAATCAGAGAGGATCTGAAGTGATTCAACTCCAACCTCAAAACTGTGCAGGTGAGAGAGCATCTTGTTAGAGAGTGTGCAGGGCTGTACTAGCAACTGCAGCCACAGTTTTGAAAATCGGACAAAAAACACAGCTTCATAGAAGAAACTCTGTTTGATAATACCATAAAATTATATTCTAAGAAGCATTCATTTACTTATGGCCTCATGTTATTAGCAGCAATTCTCGAGCACTGTTAGCTAAAGCCAACCACAACTGTCCCATGCACTTCCTGGAGATGGGTCAATAGCTGTCATGGGCCACAGCAGTTCTCATTAATTAGGTAGAGATTCTGGTAGTGTGAACACAAGCTGTCCTGTGTCAGCTAGCATAGCTGGTGATTGTGCCTAAATTACAACCCTAATGTTTAAAAAAAACATCAAAAACATCTTTTAAACTTTTTTAAACAAACTTTTAACAAGTTATCTGTTTCTCTGTACCAAACTTCTTCAGCATGTCTTGCATTCTTTATGCCATTTTAATATTTTACAATGCACTTTAGACAAAGCAAATAGAATAAAAAGCACTGAATATGGTGAAAGCTTTAGACAGTGACAATGTATTAAGAAATTCATATTCAATGAAGAAAGGGGCTTTAATATAAGGTAAGTGGCATAAAACCAACACAAAACCGTAAATGATCCATTCTGGGACTGTGACTGTTACACAGCTCTGTGTATAGGTAGGTAGAACATGGGAAGCATGCAGTTGGCTGGAAACTTGAACACAGCAGAGATGGAGTCTTTCTACAAGTGTCAGCTACAGCTGAAACTTCACATCGTGATTTTGAAGGTCTACTTCTTGATTACAGAAGGTATGCTTATTATTACTAAGCTGAGTTGTTATTTCTCAAAGATCTGGGATAAAAAGAAAAGAAAAATAAAATTCAGCTGATGAACACACCAGTGTAGAAAAGAAATCAAAGACATTTATCAGTACTGTGAAACAATCCCTCTGCATACAATTACATGAATTTATAATTAGACATCTTTTGATTTTAATTGTAGTATTTACTAGCTTTTAATTTACAGAACAGATGTAGTTGCTGTCCTGTAACTACAAGACATCCAAGCAGTACCAATGAGATTTAGGTTTCTTCCTGGCTTAAACTAAGTGAGATGAAACAGAATACTGTTAATATGTAATCTCAAAGATCTGGTATTAGCTGAGGAACCTTTAGGGACTGGTCTTAATTACTTAAAACAACTTTTCTCAATCACGTTCTGGCATGAAGAAATTGAACGAAATCATGAAAACAACACAACCCAGTCTTCTATAAATATGTGTGTGTGTGTGCATCTATTTTCAATTAAAGTTTCCAGTTTCTGTCTCTAGAGGACTGGCAGTTTTTTGTGGTATAGGGACCAATGGCATCCACACAATCGTGTGCTCAGCAGTCACATGGGTAAATCTGACCTTCTCAATTGACTCTTCACCCAGGACCTAAATGAAATGGTTGACACTGAGTCAGATAACTTGGAGGCTGATAATTCAAAAAAGCCATGAGCCCTCTAAACTATTTAATTATTTATTATGGTGACATTTCATATGGCACAAAGCCATCAACCTGGTAACTAACCTGAGTAATTTGAGATTAGTTCAGTAAATGTGATCATGTTTATTTCATATTTCTACTTAACTAACAAGTTCATTGAAACTGAAAATTTCCACAGATGAAGTATTTCCACCAGATGTTAGCCCTCCACAAGACCTGGAAGTAAGTAAAAGCGATAATCTTTATACCTCTGCTTCTTCCAACCTGTAAGTACAAACCTCACTTGCTTTGTTCTTTATTTATGTTTGAAATACTTGTTCTGACAAATAAGATGATCACTGATCCTTCAGTACTCAGTGTAATTGGTAGGAACAAGTCAGCTAAATGGTTCATCCCAGCTTGTCTCTATTGTTAATGAGATTCTAGCATTATCACATCTTTTCATCCCCCAGGAATACAGTTCACCAGTGACCTCACAAGTTCAAACCCTACCCTTTCCCCACCTGCTGAAAGACACTTCTGTAACCTATTTCCATATGAAAGTATAGTGTCTTTTGTACTCCAGAAAATACAAAGTTAAATCCTAACCAGGGGAGGATCTGTCCCAATTGCTTATTCTGTGTTAACTACTGCCTAGCACTCCTGCTGAGGCAAAATGCCTCGCCAGTACCTCCTGCGGTGGGCTATGTCTTAAAGGCACATATTAATCGTTAATTAACAGATTATGATTTAAAAAATAAACTCCAAACAGCTCATTATGGTGACATTTAAGTCACTCCATTCAGTTAAAGAGGATGACAGCTTATTTAATAATAATTTTTTTCTGTTGTTTTTTTCTCTCTTTAGCAGCATTCTGATACAAAAAAAAGATACTGTCAACAAGCGCGGTTCAAGTGGACTCTTTATGAAACAAAATTTATGCAAGCTGATTTGACTCAGGCTGGTATTGTATCTTGAAGGATGGGAGGGACGACTGCGAGAAAAATCTGTTTCTTTTAGGAGCCAACTCTGCATGCTTTGCTGTATAAAATGCCGGTTTGTCTGCATGAGGATTCTGTGATTCAGCTGACTTTGCAGTTTTAAGGGTATTTTTTTTCTTTTTGAGAATGATTGGCCCCTGTGAAATGTGAGGAGCAAATGACATTGAATCCCCATTTTTATGGAAGGAAGCATCCTCTGCGTGAACCTCGGATGAAAAGCTGTCATCTGTCTTCTGAGTAGATTTTATCCTCCCCTTCATTGGCTAGTTTTTGAAACTGCAGAAAACTCCAACTAATTCTTTATAACTCCCTAAATAAAGAAATAAGAGTATTAGCAGAACCAGTACCTGAACAGGAATGGGCAGCTGCCTCTGAGAGGGGAAGAAAAAAAAAAACAAACTAAATGTGCACTTACCAGGTTAGTCAAAAGCTCTGAAATGTTATTATTGAGTGTACATCAATGTGATGTGTCCTTCCAGTTTAAAATGATACTTTAAAATGGTGCTTCAAGCAGAAGATTTCTCATTTATGATATACTAGCCTAAGTCTATGAACTATTCTGTGGAAAGGCTCTTATAAATCCATCAAAGGCAATCAAATATGGAGAGCAAACTTCAAAGACAAAGTGCAAATCAAATCAGGGTAAAAAAAAAAGGAAGAGGAAAAATAAAGGAAGAAAAACCATAGGAAAATAAACAAAGTCTTTTCATTTGGGAGTATTTAAAAATGCCTCTATTGATTATCATTCCAGAGAGAAGGCTTTAGGGATGACCAAAGATATAAAATTTCCCCTAAACTTTTATTCTATTTTATAGAACTGATGTAAAAATATGGATAAGTTTACAGTATTAAGTGTTACACCACACATTCTTTATGAAGTCTTATTATTAGGTGGACAATACATTCTAGTAACAGCTTGGATATTTACTGCTAAAATTGCCACACGCCCACATTATTTTTTTCCCTTGGATCTGTTCTATTGCTGGTCAAATAATTAATTCTTTTTGTAAAGTGCTGTTTCCTAAAGAGCAGTGCCACATATTCTGTCTGTTCTGTGGTGCCTACAACTTCAACTTTGTCTCTGTGAGAGTTTACTACATCAGTTTTTAATCACAGGATCAGATAACATTTCTCAAATAGCACAGCCTAATGTTATATTATTTGTTCTTGGATTTTCACCCCCTTTTTTCTCTAGGAGCATTCAAAGACTCTTGCAATACACATATTCCAGTGGAAAACTGAAATTTTATTGTCATTATTTAAAGTGTGGAAGTTGTTGAAAAAACTATAAAAAATAGGAATTTTTGTATTAAATAAAGTCTGTTCTTCCTCTCTCCTGCTTTGCTTAGCTTTCAAAATTGGGCAAACTTCTTACATAAACCATCTTCACACAGAACATAATAACCAGTAATATGGATAGTGACAGTACCAATAAATATCATATTCAGAGAGGACAACCCTGTAAAATTTCAATCTGATAGCTGAAAGTTTTGAAAAACTAGAATGAAAAACAGGATTCATTTAAATATAGAGGTTGGTGCAGATCCCATTATAACAAAGGAAAATCTTCTTTGCTGTCTTTAGTGAACTAAAAGGCAAATTGTTTAAATATACTGTGAGATAAATGAATGGGAATTTATTTGCCTAGTGAGAAATTCTTCACATTTTTCATGTTTTCAAATTCACAATTCATTGACCTGTGTTTTTACTATTGGGATTTTTTACATACTGTGCTCAAGGACCTACTTCCAACAAAGTCTTTGATGTTTTCAAGTCGGGATAGGGTTAAACCACTAAATTATGGTATTGCTCTGTATTTATGATATGGGTGAATATCCTACATGGGAAATGATCTATTAAAAGTTCTGGTTTCTTTTGATGTTAATCTAAAGTTCATCAAAATCAATAGTTGTGTTTCCATTGTCCTCTAGTGTGATTAATACTAGCTATTTTTGAACATAAGCAGCATAGATACATGTGTGACATGCAGCTTCACAGAGAACCATTCTTATCTCTATTTCCTAACTGCTTGTTCATAGCTTGTGACTATTTACATAGGGCAAGAAAAGCACGTGAACTACAAGAGAGGAATGATGGGAAGATAGTGGGTAACAGGAAACATAACAGTTTTACTTTATGTTTCTATTCTATTTTGTTGTAATTTAAATTTAAAATTAAAAGGCATGTAAAATGTAGCATATTTCTGAAGATAAAAGAGATGCCTAATAGGAAAATGAAACTGCTAAAAGCAATATTAGAAGTAGTGAAAAGTTAAAACAACCAATCAATTCAAAGCTAGTAAAGCAGTGATTTCATGAAATTTGAAATAGATAGAGGTTTGATATTGAAATAAAACTGGCAGAGAGAGATAATGGGGGAAAAGTTGCATAAGGTGATTTCTTTTTGCTTTGTTCTTCTTCTTTCTGTTGTTGGTTACATTTCCTTGTTCTGTGTTGGCTTCAAATTTGATGTAAACTCTAGCCTTTCCTAGAGTTTTTATTTTATGTAGAAGTTTACTGCAACTACTTGTATGCTTGAACTTAAAGACACTTTTCAAAAAATCATATTTTATTCACAAATGGTTGTTTCTTTATTCTTTTCATATAGCAAGCAATATTTTTTAATAAAAAAGAAAGAAAAACTTTTCAATTAGGATATTGATACACTGCAATACATTTGTGATTTCATACCTAAGTTTTGTTTTTCAGTTTAGCCGATATTTATGAACTGGAACACATTTTCTCTTTCTGAATGCTATTTCTAGAGATATTTAGCAATTCTCTGTGTCTTAGGCTCAGCACTGAAATTTACTTCTTAAATACAAAATGAGAACTGGCTGCATGAGATGTTTTTTCACAGGCTTTTATTGTCAGAAGGATGATATCCATGAAGTAGGACAGGACCATACCGAAAAGGCACAAATGATTGTTACTTGCCTTGATAGTTCATAATTAAGAATTGCTTCTGGTAAATGTCTGTTGCTTCACTTCATCACATGAAAAGAGCACAGATGTGTAGCCACCTCAGTTTTCCCTGATCGTGGAGAATGCATGATTTTTTTTCATATATCTTTGTCATTATGTGGTACAAACAGGGATTTTCTGTGGGGCAGAAATAAATGACAAAGGCTAATCCTGAGTATAGACCTCAGATAATAACTGTTTCTTCATCATTGCATCGTGAAGGAATTTGTTGCAGGCCAGAATGTAATAATGTGTGTCTATCCTCTGAGAACGCCACTTACAGTGGCAAAGTATTGAATAAGATCTTTAAAACTCTGTCTTCATTTTTACATATTCATTTCTGTATGAATGCCAATGCTAGCAGTATGTTTTTCAGTGCTGGAAATTCACATCCAAGCCACAAATCAAGCTATAGAATCTTTAAATCTCATCCAAGAAGACGTAATGTATTTATTTAACTGTCAATCTATGTATAATGATTATTGGGGCAACCAATTAATTAAAATGAACTACATGAAAATGAATGCAATTAAAATGGAATGAGATGGGATTGCACTCTCTGTACTTTGTACTGGACCAATCAGTAATTTTGATCAGTTTCAGTGAGATCTGGTGTAGCTCAAAGATTTTCAGGTTCTAAAAGTTTTATCAATTCTGGGGACAGAGTAAAGAATATACATTATTTTTCCCTCCAAGGAAAGAATAATTATAACTCAGCCAATTTGGAGAGAATGGGGTGATGCTGGGGGACTTGGAGCTCAGAAGTGTGAGCTCTGTGCATGACATTAGTTAGGACTACAGAAAATATTCTCATAGGAAAATCAGCTTCATTAATTTTACTAATTTAACTTAGTTTCAAATTTAACACCTAAGCACAGCAACAATGAGGTGTGAGCTCATTTTGGGTGAATGCACATTGCAAATAGGTTATTACAAGCCTGTCTCATAGATACATTTATATCTATACATGCATTTACCGGTAGTTATAGATGTAGAAGTGCACGGATGTATGTGCATCCATGTATGTACATATAAATATGTATACATGCTTGTAACAGAGAAGATGCCAGTAGATGGCACTCAAGAATGTGTAACTGATGGGTTTGTTGGCTGCCTTTTCAAGAGGAAATCAGTAAGAAATCTAATCAGATTTTTTAAAACAACAATGGCCTCCACCCCAGACAAAAGTACAACAAAGTCTCTACATGAAACAAATGCAATGATTCTCTAACCTCCAAGAAATCCTTTCCTGCATTGCCTAGAGAGGGTTTGCATGTACCAGGGTTCGGGTGAGACAATAGTTGATACTATGGCATTTTCCAAAGTACCTAGTAAAAATGTTCAGATATTATTTCCTTTTTTTTCTCTGACAGCACGTGTTCTGGTATGATGCTTTGCTATCAAGCTAAACTTTCTTACCACCTGAATTAGAGCAGTTGTATCCAAATTGCATGATGAGAATTGTTCCAGTGATGGTAACTGTTGTGTAGTCTATACCTAGCCTGGAGAATGGCTCACTTAAGATAAAACCACTAATTTCTAATAATTTATATAGACAATGCAGTCCTTGGGCGTGTTTACTTTAAGGATACAGATTTCTTATTTAGCTTTTGTAAGTGGCATCACATCTGCAGAGAAATAATGATTTTTCTATGTATGAACGCACTGAAATCAGGAGGAAGTAAATGGAGCTTTCTCCTGGTAAAAGGCAATTTGGGAAAAAGTCATAATACTAGCATATGGAGATTTTTCTTCTTTATTAATCCAGAAGTCTTTTTTCTAGAAAATACATCTGTGTCTATCATCAGCACAGGCATTCTCCACTGTATCTAGATTTCAGTTTTACCACCCCTACCAGCAAGTCTGCACATCAGAAGATGGCCCAGGTTTACACCACCCTTTCATATGCTCAGATTCCTCTTGGAAGGAGATCCGAACACAGAGATGTGAACTGAACCACACTGCACAACCATAGCTCGCCAGGGTCTGGACAGCTGAGAGGTAAGAAATATCAGCCCCTTCCTAAAGAAACAACAAGAACATTTAGAAAAAAAAAAAAAACGGACAAAGGGAAAGAGAGGAGTGAGAGGAGAGAGAAGAGTGGGGAGAGGGAAAGAGAGAGGGGGGGAGATGACAATGAAAATGACTCGTGAACAGCAAAAACACTGGGACTATAGCTTTAAAAAATTTCCTTTTTAAACTACATGCTGGATAAAAGTGGCTTGAAGCCACAAGTAAAGAAACACTTCTTTTTTGTTGTTTGTTTTTTCTCCTATGTTCAGGAAAAGGAGCTCTTGTTCTCTAAGAACAAATTGCATTTATGATACTTTATTTCATTACAAAAATTTCCCTCTTACAAGTTATCACTCTCAGATCTAAAAGCTTGATTTGACTGAACAGATGAAGAGAGATAGCAGTAGCGCACAAACTGGGTTTGGAAGACCAAAGAATCTGTGTTACAAGTTACTTCCTCTCTGAAGATCTGCAGCTTTACACTTTCTTCATTCAACCTTAAAAATATTAAAACTTGAGTGGGGCATAATTTGCAAATGTAAACTTGCAAAAGGCTCACAGAAGAGCAAATTTATTCCTCCATATCATTCTAGATTCAACTTGTTCCTTGTCAAGCTCATGTACACTCAACTGTCCATCCCCTCTATCTTCATTCTCCTAACAAAGGCCTTGTTTTGACATCTAAATCTTATCCAGCATCAAATGAGGTTAGTTGTACCATTCTAATTTCCATGAATAATCTCTTTCATAAATGGAACATGAGCACCTAATTCACACAAGCCGATAAAGGAAACTGGACATTTATTCCACAACATAAAATGTTTGGATCAGCACAGGCTTTCAATGAGGAATGGTTTTGTCTGTCAAATATTTTAAATTGCCAGAAAGAGAGAAAGCCTGAATAAAAGTGTCAAAAAGGCTACAGAGGAGTCTGAAGACAAGCAGCGATGATCTCTTTCCAATTATGCTCTTTCTTTTTTTCAAGAAATTAAATAAATTCTGATATGCTATACTCAGAGGAAGCTTTCATTTCTCATCTAGTTTTCACACTTTATTTTTTCCTTCATTTTCTCAACTATAATGAAAAAGCTAGCAGAATAAATTGAGAGAAAAGGAGTGGTGAATCTGGTGAGATACTCTCTAATGACTGCTTACTGCAGCATTTTTTGCATGATGCCTTAATTAACCGGTTATGGTACATATCTGCTATCCTTGGTGAGTATGTATTATTTTTTTTTGTGTGTGTACTTACACATGCAGCTTTGAACACAGCTTTTAAGATACAAGGTCTTTTTTTCCCTTTTTTTTTTTTTCTGATACTCGTCCTCTAATTCTCTTAGCAATCAACTAACCCTAATTATATTTAGTCTACAAAAAGCTGCTGTATGCTGTTGTAATATGCCACCTGAGAGACACTTCCTTGAAGTTTGGTAGAGTTTAACAAAAAACTAGTTAGTGAAGGCTAAATCCCAGAAAGAACTAATGCCACAAAGTCACTTTGGTCACATGGGAATTCTCCCTTTGTGGTACAGACATATGCCACTCTTAAAAGCTCTAACTAGTTCACTTGATTCCTGCCTCTTACTGTATATCCTGTTCAACCACAGTTACTTAAGAAATGATATTCTAGATGTGTAGGAGTTCCACAAGTTTTACATAAATTGCCTAGACACCTTTATGTAAACCAGAAGGGTTTATTTTCCTTCCACAGCTATCAGTAAGTGCCCCCCGTTTCTTTAAGACATAAGACCATTGTGATAAAATGTCATTGATCTGACTATACTTTGGAAGGCAAATGACTATCAGCTGAGTATTCACAAGGCAGCAACTATTGCCATGAGACATTGCCTTTATTATGTTTTAAACATAAATTATTAGCAATTTTTTTAGGCAATTGTCACAGACTAGGTAAAGACCCTGCGGTTTAGCTGCAATTCTTTTAAAGAGACTTGTTATATGTCATTTTGCACACCTTGAGAACTGAGAAAAGTGACTGCTAAACATTTTTTTTGGCTGAGCCAAAAAATAAAAAAAAAAAATTATTAAATATTCTATGGACTAGTACTAATTCTCACAAAAAAGAAACAGAGCAAATTAGCTTGTACAAAATCCAGCCATATCACTACCAATACCAGAGGTGTTTTATTAATAGACTTAAAAATATTTCTACTCTACCTTGTTTCAGGTTACAGGTAGGAACCTAAATGCTAGATACTTACTCCCTCTCTCTCTATTTTTTTCTTCGAGGCTGTATCTGCGTTAGTGACTGCCAAGCTATGAAAAGAGCACTCTATTCTTATTAAAGCCAAAGCTGCAATGCAAAGTAGGTCACAAGAAAGAAGCACCTGACACAGACTACAGCTTCCAGTGATCATAGCTAAAGCAGGAAAACACCCTTCTGTAGTGCCATTGCTAATGACAAGCTGAACCTAGGTGCAAAGGCTCCTTTCAGGAAAGAACTAGGAGGAGGGGCAGTGCAATAAACACTGTGGCACATGACTGCTTGCCTGAAGTGTTTCCTCTCACTCAGTCCTCAAACCCCTTCATCAATCACGTTGATGCCTGCATTACATTCTAATTCCTAAGACACATCTCCTGTCATCTGGAAAGATCAAAGGGGAGGCTTGCTCAGGGACATGTTAATCGCAATGCACCTCTTTGTTTGTAAATCCTTCACAAAGTTTCAATTACAATGAATTAATTAAATTTTTTCTCACATAATTACACTGATTCTACTGGTTTCTTTATTTTTTTAATCGCTTGAAAGATATATACATTGCAGCAACTTGGTTCTTGAAGCATTATGATTATAGAGCATTGGGAATCTACATATATTTCCTCTCATATGAGAACTGCATTAACATTTCACTTACCTAACCTCCCTGTAGAATTGCAAAGTTATCATTTGTAAGAATTGTATGGGTAGTACAGAAAGACGAGAGGATGGATTGATTGAATCAGGAGGGAAAATCATCTTTCTTTTGGGCATATTCCTAAATTGCTTGACACACATTTGCTTATATGTGAAGGCTATACTTGACGGAAAGCTGATATCTTATCTTGAATGAAATATATTTCAAGATAGAACTGGAAGAATTAGTAAGCATGAAGCTGAGATTCAGACAGCACAAAGCTTGTATATACAAACAAGAAATTCACACCAAAATTACATTGAATTTAAACCACTTTTTAATCTAATGCAATTTGGTTAAACACACTTATTTCAATTTCACACTGGTTTATTGAACTTTAATTTAAGTGATTTCTTCCAAGCGTGTTCCCCATTGACTTAGACTATGTCTGCCTTAAAGACTTTGTTACAGTTCAAATAGCCAAGGTACAGAGAGTGAAATTAAACTCCCATATCTGAGGTGGCATAAATCCCTAGTACAGATTTTGTTCTACCAACAAAGATGTCCTTTAGCTGTACTTGCTTCAAGACAGTGGATTTATTACATTGTTTCAAAAGTTCAGTTTGATAATGGTTCCATTAGGAGTACTTTGCTGGTTTACTGTATTGATATTTCTATAATGGTAAAGTGCTTCTAGTTTAGATATTTCTGGATATTAAATTGAATCAAGCCTGATTTAAACCCAGAATAAGAACATCATTCCAGCTTTCCACATATGGATAACCCCTGTGCAATACGGAAACAAAAAGAGTTTGTTAATCCTGATATATACTATTTTCCCAAAGAAAGCATTTTCTGATGGTAAGAGAAAAAAGTATTAAACCACACTTTGGAGTTAAATAACAGTGAAATCCATGTTCAAGGTTGTCAGAATTCACAGACTGTCCCTGAAGTTAAAGCAGCTAAACTCCTCTACAATAATTGCACGATTATATCAGCTTCTTTCTTCTTTTACAGGTATATGAACATTGAGCTTTATATCTCTGAAGAAAGGAACTTACGGAAGCATCCACAGGATGATTTAACTGGGCAACAAAATGGAACACATAAGTGTTCATGTTTATTTCTCTTTCCAAGTAAGGATATGAATGAAGGAGACAAAAAAGTCCCTGAAGACAATATTAATGATTTAGAAGTATAAAGCTCTTTAAAAAGAAAGAAAAAAAATCTACCCCCCCAAAAAAAACCCCCAAACTTTAAACTAAAGTTTTTAAAATAACATCTCTTGTTACTGTGTATTTCAAGAATGAATCCAAAATCTTCAACTTAATGGAAAATTAGCATTGCTTTTAAACTTATATTCTTATATGAAAACAATGTTTCTTTCTACATGGTGAAATTTCTGTATTTAAGTTCCCTTGTGAATTTGCAAGGGTAAATATTCATGGTAGTTTGATTTTGAAAATCATATTGCAATTTTACAGCTTGAAATACAAATAATTTTAGTCTGGAATTAATGAAATTATGTATCCATTCCTGCTTTCCATAATTCTAAAAAAAAATTTCACTTTCATCTTTTTCTTTCCCCCCCCCCAAAGGGGGGAACTAAATAATTGTAGTGTATCAAGAAATGTTTACCTATTTCATATGGATGCAAAAATCCTCCCAGGTGTAAATTGGTCATGTCCATATCAGTGTTGAAAACTAAAAAAAAAAAATTATAAAGAAATACAGTACACCAAAGATCTTTCTCTTGCTTATTTTTTTATGTCACAGCTACAAAAGTAGGCAGAACTTGATTTAGGCTCCTTAAAATTTTTGTTCTCGTCATAAAACTTGATGATACTTCATGTAGCCCTAAATAACAGAAAATATATTAATGTTGTCCTTTAGTATTTATTTAAATCCCATGAACGTCTGAAAGTATTCTTGCTCTTCTGTACTAAAACACAGTGACGCATGTGGTCTTGGAGACTGTATCAATGTGAATGTTTAATGAATAGGTAGGCACCCATGTCAAAGCCTGATTTGTGTTTTACTGGGGTAAAGTTTGTGGCCTCCACATGTTCCTGAGGTGTTAAATTCCATAGTTCTTCAAATATATGACAAGACAAAAGTGATTTCTTTAATTACTTCTTAATTTTCCGTTTTCTTCAAGGAGAACCTGTGTGCCCTCTTTCAAAATTCCATCTCCTTAAATTTGACTGTCCAAAATAATTTTATAACTACCACCCCTGTCATGTCACTTCATGGGAGGAATGACATACTACGCAGCTTTAAGAGTCTTTTGTGAACAAATAAATGTATTTTACTGGCTGAGTCACTCTTTTTTATAAATTTGTTACGAATCATAGAATCACTTGGTTGGAAAAGACCTTTGAGATCATTGAGTTCAACCGTACCTGTCCACTATTAAATCATATCCCTGAGCACTTCATCTACCTGTCTTTTAAAAAACTTCAAGGATAATGACTCAACCACCTCCCTGGGCAGCCCCTTGCATTACTTGATAATCCTTTCAGTAAAGGAAGTTTTCCTGACTTTTAATCTTACCCTCTGCTGATACAGCTCTCGTCTTATTGCCTGTAACTTGGAGAAGAGATCAACACCCACCTCGCTACAACCTCCTTTCAGGTAGTTGTAGGCAATGTGGTATGTTCTCCCTGAACTCCAGTCCCTTCACCAGCCTTGTTGCCCTTCGCTGGACATGCTCCTGCACCCCACTGTCTTTCTTGTAGAGAGAGACTCAAAACTGAAGCTAAGACAAGTGTTCCAGTAACTCACCTACCTCCACAAAAACCAGGCTAATGTTCTGGTATGCTGATTTTGTTTATCCATATGTTAATATTTTTCTTTATTACCAGATTTTTGTACAAAGCAGACGTTGATTTGCATGCTGTGTGAAACTATTTTGGGAGACTTGCTGTTTTCTTCTTTTAAAACTATTGTTATTTGTGTTCCCTTGAACTGAAATCAAGGCTGGTTTCTTGTAACAGGTCAGCTGCCTCACTGCAGAAACAAATAGCTTTGAGAGAGGGGTAGGACAAACACTAAGAAGTGACTACTTTAACCCTTACATTCCAATTTTCCATTACACTTGGGTCAACAGCCTAAATCCTTGGGCTACCAGTTCCCAAGATAACCCTGGATGTCTTTTTGAAGACTCTATGAGATTTACCATTTATGTTTTTGTCATATAGAGATAAATGTTAAGACTGAGCTTAGTAGTCCTGAAGTTTCAGAGATGTGCTTCTTTAGAACGCTTATGAACATCACTTTTGTGTTTATTTATTTTCTGAAATAATTTTAAAGCAGTTTTCCATCACATCCCCTCCTTAAAAAAAATAGAACTAAATGCTTGTGGGTTTTTCTCTAGCTTGCTTTGTAATAAAAACAAATACAGTAAATGTTAATCTGACTGTAATGGTCTCCTTTCATGCTTCTTTCATACCTTGATCGTTATTAACTCTTGGGAGTCTCTTGCTTCTGAAGTATTTACACTGTTGGTAAGTCACTTTCTCATACTTCTGTGGCCTGTCTTACTATAACTACAGTGCAGCTTTCCCAAGCAGAAGTTCCCAGAGATTTCTGTCCTCCTTGATTAGAATCTACCTTCTAATTCTGGAGGAGGGCTTTATAGTTGAATGTTTCACTTCAGGAGATATACTGGCTGTGGAGAGAGAGTCCAAAAGTAGAAAGAATTACCAAAAGATTAGAAAGTTTGATTGTAAGAGCAGGAGACTGAAGCAGCCAAAGTGGGGACAAAACAAAACCGCAAACCTATAGAGAATACTGAACGTGGACATTAAAAACAGTGGTCACGTACACAAGAGGCTACCACAAGAAAAAAAGTACTTTATACTCTGTATCCATGGTGGTCAGGACAAGTAGCAACAGATTTCAACAGCAGCAAAAGCTTCATGCTGTATGGAAAAAAAGGTTTTAGTATAATGGTAATGAATCTCTGAACAAGGTTAGAGGTGGAGCTTGTGTCCACTGCTAAAACTCTTCACAACAGTCTAGAAATATGATGCAATGAGCATCATATTAGTACAATTATCAATTGTACTAATATCTGACTGTACCAAGGCATGTGTTAAATGACATCCTGAGACCTCTTTTATACTGTTTTTTGAAATGATTTTATCATTCTAATAACTTCATTTATTCTATTTTTAGCACATTGTCTTATGGCATCTCCCTTTAAAGTTTTGTTTTTATTTGTGTCATATATAGAAACTCTAATGTGGCTAATTTAATCTCTACAGCACCTGTTTTAGCCTTGCTTAAGTGCCTTTCAATTAACTTACATATGTTTATGTAATTATTATTTTTTAAAAATCGCTATTTTGGGCCCTTTTATTCCATAAGACAGATTGCATTTGCCTAATTTTGGACATTGTTAAGGAGTGATTTTTTTTTGAGTCAATTCAGTTTCAATATTTTTAGTTTCTTATTAAATCTTTGTATGAGAGAGACTTGTTTTGGATGAGTTAGCATATTGAGCATCTATACCACAGTAGTTAGAAGAGGTAATGACACTTAAATATTGGCAATAAGATAATCAATCTTTGTGTCAATATTCCTACCACTGATTTTGTAAACTTGAAAAGGCTGATAATTTTATCTAATTCCTTGTAAGAGGTGGCATGTGTACTTCCATAATGCAAGACATACTGTGGGATTCCTTGCAGCAGACAGAATAGATCAGTCAGAGTAGGTCCACATTTTTAAATACAATTTAATTTTCTTTTGTGTAATGTAATTTCTTTTTATTATGTATTATCTTAATACACAATGAGTTCTTCATTTTCCTTTCTGCTTTTGCAGCACTACTCTATTGCAGGACCCAGTTTATTTCCTGTTTCTTTACAAAAGAGTGAAGGCAGACAGATACTTTCATAAGTGGAACATGTAGATTATTGGCGTATCAGTTTTCTGTCTGACAAAGTGACTTTGGAATTGAGGAAAGAAGATACAGAAATAATTTTTAAATTAACAGGAGCAGCAAAAAAAGGAAGTTTATTTCTAACTGATCTAAAGAGAATTATGATCTATTTTTGAAGATGTGCACAGGAAGTCTATAAATTCTTCTAAAAAAGATGAATTCTATGGGTAGTTTCTTGTTTGTATTTCAACACTAGGTTTTTAAGTATATTTGGAAATGATTCATCTTATCTAACTCTTGACACTGGCAATATAAGGATGTACATCCAAGCTGCACACTTTGGTCTCTCTTTCTCTGAAACAGAGGCAATCATTCTTTTTAGGAATTAACTATCCTTCCCTATATTAGTTGACTATATTAGGATGAAGTTCAGTACTCTCAATGAGAGCCTGCTTATCTCTTATGATGAAAAAATAGCTCAGAGCTCTGTATATCTTCATAATTTGTTCAAAGATGGATATATCAACATTTCAAACTTTCGCGTTTAGGTAAATCAATCCCAGTCTTTATGTTATATTATACTTGGGTTTTAATATTATGACTTTGTACAGAGCCTAGGTAATCCATCCAGCATATCATTTTGAAGGTCCTAGATGACTATGAAAAATACAAAATGGATCCAAGCATGACTATATAAATCTATAATTTGTTTCTTTATTGCTTACAACCAATATAGTTTTACAAATGTGTTTTGCCAGCAAGCCCCAAGATTGGCAGAGTTATATTTGAAATGTGTATTTGATCTTCATCAGTGAAGCACTGGTAGGAGGTGGAATATTTAATGTACCACCAAATGGCCCTACACAGATCTTTAAATTACATATCTAATACAGAAACTGAGACCCACAAGCCATTTAAGGATACCGCTTCATCTGAGTTATCTTATTACAAAAGCCAAGCCACATCTCAATCTAACAGCATTCCTCCCAGTAGTGCCATCTGAAGCAGGATTAAAGGAAGGAGAATCCTCTTGCTGTCTAAAGATCTTATAATCTGTATCATTCTCAAATCTTTGGGTGATGTGATGAGACATAGTCCTAAACCTGAAGTCAGAGATCAGATTTCAGAAACATAGCAAACATAAACTCTTTTGCTTCACAGCTGCAAATTCTCACCTATTTTACACACTACTTTTATGATGAGATGAACACGAAGTAGTCATATTTTTCAGCTTTCAAGATAAAGACTCTAAACATTCAGTTTCAATGAGGTGCTTTTTAAAAACTCGTAGGGTAGATGAATTGAATTTTAGCTAATAATTTCATGTTTTCTGTGGGACTATAGATACAAGTTCTTTTCTGAGAAAAAGCACTTGGTGTTACTGTTTTGCTTCTGTTTAGTCCCAAACACATCCAGGGAATTACGAAACAAGGATGTGCAAAACAGGAGTTCCATCCCACTGGCAATAATATGAGGCAGTAACAGTTCACCCTATGCTGCACTTAATACTCTACTTAAATTTCATTAAAAGGTTTGTATTCATATCTAGAAAGGCTATAATAACCATTTTGCCTTTTTGCCCCCCCCCCCCCCCCCAAAAAAATGCTATTTAGTAGCTTTCAAAAGATCTATTTCAAGGGACCTTAACAATTAAGAAAAGCAGTGTGATTGTCTGAGTTGTTTTGAAATATTGGCTTGCCGCCTACACAAAACTAAACAAAGGCTTAATCTGGCTTAAAGGTCAAACCAATACAGCCAATCTTGAGCTCTGGCTTGCCCCATAGGAGGAAATATAATGGAGTGGAAGCAGTAGCTACTTAATATAGGAGTTAAAATTACCCGTGACTGAAGTGAACGCATCAATCAAAAGTTTTGGCATGTAATGAGCTAGAAAAACTGGTGTGACAGGTTTGGGGGCAGGAAAAGGCTTCGCTCTCTATTCAGCAGTTTCCAAATTACCATGACACCCCTTTGCATAAACCACTCAACTTCCAGCAGGTGGATTTTACAGGCATTGTACTGCCAGCACAAAGATGGATCAAACAGGAGCATTCAAGATAACTTCCTGTTTTGTGTTCTTAAAATCAGAATTCCATGAAGTCTGCCTAAATTCTTAACATTTTCAGAAGCTAGACTATGAAAAAATAAAAAGGACGGAAAATCAAGAATGAAAAATGTGACAGGCTTAATACATTACAGAATCAACAATGCTTGCTTTCTGTCCCTTGAAAAACCCAATTTTTTAATACAAATTGCTACATTAAAATGAAACAGAGAAAAAATGCTCTAATCTTTCAGAGATATCTTCCTAATTCATTGCACGTCACTCATTATTCATTGCAATAACACATAGAGTCTCCTCTTTTAACATCTGAATACTTTTTGATTTATTATTCCTGTCTTAATCTTGTAGGGAAAGGTACTGACATGTTTACCTGTCCAAAATTATTAGCTAAAAAAATCTTCCCTAAATACATAATGATTGCAAAAGCACATTTGAGAAGAGTTCAGATGCCTGTTGTGACACTTTTCTATAAATACCTTCCAGTCATCTACACACAGGGGATCAAATTCTTCTTTCAGGCTCCCACATGGTAGTGTGGGCTGTGTAGGAAATACTCACAGTCATCCCAGAGTTGATCACAGGCAGTTTTGGGGGGTTTTTAAATTGTTTTTCTTAACAAGGATTCCTAAGGTTTAGAAAGAGATTACATATTTGCATTTTTTTATCCCATTTGTTTAAAATAAAAGTTTTTTTTATTGTATCTTGCAAGCAATGTTAAAACATACTTATCAAGGAGAGATAAATAAGGATCTGTTGATGCTGCAGGACCACTAACCCACCCAATTGGATGTTCAAAGTGTATAATGTAGTTGTTCACAGAATTGCTAGAAAAAAGCAGTGTTCAATGGTCATATGATTTCTAGCTGCAGGGAATTACACTCTAGTTAAAAGACACATTGGTCTGTAAGATCAAGCATTACAGATTTGAAATAGTTCATTTGGAACTATCTTCCTTTTTTCTTATTTATGTCACCACAAGACTTAAATCAGCCAGGAGTGGAGATAAGAGAAGGTGAAAGAGAAGGAAAAGGAGAAAGAAGATTGTAAACCTGCAAGAACTACAGGAACAGGCACCCTTCAAAGGCTGATAGGTTGAAAGCTTAACACATGTTTTCTGGAAGTTGAAGGGATGGCTTTAGTCAATAAGGAGTTTCAAACTGACATCAGAACATATTTTGAAGAAAGACAAAACATCTAGTGCTTGAGCTGGACACATCATTTTTAGCAACGAAAAGCTTCAGTGAAACCCAGCCTCCGCTGCAATAAATAGATATTTTCCATTGATTTCAATGAAAAAGATCCTCATTAGCCATGTATAATATTTCTTAAAGTGCAGAATTTTACAGGAATAGCAACATTAAAAAGCAGATCTGTTGGTCTTATAGTTTTGCTTTCATAACTATCTCTTTTGTATGTTCAGAGAATTAAAAAATATTGTTATTATAGAAAATGTGTTTGAACTTTGGTACTTAAATGTTATGTACTGGCCCTCATCTTTCTCTTTCCCTACTTTTAATGGCATAAAGTCTTCTGAGCTCAAGCCAAAAATTATTTTGATTTTAATCTGTGGTATTGTCTTTCTATTTCTCTTTTTAAGTTTTGACAGCAATTGATTGTTCTGCATATTTCGTGCAAGTTAAAATGTAATTCAAACATTGTCTGAACATAGGTGAAACATCAGAATGATGAAGCTGTTACTTGTATCTGTAACAAAGAGATGGTCTAACAAAAATATTTCCAGGGACTTCAGTGGGAACTGTACTGAATCTTGTGTTCTTTGCCTCAAATTTTTAATTTCTCTTTTTAAGTAAGTGACTAATTAAGGTAAAAGTTTCCAAAAGGTTATTCCCAATTTTAAAGGAAGTCTAAAAATCTTAAATCATTGTTAAATTACTTGGATTCTTCAGCCTCTGTATCCATCATGTTCCTTTTAAAATTGTTTTCATTTTCTGGGGAGGTAGAGGGGATGGCAAAAGGGGTCATGCATAGACACAGCTATGGATGAGCTGCTTAGAGAAGAGAATAACAAGCTGCCTGCACTAGGCCTCAAAGTCAAGAAAAAAAACCAACAAAAAAAACAAAAGTCAAATGAATTATTGAATATACTTGAAGAAAGGAAATGAGCTTACAATTAAGATTTAAAAAGAAAATCTTTCAGACAAGGGAAGATGGTTAAAATGGTACCTGATTTTTCCTAAATGAAAAAGAGATGAAATACTTATTTTTTCTACTAGCGAGGGATAATATCTCTTTAAGCTAAGGGAATTAAATATCTGCTTTTATCCATCTTTTCCCCCTGCAGTACATAATCACTGTCTGTCACACTTTGATGTCATAATCATTCACTGAAGCTTCACTGTTGAAGAGTAAATCTGCTTAACATACCAAAAAAAGACTATTTATTGCCTCAGTAGCAACAAATTTGAATTACAGACGTGTGGTATTATGTCACTCTGGCCTTAATGGACCTACTTTGAAAGGCAAAAGTGTATTTTTAAACCTCTACCTTAATCAGTTCAAATAGTAACAGTAATTGTTTGCTACTAAGTGAGCATAAAGAGTCCTTTCTTGTGTATAATGTATGTAAGCAGCATGACCTCAGTGTCAAATAGTACTTCACAATATCTTTTTACATTCATTTTTCCATGCAAGGAAGACATCTAAACCTTTGGTGTATATTTCATCCATGAATTAAATACTCTTTTATACATTTAGTTTTTCAAAATGGTTGGTTTACATTTGGGGCAGCTATTTCAAAATGAAGACTGTATCCAGTTCATTCCTGGAACAAAGTAGAAAGTTGCCATCCATTTGATGTTATATTTTTAATGCCAAATGGAAGTGCTAGATTCTATTTAAACTTTTCTGTCATTTATCTGCACCAGTCTCATTTTTTCTGGCTTCTTTTTTTTCTTCTTTTTAATTCCTGTCCAATTCGTATCTAACCCACTGAGCCATTTAATGTATGATTCATTGCATCCCTGTGTTAAGATTAATTACAACAAACAATGAAGAAAAAGGACTTTCTCTTTTCCAGTAATTGTTGACATTCTTTTGCTGGAAACTACACTACTTGGTCAGCTGTTGTGAGAAGGAAAAAATAAGAAATCAAAGAGACAGGAAGAAGAATGAGACAATCAGTAGCCAACATTCTTTCTTCTGTAGGTTTTCCATTTTTACTGTAGGATTGTCCTAAAACTAAAAGAGTTGACAACAAAAGCTTCTTAGTGTAAAAGTATAACCTATTGTTAGGATCACACCTTAGGAAGTCATGTCTACTATAAATGTTCTGCTTTTGGATTTCGTCTTTCATATATTACTAAAAAAATATTAATGCTAGCATTATTATTAACAAAAATAGCAACAACAACAAATTAGAATATTATTCTAATACAATATTCTTAGCAAGCACTTCTGAAGTGGTAGATATTTTATACAGTGAATCTATAGAGAAGCTGCAGTGAAATGCAAAAAATACATCTTTGTTCCATAGAATACTCAATGTTCTTTTCATTATCTCAATTTAATAGTCTTTTGGTAAGATAGTATAAACTTACAATGCAAACTTTCCCTGTTATATTTCTTTGGTGTTTTTCTTATCTATCAGGTTTTCAAATGGTATTTCTCTGTATAGTATAGGGGTAGGAACTGTGATTCCAATATATTTACATTCAATTCAAATAGTGTTAGAAAATCAGTTGGTTCACTCAATAAAGTAGAAAAGATTACTGCATTTCATTACCCATATCATGTACCAATTTCAACCTAGTTTAGGCTTTGACTGCCTCAGTAACAGTCAGAGTAGCCAAGTAAAAAGTGGCTCATTAGCGCATACTTCCTACATTTTAACGACTGCACTAAAAATTCCTGAAAGAAATCCACGTGAAGGATTGATTAAGGAGTGCAGATAATGTGATACTACTTACCAATGTGAACCTAAAACATCTCTCATTCTGTGATCTTAAAGACAAAACACTAAAGGGAATACAGGCAGAATGAACATAGACAATGGACTGATGCATTTCTTAAAATTAAGAAAAAATCAGATCTTTGGGATCAACGAAAGAAACACTGGCTGCTTCCGGTACAGTTGCCTGTCAGTTTGAATATGATGGTCTCCTTTTCTTTAATATTATTCTGAATACACCAGTTTAAAAACGTTGTGGATACTTCAATGCCTATCAATAAATTAAACAAAAAAATAAGGAAATAAATTATACGTAGGTTTCTTTAAAGATCCAGCAGCTATCGTTTGAGTTTCTATGCCTGTTCTTTCATTATCTCAAAACAAGTTTCTTCTTTTCAGAGACAGCAGAGTGGTTTGATAAAACAAAACAAATAACTCTCCTCCCCCTCCCTATTACGCTCACAAGCCACATGTAGGTCCACAGCACTGCACTAAGCATAGAGTGTTTTTAATCAGTCAATTCATGCTTCTCCGTAAGAGCAGACTCAGCTTAATGGTGTGTGCTACTTTTAAATGTACAACTTTAAAACTCTGTTTCCCCTTGACGCTTGTGAGTGTGAGGAACCAGTAATTTTAGCTCAATTCAAGCCTTCTTCAAGGAAGTGTGTCTGAGCTAAGATCTGTCACTGCAAAGTAAATGTAATCCTGATTTACAAGATGTCTTCTGTCTTTAGGAGATGTTTGTCATGAAAAAGAAGACTGCATTTGCGTGGGAATTCGGGGCTATAGAAAGGTATGCCTACTGCCTATTAACTTTATAAAGCTGCTTCAGCAACAAACACAGCATGGGAATTAGGTCACGAAAGGTAGATTTCAATAAATGCATTATTAAGTAAGAATCAAAGAAGACGTGATGTTCACATCACAGAGTTGATGTTGACTTTATGTTTTACAGTCTGATATAATTCAGGTGACAGTTTAATAAAGTAACTAGACGAATTTGAAATGTAACTATATAATTATCTTTACTGACTCAGAATTGCTCACATCTTGAAGTCATAAGTTAAACAAGCATGACCGAGGGAAGTAAAATCTTTTGATAAACTTAGTGAAAAAAAGACAAAATTTCAGACCCAAAATTCATTCCTCTGTTCAATTACCAGTTAGTCTGGAGATCAATCCCCATAAACCTTGCTTCTAAACCTTGGTCGTCATAAATAATATTCCCATCCATTCTTAATTTTAGGTTTGCATTTAAGAACTTGTTGCATCAGAGACTCGGTGAAAGCTCTGAGATATTTTACAGTAATTCAAATGACAACAAGTATATACAATTTGTAAAGTTAATACTGATACAACTGTATTCTAGTTCTACATTCTGTGTCTAAGCCATCGTTACATGTGAGCATCAGCCACGTAATTTCTGGTTGGTCTGATGTGTGGTGGTGAGAGCAACAGAGTGACTTGGACTCCTGCTATTCCCATAAACACGTTACGCAGAAGGAGGGTATCATCCATATTGTTCCTTACTTATACGGTCAAAGTGTTCATCTCCTAATATATCCCTTACCTATTACTAGGAATTCTCCTTAACCAGTTTTACACGTGTAACTAGTAAAAAAGGATTTTTTTTTTTTAATAGAAGAAATAATTCAGGTTATCAAACTTATTTCTAAGAATCTTTCTTGTTTGCAACTATCCTGCCACTTCTGAAAGAATCCAGGAGAACTAGGAAAGATACACAGAAAGGTAATAAACATAATCATAGATATAGAAGTGTTCCTACACAAAGCTAGCTTGGACAAGAGCCCACAAAAAGAAATAGAATACAATCCTATGCATCCATGAAACTTAAAACTGTGATATTTGTTTAATGGGATATTTGTTTTTCTTGCTACAGATATGGGTAATATTTAATGAAATGATCAGGCAGTATGCTTAAAAAAAATTAAATTTGAAATTGCATTATATGAATTTAATATGTCTTATCACAAAATGAAAATGCTATGTTTAATGTTATAATTTTTCTGGAAATGTTCAAAAATAAACCAAGTATAAGTACATCACAGATCTGTGGGAAAAAGAAAAAATTAGGCAACAGATTTAAGGGTCTTCCGTTATGTTTTTTTGTTCTTATTTGCCATTAATTCACTGCTATTCTTCTATTTCTATAACTATATTTTTGCATGTGTTATTATTTCTGGCTTGACATTGTCTCAATGTTAGGTTACAAAGCAGAACCTATACCCTTGAAAGGAAAATCTAAGAAAAGGTAATATAAATTTCTGTGTGTTTTTAAAATTTACAGATAGTTACTACACTCTGGTTAGCAATTCTGAGTTCTTTCTTGTTTGTAACAACAACTTAGTTTAGATTTCTGACGTGTCATACGCATAAAAAAATAAAATTGCACTATGCCTAGACCATTCAGTACTGATCACAGAGCATGGACTGTTCAATGGGTAAGGAATTGGTTGGATGGTCACATCTAGAGAGTAGTGGTCAATGGCTTGATGTCCAGTGATGAGTGGTGTCCCTCAAGGGCGTGTAATGGGACCAATGCTGTTTCATATTTTCATTAATGGTACTGACATCATGATCGAGTGTACCCTCAGCAAGTCGAGTGAGGCAGTGGTCACACCAGAAGGATGGGATGCCATACAGAGGGACCTGGACAAGCTGGAGAAGTGGGCCTGTGTAAACCTCGTGAGGTTCAACAAGGCAAAGTGTAAGGCCCTACACCTGGGTCAGGGCAAACCCCGCATGATGTGATTGAAAGCAGCTCTGCGGAGAAGGATTTGGGGGTACTCATTGCTGAGAAGCTCAATGTGAGCCGGCAGTGCGCTTTTGCAGTCCAGAAAGCCAATTGTGTCCTGGGCTGCATCAAAAGAATCATTGCCAGCAGGTCAAGGGAGGTGATTCTTCCCCTCTATTCTGCTCTTGTGAGACCCCACCTGGAGTATTGTATCCAGTTCTGGAATCCCCAACCTAAGAAGGATATGGAACTGTTGGGGTGGGTCCAGAGGATGTCCATAAAGATGGTCAAAGGACTGGAGCCCCTGGAGAAAAGAAGGCTTTAGGGAGACCTCATAGCAGCCTTCCAGTACCTGAAGGGGCTATACAGGAAAGCTGGAGAGGGACTGTTTACAAGGGTTTGTAGTGACAGGATTAGGAGGAATGGCTATAAACTGGAAGGGAGAAGATTTAGATTAGACATTAGGAAGAAATTCTTCACAATTAGGATGGTAAAACACTGGCACAGGTTGCCCAGGGAAGCTGTGGATGCCCCGTCCCTGGAAGTGTTCAAGGCCTGGTTGGATAGGGCCTTGAGCAGCCTGGTCTGGTGGGAGATGTCCCTGCCCATGGCAGGGGAGTTGGAACTGGAAGATCTTTAAGGTCTCTTCCAACTCAAGCCATTCTATGATTCTATGTTTCTATGGCTCTATGATTCTGTTTCAAATATAGCTAAGCTATCTCTGGCAGATGTTTTGTTAAACTGCTAATAATCTTTTGTGACCTTAAAGGAAATATGAGCACCTAATTTTTCTATTTTTTTGGTTTCTAATAAGCATTACTATTCTCTTTCACTGGTATAATTTCAAAGACATATATTTAAGGTCAGCATTGCTTCCCATATACTTCTGTAAAAATACAAAACACGTTTCTTTCATGAAGCTTCTGTGGAGACTGTTGACCACAAGGGACGTAGAATTTTTCTGTTAACAACAAAATGACAACATACATCAGCTTCTCATATGTATCTTTGTATAAAGGAGTTTCTCAAGCAACTTCTTCAAATGAAAGACAGGCTCCTCACAATTCAACGTGTCTTGAAATCTTTGAACTGGTCTGCAATATTTGCCTTTCTACACATTCCATATCCCTCAGCTGCAGCGTCATATAATGTTTTGCCCACTGAAAAAGTGTTATCTTCTAAGCAAATTTCATCTACCTGAAACTAAACTTCGATCTTTTTCATGACAAAGTTATTTTTACTTGCAATTTTTGCTGCTGTCCATTCATGCCTGATATTAAATGGTATTGCTGCCTCGTGCTCACTATGGTATTCACAGACACCGCTATGACTGCGAGGCATCTCAGCAGCTAACCCACTTTGTAGAGAGAAATTTCTTGTACATGTAATAAGCATATTCTGATATAGCAAAAATGGAACTTTCTCAATTTCTCTATGTAGGAGATCTAGGAAAAAAAAATCTGCTGGTCCATCTAATTTGCTGACCAAATATATCTTCTCTCTGGCAGAAAACATTTCACAACTTGCAGACAAGCAGCAATATTGACACTTTATATTGTTTATTACCACTTTGGTGACCAAGCAAAGTTTAATTACATCACCTTGTCTCCTCTACAACTAATGAGAGTCTTAATGTATTTATAGGTGTTGGATTAAACAAGCAGACAACCATTCTTCAGTTTCCTTGGGATGTATTTCACGGACAATCAGAACTGTAATATGTGACCACTAGCTTTCTTTTCCTTGTTTACTTCATTGGCAGTAACATTATCTCTTTTTTTAAATCCAATGACGTATCTCTATATTTTGAAAATAAGCATGCATTATATGCCAAATAGTGGTAGAGTCTATTACCACAAATTCTTCTGTTAGGACTGAAACAGGATTTATCCAATTTTGTTCCATTCTCCTAATCCTCTGTGTTTATAGGAGAGTGACTCCACTATCAGGACTGCGTCCTGGGCACACTTAGTAAGTGTGCTTTTGATACCAATAGGTTTCACATTACACCCATGTGAAGAAAATGCAATGATCAAGGTAGATTCATCCTGAAGACACAGCAAAACTCCCAGGTGCAAGTATACACAGACTTCACAAAACTATCATGTGAAACAAAAAAGATATATTGGTGCCAATGTTGTGCAATAGTGAGAGATGTTTGACAATTATGACTCACTTTAAGGGCCTCAAATGGAAAGGAACATCTAATGGCTCTTTATTGATGTCAGCACTTTGAACCGAGCAAACTGCCATTAGATATCAATTAGAAAATGATATTGGAATTAAAAATCCTTTTTAGAATGAATTCAATAGTATCTCACAACCTCTCCTTACTAAACCAGAAAAACTTCAGTCATTAATATTGTACTCAGAGTTTTAACGTGTTTGGTGGTGGATATCTAGTTGATTATTAGTACTACTGGTATAATAATAACACTAACTTTTTTTTTTAAAAAAAGCAACCGAGCCTTAAATATATTTTTTTTAAAAAATTTCCTACTCTAATTTTTAAAAATTAGAAAGATTGGATCCCTAAAGTTAGCAAACTGTACCACTAACTCTTTTAGTTTTATGGACCTCCACTGTTCCTTACCTGAATGACATTTGAATCAGAACAATAACCCATGCTCATGGATGGAATTTAGAAAAAATAAGAAATCATAAAGTTTTTCAAATAGAATTCCCATAAATGGAAGTGCACGAATATAATTTTATTCCTTTTTGTTAAATACAGATTATTAACCTTATATATAAGAACTTCAAGTGAAATAGAAAGTTCTTTTTTGAATGGAGTTTGAATTACATTTTAATATAACTAAAATAATTTAATATAACTAAAGTTTCTAAGAAAAAAAAGGTACAAAAGTGTGCTCCCACACATATATTCAGAAAGTTACATATGTGCAACTTTCCAATTTATATTTGACAGATCAAACTGTGTCTCACAGTAAGTAATATCTGATACAAAGCAAAGTTTTTGTATTTTTATGTGTGCAAACAAAAGATCTCATAAACAAGACTCAGCAATTGTATTGTACTATTCTCCATGCATTTTTTTATTTAAAGACTAGCTTATCAAAAATTATAATAACTGTTCATCTGATATTTCTAGAACCACTTCAGTTCTAAACAGAGTCAGCATCAAAACTACAACAATTCTTCAGATAAGAATTAATGCATTTAAAAGAAATTGTCATACCTATTAAGAGGCTGTGTGTTTGTGTGCTTATCACTAATGTAAGTATGCTAAATGGTATTACAAACTCCCCCCTTGAAATTTATAGCTGTTTAGGTAAATGCAGTGACAAAAGAAAATTAACTTATAAAATGACTGATTGATACTTTTGTTTCTTGTGACTAACAAATCCTGGAAAAAAATAATTTGCTCAAAATAAGATGTTTTTTAATAATATATTGTTTGTTGTTGGGATTTAAGTGACTTTTCCTGTTATTTGTCTCAGCTATTAGTATAAAATTACACTTAGGGAAATTGTATTTTGTGTTTCTTTTAATATTAACATATATACTGGAAAACAAATAAACAAACAAAACCCCCAAAAGAATACAATGCCAACACAAACCATGCTTTTATAAGCAGAAAAATTATAATACAGGTCACAATCATGAAGTAAAAGGTTTTTTGTTTATTCCAACTGCAATTCTGGATAAACCTTGAATTAGTATTCTGAGAAGAAAAGAAGAAGGAACATTGTTCTTTGCACTACATATTTATGCCATTTATCTACACCAGCATGGGAGGTATTTTGTTTTGATTTATCTTTTTATTTCAGTGGAATAGTTTGAAATCTTAAGTAAATGAGACAAAAATGATACATATGTTTTAATTACCAAGACAATTAACTATCCTGCTTGTATTTTCATGATTGCTAGCTGCTTCCCATTATTTAAGAATGAAAATGAGTTGCCCTCTGTATTTCTTTCCTGTCACCTGAAACTGTAGGTTTGTTAGCTTTCTGGTACTCTGATTACTGAAGTTGGCTGTGTTGGCAAAGTTTAGGTCAAGATGATATAACCACAATATTTTATCTCATCTCTGAACTTCAGTTAGTCATTTCCATAGCCAATGGACAAGACTGCTGAAAAATTATGTATTTTCTTACACACAGCTGATATGTCTAAGGAAAGTGTTTAATCTCTGCGACTGTAGCTTTAGTCATTGGTTTCTTGTGCATAATTATACAGAAGAATATTAGGTAATTATGGAATATTCTATCCTTACGTATTGAATAATGAATTTCTTAATTTAAAATAAAACATGATCTTGTGGCATGAACTACCTAACATCTAGTAGTGAGTGGAATTTTAGATAGCCCATAAAGTCTTTTCAATTACAATGAAAAAAAAGATTATAGACACTGATTTTTCTTACAGTCATAGACGCTCTCAGCTTTAGGATTATATTTTTTGTTTTTTCTTGTTTGTCTGTTAATAAATGTAACCTTTACTTCCCTACTGAACAAAACTAATCTCTCTGGAAAGTGGAAAGCTGCTTTGCATTTTTGGTATAATTTTAGGCATTAGTAAGTTTTGAGAAAATAACAAAAGAATGTAGAGAAAACAGTTGAAGAACTTCCTAGAAAAAAACCTCAATGTTCATGTGGTAAGAAAAAATCAGAAATTTAAACTTAAGAGGAACAAATAGATTTGTGGTACCAATGAATGCAGTTTTTGACCTTAAGCATATAATAACTATGGGAAATATACTTTTTTTTTCCTTATAGGACTGCGGTACTTATTTTGTCACAAACTTAGATTTAGCATAAGGATTTTTTTTCTATTTTCTCCCATTTTTTAAAATCAAATCTGCACCAGAATATTTCTGATTCAGATCACATTAATAGACTAATTATCTACTGAGGAAAGTTAATTAGGGTTTCCCCTGTAACCTTTTCTCTGAAGATACTGGAATGCACTGAGAGACCTGGATTTACTGTAGAGACTTGGGTCCAAAATTTTCATTGGAGTAACATATAACTTGCTTTGTAGGTTAAAATTCTACCAATGGCCTTGAAGAGAAAGATTTTATATGAAACTGGGCATTACACTTGTGATTAAATTATCTCTAGGATCACATTTTTTATTTCTAGGGGAACAGACAGATCAGATCTGAGACTAATTTAGAATAGTCTTATATTACAGTAGTCACAAGAACATCAATGACTGCATAAGCTGCTGTACTCTTAATAATAATTTCTGTGAAACCATGTCTTTCCCATACTTATCCACTTCTACTCTGGCTAGTTCCTGTATTCCACGCAAGGTTTATCTGCTCTAATGATCAAATTGAAGGAGAATTCTCTCCAAGATTGACATGGTTTCTTTCATCCAGCAGGATGTCATAAAAAATAACTGTGTAGTCCATAACCGTGACTCATTCTATGTGATACGTACAATCTCTGTAAGATACTTATTAAAAAACACGTTGTACTCCACCAAGAAGAAGGATTTGGGGGCAGGAGTAATATCTTTTGCTAAACAAGTAGATGTGATAGGGACAAGACAGTAAGTTTAAAGGACACAATTTCTTCATGATATCCTTCATCAGATATATTCTATCTGCAATCTTGATTGTGTTTCTGTAGAATTATTTCCCTATGAGAGAAAATAGCCAAGGAATGGAGTAATCTCACAGAGCTTTTATTTTTAGCATCATTTCTGCCTATTTCTACTAAAATATGTCCATTTTTAGTGTCTACAGTAGTTTTAGGACAGGTATCTGATTTGGATCAGAGTTGAAAGTTAGGATAATTTGTTTAACATTATTTTATGTGTAGAAGAACAAGTAAGCAAATGTAATCAGTCTTTGTATTCCTCATTCTTGATACGGATGCGCATGTTTTAAAAATAGTTTGTCCTCTTTTTGAAAAACTTTCTCAATTACAGTTATTATTTAAGGTTATAAATGAGTCAACATAAATAATTCTTTTGCCTAATTGTTTCCAGTGAAATGAATGCAACTGTTCTTTAAAGGATATTCACTTGGTAAATTCAGAAAGAACATAGAAGTGTGTTCATTATAGTCAAAAGGATAATGACTTAGACTACCAACCCAATCTATGTACACTCATCTGGTCATTTTCACACTCACGTGTTGACCTCTTATCTTGAGGATAAAATACAGAGGAGAGATATCTTAAACAAAGATAGACACCTGACCTGTGACCAAAGATCTGCAAGGCCTACACTGGTAGTCTGAAAGAGGTACAGAAAAGGTCCTTATATCCAGGGCAGGCTCATTATGCATGAAGCATTGCAAAAATTATCCTACCTTACGCAAAAAAATATGAGTCTTCACATGGTTGTGGGCAGGATGCCAATGATATGTCTGGGTGTTCAGTATCATTATATTCATTATATGCACTACAAAAGTGATTCCCAGAAGAAATGATTGCCGCCTTTTTTACTTCAGCAAGAAAATGGTCCGGAATTGGAGGCACAGATGATTGAAAGCCAGGATTTACAACTACAATATTAGTAATAAACTTATTTTTCAATATTCAGGCCAATGTATTAGCAATGAACAAATTGTGGCTCACACACCTATGAGAATAGTTTTAACGAAGAACTTTATTCAAGCTTATTTTGTTACTTTTCTTCATGGTAGTGTGAAATGTGAATTAAGTTGAATACAAAAGGTTTTCAGTGCACTGAATTACCTGTTTCACCTTGAAAAGCCACACAAAATGAAGCTCTTAAAGCCTTTTCAAAATGACCTTTTTCCTCAGCAATGATTTATCTTTCCCCTCGAAAATCCCTTTTACAAAAGGGAGTATGATTAAAGGAAGCCAAGCAGCACAAACACTCGGTGAAGATCCTGCTTATCTGGAACTCACTTGACAATGTATGTTTTGGGGGTCGGGAATGCTGCAGGTTCAAGGGATAATTCTGCCTTTCAAGCACTTCAATTTATTTCATGCCTGAGCACTGTCATTGTACGTAGACAAGATGAAACGCATCGTTGTGTAAAGAAATTGAAATGAAATCCTACTTGACCCAGCAGGATGGGGCATTATGTTTGACTCAGTAGTGGTTCCTGGAATAATATCTAATTCCAGGAGGAAAATTTCTTGATATGGCCACCTGCTGTGAGTGTCTTTGTCCAGGGATCACAAGTTGTTCTGGGTGACTGGGCTCAGGACATGCCTAGAAGAAAGCAGCCAGCCTCCCGCTGGCATTTAGATCTCTTCATTTTCTGTACATTGCCATTCAGTGGGAATGAGTGAATGAAGAGCAGGGAAAAGCTGAAGCACTTCCACAGGAAGACACATGCTCCAGAAGAAATGAGAGCTAAAATCCATTTCTCATGCAGCTTTCCTGAGGAGAGGGGGAATTTGAAATTAAGAGTCATTGTTTTTTCCCTTGACAGGAAAATTTTTAATTTTTTTTTTTTTTGTCATGCAGGCCAGTCACTGGGATGTCATTCCTCATTCGATCCTTGTGAAGCGTTTACTTTGAAAAGGCTGCAAACCACCAGATTAAATAAAATGGGAGCGCTCCACGTCTCACAAGAGGGAATCGTACAGACAGCTTTATTACTTCTGTCACAGAACAAAGGTTTTCCCAGCATGCAGGGGATTATTAGGCCAGCAGCAATAAATGGAATGCTCAGCGTCAAAACATCAAATATGACTAACAGAGAGAAGAGAGGGGAGAGAATCCATAATTGATTTCTCTACTGCTACGGTATGAAAAATAAAACTATTTGGGTAATACCACCTAGCCAGCATCACCATTGGGTCAGAATCCACTTTTGATGCAAAATTGCATAACTGCCACTAATACAATTACTACAGAAACTGATAATTACCCTTCCCCAACCTTTTCTTCCCTAAAATATCAGGTTTAAACTTTTGAGAAGTTAATTTGCACAGGAAGCATTTACTTATTGAATTGACTTAAGGTTTCTTCCTTGCCAATGCCTGTTCACACAGGCAGCCTATTCCTTATTTGTTTTTTTTTTTCTTCCTTTTAATGAAAGTTTTTAACAGGAAAACTGTCCTCATACTTTTTCCTTTACCATTTTCTCTGCTTCTAACTGTTATTTTTTTTTTCTACATTTTCCAGGTGGTGCAGGGGTCAAGGAATTATCATGCGTTCCTTCAGTCTGAGGTACCATATCTCCTGCATTGGCAGATTTATACAGAGCAGCTGAGAGGACTGACTACATAGATACTATACCATGACATAGGTGAATATTACGGAAATCATAGAAGATCATACCTTGTAAAAAAGAGGCTGGAAGCATAACTTGCACAATACTTTTATCTGGGAAAAAAAAAAAGCAGAGATGTGGAGGATGTTCTGTCTGACAACATCATGGCTTATTTCTCTACAGCAGTAAAAGCATCTCATGATTTTAAAAACTGTTTTTAATTAAAAGTTAGAAGGATAAATATACTTGTGGCAAATATTTCCTTTCTTTTTATGATCAATTCTGTTTTCTGTTATATACTTACACTAAAACCAATGGGAATGCAGTGGCCTAAACAAAGGCTTGAATTTGCCCTTTAATATTTCAATTGCAGATACTGCAGCTAGGAGGAAGTAAAAAAAAAAAAAAAGGCATTTGCTGTAGCGTGTTATTCAACTTCTGTGCATCTCCCCTGAGCAACTTTAGTGCTCAGGTTTTCAGGTTTTCTGTTTCAGGGCTTGATTTTGCAGAAGCCTGAGAAGTTGAGGTCCGAAAATGTAATAAGAGAATGGATAGGCTTGTGATTATTATTTTTTTAAAATGTCAAGTAGAGCTTAGAGCCATGAATGCCTTAGGCTGTGAAGTAATCCTATGGCCCATAATGAATAGAATTCGTCAGATCAAGACATGTCAATTTACATTAAAAGAAAAGAACTCTCACTCACAGGCACAACTTCCAACATTTAAGACCAAATTCTACTCCCATTCAGATCATAAGGAGTTTCTGCCATCACCTTGAACAGCAACCGAAGCCAAAACCTTCAAGCCATATTTTCAGTGCCAGCTTCCTTAGCACGTGGCATGGTTTGGTATTGGCAACAAACTGTTGCCTTGATTATGTGCACCTGCAATTAACTTCCAATTCAGTAAGATAGGCCAAGTTATAACCCTTCTTCAAAGCCAAACTTCGGTGTGTTACTAAATTGGCTACTCATAAAAACAGGCCTTTCTTGTCACCTAATTGACAAGTTCATATTTGACCTAGCAGAATCCAAATGTCACTGTGTATCCCAGTATCAGAGTATCACAAGGTTGGAAAAGACCTTTGAGATCATCGAGTCCAACCTACGACCCAACACCAACACCTCCTCGTCATCTAAACAATGGCACTAAGTGCCTCACCCAATCTATTTTTAAACATCTCCAGGGATGATGACTAATCCCTTGAACTGCTAATTTGCAAAATGAAGAAAGAAGAAAAAAAATACAAACTTGCTATTCAAACCCATTGAGTCTTAATATTTTAATATAGCATCCATTGTGCCAGTGTTTACTAACTGGTTAAAAATTAGATACATTATCACAGAATAGCTAGTATTAATAAACTATTAACCTCCACATTTTTAATAAAAGTCCAGGTCAAGATAGTCTATAAGTTCTTATATGCTTTGGTATCTAATCAGACAATTAGTATATACAGAGAGGGTTGCATGGGAAGAAGAAAAATGTGGTACAATGTTTCCTGTGACGGTATTTTTCTTACAACTTCATGCACCCATTGTTTCTTCACTGAATCTTGGATGGTGTCCTATGGTCGAAGTTACTTAATCCTAAAAAGTAGATTTTGAAGATAGAGGGGAAATTATCATAATTCAGTTCAAGTCTACTACTCCTCACATTGAAATACCTTGAAGCAACTAATGATTGCAAAGAAACTGGAAAAAATTGCAAGTTTTTGTCAAGTCCTGAATTTCTATCCATTTTCTCTTTGACTATATAAATAGAAAATTAGAAAACTTACTTAAACCTGATATTAGAGAAATTATACAAAACCAGAACATCAGTTCATGTTTAGCCAAGAGGATGAGAAAGGAGAATATTATCCATGAATAGCAAAATTAAGGGGAGTCCAGAGATGAATTACAACTACATGAATTATTTTTCCTGCATGAATATACATATAAGGAGAGTTTACTCTTTCCCTGAACAAAATGACAATGATCAATATCTAAAGAATCAGAAACAGAAAATCTAACCAAGTGGGAAGAAGCTGAAGTGGGAAGTCCATTTCCCATTGAAACAAACTGTACAAATGGACTGAGTTTGTAGAGCTAGACCCTAGCTCCCACGAACGTGGACTGGAGCTTTGCTTTGGACCCTTCTCTAGTAAACAGATGGTCTCAGTAAATTACTTTCTATTTTAAAGTCCAGCAATAGCGCAGGAGAGGGAGATTGCTTATTACACACACACTGTTGACGCAGTGTGGCAGAGAATATTTCTGAGTTTTCAGTCACAGAACGAGTACTGTATATGCTACTTTGTGAAGTTGCATATATTTGGGTAAGCTGCACCAAGAAGCAAGAGTTTGTTTTCTCTTAATTTAACTAAAATCCACTTTGGAGAAAGAGTTGTTCTCTGACTAGTGGTCTGTCCTGAGAAAGTGGGTTTGCTGAGAAATTTCTTCTCATAGTTTTATGGGGATCTCTTAATTCACTGCTCTTGTGCATATATAACAAATAACTGCCAATAAGTATGACTTGAATCACAGATTTACTCTGTAACAATAACCTAATTTTCAGTTTCAGATACCAATGCTGGCACAGAGGCAACCATCAATAAAAAGAATTCGGCTCCTTTTCTTGAAGTAACCGGATTTTCCTGTGCGACACTGGCAAGTATTGATGTATTTTATTTCCTTTAAAAACAGAATCAAGAAATCATATCCCTTAAGAAAAAAGGGGTGCCTGAATTTAAAAAATATCTCAGAAATTTGGTTCACCTAAAGCATTCAAAATTTAGCTTTGAAAATAATTCCTTCAAAGGGAAGTCCTCCACCTGTCATTAGAATCTGGTCCA
This sequence comes from Tapera naevia, assembly GCA_033556795.1. Lineage (NCBI taxonomy): Eukaryota > Metazoa > Chordata > Aves > Cuculiformes > Neomorphidae > Tapera > Tapera naevia. The sequence continues at coordinate 2,283,078 of JAUMJJ010000014.1, read as the reverse complement.
GAGAGCTTGAGAAACCCATTGTCCTCTGACATTCACTGGCACTTATTCGAATTTTATATAATCAATCAGCTAGATTTGAAGTTTCTGGGGGAGAAAAACTCATGCTTTTAATTTTGTCTCTTCATCTCTACATATTTTTATGATGCAATAAGAAGATAATTAATAAATATATCTCAGATCTTCCTAGGTACTTTAAATGCTTCAAATTACAGAGTGTGACTCAGAAGCCCGAGTGCCTCAGATTTGAATGATTCCAAAGCTTCAGTCCTTTGAAGCAAGATTAAAAGATAAATGCTTAAAGCACCAGAAAATTTGAAAGGCATTACCACAAGAACACAGCAGAAATGCTCACAAATCTGTTTCAGTATAAGTGGTGTCAGGTACAGAGGTGCAGGTGGCAAGAAAAAAGGTCTTTTCAGTTCTGAGTAGAGCTGAACAACTGTAACATTAAAAGTCTCAGCTGTGAAATGCACATGAACCCAGGGGACTTTTCCACACAGTTTTGCTGGATGTGGCTGATGCTGTAGTGAGCAGGACCAGAGACGTTATTGTCCCCCTGTACTTGGCAGTGGTCAGGCCTCATCTTGAATATTGTGTCCAGTTCTGGGCCCCCCAGTTTGGGAAAGATGTTAGGATACTGGAATGTGTTCAGAGGAGGGCAACAAAGATGGTGAAGGGGCTGGAGCACAAGCCCTATGAGGAGCGACTGAGGGAGTTGGGGCTGTTTAGTCTAGAGAAGAGGAGGCTCAGGGGAGACCTCATTGCTCTCTACAACTACCTAAAAGGAGGTTGTAGTCAGGCAGGGGTTGGTCTCTTCTCTCGGGTGACCAGTGGCAGAACTAGAGGACATGGACTTAAGCTTCATCAGGGAAAGTTTAGGCTTGATGTGAGGAAAAAGTTTTTCACTGAAAGGGTGATTTGCCATTGGAATGCGCTGCCCAGGGAGGTGGTGGAGTTGCCGACCATGGAGGTATTTAAGGGGAGACTGGATGAGGCACTGAGTGCCATGGTTTAGATGATGGGTTGGTGTTAGTGTTGGTGTTAGTGTAGGGTTATAGGTTGGACTTGATGATCTCAGAGGTCCTTTCCAACCTTGTAATACTGTGATACTGTGAAAAAGCCACCCATCAAATCCCTATGCCTCCAACATAGAGAGAAGGATATTGTGGGTGAACCATGTCAAAGGTGTCCAGATGGTTGTCATTTGTAGCTCTTCCTTTGTCCACGGATATAGTCACGCCATCATAGAAAGATACCAGGTTGGTCAGGCAGGACTTGCCCTCGGTGAAACCACCCTTGCAGTCTCAAATCACTTTCCTGTCTTCTACGTGCTGCAGCATAGCTCCTACAGGGATCTATTCCACGATCTTCCCAGACAAAGAGGTGAACCTGATGGTTCAGTAATTCACAGGATTGTCCTTTCTACCCTTTTTAAAAATAGGTGCAGTGCTTCCATTTTTTCCAGTCACCAGGGACTTGACCTGACTGCCATGAATTTTCTAATATCATAGAGAGTGGCTTGATAACTACAGCAGTCAGTTTCTTCAGGACTCTGGGATGAATCTGATCAGGTTCCAAAGACTTATGAATGTTCAGGTTATTCAGGTGGTCATGAACCTGATCTCTTCTTACAGTGGGAGAAACTACTCTCAGCTAATTTGCTATTCAGCTATTCTCATCTCCTGTGGACATGTGCTGGTAATGTACAGCAGAAGGATACCAAACACAGCATGCAAGCCAGTTCAGTGAGTGGTTTTTAAGATAATTCTCCAGATGGTTTACACTAAGAAATGGTCCTTGAGAGTTCACAATTCAAAGACCGGCAATCATTTTTCTAATTATTCTTCAAGTCTGAAATGTCCACAGTCTAAATTTTCTTGTTGTTTCTTTGCCTAAAATTATTTTTTTTAAAAAAAAAAAGGAAATTCCTTATCACAGTCTGTTTATTCTTAAAATCAACTAACAGAACAAAACATTTAATAATATTTTTATGCTCTCTTGAACTTTTCATTGTTTTTTTTTTTTATTTTCCTTTTTAATTCTCTGGAAGAGCTTAATATTCCAAAGTCACACAAAAGCCAATGGACAGAATTGATGGTATATTCCAAGCAGCTCTATTCCAAAGTGGGTATTTACAGTGCATCCAAAAGCACTCTTCTTAAAACATATTTTTGTTTTCTAGGAAAAAATACTATTTTTACTTGGATACATAAATCAATATTTTTTGCAGCACTCGTGTGTGATTATATCAGTATTTGTTTCCTAGATTATGTTCTTACAAAAGGAACATTTCATTGTTTCTTTATTTAAAAATATATATATTGAATGTGGAGTTGATAATTAAAACATTTTTACCACCACCTTAATTGTGGCCGTGTAGTATTGGGTGAGGAGACGGAAGGGAAAAGTTGTCCTCATTCCGTAATAAAAGTAAAAATATTGCACAGGTTTAATCATAGAATCAAGAGTGAAATCATATTTGTATGTAATACTGGAAAAATCTGTGGTATTACGGTTGTAATATGTTAAGCATCTTAAGTAGCCTTCACATGAAGTCTCAGTAGATGTTTATTCTCACGATGATGATTGGATTTTAATTAGCACAAGAGCAGTCAAACTCCCAGAGACTCAATTACTTACCAGCTTGGACAGGAGATACTATTTATATCAACAAGATATAGCTGGAAAACTGAATCCACACTGAAACTAATATTAGCATTTTCAAAATCAAAAAGTAGTCACTTATTTTTATAGCACTCCCAGAGGATCTAAATATATTTCATAAAGTGCTGTTAGACACATAAACCTGGAAACTCCAACAACCAACACATTTCTATGCACATGCTTCAGGCTTTGTGTAAACTTTTAAAGGATTCACTTCTTACCTCTATAAACTACAATCCATATGCCCCAGAATATGAAGATTAAGACTCTTCTTATTACAGCATGCATGCAAAATTCTATTTCAATAGATCTTTATCGTATTTTTTTCAAAATATCTCCAGTGGTTTGTGGATGGTTTCTAACATTAAGGGGTTTAGATGGATACTGAAAAAATTGTAGGCTAATTTAGGCTTGATTTGAAAAGAACCTCTTAGGTTGTCTAGTGCAGTCCTCAACTCAAAGCGGGGTAAAATACAGTATATTGCTTAGGACCACATCTAATAGAGTTTGAAAATCTCCAAGGATGGAAATTCCACAGCCTCTCTGGGCAATCTGATTCGGAAATTAACTACCTTCACAACAAAGAAAGTTTTCTCCTGTCTGGTCGAAATACCCATTCCAATTTCACTCCATTGACTCTTATCCTGTCGCTGGGCATCACTATAGACTTCTGAAAATAGTCTGATCCTGCCTTATGCACATTCTACCACGAAGCAGATGAAAACAACAAATGGGTCTCCTCTCAATAATCCTTTCTTTAGATTGAAAAATCCCAGTTCTCTCTGCTTCTCAGTGTATGTCACATACTCCAGTATGTCTACACCATTTTGGTGGCCCACTAGAATCACTTCAGTGTCTCAATATCTTTCTTGCATTAAGGAGCAAAACTGTACACAGTATTCTACATACGGTATCATAAGTGCAATGAAGAGAAAAAATTCTTCCCTGGACCTGCTGTCTTTACTCTTTCTCATATAGGTCAGTATGTAGGGGCCTTCATTTCTGCAAGGTCAGAGTGTTGCCTCATGATCAACTTGTTGTTCACCCGAGACAGGTTGCTAACAAATACATTAAATAGTAGCATACATTGGAAGTACAAAGTAACCAGCATGGTTATTACCACTGATGACAACCCTTGAGTGTGGTAGTCAGCTCTGTAGTCCAACCTTATGCTGTCGGTATCTCACCAATTTTGCTGTAAGAAAATAACAGGAGAATATTTTGAAGGTGTTACTACAATCAAGGTATAGAATAACAGCTGTTCTCCCTTTATGTATTAAGAATGTATCTCTCCTTTTATGTATTAAGCTTGACTTCTCATCACAGAAGGGAAACAGGCAATTTGCTCTGGGCAAACCCATCCTGCTTTCTTCCTGCCATTTTCTTGTCCTTTATGTTCTTGGAAATGGTTTCCAGAAGGATTAACTCCACAGTCTTTCCAGGGACTGAAACGAGACCGTTGTACCAGAAGTTCTTCAAAAGTCTTTTCCTTGCTTTTCTTGAAGATGATTGTGATGCTTGGCTTTTTCTACCCATCTTTGCATTTTTCTTTGCATTGTTTGATAATCTCACTGAACAACAGTCTAACTATAGTAGGCATGGAGAATTATTTTCATGAATCTGTTTATAAGTTTACTGCTCTGCTTTTTGTGAAAACTGGCAATTTTCCTGCAAACATGTGATACTATATGTTTTTCTGGTAACAGGCACTATGAATAAAATTCAGATGATCTAATCACTAGGCACTTGCAGCTTACACTTCTAAATATAAGCTAATCAGAGTAGAACTTTTTGCATCTCTTCTGGTTTGAGCTAAAGTAGAATCAGTTTTCTAACTTTTAGGCTACGCCTTATCTTTGTAACTGCATTTTCTGTCTGTTAACGGCATGTTTTTCAGACCGTGTTTCTCTCTAGAAGTGATGACATGAGGAAGTGGTATGCAGAAAGGCCATTGCTTATGTTTATTGTGGAGACAAACCTCATCCTCAAGTAGGTGGAAGATCATAAGTGAGAGAGGTGAAAAGGGGTTACACTTTCAGGGAAGGGCAAATAGGACAGTATTCTATTCCATATATGTCATATTTGGTATAAAACTGATGGATCAGAAGGGTCAAGCTCCTCTTCTTTGATGGCCGGTGTCCAATATGGACTTTGTCTGTCTTTTGCCCTTGATAGAGCATTAACGTGTAGCTGAATCCTGAGTCCAGCACCCTCCTGTTACTGAGTCCAGCCCAGAACCTTTCCCCTGTGCCTGTTCTGCAGCATCTGTGGTGATGCAGTCATCGGGGAAGGGGACGGGGAACAAGGAGGATTTTTGTATATAATTTATTATTTTCTTATTAATAATATTTTCCTTATTAATAATATTTCTATACAGCTGGTTTAGTTTTAGTTTCCAAGCCACAAGTCTTTTTCTCTCATTTCCTTTTCCCCTTTTCCTGGAGGCTCCACGACTTCTTGTATTTAGCTGCCTATCAGGCTGAGCTGTAGCTAAACCTTGACAGTACCTAAACTCAGTTTTTTGAGTTTGTGAATAGATACAGAAACTTCTAGTGTCTAACTCATCATGTAGTAAAAATTATTTAGACTAGAAAACAGATGAGTATATAATTTCCTGATGAAAATCAAGTTAAAATAAGTATGAAACATTTATTACCAAGTTTCATTTTGATCACTACATGAATATTAACTTTGTTAGTTTTATGTAAATTGCCAAAACATACAGGCATAATGACAACAGATAAACAAGATGTGATTTCAGCATGTCTGGTGGTATTTTTGGAAACATCTAATTGCATAATTGTTTCTGGTGGCCAGACTGTTACATATCTGAAGAGAGCTGGATTGTGATATGGAGGCACGTTAAACAGTTTTTAAAAGATATAACTCCATGATTTTCAAAGCTGTTTGCATTTTATGTAACATAAATGCTCTTTAATACTCCACTACTAGCTAAACAAAGCTATGATTCTAATAGTAATGGTTTCGGGTATACCCCTGAGGCATATGGCTAGCTCTCACTCAGAAGAGAAAAATATCTGACAAATAACAGATTAATTTCTATATGCCGGCTTATTAGAGGATCTTTGGAGATCCTAATGTCCCTAACAACTTTAACTTATCAGAGCTGCTGCTATGAACATATTAAGAATGATTTATTATGACTGACAGTTATATATTTATACGTGTCTGTATAAATATACACACTTACATATGTATGTATGTTTATATGTGTGTATATAGTGGTGGATTCACCAAATGATAAATATAAATCCAAAAACAAGCTACCAATTAATGTGGTGATAAGAATCACCTTTGGTAGACTTAAAGGAAAGGTGAGAGATGTTAACTGACACATAGTGCGGTGGTTTTTTTTCCATTTGATAGATAACAGGACCTTTGTTATGTGAAAATTTATACAGTATTTATGCATATATGTGTGCATATATAACATATTTTCCCAGAGTAAAGAATTTGGTTAAAGACGTACCACTTATAATTTAAGGAAAACTATTTAAGAAATGTAATTTTCCCCAAATCAAGACATCATAGTTTTTGCTCATGTAATTTAGAATTCAGATTAAAATTAAAAGACATAAACAGATCATATAGTAATACTGCATTTAGAATTTTGATATATTACTATTCAATGAAAGAAAACTGATTTTTAAAGATAAATTAGATATTCGAGGGTGTTATGATGTCATTCTGTGAAGTGCATGATAGAAGAGGGACTTGACTGAATATGAGTGCAGTTGAGAAAAAAACCCCTGCATATCAGAAACACCTGAAAAGTAGCATTAACCATGCCAAAAGGCGAACAGAAGGGCTACAGCAGAGGTTAATGAACCTCATGCAGTGTCAGAAAGACTGGAATTGAAGCTTTCGTGCAGTAAACTGGAATATTATTTGCAGAACAGACTACGTCTTTACAGCAGGATATTAAGTAATTGCCTCTGACAAAGAAAATTCACTAGGTTAGACACAATGAACAAAACTTGTTGAGCCCTAACATATTCTAGGGACAGAAGAGGGCTAAGTTTTGGTAGAATAAACCTGAAGTATTTCTCATAAGCTCTCAAATGATATGGAAAGACCCTTTTTCAATTTGAAGATCCCTTAAGTTTTTCCAAAGTAAGCTTAAATCCTGTTTGAGGTTTTGCAGTTGAGAGTTATATAGGTATCTATATACATGTGCATGGTGGATTAGCATCAGTTAACAGCCAAATGCCCACTCAGGCACTAAAAAACTCTCCCTCCTCATCAGGACAGGGGGAGATAATAGGAAGAGAAAGATGATGGATTTGAATAGAGACAGGGAGATCACTTACCGATAAACTTTATAGGCAAAACAGACTTGTACTTGGCGAAAACTAATTTGCTACCAATTAAAATAGATCCGGATAGTTGGAAACAAAAAGACAAATGTTAACAACCCATGTTGTAATTCTGTGAATGAATTCTTTCTCCCCTGCTGAATTCCTTCTCTTGCAGATTTCTTCACCTGCTCCTTCGAGTGGTGCAGGGGTGATGGGAGTTGTGGTCAGTACACAAAGGTTTCTCTGAATCTCCTTCACTTACACGTTTTTCCTCTGCTCCAGCATGGGTCCTCCAAAGGCTCCGTAAAATATCTTTTCCACCATTGAAAAGCTGCTTCTTCTCTGACCTCAGTGTTTCCTTTGCTGTTTCTCACTGTTTTTGCTGCTGTAGTTGGGTTTTTGCTGTTTTTTTCCCCTTTTCTTCTGTCTGACATTTTATGCCCTCTTGAATATGTTTTCACAGGGGTGTTATACACTTGCTTGATGGGTTCAGCTACAGCCAGCAGTGAGTTCATTGCAGAACCAACTGTGTCCAGCACAGGGTAGCCCTAGCTTCTTCTCACAGAGGCCACTCTTGCAGCATCCACCACTACCAAAACCTTGGAACCTAAACCCAATACGTAGTCCGTAGGAACTAGAATTTGTTCATCATCTTCGATGGATTCCTTAAAAGAAGTTCATGGATTATTAAAAACCGTGTCTCTACAGATGAACAATGACTGCTCAGCTAATTGTATTGTTTCCTTCCCACCTACCTTTGTAAACTTTTATTCAAATTTATTAAACTGTGTGGATATGTATTTACACTACTTAAGCTCAATTAAGCCTGATGTAGAAGCATCTGATTCGTCTCCATCTAACACTAACACAAAGTGAAGAGCTCTAAGCATAACTAACTCAAGCTAATAAATCCTCATAGATCAGCATGACACTGGTTGGAGGTGTAGATCGGATTGAAAGCAGTTTTCTCACCTTAACCTTATCGCCTAACCACCTTACCACTGTATGGTGCTGAAACTGTAACATACTTTAAATGTTTTATTTTTTCATTTTGCTGTCTTGAGAGTAGTGGTGTGCAGATGCAATCTAATACCTTCTTTACTTGACTACAAGCTTGAATTCATTGATACGTCTTTATGAAACATGTTCTACTCATCCATAGACCATACTTGAGTCTCTAGAGAAACTTATGGAAACTTATTGATCACACTACCTGGTAGCTCAAAGATCTCCAAGTCTTGCCTTCACGGTAAGAAGTATTTCAGTTAGCATTTTAAATACAGCACGGTATAGTTCAGTTGCACCTGCTAAAATAAAAGCCGTGTTAATGATAATGTATTCAAATTAGATGCATACACAACCAACAATCTTTCCATTGCTAGATGTTTGCATTACATTTCCAGGAGGGAAATAACAGAGAGGAAGTGATGTGATCTGATGATTCAGATGAAAATGTCCAAAAAGGATGAACGCTATGTATTGAAAACCATGTCTCATTCTTTCCTTACTGACACAGTTGAAACAAAAGTTAGTAAAAATGAGAGGAGTCTGAAGGTACTAATTTTCTGTGAGGGCTTTTAGAATCAATCCCCACTTGTACTGAATTAGGCCAAATATATAGACATTGAGGACACATTATACATGTCATTTTCCCAATTGCATTTAAAATTAGGTTACCAAGGGGGAGGGGAGACTTGAATTTTCAAATAGTATGATTCACTGTTGATGATTTTTATTCAATTCTATTACTTCACTTATCATATTATGATTTCTTTCAATGGACAAGAACACCAACACTTAGACAACACTTTAAAATATTATAGCAAACAAAATGAATAAATTAAACACATCAAGATATGTCTTCAAAGTTTCAGTGATTTGATATAGAAGTGTAAATTCAGAAAGCAAAAATGACATGTAGGCACTTAAGGATTCATGAGGAAAAAAAACACGCTAAAGGACCCCACAAACAAATTTCAGATAATACTTGTATCTCCAGCCTACAAGTCATACTAGGAGTAATAGATAAGAAGCATCTTACAAGTTTCCAAGAAATTAGTGCTAAGTGCCCTTGTGTTTCTTCAGTGAAACATGGTCTCTGGTTTTGCAGCGAAAGTATGTGATGTGCACTCTGAAGACTGCCTATTGATTTCAAATGTTGTGACTTGTCACTTTCGGCTGTTGGCAGAAAATAGTCCATAAATGAGTCAGTGGAGTAGGTTTAACTTTAAGCAATTCATTCCAATAATGTGAAATGTAGAAAGAGAAAGTTGTTTTTTTTTTTTTCCTCCTAAAAGATGAGTTCTGTTTCCAGTCAATTCAGTTTCAGAAGAAAAATAAAATCTCTTTTGAACCGGGGTGACTTCCATCCCTGTGAAGAAACTGTCTGGTTTTGTTTTAAGGAGTGTTTTGTTTGTTTGTTTACTTGTTGTTTACAGAAAAGTCTTTAACAGTAAAATGTCCAGTTACTTTGTTATTTGGTGCTTTGAAGTGCTTAAATTTCCTGGAATAGTGTTAGTTTGATGATGGTGCATGGGTACATATAACACATTGTTGCACCACAGCTGGTCACATAACAATGTTTGTTAATAAGTGACCCAGAATTCCAACGGGTGATGCCCTTTGTCACTAACTGAAAGAAGACAATTTTTTAAAGTTGTCTCATAGTTTTTTTCACTGTAGAAAGATGGAAGTTTCACATTTACCAAAGACCAATAGTAAACCACAAGTTCAGTGTATCCTAAACCATTTGTTTAAATTAAATATGTAATAAATTAAAAATAAAAATGAGAGAGAGCAGATAATAAAATAGAATTTATTTATTTATTTTCACACACAACCTATATCTTTGTGCACTGACTCAAGGTAATATTGTGTAGAGAAATAGGAAGAATAATTCTGACTGATTTGCACAGCTGAAGACAATAATATATTGGATTTAGACAGGAATTCCAGCATAGCAGTAAATGCAAATGTAAAACGTGTAAATATTATCAACTAATATAGACCCAATAGAAAAAGAAAAAAGTCAATCTAACTCTGACAAAGCCATAAAAGTTCTTTATATCACAATCAAGTTTTTGGTACTTGTATGGCCCTAAGCATCAGACAATACTGCCATTTATTTTTTTTTGTTTAAAAAAACCTCTGTTTATTACGATCATGATTCCTGACCTATATCTAATTTGTTTCTTCTGTGCTACAAGTGCACTAACATCCGATGACAAAGATGTTTAAAATCCCACCTCTCAGACACTGACGACTGGTCTTCTTACTGTACAACAAAATCGTCTCTTGCCTAAGACTACTAGCAGAGCTACATTATGAAAGACAGTTGAAATACCATGGGAAAAACACAATCCGCACCTTGATCATTTCCCCCACTGTGGAGTTGGTGCTTCTCACTGCAGGTATTGTCTTTATGGCATGGCTACTAAACACAAGGATGCAGAAGTTGATCATCAAGGCAGATTGCCTGCTAAGCAAGAGAGCAGTGTATGTAACAAGCACACCAGAAAATAAGACGTGATCATGGCATTTATAAAGAGAAAAACTTAGCATAAATCTGACCTAAAGCACCATGGTAAAATTTGACTAGGCATTCAGATCCAAACTGTGCAAATAACATGTCTCTGGAGTCATAGGTGTGGAAATTGCATACCATATTTACACTATGGGAAATAATTGGATTACTATAGTATTACACTGTGCATACCGACTTTTATTTGTTTTATTCTTTTATTGGAACTTAGCTCAGTGTTTTAAAAGACCTGCAGTTTGGCAGAGGGAATCAAATGATAGCAATTTTTGTTATCCCATAGTTTGAGTCATTATACGATTAGAGCAAGATACTCATACTTTACAGAAATTTTCTCAAACAGATGAACATTTTCTGACAGCAGATTCCTTTGGATTGACTTCTAGTATTTATTTTATATTTATTTACTAAATATATGTACATACAAATTATGGACATATATACCATCCCATTCCAACATATATAATTACACAATTATTATCATTATTGATCTGGTACTATACTGTGTATTATAGAAGAGAGATTAAGCACAGTTATTGTTAATAATTTCTCCTATTGCTTGGACAAATTATATACAGAGAGCTGGTTGTAACTAGCAAAGAAAACACTGAGAAAGTAGAAAATATTCCAGGCTGCCTAACAAATTCAATTTTAGTTCCACATTGGTTTGATGAATGAATAGAAAACTGATTTGCTTAATTTGTCAGAATGAATATTTTAATTCTTACATGAAAAGGAAATGACTAAACTGATGTCTAACTAGGCATAGCAGAATAACACAATACGAGGAAGAAACCATAATAGAAAGCCAAGTCTCATGTATTCTGTATGAGTGCTCTACCAACTTGCCATATGCTGCCTTTTGCCTAATGAATATTCAGAGAAGTGAGACAGTGTAGACAGATATGACAAATGGAGTACCACACAGTAGATATATTTTATTTGGAACATTCTTCTGGGGAAGGAAAAAAAAAAGGAAGAATAAAAGGGAATGTAAGTTCTTTTGCCCATTAGACAAGAGAAGCACCTCCTGTGTTTCCCTAGGACATACTCTAATCACTGAACTTTTCATTATATATATGTATATTCTTTAGTTGGGAAAAGATGATCATAAGAATGCCTAGCAGGAAATGCGTGTGAGAGAGTATTTAGATGCTTATAACTTTAAAGAGGAATTCCCTGAAGCAGGTATTTTGTGGTTGAGAGAATTTTGCTGAAAGAAATCAAGCAAACAAAAACTAAAGAAACTGAGCACCTAGAGAGATTATGTAGTACCAAAGCTGATGCATTACCTAAGAAACCTTAACTGGCTAGTACTGTCTTGAAATCTACAGTTTTTAGTCCTTGTATGGCCCATTAGACAGAATATGAAATATTCTAAATATTTTTGTGGAAGTACCCTGTAACATTTACATAAAGCACTGTGTGAGCAGCACTTCCAGATGATATCTAATGTTTAGTCCTAGAGAGTTTTTTGTCAATTGTGACTAATTTCTTCCATTTCAGTTTCTTGTAAAGCAGAAATTCAGGGTTAGGACTATTGGAGAAAATGTTTACTTTGAAGGCTTCATAAACACTTTTTCTAGTGTCACAAAGGGTGCAGGCTGCTGTGCTTGTTCGTGAAGTTAAAGTATTAGAAGTTAGAGCTTTTAAGTGAGAACAGGTCTTTCTGTTGACTTTATCAACTTCCAAAATAACCTCTACAAACTGGTAACCAGAAAGTACTAACAGGTAGTAGGATTCTTAAGGAAACAGTCCCAATACCGAGAACAGTGAAGCTGTCATAATGATAAAAAAAATTAAATTCATAAGTTATTCAAGTTCTTTTATATTCCATCTAGAAGGTAGTCAGTGGTGAAACTGCAACTGAGTTCTGTAATATTTTCTCCTAAAAAGGAGGCTTACATTGCACGTTAGAAAGACAGACACAAGCTACAGTGTGTTTTTGTATTGCTATATGGAATTAAAAATTGTCAGGAAATGGGAACTAGAAAAATCAGAGTAATAGTAATAATCAGCGAAAGTATTAAAAATAAAATAATTGAGTTCAGAGGATATTTGAGCAACTCGTAACTGTGCAGGCAGAAGATGCATCATACCCAGAAATGGCAGAGCAGGGTTCTATCAGGTTTCTATTGACTCTAATGAGCGATTAAAGTGAAGAGTATGTTTCTTTTTTTCCAATGAAAAGGAAAAATGCACTCCTAAATATTTAAAATTTGGATACTTGAATTGTAGTTACCATCTTAAACATACCTAAGGGCATATAATCTCTTTGCTCTCAGGGTAAAGGCCTGTTCAACAACTAAGAGAATCAGCTGTTCTCTGGGTTTTGGCCCAAATAATCTTGCATTCTCTTCAGTTCAGCATTTAAACGACAAGAAGAGTTTGAAAGTCTTGCACTAACATCCATTCTACTCTCCTTATGCTACTCTGGTAAGAAGAGAGATATTTAGTTATATTCAAATGGGAAAGGGGTATGTATTCCTATTTTTGGAATGACTGCCTTATTTACTAGCCTATCATATAAAGAAAGGAATCTATATTCATCATCTGTTACTTTAAAACAACTTAGTTGAAAACAAACAAACTAGCAAAAAAAACAGGAACCAATTTGAAGCATGTGATGAGTCTTGAGAATAGTTGGGAAAGCCACCTTGGGCTTTCCCAAGGTGGGAAATGTATGTAGTATGGGGAAAACTAATTTAAGATTCTCCATTTATAATTAACTAGATGACTAGTGGTAAATGCATAATGAGAAGCATCATGGTGCCATTCTGATGTTCTGGGACTTTTGACATGTTGAACAGATTCATTAATAGGCTAGACATCAAAGATCTCATTGCTAAAATCTCCCAATGTTTAAAGCCAAGAATCCTTAAAAATTCAAGGTTAAATCCAGTTCCCAAATGTATGGAAACGGAAATTTTGAAAAACAAGCTTCCAACTTGGGATTAAGGAAGGTGTCTTTGAATATCAGACAGCTGAATTCAGTTCATTAGTGTCAAATATAACCAAATTTTAACTAACAAGGAAATAGCTACAGGAATGTGGCAAATCAAGGTTTCTTTCTAGCCAAAAAGCTTTCAATTTACTGCTTAGCTAAGTAGGACAATGAAGTAACCACATTTTACACCTGAAGGTATTCTGCTTCCAATTTTCTACAATGCTATTGACATTAATCAGTTCCATGGTTAAAATCATTAGAGAAAACAAATTAAAGGTTACTTTAAATGGAGGCTAAATGTACAGTTTAAACATCAGCCATATCTTTGTATAGCTTTTACACTCAGGTATGTCTGAAGTTGTGTTTCGGTGAAAATTTATCCCATTTTTATGGGATTGTGAACCTATTATATGTTTTAAAAATATTTTTAGAATAATGACTCAAATTCATTAGCCGATACTTCCTCTTAGCTATCTAATATTGTTGGTGGTCTAGGGAGCTGATCTTATGCTGAGGCATATTAGGTTTGAAGATATTTTTCTGTGCTTGCCTTATTATTTGTTTAGGCCACTGGCATGAATAAGCAGGATTTTCCAGTGCTAGAAGCATATGTACCAGCAGAGAGAGCTTGCTTTTATTGCTAGAAGTCAATAAATAAGGATGTTTATTCTCTGAAGACTAACAAAATTTTTCATTAAATTCTCTTTTAAATAAGCAGAAAGGCCTCAAAGTAAAATACTATGATGAAATGCTAATCGCAGGGTTGCAGTTCAGTGTTCTCTAGAGATACATCAACTGTAATATGTAAGATCTTTAGACGTGTATTAACCATAACAATGGAGTTTGAGGGACTGGAGGAAGTCTCCAGCAGCCAAGGAATGAGTAATTACATGCATTGAAGATCCTACATGGGCAATCTAGAAAATACAGGAATTTTATTGGGGAAGGGCTTTAATTAAAATTTCTCCGATGAAGGAATAAAAAAGTTCATTTTCTGTGTCACAGCAGACTAAGAATCACTTTTAAGATTCTGCCATCAACTTTGGCTTAGAAGTAATAATCCTTAATTATTGTCAAACAAATGGTGGTAAAACCACGTCTCTGTTGCAACTAAACTCTTCTAATTCTCTGAAGTGTTTCCTATCATTGATCAAAAGATGCCTGTGAATGTGTGGTATCAATGAAGTTGGGTAAATACGGAGTTGTTGACTTCCTCTTGTACAGTTCCCTTCCCCTGAAGAAAATCCTGAAATGATACAGACAACCAAATGGATTCAGCACTTCAACAGCATGCTTTTGGTGTCCACAGGTTCTGTATCAGGGGAGTGTAATGGAAAAGAAGTTCTCCTATTGACAGCTATTTTACCTACTCCAGCTGTGCCACTCTGAAGAGCAGGATTTCTTGTCCATTCCTTACCACAAAAATTTGACAGCCTGTTCTCAAAACTCATTGGAGAAAAGACAAAGAATAAATTCAGGGATCGTGAAGTGGATTTTGAGCAAAATTTGGATTATCTGTTCAGCTCTGCTGTGGTATGCCTTAAAAACTTTAGGAATTTGAAGACAAAAAAGTGAAATGGAAAACACCACCAGCACACCTATTGATCAGCTTAGGTTCTGTAAATCTTTTTTCAGATTGTGGCAGCTTTTGCCTGTTACTGGTGTGATGTAGATTAAACTAGCTGAATCAGGGAAGAGAGTACAGAATCTATAGACCCTATCATTAGCCTTCTTAATGAAACAAGTTTTCTATGACAGAAATCATATGGGTTTTTAACAGCTCAGGATATTAGACAGAAGCTGATGTGGCAATGCTGATGATATTCTATATTTAAGGTTAGTCATAGCAGCCTAAACAACACATAAATGCTAGATGGTCAGGGATTTCTTACGTTTCTCTTAATTGTGGATTATTATTTACTGATGTACCTGAAAAAGTATCTTTGTATGAAAATAGAATCTTGGTGAGTGTTTTGTTAAGCTGCAAACTCCAATGTAATTAAATCATAGGACACAAGAAATTTCATGCTTCAGCAATATGCGAAGCAGCTTGGAGTTCAAACCATGCAAGAGTTTCTATACAGCTGCCCTACTGTGACCTAACTTATGTATGATGTCTCACTGAGTATGTAGAAATCTTAATGCTAATACTTAGCTCTTTATTTGTTCTTCATTCATGGTTGAATTTTGCTGTTTTCTGTAGGGCAGAGGAAACCTTTTGCTTTTCTCAGAACACAGGAAAAGATAAAATATTAATTCAGTGCCTGACTTCCTTGTTCAACTGAAGTGTATATCAGTTCACTGTTGTTAGGAAGGTATGCAGAGTGACAGCTTGAAACCGTAGTGCTTTCCTACGGACTCTCAGGAAGAAGACAGTGTGTTTTCCAATGCCCATTAGAAAGATGAGTGCTAAGATCTATACTTCATTTCACTTTGATGTCTCAAATCTGAAAACATAGTTCTGTGATTATGCCTTTTGCTTGAATAAGAAATCCCACAAATATTTGAATAAACTCCTTTGATTTAAAATTAACTAAACAATAAAACTCTTTATTAGACGTTACCTCTTAACACTAAATACTTCTTTTTGATAAACAGCCTTTATTTTAATGTGATAAGTACAAACTCATGAACAATAATATTTGTACTATCAATTAAAAACGCTTACAAGTCTGCCTCCTCAAGTAGGTCACATGTTCGTTATCTCCTAATATTCCTTGAGAATACAGATACTTGGACATTCTTTTTCAGATCTTCACAACATTTCTTTTTCTCTCCCTCCTTAAACTTCAAGAAATATGAAACAGTGGTATGTAATTCTCTTCCCACCCACCACACTGACCAAAATAAAGTCTGTTGTGATCTTGTCTTTCCCTCAAATCAAAGAGAATGGTACAACTTTTTTTTCTTTTCTTCATTTTGTAGTTGTAATTGTTGTTTTATACCGCACTTGCTTTGAGAAAATGTGCTGAATCTTAACTGTCAACTTTCCATTGCATGTCAGACCTAGAGTTGAGCATCAGGGAATCAAGCAGTGTACATTGCAGTAGCTTATGTTTACTATCTTCATCCCAAGAGGGATCACATGGTCACTTATCTGGCTGCTAATCTAACAGTCTATGCCTCTGCATGTGTAAAATGGTTACTCTTCTTGATATATTCCATTTGGGTAAAACTTTGCTATCTACTGAAGATATCCACTTGCATATCTCAAGAGAATGCATTAGTGTTCAGATCTCAGCTGAGCTGATAGAGATTGCAGGTTATCAAGTGTAAGTAAAACAAAAATGGTCTGAGTTGCGTTAAGAAATGTTGAAAGAAACAAACACTATTTCACTATTTCATTGTCATGATCAGTTTTCAGGAGGTAACAAAATATTTAGCTAAATTAAAGCCCTTATTCATTGCTCTTGATGGATGAGAACTTTTGTCTTGGTACCAGTTGGTGACAAGCTGATATCCTGCATCATGAAGATTGATTGCTTCCAGTTCTGTGTGATGTTGAGTCCATGAAAAGGTTAATCTGATTTTAGGCTTACATTGGAAACTCTGCTAAATATTATGTGGAAAGGAGTTCCTTAGGTTAACTATCTCTTAGAAGAATAACAAATTCAGTTCTAAAAGCGTTGTTTTTAAATGTCAGACTAACATCCAGTACCTATTTTATAGAAATAAGTATACTAGAATGGTGTAGTTTTACAGTACCTCTCTTTTGTTTTGTTTCCTGGTCTAAACTATCCTAAACTCTTAATCTCTACTTGCAGCCTGTTCACTCATCGCTACCTGGTTATTGTGGTTTTCCTAGAGATCTTTTATATTCATGCAGTTTTCAGTCTTTCTATAGTGACGTAACCAAAACTGAAAACAATATCCAGGGCATGTTTTCATTCCTTAGTCTGTAATGATCTTTTCCGTTATGTGCTGTTTTGCTCATGATGTATTCTTTCCAGGAAGTCCTGTAGATATAAAATTTACGTGTCATGGCTCAGCGTTCAAGTTTTCTACCTGCAATTAGAAATGCATCCAAGTATTAATTTTCTTGTTGTGGTTATTGGTATATAAGAAATGATTGTCTTAATGCATATAGCTTTCCACTATTCTGTCTTATTTCTAGTTAAAGTTTGAAATAAAATAGGAGGAGGAGAGGACAAAAAAATTAAGGTTATGGCTATCATCTAATGCACCCTGCATCTGTTGACTTTGACTTTAAAAATTTGGCTGCTGATCTGGACAAAGAATGAGTTTCCAAAGCATCCAGCTGGCTGAATATAATAAGGGACTAAATCTCATTGACATAAGTGTATACTTTCTGAAGTAGAGTTTAGCAGACTATTATGATATTGGATAAAAAGAAATTGACTAGAGAAGGTGCTCTGCTGAATCTGCTGTTTGTGAACAGACAAGGCTTTTTGGGAGAGGTGACTGTAGGAGGAAGCCTGGGGCACAGCAATCACGAGATGATAGAATACTCAGTTCTTGGAGGAGTAAGGAGGGGGGTCAGCAGAACTGTCACCTTGGGCTTCCAGAGGGCAGACTTTGAACTGTTTAGAAGGCTGCTTGATAAAGTTACTTGGAAGGCAGTTCTAAATGACAAAGGAGGGCTGGATGCTCCTCAAGAAGTAAATCCTGGTGGCACAAGAGTAGGCCATCCCTCGTATGCTGTAAAACAAGTTGGCAGGGAAGAATGCCAGCTTGGCTGACGGAGAGCTTTCTATTGATCTCAGGAAGAATAGGAAAGTTTATGAGCTTTTGAAGAGGGGGAAGGCATCCCAGGAGGACTACAAGGGTGAGGTGAGATCGAGTAGAGAGAAAATTAGAAGAGCCAAAGCCCAACTAGGACTGTAACTGGACAGTTCGGTGAAAGATAATATGAAATGTTTCTTCAAATATGTTAACAACAAAAGGAGGAACAAGGAGAATCTCCCTCCTTTACTCAATGCAGGAGGGACACTAGTGACAAGGGATGAGGAGAAGGCAGATTTACTTAATGCCTTCTTTGCCTCGGTGTTTAACGTTTAAGTGAAATGTCATTGGGATACTCAGCCGCCTGAGCCAGAAGACAGTGAGAATGAAGGTCCAACTATTCAGGAGGATTTGATTACAGACCTGATTGGCCAATTATACATCCACAAGTCTATGGGGCCGGATGGGATCTACCCAAGGGTATTGAGGGAGCTGGCAGAAGTCCTTCCCAAAGCCCTTTCCCTCATCTACCGGCAGTCCTGGTTGACAGGGGAAGCGCCACTTGACTAGAGACTGGCAAATGTTACATCCACTTACAAGAAGGTTCGGAGGGATGATCCATGAACTACAGACCTGTCAGTCTGACCTCGGTACCAGGGAAGGTCATGGAGCAGATCATCTTGAGTGCTGTTACACAGCACATGCAGGAAAAAGGGGTGATCAGGTCCAGTCAACATGGGTTTCTGAAAGGCAGGTCCTGCCCGACCAATCAGATCTCCTTCTATGACAAGGTTACCCAGTTAATGGACAAGGGAAAGGCTGTGGATGTGGTGTACTTTGACTTCAGTAAAGCTTTTTACACCATTTCTCACAGTATTCTGGTTGAGAAACTGGCTGCCATTGGCCTGGATGGGCACATCCTCTGCTGGGTGAAAAACTGGCTGGATGGCTGGGCCCAAAAAGTTGTGGTAACTGGAGTTAAATCCAGTTAGAAACCAGTCATGAGTGGTGTTTCCCAGAGTTCAGTGCTGGGTCCAGCCCTGTGGTGAGGCCACATCTCGAGTACTGTGTTCAGTTCTGGGCTCAGAGGGTAGTGATAAATGGAGTTAAATCCAGTTGGAGGCCGGTCACAAGTGGTGTTCCCCAGGGTTCAGTGCTGGGTCCAGTCCTGTTCAATGTATTTATTTATCAATGATCTGGACGAAGGGATCAAATGCACCCTTAGCAAGTTTGCGGGTGACACTAAGCTGAGTGGCAGTGTTGATCTGTTTGAAGGAAGAGAGACTCTGCAGAGGGATCTGGACAGGATGGATCAACGGGCTGAGACCAACAGGATGAGGTTCAACAAGACTAAATGCAGAGTCCTACACTTCGGATACAACTCCATGCAGTGTTACAGGCTTGGGGAAAAATGGTTCAAAAGCTGCCTGTCAGAGAAGAACCTGGAGGTGTTGATTGACAACCAGCTGAATATGAGCCAGCAGTGTGCCCAGGTGGCCAAGAAGGCCAATGGCATCTTGGCCTGTATCAGAAATAACGTGGCCAGCAGGACCAGGGAAGTGATTGTGCCCCTGTACTCAGCACTGGTGAGGTCACACCTTGAGTACCGACTGCGTTCAGTTTTGGACCCTTCACTACAAGAAGGACATTGAGGTGTTAGAGAGCATCCAGAGAAGAACAATGAGGCTGGTGAAAGGGCTGGAGAACAGGTCCTACAAGGAACAGCTGAGGGACCTGTTGTTGTTTAGCTTAGAGAAGAGGAGGCTGAAGGGGGACCTCATCACTGTCTACAACTTCTTGAAAGGAGGTTGTGGCGAGGTTGGTGCTGGTTTCTTCTCTCAAGTTACAAGTGATAGGATGAGAGGAAATGACCGCAAGTTGCACCAGGGGAGGTTTAGGTTGTCAGGCATTGGCACAGCTGCCCAGGGTGGCGGTTGAGTCTCCATCCCTGGAGGTGTTTAAAAGGCGGGTAGATGAGTTACTTAGGGATATGGTTTAGGAAGGGGTCAGATATGGTTGGACTTGATGATCTCAGAGGTCTTTCCAAACTTTATGATTCTATGAAACTTCAATATTTTAAAATGGAGGGGAAAAATATTCCTGCTGGACTAAAAGTCAAAAGTATTTTTCACTCTGGTCCCCATCCCTCCTTGTGTAAATTCTATCTAGTCTGATTTCGTGTATGGGGACTCCAGGGGTTTAGAAGTAACAGAATTTATTGCTACAAGCAATGGCAAAGTTACAAGGTTACGAAATTTCTGGTCTGCCTGTCACTTCTTTGACTCAAGATTTCAAGCTAACTCCATCTGTGCTAGAATAGATGCTATTCTATTGGTAGTACCTGAAGGCTTTGATAAAGTATCATGAATTCATTATACTGGGAGTCCATTCACATTTATGGAGGAAACAAAAAAAAAGTCATTTCCACACAGAAATTACAAGGAAAGTACAAAATGAGAAAGAAAAAATAAAAATCAATTTCAGTAATCTATCTTGCCCACTCTGTGCATTAATAGCACACAGCACCAATTCATCTTTTACTTTAGGATTGCCCTATTCCCTTCCATGGTTCCTAAAAGGAATTCATCAGAGAGCTAACATGGGCTATTAAGATACAGAGACTCTTGTGTGAGCTCTCTACGTGCATCTGGATCATATCAGCTCTCTGGTGGTTGCAGAACATTGTATATGACAAATAATTTTATGTTAACTGGTACCTACTAAGACTGATAAATTCGATGTATTTAATGCACTTGCCTTAGGGAATATATACAAGATAATGTGGTTTTAGTATTTTTGGAAATGATTCCCAGTTCTCAAGTTTTTCTGGCAACTGGATGTTTTTTTTCATATGGTATTAATTGCAGAGAACTTGAATCAGAACAAGAGAGCACAGATTTATACTGCAGAAATTATGTGAAGTCAGTAAGCTGCAATCTTCTCAGAAGAAGAACAGGTGAAAAATAACTGTTTGAATTTAGTCCACCTTTTTTTTTCCCTACTAAACACCTTGTTGGTGCAAATCGTTGGTGGGTGAGGTGGGGTGGGCCGGAGCAGAGGGAGGGGGTGGAGAAAGGCAGACAAAAGAAACAACTACAAACAGCACAAAGCAGAATTTACTCTGAAGGGCCTCACAGCCCTACCAATGTGCATGACCAGCTCAGCATATATCAGTGGGGCTGCCAGCATGCAGCATATGCATTCTTAATATGGTTGATCAAGGAAGAACCATTTTGACCCAGACTTCTTGATAGCTTTCACTACAATCTCCCTAGAAGTGGAAAAATATCCTTAAGTTCATTGCAGCATAGCAGACCACTCAGTCAATCTCAACTTGCATTTTTGTGTTGAGATTGAGTTCTATAGATTTAGACCTATCTGTTGTTATTCTAGACATTACACTTAATTTTTTTTAGGCATTCAGACATACTTATCCTGTTTTCTCCGAAAGTTTTTTCATGTGATTTTAGAGAAAACCATTGAAATCAAAGAGCTGTTACAAGCAAACTGGAAAATATGTCTCAAATACTCTTGAAGATATTCCCATCTCTCATCTTTATTTCCTTCTATTTTTTTCCATTATTTTCATTTTTCTTGGAAGAAATAAAGACAAGTGTAATTTAAGAAAATTATATTATTTTTTTCTAAAAATGGCTAATGACTGGCTGGAGACCTGTAGATAACTTCTAGTTAAGAAATGTAGCTAAAAGTAAAGGGATTGTTTTAAATCCAACCTTCAGGACTTCATATTTCAGCAGAAATTTAGTGAGCCTTAAGTAGTGTGGGGGTTGTATATAACTCCTTTTCAGTATTTCACTTTACTACAGCTATTCCTTTCTTCCAGAACTTATTACCATTCAGTACCAGTCTAGTGTTCTCTAACTACAAGTTGAAATATAATAACTTCTACAAGTAAATGTAAATCATTAAAGCTATAATTACGGACTGGATTTTTCTAGGGTTTTTGTGGGGGTTTTGTGTTTTTTTGTGGGTTTGTTTTCTTTTTTTAGTGTAAGGGCTATGTTGTCATTTTTTGATACTCCATATCAATGAGTAGTCTAATATTTATACTTTTGGCGGGGGTTTGGTTGTGATATTATTTACTTATTTGTTTGTTTTGCAATCTATAGTAAAAAAAGTAATTGAACTTCAGTATCCTTTCAATGACTTCAAGAGTCTTTCTGAAGTCACTCTGAGAAAGTTCATTTTCTTAGGTATTGCCAGACAAGAACTGAAGTTCAAAAACACAATGAAAGCACATTTGCCAGATTAATTCTGCAAGCTTAATCCTGAAATGTTCTTTTTTCAGGATTTTTGACCCACCCTTTACTTTCATTCAGAGAATATTACTGATATAGTGACAGACAGTAAAACTACAGGCTCCTTGTAAATATAAAAAAAAAAAAAATTCAATACTGCTCTCTTGGCATTTTTGAACTAGTTACAGGGACAGCTTTCCTCCTCAGTAGACCTTATAAATTACCAAAGTACTTATGTGCAAAACAACTCTGTTGTGCTCTATTAGGAAGAGACAAGGATCTAAACTTGATGAATGTGTTATCATGATATGAACATATCAAGTATTTGAGTTAGCACATCCTTTATTCGAGGTAATGATGTACCCTGTCAAATAGTTGTTGGTTAGTATGAAAAATATCTTCAGGTGGAAACATTTCTCAGATTTTAACATGTCTCCTTCAACATCCACAGTTGCATTGGCTAAGCTTTGCATATTTACACCAGCCAGATATAATTGACAGAGAGCTTTAGGTGGGAGAAAGGCGATAGAGCAGTTGTACTGTGCTCTAAATGTACAACACTAAGACCTTGCAGGGAGGAGAAAAGAGAAAGTGAAAATTATAGCTACATCTAAACCATGGCATGTCTGCTTAAAATGCTAGTAGTCCAGTTCTCCTGTCTTTCACACTGATATGAAATAGAAATGACTGTAAAGGAATAGAAAAACAGTGAAAAACATGAGATAGGCATGTCTTCACTGGGAGTTAGAAGCACTGATAAACAACCACAGCTTGGCTTCCTGCTTTAAGATTCCTCTTAACTGAAAAGTCAGATAGCAAAAAAAAAGGTTTGAGCTGCCCATCTTAAATGATGCTGCATGTAATTGTATGTGATGACTATAACATAATGTTGCATTCTATGATATTGTATGTTGCTTGGTTTTGAATTGTGATAATGAAATTTTCTCTTGGAACTTTTTGTGTAAAGAGAAATGTAGGTAACCATTTCAATACATGGGAATATATGTGAATACATAAGGATTAATTGAGAAATAGTCATTAATAGTATGACTGATATTAGTGGAACATGACAAAAGGCTACCTGTTTCCAGGAGAAGTTCTTAAAAGAAAGTAAACCTGAAAGCCTATAAGAAAAAAGTCAGAACTTGGAATCCAAGTCTGAAAGCGTATTTCTTTAAAGTATTCAGACTGCTTGGGTGAAGTTACTAAACCTTTGCTGGAAAAGTTAAATGACTTTTAATTGCCCTATGAAGATGTATGGCACTCAGCATATCAACTCAATTCTTTGAACAAAATCTTTACTCTCAGAACTACTTTATTATATTTTAAAATCTGTTCTGTTAAACAATTTGCCTTATTCTTCCAGCAACTCCAGAATATTTAGGAAAAGATGAGAAAAAAATAGTATTCACTAGACACATTTATTTTTTCATGTAACAGATTTATATTTGTCTAGAGAGTATGGCTCAATCACTTGACCTCTCACAGACAGACCTGGAGGTTTACAGGCCAATGGAAACGATTAATAACTCAATTGCCTATGATAAATTAGAAACGAATTGTAATAATCTGCATTTATATTATATTGAGTATTTCCAACGGCTGTGTTCCAAAGTTCTGCAATATTTAGAGTACAATCTTTTATGCCAAAATCACCACTCAACTGTTACATTCAGAGCAGGCAATGTGAGGAAAAGTGCAATAAAAATAAAATTAATAAAAATAAAAATAGAAACCTTCAAGGCAATAGTTGTAATAGGCTTGAACTAGATATGATGAAATGCTTTATCTGCATCCTTGGAATATATCACAGCCAAGCAAGACATTAATAACCTCATGCATGCTTCCTTATGATATACAATGCGTCAAATAAATCAAAGTGATTTTTCTGTGATAAAGCCAGCTATATTATACCTAGAGGTAGTCAATTGAGCAATAAGATATGGCACTAGGTATATTACACCAATTCATCTTGGACTCAATCATGAAAGGTGTTAACTCTCTCAAGCCTTCCCCCACCCACTCCCAGGTCCTTAACTGAAGGTTGAAGCTATTCAGTACCTCAAAGGATTAAGCACTTAGCAATTTATATTTTGATCTGATATATTCTCAGAGAATTTTTCCAGATACTTGGGTACCAGATTCCATTCAGTGCCTGGTTTTGAGCATAAAATTATGAATTGCCTTCAAATTGTTTATTACTCAACTTAATGTTTGGCTTCAGTTAGAATTATATATTTCACAAGAGTAAATAAATTTAAAATTATGAGATATGTATACTTCTCTGCTTGCTTACAGCTACTGGAACACCTAGAGTTCTAAGCTAAGGGAACAAAGATATACATAAACAGGACAAGTATGTGTGAGACTGTTTACCTCTTTTTCTAAGTAATCCGTTTTCCTGATTTTTATTGTTACTTATGTATGTACATGATATGACTACTGATACATATAGCTTAACCTGCCTTAAAGCAAGTATGAAAATGGATCAGATCTCAATTTACTAGAAAGATCCATTTTCAAAAGCTAAAAGGCTGGAATAGATTGCAGGAATTTGCAAGAAGAGATGTACTAGTGATGGGAATAGATAGTGGCAGCAAACTGTGTCTTCATCATTTAATAAAACTGTGGTTATACAGACTATGAGCATCCTTTTCTTTTTTCTCTCTTTCTTCATTGTAAATGGGAGGCCCACCTACTTCTGCATAGAGATAACCCTCAAGTCCCTTTAAGTCCTATGTTCTGTGATCATGCTCCTGTTAATATAGTTTAAACAATTTACTAACCAAGCTGGACCTCACATGCCTGAGCTCCAGGGCCTTAGCGTGGGTGCTAGTGGAAAAAATATCATAGGTGGTGTGAAGTTTTCTTTAAATCCCTAAGTATCAATCAAGTAACTGCAAAAGCTTCGGTTCCTTCTTGTTATTGACTTTCACTATTTTTTTTCTACAAATTGCCTAACAAATCAGTGTGTAGAAATATTATGGTAGTGACCTGAACATTACAGAAAGCATTTCTTGCTATTGAATTCTGTATATTTTAAACATAATGTTCTTATTTTCAGACTAAGAGAAACTAACAATTAATTTCCAGCAGAGAAGACATATATGTAGGGAATGATCCTTATTCATAAAAATGACTATATGCTTACTTAAAAGTGTGTTTAAGTACCATTAAATATTTGAAGGAAGTTCACAGTGAGTGATAAAGTAAACGGCACCTGTGGATTATATAACAATATATATTCTCACAACTCATTTTAAAAGAAGACACTCAAAATATGTAGATCTCATAAGTCTAAGCCAAATGAAGACTGACAATTCAACTTCATAAAAGTCATCTGTATTTATTACATGCTAAATTCAAATATATATATTCATATAGAGCCTCTGAGACAATCACTATGAAATGAGTGCGGATAAAAGAACTGGATTTCATTGTCCAGGAATGGGTTGGTTATGTTCAAATCTTCCTAAGAAAGTTCAGAAGTCTAAAGAAATTGACACAATTGTTCAAATTTTAACTTCACCGCATAAATTACAGGTGTTATAAAGAAGTATTCGGATATCTTCTCCAAAGATGCCATGAAAAATCATTTCATCATCAATGTTTAACAAATATTTTGATGCTCAGTTTATGAAGCTAGTTAAAAAACATTAGTTGAAAAAATCATTATAAAACTTTGGAGAAAATTTTCCAAAATTATAACAAATTTGTAAATTGTCAACACACGCCTCATGGTACCACAGAAAATATTTTCATTTGCAAGATCTAACACTTATTCAGTAGGCAGAGAAACTCTATTTCAGCCATTCAAACATTGCCCATTTATGACAGTAGAAAATGCAGCCTAAGTCCCCATGCTACCTAAATTTTTGGAGCAAGTGAGTAAAAGTATTATAAAATGGCAATGTTACCTTTGCATCTTAAGAGCAAATAGTTGTAAGAAAGACCTGCAGGCCACGCCGGCATTGCTATTTTACTTCTCTCTAGACCCTATGAGATCTTATTTTCTTTTAGCGCTCTACTGTAATGATAAAAAGATAAATCTGAAACTGTCATTTTTATACAAAAATATAGAAATTTCTAGTGCCACCTATTGGTACAGCATGAAAACATCTAACAGAAAAATTGCTTACTGCTAGTCAGGTGAAGTCCCTGGAAGAAGACAAAAATTGTGACCGTTTTTAAAAAGGGTAGAAAGGATGATCCTGGGAACTACTGACTTGTCAACCTCGCCTCTGTGCCTGGGAAGATCATGGAACAGATATTCCTAGAAGCCATGCTAAAACACATGGAGGACAGGAGGTGATTTGAGACAGTCAACATGGCTTCACCAAGGGCAAGCCCTGCCTGACCAGACTAGTGGCTTTCTATGACGGAGTGACTGCATTAGTGGACATGGGAAAATAAATGGGTGTACTCTATCTGGACTTCCATAAAGCCTTTGACAAACCCCACAACATCCTTCTCTCTAAGTTGGAGGGATGTGGATTTGATGGGTGGACTGTTCAGTGAATAGCTAGTTGGTTGGATCAATGGCTTTATGTCCAGATGAAGAACTGTCCCTCAGGGTCCTGTACTGGGACCAGTGCTGTTTAATATTTTCTTTGCTGATATAGACAGTAGGATCAAGTCTACCCTAAGCAAGTTTGAGGACGACAGCAAGCTGAGTGGGGCAGTGGTCACACCATAAGGAGGGGATGTCGTACAGAGGGACCTGGACAAGATGCAGAAGTGGGCCTGTGTGAACCTCATGAGGTTCAACAAGGCAAAGTGCAAGGCCCTACACCTGGATACAGGCAATCTGTGGTTTCAATACAGGATGGGGGATGATGTGATTGAGAGAAGCCCTGCAAAGAAGGACTTGGAGGTGCTGGTGATAAGAGGCTAGGCATGAGCCGGTAATGTGCGCTTGCAGCCCAGAAGGTCAACTGTGCCCTGGGCTGCATCAAAAGAAACATTGCCAGTAGATCAAGGGAGGTGATTCTTCCGCTCTGCTCTGCTCTTGTGAGACCCTACCTGGAGTATTGTGTCCAGTTCTGGAATACCAAACATGAAAAGGATATGGAACTGTTGGAATGGGTCCAGAGGAGACCACAGAGATGATCCAGGGGCTGGAGCCCCTTTGCTATGAGGACAGGCTGGGAGAGTTGGGCTTGTTCAGCCTGGAGAGGAGAAGGGAGTGGGGAGACCTTAGAGTAGCCTCTCAGTACTGAAAGGGGCTCCAGGAAAGCTGGGAAAGGATTTGTTCCAAGGACATGGGGTGCTATGATGAGGGGGGATGGATTTAAATTGGAAGAGGGAAGATTTAGATTAGACATTAGGAAGAAATTCTTCATAATGGGGGTGGTGAAACGCTTGAACAGGTTGCCCAGTGAAGTTATGGATGCACTTTCACTGGAAGTGTTCAAGGCCAAGTTAGATAGGGCCTTGAACAGCCTGGCCTGGTGGGTAGTGCCCTTGCTCATGGCAGGGGAGTTGGAACTGGATGATCTTTAAGGTCTGTTCCAAACCAAACCATTCTATGATTCTATGTTTTTATGATTCTATTTAAGAGCAGCCAGAAAAATTCAAAACAACTGCAGAAATTAAACAATCATTCATATTTTGCAAGGGTTTTATCACTCAAAACCATTATTGTCTACTCTTTAAGATTCTGGTTATAGCAACTCTTTCTTTTTCTTTTACAGTCAAAGTGAACAATGCCTTCTGAGGAAAATTCATCTCACCAGTCTCAAACACATTATTTTTGGATGAAGAAATTACCTGCTTGAGATAATTATATTTCTGCATTGACTTCAGAAGGAGACTTGATTATTAATTTGGACTAGATACGTAACTTTGAGACAGCTAATGGTAGACAAATGCTATTCCTGAGATGCATGAACAAGGTTGAAAAAAAACACCTCAAACACAGCATCTTCATTAAATAAGGTATTTAAGAACATGCTTAGGTTCAAGAATGGGAACAGCTCTACAAAAGTCAATAGAATTGTCCATTAAAGGCATTAAATAGGAAAAAGACATGTTATTGAAAGCAAGTTTCAAATGGCTTTCATTTAACAAAGTTCAAAAAGCCTTCTTTTAATTTTCCTGAAAGCATTCTTGACGTGTTCATCAATGCCTGTATGAACAGTTATTAAAGTATTTACTAAAGTCTGTTCTTAGTCTATTCGTAATAAAAAAAAGGAATTGAATTAACTGCTAAAAAAACCTTCCTTTACTTTCATTTCTGCTAATATTGATTAAATTTTGAGGTAAAAATCATTATAAACAACACATCTGAAAGAAATACATGCTTAGGGAGGATATTATTTTTAGGAACAAAAGCCAGGAGGAAATTTTCATAGGGAACAGTTGGTTCATCTCTAGTATTTATACTCTTCAAAATAAGCATTAGTAATAATTTTACTGAATCAGGATCCTAAAATTCTTCGTAGGAATTCTTATCTGGGAAAAAGTCCAATGGTAAAGCCAATTAATAAGTATTTCATGCATTTGACATAGGAATGACAAATGAGAATTCACACAGTATGCTAAGAGTTCAAATTTTGCTTTCATTCTTTTATCCTGCATCTCATAAAGCAGCTTTGTCTTCCAGTTCTCACTGAGATTTACGTGGTCACCTGCTCCTAAAATACTGTGATTCTTTTGGTCATTTAAAATATTGATGTCAGAAAAAGCACAAATGAAAAGACATTACTGTTACCATAAGAGGAACATTTGTAGCAGAGAACATGATTTTACAGAAAGTTCCAGAATGAAGGTGGAGAATGCAGGCCAGAAAGTCAATGTTGAGAAACAGAAAACAGGAACCAAACTGGTAGAAAGCAGGGCTGGAGAGTTTCTGCTAAAGTCAGTGGGGAAAGTCCTCTTGACTTAAAAAGGAAAAGACCAGACCATCTTTACACCGTAAGTTTATTCTTCTTTCAAGCTGATATTCATGCTTCTATTTAAGTCTAAGTTCACGACGTAGTTATCCCTTCATTTTACCTAGTTTCTCCCCAGCATTCCTATGTGAATCTTTATTTCTTCTCATATATGTTAACTATACTGAACTGTTACACTGGTGCTTGTATATGCGATTAAAAGACAGTTGTCTGAGTTATTTGAAGTTGTGCTAGCAGAAAGACTTCATCGTTCAAGGGTTATTATCACTCTGTCTCACGCTCTATTTCTCTTTCTCTCCTATAGTACTGCAGTGCCTATAATGAAGTGAATCCAAATGACTGCTTTAATACTGGCAAAGAACCTGATGGGCACAAAAAATATTCTTTTAATATTGGTCTGAACTAATCATCCAAAGGGAATTTCTATTTCATTTATGGAATTCAATTCTCCCATGTATTTTTCCAGTAATGTGACTGTACTGATGCAAAATCAGTAAAAAGGCTGGCTTGCTTTCAGCCTGCAAGACTTGATAAAAAGTACTGGAGATGCTGAACTTTCCCCTGGGTAGTAAAGGGGGCAGTCTGACAGAGTAATAGCAACATAGAAGGCACTAACATCTGTAAGGCAGATTCCCTCCCATGTCACTTGTTTTCACTATAGAAATAGAAGAGAGTGTGGGCTTTCCTCAGTGGATGTAAAGTGAGGCTGCTTGGCATTTCACTTTCTGTTCCTCTTGTTTTGATTCAGCTACTGTAAGGAACAGGTAGGTAAAAGTCACTGCTACAAAATATTATATGAGATTATGATTTTTTGTCAGTAAAAGAAAGGTTTTAATATAAAGTAAGGTTTTAATATAACCTGTGAAACTCAGGATGACTTTTAGAGTTTTCTTCTTTATTGTTTTTTTTTTTTTTAAATCCCCAGAAGAGTGAAGCTAGCAGAGAAGCCTGAGCAGTGCTATCAGCAGATATTTCCCCTGGAATGAATCGCATTTTTTTCTGCTGTGATCAGTACTTTCTCCAACATCCAGCACTTGTCCCTTGGTCTTTCCATCAGCTTTCCTCTTTCTGCTTTTTTAACATTTTTTCCTACTTTTTTAACCTCTTTTTGTGATCTCTGCCTCTCGCCACATCTTTACTATGAAATGTTTTAAAAACTTTTCCAACAAATCAAGAAAGCAACAAGATGTTGTTTCAAGTGAACTTAGCCTTTTTTTTTTGTATGTTTTGACTTTCCCCCCACACTCCCTACAACCATTTACCAGGTAGGGTTCAGGGCTAGAGTGATGACAGAGCTTCTGTATTGAATCACAAGCATGACTTGGCCATGCTTTTGAAACCAAAACTATGACTATTAATTCTAGGTAGATTTATGCCTATATCTGAGAAAGGGCTTGTCAACTGTCTTGTACCTACGGTGTTGAGTGTACAAGGCAGGGTAGAATGGTACAGCCCTTGGCTTGGGATGTTCCTAGTATCATCAGCCTAAGTCACCTCAATCCCACAGGCAACAGTGAGGGCACACCACCACCAGTGGACAATGGCCTTATAAGCAAAAAGTAAAGCATAACACAGCTTAAGAGCCTTACATAAGACAATTAAGACCTAGCCTGAAAGGATCCAAACATTGGTTAATCTCTTCATGCCCACTGAAAGAAGAGGCACTAAGCAATAATAGTGTAAGGCTAATTGTCATGATGCTTTTGGGTAGACAGTTCTAAACTTTGTTCAAATCACTGTTTTTTCCCCACTAAAGACTATATGCCCTGTCCCTACATTGAACTGACATACAGTACAATAGGCAGAGTAGGGTAGTCTAGATGGTTAGAAGCAAACTCCTAAGATACAATTGTGTGCTTTCAAAGGTATGCATATGGAAATATATACCATGATATAAACTATACGGAAAAGACTGGTGACTAGTGGCTTCACGTTGTTATAAATGTGTCTGTCTATTTGAGCCATCAGGTGAAGTCTACATCCCAGGAGGATAAAACAGTTTTTTAATTGCTGCAATAGTTAAAGAGCATTAACCCAAGAAAATAGGTTCTCAGTATGAACAATTGACTTGGGTTACATAGACTAAGAATATTTTGCTTCTAATTTAAAAGCAAACATGATTTTTTTCTTTACTCCTTTCTTTGACTGTACAAACACTAAAAAAATTAATTTTATGGGGGTTTTACCAGACAAATTACAGTTCACAAGGTTTCAGAAGAGCTCTAATTGTGGAGATGTTCTCTGAGAGGACCACTAAGTAGTAGGTTATTTCAGTTTTGCAGTCAATGACCACTCTGAGCACAGAGGCCTCGATTTGGGTCACCTTACCAAGATCAGAATTATAGGAATTTTGCAGTGCTGCGGTTCACTTGCACATCCTCTATCCATCGTAAAGCTCCAGGACAATGCTAATGGCAAGTGTATTCCTTAAACTAAGTCAAGACTAGATCTCTGAAATGTAGAGAGTTCACACATATTAAGTGGAGAAAGAAATTTTATGTACTTTCAAATGGTACTTGGCATTTTTCACGGGTTCTAATACTTCTCCCAACAAATGTTGAATCCAGTTGGTTTTATATACATCAGCATATTGATGGCACCCTACTTTCCCTTTATATAAATAGACACACCATACTACACAAATTTTCAGCCTATCAAATTACAAAGTACCCTTTTTTTTTTGAAAAAATGTGTTTCAAAAACATCAAAAGACAAAAATCCTGTGGGAAAATTATGCCCCATTCCATAACTTCTTTTGTCACTAAATAGAACCTTAAACCTCTTCAATGCCTTTATAAGGAGCTTTGCTTCCCAGATGTATTAACCCACCCACTTCCTTTCCATATCCTATTGTCACTGCCTTTGAGGTTTATTTCCCTATTTGTCCTTTTCAAATGCTAGCATTTGTAAAAAGAGTCTTTCAAAGACATTGTGCTCAGGACTTGATAGCAAAGGGTCTTCTCATTGCTACAACTGCCCTCTTTTCTTTCACTCTTTTTGAAAGGAATCTAAAAAATAATAAATATTAAGCCGCTAGAATGGACTTTGTTTTAAAACGGCTTCTTTGTTTCCCTCCAGCAGTTTGAAAAACTTATGTTTTCCAGGGAAGAACTCCTCCCACTGAAGCTGGCACTATTTCTGCCTTTAAAACAGGTGGAAGCAGAAGTAGCTGTAGAGTAGTTTGTACAGCTCAAGAATGTATTGCACAACTACAAAGACCAAGACAGGTCTATGAAGAACTTCATGGGAAACAACAAGAAAATATTGATCTGGGGTTTTTTTATGGTATAGAAATTGAAATAATTACATACCTATGCAAAACTTGTTTTCTTTATTCTGTGTAAAAACCTACAAACTTCAGTATATATGCTTGCAGGAGCCAGACTGAGTTTTCCATAGGCTGAATTTGCAGCTCAGGCAACGCAGAGTAAATCGAGACTAATTCCATTACAGATAATTAAGTAAATATACTGGTACAAGCCCAGAAGAAGTGTGTAAATATTGAAACCTTGTAAATTACATTTGTTTCCAGAACAGAGACCATATCATTGATATTTAAAAGGATATTGCTCAAAAAATTATTACTAAATTGAGCACTGCAAAGAAAAGAAGTTTGCAAGATTTCATCTCTGTAGACCCGTTTTAATAATAGGATTTTTTATTTAATTAAGCATTACCTTAGAAATATGAAAGCTCAAAACCTTCAACAACTAGCATAATGATACTGTCAAACTCACAGTTAATGAAAAAAATAAAGCTAAGAAAATTCATACAGGTTAATAAATGAGTAAAAATGCAAAGATTTTGAACTTTATTTTGGAGGGGGTTTACCTTTTTTTAAAAAAAATCATTATAAATTCTTTTATTCAAAAATTCTTTTAACAAGGTAGTTTTGAAGGTTTGAATAGTGTTGAAGGTTAAAAATAAATGGGTCTGGAAATAATGCTAAGCAGACAGTAAATAATAGAAAATGAACATTGATATAGCATTCTGTTCCAAACTATTCTTATTATCTGAAAAATATTTAACTCTAATAAATCTAGTTCTAGTTTAAGTGAGAAAGATAGTTAGAAATTTTTTTTAACCTAGAGAACGACTTTTTTGCCCCATGAATTATGAGATTATAGTTTTAAAGCAATTTGTAGT
Source organism: Tapera naevia (assembly GCA_033556795.1). Lineage (NCBI taxonomy): Eukaryota > Metazoa > Chordata > Aves > Cuculiformes > Neomorphidae > Tapera > Tapera naevia. The sequence continues at coordinate 2,249,629 of JAUMJJ010000014.1, read as the reverse complement.
TAACATTTTTTCTGGGGTTTACCTTTATTTATTTTGAATCTGATAACAAGTTCATTAGTTCGCAACAGCTTGCTAACAATTAAACAAGTAGAATAACATATTAATGAGTTTTATCTCACGGTAATTAAATAATAAGAAATATTACCCTTGTTTAGCAAGAATTTTACAAGAATATACAACTCATTTCTGCAATATACTAGAAAAAGACCAACCCAGCTTTTAGTCTGATGTTTGATAAGCTTTGATCACTGACTGGCAAAAAATTTGAAGCTTCCATTTTTAAATGCCTTCCTTCTTTTAAGTATTCCCTTGCTTCAGATTATCAGTAAGTAGTCATGGATGCAATGATACATTACCCTTTTCAGTCCTCAGTTGTTATTCTCATTTGGGTGCTTTAGATGACTAGCTCATAACTAATAATTTTTCTCTCTGATCAACTTCCAGATTAAGGAATATAACTAAGGGAAAAATATTTGGATTAAGGAATAAATTAGGAATTATTACCTGGGCAAAAAAATTGGTGAGTTAGCAAAATGCGTGGATGTACTAGATTTGGTTCTTGGACTTATTTGAAGACTAAAGGTGAATGTGTTGAAGGAAGGGAAATACTATCTTTCATTTTCTTAACCCCTGGTTTTATTACAAAGATAACCTGCCACTGGAGAAAATTTAAAGTAAAATCATGACATTCTAATTTGAACCATCTGTTGATAATTGCCAATTCTCTAACATGTCAAATGTGAAAGGCTAAGAGGACTGAGCAAAAATGGATAAGCTGGTGCATGCCAATCAGTTTTCTTTGTAACAGGAGGGTTCTACAGCAGTTGAAAAAGAACTCAAAGTGCTTCGGGAGGCATTAACAGAAATATCAGCAGGAGCTACTAAGTTATCACAAAATATAAACTGGAGATAAGAGTGTCTATATCCCTGTACTTTGCAATAGCAGGCACAAAATATCTCTGTAGTTTGCATTTTTCCTCAAGAGTCATCATACAATCATAGAGTCATCTGGTTGGAAAAGACCTCTATCATCACACCCAACCATACCTTTCCCCTTACTACACCATGTCCCTAAGAAAATCATCTACCTGCCTTTTAAACACCTCCAAGGATGGCAACTGAACCATCTCCCTGGGCAGCTATGCCAGTGTCTGACCACCCTTTCAGTGAAAAAAATGTTCTTGGTGTCTAATCTGAACCTTCCCTGGTGCAACTTGTGGGCATTTCCTGTCATCCTATCACTTGTCACTTGTGAGAAGAAACCAGCACCCACCTCATCGCAATCTCCTTTCAGGTCTCCCCTCAGCCTGCTCTTCTCTAAGCTAAACAACCCCACTTCCCTCAGCCGCTCCTTGTAGGACTTGTTCTCTAGCCCCTTCACCAGCATTGTCGCCCTTCTCTGGGCGCTCTCCAACACCTCAATGTCCTTCTTGTAGCGAGGGGCCCAGAAATGAACACAGTACTCGAGATATGGCCTCACCACAGGACTGGACCCAGCACTCAACTCTGAGGAACACCACTCATGACTGATTTCCAACGGGATTTAACTCCAGTTACCACAACTCTTTGGGCCCAGATATCCAGCCAGTTTTTCACCCAGCAGAGGGTGTGTCTGTCCAATCCAATGGCAGCCAGTTTCTCAAGCAGAATGTTTAACAGAAGACAACATATGAAAGCAGAATACGTTGTTTCTCAGTCCTGAAGATATTTCCCTGAATACAGAAGTTTTAAGTCTTGTGTAGAACGTACCAGGACAGCCAAGCTTCTCTTCTTGGATCAGCATGACTGAAATTGATGCTGTCTAGGTTGTACTTGTTTGTGTATCCTCTCTACTACTAAACTGCTGTTAAAGAGCCGGAGCCAGGTGAAAAGTCAGGTGAATCAAAACAAGTGACTTATGAGAACAATATGGGGATCACAGTAAGTCAAGTTATATTAGTTCTGTCCATTATTTTTTTACCAGGCTGTGGACTGGAGAGGGCTGTAAATCCAGATATGACTTTCCTTTAGCTGTGAGGTACAGCCTTAAAACCCAGTGAATGTACTAGCTCCCATGAGTGCTTTCTAATCTGTTTCAAACAGAAATCATCTGGGTTAGTCTGAAGAGATTAAAGAAGAAAACACACATAATTTTTACCATTGGCACAGTTGAGAAAATAGGACTTCTGACTGATGGGCCCTGAGGAGCAGATTTGTGCCCTTCTACTTATAAGAACAAGCATTAAACTTCTCGTTGTTCAGCCTAATCATATATTTTGAGCTGCAGGAGCAGCCAGTGTGACTACTGATGCTAGTTTTTTTAAAAGTTTCACATGTGAAGAATATTTTATTAGCATTTTCAAAAGGAGCTCAAATTTAGTACTCTTTAACAATCAGGATAATTTCTCAGAATGCCCATGGCTTTTTTTAGTTGAGAAAAGAGGTCTATTAGACTTAAAAGGCAAGTAACACACAGAATAGTCATACTTTAAAAAAATAAAGGGATACTTATTTCTCAGTTTATGTATGTAAATAGGCTTATTTCTATATATGAACATACATATAACCTCTTATAACAGAGAATTAGACCGATAATATATAGAGATAAGATTAGATTTAGTTGTTAAAGTTGCTTTTATACTTAAGTATAATGAAAATTTATAGAAAAAAGATCTTAATTCTGCTCTGTAACTGCTTTGATAGCTATATACTTGTGAGAGGAATTTTGTTTTAGAAAATTTCACAGTGGAATATCATGTAAATGCAGTAAGAAGTATGTAAACTAAAGAAAAATAATTATGTTATCATCTTAAGAGAGTCTTATACCAGGAAAGATATGAAAACCTTCCTTGTATTTTAAGACAGGGAATGGGAAATCTGCTACTGACAGCTGAAGGTGAAAGAAAACATACTCTTTCCGTATACTTACCCTTGGTAGATTTTGAATTGTTTCAAGATGAAAGAGTTTTTTGTTGGAAGTGAGCTGATTTAAATCTGTTTGCTCTGCTGCTGCTCTTCTTATAGCATCTGTAACATTAGCATCTTCTCAGGTAACTGCTAATGGTCAATAGACCACCAGCTAATTCCAGAAAGAACAGAGACAGATATTGTACAATCAATATTGAGGCAGAGATGTACTGATTCTCAATCTTCTGTTCCTGCTATTGACTACAGCAGATACACAATATCTGCAGCCCAGCCACCTTAACAGTGACAATCTCACAAGTTTGCCAGGAGTTGGTTGGTTCCATATTTAGAGAAGAGACTTTCAAGAAAGTGCCATGATGTTCTTCAAAATATAATGAATTACTTTATATGGGCAAGCTTTTCTCTAAATGTCTTCAGAAAATTGATCTTTAAGGTGGAATTAAAATTAAGGACTTAGTAAGTTCATGGTCCTATAGATTTTGTCAATGTTGCCTCTTGCTTGTACCGGTTGGTTTTCCTATTTAAAAAATTCATTATTCCATTTGTTAGATCTTCTTTCTCTCTTCTTTCTGAAAGCAGTACTGCCTACTTCACCAGCTAGTCACCAAATTGACATGAAGCACTGATTCTTTAGATGACTTTTGGTACGTAATTACAATATGGATTGGTATATCTGGTCATGGTACATACACAGACACACACAGACACAGAGAAAAGTGATTCCCTTTTGTTTATCTGTTATTCAATTCACATTATAAATAAAGAAAAAACTATATTTTATTACTAAGATTGTCTCTTTAGAAAGGTCAGCTGCTGATAATCTACAAGAAGGAAAGAGTGAAGCCAACTATTCTATAGCATTCAGGAATTTAAATGGAAAGAGGATCTGGATTTTATTTAAACCAAAGTGGCAAAATAATCTGAATCACATAACCCAAAAGAGCAGGAGGATAAATATTTTAGTGCTCCGGAGCTAACTGAGTAAATAAGCAACTTGAAGAAATACAAGAATGAAAACAGAAAGAAGAATATATAGGGGCAAAATAAAAAAAAAAAAATCAAGTAAATGAAGAAACTGCAAAGTTTTGTGCTTCCTATATATCTGTTGTAAGTCAAGCTGTAAGAAGTTTTTTCAATCATATAAACAAAATGGTCAAAGATAGAAGAAGAATGGGTAATAAGCAATGAGAATAGGAAGATATCTATTTAAATGAATATTGTTCTCAGTTTTCTATGAAAATGATGAGGCTGAACACGAAGACAAAGGTAAGGTGATGAGTGTGTGAATAGAGGATCAGAAATGGAAATTAATGCAACTGAGGTAGATGTAAAATATAAAGGTCTTAAATCTTTCAAATCAGAGGAATCAAACCATTTTTATTCAAGAACTTGAAGTAAAATGGAACAGGGCATTTCAGACTTCACAGTCAGAATTCACGATAATTTTTTATTTCCTGAGTTGTTTCATATTAATGGAGAACAGAAGAAAAAGTATGAAAAGGAGGGCAGAGTGAAAACCCATTAGTCTGATAAATAAAAACATGCAAGACTTCTTCTGAAAGACATTTTGAAAGAAAAAAAATAAGATATTACCAGGCTAACCTGATAGAATTCATAGAAAAATAATTGATTTTCTTAACAGGAAAAGAGAATGGATCTAATCAATCTGATACCACACAGGAATTGTTAGTTAAGAAGAGGACAGAAAAAAAAGGATTAAACTGGGAGTTATAAAGCAGGGAAGGGACTAAAGGAGGGGTGACAATAGGAGTAAAGAACAGGAAGGAACTCAGATAGAGGGAGGCTGCCAGTGCAGTTCCTCAGTGATTGGTCTCAAGTGGTTTCATTAATATCTTCTGTAATAACCTTGAAAGAAATATGATCTTGAGTTAAATGAAGTATGTAGCTTGTTAGAAAAATTGGGATATCAAACAGAAAGTATTGGATGACCCTAAGTACTGAAAAAAAAATAAGAATAGAGTGAAACCCAATTGTATTAAATACATGGTCATGCATTTAGAAATTAATAACAAAAGTTTTTTCAGTAAATCGGGAATTCATCATTAGGAAATTTCTGAGGAAGAAAATCTGCCTCTACATATCATAGGCAACTATGTATCCTCAAGACAGTATAACCATGAAAAGAAAGGTGATCCTACAAAGTGTCTTTTGACACATTTTCAGAGGAGAAAGGGAAGGAATGAATGACATTGTACAAGGCCAAGGTAAAATGTCATCAAAAATACTGTATATATTTCTGATCACCTACAATGAAGAAAAGATGCATTCAGGCTAGAATAGGTTTACAAAGGCGCATAAAATCAGGAGAAAGCCATCTTAGAAAAAGAAACAAAATTTTTGTTTGGTATTTTAGACAGAAAAGAAGGACAAGAAATACTGAAATTATATACAAGGAGTGAACCCCAGGAAAGAAATGAAAACTCTTTAAGTTAAGCTGTAGTGTTGACATAAGATTAAAAAACAAGGCCACTGGTTAGACCATGAATAAACACAGGCACAATAGGAGAAAAAGATTTCTGCTATAAAAAATGATGTATCTATGGAAAGAGTGAAAAAAAAATATTCTGATGTATTTCTGAAGTGAATCTTCTTTAAATTATTAAAAACATTATGTGACATAGACACTTGCAGTATCAAGAGCTGAACAACATTAAAAAATTAATTTCATCCTACTCCTATGTTCTTAAGCATTTTCTGATTTACTAGTAAACCAGACTTATCACTGGCTAATACAAGTCAAAAATAAAGATTTCAGTCTTTTATCTGTCTGCCAGAGGAAATCCTTAACCAACAGCAGCTGAACACGTATACAATTTTTTGTTGAATTATATTTAACACAGCAATTTAGCAGTGAAATTGGAAGTCTTTTTTATGTTGTACACTTCCTATTTTTATTTTTATATAATTTTTCTAAAACAAGGTTTTTTTCTTCTGAAATTGGTGCTGGTTTGCTATTGTATTCTTCATTCACCTTCTACTTTTTAAAAGATAGGTTTATAAGGTAGGTTAGTAACTGGCAAGATTGCAGGTGTGAAGAGTGTGTCACAACATACTATTTCAGGACTTTCTAGGGACTCCAGTTAGAGCTGTGTGTGTCCCAGTGGGAAGGAAGGAACCATCTGTTTCTAATGGGATAAATCTTCTGTTCCTAACCCTACAGGGCTGCAAGATATTGAACCTATTGTCTATCTTACATTTAAAGGCAGAACATATTTGGAAATGAAGTTTGGGAGAAAGAATGAAATCATTATCTCAGCTATTGCTTGAAATAACTGAGCTTTAGAATGAAAGAAATAATCCATGAAAAAATGCAGGACAGACTAAACATTGTATTATTGTAATTTATCACACTTCTCCAAAATTAGAACATAGTTAAATTCAAGACATGGTTATCATTCGCAGAGCTGATTGAACAGTCCATTCACTAGAAAAAAAAATATTTTAGACTTTACCAGTTCATGAGGATAGTGTGACAAAATGTTCAGGTATCCAAGTATGTATAGGTAGTTAGATCAACAGGATAGAAAAATGTAAATTGAATGTAGCAGATGTCTACAAAGAATTTGTTTTTTTTAGTGAAGGAAAAAACTAAACAAGGCAAAGTAAAAAAGTAAAAAGGTAAAGTGAAAAGGTAGTACTGTCTCAATAATGTAAGACGGTATTTCCCTCTATTGATCCTTCATTATAAACTGAACCCAATTGCCTAACAGAGGTGATTTAGTACTTCCTCTCCACATCTGTGAGGAATTGGTTCCTATCAAGGGGAGGCTACACAGGTACCTAAATTCCCTGCACTCTCAGCAGTGTAAGAAGATGCCTCTGGAGGTTTAGTGAGGGATACACCATATGCTTCACTTCAGATTCTGCGGCAAGGGAGAGAGCTCTTACTAGCAGTATTCTACATACTGCCAATTATTTGCAGTATATAGAGTAGAGCTGTCTCCTTCCATCATGTCATCCTGGATTGGGATTTATATCTTCTAACTTCTTGTCCTGAGAATTCAGGAACAAAGGGGAAACATGAATAGTCTTTTTTTGTTTCAGATCCGTACTGCTCAGAGTTGCTTTTGCCAAACTTCTGATCACTCTTTAAGCTGAAAGTTAGTAGTTAGGGCAACCTTGGGTGATGAAGCAGGATATGAGATCCAGAGTAAAGATGTCAAAAAATTACGTCTTCATTCCTCTAAGACATCTAGTTCCCTTCTTACCAGATAAAAATCAGTATTTTTTTCCCTCTGGCTGTTTGATTCAACTCTTTGATGATAAAAAAGATGAGGGTGCAAACACTCCACGGACCTGGTGGTTACTCTGCCAGCATGTAAGCGTTCAGTCCCCTCTTGTTGAGCAGCCTATGGCCTGGAATAGAGTTCTACCACTAGTCTGGAACAATGCTCTACAGAAAAAAGAAATCTCAATCAGCAGCCAGTATGCCCAAAGATGCTAATAATACTCCCATGTTTCCAAGCTTCTCTAAAGACAGAGTTCAGGTGTGGATTTGCGCTGCCCAGTGTGAATGCAGTTCATATCTGGGCAATTAAAATCAAGGACCCAGGAGGCTTTACTCTAAAAATAAAAACACCTAATTTAAATGCCTTAGGAATTCGACTGTTTCCAAGGGCACATAAGTATTGGATTTCTTTTAGGGACTTTGACAGTTTTTAGGCAGAGTGTTGTCACCTTGAATTCCTAAACTTGGATTTTCAAACTAACTGCAAAGATGCACACCGGGAATGCGTTTTAAAGTAAGTTGACAGGCTGTCTACTTCTTGCATATAAGCAAAGTCCATGTAAATAGGCATTATTAGGTGTAGAAAGAATTGCCTTTCTTTAACTTCAATTTCTCCGGGTTTTTTAAGACAAATGTAAGATTGTGCATCTGTATTTGTGTGCATGCACATGTGAATAAAAATACACTTTTAATGACGTAAGTTTAAGAGCTAAATAACCTATATAAATTACTTAGTATGCAATTCATAGTAATCCACTTTTATAACTTCTATTTTTAAATACAAGGGAACTAGGGATTGATTAATGAGGCTTAATATTTTGAAAAGAAAATTAACCATGCATGTGGAGATAATTCTTCACAACACAAGCCAGTAAGGGGTTATTCTCCATTGGAAGTCTGAGTTCTGTGAAAGTTCATTGACACAACTGAATGTATTATTTTATTAGCACGTAGTTATACTTTTTGTAACTGTGGAAATTCTGTTTTCTTGTAAGGTATTGGCAGATATTGGAAAGCTTACCCAAACAAATTTGGTCCTGTGGAAACACCTGAGATAATAATCCTTCCTAAACATCAAAACAATAATATGCAAGATTATAAGAAGAGCAACAAAACTGTCAGAAACATGGAATTCCTCCACCAAATGAAATTAAAACGCCTATTCTAGTTAGGTCCCAACCCTGTAAAGAGTTCACATTCCTATATTTAACTTTGTGAATAGTCATATTGATTTCATATTCAAAAATCTTCACAGGATTAAGGTTTAAATTGGGGTCAGATGTCTCCGGTCACTTCTGTTGCCCTCCTTGAACTCCATAGCACTACTCAAATGCACAAAATTAAATGTTTGGAAGGTCAAAGAGTCAGTCTGGAGAAAAAAAAAAACGTAAAAGCAGATATGATAGAGAAGTAATTTTGTGTGCTATACTGTCAAAAAAATCAAAACTTCTCTATATGTCTAAGCTATGGAGATGCTTAGACTAAGTTGCACGATAAGTCTTTAGGAATAGACCCTCAGGAGAATATTTCCTTGTACCAGTTTGGATTCTGTCTCATGAGATGTAGAAAACTAAAATGTGATAACCTCCTAGGAGAGACACGGATATAGCACTTCAGGTGTATGGCTGCTTAAAAAGTTTAGGAACTCCAAATCGTATACAGTGCATACAGCTGTAGACCATGTGTATAGGGAAATTAGAACACCTAAAAGAGGACAAAAAGCTAGAAAGCAGCTATAGTTCGGTGGCAGCCTGAACTACTGTAACTGCTGCTCTTGCCTTTTTCTCTGCTGTCGGATGGGATTTTGAATCCCCTCCTTGCTTCAGCACAAGTACTACTCTGCTATTGGCTTCACTAAGGTTGTTCAGTGCACTGATGAATCGCTTTTATTGTCCAATTTTCTGTAGATATTCTGAGCTGAAGCCTTTCAAGAAAGTGTCTGACAAGTGCCAATGCCTTTCAAAAGAAAATCATAGCAATGTCTGTCCATGGGGAAGAAAAAGGAAGACAATAGTTATGGATTTGCAGTGTCATGGATCTGTTGAAGAGCTCTGCTTCACCAGGAACTCCTAAAAGACGCATTCATCCAAAGAAAGCCCTACAGCATGCCTATTCAGTTTCAGAAATTCAATTTTGAAATCTGTAATACTTTAAAGTACCTAATTGTAAATTCACAGGTCTTAGATTAAGCATTAATATTAAGATTGGTGCCTTTAAAAAGAATCAATTTAGAGATGTGTCTTTTTCTTCTTTTCTCTTTTCTTTTCTTTTCTTTTCTTTTCTTTTCTTTTCTTTTCTTTTCTTTTCTTTTCTTTTCTTTTCTTTTCTTTTCTTTTCTTTTCTTTTCTTTTCTTTTCTTTTCTTTTCTTTTCTTTTCTTTTCTTTTCTTTTCTTTTCTTTTCTTTTCTTTTCTTTTCTTTTCTTTTCTTTTCTTTTCTTTTCTTTTCTTTTCTTTTCTTTTCTTTTCTTTTCTTTTCTTTTCTTGTAGATGTTTGCCCTGCTCTGCCTTCTTCATCTTTCTTATGGCACTCAAAATACAGAAAGGAATGTTTAATACCCACTCCCTGCTCTCCATTCCCTCTTTTCCAAAATAGTATGAAGAGTGATCTTTAACCAGCCACCTGGTTAAAGAGGAGGGAACACTTCCATTCCTACATGGTGAAGCTGTTTCACCTTTTATAATATACATGGTCCCTTGAGAAGACAGTGATCCCAGAACAGGAGTCAAAGCTCACCAACCTCTTGATTGTCCCTTTAAAGACATGACAAATTTGTCTTTCTTATAGACTGGCTACACTATAAATCCACCCAGACAAAACAGTTCTGGAAATGCTATTTTATTAATCAAGCTGGGAGTTAGGCAGGATCTTGGTACATCTCTGTTTAGTCGTAACAGAATTAAACTGTTGCGTGTGCTAGGATTAAGTGTGCCAGGATAAGTCTAAGAAATGTCGTTAATGCAAATCTAGGTGCCTAAGGGCTTTGAACTTGGCTCCTACATTTAGACGTGAGGTGGAGGGTTGTGAAAACTGATGATGCCATGAAAAAAGAAGTGTTCTATTATTAAGGTACGAAATATCTCAATTGTGCAACACAGCTTCACCTGGAAAATTTCCCCTTGTCTCAGGAGGCTAATCACTCAAATACAGTGTTATGTCCTACTTTTTAGACAAATTGTATTTAATGCAGAAATAGAGAATATAGATATGACTGAATGGAGTTTGCTATTTTCTTTAACTAGTATAAATACAAGAATTATTTTAATGCCTCAGCCTATAAAACCATTATGGATTACTAGCTTTAGAAAAAATTTTCTTTGTGTGGCAACGCACATTCATTAGAGGTTATTTTCTCTTTAACTGAGCAGTTTTAATGAAGGTTATCCTATGTCTCTTCCTCCGTTCTCTTGTTGAACTTGATATCCCTACCAGGATGATCTTCTGCATTGCTATTCCAAGTATGTGTTAACAAAAAGCAAAGATATTGTAGGGTATGCTTAAAACACATGCTGAGAACTAAACGACATAATCTGCTTACTAGGATTTTGTTAATGTGTCTGTCTATTCATTTGATAGGAATTAAAATAAACTCCTAATACAAGTAATTTAGAAACACAAATTTCTTGAAAGCCTATGAAAAGTGAGTACTTAAGTCATGTAAGGACTCTTGAAAATCTCATCCCACAGATGAGATCCATCTCTCTTAGTCCAGCTATGCAAAGTCTAGCCTAGCCTAAGCAAGATGTCTAGGCTCCTTTTGTTATCGGTGGAGAGAAACAGGTGCATCCAGAAGGCAGTATTTCTCATTTCTTTGTCTCCATGGAAGGGGAGGAGAAGTTCAAGGTGAAGTCTAATATTCATATGATTAACCTTAGGTAAGATAAGTCCTGCATTTGACTTTCTGTGACACTGAATTCTTGTCAACATTAACGGGATGAATATTTACTGATTTATTAAAGAGTTATGACCAGAACTTGAGCATGTATAATACACTTTTACTTCATTCCTCAGCCCAAACTCCCAGTAGCATAGACTCCTAACACACCAGCAGCTGCGCTAAGTTGCTCAAAAGTCTTCCAGGCTTAGGATGATAGTTGCAGGAGGGGAGAGTCTGCATCTGTTAAAAGATCAAAACTGCTTAGGCTGACTTTGTTAATTTTCCTTGTTTCTTCCCGTGTTGGGTCATAGGTTGGACTCAATGATCTCAAAGGTCTTTTCCAATATTGCGATACTGTGAAACTGTGAATTAATAGTGCATGTAGTCTAAGAGAACATTTGAAAGAAATTGACATTGATTTTCATTAATGTATTTATTTTACATCCAATAAAATTACATATCTGTCTCCTATGGTGCTGACTTTCACTGTGATTTTGAAATGCTTTTTTTCTCAGAATTTTCTTCTAAATTTTTCAGCCCAAAGCAAGATAATAATCCGCATATATTTACCATTATCAGAAAAACATTTATAGGAACTTCTGATTTCTGTAACTGCCACAAAATAGTAAACAGAACTTCTGAATATGGGTAAAAATCAATCCTTTAACACTGAAATGGGAACTGGAATACTGAAACAGACATGTGGATAAAATATATGTATGAAAACTTCATCCTATGCATGTATTATTTAAAGAACCCTTTAAAATATCTCTAAAGCTTTGAAAGAAATGAAAATACTTTGCAATAAGTAATTTTGTATAATATAGAGCAGTCCCCAGCACTTTATAATAGCTTTTTCAATGTGTATTTCCTTTGTGTTCACAGCATCTTTATATGTGTGTATGGATATATCTGAATCTGGATGTAGCTGTGTGCAGCTGACGGTAGCATAAATTCTATCTTTTCTAGATTCAGCTGTGACAGAAGGATGCTCACATTTCTATGACAGTTTCACCAGCACAAGTCAAAGTTGAATGCAGCCAGCAAGGTGACCTTGTGTTCCCTATAGTCTAAGCAGCGCACTTAATATAGGATCATGACTCTGGAAGGGGTCGGCAGAACCACTGGAATCAGGTAGCAGGACCTCCAGAAACGAGAACTAAGTGAATCTGATGATAGAAAGTAGTGCTACTTGTATGTTTCAGGTATTGTCATTTAGATCATGTGGCAGCCAAACCAAACCTATCTTCACTGTTATTTTTGAGCTATCATCTCATGTGTGCCTACACTTGTTTTGTATTTATATTTCTTCCTCACAATCTCATCAAAGCCTAAGTTACATCAGGCTTTCTTTCCTCTCGATTGAGTGTAAAATACTGATATGGCAAATAAAATAATTTTATTTTTATTTATTAATGTTATTTATTATTATTTCTATTTCCTGTTAAATCTCATCTTACTGGTTCCTCTCATCCCTGTTGAGTATCTCCCCACCGTTGCAAAGCTGCCTGCTTGCTGCCTGTCACAGGCAGGCTGAAAAACCTGGGTGCTCGTCCTGCACAGCTGTACACATGCCACTGCCCAGCTGTCTATAGAATGCTCCATATGGTGACTTCTCCTGTTGAGTGCGCTAACAGGCAGCTTCATCCGAGAGGCAATGTCTATTGCATAATTAGAAAACACTGCATTAGGACTAGCTACAATAAGAACAGCATTAAACTTCTACACCAAGGTCTGCCTTTATCCTAAACTCAAGGAGATTTGTCTATCTGTTTGTTTGTGTGTTATTTTTTGAGTTTCTCTACTTTCCCCTGCCACCTGTGAGCAGAAGGGCCAAAAACTGCCACTACAGTGGCTGTTCCTGAATTTTTTTTATCCTGAGTCTGCAAATGCAATGTATTGAAAATTCTATTTCAGAATTCACTGTTGTGAGATTAATTCTAGACCAGCCCAGATAATGGTTAGGGATACAGGTGTCTGAAAAATAAACAGGAAAAAAAAAATCAAACCGTGAAACACCAGTACTCTGTGAAATGCAGGTCATTCAGGACAGAGATTCAGGTATAAGACAGTGCTTAACACTGAACCTAATATCCTTACAAGTTGGAAGGGCTGCTCCTGCACTTGTAATTTTGTGTACAGTATAAGTTAAAGCGCAGTAGAGAATTAAAAACACTGTCAGGGACACTTTGAGATATAGTGGGGAGAAAGGAAGAGAGATGTTGAAAGTAAAAAAGGGAGCGAAAATCTCAGCTGATGTAAACTTGCATAGCCTTAGTAGCTACAAAGGAGTTACAATGATGCCTTAATTCAGATTCATTTCGCAAATGTTCACATAACTGAATTATATATTTTCCACCCTTCCTCTTATTTTCTTCCTGAATTTTCACCATTGATTTACCCCATAAGAATTACCATGTGACTGCCTGTTAGAGGCAGCACTACATTTTTAACCTACATAGTCATGGGCACAAAAAGGTTTCCCATCAAAAGAGAGCTGGAAGCAAAGTCTTCCCCTCCTCCTCTTCTTTCTTTCCACCTCAATTAAGAAACGGCATGTTTTTCCTCTCAGTCCTTGCCTTTTATCTATTCCTCTTCTCATGTTTCTCTGTTATTTTTTTCTCCTTCATGGCATGGCAATGGTGCTGGATGTTGATGAGATAATACTAAGCTTAACCCTGTGAAGTCCTTTTCCTAATTTCTTCAAGCACTAGAAACATGACCCGCACTTTTTGAGGTTCCCTGCAAGCCCAGGAAGCTGATATGAGTGTCACAAGTTACTCACTCCAGGACAAGAGAATATGGGATAATTCTGCTCCATGATAAGCAGAAGTTGGAAAACAACATACTCTGCATCAAAATCAGCTGGTTTATGCTGGTAGACTTTTTAAATATTTCATGCTTATTTTTCTTTAAAAAAAAGTGAGACTTTTTAAGTCAATCACTGTTTTATAAAAAATGATTTCTATCAGAGTTTTACATACAAAAAGTGGAAGTCTGCATTGGAAAATTATTTTTATTAACATCACTTTTTGTTATCCCCTAAGAGTATAGAGAATTGTCTTATCTCTGAATTTGTTTAGCTTTTGTAATATTTGAAATACGGTAAATATAATGATATATGAGATTTTTAAGCAGACTGAAACATTATCAAATACTTGTCTAGTTCTTAATACTATAACTAATATTTTTGATACTATTCAGATATGCTGACATTGCTGAATTTAGAATCTTTACTGCTACTGAATATATAACAGTTTGAAAGCTTATCTAGTGAAAGATTTTCCTTCATGACATATAGTCATTAATTTCAAAAGAATGTTTTTGTTATTATAGTGCATTTATTTTCTGCAACGTCTGCTATAAACTGTAGGCTCCGCCATGCCGCTTGAACCTACGTACTTGTTTGAAAAGGCTGTTGATTAAGACATGCATAACAATGAATTAAAAATGTAATAAGGATTTTTTTTTTCTTTCAGTTGAGTGAAAATGTCCTTCTGAAACATGACATTTTCTTCATTTTCTAACAATCATTGATTGTCATTAATATCCTTTACTGAAGTTTTCATGGACATAAGGAAGGAAGAAAGAAAGGTTGACTAGTTTGAATTGTCAAGGTAATAAGAATCTTAGGGTTTTGTCTTCATTGAAAACTACCTGACTAGTATGGTTCCTCATTCTTCTTTTTCTCTTCCATATATTTTTAAGATTATTGAAACATGGCTCAAGGAAAAACAAAAGTAGAATTAATAGGGAAATTTCCAAAGGTAGGAAAAAAACAAACAACCATGTCAAAACGCTTTTGTTCTATGCTCTCAGAGTTTCTTGCTATCTTGTCTTATTTTCTCAAATATATCTTCAAATATAAACATTTGCAGCTTTTAGACATGTTTTTCATGCTATGCATCTTAACCAGCTTTGAAAGTTTTCTCACAAGTTCACAAACTGTTGAGCTCACAAGTATATCAAAACATAAAAAAACTAAACTAGAATTTGTAAATTGTAAGAGAGGATTACACTGCTGGATGCAGTAGTTATCTGAATATTCTTTAATAGCATTATCTTAACAGATGCCCACCATCTTCTGGTAGAAAAGCATCACCATTGAAGATACTATTAAAGTCTTCCAAGTTTTCTTTATTATCATTACAGAAAATCTTTTTGTCTCTCCGTACATTGCACCTTAACTTTTAAAAACTTTGGCTTGCAGAAAAATATGTGCACAGTATAATTTGTTGATGAGGGACACAGTTTTCAGCACCCTTTCGGGGTGCACTGAGAACACTGTACTTGCTGAAGAGTTTCACTCTTCACATCAGGGCTTATTGCCAGGTAGAAACTACTAACCTAAATAATTTAATAATACTGGATATTGGTTTCAGATACACTGATGACAGATTGAAATCTAATGGTCTACAGGTGATAAAGTGAAAAAATAATAACCTGATTACATAGCAAAACTTTGTGCATATAGTGACAGCCACTGTGTGTGCAAGGCAGACAAAAAGAGAATATGAAAGTGTATGCGTTTTTTTAAAAAAACCACTGACACTATGGAACAGATCCTTTCTAACAATACTAACAGTGTATGAGAATAATAATTCTGACACTACTATGTAATTAATTTATGTTGTACAGATGTTAGAGAAAATCAACCAGCCATATAGGAATAATGGATCTTTAGAGAATGGAACAATTAATTGTCGTTGTATTTGCCAGGAACAGTCTACAGAAGCAGTTATTTTTTTAGAATGAATTTCAACTCTCAGCATTAGAAAAATGATGCCTGACACCTAATAATTAGCAAACCAGAATCTATGCACCAAATTATTATAAAGTACATATTCAATTCATTAGATTCACACCACAGTGTGGTGTAAAGCGGGAATAATTAAACACCAGATGGTGGTGTAAACTCCAATAGTGAGAGCTCATGCATAATGCATGAGAACGGGATTTACTGTTGTTTTTATCCATTTGGAGCCATTATGCTTCTCTTGGACCCCAAATGATGTCTCGCAGAAAAAGATCTCTCTGGACTGAGAATTCCTCTATACCAAACAATTTGTTCATTTGTTCTGTCATATCCTCATCAGTTATCCTCCTGCTCAACTTCCAGAATTTCTGATAACACATTATTTTCTGGCAGCACTCACAAAACTCCTGAGCTTTCCCATCATACAGAAGCACCTGAGCTTATGGGATATCATTTTATGTTTCTGCCAGCAGTATAAAGTTTAAGATTAGGACCTTTGGAAATTGAATCTGATTTTTAATGATTGTAGTGTCACATTTTCAGCCTGAAATACTTTTAAAATGTCATTAACTGACGTACCATTAATCATCTAGATTTTTTTTTGACCATTAAAATATCTTTTTTTTTTTTTCATTAAAGAAGTAATGAATATGAAACTGAAGTGAAGACAGGATATATAGTACATTAAAGGCTGGAATGGAGACCAGAGTAGTATGCTTAATTCTCCTTCAGTGATGACATTGCACTTAGGTGTTTATATTACCTCTGATTAAAACAATAGCAGTCAAAAAACCAAACAGATAATTCTTTTCCTAATCAGTTCTAGTAAAAGAAAACACGAACATTAACATCTGTATATTTTGCTCCCGCACTAGTCATAATCAGGAAGACTAGAAATCAAGGTATCATTTTTTAAATTTTGCATGAGAAAACATATTCTTGATAAAGACTTTTAATGTCTGCAGCATTCACAGAAGCCACGATCCACCCAGAACAGAGCATCACTTTATCCACTTTGTGCCATTGTATGAAGGACATAGGGTCTAATGCTTAGTTGCTACTGATTAGTCCTGCTTCCCTGCATCTGACAGTTCCCCTTACCTTCTGGTACCCTGTCTGCCTGTCCAGAAAAGGAGAACCAGTATGCCAGAAGGTCCAGCTGTTTCACAGATATGACAGTTTTATATAGTAGCAACAATTCCTATTTTATTATGTCTCAGCAAGCCTTGTGAAAGATGTGTGTCTTCCAGTACCCTTTTGAAATATGAGATCCATGTCTGGATGACATTCAGCACATATTCAGTAAACATGAGTATGCATAACAGAGATAGTTTTAAGACATTTGTAGTCAGTCGGATCAAGAGTAGTTGCAGTTCCACTTCTAACAGGGAAGAGGGGAGGGCACATCATTATGGCTCTTAAGGGCAAATTATCAAAAATTTTCTGACTGTTGTCAGGTTCTCTACGCATGTGGGTAAATGCCTGGAGTACATGATGGCAAATGCAAAAGCAAACTTCCTTTGTCTGTAGCTTGTATTGTCTGGAGTCCCATGGATATTCACAGGACTATGTACTGCAATTAGAAAATTAACAAATTAAAAAGTTTTCTCTTATCATCTAATAACCTATGCCTAACTGATTCATCCTCTGCCTCAGTGATATGTCTGCTAACTAGAACCATTAGGAGTGAGGATAGTCCAGAACAGAGGATTTTGTAGGATCTTTTATGCTGGTCCTTTTGCACTGGAATAACATAAGACACAGTGGGAAAGTACATGACCTAGGAAGGTTTGAAGCAGTCACAGCTTTACATAGCAACTTAAGTTTTCATACAGGGTTGAGTTTCAAGTAGGTGGCTCCATTTTGCTAAAAACAGTTACTGAAATCACAGTGAAGTCCCATAACATCTCCCAATGAACAGTTTCTCAGCTTTAACTCACCACTGCATCTCCACCTCTTTAACAAACACAGCCTGTGCTGGAGGGAGTGCCTTCTTCTCTGCTCCTTCTGGATTATTGTCTTTAAAACCTTCCTCTACAGGTCAATCTGATCCCTGCACAGTTGTTGATCACTTTTCACAACTGTTTGAGAGGAATTTAATAGCACAGTACTTTTCCCTCTTTTTTTTTTTTCACTTGAATGCAGGTCATACAATCTGAGCTTATGTCTACAGTACCAATGCCCTACTTCAGTATTACACTGGCAATGGGCTGTTCTGTATATGTATCTGTATCAGCCAAATGTGCCCTTATATAAGTAGTATAAAACCGTGCCACGTGCTCTGTTGCTTGTCTAAGTGTAGGTGCTCTAGGAACAATAGAGATTGCTCTCACAGCAGTTTCAGCCCTTGGTTCTGAGCCCCGACCTCAGAAACACATTGACAAAGTAATATTCACTGCCAGGATTATCACTATTTTCATAGTCCTGGGTTTTGAGTCATCTGGGAAAAAGAAAAGAAAATCTTCTAAATTAAATTCCTTTTCTCAGAAGATTTTTATGATAGTTGAATCATTTTAATGAAGCCTAAAGTTCTCATTGAGCTCAAGCGCACTCACACTAATCACGGTATGAGCAGTGATACTGACACTCTGTGTAGCAATAAGATCATGTCACTGTGAAGGACTGTAAGAATATGTTCCAGAGGCAACTGTTCTCATCAAGGAAGACATGACATCTTTCTGCTGAAGTTTAATATGTGGTGTTTTCCTGTATTTGTGGAGTGTTGTAAACATTATGGTGCTAAAAAGTTCAAACTATTTTATTTGTTTATTTAACTATTTCAAATACAACTAAGCCAACATACCTGGTTTGAGGTGGAAAGAAAATATGGAGAGAGTCCGCCAATCCATGCACTCGCATAGTCTACCTAAAGATAAAGGGAAAGGACAGCCTACTGTTGTCTCTGCAGTTGCTGTGCAAGGACCGCATCCCTTACTGTTGCTGTTGCCAAAAAAGAGAGTGCCCTGCTGACGTCCTGGGTAAAACAGAAAAAATAAGAGTTCCCTTCTTCCCAGCTCCTCAGAAACTGGCATTTGTGGCAGAAAGGATAAAGCTTGCCACATCAGCATAATTCTGTCCCTCATTTTATTCAAATCTCTAACTATTTCTAACTGAAGACTTCTAGAATTTGATAAAAGATAACTCTTTTCTTCCTTCAAATTCACTGCTTCTGTTTTTCCATGAACTTAGTGGAAAAATATTCCAAACTGGTAACAATTTCTGGGAGGTGTCCTTCTCGATCTGGTTTAAATTGAGTGTATAAGATGTGTAGATAAGAAGAAGTATGTAGTTCAAATAGGTCTGGGACAAAGAATATTTCAACATATTTTTAAGGCATATTAAAATTTATTTTGTAGAATTCTATCTGCCTTCCCTAAGAATATAAGAACAAATGGTAATCAATGAGCCCACAAGGTAGAAAAGACAGAATGGATCAAAATGTGTCATATGAAAAAAAAGTATGGAACTCATTCTCACAGGTGAATCTTTAAAATAATTAGGTATATGTATGGCCAACAAAACCGTATAGCTCCTCATTGAAAAGTGTTAAAACTAAAGCAACTCTTTTAGACAATATTGAAATATTTTGTGCTTCAGGCGTAAACAGAGTTTTAAAGACGAGGGAAAAGGAACCATTCATCACACAGATAATTAAATAGGGGTTCACTGCTGTGTTTTTTTGAAACTTTTTTTGGAAGAAACAGGTATTACCATAGTTAGAGCTGTTATTAAGTTACAAGGTCAACAGATCTTATTCAATAAATTCAACAGTTTCCATGACTCTACTAGCAAAATTCAAATGGAATAGGCTTCCTAGAAAATTATTTTACTTGGATTCTCAGCCTGATATGAAAGCCTCAGTAACTGATTGTGAAACATTCAGATGTAGGCAAACACAATATTGTTCAGAATGTATTGTAATTCAGAATGCTCCCAAAATTAAGAATAAATCTACCCAGCCACTACAAGCTATGAAATACAAATGCAAATGTCATATCCTTACCTTGGGTTTATCTCCTGTAAAGTGGCAAAAGTAGTAATAACCAATGTAGATTTTGACAGTTTAAGGTAAAGTGTCACGCCTGGCTATTTACAGCAAATATGGGTGCTTGTATATCAACTAGCTATATCCTAGAATTACATGACTGTTAGATAGCTATTCACTGATTTCATGTTCTGCCTTTAGATTTTTTTTTTGTTGTTATTATATTTAGTTATAGTTCAACAATTGACAACTTTATTAACCTAAAATACTTATCCTTTTATTGGCAGGCTGATATATTTTTGTCTGTTGTAGCTCTGATAATTCTGAAACTCCATAAAAACTACTGCTCTTTATTTTCACAATACCCATTTGTTTTCACCTCACAAGGAAACCACTGCAATATTTATTAGCACAATTATAACAAGTGGGTGTAAAAATGCAGTTTCCAGGTTAAATGGCTGTGCTAACATTCATAATATAGATTAAATTGTGTAAACAGAAGATAATACTGCATGCTTGGATTGTATTCAAGATGGTATAACTACCTCTGTATGGACATTCCTTTAGTGTGACTCCTCTCTGCTATCTCTATGAAACTACAACAGAGACATCAACATTTAAACTAATCAACCTGAACTCCCTGCAGACTGAATGGAGGTGTAATTTATCTTCCCTGTTTCAGACACCTACTTCAGGATATCATGAACTGCAACCTGAAAGAGCTGATACACACTGTTACCAGGCACACAGGCTGGTTATCTCAGACATTCACCTATATCTGACTACCACACTAGTCAGTCTGTAGCAGCAGTTCTGTAATGTCAATTTTTAAATCTAAGAGTAGTGGTCAGTTGTTCCGCACAGAACAGAGCAACTGGATTTTAGTTACTCTTCCAGCAGCTCAGCCATCAAGGTCGATAGACGTAATAAAAGATAACTTTTTCTGCAACACACTGCCCGGTGACTAATGACAGCTGCCTAAGACAGGCAAGTTAAATACTTTACTGGGGACCATAATGGAAATTAATGATGAGTACAGGTTTGTAACTTTGGAGTACCTGAGCAAACAGATGAATGCAGATTGAAGGTTTCACAAAAAGAGTTCAAGGTTACTGTGTGAGTACAGAGGGTATGACTTAAAAGATGTAGCTATTGGATGAGAAATTAAACAAGTGGCTGTCACTGGCCTCAGCATGAGCTTAAAAACTATACATGTTGCAGTAGCTTTGGGGCTGCTAGACAATGAGCCAGTGTACTGACCAGAAATGTTTCTGTTCCTCTCTCAGTGCCTGGAAAAAAAAATCTCACAATTGCAACTAAGAGTCAGTGGAGTATTTCATTCAGAGCATTATCTAAAGGGCTGCTGAAAAAAATAAAGGTCCCACAGGACAGTATTGCTTTTTATTACAAAGAGGCCTAGAGTGGGTTCAAAAAATTGGCTGGGATTTATTTAAATCTGCTTTATTGACTGGCTGTACTGGAAATAAGGAGATAGATTATGTTAATAACATTGTATAATCTGCTAGCAGAAGGCATGCCGGAAGGCAGGCAGGTAGGAAGGAAGGAAGGAAGGAGACTTTCAGTTTCAAGTGTTGAAACTTGGTATCTCTTCTGAAATTCTACAATTTATGCGTACAATACATAGAATACAGGATATTATTAATTTTATTACTTTTATTTTAGGAACTGTATAATGTGCTGGTTGACAGGAAGCTCAACATGAGCCAGCAATGTGCCCAGGTGGCCAAGAAGGCCAATGGCATTCTGGCCTGCGTCAGTGTAGCAAGCAGGACCAGAGAAATTATCATCCCCCTGTACTCGGCACTGGTCAGGCCTCATCTTGAATATTGTGTACAGTCTGGGCCCCCCAGTTTGGGAAAGATGTCAGGATGCTGGAGTGTGTTCAGAGGAGGGCAACGAAGATGGTGAAGGGGCTGGAGCACAAGCCCTATGAGGAGCGACTGAGGGAGTTGGGGCTGTTTAGTCTGGAGAAGAGGAGGCTCAGGGGAGACCTGATTGCTCTCTACAACTACCTAAAAGGAGGGTGTAGTCGGGCAGGGGTTGGTCTCTTCTCTTGGGTGACCAGTGACAGAACTAGAGGGCATGGACTTAAGTTTCGTCAGGGAAAGTTTAGGCTTGATGTGAGGAAAAAGTTCTTCACTGAAAGGGTGATTGGTCATTGGAATGCGCTGCCCAGGGAGGTGGTGGAGTCACCGACCCTGGAGGTGTTTAAGGGGAGACTGGATGAGGCACTGAGTGCCATGGTTTAGATGATGGTTGGTGTTAGTGTGGGTGTTGGTGTTAGTGTTGGGTTATAGGTTGGACTTGATGATCTCAGAAGTCCTTTCCAACCTTATGATACTGTGATACTGTGTGATATTTGGTCAAACTTAACCTGTACATATTTTATTTAGTGCAGCCTGGGCTCTGATTTTTTTTTATCACAGTATCACAGTATCACAGTATCATAAGGTTGGAAAGGACCTCTGAGATCATCAAGTCCAACCTATAACCTAACACTAACACCAACCATCATCTAGACCATGGCACTCAGTGCCTCATCCAGTCTCCCTTTAAACACCTCCAGGGTAGGTGACTCCACCACCTTCCTGGGCAGCCCATTCCAATGGCCAATCACCCTTTCAGTGAAGAATTTTTTCCTCACATCAAGTCTAAACTTTCCCTGACGAAGCTTGAGTCCATGCCCTCTGGTTCTGCCACTGGTCACCTGAGAGAAGAGACCAACCCCTGCCCGACTACAACCTCCTTTTAGGTAGTTGTAGAGAGCAATGAGGTCTCCCCTGAGCCTCCTCTTCTCCAGGCTAAACAGCCCCAATTCCCTCAGTCGCTCCTCATAGGGCTTGTGCTCCAGCCCCCTCACCATCTTCGTTGCCCTCCTCTGAACACATTCCAGTATCCTAACATCTTTCCCATACTGAGGGGCCCAGAACTGGACACAATATTCAAGGTGAGGCCTGACCAGTGCCGAGTACAGGGGGACAATAACTTCTCTGGTCCTGCTTACTACACTATTCCTGATGCAGGCCAGGATTCCATTAGCCTTCTTGGCCACCTGGGCACACTGCTGGCTCATGTTGAGCTTCCTGTCCACCAGCACTCCCAGGTCCTTTTCTACCTGACTACTCTCTAGCCACTCTGTCCCCAGTCTGTATCTCTGCATGGGATTGTTGTGTCCAAAATGAAGTACCCGACATTTGGACTTATTAAACATCATCCCATTAGAATCGGCCCAGCTCTCCAATCTGTCCAGGTCCCTCTGCAGGGCCATCCTACTCTCTAGCAGATCAACTCTTCCTCCCAGCTTGGTATCATCTGCAAATTTGCTGATGATGGACTCAATCCCCTCATCCAAATCGTCAATAAAGATATTAAACAGGACGGGACCCAATACCGATCCCTGGGGGACACCACTGGTGACCGGCCGCCAACTGGATGAAACACCATTTACCATCACTCTTTGGGCTCGGCCATCCAGCCAATTCCTAACCCAGCACAAAGTGCTCCCATCTAGGCCACGAGCTGCCAGCTTCCCTAGGAGTCTACTGTGGGGGACCGTGTCAAAGGCCTTACTGAAATCCAAGTATACCACATCCACAGCCTTCCTCTCATCCACCAGGCGAGTCACATGATCGTAAAAGGAGATCAGGTTGGTCAGGCAGGACCTACCCCTCCTAAACCCATGCTGGCTGGGCCTGATTTCTTGACCGTTCTGCAGGTGGTGCATGATTTCACCCAGGATTATCTTCTCCATGATTTTACCTGGGACCGAGGTCAGGCTGACAGGTCTGTAATTACCTGGATCATCCTTACGGCCCTTCTTGTGGATTTTAGCTTTGATATTCTGTGTTGCAGCACAGATGAAGACTTTAGGCCAATACTTCTTGTATTTCTGTCATATGGTTCTTGGAAATCACCTAATTCTTTCCATGGTCAAACTGGAAAACAATAACATAGGGTAGAAGCATACCGACTTTCTTTACAGATCTTGTGTCCTATATTTCAGACAATTCAGTAAAGTACTTCGAGTAAACTCTATGAATTCATTTCAGTGTGGAAACCCAGTCTAATTCCCTACTTAGACTGCTATACCTAAATTCTTAAACATTAACCTTTAAATTACCATTTCAGGAAAAATCCACTCTTTCAGAAAATCTTCTTACTGGATCACAGAAAATCTGCAGCACATCCATATAGACTAGTGTTTAGGTCACTAGTCTAGGGATCAGGATATCACCAGAGAGCATATCTTCTTACATTTAACAGTCATCAGAAAACTTCCAAAAATTACTTAGAAAAATGAAAGCTGGTTGAAGAATTGTGTTACTTTCTGCATGCCTTAGCCTACCAGGATGTATGACTTCGCCTGAGATGTTTTCTATCCATTACTGCAGGCATCTCTTTGCATACTGTCCACTGCCTCCCAAATGTATAAGCCTTTCCATATGTTTTATGCTGACCCTAGTATTAAAACTCAATTGACTGTTCATCTTGGGGTGAGGACGACAAGCAGCTGTATTAGGAAGGCTAAAGGAGTAGTATTTTTCAGCACAAGTGATTTTGTGGATCCAAATTAAGTGCACAAATGATATAGGTTTAAACAATTTTACCACACTAAATTAAGAAATATCATAAATGTTTTTGCATAACTGAACCTGGGTCCCTTTTTAACTCAGGAATTTGATGTTTTTGAAAATTTTACAGCTTGTATTTGTCCCAGTACAAGGGCTATCAGATTAAGATCATGATAAGTATTTTTGCATACAATTAATTAAGTAGAAATTAATTTCTTCTTCCCTGGATTCATATTGGTACAATTGAAAATGGCTTTTTTTAAGTTAAGTTGGTTAAGGGTTTTTTTTTGCACCACTGTTGTTCATAATCTCATTTTATAAAGAAAACATTCCAGTAATCATTTCGGAGTAGCCACCAATCAGTGCAATAATGTTACATTTCCAAAATTATCTCCTTTAGGTCAGTTACTGGAAATACCACAAACAGCATTTATCTATTGTATAAGGAATTCACATTTCTCCTGACTATTCTTCTGTGTAAATTACTGCTTCTATTTAAAAACATCAAGACTCCATTCAATTCTTAGATCCAATGAATCTGCTTTGTGCCATTCTTCCTGGACCAAGGAAGACTAATTAATCCCACTGGAGAAAACTTCCCCTGCCGTTCATTTCTTGTCGCAAGTTTTCAGTCTCTTTTTTCTGCTGTCCCAATTCACAACAGATTTTTTAAAGACAAAGAACTACAGGGAGAGCAGCTGAGGTGTTTTTCTCTGCAGGTAGTCTCCAATTTCTTTGTGGATGCACCCCAGATCATGGGATTGTTGATTTATCCCCAGATTCCTGTACATCTCTTCATGAACTTTTCAACTGCAAATGTATCTTCTTGGACTTGGGTTATAAATCTATCTCCTTTGCTATTCTGCTGGGACTTTCACTGGTGAAATTCACTACGTTTGCTAATGAATAAACAGGGCTAATGGATATTTATTGAGTAGATTTTCATTGTGCATTAGTTATAGTCTGTGTCATTGTTTTCATTCACAAACTTCATGGATGCTTTACCAGAACATTAAGAAATAAGAATTAAAAGAAAAAGAAATGAACCAAAAATTGCAGCAGGGTTTAGAATCAGATGGACTGGCAGACAACCTAGGTAAATCTCACATGGCACTAGATGACTGTAAGTTGCCTTATGCTGTTCACTGAAAAATGGATGACAAATCTTATTTTTATACAGATGCTTAATTCATTGGTGTGCATCATAATTTTGAAGATGCCACCTGATTTACAGAGATTACTATGCTATACAGCTGTAGATATGTTGCAGGCAGTAGGAACTGGAATTGGTTTATTATTTCCTGTTGTTTGTTGCCTGACAGCTTTGACTCCAAGACCCATTCATTATAACGAACTGAATATATAGAGGTCTGGACTTTGGCTTCTGCTTTAGTGAAGAAAAACAGGTTCTCATTTGCTGGATTTTCAAGGGACATATGTCTAGCACCTTTAAAGAGATATTCTTGATAGAAACATATTAGAAGACTGTAGTGACAACACTGAAAAATGAGGAGAATATTTGGATACTGCTCACCTAAATATCTTCAAGTTTGCTAATGTCCCCATTCAACTTGGCGTAGGCCTTAGAAGCACTGTGTAATAGGGATAAATTTCCCAAACATTGTGGGAAAGAACATCTGCTGAGGGGTTTATGCAATTTTCCACTCAATTTGTTCTGTCAAGAAGATGAAGTATTTCACTCCTTTGAAGAAACCAATACTAGGGGTTAAAAACTAAAACTTAAAATGGCACAAATTCAATATGAAGGAAACTATCTTTGTTAGTTCTGGTTTTCTATATTATTTTGCCCTGTACTGAGTCACTTCAGTTTGTTTGGTTTTTTTTTAACTTTTTGCTT
This sequence comes from Tapera naevia, assembly GCA_033556795.1. Classification (NCBI taxonomy): domain Eukaryota; kingdom Metazoa; phylum Chordata; class Aves; order Cuculiformes; family Neomorphidae; genus Tapera; species Tapera naevia. The sequence goes on along the minus strand of JAUMJJ010000014.1, from coordinate 2,223,406 downwards.
TATGTTTATCTCTGTTTTGCTGGGATAAAGCGCACAAGGATCCGGGAACCAAGAAACATGAAATCCCTAGACAGCACACAAAACCTTATTTCTCAGACACTGGGTATGCTCCTACTGAAACACTCTCAAGCAGGCCGAATGGCTGTTTGTCACTTTACTGGGTTTCATTTAATAAATTTGTTCTGCATTACAAATAAAACAATAAAATTACACCTTTATCAGTAGAGTCACAAAACACTCCAAATACGTGTTTGTGCTTCCTATTTTCCACATCAGAGCAGACCAAAGAGAAACATTAAATGCATAAAACTGAAAGACTATTAATGCATTATAAGCTTTCAATATACTACCTTTAAGACTCCCCAAACAACACAGTATGATTTATAAACTGTACTGAAAGCCTTCTCCTGTAGTGCATTGTCTGTCATCATTGATATCCTTATTCATATTTCCTATGGAGGAAATAGATCTTATCAAATAGTATAAATATTAAATAATATCAAAATGTACATCCTTTAATCCTTTTAGTGTGAACATAGCACTCTGTGTTTGATTCATTATTTTTGCTTTATTTATTTTGCTCATGTGATACAAAAACTAGTGCTAAAGGAATTTTGCCATTTAATAACAGAAAGATACAATACTAAAATTTAATATAGAAAGAGTTTAAAATGATGGGCTTAACTGACATGCAGCCTGTCAAATACCTTTCAACACTCTGTGAGAGCAGCATTCTTCACAACTGCATGACAGAAAATCTGAATAGTCTCACTGGTGTTATTAAAGATAAGCATGTACTCTTCTCAGAAATATATAACACTTTCATTCCTCAAAACATTTAAACAGAACTAAAAGTTTTTGCATTGGCTCCAGGAGGGCATAAAGACAAGAGCTAAATACACAGAAATAAACCAATGGGTTAGCTGTCCCAACAACTATTTCTATTTATTTTCCAAGTTGGGTTAACCAGAAAGTATGTGAAAAATATGGACAGTAGCATAGGAGTGCGTGTTCTCACATAGCTCCCACATGAAATCCAACTGGACAAATATTTGAATCATAGACCCTCAGAGGCTCAAAAAGGTATCAGTCAACTGCCAACTGCCCTTGCACAGCAGTACCTCAGCCATCTTAATTTTGATGAGTTGATAGAAGCTGATACTGTGCTGAACACCTATAAATGGATTTGTGTTGCCTGAAAAGCAAAGCATGAATTGTTGATTCTGAATCTATGGACTCTCCAAGTTCAGCTCCTTGCTTCCTCCTTGCTTTGTGACTTGCACGCAGAAGAATGGGTTTGGGGTTCAGTAAATTAAGCGAAAAAAGAAAAATAGATAAAACATGAGCCACCTAAACGCTGCACTAATTCTTTTTTGGTGTGGTGTTTGGGTTTTTTTGACTTTTTTGAGCATTTAGTTTAGATATATATTTCAGTAACACAGTAGGTACATCATCTGTAAGTTACATATTTCATGTGTAATAAAGTAGATGACATTACACAGGAAGCAAATGGTATATTTCCCTTTCCAGTAAGCTCTAATAGTGATCAGCTTCTTCCATTTCATAATTTGCAGTCATCCATCATCTGGTGTATTATGGAGAATTTAGATTAATCTTTCCGTCTCACTCTAACCATAGCTTTCCATGATTTTTCTCCTACGAGTTCTTTATATCTTTCTTCTTTTGACCTGTTTTGTACTTATACAATACTTACTATGTTTTTATGCTCTTAACTTACTTATGCTCTTAGCTTAACCTTTCTAAAATTTTTATGGGCAACTCAGTTCTTTTGCACAGGTGGAAAACCTTAAATCATGGCAAGTAATTACTCTTACTATGCCACGAAGAAATTTAAGTTTTAAATGAATTATCTCATTTTACATTTTAAAAATTTAACCGTTTTACAAATTTTGCGCTCCTTGAAGTAACAAATTTTTTTATTTGTATATTTTAAATGTACTATTTCTACTTAAGAAATTATTAAGAAATAACTTTGTGGTCAGATTATAGCTCATCAAGATTATAGTAGTATATACAAAGAAGAAGAAAAGTGTCAGCCTTTGCAAGCGAGTTTTATTACTAAATTTTATATACAAAAATACAAAGAGAAATTATGCATTTGGTTACATACATACTTAAGAATCAAATTATTTACAAGTGTGGGTGGGTTGTTTTTATGTATATTGCATATTATTTTCATAATGTCTGCAATCGCAGTGAAGAAATTAATTTCTGTACATAAATTCATATAGAAGGTCTGTGAGGTAGTATTGAAACAATAAAGGAAGAATGCACAGAGACTTACTTAAAACAGTAAGGACAATCCTTTCCTGAATGAGAGGGGAATATTGCATAGTATGTAACGATGGGAATACTGACAATGTCCTAAAGGAACAGCAAACAATTAACATTTTGAGATACTGAAGTCCTTGGTAAATAATAAACTTTTAATTAATTTGAAAGTGAAATGAGAGTTAAATTTTAGAAGTGTTTCCAGGACTCAATAGTAAAAAGTCATATGTAAATATAAATTATCTAGCTGTGTCCATTTCCCTCTTCACCTGGACCACTGCAGAGGCATTGCCCCTCCATGATGTGAACTGGATAAATTCTGGAGCACGTACCAACCAGCCAGGCTTGCCTGCAGCATGCTCCACTTTGCTGGAGAAGCAGTCAGCTTGCAATGATCTTTGCAAACCACAATGTGTTACTAGCCTTTGGTGTTTATATTCATTGCAGAGGAGAAGAGAGAAAGACACAGAAGAGATGAAAGGAGCTGCAGGGTGTAGAAAGCGGTAATTTTCTCATTTGTATTTTTATCAGTGAAGCTGTCATTTCTTTTCCACTGAGGCCGCTGGCTTTTGCCCAGTAGAACAAGACTAAAGCCTGTGGTGAAATGGGATAATCTCATCGGTTTGTTTTGTCTTTCAGGAAGGGCAAGAACAAGTGTGTACAGTCTATATTGCTGACAATATATGTGGGCAAACTCCATTTGCTTGCATTTACCCCTGATTACTCTCACTGCGTATAGCTGCCTCTGGTTTCAATCACGGTCAGTGTCACAAACCATATCTCTCTCAGACACTCAATGACCTGGAACCAGTCTGGCTAGAAGATTAACTAAGCTCTTGTATGGAGACAATAGCTGAGGACTGTGTCTTTCTGGCACAGACCCGAAGAGGATGAAATTCATCTGAAGGGGAAGAAGAAAAATTTTTGGCTTGAAACTATGAACCTTCACAGAAAGTGAGGACAGTTATGTCTCCCCTATGTCCTCCCTGAGTACAAAACCATGCTGCTTCACCGTATCTTGTCTAAATGAAACTGCACCTTGACTCAATAGTATACGGTTAGAAACAAAGGCAACAATAGGAATCTCACTGCGTACATAGTCCTAAGCTGCAAGGAGATGGCAAAAATAAATGAAACAGACCAGCACAATATTTATCGCATTCTACCACGGATTACTTATATTACACACTTAGGTATTATGGTGAGCAAACCAGTATAAGAATGTAATGGAATAGAACTAATTATTGCTATTGACCCACATAGAGCTAGAAAGTCTACTGCAACTCTAATGTCGCCAACTAAATATCTCCCCTGTTTTGTTCAGCACACTGACTCTTCTTGTGTGTATTCAGTATAATATCCACTTACTGACATAGATTAGCTTTTACTTTTTACTGGTGACAGTCATACAGAAGCAGAGATCTCTGAGAAAGGGGTTTTTTTATTCTTTTTTTAACACATCAATCCACAGCATTAAATTCCTGTGGCAGGTTCACTCTTCAGCCTGAGTATACAAATTACGCTCCTGGAAACATACATCTGTGTAGACCCATTGAAGGCATAGGCTTACACTAAAAACCCAAAGTAGAATTCATAAAACAGAAGAAAGCCAATACAGTAATTTAAGACCACTTTTGCCCTTCAGAATATTTATTGTCAAGGGTGAGGTACGAACAAAGAAAAAAAAGTCTTGTAATTTCACTTTCATATTCTAGATTTAGCTTACAGTTGTGGCAAGCAGGAAAGAAACCCACATTTTCTTATTCTTTTGCAAAACAGTACAAATTTTATAATAATCAGAGAAAAAAAAGGTAGAATCTCTCACTAACACTGGCATGAGAGAGGCTTTGCACCCTAATACAATTTCCTGTGTATGTTTGTTTATGTTTTGATAAATTTACGTTAAAAATATGTTATTAAAATTATATTAGTTTATGTCATAATTACACATTCTCTTAACTACTACTACAAATAAATTATATTTTTTTTTAGTTCTGATTTTCTATTGGGCTTAAGACCATAGTAAAATTCATCGTGTGGATGTTTTTTCTCTAAGTTTTATATAAAGTGAACCCATTTTCTTGTATGGGATACAAAAATTTGTGTCGCAAACACAATTTGACATATACCAGCTCAATGCAGCTACTGACTTGCCAAAGGAGCATGACTTTAGGTCACATGTTAGATCATTCTTTGGATACCATAAAGGACTGAGGAGAGTCCTAGCAGCAAATTCCACAATTGGACATATTTTTCCTTAAAGTTTTGTCCAATCTTGTTCTTAATCCTTCACTGATAGACATAACAAAAAGATAATCAGGTGTCAAAAGATGAGGTTTAAAAATATTTTAATGCTTAAGCAAAAAAAAAAAAAGAAATAGAAGATGGGAATAGAGAAAAACACAGGATTTTTATGTTCTTTTAAACAAATGATGACGCATTTAAAGCTGTGAGTAAACAATAATGCTTATAACCGTAATGATAGCGTTTTGTACCCCATAGTCCATGTGGGTGAATCTTAAGGAGTCAATTATTTCTGAAATTCAGAAATGACGAGATACCTTCATCAGGTTTGAAGAAACTACACAGTACCCCACAAACTGGGCTTTGTCACCCAACGCTAATCCTTTGTTTCTCTATTGTAAGGTAGCAGATTTTCATTTTACATCATGTCTATTAATGATAGCAAAATTCCGTTTCATTAAACCCCCTGAAAACATTGCTATTGGTTTCATTTAAGCAAACAAGCTGATGCAGCTTAAACAAATGCATATCTTGCAGTGATAGCCAAGACAAGTATGGCTCATAACAAAGAACAGCAGAGAGGTGATACCTGATTTGGGCACATCCTCATTTTCATTTTCTCAGTCTCTGAGACAAGACATGTCTTGCACATATAAAAATACAGTAAAAACAGTGGTGAGCCTTCAGTTGCAATGAGAAAATTTGACTTATGAACAAAGCAACTCTTGTGTATAAAGAAAGGAACCCTAGTTTTCCTCTGGATTTCTGAGATCTTTTCCTACAAAGAGAGCTAGCACAAGGCCACATGTGTTCATGTGCAAGAATGAAGTGGTGCCAGTGGTCAACAGTCTTATGATTGTTTACTGATTAAGACCAAGATTCTTAAGATAAAAATGTTGCGTCATTACTGCAGAATCATAGCCTTGATGAAAAACCCAGTTATGGCGAACTTGAAAGATAACAGAAGTGACAGTTCTTTCCCTTCAGTATATACAGTCTTTAAATGTTTAGGCAATGATTGGTATTGACTGTTTGCACATCATTTACGTGGAAAGTCGAGTATATAGAATTGATCCCTTTCCGCAGTGTGGTTCCAATCACTTCCTAATACTAGAGTCTACCATGGGGAGTCCTGCAACAAACAAGAAGTTTTGAAAAGAGTGAGTTGGTGAAGAAATATAGAGGAAAAGAACAGTATCAGGGAGATGAATTATAAAATAGTGTATTTGTATAATTCTAGATAACAAAATTATAGAAGATATTATTCTTAATTTGCCTAAATATTCTCAGCTAGGCTTTCATGAAATTAGAAGTCTGGACTTGTTTTCCGTTTCTTTTCTTTTTCTCTTGGAATTGTGTTTACAGCAGGAAAAATCAGCCTTAAAATCAATAAGAAGTTAATCTTTCAAACTCAAATTTCTCTTTCAATTAAGGTCTTTGATGTCATGACATAACTGATATTGCCAAGGTAATGCAGGAAGCTGGCATTTGCAAAAGAAAATCAACCTGTATTTCCCAAACCTCAAACTTTAATGTGGGGACGTTTCCCACTTTATTTCTAGTTTAACAGGTTTGAGAGGATGTGTGCACTAGGAAAAAGACATAGTGCAGCTGACTTTTAACAGCGTAACTGCTTTAAACAGACCTTTTATATTTTTTTAGTCAGAATATGTTGCTAAGGGTTTAGTTTATATTTGCATGAAAGCGATAATGCACATACCATTCACCGTATCTGTGTCTGTAAGCAAGAACTCATTAAAACTAGAAATCATATGAGGGAATTAGGAACTCCAGTCTCACCGGATTTTAACAGGAACTGAGTGACTAGCTTCCTGAGATATCATTATCGCCTAATAATGCACTTTACTGTTATAAATTATCTTCACACACTTGAAATCTGAATAGTTTAAAATATTGTTTTTCTCTAGAGGGCAAGAGGGTTATTTTATTTCTTTTTGTCCAGATGAAATGTTAGCTTTACATGAATCTGAAAACAAAATTACCAATTACAACAGTGTGCTTTCCTAGCATGCGTGATGAACGCCTAACAAGAAAAAAAATCATTTTCGTTCAGTTTACTCTCCTTTGGTTTATTGGCCATATCAAGTTAAATGTTAATTGCAGGCTACAAAGAGGTTACTTATCCCTTTGTAATCAAATATCTTATTAATCGACTGCCTATGCCACACAATATCTGTTGTTGAAGAATTGACTGAAACTTTTGTTTCCATAGCAAAAGGAAGATACCACTAATCAAGGTTAGACATGGAGAAATACATTGTCATTTAAAAAATGTCTTTTAAGTAAGAATGCTAAGCCACAATTAAAAAAATACAGAGGTACATTCAACAAGACTTTTAGTTTTATGAAAAGTGTTTTGGGATTCAATAAGTCCACAGAGATTAAAAATACCTTTTTTCTCCCTAATTATTACTTTCTCATTATACATTGACTTGCTGTGTGACCTTAGGCAATTAATTTACTCTCTAGCCAAAATTTTCAAACCTGAATATGTAAAATTAAACAACTGAATCTATTTTTATATGCTAAAATAAATGGTCTGATTTTCAGAGGTTGTTTGTACCCCAAATACTCATTAAGTTGGCAGGGACTCTGCCTGCCCTTTGCCTCTGAATAACTCATTATTTCTTGCGTACATAAGTATGGATTTTGTTGCTTAGTTCCTGGTATAGAGTTGACAAATGCTGTTCTCAGGCTTCTCACGGAATGAGGTATGATACAGGAATGCCTGATCTAGCAAGACCCAAACAAAACTAATTTGAACAACTCAGTATTGGTCAGGGTCAGAAGTGATGCTGCTGTACTCACATGTCTTAGCATAGAACTCCCCTCAGATTTTTCTGGCAAAGTTAGTTCAAATGTCACTCTCCTCACATAGTAGGCATGTCCAAAGAGATTTGGTTTCCCTGGATATAATCTTGCGCACTTCATTTAGGTGCTTAATGTAGATAATGATGTAGAAAACCTTGTTTGGCCCTAGAAGGGGCTGATGAGTTAGTCTGCCTACAGCAGTGAGGAGAGAGTGCCTCTGAAGATAAGCATAGGGCAATCAACTTCCACTGAGACTACAGCAAATTAATAGAAAATGTTAGGTGTTTGCCTCTATTCAGGATCTAGAGTGTTTTAGCCCTCTTCTGAGAAAGATATTTGGTAAAGGTGATACTATCTTATGCTAATAGTCTAGTGGTTTGAGTGCTTACAAAGGAAATGAGAGGTTTGCATTCCCAGCCTTGATTGTCTTACAAGGGGCTGAACCTACCTCTCCTATAACCCTTGAGAGTGACCTAACCATTGTGTCATGAATAATCCGAATGAGGTATATACTATTCCTTCTCCTGAGGCTGAGCTGCTGTATAGCCAGGAATGCAAAATTCATTAGTCTGGGAAAGCAGCAGACAAACAAGAGTATGATTGTAGTCATGGGGATACATCTGAGAAAGGGATTTCTCCAGCTTTCAGCCTTCTCCTGTGGAACTCATACATTTCTCACCTCAGGCAGTGACGGGAAAAAAAACAAAAAGAAATATGGGATTCCTGGAAAACAGAGTAGTCCTAAACTCCCTAATCCTAGACGCCACCATCTGAGGACATGTTTTCTCCTGCACTCCTTTTTGTACTCAGAACTCTTATTATTGACTTCGCAGAGATTTTCAGCTTCAGAAAATCACACCCGTTCAGGCTAGCTCATGTTTTCCTGCATACCAAAGGGTCCTTGACACAAATATCATCACCCTGAGGCTGAGAAGGGTATATACCATCTGCTTTAGAGCTTTGTTCCCTTGTTTATAAAAATGAGACAGGCAAAAAAAGTTGTCACTTTTGTAAAGTAAGGTATTTTGGGCCAGTATTCAGGGCTTTGTGAGTTCAGCAAGGTTGAAGTTTGTCTGTCACACTGAGTGGTCAGTTCCTTCATGGACAAAAAATCCTATATATATTTACCACATATTCAGGTCTAAGTCTACCTGGTTTGATTTCCATACTTCTGCTGCAATGCATAACCTTCAAAGATTCTGCATAGTAAGCTGGATGAGAAGACCCAGTCTAATGTCAGACCCTGAATGTGAAGACGTTAATCAACATTTTGACTTAATCGATTAAATAATCAGCCTACAAATGGGTCTAGGCATCAAATTGCACTCAGTAACAGATGTTTAGAGCCAGATATAAGTTCAGTAACCTCCCCAGTGTTCACAGGTCCAGTCTGAGTCTTACCTGTAGTATTTGCAGTTCATTTCTCTCTGTCCCTCCCTGGTAATTGTCTCTCAAGGAAACAGCTTATGATTACTGACATCTTTTATTCTTGCTTTGCTTTTACACCAGCATAGTCCAAAGTTGAATTGATTATTTGGGAATGAAGAATAAGAGAGAGAGAGACAAATATGGCTTACTTAAAAAATAATTAATAGAATTCCGCACTTTTGAGATATTTACCGATAACAGTTCAGTCCATGGAATGCTTTATTCATACTTAACATACTCTAAACTTGAAATTAGGAAGAAAAATGTGCAGGTTTCCTTGCATTATCTGTTACTTATCATTTGACCTATACACAAAATTTAATGCTGTGTGGACTCTGTATTGTCAGATGCATGAGATAATTTTATGAGTTCAACTACTAAGTTTCTACATGAGCAACAGGACACAGCACTCCAGATGTGTCTCATGACTGCTGAGCAGAGGGGAAGGATCACCTTCCCTGACCTGCTGGTAATGCTCTCTCTCATGCAGCTGTTTTTCCTTGCCATGAGAGCGCACTGCTGGCTCATGTTCATGTTGTTCACTGGGTCCTCCAAGTATTTTTCTACAGACTTTCTCTCCAGCCACTTGGCTCTCTGTGCTTACTGGTGCATGGGTTTATTCCACACCAGAGGCAGGATTTTTTATATCCCTTCATGAGATTTCTCTTTTGCCCAGTTCTCCAGTCTGACTATGTCTCTCTGAATGGCAGCACAGCTCTCTGGTTTATCAACCATTTTTCTCAGTTTTGTACCGTCTGCAAACTTTCTGCGGGTCATTAATGAAGATGCTTACCAATATTGACCCGACCCTCTAACTAGATTTTGTGCTGCTGATCACAACCCTCTGGGCCTGCTTGTTCAACCAGTTTTCAATCCATCTCACTGCCCACTTATCTAATTGATATTTTGTCAATTTATCTGTGAAAGTGTTGTGGGACACCGTGTAAAACACCTTCTTAAAGATGATATAAGAATCATTCACTCTTGTCATTTTGTTAGTCACTTCATTAGAAAAATTTATCATCAGGTTCGTCAAATATGACTTCCCCTTTATAAATCCACGCCGTCAATGAAATGATAGAGTTTTCAGTCCTCAGAGAGGTGAGGAGCAGGTTCATCAGAGTTGCTACCTTGGCCTTCCTAAGGGCAGATTTGGGCCTGTTAAGGACTGATTTACAGGCTCCCTTGGGAGGCAGTCCTGAAGGGCATAAGGGTTCAAGAAGGCTGGACGTTCTGCAAGGAATTCTTACAGGCTTAGAAACAGGTTGTAGCCATGTGCCAAAAGATGACCTGGCAGAAGATCAGTCTGGCTGAGAGCTTTGACTGGTACTCGAGCAAAAAGAGGGTTCATGACCTTTGGAAGAAGGGTTAGGCAGCTCAGGAGGGCTACAAAGATGTCATGAGCTTATGTAGAACAAAAGCAGAATGGTCAAAGACTGACTAGAACTTAATCTGGCTACAGCAGTAAAGGACAAAAAAAAAATATTCCAATAACCATATTAGCAACAAAAGGAGGGCTGACAACAATCTCCATCCTTTCTAGGACATGGGGGCCACCAACCAGCTCCCTCAGCACTTATAGCTGCATCCCTTCAGTTCTCATTGACTTGCATATATCTAGCTTGTTTAAAGTTCCGTAATTTGATTGTCCTCCATCAAGAGCAAGTCTTTCTTGCTTCACATTCCACAAATATTCTAATATTCTTTATTCTTCTCTTGTTTTCAGATGAACAGGCAATATTTTCATGTATATGCCATAATTTTAATGTATAGTCATAACTTAAGTTTTTAGTAAAAATCTCGTGAAATTCATGGAGAGTGAGTGGATTCATATTTTACTCTAGTTTTACTAGAGGCATCCTGTTGTATTAAAGGCTTGGCATGTGCCATTTTTGGTGTTCTCAAGAGGGACATCTCATGAGGAAATATCAAGACACGTATCAGGGAGAAGTAAAAATTATGAGATAGAAAATGAAGACAGGTTGAGAAAACCATCAAAAAAGACACTGGAAAGGGTAAGTATATAGATGTACTTATTTTAATAAATCCCAGGAGAAACACCATTCAAACCTATCTGTGACACTTGAAGGCAGCAAAAGATAAAATAGCAAAGCTTTTCTGCCAATTGTTGAAAAGACAAAAGTAAATGGCTGCTCTTAAGCATACAGTGTCAGAAAATCTATCCAAAAACTTTCCTGAGTTTACTATGCAGGAAGACAGAGTTTGGAATGCCAGATGATATGTGATAAGTAATAATTAGTGTTGGATTCTCTGGACTATTAAAAGGCTTAATAGGCAAATAAGAGAAGAGTAAGCATTAAGATATACATAATCTTCTGAAGTGTTACTAATGAGGTATTCTCTGCATTGCGAAGGATGATTTCCATCAGATGGCACACTCTATATAAACACACTTTCCATAATTTTATTAGATTCTCATCATTCATCTGCTTCACCAGATTAGTGAAATACTAATCAGAGTGAAACACAATAGCTTGCTAAGCAGTATGCATAGTATAGTAAAAGTAACTATAGGGTAATGTCTGTTGCAAAAGAACATTTTGAATATGCATTTGGGTCTCTGGTCATTTTACTTTTTATCAAATATTTTCCCACATCTGTTTAGCAATTTCCTTTGATCAAAGTTATCTAGTTTATTGATGAAAACCCAAGCCTACAGCACAATAATAAAAAAGTAAATTAAAAAAATAGTTTTTAAATCCATCAAATGCCCTTAGGCAAGAAAAATATTTAATTTTAAATAATTTTAAAATTTATATTTTCCAATCCTACAAAAATAACCACAGATTTCTTTTTTTCACTAATCTCTGATATTTGCATGCATAGTTGAATTCTCTTATGCTTAAATATCATAATAAATTGGAATTCACAAATATTCAGTGATCAGAAAAATGTTAGCTATCTATTTTACCATTCTAATTTCTTCTTTATGCTCTGCATAAAGTCAGAGATAGATGAGAAAAGAAATAGCATACAACGGTTTACAACAAGCTATCATAATAAAAATAGGAAATAGTCCTTAAATAATGCTCTTTCATTAGTTTCTTTAATTTTAGAAGCCTTTTGCTTAAGAGTTTGTCACAGTGTTTTGAAGATCAAACTTCCTCTGGATATCCAGGTGGCACAACAAAGTGTAGTGATTCGTACCATTGCATAGCATTTAACTACAGTAAAATAAAGACAGCCAGCACTCTGCTGTACCTAAATGACACAACAAGACCCAGCCTTCCTTTCTCCTGTTTAAAGTCAGAATTTATTAAATGAATAGAATGAAAAAGTCATATACTAAACAATGAGAGCAATTTTATTATGAAGTTAAGTTAAAACTAGTTAAAATTATTTTACAGTAGAAATATTTATTCTGTGTAGGGAATGATTTGAAAAAGAAAATTGCAAAACTCTTTCATATTAGAGGTCAATTGCCACAAATTATAGCAATAAATAACTCCTAAAGAGTAAATTTCATCTAAATATTTGAGTTTTATCATTTCAGCTAAGAATTAAACAGAAACTCAAAGGTTGTTTTTGAATTTCATTCTCCTTAATGTAAAAGGCATAAGCACCGCAAGAAATCCTCAGCCGGAGAATGTCTGCCTCGCTTGATAACCAAATAGAGATTCTCATTGCAATACCACTCATGCATGCCATTTAAATATTAACCAAAGAGGTGAGAACCCCCTCAGAGTGTTGTCTCTATACAGAAAGTTGTGTAAGAATTTCAAGGGCCTGGAAAACATGGGTCTGACCCTTGTCCAGTGGCTGAAGTGCACCTGGAAATGCATTTATACTTCATCACTATTTTCATATTACGTATTTTCATATCTCAGAATTATTGTGGTTTGGGTGAAATATTTAAACTGTCAGCATGTCACAGAAATTAAGGATGACACTAAAAACTTTTATCAAGGTCCCTAGTTTCACAGAAACTGACTGAAATTTTAGGGGCTTCCACCTAATCTTTCCACCTAATTTAAGGACTTCATAGTCAATGAAGAGAGAAAAGTGATCAGAGGAAAGTCCTTTGCCTTAAAGAGCAATTTTAGGATAGGATACATCACTCTGTGGAATAACTTGCATCATTTCCTAACAATTGCAATTTGAAGTAGACACTGAAAATTTTAAACTAGAATTTCTAATACTTTTTGGAATAATTCTGAAGTATCTCCAGAAAGCAATCAGTGCTATTCAGGAGGACTCTGATATCTACCTCTTCTAATGAGAATTTAGAATCTTAAACAGAGGTTCCCAAATAGAGGAAACAGCGCTCTCTTGTCTCCAGATTTAGTCCACTGCTTTAAAACAGTCACCAAGTAGCTGAAATATCTGCATTTGTAGGTGTTCTTCAGTTTAAGGAAATGAACTCTAGCCTCGAATAATGGAAAGTTTCCCAAACTCCGGATGTTTGTGAGACAATCTGTCCCTCTTCTTCAAACTGAGTATTCTGCTAGAGACTTTATATGCAAGGCTGGCAATTAGAGCACCAATCTAATCTTTGCACCTACCCAAGAGAAAGTTCCACTTGCTATATTTGTGTTTGGCTCTTGGTAGTGTCTCCTAAGCGTCTTTTTTTTCTTTCCTGAGGCAGATTTGGCAACATTCACTGTGACAAATGTGGTAACATGCTTGGCAAGAGCAAAAAGTTGATTCCCTCAGGTTAAAGAGCATTTGTGATAAAGAGCTCCCAGCTTCTCAAGTGAGTCCTCAAGGTCTTGCATTATTATGTGTGTTTTACACTACTGCTGTTCTTGAACATGCTTATCTTATCCAAGTTGGGGTCATTTCAGATGCTCATCTATCCACATGTAGACCTCCTCAGAGCACCAGGAAGAGCATAGGTGCTTATCTTCTAAAAACAGTCACACCTGAGCATGTGTGGTTAAGTTTGTTTTAATTAAACTTGGAGGCTGGACAGGGAATCATAAAATTAATTGAATGATTATTGCACTCATGATGTCGGTAAGCAGTACATAGACAGGCTAAGTATGCATACTGGTGGCTCTTTAGGTGAGTATTAGGTAGTTAGATCCCAGGCTAAGCATAATTTATACAGTGTCACTGTAATTTTTATTGTGATAATCAGTCATAGTAAAAATATTGCTTTTCCATGAATCTTGTTTTCTTTATCACAGATTTGGCTGCCATCCTACATGATTTATTTTCTTATGACAAGTCTATACCACAGGAAGTTGCAACCTTGTTCACCAAGTTCCGCAAACAGATGCTTAAATTACCAAGTCTTTTTATCAGGTGCTCAAATTAATTGTGTTTTACACTATGCTTAGTCAGACAACTGAGTCAAATACCTTATCTTAAAATCATGCCATTTACTTTAAATTCTATCATGAGATGAAGACTTGTAGTTCTTACCTGACTGCCTGCAACAAATAGACAGGAGTTTAATTTTCTGAATTATAAATGAGGTAAAACCACTCATTCTGATTACACAAAACTGCATATAGAAAGATGACTTGTCAGACAGGTAAAGTAGTAGGTAGGTTTATAAAAATAAATTTATCAATAGAAAAATGCTGAAAAATTTAAATTCTTCCTCCTTTATAATTTTGATCATCTGTCAATGACCATAAGAAACTGATATAACACCATACTAAGTGCCATGTTTAACTTAGTTATATCTGTAGAAATTAGAAAATATTCTTAATCAATCAAAATGTAGTAAAGCAAAAAATATATTCTAACAGAAATTTGTCTCCCTCAATTTCTTAAGTGACATATTCTTTTCAAGAGTCTCATCAGTGTTGTTATAAGAAATCATAATGGTTCAAACTACTGTGACAGAAACTACTTCTTATGGTATAGGGTCTTACAAATCAAGGCACTGACTAGTCTGTCAGAAATCATGAGAAATGAAAGCTCTTGGCTACAGTATCGTAAATCTGTTTTTAAAAGAGCAAAAACTAACTTGTCTGTGCACATCTTCAAGAAAACAGGATTCAGTAATAGATGTGAAAAACTATGCAAAAGCATACATCATTTCTTTCACAAAGCAGTAAGAAATTATAAGAATTTTCCTCTTCTTAAAGGCATATCTCCAACTGAATTTTTTCTTTCCAGATCAAATTAAAACCAAAAAAAATCCACCAACAGTTCTCTTGAACTTTCCTGTGTTCCTGGGAGCAGAGATCAACTTACAAACCGAGGAAATAAAAGAAGGAAAAATGCAGATGCTGAAATTGATATCTTGGATTAATTCCCTTTTTTCTCCTTTTTAAAGATATAGCTCTCAAGATTTCTAGATTTTGAACCAAAATATCTGAGGACTCTAAATATAAATCTGTTAACAATAGCAGAAGAACATATTTTCACCTAAAGACACAGAGGAAATGTAAAGCAAAAACTCCTATGATCTTCTGAAACCAAATTAGAAATAACAGGCTTGATATGTAAACAATTATAATCAATATTACTATACTGCAATATATTCTCTACAGAAGAATATTGATTAAAATAAATTTCAAGGATTTTTGGTCAAAGATTAAAAATTAGATTGCTGTACCTCAGTTCAGCTTAATGAATCATATTTGATGCTATCTAAGCCAGCCACTTATTTACACCAAGAAAACGGTATGATCCATGCAGATAGAATGTAGAAATATATGTCGTATCTAAAACATCTTTTAGTAGCTCCACAAAGCACATATGTTAATATCGTATGATTTTTGTTTTGCTTAAGCTACTTATTTGGATGTAAAACTCACTTTTGAAAGTTTCTGCACCCTAGTGTTGAAGTTTTTAAACTTTTCCCACTAACATTCATTTAAGACTGTATGTCTAAGGTAAATTCAATTAATAACTTGGCATACTTGTGCCACAGTCTTTCAGGCACTGAAGATGTTTCTTTATTTTGCTATTGAGGCTAGCTCTCTTAACGTCTTGTTTCTAATCACCTTGATGAAACATACTTTAGTAGCCCACATATTATTATTCAGTCTTGTGTAATAGTTCAGCATATCACCTATTACTTTTGAAGACGCTATTCAAAGATGTCAGTTGTGAGCATCAAGGCACTGCAGAAAAACTTAAAATGGGGGAATTGAAAAGAATGTTACAAAGGTAATCAGTTGCAATTTGGTGGATTTTTGTCCATTTTTGTAGGCTGGCTCATCCAAATGTTTTTGTAAATTCATGAACGTGTCAAAGGTCCTCTGTGGGAATTCTGTGGGAAATATGTAGAGTGACCTGTTCATGAGGATGCCCCACAGCATGAGACAGCATGAACCTTAAAATGAAATATTTTCTACTCTGTCTGTGAAGCATTAAAAGCTTTGCAATAGGAATTCTGTGTTCATGAAGGAGTCGCATTTCTGCATTCAGATGCTAGTTCAAAAATTTCATTTCAGTATTGCTAGCTAGTGAATGGTTTAAAAACATATTACGGAATGAAAAAATAAAAGGACACACAAGGCTGTTACTATATACACATTTTCCGCTACAAACTTGCTTACATAATAAAATTATCTCTCTTCAGACTTCTCTTAGCTGGTACCTTCTAAAAAATGAAAGAGAAAATTTACTGTTGGGCAATGGAATCTCCGGTGACGTTACTTGATGACGTGACAGAACTGTCACCAGCTGCTTGCCTTAACTAGGAAGGAAATAGAGATGTGAAGATCCTGATAGATTCACTAGATGCTTCAATTCTTCCTGTACAAACAGAATGAATCAGGTTTTGATATGTTATAGTACCTGAATTGCCAAAGACTAACAACAATATAAACCACTTAATATTGGGTTCTGCTTTCTGAAGTTGGTACAAGAGTTGCTCTACGTATTAGAACTGTAACACAAGATAGTAAGGACTTAAAAAAAACAAACCAAAACAAAGAAATACTCCTCAATTTAATTAAAACTAAAGATGTGGTTGATTATGTTTCTGATAGTTCACCAGAACAACAGAAGTAATTTTTGAGCAGCAATCAAATAAATCAGGAAGACTGACTGACAGATTTACCACAACTCTCAATGCATTTGATGGAAAAAAGTAAGTCCTTAAACTTCATAATATCTAAGCTTTGAAAAAGACAATTTATACAACAAAAAATGTGCTATATATACATTATTTTTCCACCTAGGTAAACTGTACTATGATGATCTCTGTGGCAAACCCACAACTACAGAAATAAAAAGTTTAAATCCTCCCATGACTCATACAATTTTTCAGCTGTATGTTGATGTCTGCCCAGATCCCAGTATGTGGCCTGGAATATATGACAAAAGAGCTGGCAGTGTAGTTTGTCATAAAGTGGGGGGAATGCTTTTAAGGAATTGAGAAGTTTCTGAGAGACTGTAGCAGCTCATGATTATACAAATTCTACAGCTTTTCCATGAAGTGCCATGGAGGCACTACAAGTGATAAAACAGATATTTCCCGCTGGCAGTGTGCACTAGAAATTACATTATCACAGAATGACAGAATGGTTTACGTTGGAAAATACTTTTAAGGTCATCCAGTCCAACCATAAACGCACACTGACAAGCCCACCACTAAAACTTGCCCCTAAGTTCCATATTTACATGACTTTTAAATACCTCCAGGGATGGTGATTCAATTATCTCCTGTTCCTCTGAAGTAAACAGTAGCCTCAGGTTCTCCATTTCCCTTCAGTGAGCTTCTCATAGTATCCTTTATTTCATTTACTTTTAGAAGTCACACGGAAGGGCTTTAACTGCTCTGTTCTAGTTTAGCCAAAATTTGTGGGTATTTATGTGTTTGAAGACAGCACATACGCCTCTCTTCACTCAGACCTTAACTTACCTAAACCTGTGCTTTTCTCATGGGGAAAAAGAATATAGATATATATATACAAGGTTCAACTTAAAAAAAAGACAGCACCTGTAACTCTTTTTATTAAACAAATAAAATCAACTACAATCACATTCAAAATGGTTCCCTTCTGATTTGACACACAGCCGCATACGATACTGTCAATGTTCAAAGTAATTTTGTTCCGGAGATTATTTTCTGAAAAACTCTTGAGGATCTCTGTTGATTCTGGATTCACATCTTTCACTGAGAAAAAAATTGGTATCTTTGAGCACCAGATTGATCTTTGGGATCTCTTCACTGTAAGTTTCAGTCGATAACTGGAAAGTTTCCAGTGAGGATGTCTTCAATTTCACAAAATCTTGATGTTAACTCACTGATCACTCTTGTACATCAACATTTTCTGACCAAATTTAAGGAAATGTCTTTATTTTTACATGCATCCACTCATACTGACAGAAGCAATTGCCTTGAGCTTTCTCTCATTGTGACAAGGTAAACCACATTCTATAACCATCTCTTTGTCTCTCCCGTCCCACTCTTGGTTGTTGAGCTATAGTTAGTCTTTTTTTTTCTTTTGTGTTGGACCTAGTTGACTGACTAACCAGAAGCAGGCTGTCTTCAGCTTTTAAAACATTATCACAGTCATTATTCTGTACACAAAATGCGTGTATTTCCTCACTAGCATCCACTGCTCAAGAGATTCTTGCCTCATCTATTTTTATTCTCTTTATGCAGTTTGCAATGTAAACAGAAAAGATACAAGAGGAAAACCATTTGTTTAAATCCATTCTATCAACAAACTGTGAATTACTGACATATTACATACTCATTGTGAAAATTATTCCAGTTGAGTGCTATATGTCTATTCTCTATAGGAAAAAATGAACAAATAGGAGCACTTATTTCTTAAAAAATTATACACAGAAATGGAAAAAAAAAAGGATTTACCCATATAATGTAAATTCATAAAAAAAATACAGTACCATTTTTGAAGGACATTGAATTCACCTCTAACCTGTAGCACGGAACTCATCCACCATAACCCAACAAGCCTGAATTTGACAAGTAATTTTTTGCTACTACTTCAAGAAAGCTCCACGGATAGGATTTATCTCATCTAATTTCAGATACGTACAATGTATGTGTCTACATCTGAGCTATTTCCCCAGAATCCCTTTATTGGCAATGAATTCAGCAGAAAAAGACACCCTAGGGATCTATTCAATTGGCTTGTATTAGAAATCTACTATATATTCAGATGAATCATGCTCAAGAAACACTGAATTTCAATTCATTGATTAAAGAGATAGCAAATGGTGCCTGGCACAATAGCAGGTCACATTAATCGCACCCTGCATATAAACACAGGAGAAAACCATCCTGGATAAGATCTGTAAAAGGAATGAATAATTTGGAATTCATCTCGATTGGGTGATTGGGCAGAAGATTTAGATCAGGGCTCTGTGTCAAGGAGGATTTGTGCTCATTGCCTGATGGTCTAGGTTCTTGAAAACACATTTCCAAAGCTTAAGAGGATGAGGTCTTGAGCAAACTGTTTGACGCTGCTGTGAGAAAGGGAGTGGAGCAGGTGATGTGCAGGGAGATCTTCCAATCAAAACTATTCCTTATCTCTGTGAAATGTCCCAGGTCTGGATCTACCAAACTGAATGTTCAAATATGATCTGTCTCTTCTGGAAACTTTTCTCTCCATCTCTTGCTTGTTGATTCCTGGCATCTACACAATGTTGTAAACCAACAGATAGTCTTTGTTGGTGGTATTTGAGTCTGTATTTTAACTGAAATGAAGGTAATTTTTCCTTTCTTTTAAGAAAAGAAAGTTTCAACAGGCAGAAACTGTTAAAAGAAAGAAAAGAATATCTCTGCTTCTTTACTTATGGGAAATCTTTTAACAACTCATCTAGACTCAAGATCTTTATGAAATATGGACCTTTCACACTCCAGATAAAACCCATAATACTTCCTCCTTACTAGTGAGGTATATTAATAGCAGATTCAGCTTGACATGATGGTCATTAAAGCCCTCAGGAGCTGTGCTGTAAATGTCAGGAACTGTTGTCAGAGAGTTAAAGGCTTGTTTCGTACAGGCTACAGTAAATCTGTCTTGTTTTCTGTCATATGTAGAGGTACAAACATACATTCAATTGCTTATATATAGTGAAGAAAACCAGAAATATGCCTATTGATGTATTCTTTAAGAATATTAATACCGGATATGCGTGAAAAATAACTTTAATAGTCTTGGCATCAGTGCCTCATCATCCTCGGATAATATTTATGTACTTGCTGAATTTATTTTGCTATCCAAATAACCCATGTAGAAGATAGAAGAAAACAAAATAGAATAATGACAATAAAGTTTCAGAAAAAAATAATGTCCTTAAAGGATAATTTGCACCAGTGATGATGTTTCCAGTTTCTTTCAGAAAGACATGCTCTTGGCTATTATATTTGCAATTCCATTGAGCTGCTACAAGGAAATGTAGTACATCACCACTTTTCATGGACTCAAGTATTGTACCCGTTTGTGGGTCAATGCACTCACACAGCCAATTCATTATAAAATCAGGCTAAAATATTATGCAAATAAGCCTACTAGCCCACGTTAAATTACAGCTACGCTATGTTACACAATAAACAACTCCATAGTGACTTGTTATTTATTTTCACTTCTTATGCTAAGCCAAAACTAAGCAAAAATACTTCACAATGTAGACATTTAAATGAAATTGAAATACTCATTTTCAGGGATCAAAACCTGCTTCTCAGTACCATTGCCTAAAGTCCTCGGATTACCTGCATTTAAATTTCTCATCACAGTTCTTTAAAAGGTCTTGTTTGCAAATTATGCAATTATATTGAACATCCAAGTACCTTCTATTGGAATATATATAGATTGGCTTCTGCTTTAAAGTGAAAATATAACAAGCTAGTCCATGGCAGTGAAACATTAAAACTAATGAATCATTATGCTCATTCTCTGACTTAAAATGGATTCTGGTCTGAAATAAACATTGTTTGAATGATAAAGTACTCATAAGTCTTTCTTTAAAGTTCATAATTTGCCTCTGAATAAGGTATTTGTTTGATTGTTTGCCAAAGAGCCCCAACAATTGTTTAAATATATTACACAAATTTTGTAATATGTCATAACTCCCCAGAATAATTCTGGTTGTGAATGAAACATAGAAATAAAATAAAGGGGTATTGCCAAACTCAGCAGATTCTGAAAATTTTTGAAGAAAGGACAGGGCAAACTTTCCCGCTCCCATCTTTTCTTTTTCTTATATTTACTTTTAAGAACTGTAGCTAATGTCATTCATTCTCTTTTTCGTCTCTTTACTTCCCATTACTTTGTGAAAACACATTGTAATAATGTCAATCTTATTATTCCCAGAGTCTCAAGGAAATATGCTTTCCATGTGTCCACTGAGGAACATCATACCTTAATGCTGGAATTCAGCCACTAAAGGTTGTTTACAGACTATACTCTCGTGTTTGAGGATAGTATGGTTCCTATGTGAGTCTATTTTCTTAAAGAGTTGTAAAATCTATTGAACTACATTTTCTACTTAGGCATGATTATGCATATAAGAGGGAAAATCGATATACCTCATTGAAATAAAAAGTAAGTGAAGACCAAACTAGTCAGTGTGCTTAACTCATGAAAAAAACAGTAAGATTCAGAAGAACAGTACAATAGTTAGACAGTTTTTTCTTACAATACATGGTCCTGGTAATCTTGGTCTTTAGAAGTACAACAGTGAAATTACAGCTGTAGAATGAAAGCAATCATTCCTTCCACAGTACTTATCATGCTTAGATATCTGAAGACATTATGTGATTCTCCTATGAAACCACTGAATTATTTCAAGCAAGGATGAATCTGTATTTGAATGCCATAAATGGCAATAAGGGACAGTCGTAACATTTTTTTGTGAAATGCATATCCAAACAAAGATCTACTTAGGATTAACTATGGTAATAAAAATCCTAGCGAAAATATAGAATTTATCAACTTGAAAGTCAGATAGGAATTGTCTTATCCAATTCTACCATCTAAATATTAGGCAAAGCCTAACCTAGTTAGACTCCACAGAATATGAGTTTAAAGGGACAGACACTCCAGTCATGGCACTTTATTTGATACAAAAGTAGGTGGTGAAGACATACTACCTAAGGATGTTTCACTCCTCGTATCCCTCCATTGAGGGATTTCATGAAACAACTAATTGAGAAATCTAACTTCTAGATAATGTTGTGTAACCAGTCCAACACTTAACCAAAGCAAACCAAATTTTACCTGCTTTCTTAAAGCAAGAGGCCGTCTGTAAATTGCAAGAAAACTTCCATGAAAATCAGTCCATTTTATTTCTATTTTGATCAGCTACAAGCTTAACAATATCTCTTTGCATGTTAAAACTGTCACACTCCCTTCTTATCACACAAACACAAGTGAACCTTTGGGTTTTTTTTTTGTTTTTCGTTTTCTTTTTTAAAAAAAATGTTACAAACAAATTAACATGCCAGGTCTTAAATCTACTTATCATCCACAAATCTTGAGGGTTTTTCTTTTTTCTCCCCATAAAAAGCCCTAAGGTTTGTATTTTTTTTTTAAAAAAAAAGGAAATCTTCTTGGACTATTAGATCACAACCGAAACACTCCTAGTTGCTCAAACATGGCTCAAACAGCTGCAGCCCAGAGGCCGTTGATGCTTCAAGGAGTCTCCAGGACGGTGAAGGGCAGTGGCATGGGGCTGTTGGGCCCTTAAAGAAATCAGGGTGCCAGTGAGGAATAGTGTTCAGTGCAGAAGGGGTGCAAAATTGACCCCCACCAGAATGGGGAACTGGTCCAGGGAGTTATTCCTATGACAACTGCTGCACACAGGTAGAGATTGCTGCTGCTTGATTCATCACATATTTTGAATATCTCCCAATGATAATTGAACTGTGCACAATGTGGGCCCAGTAACTAAAATCATCGTCCTCTCAGCACTGTTTTTGTCAGATTACATAGTTCAGAACCTCCTTGACAGTGAGTCATCCTCATCCATCCAGTGGTAAAGGGGTGAGCAGCCATCACACGCTAATCACATAATATCAGCTACAGCTGAAAGTATCTCTTTTCCTGTCACTTAGTCCTTGCTGGACACAAATATTTTCTTTGCTCCTTTCTCTTTTGTTGGAGGGCGATGTATAACTCCGACCCACTGCCCCTACGCGTAGTCTGGCAGAGGACAGGGGACACTGTGTTGTCTGGAGTTAGTAGCTGACACAAAGAGCAGATGTCTTAGACTAACAAACACACATCAGATGCTACAGATCCACCAGCAGTTAAATGAAGCCCTTATTTTTCCATGACAATAGGAGCCCTGGACCCTGCAGCTGCTGTATAAAATATGGTAAAACCCACTGAAATCCAAAGTCAGAGGACGTAAGGTAGATTCAGCCTCTAACAGTCTTATTTCTGCTGCTCTCTACACTTCGGTGGCCTGCCTTTAGATCTGAAATGAAATAAAACAGAAATGAAAACAAAAAAAAACAGAAGGAAACACACTTCCTCCTCCTCGTTGTGTGTGCAGGAATATTTCTCTGGCTTAAATATGCTGCAAAGTGGTGCATGTGTATGGTCATGCTCACATCTGTATCAGTAAGATGAGCTTTCCTCTGTCTTTGCCGAATCTACCCGTGACAATTGTATTACAGATAATGGTACTACAGTGGGCTTCTGTCTGTATAGCTTTTGCTGTACATATTTATGAATACATCAGATGGCAAGAAGTTAAAAGAAATATTCTTGGAAACTCCACACCCTTTGTTCTTCCTACAAATGCTATCCTCATTAAATGAAGACAAATACCTAATCCTTTGTTTTTCCTCAGTTTCCTTGTTTCCAGTGCTACAGAAAATCTCTCTGAAAAGCCGGTTATATTTCAGAGATTTGTCCATGGCTTGGCCAGGTGCACTCTCAGCTGGTTTAAGAACTGGCTGGATGGCCGGGCCCAGAGAGTGCTGGTGAATGGGTCACCAGTGTTGTCCCTCAGGGATCAGTGTTGGGTCCAGTTCTGTTTAACATCGTTATGATTTAGATGAGGGTATTGCGTCCATCATAGGTAAATTTTCAGATGACACCAAGTTGGGAGGGAGTGTCGACCTGCCGGAAGGCAGGAGGGCTCTGCAGAGGGACCTTGATAGGCTGGAGAGATGGGCTGAGTCCAACAGGATGAAGTTCAACAAGGCCAAGTGCCACGGACAGAGTGGCTGGAGAACAGTCAGGTGGAAAGGGACCTGGGAGTACTGATTGACAGGAGGCTAAAAATGAACCAGTAGTGTGCCCAAGTGGCCAAGAAGGTCAATGGCATCCTGGCCGGTATCAAGAATAGTGTGGCCAGCAGGGCGAGGGAAGTGATCCTTCCCCTGTACTCGGCATTGGTGAGGCCACACCTTGAGTATTGTGTTCAGTTCTGGGCCCCTCAGTTCAAGAAAGGTATTGAGGTGCTGGAGCAGGTCCAGAGAAGAGCAACAAAACTGGTGAAGGCACTTAAGCACAAGTCCTAAGAAAAGAGGCTGAGGGAGCTGGGGTTGTTTAGCCTGTAGAAGAGGAGGCTCAGGGATGACATCACTCTACAACTGTCTGAAAGGAGGTTGTAGCAGGTGGGGGTCAGTATCTTCTCCCAGGCAACCAGCAACAGAACAAGAGGGCACGAGCTTAGACTCTGCCAGGGAAGGTTTAGGCTGGATATGAGAAAAAAGTTCTTCACAGAGCGAGTGATCAGGCATCGGAATGGCCTGCCCAGAGAGGTGGTGGATTCACCATCCCTGGAGGTTTTTAAAATAAGACTGGATTTGGCACTTAGTTCCATAATCTAGTGATCATGATAGTGTTGGATTAAGGGTTGGACTTGATGATCTTGAAGGTCTGTTCCAACCCAGATAATTCTATGATTCTGTGATTTTATGTGTGCCTCACTCAGAAGTAAACTGCTTTTAACTTTACATTTGTAACTTCACTAGGAGAGGCCATTTGACAGTTGAGCTAACATGTTTAACTTTAAAATATCTAAAAGTCTTACGAGCTTGTATCAAAGGCTAAGGAGCACCATATTAAGGTTTTATCTGTACTATTAAGAGACGATCATGTTTAGGGAAGGAACGTAGTCCCAATGGACTGTGCAGTTATAAGAGGAGAAAGTTAAACTTACATTTCCTTGGAAAATGGATTATAATCTCCACTTTCTTCCTGGAGTGAAATAGCAAGGCTGTATGAAAACGATAGCCTCACCTTTTGCTCAAAATGAGCAAAGATGTCCAAAATGTGAGTTCATTTGCTGAAGCAGTACAACGTGCTTTGAGGCCACGGTTTCAAGACAGTGATGGGCCAGGCATCCGGGGCCTTTCCAGAAGATTGTGCTGCAGCTTTATATAAGGGAATGCAGTTCTGTTGGCAAATGGCGACTGGATTAACGTGATAATCCAGAGAGCCAAAGAATGAGAGGATAAGGCCATCCAATCTTCTCTATTACTGCAATTGTAAATCCCTTTTCATTCACATACCCTTAAAAGTGAGAAGGTTTTGGAAGGGGAGAACATGATTAACTTATGTGTTTTCTAGCAGGGAGAAAGCCAACAAAGAGGCCCAGAGGGTTTTTCAATCTATGTAGAAAAGGAAGCAAATTGGGTTTCTTGGTTTTCACAAGTGTCATATGGGAACATATTCACATGCAAGTCTAGGCAAGTGTTGGCTGATATCAGTTCTTGTTAATCAAAATGGGATCAGCATCCATATGTGTCAGAAAACTGTGGAAACTATGTTGCAAATAGGCAACATTAAAAGGAAAGCAACTATATTATGAAATCCAGATACATTATTTTCACCACTGGAGGCCTCCCGTATTTTTCCATTAATTATATAAGAATATATTAAAATTTTAAAGAAGAGTCAGAATATATGGCTTAAGCAAAGTGTATTTCCTTCTTCTAAATGCAGGTGTAGGCTCTGAAAAAGGATTGTTTACATTTTCAATACATCTTTCTTTCAAAAATAAAAAATAAGATTTTATCAACAGCAACAACGTCTTTCAATAACATGTGTCATAATACAATGGCAGAAATATTTACAAAGAAAAGTGGGGTTATTTACTGTTATATAGGGAAAAATGAGGGAAGTTAAGTGATTTTGTCAAAGCTGCGTACTGGGCCAGCAAATCTCAGCCCTCATGTTCTTGATTCTGTTCTCTTATTGTCAGAATTTTTGGGATGCCACAAAACAAACAATGAAGTGGAAGGTGTACTAGTCTTGTTACCTGCATGGCCCTCATTACCCTAGAGGCCAGATGCTTTAACAACTCCAGTGTATTTATCCTCATGAAACACAGCATCAAAAGAAGGTTTTTTCAATGCTAAGAAATCTCAGGTCCTCTAAATTCTAAACAGTTATTCTTACATCTGGACTGTCTTTACTTTTTCTAAGTATGTTTCTTTAAATAGATTGTGCCTGACCTACTAAATGCAGTTATTATCCTTCTTTATTGCAGTTTAAGCAATGTAGGTAAATTTATCACATAATCCAAATCATTTAAATAAAAAATGTTTGAAATTTTATTAGTTGAATATGACTGTGAGATAAACCTTTATTTTTGATGATCCAGCTGGCTATCTGTTTAAATACCATGATATTCATCATTGTTATCAAAACCATTAATAGAACTTAGTTTTTATTACTTTCATTTAAATATAGCTTTCAGACATTTACCACTGCGTTAAACCAGAACCAGCAAGTTGTTTAGTTTGTACCATATGTGTCTGTAAGTACTGCATTTACCTGACTAGATGAGTACCTTTAAGAGCTCTGTTTTTTTCAGATGTTTTACCTTTGTTTGGAGTTTAAATCTAAACTAAAGGAATACCTACCCATTTGTGAACCTCACACTCACAAGTATTTTAAGTGCTTGGATACCCAGAGAACAGTTTTAATATGTGACAGACCAGGAGAGTCTGTAACACGAGGTCTGCCAACATTGCTGTACCAGGAACGTGCCAAGAAGACATAAGCTGTTGCTAAAAATATAGCTTCTAACACCTTTGAAAATTATTTAGCCTTTCTGAAGCAGATGAGAATATTAGTGCAATGGTGGGAGGTAGATCTCTGCTAAATAAAGTCTGGAAATAGAACAGCCCTCCACAAATCCTTTTCTGAGAGCAAGAAATATGTCATACTTAAGACGATAACCAAATTAAAAAGAAGTAGATTTCTCAGTGGGGCAGTGACTTGGCATGCAAGTTCATTTCTGGGTGTAAGAATTTTAATTCAGCTATATGTATAAAGCACATCTGAGTGACAGAAAATTGCTGGTACCTTCATTGTTATAAGAAGTCATGAGAGAACATGGTCACACAATATGGTTTTGGTTTTTTATACGAAGAGTGAGCAAATCTAGAATACCAGAGCTATTTTAGAGAAATCTCAGCATACTAACAAAACCAGCTTTTGCAATCCAGTGTTTCAGAAGGCAGTCTTGCTTAAATTGGAATGAAAATGTCAATATAATCTATTCCTCTACAATTACAAAAAAGGATTTACATTAAAATACTATCCAGCAGTGCCCACTAGGGCAGAATGTGTCTTCCCTTTTCCTGGATGAGATGTCCTTATGACAATGTTTCTCTTTTACCCTAGTTGCCCAAAATATCTCAAATGTTTAATAATTAGGATTTTGTTGGAAATCCATTGCTTTAGTGACTGTTTCTCCTGCTTTTCTTTGCCAAGAAGAATTCTAATATCTCAAGAAGCAGCCTATTAGAGATTTATTGCCAGAAAATTCTCAGCGCCAAGTCCCTGTCTTCTGAACTGAATCCTACTAACTGGTCCCCAGAATTTCATGCTATAGTCGTAGTCCTCCTCTTGTACACTTAAAATACTTTTCTGTGACAAAGATTTTTACGGTAGTTAGTTAATTTTTTTTGCAATGTGCTTCCACCATCCTTCTTGTCACCATTTCTTTTACATTTGGGGTAGGCACGCCTACATAAATGTCTCTTCAGCTTCAGAACACTTACTGACCCCATAAAGAATTTCAGGTACACTATTAGAAGGCTTATAGGAATTGAACAGTAAAGCACACTGTATCGTTCACAATTAGAAAAAGAGTTATAGCCCATTGTATCTTCAGATAAATGAAAAATATTACCAGTACAAAGACATAGTTATCGTGAAAAAAAAACCATTATGGCTCAAAAGATTTTTGAGTAATTTATGTGAAAATATTATTTCATTAAGGCTTAATATTTTATCTTATCTTTTTGATGAGTCATCTTCTCATGTATTTCAGAAGTCTGTTTAGGAGGACTATTTGATATTTTCCATTTCTCTTCGCTAAATATTTAACATTTGTCATGAACTTGATGGAATCACCTTTTGTCTATCTTACTGCGTCTTTATCAGAGATCTAGGAGAAGTATCCTTCTGCTTGCTCTCATGGATACAGGAAAACCTGACACATCTGAAGCTGAGTATTAGCAAACATTATGGCCAAAAAAATTATGTTCTACAGCAAACTTGGATTATGTATATTTCCTCATTATTTTCTTTAACTCTGAAGTTCATTGTGGCAAAAATCTGGGTAAGGAGAACTACACAATTTGAATGTGTTTTGGTTCTAGGCATTTCTTAGACAAAGCATATACTATAACACAGGCTGAGTGATAGAAGCTTTGAGATGCTGGATTTGACAAGAGTCCTTTTAGAACAAAAGAGATACAACATTTTGCTGAATTAGTTTGCACCTTGGCAGGATTAGGGGTAGGCATATCTAGCCAAGATAACAGAAGAATTGGCTTAAAATTTCCTACTAAATTAAAAACATACTATTTTGATTCCCCCAAAAGATCAATGTCTGTTTTACTCCTCCTAATTACTATTTATTTTGTTATTTGGTTACTGCTCTCAGAATATACAAACAAATGTCAGAGATTTGGAAATTTATTTCATCAAGGATGAGTCTCCTTTAGTGAAAC
Source organism: Tapera naevia (assembly GCA_033556795.1). Taxonomy (NCBI): domain Eukaryota; kingdom Metazoa; phylum Chordata; class Aves; order Cuculiformes; family Neomorphidae; genus Tapera; species Tapera naevia. The sequence goes on along the minus strand of JAUMJJ010000014.1, from coordinate 2,194,773 downwards.
ATGACCTGCCAAGAAGATAAAGACTAATGATTGCATGGAGTTTGTCAGATGGTAACACGATATGATTTTGTCTCTTTATTCAAAGAATGCGTAAATCTGGAACAGCAAAGCTAGGTAGGCTGAAGAAGGGCAGTCTTCTGAGTATTTTTGGAATCAAAATCATAATTCAGTGTAGACCAAAATGCAAGATAATGCTATATCGAACCCTGGTTGTAGTTATTACTCCGTGTGTGTATTTATGTATTCATTCTTCTATAACGTAGATACCTCTAAATATTTGTCTAGCATAGGCTTCTCTTCTTCTTGCATGGTAATTTTTTTCTTACACTTCCAGGTTTTCATTTTTCCATTTTCATTGATTTGGGTTTTCCTCATTTATTCAGGCTATTGAATCAAGGGCACAGAGAAAGCTATTCTATTTAAAATAGCATGCTTGCATAGTAGCGATATCTCCAGTGCAAAAACTGAAGTCATATATGCCAAAAAAACTTTTTCTCTTATGTAAATTATTTGTGTATTATTTTTTCTCATTGTCTTCAAACTTTATGCCTCAGTACATTAGCAATGAATTTAAAATCACTTATATATTTATTCCACAGGAATAACCTAATGGTGATTGCAAATGCCCACAGTAACAATAGGATATATAAATTATGTCTATTGCATGTTGTGGAAGATGTAGTTAATTCCTTGGAGGAGGGGAGGTGTTTGGGGATTTTGCTTTCTGGTTTTTTTTTCTAAAAGTGTATTTAACTATATAGCTCAGAAAAATGTCTTCTCTATGTATTCACTGCATCATTGCATCACACAATAAGAAAAGTAAGTCAGTAAGTAAGACAAATTATTTAAAAAAATATATTCACTTAAGCAATGGCATACAGAAGGTGAAACAACTAGTTCTGGACAGCAAAAAGTGTCTAGGAGACTAACTTATGCGTATTGTTTCTTGGGATAAGTTAAGTAGATCTTCTTGCTAACTTCACAATGGAGAATAACCCATAGGCATTCTGACTGACTAGTTGACTAATCATCTTTTGTGAGGTCAGATGAGTATGAAACATGGGTGTACTGTCCTCCATTTTGAGCTACTAAGATCTCCCGCTTTCCAGGAGATTCGTCTAAGGATCAAGGGTATCCCAAGATACTCTTTGTTAACTATGTCCTAGTCGCTTTCCCACAGTTACATCACTTGGTATAAAACTAGGGAAACATCCCATTAATTCACAAATGAAGCAGCTGGGTCTCCACTTTAAAGTACAGTGACTACACATTTTGATTCTCGAAGGTGGTCTAAAGCAGACAAAATGTTAACCTGGTCTCCCTTTGGACAGCTACCCACTGTAATACAGAGCTGGTTTTGCTCCACCAACTTTCTCTGACACTGAAAGCCTTTCTTTACACATAAGCGAAGAGCTCAATCATCCCCATATAAAGATAACTATATAAAAGCAAAAAATGTCACTTTTTCCTTTTTGTTATTGTAATTTTTTAAGAAAATGTTGGCTTAGGCATTTAATATCAGGAGTAGCTCATGGCTGCAACTCATAAGCACAGGGAGACACATCCTTACAGCTAGTCACAGCCATCTACTGTTCTTTGTGAAGATTAAGATGCCATATTGAATACACAGTTAGGTGCCGTCACGGCTTTTCTGGAATGTCCAGATGCCCAGCAAAGTCATGTAGCGGCAAACTTCACCTGATTGGATTTAGAATTGTGCAGATTCAGACATGTGGCGTTCACTAAACTGATACACGTGCAGAATCAAGATCAGTGTTGGTTAGTATGCTATGCTAATACACATAACCTTCAGTGGGTGGACGTTAAAATAGATGATTGAGATTTCCTAGTAGGCAGTTTAGGTCTTTGCTCACAGAATTTGCTTTCATGCATCCTGTAATTAAATACTTAGAGATGTCTTTGCATCCAGCATAGGCATCTAGTTTGGAGCTCTGGCTTTGTTAAACAAGGTAACTAGAGGTTAGCTCTTTCAGTTGTTGTTGTTGTCTTAGACATTGTCTAAGTTCTTTTTTTTTCTTTTTCTTTTCCTCCCCACAGAGTTCTAAATGTCTATGAATCATTTAGCCATCTACAACAGCATAGGCTTATTTTAAAACTCATTTAGATATCTAGTGTTTAAATGTATACAAACTAGATGAAGAAAAACAGTTTTGAACAACCATTGACATGCAGCTCTAATCCTAAGCGTTAATCATTCACAGAAACACAGCTCTAGGCAGGAGAAAATCATAAACAGATACTGGAAAGCTTCCTGCCACTAAGATTCTCTTCTTGGGCTAATATTAGAGTCACTGGTTCTCATAGAGAAAAAGACAGGTTTCAATTAGCCAGATCAGATACTTCAGGTGGTGTGACCATGTCTGCAAAGATTTCTGACGTCCTGATCATACACTTGGGCTTTTAGAATATTTTTTCATGTGTAACTGGCAACACACAAACTGATACCACACTGGTTGTGCCACAAGTAACTAATCTGTTAGTGTTTAAACCAGTCTGGATATTCATTAATTGCATTTGATCTCATCATTAGGAACAGAGGAAAATTAGATGACCAGTTTAGACTACATATTTATTTTAGATAACTAAAGTTAGATAAAAATAACCGCAGTGCAAATTCATTAGTGCCAGTATTGTTGCATGCTAAAAAACCTAAAAATTTGTTACTAGCCTGGATCATCAGATGCCTACAATCCTCCTACTCTGTATGAACATATGGAAGATGGTTTGGTCAAGATTTCATCCGTTCCTCCCATGCTCATCTGTTAAACAGTGATAAATCTCTATTAAGTGGTTCATACAAACGCATAAGAGGAAATCTAGCATATTTTCTTCCTGTTCTAACCTTTTTGGAGACTTTTTCATATATGCTGTTGGAAATCCATGAAATATATACACTTTTTATTTTATGCTGTAAAGGATTAATGGATATAAAAGCATAGCTTATTTAATCACAGATATTTTAGTGAAAACAATTGTTTGCAGGATTCATTTTTCTACTTTTTATACCAGTTCCTTCTACCTTTAAAGAAAAATCTCTAGAATTTTGTATGCTACATAAATTAATGGATTTATTCTGTTTTATAAAAAAAAAAAGGAAGAAAAAATCTCTGACATTAGGCTATAAGCTAATTCTTAAAAAGATGAAGGAATATTCTTTTATTAATTGGTCTTTAATATAAATGGACCTGATCCTTATTTCATAAATATAATATGAAAATTTTTGTTTCCTGTTATTGATATGCTTATTTGTAACCACTCCTATGATCTTTTTGAACACTCATTTCCTGTATCTTCTCAGTTCACATCCCAAGCTCAGAAACAATGTATTTTGTTTGAAGCAGCACTTCCCATATATTACTCATTGCACTTATTGGAAGAAGTGTTTTATTTAAGGGGCAGTTTTTTTCAAGTAGCTTAATGCAATCAGTTCTATGATGCCCTATATTCATAATCATCAGAAAGAGAACAAGATGCTGGAATTGTCAATAAAACCCTGAAAAAACACATCCTACAGCTCAGCTTAATCTAAATAAATTGTGAAAATAGCATGTTAGATATGTTGAAGCCCTATTTAGAATTATTACCCAGTGTGATCTAGATAAATATTGCTCTTGTTAGACAGAGCCCAAGCTGATAAGGATTGGTAAGTGTGTCCTGCTTGAGTGTTAGAGTGGATTGATGTTCTGTCCTATTTTCCTAATTGGTTTCTTCTGAATGTCATTAGGATGATTTGCTGTGTTTTTTTGTTGCTATTGGAAAAGTCAATAATACTGCAAATACTAAATCATAATATTGATACTGTAATGAATATTTTGAAACTTCTGGTTAAAGGAGGAACGTGAATTATGGAAATATGGACTCTTTCTTACTTTGTAGAGGCAAGGTAACATCGCATTTCAAGGTAAGTTTTTAACAAATGAATTGGTCCGCTCCTCTAAAGCAGAAGGAGGATTTTGAATATTATACTTTCATGTTCTAGCACTTTTATAATGCTTATGAAAACATGGGAAAAACTATTGAAATAAAGTTCAGGTTTAGGGCATCGTATGTGTTCAAACAATCAGAATTCCAAAATGTAGTAAGATTAAATGTATTTTCTGGTAAATAATTCAAAATCAGGTCTAAACATATTTCACATACATCTAGATCCAGTGTTAAGATTTGCACTTACTAGCACCTTGCCATTATCCAGACACAGAGCATGGCAATGAACACTGACAACCAGTCACTGAAAGATAATAGGAAAAAACTTTTAAGCATTTAGGTTTGCCAAAATAGTTGGTTTGTCTGATTTGCCCAGTGTTTCTTCTAGACAAAGGAAATTTCCATTAGGTCTAACAAGAGGTAAATTCGCTTTATTGGATAAGATTATGCCCTTAAATCTACATTATGTCATAGAAAGTCATGGGCAAAACTACAGAGAGTGACAGCAACAAATAACCATTAACTAGATGGGTGTTGTGAACTTTCAGTTTTCAGCTGAATGCATTCACTGGGCCTGCAAGTCAATGTCATCTTGAAGACAGCATAAAAGTCGCGTCCTCTGAACTTTCATGAAGAAGTGAGCTGAGATGATTGTTAACCGAAAGGTCAGATATAGAGTAAAATTATGGATGGTCTTGTAAAAATATTTTGTTCACACAGGGGATGAAGCTTATTGTGAAAATATTTTTTAAAAAATATATTTTTCTCATACAAAGTACTTATTCAACAAAATCAAAACTGAAGCAAGTAAACGTTCTGTTTGAACAATTCTCCAAAAACAGATCTAAAAAAAAAGGATTTCAATATTTTTAAAAGGATAACTTTTGGGTTTTGATATAAAATTGATTCTAGTTTTGAAGTTTTATGTTTAACTTAAAATAAAATCTTTAAAAATTAAAAATAATATCTGAAAGCAAATGATTCAGTACTAAGAAAAAGTTTATCATCTCACTTATTTTTTTCTCTGTGTTATCCTTTTTTATATATATTCCTAGATTTTTACTTTGTATCTCAAACTTATATAGAAAAAACCCTTCAAAATCTGTCACAGGACAGAAAATTCACACAGCTGTACCTTTACATGCCATCTGTCTCCTTCTTTAGTTTCAGCATAGGGTAAGCTATTTTTGATGATAAAGGGTTGTACTTCAATGATAGTCTACAGATGAGTTTGCTGCCTGGACAAGCACTAGTTTAGGCCACTTGACAATTTTTTAACTTCTAAAGCACAGAGAAGTCAGTAGAATGTATTGTAACAAAAAAAGGGAAAGAGATGCTTTTGGTTACTGCGTAGGTAGGCTGAGATCTTTCACCAGTGATGAACCTTATATCTCTTCTCCCATTTTCAAAAGTATTTCGTTTCCTTCATCATGGTTCTCTACTCCAAAAATCATTGTGAATTTGATTTGCATTGTCTTCAAATGATATTTGTCTGCATAAACCTGATTATGGGCTTTGAACTTAACTCTTTGTGGGAAAAATATCTTGTGCAGGAAGAGAAATATCCCCAAATTTATCGCCACTTTAAGGTTAGAAACAGAATACAAAGGTCTTCAAATCTATCAACAGATAGAGGAAGGCAAACTCAAGGTAAAAAGACAAATTTTGAGTATTTTAGTTTTAATTTCTTTTTCTTTTTTTTTCCTCCAAACTAGTCATCCCAAGTACTTTTCTTCTGAGAGGAGAAAACTGTACCTGCAAGACCCAGTTTAAGCAAGATTGTGCTTTGAATCCTATCAAGGTATTTAGAGGTGACCTGGTGCACAGGGTAACTGCTTTCTCCCTGGTGTAGAAACTAAACCCAACTTTCTGTATGCTCCTTTCTGTATGCTCCTTTCTGTGACAACCATCATTTATTTTAAGCTGGCTCTGAATGGACATTACAACTTTTTTTATACTAGACTTGTAAGAAATCTTAAAAAACTAATTTAAGAAGCCATTTGTAAAAATTTCCACTGGTAATAAATGTTCTGAGCAAGCCAAGAATTACCAGATAGTAATTGCATAAGGAAAAGACCTGCAAATATGTACCTGCTAAGAAGAAAAGAATTTGAAGTTCTGGTCTCTCACTAACATATCAGCATCCAGAAAACCTCTCTACTGTTCCAGTTCTCTCAAAGCACTACTCTGGTTAGTTTTCCATTCCTAATATGTGCATGTACTACCATTTCTTACCTTCAATGAGAGTAACAATGGACATTCAGATAATAAATAAATAAATAAATAAATAAATAAATAAATAAATAGTTTCTAAAAAATAAGGAATATTACACAAGCACTTGAAAGGGCAGGTGTAAGCCCCTTATAAAGGCAGCATTTGATGCTGAGGTATTATTCAAGTGTATTTAGAAACGTTAAGATCACGTATAGTGAAAATCAGTCTGCCTGAGCTTAACTATTGTTTTAAATAATTGGAAAGGCACACCACTGCCTGAAGCATTCAGCATGATAACCAATACAGAAAGACAATCAACTGTTTAAGAAGAATAAATGCTTATAGTAGCGTAAGTGAATATTTCTAATTAAACCGTGAGACTGATTTACTGTGGGAGAGGTATTCATTATGGAATCACTAAGGATATATTCAAGTTATTCATTCTATTTTGTAGCATTTGTCCTCATATAATATATCAGTATGGTGGGCATGAATTTGATAGCTGTATATGTAAGGGTATAGTCATTGTTGCAAATATATCAGAAAATTTTGTTTTATTTATTATGTCAATAAATTTTTATGAAGAAAAACAAAGCAATGAAATCATCGCATCATGGTATTGTAAATAATATGGTCATGGGGAAAGGTGAGAGTAAGTGAAATGAATTGGTGCTTAGGATAATGAAAGTGAGGGACTAACGGGACCCAAAGGATCCAAGTAAAATACTAACAGATTTGAGTAAGCTTCCTACAGCTCCTCGGAGAGTAATTCTATTTGGTTTTGACCAATAAACTGCAACAGTCCTTCAATTCTAATCCCGGGATTTTTATAAGCATTTTGCCCATTCACACTGAATTTTGCAAGAAGAAAACAGGAGAGAAAGTTAATAGATCCACAAGGACTGACGGAAAATAATTGAATAATTCCATGAGAAGAAGAGAATTATATGTGACTACAACCATGGAAGGATGTTACTTTCTTTTCAGTGTACAGGAAGGGAATTAAAGAAATTTATGAGAAATGTCAGAGGAGAAATAAATTGAGCGAACTACTTTCTATCTATCTATCTGTCTACCTAAGATATTTTCCTCTAGACACATCAAGCTACACAAGTTCACACTGTGCTATTATTTCTTTGCTTTACAGGGCCTCTATTCTTCAGGGGAAGAAAGCAGATCTCTCATTGTTTTAGTAATGTGATGAATAATCAGCCCTAGAAGGCAACTAAGTTAACGTAAAATTATTTTTTAGTTTCTGTTTGGTTTTTTTTTTTTAATTTTACTTAGTCTAGATTTACGTGAAACCAATACAAAATAAAGCAAAGTACATATGCAATAATAATTTGCTTTTACTGCAATTGGAAAAAGATACTCAGCTTTAAAGAGTTACGTCCAGGAAGAAGTGAAAAGTAGGGGAAGTCACATGAGAAATCTTTTTTTTTATTATTAAGTTCTTTTGCAAAATCAGCTCCTGGGTTTTAACTGTTTGCTTTGGTTAACTGCCACTGTATTCTTAGCAAATCTTAAGTAAACCAGTCAACCTTTCCAGTTTCACCCAACATTACCTCTTGGCATTTAGGCTAAGTAGGTAAGGTACAATAATCGCTGGATGGTAAAACTCCCCCATTTGTTTAGAATTTCATGCTCATACTTGTGAGTCTCTCAAGTGTGAGATTTTTTTCTTTCCCCTTTGGTTAAATATACACAAAGAATGAGCCTCAGTCACATCTCATTTAGTTCCTAAGAAGTGCAGGATCTCGACTTGGGAGTCACCAGTGGAGCTCTTAGAGGCTATTTGTAGCCCTTTTAAAACCAGGTAGCTGCAGTAAGAGAACCTGAATTGGTTAACATCAAATTCAAATTGGGAGCATCTTCTTTCAAACAGCCCAAAGTTTTGAGATCCTTCAGGGAAAAGGGATATATAAATGCAAGATATGAATAAAATTACTAATTAGTATCATTACTTCTGTAATAGATTTACCTATACAGCGTAAAAATAGGCTCATAAGTGAACAAGCCTATGTGATCAGATAAATGAAAAGTAGTACACTTCAATGTCTTTCACATTGTAACACATGAAGAATCTATTGGGTTTTTTATATATTTTCGTTGCTCAGTTTGCCCTAGTGGAAAACTATTATATAATATTTTGGTAAAATATCAACATAGATTTGAATCTGATCTTAAAGGTTATTTTTGAAGGTCCAGACTAATATTTGTTCCGCTGCTGTTCTGCCTTTGTCTTTAAGAAGAAACTTTAATACTAAGATAGAATTGGCAAAAAAAGCTATTAGTTGCATGTACACAACTTATCAGTAAATGAGACACTTAAAAGTCCAGCATACTCATGTTCTGATCTTAAATTAGAGTTCTTTGCTATTATTGCAATTGCTCAAAAGTCAAATAAACAAACCAGCATTTTGACATTTGTCAAAAATTATATTGGGGAAAAAAATAATATGAAAATGAATATTAAATATGCAGAAATGAAATATGATCAACAGTCTTCCAGCACAAAAAAAAGAAAAATATTTTTTGTAAGAGCACATTAAAAAGATAAACCAGCCAGCTAAAATTTGAATAAATCAGTTATCTTCTTGTTGTGACACACAGACATGAAAATTGATAACTTCAGAACTCCAGGTCCCCATTAAAATATCTTTTCCAGAGGTGGCCTGTGCCTTAAATCAGATAATGTGTGAAGAATACTTACAATATTTTTATTCCCCCACCACCTCCAGTTTAATAATATTCTCTTCAAAATACTGGTTTCACCTTGTGTTGTGAGCAGATGGCAAAAAACAGTGACCATAGCAATTACATGATAGTACACAAGAAACAGAGAACCAAAAATATAGTGAAGGAAACCTTGGCATTTTTTCATTATCTGGTATTTAAGTAGGGCACTTTTCTGCAAAAGGAGTGGATTATCTGAAGGTTACTTATTCATTTACCAGCAATAAACTAGGTTTGGAGAGTTGAAATCCCTGGTATCCAGAGAGTCAGTAAGAGGCTTCATGCATATGTTCTACTTTATGTTGCTCATCTGCAAAACAATGAGGCTTGTAATGATGTGAAAGGTTTAATGGACTCTCTCCTGGTTTGTCCTCTATCCCAGCTGATTGTTATTTGTTTAGTGTAATCTTCTTAAGACTGTGGTTCCCACAGGGAGAGAAGCAGGCAGTGACTAGGTTGTGGATGGCAACTCATGTCAGGGATCAAGGATCATTCCAGTTAACAGTTTTACATTTAGAATTCACTAATATTTCTGTTTCAGACAGAGCTGAATTTAATTATTTTGCAGAAAAAGAAATTCCTTTGTGTCACTATTTCAAAACTACTTAAACAACAATAAGAAAGTATTATCAGTCAGTTAGTTATTATCCAGCCTCAAGAAAGCTAAGGTAATGATGACAATATTTAGCACGCTAGTAGGCCATTATGTATTAAAAAAAAAAGAATAAACAAGAAAGACAATGGTTATATTTGACAAAGCTCTTCAGGAGAGGTATATTTTGATGCACTAATTAAAACACAATTCCTTAAAAACTGAAGCTTAGCTGATTATTTAAATTTAATAGGAAATAGGAGTTCTAATACCATATGTAGCTTAGAAACCTTAAACCTGAATATCTAAAATTAACCATCTGAGACATCAATATTTTATTTTTAACCTTTTAATTGTTCTTTAAAAATGCAAAGGAAAATAAATCATCTCTGTGGTTTGTTTTCTTTGCAACTTTAATTGTCTGTGGAAATAAATAATTAGCTAGTGTGTGACTATAGAATGTATTAAGAAATAATTTTAAAAACATCTGAAATATATTTTTCACATGCCATTGGCTGTATCACGTTTGCTGCTAAACTTACTTGTGGCACCAAAATTATAGGCCAAGTTAAGGCCTCATTCAATCCTTAAACTTTACATCTGAGTAATTCCCCTGGGAACTGGGTCTTCTACGCATTTAGTGACATCAGATAAAATCATGAAACTGGGATATTTCTCTTGGGAAATTTGCCACTTCATAGGGAATTGTTTTAGATCAGAATGGAGAAAACAGAGCTGTTATGAGGAAGGAAAAATTTACCTAAAAGTAGACTCTGAACAATAGTAATGTGATTAATAGATTCATAGAGAGAAAAAGCAGAAGGGACAACTGCTTCACCTACTTTGACCTGCCCCAAAGCACAGGGCATTTCGTTTCATCTGCTTAACTTTTTGTGGAAACCAGTCATTTGTGTATGACTGAAGCAATACTTGCACTTACCTAAAGGACGTCACCCAGATGACATGAAATTTTAATCCTATGTTTTATGAAAAAAACATTATCACAAGATTTTATTGTGAGTTACATCGGAAAAAATTCAGGATGCCATCTAACCTTACCCTTATCTCAAGGAAGAAACAAAATTAATATAAAATAAAATATATTTTATTTTATTTATTTTTAAGACAGAAAGGTATTGTGGAATATAATTTCCTGTCATCCATAGGAGGAGTAGTGAGGAGTACATTATATAAATTTCATTCTATCAACATTTCTAAAAACTGTAGATACTAAAACTACCAAAAGCTACCAAAATTACTACTGCACAGTAGTACAGGTCTTATCAGTGCTAAATGCCCAGCAGATTACAAAGTATCATTAGTGTTTTTTGCCACAGCTCCATTCAGTAAGCCAGTATGCATTTAATTTTCCATTGTGCCTTGGAAAAATATTTGCAGAACACTGCTTTCCAATTTATCATTTACCATGTGTGAATACATTCCTTTTCCTACGATGGCATTAGTCTTTTGTAACATTTATATAGGCCCAGATATATGAGCTGCTTTGACTGCACAATCCACATATTTTAGAATTATCCTTTTGCCATCATTCTGGCAATTATGCACCTACAGATTTCATATGGAGAGATTGTTATGTTAACTTTCAGAAAAAACAATCCACATTTTCATGAACATATATTTTTGTTTCTCCTCTAACTTTTTTCACAACTTGATTTGCTTCTTTTGATCTATACCAGACCACCGGACCAAGCAGTCCACAAACACTATTTCACCTTTCACAATTCGACAGATCACTATCTGTAGACCTAGCTCTACTTTAAAAATTTGTCCCTCTTGATTGACCAAAATCTTGGCATACATCCCTGAGCAGCAGGCTGATTTTTTTAAATGCATCCTCAAGGGTATAAAATTAAGTTTAACATTTTTTCCCAAACAGTTCTTTCCTTATTCTCTTTTCAAATTTTCTCTGAACACCATCACTTTTTCTGTCATCACTGAAAGTTCTAATCATGTGAGACTCAAACCCGAATGATGTCTTTCCGCATTGTCAGATTCAAGCTACTGCCAAATTTCAGTAAATCTACTTTCCATCACAAGGTGTATCTTTTCCTGTACACCTACACTAATAAAGCTTTCATTCAGGTTTTCATCAAATTCAAAGTGCTTCGGCAAAAATATTACTTTCTTCACTCATTGTTTTGGTAATGACAGTCCTTTCTATTAATTCTCCTTTTATCATACTAAATGGAAACTATGTGTTTTTAAACCCAAAATTCTTTGGAATGTGTGTCTTCTCAGACTTTGTTGTTTACTACTGAAATGTCAGATCAAGTCTCTACTTGGCATTCCTACATATTCTGGAAAATATGTTTGTACACCGTTCTGTGCTCATCTTTGCTGCTTAGAGCTTCCTGAAAATCATCTGATTGTGCTTCTGCAGAATTGTCTCACTTTTTCTTTATTTCAAGTACATCTACTCTTCTCTATCACAGCCTGTAGGTACCTTGTCTTTTTCTCTTGCAGACACTTGATTCACTCAAACAGGAACTCTTGGTTTATGTTTGTAAAATTCACAATACCAGTGGGACCTGGCCTACTGCGGGGCTCATCAGAAACATAAATCAAAGATGAATCTGATGATAGTCAAAAATCTCATTCCAAGTCCAGAAACATTTTGCGTTTTCTGTTTGTTTATTTGCTTGTGTGCTTGATTTGTTTTTTAGAGAAAAGGGAAATGGTACAAGACTTTGTACTCCATGGAATTAAGATATGTATAGGTGTGGAAAACTGAGCATATGGATATTCGAGAAAATGAAGGGAATAAATTACTTCATTATATTGGGTTTTTAGATGACAGAGATTAACATTTCTCATTAAAATACAAGCTCATTTTCTAATAAAAAAAAGTTGGAGGAAAATGTCGAAATATTCCTACTTTAATATTTTCTCCTTTTTTTTTTTTTCTACTTTGTGTCTTCTAAAAAAAGGTGGGAAAAGATTCATGTACTGACAGGGAAAAATGTGAAAGACAGAAACTGATGCGCTACCAAAACTTCACTTGCCTCCTAGTTTACTTTTTTCTATTGCAAAACAGAAAATTAAGAACAAAAGTTTCCTCCAAGTTATGATTAACAGCACTTTTTCACTTTCTGATTAAAAACTGCCATATAGAAAATCCTCCTAATTTTGTAAGTGTTATATTTCATAGCTGTGCACTCTTTTCATAGTCCTTCTCTGTTCTATTTCTACCTCTGTATGGAATACAGTTAGTTATAAATTTCCACCAGTCATCAGTCTATAGGTTTACTGTTCCTATTTACAATTGCAGCTCATGTCACACCTTTCTTTCACAGTTGTGAATGTCGCAAAACACTTTTAAAATCATTTAACTTATGCAGTATAAAACACACAAGTTCCTTCTCCTTTTCCATCACCAAGATCACCAATAATTACTTAAAATATTTGAGCTCATGTTCTGTCTGAAGCAATGTATGTTGAACAAACAAAGTAAAAAAAAAATAAAATTCTTTATTAGTGTTTGAAAAGGATCTTTGCATTAGAAAAATAATCAAGAAGATGATACTTTTCACTAAAGAAATGGAGAAAGGTCTATATCAATGTAGAGATACCATTAGACACTTCATATACTCTATACCATTCTGGTCATACATTATGGAGCAAAGCACATTCAAACCGAACTCAAACCATCCAACCAAAGTCGATTTGGAAAAGAGCTGTTTGTTATGACTACAGAAAAGTAAGATGCATTTTTTTTGAAGGGTCTGTAGACTTATGGTTTTCACAAACTAACAAAATAAAGACTGTGAAGAAATATAATTTCAGTCAATCAACGCATCAGGATAAAAGCAGCAAAGGAAAGGCAAAGAGCTAAAAGCTAATATGTGCGTAAGAATGAACAAGTACAAAATGTTCATACATAAATTTTGAAGAAGCACATCCTAACTTCAGAGGAATAAAAAAACTTGGATACTGACCACACAGAAATGGGTCAGATCTCAGAAGTTCTAAGATGGAGTTAAAAAAAACGCTTTTATGACACGTTTGCTCATGGCGGTGGTGTTGAAACAATGCAACTAGGAAGATTCCCAGAAATCCTGTAAATTCATATCTCCCATGTCAGAAGTGTCATGTCCCACATCCCTATAATATGAATGGAAAGATTTTTTTTTGATGTTAACATAGGGTCTTCTGTAAGTCTTTAGGGTACATAATTAATAGTGCATTCAGACGTACCACATTTTTATGGATGCCCAAGCTGAACATATTCTTTGTTACACCCATTAATCAAAATGGATCAGAAGAATCCTCTGAACAAAAAAACAAACTCTAGAATTCATAGAACTACCAGTTGCAGAGGTTACTTTTTACTTAATTGCTCTTTCTGCTTTTATATGAATTCTTTATGTGCTTTTGTATACATATAATAATACGTTTCTAATAATAAGTATTTAGATTTCTACAGTTCCTCTGTAAATGTGCATATATATGTAGATACATGCATATATATAGGTATAAATATTCATATCCATAGTCATAAACTACCATAAAATACCTTTACCAGAGAGAAGAATAACTGCATGTTTACTGGAAGGCTGCAAATGGTTTTGAACACTTTTAGTGGAACACTTCAACATTTCTCTAACGTAACGATTTGAAAGGGCTTAGGGTCAATACAAATGTAATATGTGGAGGGCAAAAGAAAATTTGACAGAAAATTTGTTCAAAGAGCACAGTAAGGTGACATGTAAAAACAATAATGGGCCATTATGCTGTCTTATTAGAGAAATTAAAGCATTGCACATGCTGTCTGACTCATAGTGTCTGGCTTTTCTACTGAACAACTTGAAACCCACATTTTCAACAAGTAGTGATTTTTTTAACTGTAATTTCCTTTTTAACTCTAAATACTTAATAATAATGGATGTGGAAAACTTTTTGGGGAAGTTCAAAATGCAGAGAGGCACTGGACTCCCACAAATGCCCTTTGGGTAGGCAAGCACTAAAGATTGTATACATACATTATAAATAGAGTTCTTGCAAGTGCAAACAGTGTTATTTCACCTTCTGCACATGCAGAGAAAGCTTCATCTTTCAGAAAGCTTCTTTGTAGATATAGCATTATAGAAAAAGGTGTAACATATATGTGTTAACATATGGAGGATCTATACACTATATAATCTTTTAAATTAGAAATGGAACAGTAGCATCTAATTCAGTTTGAGGGATATGTCTACCTGGAAGAAGCGCAGTGTGTCACCAGCAAACTTTCCAAGCAAAATTTCCTCAGGAAGGTAGAAATTCCCTTCAGTGATATAATTTATACTATTATGTGAATGTAAAGGCAGCTCAAGTGTCAAAGTTCCCAATACAATATTGGACTGATTACTTTTTCCATTACAATGGAACTAGAAAAAATGTTTCTGTGAAGATATGATTATACTTAGTAATATATCTCATACATTCTACCTATAAACTTGAGCTCTCCTGCTCATTGTAGGGTAAATATTTGTGGTTGGGACTCTGATATACTTGCTTGAAAAACAAGAAATGAAGAACACCACATTTGAATTTGTCACAGAGTGAAGATTCAAAATCTCTCTCATCAAACAGGCATCAAGTAAACTTCTCAATGGATATGTATGGAGCAAATCTATCTGAATTTATCCTGTTGGAAGTGACTAATATGCAAACTGCACTCATTTTATAACAGAAATCAAATATTATTCTCCAGGATGTGTTTGGAAATATTTAACAAATCGATTGGGTTAGACACCTTACTTTGGATAAACAGAGGGACTACTACAGAATTCAAGGATGTGAGTAATTTGTTAAATGCTTTGTTTCTAGGCTTAAGACTTTTACTGTGTTGTTAGCATCTAGCAGACTTGTGAAATGCTGAGGAGATTTAATGTGCATTCTACTTCTGTGAGATATACTTGCCATAGCCCTTTTGCTGACCCAAGTCTGAGGCCCAAAGTCAACGAGCCAAAGGTATCTAAGCCTAGGAACTTGAATCTAAGTCACTTGAATTAAGTAAACCCAGAAATAGCATCTTCTCCTCTTCCATCTTCAGCAACACTTTATAATTAAATGTATAGATTCAAAATACCTAAATTATTAGATGACTAAATAGAACAGTGGAAGTTGTAGTACAACTGTGTTTAAAGGGACCTCTACTAATTAGTTTATCCTTTTCTGAACTGACACATTTGGTCTCATTTGTTCCTTAAATTCCTTAATCCTTTTTAAGGTGTTCTGTATCAACAATCTCTCTTTTTAATTATAGGGGGTTTCCTTACCATTGTCCAAATTAAACCTTTCTTTCTATTTTATGTATATATTGGTTTCTGTTTTCCTTATTGTGGACAAGTAGAACAGGCTTTTTATTCCTTCAAAGCAAATTTTATCATGTTCATTCTGAGTCTTCTCTTTTTTAGCCACTGAAATCCCCATTCCCCCTATATTTCTCAGTCTTTGTTCATGTATGTCTACCTAGTTGCACTGAATGACCAAATATGTCATTTTTGCTGATTTTTCTTTGTTGTTTTGAGGAGATTTTGCTTAGTGATTTGTTGTTTGGTTTTGGTGCTTGTTTGGGGTGGGATGCTGTTTGAGAAATATGTCAAAAAAATTAAATAGAAAAAGGAACTTCCGCATCTAGAATAAGGGGCACTATATCCAGTTATTTTCAGTTTTTGCTACCCATTCCTGTTCCTCCCTGTATGGGACACATTCAGATTCACAGGAAGAAATGCACAAATTTTAGGCAATGGAGCCCTGCTCTTCCTAGATGCATTTTGATAGCATGGAGAATGCTGACTTATGAGTTGAATAGCAGGACATTACAGTATGAATCTTTGTAGACAGAAAAAACTTGGCAGCTTTCATCGCAATTTAAGGAAAATATTTTTAGAAAAATAATATCACAAAAGTACAAAGTCTTAAAGACATGCTGACTATGAAAAATTTATATAAGCCATGGCAAGTGCTTTGAAATGGCTAAGTATAAGAAACTTTCAGCTGAGTTTTAAGCTACTATAGGCATTTGTAAAAGGAGACTCCTAAAGAGAGAAAAGGCCACTATTGGGAGTTTTGCAAATGAATCTCAGTGGCTGGATCACTGAACAGGAAATTTTTCGCTTCCAAGTTTTGTGTTTTGGCTCAGCTAGCTCAATGTTTTTGCCTTTTGTCACATTCTTTTACTTTTTCTGGTTTGATCTGCTTCCATCTCTCCTGATCTGCTGAGCTTGTCTTTGAAAGGAACATAAAGATTTACTTCAGTAGGAGAGTGTACAGAAATGATCTGAATGCCCTAACACCACTCCTGGTATTTGCAGAGGAATGAAGGGAAAATAAGGATGGAGTCAGGTGAGATGGGGCAAGGGGCACCCAGGTGCAAGTTCTAGGTTTGTAACATCTATTTATTGTTTTCCATTGAAGGAAGAGAGGAACAATTCATCAATATTATCAAATAACTGAACAGGAATTTGTAATACAGCTTCCTAGATAAAAGTTAGCAGGCCTCTCAGCCCAGATACATAGTGGGAGAGCGATTGCCTCACTTCGGCTGAGTAGACTCTTCATGAAATATGTAGTTTTACTACATGCATCTATTAGCCTATAATTCAAGTGAAACATATATGGGATGAGAGATAACTTTACCTTGGCTCAACTGTCAGACTTCTCAAAAACTTTCCATGAAGAGGTCAAGTAAAAGGAAATTTATGCTTGCATTGTAGCTATACTTGCTAGTCAATATTTTCTTCCCAATTATGGACATTCACCTCTACAGAGCAAAAATGGTAACAGATCTTGGGAAAATCTGTCCTTTTCATTCAACCGATTCTGGAGAAACTTCATGAAATTGAGTTGTTGGTGTTAATTAAAGTATGGTTAAAGCAGGCAGCCTCCGCATCCAACTTTTAAAGACACATTAGTTTCCAGCAGCCCTCAGTTTTTGGGACAGCGTGTGACAGAGTAACCCAGGCCTCAGAGGTGAACATCACTCACTAAAAGACCTCAGGTATGGGCTTTGAGAGACTGACTCAGAATTTGCAAATTGTAACACTTAAGATCCTTTGGATAACAGCACAGTATAATTGTGGATAACAGCTTTTCATCAGTCATATGGCTGATGATCTCTTAGTGATGATCTCTTAGTAATGATAGACTAACTGAAAGACACTTTCAGCTTGCATATTGTGAAGGAAACGGTAACTCAGGATCATATTTAAAGCATGACCATTTTGCACCAAGTCATTATATTGTTGTCCACTGCACTTAATGATTTTGGGCACAATTTTCGAAATATCTTGGTTCAACTGCTATTCAAAATAATAGGTGGTTTTATTTTGCACCTTATGACCTCTAAGGAAAATTTAGCTAAGGCCTCCATCTTAAAGTACGCTATTTTTCCCCATAGGGAGCTCCACAAGAAACTTGTGTTCCATTTCTTCACTGGTTCAGGTGTGCATCCATCACCACTCAGGATACAAAACATCTTTTTTACTTGTAGCTACGTCACTAGGGCTGATGTTATGTTATTTCAGAAATGTGCTGCAGCTAGGTACAGTTACCAAATGGAATCATAGAAAGGTAGAGGTTCTTGATTGAATTTATTTGTGTTTGAATCTGTCAGGGATAAAAGAGCCAACAAATAATAAAATAGATGCAAGCCTCTCTAAGTCAGCAGCCACCTGCTACCTCTGGGCTATTAGAGGGGCCCTCAGCATGACAACACAAATCCATGCTGGCAGACAAATCACAGCTTAAAAAAGCCCTACACCAGTTCAGCTCTTCAACTCAGTCAGCAAAGTGACAGCAACGTTGAAATTTCATTTTTCCCGATATTAGTTGTGAATTGTTTTATTACATTATTTTTAGTCTCACCTCTTCATCATCTTTTAAACACTGATAGTGTTGATGGCGTTAAAATGCAGTCTGCCTAGTTGCTCTTTTGAGAAATGGAGGTTTGGTTCTGTTCTTTTTTTTATTTCCCCAAATTGGTTGAAAATCTTCTTTCATTTCTCTACCTTCTATACATATAAATCATGTAAATTACAGGGAACTGTAAAAGTCAGAGTACTCATTGCAGGCACCATAATTATTGTTAATAATCTATTCTTCAAAGCTAGCACTATTTCATATGTTGTTCACTAATTTCAATCCCATTTATAGAATGACTCAAATTCTGTGCTGATTTATATCACCTGCAACTGCATTTAAATTGACCCTATAAGTTTAGAAACCGGAAAATACAATTTGTATATGATGCTATGCTGCTACTGTGCAATGGTACCTTGTTTAATAAAGGTATTCAAAAGGAATGAGCAGAATGCACTATTAGTAAATGGAGTGGATATTTAGGTCTATGAAAAGAAATTAAATCAGTGCAGTACTGTGAAACAAATCCTGACATATTTTAAACAAGTTTAGCCTCAGTATAGACAGTAAAACTTTTCCTAATACGTTCCATGGGGCTGCAACTTCACTTCCATGGACAAAGTTTGAATAGGAGGATTGTGCGCTTTTTGGGGTTGTTTTTTTTTTTTTTTTTTTTTAAGTTTTTGACTCTAAGGATACAGTCCAAAGCATCCTACCTGCACCAGAGGCTGCAGAACTTTTATGTTTAGAGATGATAGAGAAGGGAGAAAATAAAACAAGCTGTAAGTTATGAATTTCCCTTTTGTAGTTTTACTCCATATCTTCATCAGTGTATCATGGAGGCTTGATATGATCACATATGATCATTGAAAGGATCTTAAAGATTTCTGTGTGGCTTCACTTGTTTTCTAGACTGTAATCTGGATCAGTTAAGGAAGAAAATTCAATTTGAAAACAAAGAAAGTAAATAGTGATATTCCTTAGGGACATCATCAGAACCTGGATTTGTCCTTACTACAAGCAATTACCAGTTGTCAGTGATGGCATTCTCTTCACCCCTCATTATCACATTGAGTATTGAGGAGAGGCCCAAAAATTATCCAGGAAAGCTGGCTTTTTTTTTTTTTTTGGACCATGAGTAGTTTCATATGAATGAAGAAATTGCTTGCAGGTTCAAACGTAGGACAAATCATACAAAATATAGAGATGTGTTCATATGTCCTGTGCTATTTTTCTTTTCTTAAAAGTCTATCAACACTTACGCAAAAGCATTTTCTTCTACAACTCTTGCAACGATCCAAGGCAGAATCTGTTTATATTTCCACTATTTCTATTTTTTTCATATTGTCTTTGAATTCTTTTTAGCAGCTCCTTAGGAGGTTTTGTAATTTCTGTCCTGCAACTGTATTGTTTAACTATGAAATCTAGTAAATAAATAAATATAAGAAGGATTTTATTTCTTAAAATTGCATTATACAATAAATATTTTCATTCCTACTATACATTCTCCTGCGGTCTTTCTTACAGCATATGAGCACAGTTCAAGTATTTTAGACATGAATATACCTTTTTGTATAAGTAACCAATATTGTGCTCCTTCATCCAAACTCCTACATATAGCACAATACAATAATTGCTGTACAAAAATGCATTGTTGTAAGCAACTGCTGTGAGATAAAATTCTTTATAATTTTCCTTTGAAAGTTTATTTTCTCTTTCTGCCTACATCAGTCACAATTTGATATTGCATAGAAACAGAATAAAACTCAATAACCTTTAAAAACACCTTTCTTAATTACATGGTCTGGTGGTGATTTATATAGCCAGACCAACAAGTTATACTGAGAAAACAATTGTATTTCCTGAGTGATTTATAAAACCAAACTGAGTACTACGACCAAGTAGTACGGTTTTCAAGCAGCCTCTAGACTTCATAGAAAGAACAAAACTGTATTCTAGAAATCTCTATTTTTTAAAAAGAATCTAAGACTTCCATTGTTATAAATCTGCCTTGAGTGATCTATTGAAAGATGCACCTTGTGTCACACTGTTCATCAACATGTCACATTGTATCATTGCATTTTAAATAGCTCAGTATGACAGATGCAACTCTAAAGCAAAGCATCATCATGTCCCTTGGCATGAGGAGATGTGAAAATAAATGCATCCTTGTTTTTTTTGCAGTAAACTCCTTCCAGAAATAGAAGAAGAAACAAACAAACAAACAAACATGCACCACCACCAAAAACCCAAACATCAAACAAACCACATATTTAGTTTTGGAGTATTTTATGAAATAAATGGAGGAAAGGGTGGTGACTCCCTTATTCATATTTTTAAAAATTATATAAATGAACAAATGCTCAGAATGCATAATTTCATTCTATTATTCCTTTGATTTAACGGATTGAGAGAACATGCCTATGAGCAAGCTGTAAGCAGTTGCTACATGTTCTATAGATAACTAGAGAAATTATAAACTTGCAAAAAAACAGGCAGTACATTCTTATTTTTTTGGTAACAAATAGTTGCATTTAATTATTTTAAACAAACATATTAATTAAAATTAAGGGTTATTTTGGTTTCCTTTTCAGTTTCCTCAAAGTAAGTTTTATAAATTTATTTCCACATTATAGTGAATTGGCTCAGTGGGCTAGACATTGGATTCACTGATATGTTTGCCGTGAACTATTCCTGTGTTGAAATATGCTGTAAAACTGTGTTGGTTGGCTGGGGAGAACAGACACTGGCCTGCTTTGGATTACTGAAGTTTTTGCAAAGCAGGTGGACTGCAGTAATGAATTTGGCTCTGTGTTCATCTAACTCTGTATATGTTGCTCAATCTACCACTGGATTACTTTAGTCCATTGAGAATGTAAATCCAATGAGTCAAATTCACTGTTTCATAAAATTGAAATATAAGGAAAAAGGCAGCCAGATACAGAGGATCACCATTCCCTAATTGTCTCTTCAGCCCCCTTGATAGCTGCATCTAATGTCCCAGGTTAAAGTAGATGGTGATGATGCGTCATCTGGTCACTGCTTCCCCTCCGGCACCAAGTCCATTTTTTGTTTCTCTATAGCACACCTTCATTTGATACAGGACATAATTCTAAACCACTCTTGTGTTTTAGAATTAAAATGGTATTGCTCATTTATCAGCCTTGAGACTCATTTCAGTCAAGGTTTTTAATACACGAAAAGTAAGGATGGACAGGGTTGGAAACTGAGTCCTAAGTCCAAACACACAAAAGAACATTCTATGTCCAAACAAGTGGAAACAAAATTCAGCCCTGTCAATGTATTTTAACCCTTATCCAAAGAGTTTATATCAGGACTTGGAGACCTTGAAGGGTATGATGTTACAGCTTACCATATTTTAATGTCTTCTGCAAGGTTTTGGGTAGTATTGTGTACTTCTGTTTAGTGAGAGAAAGATAACATTGTTGAATGGTAGCATCATCTGCATTGAACAGGTGAAGAAATTCCCAATACGATGACCTCAATTTCAAAACACAGGGATAAAAGTGCCCATAGCCCAGCTTCCAAACTAAAAGCAGATTAAGTCACCATAATGAAACAGTGATGGCTGTACTGCATGCTCAGTATGTTTCTATAGGCATTTGATTAAACTAGTGAAGTACATTACAACAAAAGTTAGCTCTGACTTGGGGTGCTTTGTAGAAAATACCCATCACTCTTTAACGAGACAGGGACTTTTTTCCTTTCCTTTTATTATTATATCCATTTAGAATATTCCAGATCAGTCCACTATTTGTAAATGTTGTCACTCTCAGTTTCATATCTTTCAGTTCAATACAAAACAAGGATTAGTTTAATTCTGACATAGAAAAAAAGGGAAATTATTTTTAAGAACAAAAAATTGCATCATTTTGTTTGATATTTTTCATGCTATTCAGATGATTTTCCTTGTGATGTTGTTAATTTTAATGATCATTTTTGAGAAACAAAAGAAGAATAAGAGATTCAAAATTTATTCAGGTTACTTAATTAGGAATTCAGTTTTATAAGACTAGTACTGCTTTCTGGTTTTGTTTGTTCCTTGTGTAATACAGGTGATGTCAATTGCATACGATTATAGATAGGTATTATGGAACTGGACTTTGCCTCTACATTTATTTATGGGTTTTCATATGAGATAAGCAATCCGTTTTCACTGTGGTCTTTAATTGAATCTATTTTTATTTCCTTGTCTTTATTAATCGATGGATTGATAGCTGTTTTGCTCATCCTTCTGTGCTTTTCTCTCTGCTTGCTTACATGACATTTTTACATAAAAATGTTATAAATTATGATATAAGTATGTTTCAACATTTTATAATTATATCCCATTTATTTATGTGGCCTATAATTATATACTAATATGATATATTTTAATTTGTATTATGTAAAATATTGTAAAGTATTTATCTTATAAATATAGAAATTAATTAGAAATAATTTTATTTTAGAAAAAAAGGTTTTGCTTCTTTTCTTAAATAGATCTACTTACTGGAACCAGTTATTTAGTCTATTCATGTGCATGTTCATGTGCAAGTATATATAGGACTATTTTCAACAGTAACTTTTAAAATTATTGGACAGTGTGAATAGATTCTGAGAGGCAGATATCTCAAAGACAGGAAGTTTCCACAAACTTTGTGAAAACTTGTGACTATTTTCTATAGAATATTTGTCGGCTTCACTTAGAAGCTTGGAAGAACCTAAATGGGAAAGGAAGACACTGGAAGTCATTTTTTTTTTAATTTTTTTAATTTTCTCTCATATTCAAGAAGGAACAAAAAGGTGCAGGAGAGAATATTGAGCACATTTATTCTCAAGGTTGTAAATATGGAAAAATAAAAGGGTATTAATACATTAAGGAAAAGGGATTGCTATGCTATTTTTGCTCCAAAGGATTTTGAATATATACTTTTAATCATTTATCTACTTTTCTTTGTACAGGTTAAATAAAAGCCTTTTGTCCAATGTTTTTGATGTGTGCACTGTTCTCTTAAAAAAAACCCTCCATTTCTTTTCCTTAAATCATTAACAAACTTGGAAAAAAAAATATTTATATGAATATAGCAACAGTACAATGAATCAGCCCTATAAAATTCCAAGGTATTTAGATACACTTTCTTATTTTTAGAAGCATCTCCTAAAAAGAATTACAGTGTTGTTTATAAAATTCTCATCTGTTAGCATGGATATCTTAGTTGTGTATACAAGATAAATTGTGTATAATCTGAATTTAAGGACACAGAATAGATGTATCTCAGGAAGTTTTTAATGGTTTGGCAGCCAGTATGAGTCTGTGAAAAAAAAAAAATTTGATCAAAAAGCTTACCAAAGTAAAAGAGATGACACAAGAATTCCATGCTCTAGAGAATTTCACATAAATAAAACAGAATATCTCAGATTTCATGCTCTGCAAAAGCTCGTCAAGTGATGAAGGAGTATGCTACAGGATTCTGTATGAGAGTTGATGTGATCAGAATCAACTCACTAGACCTGAATTTTACCTATAATTAGCTATACTTTCCATTCAAAATAATAGAAACTAAGTATATGAAAAAAAATAACAGACATATTCTAAGGGGGATTTACATAAGCTGGTTTATGTTTGAAGTAATGTATTTTAATTAAGAACTCAGCTAAATTACGGGAGCAATGCATTCCACTTCATCAAGACGTTTTCTGGTGGCATGAGATCTTGCATATGCCCATAAGGCTGGTTGAGTATGTGGTCCTCTCCTGCTAGGAACCTTATCTGCTTTTCAGAAAGATAAAGTGGTTCTTTGCACATAACTGAATTACCTTCCTAGGGTGCTCCTTTTTACCTTCTGTCACAGCCTCTTTGCCTGGAAAAAGGACCTGAAATATTTTTAACATTCAGAGGATTTTAAAAATTGATCTCAGTGGATTACGTGCAAAAGAAGAGATAGATGCCCTCTTTGAAGGTCACAAAAAGGATATCTGAATCTTTAGATTTGTTATAATCAAATCAATTTACTCAAAAGAGAAGTAAAAAAAAAAAAATCAATCTTCCATTAAAATGACAGCCCATATTACCATATTTTTGTGTCTTTTGCCAGAGTAAAATGTTTCTGTTGATGTACAGTGCATGTTAGCTTGCTGGTGAGGTTCCCCTAGTTTCATAGGGTGCTACTGCCTGATTTGAGTGGCACCAAAGTCTGGAGTTTTTAGGCCACTAATCTTTCAGTAGTTATCCAATGACAAGTACAAGTGATACAGTGTCCACTAGCCAGTCATAATTTTGTTACTTTTGCTCGCTGTCCAGCAGAGTTTCAAGCCTATTCTAGGACTTGGATGCTATTACACAAGGCATTGTGCATATTTAGAAAACAAAAAGGAATTTCTTATTTCAATTAGCTGCCAACCAGAGTGTAGGACAAGAGGAAATAAATGCATTCAGATAAATTATGGAGTTACAAGGGAACAGAAAACATGACAGAAGCAATCAAGCTATTCTGAGATGATAGAGGCAGCGGAAGGAAGATAATCCCACTGTTTGGCAGCTATAGATAGAAAGATTCTCTTCAAGTACAAAGGATGTGACCAGAGAAATTGTGGATCTTACCATTTAAAAATTAATCAAAGTTTTAAAATTCAGGAATACAATTTTAAATCAAGCTTGAATCCAGAACTGACATTTCAGTAGGCTAGAAAGAGATCAAGGATGTCTTAAAAAGTTGAGAGGCACCATGCCTCGTCAAAGTTAATAAATGGATCCATTAAGTAGGTGTTAAGAAACGTATAAGAAATTCAGGGTACTGGGATCCTTTTAGCAGCATAAGGTTGCTTTTAATAAAAATGGGTGTTGAAGTACTGAGATGTTAGGAGAAGAAAGCCTGGGCAAGATTTTTAACTTTATACACCAAGAGAAATTGCTTTGCTTTATGAATGGATAAAAAGCCAGTCACATCTAAATATCTTTTAAATACCTCCAGGCATGGCTGATTCAACCATTTCCCTGGTCAGTCTATTCCAAGGCTTGATAAACCTTTTCATGAAGTTTTCTCTAATATCCATCTAGTATTCCCTTGGGGCAACTTGAGGCCATTTCCTCTTGTCTTATCAGTTGTTACTTGGGAGAATATACTGACATCCATGTCGCTTAAACCTCCTTTCAGGTAGTTGTAGGGAGTGATAAAGTCTCCCCGGAGCCTCTTTTTTTACCAGACTAAACAATCCCAGTTCCCTTAGTCGCTCCCCGTAAGACTTGTTCTCTACACACTTCACTACTTTCGTTGTTCCTCTTTGGACACACTTAATGTTTTCCCTGGGTTGAGGAGCCTGAGAATGAACATCCATCAACCTGTTGATGTGAGATATTTTGTTATATATTTTCCTCACTTTTTGGTATACTTTCTGTAGTTCTGACAAATCACATAAAATGTCTTCCTCAGAGATATTTTCTTTCATGCAAAAAAACCCCCAACGTGGTGATGCAGTGGTAATGAAGAGAAAATAGATGGAGCAGGCTTAGATAGCTCTTTAATCTTTGAAAAGACTGCACACGAGAAAAGACGAGGAAAATACATAAAGAATGGTGGAAGACAAACAAATCCTCTGATGTGTTTAGCTTTGCCCGTACAACTACTTTATAGATGGGAAAAAACAACGCAGTCTACACGTTTCAGCCAAAATTATCAACAGCACTTTAACAGATAAGAAAAAAAAAAATACATTTTATTGCACCATATATCCTTCTAGTCAGAAGAAAATTCTCTAAAACTCTGTAACATAATTTAATACAGTTCCTCATTATAACTAATAAGCCATAGCAGGTAATGGTGGTCAAGATCAAATACAGTTTCTGTTTAACAAGCTGTACAAAATAATATGGCTTATGATGAGGTAAAAATTGCTCATTATCTCATAAGAATCAGGAAATAAGTCAATAAACTACTTCATGGACTAAAACCATGCTCCTTCAAAAAGTATTGTGATGTGTCCACCAACAAATAGCTTCTGATTTTTATTCATAGGATTCCTTCACCAATAACTGGTTGGAAACAGATATGTCAGAATCAATTGTGTATTAGATGTGCATGCAGTGAAGTGGTAGGACGAGTCACTGGGTATCATTGTAAAATTGCACTTTCCATCAAACAATAGAAATTGTTTTCTCCTTAGTCTTCAAAATATCCCACTGTTTGCTTCAAATCTCCTTGTGATACATACGGATAAACAAAAAATTTTGTAGGGATTACAAAACAATAGGGTCTGTCAATCATGATAGTTTCTGACACTGAACAGTACCAAAGCTTTGTCTGGAATATCTTCTCACATGATAATTCCATGAATTCTATTTCTTTTTTTTTTTTTATGACATGGGACAACTTGTGACCCATTAGCAAAAGCTCAGCTATTTGCTATGCTTAATGCTCTTTTCTGATCACCTGTGTGACACACAATTTCTCCTCATCCATGTCTGAATGATTTCAAAACTTTCCAGGAACTTTCTGCATCAACACGCCTGATATGAGGTCTTGTATAGTCACAGATCTATGAGAATATTTTGGAAAGATGTCTGGCAAAGCTTCAGGTGTGTCATTCTAATTTAGGGCATAATTTTAAAAATATTTGTTTTATCTTTCATTAAAAGTCAGAATAATATTTGCAAGGTAAATGTTTTTCCTGCTCTGTTAGTGCAAACATCCATTTTAGTTCTTATTTTTCTTAAGAATATTTATTGTGGTCAATTATAGGAAAACAATTCAGAGCTAAATGAAAGCTTCAATCCAAAGTTTTGATTTTGAGGTGCCTTACTGTAACCAATTCAAATTTTAAAATGAAGTTTCAGCTGAATTAAAATTAAAAAAAAAAACTTGCTGTAAAAATAATTCTACAAAGCTATAAAACAATTGCTGACTCAAACACCTTTCCTTTATTTTGATTGTTCTTTTATCCCCATCTGCTATCTTTATTAATAAAAAAATGGTTTATTAATAAACCATTGAGGATGACACAGCTTTAATGAGCTTAAAGTTATATTGTCAGGAAAGTTCTGTCAATAAAGAAATTAAGCTCCTTTCTTAAGATTACTAAATAGGAGTATTACAACATATATTCCTCATCTTCATTTCTCTTTGGAAAAATATATTTACATCCCATCATTAACTAGTTTACTAGCTTAAATGACATGAGTCAAGCAGTTATCTTCCTTTAAGTTTACTGCGTTTTCTGAATGTTAGATTTAACACAAGGAGTAGATTTTTTTAATATATTTTAAACATTATTCTACACCTGGAATTTTAAGAAAAAAGAAGAAAAGATACAAGAGATTCCATGGGACAAACTACTCATAAAGTATCTCCAACATAAAATCTAAACTTCAGTCAGATATTTGATGGATAATCACCCAAAAGTTCTGATGTTAATTTTCCTTCAGCATTTGAAACTTGGAAGTTCATTCTCCTCTTCATTAGACGCATAAGGTAAACCAAGGAAAGCTAATCACCTTAATTTTACTTTTATTTTTTCTGTAAAAGAGTAGATCTGAGTACTGTAGTATCACATAAATAAGAAGATAATGTTATGCAATTTCTGTGGAAGCTATTGCACAAGTTAGGGAGTTAAGCATATTTCAGTCTGCACTTTTTTTGATTCTTCATGAAAGGTTATTTCAAGATTTTTCCTCATTTCTCTGGCATAGATATATAGCTGCCACTAAGCACAAGTTTCACTATAACAAAGATAAGTGAGGTGCAAGGTTTTATAAAGCCTTTCAGCATGCTCTAAGAACCAAGGAAATGGAGTAGCTAAGAACACTAAGTGTATAAGTTGAGTGGTAGTTCTTATGAGAAGGCTAAGAATATTTTTGTGGTCATGAAACAGTATTGGAGCAGATACAGATGGCATCATTCAAGGAAAAAAATTATACATTTGCATTAAGAATGATGGACTGAACACCTCGCTCCAAAAAAATATTTAGACTTCTAATGCTTAAATTTATTTCAGTGAAGTTCTGAAAACAGATTTCCTACCTGTTAGACTACTATCAGTCAGACAGGCAATCAGTTCTGGCAGGCTAAGAAAAGCCAAGATAATTATTTTTTGAGAAATGAAAACAGCCCTTTTTTATCTTCATACAAATATAATAGGAGAAAAATGCATCTACAGGGATGCATTTTCAGTTAGCTCAATCAATCAGAATAAACATGATTAGCCAGAATATGTTTACAGCTCTGATCAGTGTATATCAAATTCCACAGGGAATATTACTGCCTTTACGACATTGGTAAATAAACTATGCATAAAATAATGGTTTTCCTTCTACAGTGTCTACAGTACTGAAAATCAAAAGAACTATATAGCATCATCTAAAGCTGACATGCTGAAAGTGTAAATGATTACTTAAACTAAAAAACATGTTTCCTCCATTTTTTTTATTGGGATTTTCTCTTTCATTGTTTTTTCGGGATGTTTTTGGCTTGTTGATTTGTTTTGCTTTTTTCATGTTTTGTGTGGGCTTTTTTTTAATATGACAATGAGCAACAAAGAAGAGAATAGAAGACTTATTAAGACAGTCTCAAAATCTACAGTTTCCTCAGATTTGTCATCAGATATACTTTATTTGACTGTCCTTGTATGCTGAAGAAGAGCAAAATAAACATGGACTCTGGTTGTTTGTGGATTCTCAAGGAATATGACATCACACAAAGCTGTGTAGATAGAGAACACCTATGAAAAATTTGCTCACTCTTGGTTTCATTAAAGAGCTTCTCATTTTTAGCCTTCAGAAAGTTAAATATTAATAGACTTCTATTTCACAAGCATTAAACCAAAATTCTTTGTAATTTGGTCCCCATGACAGTTTCCTTTCTATGTTAATACCTATGTTTAATAATATATCACTTAAGACACAGGAAAACTCTCCCTGCAGGTCCATTTCTGCACTCCTTTACACAGATGAAACTCCCATTGCCTTCAGTAAGAACTAAAGAGGGTGAAACTCAAAGGGAAATTTGATGATGTATGTGTATGTCCAAGCAAAAATGGCCATCTGTTACAAACTGTAGTATTAATGGTCCTAACAGCTCATGTCTGGAAACTGAAAGGATGATATAAGTGTTGCTACTTTTAACTGTGTCCCTGTTGTTGTGTTGGGGATTTTTTGTTGGTTATTTTTTACTCCTAATAGTGTCAGCTAAGTCACGCAGTCTTTTCCCATTTCTCCTCTTGAAGAATGGAGTAAGACTGTTACTTAATGTTTCAAATAATTTTTTTTTGGAACTCAGATGGGACACTTAAAAATAGCTAAAAGTGTTTCTCCTTGAACACGGGAAATAAAGTTATTCCTTCTGTAAAAGGAAACCGGTTGTTTAAGTCTGAGCAAAGCTAGATTACTCAGAAGGGCACCTAATCAGCTTCATATGATACCTTTAAAGTGCACTGCCTAGAATGGTATGCATGCCATTTAAGCGCTGCACTGGAACACCTTTGTATTGGCTCGTTTGAGTTCAAACACATTACTGGAAGTAAGGGAAGTATTTAATGACCTTTGCCTCCTCTAGAGGTCTAGAAATGGTTCATAGGAATTCATCCTACTAAAACTAACAACTAATGGAGATTCTTGTTTCATTTAACTGATAAAGTCAATGCTTTGGGGTTCAAGGGTCTTCAGCTCCGTTTCCAGAATTCTTTACACAAGTATTTCTAGCAGATTCTTTACACAGTGCACTGCTTCTGTTAATATATTCATGGACATTCAAAACAGGACAAAATGTCTTTTACAACTATCAAGATTTTTTCCAAGCATTTGGAGACAGACAACTCATACCAGTAACAAATTCTTGAGAAAATATTATTTACTGCCCCAGGGCAATTAAAATCCTCAAAAATTCAGATCCATGAATTCAGATTCGCATCCTATCCATAATAGGGATATGAGGTATATATTGAAAAACAGTTAAATGAATTAAACAAATAAATACATTAATATTTTTGGAACGTCGTGAAAATAAAACTCACAAATGTTGAGGTTTAAACATTGGACAAAAGGGCTTGTAGAATTATTTTGTAGCAGCAGTACATGTATATTTAATAGAAGATATAGGAGTTTAGGTTCAACAAGAACAACAAAAAAGAAATTCAAATTATTACTTTCTTTATTATAATGTACTTTCACAAAGACTATACAGTTCTCCTTGCCCAGTAGCCATTACCTAGCAAGAAGGAAGATGATTATTGCAGCTAGATTATACAAAAATTAAAGTTCTGTTGGTGCTGTAATGAGGGCCTATTAAACTCAAGTCATTTATAACACAGGAAAGTGGAAGTATTCATTTCATGGGTATGAAATAGTATATATGTCAGCCATATGTGAAAGAATGAAAAAGAAAGATTTATATTTGTTCAGACAAAGAGTATTTATATATTTCCATATTGCACTGCTTATATTTGTATGTATATGTAATTTAAAACAGAGAACAGAATTTAATTCTATAATATCTGTGGAGAATTGTCCTCACTGAAAATAAAAGACACTTTAATTTCAGCACTTCAAATGAAATCAGACTTTTAACTCATAATGTATAGGTATTGACAACTAGCAGAATGATGGGAAATGCAGGCAATTGTATGAATATACATCCACAAGTGAACACCACATTTACAGAGCTGTATGACATTTTACATCTTTTTCATATATATGAGTTTAGAATACAAAGCAATGGGATTTTTACAATAATTTCTAGATTATTTTACTGATGTGAAACTGATTAAACAGGGTTAAAATCTAAACAAATTTCCACAATAAATATGAAACTGTTGGCATGCTATGGTATCCCTGCAAATCATCCTCTCCTAGCTCATTTTCACAGCACTTCAACTTATGCTGTGTTTTGAAGGTTAAGTTATAGGCAACACGTTGTATTTAAGCTCTATGGAAAAGCAAATTTGAACAAAAAAAATCAAGTTTTCTTGTGAATTTTTGCCTCACAGCTAAGATCAATTTGAGCCAACATGTGAAAATTTCTGTGATTAGGCCCCAGAGCACAAAAATACCAATTAATTATGATGATTAGATATGTCTTCATTAGCAGCCTATAAATAAATCATACACAGCACTGCTCAGCCGGAATTTCTGCTGCATTGTAGAGAAAAAAAAAAAAAAAATCCTTCAGTGTACTTTTCTAACTATCTAATTAATTTTAAATTTTGTTATAATATGGAATTTCTACAATACTATGAAACATTGAATATTTTCTTGTATTTATGTAATTTATATGTGTGTATAACTGTAGATATTTGCTAGGATGTATAAAAGGTCTGCTTCATGAAGAAAAGGTCTCTTGATTCTAAGACCATATCTAAATTTGTTTTGATATTACTCTAAGTGAATACTTAGAGTAAATCTTTTTGTTAGCATGAAACATTTATAAATAAATGATGTCATCTTGATTTACTCTCCTCCCTCTGATCAGTATAAATGATTCTGTGTTCATTTCTAAGTGGTGAAACAGGAGCATATGGCACATTGTAAAGCTGGTTGTTGACTTTGGTCTACATTAGCAAGTAGTATAGCCAAAGAGGAAATAAACTGTGGAGTGAAACAGCAGATCATGAAAGAGAGTTACTTTGTCATAGCTTTAGTCTTTTCTTGTGAGGTGGGCATTTAATTAGCAGTTGTATAATATTACATGTGGCCCTGCAGTACATCTTCTTGTTTGTGTCTCTTCAAGAGAAACCCAGTTCATAGGTTCTGAGACCTTTCCAGCATATGAACCACAGACAATTAAGAGGTGACACTAGGTGCCAGACCTTGAGGAAAAGAGAGTACAAGAAAGATCTCATAAAAAAAAAATGTTACTTCTGGAACACTAATGTAGATACACTCTGTCAGTGTGTGCTCAACTAGCAGATTTTTCATCCCACTTTTTTAATGTGGCTGTCGCCATGATAATTAATTATTAGGTTTTATAGCATTTCTATAAGAAAACTTACTTAATTTGTATACTTTCCCAAAATATTCCTGAATTTAGGAAATACTTTCAATAATTTTAACTCTGCACAATAATTTTATCATTTGATTCCAGTGCTAAAGTTTACTCAGTATATATGAAAATATGCCAGACAATATGACAGTAAACAATATCTAAAGCCTCCCTTCAAAATTTAATGCTCAATCACTAATACTTTTGCTCTTTCTACCATATGATTTTATGTTATAGCAGTGTCATTATTTTAGTCTTGATCACATCTGTCAACAAAAATTCTCTTTTCACTCCTCTGTCTTATACTTCCTCAAAGCCTTTTTTATGTCCTTTATTGCCTTCCACAGTGAACTTGACTTTCCCATATAGCAGCACAATGTAATAATCTTTTTTTATTTTCTGAATAAAGAAACATCTGTACTCCTATTCCCTCCAATTTCTATAACTTTTACTCAGTTTTGCTCAAACTGGCAGGCTTTGAGAGCTATTTATGTCCTTTGACTTTTGGTTTCAAATTTTAAAGACGTTCATACTTAAAGATTAAGCTTTTTGGATGTCCAATTACGAATGAGATGAAAGTACATTTTCTACTTTTAAGCTAGTCAGCCAAGAAAACCCATTTCTAGTTAGGCAACATTTCCCCACTCTTCCCAGCCAAAAACCTACAAAATATCTCCGTTCATTGAAAATAAAAAAAATAATAATGGAAGAGCATTTATGTCAAAAGCAATCCTAAAATCTCACTTTTTACTGCTGACTATCTGATAATTGCCTAAACTATAGAAATAGATACACTAATAAGCTGTTAGTTCATCCTACTGTTCATTTGTCTTACAAGTCTTTGGATGCTTCATGTCATGCTTCAGGACCAAATCCACTTCAGACTTGACTTGACAAAGTTCATCAACCCTGTAACTACTCCTACCTTATGTGAAAGCTCATTGCTGCATATAGAAAGAAAATGTTCATCTATTAAGCATCGTTTCAGTTAAATCAAGAACTAAACACAATCTATTCTCTACGAACAAGTAAACAAAATGTAGCAGACAGGGACAAAATAATTTTTTTTTTTCATTTGAAAATGCAACATAAAGTTGCATTTTTGGCATTTTCAAAACTCTAGATGTATTCACTGGAGCTGACTTCTTGTATTCAAACCTATTGATTCAGCCCACTTATGCTTCTTATCAGCATTCCACAGCTAGAGGTCTCTCTAATATATGTACCATTCACCCACTTCAGCGTAAGTTCTTCTACCTACAAGTACATTCACATATTTCTTCTCTTTAAAGCTCAATGAAAGTAAAATAAAAAGTACACTATTTCTGATAAGTGTCCAAGAGAACATAACTCTATAATAAATTGAATCCATTCAACTCACTTGAAAGCTTTTGCACATTTACAAAGGACTTTAGACACATTAAGGATTTGTTTCCTAAAGGATGGTTCTGTAATGTTACAGTGGTATTGTGCTGTTCAGTCTGATTCTTTGCCTTTTTTTCTGGTCTGGGATTTACTGTAATGTGGCTTTCAAACAGAAGATCTACGTGCCACATCATTACACATCACCTAGACAATCACAAGCAATACCTCTAGACATTGAAGATACTGCCAGAATTCCATTTGAGATAGGTAAAAAAAACTTTGTCACTGATTTCAAATAGAAGAGAATAATTTAAGTGCATTAAGAGTGGCATCTCTTAAAATATTTTAAAAAATATTGACCAACATATAATTTTAATTTAACATTATTCCAAAATATCCAGACAATTTTATTTTAATAGAAATTTCTCTTTCGTGACACTAATCAGAGAATTGTCAGCCCTTTACCTCAAAACTTCCCTAAGCTTTCATAAAGTTATAAATCAATTGCAATAAAGAAATAGAATGTAACTGAAAGTATTCATCAAGTTCAGTGAGAACATTTTCTACTACAACAGACCAAATTCTTGACTGGGGAAAAATGGCCAAGCTCCTTTAAAGTCAATTGAGCTGTGTCAAGATATACCAGCAGAAAATTTGGCACACTAAATGCAGTATTAGTTTTCCTCTGGACTCAGAATTCTGGGTTTATCTTTGTTTCTAGCCTATAAGTTAGATGAAAAAGAGAAAAAAAAAATACTGCAGATAGGTTTCTTGCTGAATGGATACGCAATATCTCTATCCTCCAGCCTCCTCAATCAATTTTCATTAGGACTTTCCTAACTGAATTTTTCTCTCCTATTTCCGCAGTTACTTTTCAGTCCTTGAGAATACAATGCTGTATGTTACCAGCGTCGTGCCTCTAGGGATTGTGTAAGAGTCAAAATACACCACCAAGAGTTTATAAGGTTTTATAGCCATTTCTAACACATGCGAACTTATTTCTGTAAACTGCTACTGATACCATTGAGAATAGATGGCATGACCCTGTTATCTAAAAGCATTTGCCTCAGCAGCTTGAGTTAGAGAAATATAACTATTATTACACAGTATTAGGGATTCTGTGTCTCCTGCGGTAGGTTAAGCTCCAGAGGAAAGCATAGCTTCCACTCTTGCTTACATGTCAAGCCCTGGTGGAGAATATTACACATTTTTTCAGTTACACATATAAATACAGATGTATAGTTTGGAATGTATGTCTCTGTGTGCAAAGACAAGGAGAGTGAGCTTAAGGGCATACCATAAAATCTTTAGGTTTAGTTTATGATACTTATGGCATTTACAATACTTAGGGAAAAAAAGGCGCTATAACAAATAATTTTTTAAAGCATAAACCAGAAAGGTGACCATTTTGATGGAGTTCTATTAGACCCATTGACAAGTTTTTGTTATGGCAGCACATCAGACAGTGGGAGTAACATTTCTATTCTAGACCTATGATGTCATCCTTCATCACATGGCAAAAAAATATAATCAAAAAGATTTTAGTTCTAAAAGAGACATGGAAAAAAGGAAAGACACTTAAAAATGAAAACAATCTAAGCTCTTGAAATGGAAAATACTATGAAGTTTTGTTGTTGTTTCTTAACTTTTCATCCTTTTTGTTTCTAAGGACATTTTCTTTTAACAACCTTAAAAAGGTATTTAACATAGAGAATTTCACTGTTCTTCTAGGAGAAATAAACTGAGATGGACAGCTGCTGATGTTGTAGTCACTATTGAAATGTGAGCCTGCATCCTCAGGACAAAACAAGATGAAACCAAACAAAGAAAGGAACGGTAATGTTGGAAGATAAAACTTCTGTTACTTGGGAGGGTCTAAATTGAAATATCACTGCTAGAGAAAAACAGGCACAGTGCAGGGCTTAATTTGCTTTCCAAGACCTGGGAAATAAGTGCTGGCCTTGGTCTGTTAAAGACATTCCTTCTATTTAATTTTTTTATGGCCAAAATATTATGAAATGTAGTTTCATGTAGTATATTTTTTAAAGGGAAGGCAAAAAGAATACACACAAGAAAATTAACATATCACTAGACTTGGGTATTTTAAGATAAACAAATCCTGTGTACAATGTTGAGGGTTTTTTTCAGGATTCATAAATGTTTTTCTACTTCAGAGAAATACATACTGTAAACACTTATACAACAGTGGCTGCAAGTACGTAATGATACAGTCTTGTTTTCTTAACTAGCCTGCCTGTCTCTGTACAAAGTTTAGGGTAGGTACCTAGTGAATGTATCATAAACAAAAAAAAAATCACTGGGTATCCACTAGAAATAATTAGGATGTGAACCAGTCATCTTTAGACAGTTTCAGTTACTAACTCTACTAATATTCCTTATTTTCCTACAGGTACATGAACCATCTCTTGTTATGACTACATAGCTTCACATGGAGCTGTGTCAAGAGATGCACATGCAAAATAGTAACAGCTAAATTTGCTTCAATGCTGGTGCCACAAAAAAGTGAGAAATACATATTCTTGCACAGTGCCGTGTCAAGACTCTGCTGAGAAAAACTGACAGATTAGTGCATATTAGTTAGGAGGAAAAGGCAAACTGTCACCTTCAAATTTTGTTTCTGTAATGTTGAATCATTCTTAAGACGTTTACTCCCCTTCAATGTGATTGATTGCTTTTTGTTAGGCTTTATTGATATTGATGCGCATTCATACAGTACCTTTTAGAACTGTCAGTCTACTAAATAGAACCCATGGTAATACAAAGAAAGATAAACTTATAATGTTTAGTCTACTGAAATATAGAGTTAAAAGAAATGTAACATTTTGTGGAGCTGGAAGAAGTCATGTAGTGCTTCTCCCCATATGGAAGCAGGATCAAATGTCTTTAGTACATCCTTAGCAGATGTTCTTTTACCTCAGAGGAAAAAAAATCTCTAGTGATGGATGCTCCATAATCTCCATAACTTTTGTGCCAACACAAGTACTGAGATTTTAAGAGAAAAGTCTATCAACAAATACTCTGCAAACTTCAGGCAACCTTGCTGGAAATCATCTGTGTGCTTTTAAATGTTGCATCAGCCAATTTGTATTCAGTGTACACCTAAATAACCTGAAAAAATATTATGCAATAAGATGCCTCCTTTCACTTGACAAATTTGATTCCTGTGCACTATCGGATAACTTCTTGATGTCAGAAATTAAATGCAGTTCTCATTTCGCCTGCGCATAAATTTTTAGTTTTCTTCAACATGCAAAAATTCTGACTTCTCTTGTGCTTTCTGAGAAGACAAAAGGATAAAAGAAGTACATGAGTATTTTAGGATAAAAGAAGTATTTTAACTATCTCCCAAAACATTTACTCCTGGTGATTACCAAGAAGGGTAGAACAAACAAAACATCATTCAACAGTGAAATAGAGCCTGAAAACAACAAACATGGTGACATTTTGACTAGAATTGTACTTAAAGCCAGCCTCTATCTCCTTCCTTCACTGATAAATTATTTTAACAGTTGTTACAGAAAGGACAGTTTCTGGTATACTGTTTTTTACAGAGGAAAGGTAAATGTTATTTTTTTATTTCGTCTGGTAGAGTAGTTACTATATCTCACTCCTTAAAATACTAAGTTATTGTTCTTATTCCCCTAACAAAATTAGACATCTTAAGGAACTATTTAATCATCTACGTGATTCTCCATGTAGTCACTTAATATGCAGCACTTGACTAGCTATCTTAGGCTGATTTCTTTGACCTGTCATGGGAGCACTTATGGAAGTAGTTACTCAGTTATTTGGTTTCCAAATATGACTTTTAGAAAGAACTCACTCCTTTCACTCATAATAAAAATAAAATTAAAGAATTGTTGTGCCTTAGGAAGAGAAAGAGGGAAAACAAACTCATCATCCATTATCTCAACTTTTGAAGTTGAGATAAAAGAAAAAAAAAAGAATTGAGAAGTATTTCTCTCCTGAGAACTGTATGAGTCACCTTCATATCACAAATAAAGAAATTTCTAACTAGTTGTCCGGAAACCTGAGATGTTTTGAGTGATACAAAAGAAAATCATGTTGGAAAGGAAGGAACCTCTACCTAAGCGGTGTGAGAGAAAGAGAGAAAGAAAGAGAGAAAGAAAGAGAGAAAGAAAGAGAGAAAGAACGAGAGAAAGAAAGAGAGAAAGAAAGAAAGAAAGAAAGAAAGAAAGAAAGAAAGAAAGAAAGAAGAGATAGAAGAGACAAAGAGAGAAAGAAGAAAGAAGAGAAAGAAAGAAAGGAAAGGAAGAAAGAAAGAGAAAGAAAGGAGAAAGAGAGAGAGAGAAAGAAAGAAAGAGAGAAAGAGAGAAAGAAAGAAAGAAAGAAAGAAAGAAAGAAAGAAAGAAAGAAAGAAAGAAAGAAAGAAAGAAAGAAAGAAAGAAAGAAAGAAAGAAGAAAGAAAGAACAGAAAAGAAAGAAAGAAAGAAAGAAAGAAAGAGAGAAAGAGAGAAAGAAGAGAAAGAAAGAAGAGAGAGAAAGAGAGAAAGAGAGAAAGAGAAGAAAGAAAGAAAGAGAGAAAGAAGAAAGAAAGAAAGAAAGAAAGAAAGAAAGAAAGAAAGAAAGAAGAAAGAAAGAAAGAAAGAAAGAAAGAAAGAAAGAAAGAAAGAAAGAAAGAAAGAAAGAAAGAAAGGAATAGAAAGAAAGAAAGAAAGAACAGAGAGAAAGAAAGAGAGAAAGAAAGAAAGAAAGAAAGAAAGAAAGAAAGAAAGAAAGAGAAAAGAAAGAGAGAAGAGAGAAAGAAAGAAAGAGAAGAAAGAAGAGAAAGAAAGAAGAGAAAGAAAGAAAGAGAAAGAAAGAAAGAAAGAAGAAAGAAAGAAAGAAAAGAAAGAAAGAAAGAAAGAAGAAAGAAAGAAAGAAAGAAAGAAAGAAAGAAAGAAAGAGAAGAAGAGAAGAAGAAAGAGAGAAAGAAAGAAAGAAAGAGAAGAAAGAAAGAAAGAAAGAGAGAAAGAAAGAGAGAAAGAGAGAAAGAAAGAAAGAAAGAAAGAAGAAAGAAAGAAAGAAAGAAGAAAGAAAGAAAGAAAGAAAGAAAGAAGAAGAAAGAAAGAAAGAAAGAAAGAAAGAAAGAAAGAAAGAAAGAAAGAAAGAAAGAAAGAAAGAAAGAGAGAGAGAGAAAGAGAGAAAGAAAGAAATTGTAGGTTTGGGTTTGAGGTATCTAGACTGTATTGGAGTGTGATCTGGAGTTAGTATCTCATCTCATATTTTTCTATCTACCAAGTAGAAGTAGTGGTGTTTATCTGCATACCTAATAACGATATTGTGAAAATTAATTAATTTCTATACTGTGTTTCCAGTTTAGCCAATAATTTCTTCATGACAGTAAAATTCTGATGGTATTTCAATAAAAGAGGATGCATTCAAAAGATAATTGAATGAAGACTTCAGCAACAACTATGATAACTGGAGAACGAGGCTCTCGTATATTCAGCTCCATTGAAGTCAACATAGTTTGGATCAAACTAAAATTTAGCAAGCTGTATTTAACAATCAAGACAGACTTCTTAATAAAAGACTTCCTTGTTACTTTTTCCTTGGGGTTATTTTTCAGGCAGTGGTTTTTTTTTTTAATTTAAACAACTATCAGTAACTTCTGCAAGTTGAAACAAAGATTTCTGTCTCATATTAAGTGTAAAAAATCTTCTTTGTCTGTTGAATTGGTAATTTGTGGCAAGTCGAGACAGTTCTGATCCTAATTGGATTGCATTTCATTTGTCTTCACTTAGCCAAATTTATCTTGCCCTATAAAAAAATAAGAGATCATCCACGCATTTTGAAAGATTCCATAGCTTTATGTGGTATTATTCTTGCTCCTTTGGACAATCTCCCTACAGAAAGTTTTACTGATGGCATATTAAAAGACTAGAGCAATGGAATGTGACATTCACTGCAGAACTTATTTTTAGTAAACCATTTTACTGTTTGTTCTGAGCAAATGAGTAGCACAAGAGTTGGAAAAAACCAAAACCAAATGCAAGATATAAAAATGCTTTCACAGTTTTGAAGGACAAACAAAATCAAAACCATATTCAAAAAGTGCAAAAATAATTCCAAGCTCAAAAAAAATCAAAACCAAAACCCGGGAGGTTTTACATTTTATATTTTGAGCTAGTTTACTTTTTAATTTACTAGTTAAACAGATCAAGTCCAAAATGTGATGTAAGTTATTCCACATCAGATGCCAAACCCAGTACCAGTAGGACTCTAGGGCAAGTTCTGAAAGGAACCAGGACAACTTCAGTTGAGCAAGCTTTCCTCTACTTTATAGACTCAGGCTCCTGTTTGTTCTCTTAGTACCCATGTATAGTGGGACATTTTGACAGGAGGCTTTACTCACATTCTGGCAGGTATGACCTTCTGGAGACATTAGAGTATGTATTTCAATATGCTCAGGCTCAGAAAGGTCACCAAGCTTGTTGGCTTGAGTTTTTGCCAAGACTGCCCAGAGTACATACCTGCAAGATTTTTTTGCAAGTATTTCACATCAGATAGATATTCACTCAGTTTGCCCAATCACTGAACAAAGATGGGCTCCAAAGGGGGGGTTGAGGTACCTGTAGCCTGTTTTGCTATTGGCTTCATCGTGTGACTGATTTACATAACATTAAACACTATCATTAGTATCACTTTCATGAACTGTAGTTTGAATGAAATCTTCTATTTCCTCTGTAATATTTGGGCACAGTTTCAGATTAGTCCAGCTGGGAAATTGCTTTGCTACCTATTTCAGCTAAATTTTTGTGTTATTTTTCTCCCAAATTATTCCGTTTTCCCTCAAAGCTTCTACGTTAATCAGAACGTCATGTAACTCCAGCAGACATCAGTAGGAGGCACATTAAAACAGGAGTCAATTCAATTGCTACAAGAGAAATTATTAATTAACATGATTGAATCATTACTGTCAATATGGCAGTGTAAATATGTCATACTGTTACAACGCATTCCTTTTTCAATCAAATTGCAAATACCAGGCATACATATATTTGGATCATGAAAATTAAACTACATGTAGCTAAGCCATAGCTTCCTGCTTTGCATGAATTCACACAGGAGATTCCACAACCTCTCTGGACAGCCTTTCCGGTGCTTTGCTACTTTCCAAGTAAAGAATTTTTTCCTTGTGTTCACATGTAACTTCCTGTGCTCCAGTATGTGCCCTTTGCTCCTTGTCCTGTTGCCAGGCACCACTAAAAAGAGTTTGGCACTATCCTCCTGACATCTGTACTTTAGGTATTTTTAAACATTGATAAGATCCCTTCACAATCTTCTCTTCTCCAGGCCAAACAGACCCAGGTCTCTCAGCCTTTCCTCACAAGAGAGATATTCCAGTTCCCTACCTGTCTTGGTAGCCCTCTGCCAGCTTCTTTCCAGTAGTTTCTTATATTTCTTGAGCTTATATTTCTTATATTTCTTATATTTCTAGGGAGAGCAGAATCTGACACAGTACTCCAGATAGGGCCTCACTAGAGAAGAGTAGAGGGCTCAGAAAACCTCCCACGACCTGCTGGCTATATTCTTCTCAATGCCTTCACGAGCTTCCTTGCCCTTCTCTGGACACGCTCCAGTGCTTCAATGTCCTTCTAGTAGTGAAGGGCCCAATACTGAAAACAATATTCAAAGTGCAGCCTCACCAGTGCCAAGTATAGGGTAAAAAGACTTCTCTGTCTCTTCTGTCACCAAGGCACCCACTTCATTCAGCAGCAGATCCACATTTTCCCTAGACTTCCTTCTGCAACTAATGAATGTGAAGAAACCCTTCATGTTGTCTTTGGTATCTCTTTCCGTATTTAATTCCTTAACCTTCTTCGTTGCATCCCGCCATGCTCTGGCAATGTTCCTATGTTCCTCAAGGAGGACAGTCCCTTTTTCCACATTCTGTAAACTTCCTTCTTCCATTTGAATTTCTTCAGAATCTCCCACTCATCTCCCGCCACCTTTGTTTTTAATATGGCTTCATATATTATTTAGCCATTCAGGAAAGTATTACACAATTCATATGAAATAAAGAAATAAATATTTATCTCACCGTGGATTTAACATGAATAAATCCCATGAATTAATCTTGCCTGGCTAACGCTTATAAAATAAATGTAATCCTATAGTTATAAATACAAGACAAGGTAGAAACACCTACAGAATGAAGTAGCACCGGCAGCTTTAGATTCTTAACATGAATATGCTCTACTGTTCCTTTTTCTTCCTAAAGTTCTTTCAGCCACCACTGAACAACCCAGCCTTACTTTGCTTATAAAACCTGATATGATTACAGCTTGCAGCAGTTCAGCAGGTTTCCTGTTGTAACATTCATTGAAACCTCAGAAAATGAAATGCAAGGAGCAAGGATGAAATGAAATAAATTGTGCACTCTGACCACTGAGTTAGGAAGCACAAAAAGCCTTAGCAATAGTTTACCTGCTAACACACAAGCAAATATTCCTTCCTTACACACACAAGCATGCATACACATACATAGGGTATTATAGAAAGAAAACACTTTAGCAATCCAGCAGCTTTTACGAATTTCTGTTTTCTTATTGAAAATTATTGGGATTTTGTTTCCTTTTTTTGTTTATATTTTTTTTCATCACAAGTTCTTTTTAACTTTACTGATCATGCATCTTGTAAGGATGCAAAATAAAAAAGGGATTCTTTTTATTTTATTTTGTTTTTAAGTCTGGTAAGGGAAGCAGGGAAGCAGGGAATAGTGCTACCACTCTTCACCTTTATACAACTTTATAGATTGAAGTTGC
Source organism: Tapera naevia (assembly GCA_033556795.1). Lineage (NCBI taxonomy): Eukaryota > Metazoa > Chordata > Aves > Cuculiformes > Neomorphidae > Tapera > Tapera naevia. Next base: position 2,152,296 of record JAUMJJ010000014.1, on the reverse strand, counting down.
ACACAGGACTCTAAGGACCAGGTACCTTTTATCCAGGGGGCCTCAGGCACATATCTTCGTGACTTCTGTAGCCACAACTTTTGGGAAAAGGAAAACAGGGAAAACATCATGCAGTTGTGAAAAACATCATTTGGGCATCACTGGCTCAGAAAGATTGCTTATCTGACCCCTTCTCTGTAGCCTATAGCTGGGGGGTGAAATTATTGGGTTCTGTTCTATTGGTGCACTTTTGTGGTTTACCTTGAACAACATGGAGAAAATTTAGAAATATGTCTTGGGGTGCATTCTGAAACCATCGTCTGTCCCTGAGGTCAGCTGTAAAGACACTCCTGTCCCCCAGGTCTACACCTCTGCACACCTGCACACAAAGTGACTTTCAAAATCAAAAAGTGAGACACTTAAGAAGGTAAATATACGCTTGCGATTGGTGTTTAAATTTTGCTTAAAGATTGAGCCACTCGTGCACATTTGTTTTCTCTTCTTTCCTCCCCTCATTCTACCAACAACTCTCTCACAGTCCTTTTTGCTACACAATCTGTCTATCACAACATACTGTTTGCTTTTGGATAGCCCTGATAATGCACTCTGGTCGTATTAAGAACTCCACAATAACGCTACTGAATCCAGTTTCAGCAATTCACAACCCATTTCCTACCCCACACTCCCACACTCCCACACCGTCTCTGTACTAGCCTTAAGTATTTATGGGGTTGTATGGTGAACCAAATGGGTAACTGATGCATTTTAAAAGGAACCCAGCAAAAGCAAAAACAACTTTTCCAGCAGGATCAGTTCACCATCCTAGTGAACACTTTCACAAATTGCTTTGCAGGTGAGTATAAGGAGTGGCTGAATGCATGAACAATGAACAGAAACAGAGGCTGGAGCTTTCTGGTTAATCTAGCACTGCTGACAGAAAATATGTATATCAAATTGTGTCTTGTACATAAATGGGCTATTGTGAAGACAGGTCAGATGATACTTGAAAGAATATATGGATGGCTAGAAATATAAGTGCAAGATACTGTGACACTTGCTGCTAGAGTCATTAACACTTCGTGTCAAATTCCCAGCAGAATTTCCTAATAACTGCCTTGAAACTGACTAGGTTTTTAACCTTTTCTTATCCAAAAATATAAGACAAATTAATCTCAATATATGTCTTTTGTTCTTGATACAGCTTTCAATTGTGCAAACCCATACAGACTATAGTAACTTGAAAAAAGCTGTCAATGATCCATAAGTTTAAAATATTAAAAATATATTTTTATTGTGTAATATATTAACATTATATAAATATGTAATATATATTTACTATAGTAGTCTATATTATACTAATCTAAAATGTAAAATATTATAAATTGAATAATTTAATGTAAATATTTAATTATACAATCAATAATTTAAAACTGAACATGCCACTTTTTATGAGAGCATGATGTTCTGCGTGTAGGAGCACATCCATATCCCATGTGAAAACTGAAAATTATAGCTATAGGCTGTTATTTCTGGGATGTAATTTCCAAGAGGTATGTCTTCTACATCTAAACTTCACTTCTTATTCCTATTTTTCAGAAAGCTGGAAAATTTAAATAACATAATTCCAAGGTTTTCTGCTTTTGCTCCCTTACTTAAATTAGAACTGCATTTGCAACTTGTAACTTAAGCAAATGCTTGTTCTAAGAACTACAGAAAAAAAAGGACTAGATTTTTATCATAACTGAATTTTTATTATTAATATCAGTGACTATTAAAGAATACTATTTTTAAATATTATAAAGATCAGATCATCTAATTATTTTTCTCAATTAAAATTAAGCTCTGCTGAGGAAAGATAGCCTGTTTCCTGGGAATTTTGTCCATTTCAAACAAACAAAAATCATCCTTGAAAACACAAATTGAAAAATGGTTGGTTTTCTGCAAAGTTGCAGAGGTTCATAACTTTTCATACGTCTGCACTTCAGGCAAAATACACAAGAGTAAAATGAAAGACAGAAGCAAAGTTCAACTTCAAAGATGAGACTAAAGACATCTAAATTGAATTTAGCAAATGTATGCTTCTTGGCTTGCAATATCTTAACAGTCAATAGAAATTGGGCATATCTAAAACGTGATTTGTCTCCTTGTTTTGTATATTACATTTATATAGGACAAATTGTATTCTAAAAACCCTATCTGACCTTTCACCAAACCCTATCTGACCTTTCACCCTATTGTGTTATTGCTAGGAAGCTGAAGATTTTGTGCTTTTTGCAAACGAGTCTATATTCCAGAGTAGGAGAGGATCACACTAAAGAAACAATTTGAGTTACAAGGTCCGATATTCATAGCTGGAGATTAAATGTGATAATAAGTGAGACAGATAGAAAGACGCTACAAAATTAAACTTAGTTGAAATTTTCATTTTTTCTTAGAGGCAAAGAAAAGTATAACTAGCAGAAACTGAAAATAACAAGAAGAAAATTGCTCTAACTGCCATAACTGAAAATTGGTGGAACTTTTTGCATGTTTGGAGGTTGAAACCTTATATAATTTTTAAGAACAACATAATGATGATGGGGTAACAGGACAAGACTCAGGACGATCTTTGGTTGATGCTTGCTATAAATCAACAGATTGAATGAGAAAAAAACAAGGCTTATAACTAGAGGAGTAGCCTTAAAATAAGGCGTTGCAGGGGAATTATTTAACATACTCTGAAGGTACAACACAGACTAGTAATATATCTTTGGAGTAATTAAAAATTACGTATAATGATTTTTTTAAAAATAAAAATAAAAATTGTTTCATACTTTACACTCAAGAGCTAAGTGTACTTTTGATTTCATTTTGATTAATAAATATTATTTGAATTGCTGCGTTCAAAATTAATATTTTTTTAAATTATCTACAGGTAGATAGAGGAAAGATCCAACAAATAATATTGATGATGTTTCAAAGAGAAAAATTTCTGAGTGCTGAAGAGAGATATGGGGAAGAGATTGCTAAGGTTGGAGAAAGTTTAACTGAAAACAAGGAAATCTTTACAAAGAACTACGTAGAAAGTTAAAAATACATTGTTATATAATTGAATAAAGGCACAACATTGATTTAAACTCTTGTGATTCATGTAGAAATAAGATTTTTTTTTCTCACTAAAATAGGTATTTGTCAATTTATTTTACTTCAAAAGTATTTAAATATTATAAACTCCAGGAACTTGATATATGTTGGTAAAATTAAGAAACTCCTCATAATTTTTACCACAGATTTATAAAGACTACTAAGAATAAAAAATCCCACATCTTATCAATAAAAATATAAATTTATATATTTATATAGTTTCTATACATTTTAATATAAAATAAATATAAATTAAATAATTTCAAAAAGACCCTTTCAATTTTAAAATGATAAATAGTCAGAAAAATTCAAATAAATGTTTCTAACACGTACTTAAGGAGAAGCTGACTGATATTTTCATAAAACGTGAGATGATGAAGTAGACTTTCCGGCTCATTATTAACCAAGCTTACGCTAATGGTTCTTTGGAATAAACATTTTTAAATCACACGCACTAGAGAAAATATCCAAGTGTATTAAAATAGAGATGAATGACGAATAACATTTTAAGAAGTGTTTTAATATTAGATAAAGTGTTGTCAGTGTTCATACAGAATAAGCAAAACAACCCAATAAGAAATGCCCCTTAGGAATTCATGACTTAAAATTATAGGTTATGCTGTAGCCAGACAGAACTAATAGAATTCAATGTAGTCACAGATGACTTTTAGGGACCTGTGACATATGAATTACAAAACGTAGTGATCCATTTTTTAATTGAAGTTTATTTGTTCATTGCAGTTTTTCTTCATTTACTGCTGAAAATATTTTATGGGATATTATTGGAAACTACAGGAAAAGAAAAATTGTGTTATAAGGAGAACAGAATTAGTTTGTTTTCTATCTCTGAATTCTTTCTATCTTTTTTTTTCCCCATGGTGACCTGTTTCCATACAAACAACTCAAATGATACCTTTCAGAGTTACTTATTGACACTCTTTTCCTCATTATCTAGGTCTGATTCTCAGAACTGGTAAATGCTGATAATACAGAAGCAATTTAGCGATATTTTTAACACACAAATATTGCTTATAGTTTCGTACTTTGAAAAGTCAAGTCTGAATAGTCTTGAATTTTCAAACAGGTTTTTCTTTATATGTAATCTCTTTGATCTCTCCTCATGTGAATGGTGCTTAAGTCCTTTAGTCAACTATATGGACATTCACTTAATTCACTCTAGTCAGTCGGTCGATAATTTCTTCTAATGGAGCACTGGACACAACACTCCAAATGTTTCCACAGCAGCGCTGAATTATTGGGGAAGGATCAGCTCTCTTGACCTGCTGACATTTCTCTTCTTTATGCAGCCCAGAACACTATTGGTCATCTTTACCATAATGGCACGTCATCATGTCTCATACTTAACTTTGAATCATAGAATCATAGAATTGTTTAAGTTGGAAAAGACCTTTAAGATCATTGAGGCCAACCCTTAACCAAACATTGCCAAGTCCTTCACTAAGCCATGTCTCTAAGCACCACATCTACATGTCTTTAAATTACCTCCAGGGATGTTGGTATTTTTCCATCATGTTGTCCATCTTGTTTGTTCAGCTTGTTGTGCATCAGGACCCTGGAGCCTTTTTCTGAAAAGCTTTCAGTCCTTACCATGCAGAATCATAGAATACCAGTTTGGAAGGGACCTCAAGGATCATCTGGTCCAACATATTTTATGTAATATATAGTTGACATGAGATGGCCCAGCACCCTATCAATCTTTCATACCGTTAGTCAGCTTCTTCAACATTGCTCAGTGACAGAACTTGGCTGATGGGATTCTATTATTGGACCATCAAGTCCAATGTATTTGCAATCTGAATTTAAGTAGGCCCTAACCTGATTCTCATCCACCAATGGTAAGTCTTCCTTTCTCCGGATTTTCCTACTGCTCTCCAGAATTTGTGGCTGAGGTAGGAAGGCTTACCAGTAAAGACCAAGCCAAAAAATGCATGGAGTACCTTGACTTTTCCATGTTCTTTGTCACTAAGTCCCCTGCCCCATTCAGCAGTGGGTCCACATTTACCTTATTCTTCCTTTTGCTGCTGAAACACTTGTAGAAGCCGATCTGATTGCCTTTCAAGTCCCCTGCAACGTTCAGCTCCATATGGATTTTGTCTTTTCTAACACCATTCCTGCATGCTCAGGCTGCATCTCTAGACCCTTTCTGGATCACATGCCCCTGCTTTCACCTCGTTTGCTGCTTTTTTTCCTTGTTTGAGTCTTGTCAGGAGCTACTTGTTCATTTGTGCAGGCCTCCTGCCACCTTTTCTTAAGTCACGCACATTGGGATGGATTGTTTGTTGGCTTGGAGGAGACAATACTTGAAAATCAAACAGGTCTCCTGGGGACCTCCTGTCTCAAGGACTACATCCCACAGGATTCTTTCATGCAGATCCATGAACAAGCTGAAAGGTTGCGGTTCCAGTATTACTTTATTCTATTCAGAAGCCTGAGCTCCAGCATCTCATGGTTACTTCAGCCAATGATTCAAGCTTTACCCCAGTTTTCACCTCCACGAACAGCCCTTCCCTGTCTGCACATATGAGATTTGATAAAATATGTCCCCTTTGTCAGCTGTTCAATCACCTGTATCAGGAAGCCATCATTAATACACTCCAGAAATCGTCTGGGTTGCTTGTGCTCTGCTTGGTTGCCCTTGCAGTCAATATTGAAGTGGCAGAAGTGCCCAAAAAGAACTAAGGCCTGTGACTATTGTTAATAACCGACAATAATTCTAAAAAAGTTGGGAAGTTAACTTAATGTTGGCTGGATATTTCAGTGCTACAGATTGTTTCCTTCATAGACTATTACCAATAAACTTGGTATCAAAATGTGATCTGTCTGAAAGATTAAAAAATAAATATATTTCAGATAATCTTCAATCTCCCAGTAGTCTAAACCAAGAAGAGAACACATTATTCAACATCTTGCAATTCCTATGATTTCTTTTTAATTTGAACTATATTTTATTTTAGAAGTGTTGTTTCATAAACTAGTCTTTATTACATCTTGCTGAAGCTCTTTTAAATGTTAACAGTCTAAGGTAGTTTCCCATGCTTTTTTTTTTTATTTGTTATCTTACAAAAGCAAAACACAAAGCTCATTTAAGCCACTCTGACAGTACAGATTTCAAAAGACTCAAGTATATGATCAACAACTCTCACACAAATATTTCCATTAGCCTCAGTATGACTACTTCCATGAGAAAGTAGTCAGTCTTTGTAAGGATTGCATTTTATATATACCTGTAATCATGTTCTCTTTAAGGAAAGCAAATTCAGAAGATTAAAAAATACTAACAGTAATGCAAATAATTTTACTGCTGCTTCTTGAGAAGTGATGTTTACCTCTGCAGTACCTTATGTTTGCTCAGCTTAGGAGTGGTATCTTGAAGTGTGGTATAAACACGTAAGGAATAGGTGAAAACTCACCTGAACAGCTACATGCATAGCAGTTGCCTTTGGCCCTCACATATACTGAGCTCAGGTTTATGATTTCTTCATAAAGTGAAAAATGTTCCAGTGAGTTTTAATTTCTTCTCTTGTTGTAGAAAAGCTAGGAACAATGCAATATAAATATATTTTACAAACTTATGATATCTTTGAGCAAGACCCCAGGAACAACAGGAATGTAGCCCATGTGGCACAATTTTGAATCTTTGGCTCTCAGTTGTTAAAACACAGGAACACAATTTAAAATAAACCGTTGGTCACTATGGGATGTTCAGCACCCTTACTGACTTCTGAAACATAAATGTATCTTTATAATCAGATAATTAAATGTAACTATTTAAAATACTACTTACAGAAAAGATATAAATTAAGAACACGATTTTCACCTGATGCCTATGAATCTCTAAATATATTTATCCAAATGCTTTGCAACACAGTTTTGCTTTACATTGCACATAGTCTCTAGATAAGGAGCTATTGTAAAAACAGTCACAAACTCACTTTCTTGCTAAACTCAATGGACAGAAAGAAATTAACTAGAAATCCTTCCAACGTTACATAGTTTCTCACAGAAGATCAACAGACAACCATAAACTTATATGCCTTGTATTATATCAAGGATCGCTGAAACATGTGAATGAATACAGAATATACAGTATAAAAATCTTCAGAAAAAGCAAGATCTGAAAAACTCATCTGAGCAAAACAGAAGTCCATTCTACTTTGGCAGCCTACTGATGTTTGGATCCATTTGATGGCACATATTTGCAGTGATTTTATGAAAAAAAAACCCTATAGAATAATATCTTTCACTATGAAGTATTTATAAATAAATATTTTAGAAACTGGACTGAAAGTATGAACTCTCAGTTGCGTTATCTGACCTGCAATAAAACAACTTTTCCAGTTTATGAAATGCAAGTGCAATCAGAATAACTGAAAGTGCAAGGTAATTTTTAGAATAATCTGTTCATTTTTGGTCTCATTTTGAATGCAATTACTTTAGGACCATTTTGATAAATGTGATTTGAGGTTTAAAAGTGAGACAGGTTGACAAAAGAAGAAAGATTAAAAAAAGTCCTAAAATTAAAACAAAGGTAAGAGGAGAGAAAATTGAGCTTTACAAAAGAAATTTAAAATACATTTTCCAACCATACAAGGATTCTATGTACGCAACATATGCTTGTGAATTGCAACACATGCTTGAGAATTACAACATACATAATCAAAGGTAATTAAAAATATAGTATGTACACTTTTCAATGATAATCATATAATCCCTCTATCCATAAACATATGTTCATTCAGTCCTACTAGATGTATAGGACTGCCTTTTCCAGCTTGTCCAAATCAAAACCGAAATAAAATAAAATATAAGATTAGGGGAGGACAATTATCACTGCCTATAAGATAGATGCTACCTGAGGCAAAAAAAAAATGTTAAGATCAAAGATCCTGATTTAAAATGTTAAGATCAAAGATTCTGAAAGAACATGTGCACCTCCTTGGAGGATAGTCGAGGGCATAATTTTGCTACCTTTACTCTTCAGGTTGCTCCAGGAGATTGAGAAATGTTAATTTTACTCACCTGTGCAAGCCTAGCTGATTTAGCTACATACCCATCCTTACGTCTCTCACCTCGTATTAAGTTCCTCTTCCTTCACTAAAAGATCTATTGAATGCAGCCCTAAACTGGTCACCACCATGCTTTCATAAGGTTAACTATTGCTCAAACAGACAATGGGCTTTTACATAGTGCTGGTCAATTTATATAGAAAAAAAATGGACCAGGGAAGGAGCAAAATCTCATAACCTGTACTTTGGGATGGAGAAATCCAATTTCAATAGTGAGTAACAACTCATAATGGTGACTTGTTATATATACAGTAGGTACAAACATGGATAGTAAAAAGCCAGATGTTGCAAGAGTATTATCTGACAAAGCTTCCCAGTTTGACACACTAAAGTTTATTTCATGATCTAAATCACAGAATAACACTTTACAAACGCTTGCTTTAGAAATATATTTGTTAATTAAGACCTAAAACAGGCGGGGTTAAAAAAAACACTTGATGACCCTTATGATTTTTTTTAATATAGGAAAAAACCCTCTGTTTTTCATTTCTCTAAGAAATTTATTTTTTCTTTCTTTAATCAACAAAATCTTTTCCAAGACTTTTTTTTTTTAATTATTGTTCTTCTTTGCTGCCCTAATTTTCCTTTCTTTCAAAATGCAGTATTCTGCCCAATTAAGCTATCTTTAGGCATAGCAACTTAGCAAATTTTGTCAGGTAGGTTCTTCCAAACTTTCTGTGCTTTACTTCCAGCACATGACTGCAAACAACAAACACACTGACAGAAACAAAGACGTTTCAGATTCAACAGAGGCTTGACTGGCAAGGATTAGAAAGAAGAACATAAACTTCTAACTTGGAAAGTAATCACTAGGGCTCAGTAACAAAATAAACACTACAGCTAGCTAGAGCAATTACCACTGGGAAAGGAAATAAGTATTTGAAAAAATATTTCCTTCATCCCACACCTAAATAATTTGGGCAATTTAAAGCATTGCTGTTTCTGATCTCTACTTGAAGTTACCTTGAGGGCACTCAGTATCTACAATGAATGGGCTCAAGAGCACGAAGGATTAGACACTGTGCTTCAGTATCTATAACAGAAAGTATTTGTATTGACCAAAGTGTTTCTTTTTATCTCTGTTTAGCTGGTGGTCCTATCAAATGCCCTTGATAGTCACATCTGGAGTCATCTTAGCCATTTGAATGTTACAATAGCAATTTCTATTTTATGTATTTTATTTTATTTTATCCCTTAATGGGATAACTGAGACATATACCAACATAATATATTTGATACAGCAAATTGTGACAATAGTATTCCTCACACTAAAAAGATTCTTTATACAGAAGAAGAGCATGGTGATTTGGAACTTGTGTCTTTTCCAATGCTGCTTTACAGAGTAGCCACAAATGTTCTGTGGCTCACTTCACCCTGAAACAATAGGTAGAAAATGCATTTTTGAGAATAAATAAGAATGTTTATCCAGCCACCTTCAGCTAACTGAATACTGCTAACAGGTTTTTCACATTCAGGCTTCTTCTGAGTCTTGATTGCCCAGAGAGCTAGATAAATCTAATAGCTAGACTGAAGAGTCTTCCCAGGTGTGTTCTTACTCACATGGTGTTGTTGATGTCATTTCCACTTGCACTTGCCAAAGTTGGGTTTAATCTCCTGGCATTTATAGCATTTTCTGGTTTTATAACTCCACGGAAGGACTGTATTTACTACACTGAAAGTACTCTGGCTACTTTGAATTTGTCTTGCTAACTAGGGTTCTGCATATTTCTTATTTATTCACTTATTTCTCTGAGGTTCAAGGCCAATAGCAATGTCTGTGGATGATTGTTCTCAGCAGAGTTGCAGGCACAGAGTTCACAGAGGATGAACTGATGCTACGATTTATGCTTCCTAGTTGAAGCCCCTTTTGTTGCAGTTGTTGAATCAGCACTTACTGATACTTGGTCATCACCCATACAAATTATTTTTGTAGACAAGAACTTTCATGAGGGGAACTTCATCTCCACTCCACCATAGGACACTGAAATTGTTTTCATTCTAAATTTATCTTAGCTATAAAACAAAATATATTTGAGACATTGCTGAAAAAATCCAATAAACACCTTGGATTAGTCTTGATGGTCATCTTATAGTCACTATGTCTAATGGATGATTCTTACTGTCACTGCTACTGCTATACCTTTTATCTGGCATATGGATAGTATCATGGGTGTTGCAGATTTCTTCCCTGATGTTATCTATGTTCACTATATGTCATGTGTTGGGGTCTCACCACTGTTAAGTTTTTTGCAGTAGGCACCGGCACACCACCTATGCCCTTGACTTTTTTCCCGCCTAAAGATGACCATATCTTTAGTTGGCTACAATAAATAGAGACAAGAGCAGGGAGGGGAAGGCCCATCCAGAAGGCTTTATCAAAGGTCAGTCAGAGAAGTACCTCAGCACACTGAAATGAAGGTTATTCTGCCTTACAGTTCAGATCTGAAATAAGGCAATGCTGCCAGAAATTAATATTGAGAGAAGCAAAAGTTCTCCTTCCTGAGAGGCTGAATGGCATACCCTCCCCTTCCCTGAGCTCAGTGGTTACTGAAGGCAACTACGACATGAAATAACGAGCTGTTTCTCTGAAATCGGCAAGATCCAATAGCCTCTGCCTTGCACAGTAGTGAGACACAATATTTCATCTCATATTTGTAGAGTAAGGGAACAGGGGCAGGAGTGGGCAGGCTTGGTGAGAGAGTCTGCAGCAGCCTGAATGGCACATTCAGAAGCAAAAACAGAAGCAGAGAATGCATTTCCACAGGCTCCACATAAATTAGGAAGCAGGTGAAAGAAAGAGTAGGTGAGAGAAAATGCTTTAAGAATTATTGTGATAGAGAGGACTAAAAAAAATGGAAAGTAGAATATGAATATCTGGATCATCCCAGATTCCTATAACAAAAAAGCTTTCTAAAAAGTTATGAAAGAGAATGATTTACGAGATCACAGATCACTACACTTTTTTTAATTCAGTCTACTGGTTCATAACAAGATAAACTTCATTAGAAATAACAGTGAAAGCAGAAATCTAACACATGTTACAGGTGCTCTGAAGAATTGTTGGTATACTATATGTAATAGCCTTCCTATTGTTTGAACTTTTTTCAAAACTTATATGTTGTTTTGCAGTATTAGAAAGATGAGAATAATAAAAATATGTGACTATGATGTTTCAGTGTGTCAAAATTGTGTTTTCAGATCTGCATAAGGGATTTACATGCCAATAGTGCAACCACCAATAGTTCCTTTTTCATACAAGTGGGTGTTCATATTTCTTACTTTATTTTGAATTTGAAACATTTGGATAAAACATGTCTATAAATAATATTCCCTCCCAAGTTATTCAAATCTCTTATTTGAGTTCCACACTTAACAAGTCTGTTCCTCTGTGTTAGTTTTTCTTCAAAATAACCAGTTTATTGTCATGATAGAGAAAAATCAAGAGAGGAGGAAAAGAACCCAAAAAGTAAGACAGATTAAACAAAATATAAAGATTTAGCATTTCATTATGGAACATATTTTTAAGTATGCCCCGAAGCATTAATATTCTCTCAGGTTTTGCTTTCTCCTTGTCTGGCTTTAAAAGATTTAACGATCCCAGAACAACATGTTTTCAATCATCTTCCTCTCCCAGCTAAAAATCTTGAAGACATGTTGACAAGGCAAAATATTGTGAGCTGCTTTCCCTAAAATTCAGTAGCTCATGTTGAAATATTTAATAGTGATTGTCTAAAGGGTTACAATCTACAGAACACCTGCTAAAGTGTTTAACTGAGACTATCGATTAACCACAGAGCACTTCTTTATTTTACGATTTCCTTATGCTCCTCATATGCCAGAGAACACAGCTGTCCTCTTCTGGTACTTGTCTATTGTCACAAATCTAAAACACCACCTTCTTTTTTTTTTTTTTTTTTTTTTAATAACCGATAAATAAGATTTGCAGATCAGGTAAAACAGAGACTTTGCACTACTCTGGGACTGGCTTAAAGCTTAGCTGTGCTAAAGATGTACTGTATATTTTAGGCAGAACCATTTCTTCTCTGTGCCCTCTTCCCCATGGGCAAAATAAATACTTCTTGTCATTTGCTAACTTGTGATTTCAAATAGCTTCCAACTTAAAAATGAGACACACCTAGAATTATTAAGCTACTAAAGTTAAATATGTCTGGGACACTATTCTAAAATTACACCTTTATTTAAATCAATAGATAACTCCAGTAAATGCTTCTGGAGGCTTGTGAGAGGCTGCTATCAACTATATACTTAAATTTCTCTGCAAGAAAGCTACTTTTTTCCTCTTTTCTCTATATAAATACCTACAAGATGTTCCTTAAGCTTAGTGGGTCCCATAGTTTTAATAAGGAATAATGAAAAACTTATCTAGAATAAAGAGCACTTCCCTGTTAAGCTCATATACATAGTGGTCTCAACAGGCTAGGCAGATTTTCTATAGATGGGAAAAGGAAGTGAGAGGAATTGCCTCATCTCATAGCTAACCATCACAAGTTGTTATAAGTCAAATGAAATCTTCAGTCTTGTTGTCACTGTCAGTCCTTCCTCGCTTTCTTGTTCCAAAGGCCTCTCTGCCTCCCCTAAAGCTGTCTTGTGTCCCTTCTCTTTGCTCTTTCACCTTAACATGAAAACTCTCAGAAATCATCAACAGCGGATGCACAGAACTGAAGCAAAGTTCAAGGAACAGGAGCAATATTTGAACTATTGCTGACCCTTTATTCTTAACTCTTCTGGATATATGTTTCTGGCTCTGAAAAAAAAAAAAATTCTGAACTGCCAGTTCACTATCTGTAGAGCTATGGTAAAAAAGAAGACTAAACTTTCTCAAACAATTGAAATACATTTTACAAATTCCATATGCAAATGTGTATTATGCCTCTTCAATATAGGAACATGCTTCTTGCATATTTTAACATGAACACATTCTTTGCATGTTAAGAAACTGAAAACAGAAAATTCAATGCTATATAAAGCTTTAATGATAAAGTTGTTGGAGCTGTGCTAGGTCAGATGCCAGTAAACAGAGGAAACAAGACAATTATAGAATATCTTGGTTTGAGCGAATTGACAGGAAGAATCATGGTGAGGTGGGTAGCTTTGAATTTGAGTTTTTCTAATCTTTGATGTCTCTGTGTGTCTGATTCCATCTGGTTTCTACACAGTATTTGACTCAGATCCATTGATTCCTCTTCTTTTATACATACTGAGTCTGATTCAAAATTGAAATAAAACTAGGGAAATGCTATTTGATCCTATGGAATAAAACATATTCTGATATAAATACCATAGGGAAATATATATAACAGAGTTGCTTTATTTTCCACAAAGCACCATCCAACATGATAAGTCCTGAGGATACAAATAAGCCTGAACAAGGGCTCTGCGGTCTCACTTTCAAAACCCTGTATCTGTTGTGATGGAGAGCCATTTCCTCCTTTCACTCTTTTAGATGGTTTATGCTCCATTTATTCTCTGTTTTTCTCCTAGTTCTTCAGCCTCACTCATTTCCTTTATTAAAAATTTGAAAGTGAAATTGGTGTTCATAAATTTATCTATTATTGCAGTAATAAAGTCAATGGCAAATATGAGTGGTTGAACAGATTAGCTTTTAGTTACGTTGGTGACTTTCTGACTTTTCTTAGAAAGAAATAAGACAGTTGATGTCTTTGATGTCCTGTTTTGATTTCATACTCGTTATGATGACTGTTATCTTAAGAACCAGTAAACTGCTCTTACAATAGAAGTATATTACGAAAAAAGGATTAAATGATATAGAAGAGGATATGTTTATGCTTAGCAAAATAATTAATGTGTTATCATTAATATGTTTATGAGTAGCTTACCAAATATTAAGAAAATATATTTAGAGAACTTACATGTAATGAATTCTTTACACATAAGGTCTTTATACTTTCTTAATTAAAGCTTCTTAAAAATACTTTCTTCTTGTGCTGAAATGAGAGAGAAAATAAAGGAATGAAAAAATTCTGTCTTCATTAGAAGGATAAAATTATTATAGTGTGCGTAGTCAAATGTATATTTTCATGTGTTAGGCTTATTCAGACAGCATATAATGACTGGCATTGCTAAAAAAGTCATGGCTTACAGAATACTCACATATCCTTCTACAAGACGCTAACATTACTTCTACAAAGAATTCTTACTAAGAAACAACGTTACGTATAAAATAAAAAATTATTTGAAGATTGTAAAATAGTCTACTGTGAAATACTCAGAGTTCTATCTATCTCTTCTGTGCACAAACAAGTTAAAAAGTGATAAGGAGATTAATATGATCTAAATTAAAAAGTAGCTGATGGTAAGAAAAGACTAGATAACAAAATTTAGAGAGGTCAAATCTACATGCTAGCAGAAATGTAGCAGTAATAAAAAAAATCTTTATACATGATCGTACTATTGAACTCACCAGAGAACACCAGATAGCTAGATATGATTCTATGTATAGTCATGCAATAAGTGAATGTTAATTCATCTAACACACCACAAAATTATAACTATTCAAGTTTGTTTTAATAATGTGCCACAGTATTTAAATAGGTCCTCTTTTTCAGTATATTTAAGAATGTATTTTGTCTTTACTCACTTCCAAGTAGAAATTGTGCAAAATGACACAATAGTTCTATCTACTGATTGCAGAAGCACTTTCAAATTAAGCGAAAAATTTTTTCTCTTAAACAGAATTTGATTAAGATTGTCAGGACATTTTTGTGTACTTGTTTCTAACATGCCCCTTTACAGAATAGTTAACTTATCACTGAACCTCAAATCAATGAACCAATCAAGAAACACTTTAAAAGTTATTACTGGCTAGTTAAAAATAACAAGAACTATATGCTGATTTTCAGGTAACCAATAAGGAAGTTGCATAACACCAAGGGTAAACAAACAATCAAACAATATCTTGACTGAAAATAAAGTATTGCAAGCCATAAATAAAATGATAATGTGAGAAAACAGCGTATATTACTCTCTGAAATAGTATAAATATTTTCAGTTTACATTGTTAGGTCCATACTTCTCAGAACTTCAGGGATTTCACCAAAAACCACAATCAAATCTGGCAGTAAGATGGGCTAAAGGCTGGAAATGAAGTGTTGGAAATCCTCACCGGCTCAGCCTTTAGAAGACAACTCTGAATATCTTGATGTGTGCCTGCATTGTGTTAATTTTGTTTGATACTGACACCATTAATGTGGTGCAGTGTCTTTCAGAGACAAATACTCCTATACTCCCAAGCAATAGTCCTGAGCAGCTAGAGAAACAGAATATCACTGTCACTGGGTATGCAAATGACAAGGCAACATATGCCCTATGCCACTTCAGATATATCTGTGACCAGAAGATAATCTCTTCTTCCCAATGCTTCTAAAGATTTGTGGCTACTTTTTCTTCTAGGATTTGCTTTAATACATAGTTTGATATCAAAATCCCTTAGAAATTCGAATAATGCAAGCAAGCTAACAGTTTTTGTAGAATTTAAATTGAATTAAGACAGGTATAACACTGAGAAACACTTGCATGTTATTAATTTTCATCTCAAAATATTTTCTCTGTTCCTGTATTGGCTGTATAATCATATTTGACTGGAAACATGGTGGGGGGAGAGGGAGGAGGGGAAAAAACTCTGCTTTTGAGAATGTTATAAGGACTGTTCTGAATAAAAAGAATAAACTGAAAAAAAAAGCATTATACTATTATTTAACTGAGAAACTGAGGTAAGATACATTCCCACAGCAAATTCATAGTTTCAACTGGAAAAGCAAAGTTGGTGGACAGGACATTTCCCAATTCTATCTCAAACTCCATTTCTGAGAATGAATCCACTCAACTCAAAAAAAGATATTGTACTTCTATAGATTAAGTTGACAAAATGAGATGTCCCTGCTACAGAATTGATATTATCTGCCTGGTGTTTCTTTAGCTCATAATAGTAACAGAGCTCCAGGTCAGGCAGACTGGTTTATTATGCTTATCACCTCTTGAATAATAACCACAGCCTCTTAACTCCATAAATTTTTAAGTGCTTGCATACTGGTTACAACAAGGAAGGAAAAAAGAGGAGAAAGACTTCATAGACAAGACAGAGTGACAAGATGTAGTAAAACCCAAAGGAAAGGCTTTAAATCCTGTTACTTTTAATGTTAGTTCAGCATTAATAGTAATAGCTGAGACTGGAATATAACAGGCCCTTACACAATTCTCAGTTGTGCAGCAGAGGCCATAAAAGCAGTCCCACTCAACTCTCCTTGCCCAGCTACTTTCCCATGGCAGCGTCCCCCAGCATGAAGAAGGACAGGCAGCAGCCTCCGCAGTCCTTCCCTGCACATGCTCCCCATGACTTCCCCAGAGTAGTGCAAATTTCTTAATGCACAGTTTGAGTTTTCTTGCAAAAATTCCTTGGCTAGACTTCAACTCGGATATGGATATGGACATCTGTTTAGACTGCTGTAATATCCAGCTCTTCTGCATCTACATTTCTGAGAAGAAAGTACCCTGAGAACAAACTATCCCCTGATTTCTGGTATTTTGAAGTTTTATTCACATGCATTGTAGATTAATCCTCCATTTAACATCAGAAGAGAAAAGTATTTCTTCTGGAAATAGTAATCATTTTGCCCAACTCTTAAAGAAAAGGGGAGTTTATTTCCTCAATTAACAGAAAATCGAGGGGTTTTTTTTTTTCCACTATCTTGAAGGCAACCGCTGATGATCAGGAGTGTTACTTTCTTTGTCTTGCCTCAGTCCTAGAAAACTCAGCTTCTGTGGCTGCTAAGGTAGCGTTCGTACCACCTAGGGAACAGCAGGAATGCTCCCCCATTTGAGAAGCAGCAGCTAGATCTCAATTCCTTCCAGCCTCTCAGATGAAGAATGAAAGCAAGCCTTCTTCTGCAGAGTTCTTCTCATTCAGTGCTCGGGGACCCAGTTCCCACCTGACACTTCAGTTCCCAACTGCGAACACGAGGGTCTGAGCAGGCTTTCCCCTCCCTCCTCCTCACTGGCTTTGAAAAACTGTTTTGTCCATATTGTTAAGAAGCTTGAGTTGGGCCTTGTTTTATATTATATGCAACCCAATGACGTCTTTCCACGGCAATCATAAACTTAAATAGTGTGTGTGTGGTTCAACCTGAATATTTTAGATTTTGAGAATAGTTTCCATTGGACTGTCCATGGTACAGATTTGGAGAATGTTTTCACAGCTATCTTGGAGTTCCATTTAATAGGAGACATGCTATATAATCTAGCTACAAAATCAAGCTGAACTTTCCAGATAATAATGTGCAGAAAAAAGCACCCAAACCAACCATAAGAGGGAAAACAGATAAATAGTCTGTATTGCATTTACACTAGCTCTAAGTACACCTTTGGACAAGATACTATTATTGCTAAAAATAACACCCTGCTTTGTTTTATGTTGCTTTTACATTTGAGCCTTAATCTTGACATTAAACATAACTTGTTGGGATCCTGAGGAACATTTTTTTATTAATCCAGTCACACTGAAGTTTTGAATTTATAACTTCTACTTCTAGATTTTATTCTTTACAAAGGTTATTTTTTATTGTTGGTTCTACATAGCAAGTGCTATTATTTCATATTATTGGTATTAGGATTTTAGAATGTCTTAATTTATAATTTTCTGGAACTATAACTGCTGATGGAAAATTAGTATAAAATGCCACAGTCTTTAACAATAGTCTCCCTTACAGGTCTTCATGTCTTGACAGTAAAATATTTAGCAGATTCTGCATACTTTCTGCAGCTTGGGGAATATTCAGATTTGTGAATGTGGAAATTAAAAAGTTGGTGTGAGAGAGAGAGAGAGATTAACTTAGCAAAATGTACAGCAGGTCATTCAAAGTAACAGCAATAAATAACACGCAACATTAGAAATTAGAACAATTTCACAAAACCAATGCTCTTTTTATGGGTAAATTGCTCCTCTGTGGGTTTGTGTACTGACCAGGAAAAAGGTATGACAAAAATAATCTTTTTATGTCCTTTTAAAATGATAAAAATAAGATAATCTCCAGGTGGCCTTTTTTTCGTAAATCACTTTTAAGCTTAGTGGCTACCCTGTGTTGTGTTCTGACACCTTGACAATAAAGAAGTGCTTATAATGCTCCTGTGGGATTTGTTCTAAAGCCTTTCCCTACTGTTAAGCAGTAAATCAATGACTGACAGGATTCCTAACCTGACACTTCCTGCCAGGTTGACATTAAATTTACACTATATACTGTAATCTCCTTCCAGCTACCTAATAAGGACAAGAGAAAAGTCACTTCTAGGTATTCCAGTTCCAAAGTTTTGGATAGTTTCTTCACAAAACTATGCTAGTGGGCAGTTAGAAGGCATCTCATTTCAAACTATTGTGACAGTCTGTTAAAATTACCCTCTCTTAGTCAAAGATAGAAAAGAGTCTAAAACAATAAACATAAATTACTGTACAACATAATAGACACTTTTGCATACCTCAAGAGCAACACATCTGCACCTCTGTACTACTGTGTCTATGTATCTATTCACCTAGAAATACAGAAAATTATGAGGGCTGTATTGTCTCAGGATTTATGCAGCTCACATTTGCTTGGTGGGAGGGATGCCCCTAACTTTGTGGGAATTTTCTGATCTTGCGAGTTTCCTCCTCCAGCCAGCGGGCCTCTGACACTACTGAGGCATAAATAAAAGACTATGATAAGATACTGATCCCCTTGCTATGCTGCTAAGCTTTTCATTAGCCTCTGGAAATCACTGGTAAATACAATATTCACTGCAGTGCCTTGTCCACAGCTGGGAGAGGAAGAAAAGGGTGGGAAGGGTTCAATATCTGCCGTAATGGCACTGTGATGCCACAGGAGGGCTGCAGGGAGGGCTATCAGTGTGATTTCCTGGACAGATGGTCATCTATTTTATAGCGTCGTGGAATCATAGAAGGCTGAGATGGGAAGAGACCTTTAGAAATCGTCTAGTTCAAAACCCCTTCTCAGAACAGAATCAACCAGAGGAGGTTACCCAGGACTGTGTCCATTTTCTTTACTTCCCCTAATTCAGGTATTTATACACATTGCAAAGATCCCCCTTAGCCTCCTTTTTCCAAAGTCAGACAGGCCATGATCTCTCAGTCTCTTCTTGTATGCCTCCTCATAACCGTTCTTGTGCTTCTTCTCTGGACTTACTCCAATATCCCTGTGTTTCTTCTTCTGTGGAGCTCAGAACAGGACTCAATATTCCAGCTGTGTCTTATCAGCACCAAGTCAGTCAGGAAGGACTAATTCTATTGATGCTGCTTCTCATGTAACCCAGGACACCATTCTCATGCATCCCAGGATCCAGGCTTCCTTGGCTCCAGTGACACATTTTTACAGGTCATATTCAACTTGCTGACCACCTGGACCCCAGGTCCCTTTCTGCAAATTTGTTTGCAGCCAGTCAGCCCCCAGCGCATAGTGCTTCATGGAGTCATTCCTCCCTAGTGGCAAAACTTTACACTTCCACTTGTTGAGCTTCATGAGGTTCTTGTCAGCACTTCTCACAAAATAGAGCTTAATTTATGAGTCTATGGAAAATTACAGGCCTAGACTAAGTACATCTCAAAGTTTTTGTGACAAAACTGAAAGAATAGTATAAAGAATGAAGCAGTTTCTCCTCTATGCCTTTCTGTGTTGAGTTACAGAACCTTCTTTGAATTAGACTAGAGCAATGACAGTAGCACCGCCAATGGATCTGCTTTTACCAGGCCAGCATAGACAATTTTTAAACAAATTTTAATAACAGAGTCACAAACAGCAGTATTTTTTCTTACTTTGTCTTAATGACACTGAATATAAATCCTTACACCTTAGCAGACTTCAGCTGGCTCTATTACAGATCCACTTTGATGAATTTTCCTCAGCCAAGTATCAAAGTTCTAAAGTCTAGATCCTCATTAATAACTCATATAACAAATTTATGGTGTTATAAAAAAGAGAAGAAGAATGAGGTGAGTATCTACTGCTTTAGTAGCTGCACAGACCCAGAAACTAAGTTAAGAAAATTTGTGACTTGGATTGCACAACTAAACACTATAAAAAAAGAAAATATTTTCTGTATGAGCTTTATCCAGTTTAGAATCATCTCTTCCAAGTGCCAGTCAACACAGGCATAAAGGTTTAAATATAATGATCTTAATTTATTTCAACAGAATCCAATTGCAATAATGTTAAAGTAAGAGCTGGGCTTTGACTCTTGTTGTTTCATGCTATGCTCAGCAGATCAATTTACAAGAACTGTTCTACACACAGGAAGAACATTACAGTTCTCAGTCGTGTCCAGGCTAGAGATTTCCTGGGATGAAGATGAAAGAACCTTAGATCTGTCGGGTTTTCAAACAGTTCTGTCCAAAGCCAGTCTAATCTTTTTGTTTCCCACTACAAAAAGAATAAAAAAACATGACTTCACATCCAAGCACATTTAAAAAATGACTCTGAACAGCTATACTGGTTAATTACACTGGGTATGGATCTAACTCGAATTCCAAACCTTTCAAGGTTACTTTATTTATTTTTTTACTTCTATTTCCAATTCTGATAGACATCTTCCATAAATTATTGTGTTGATCTATACTTTGCATTTGAACATTAAAACTATGAGTGTACAATGTGTGCACACATGCATGAGGTTATTGCATGCACTCTCACTTTGGAAATAAACCAGATCCTAAACAAGATTTATATACACACATGCATAAATAAATATGTGCTTATATATGTATATGCACACATATACACACTTATGCCTACCTATACCTATTCATACATATATGCACACTATATGTAGAGTATGAATATTGTTTATAATTATACATATTTTCTACATTTATAGGTGTAAAAAGAGAGAGAGAGTGGTAAAGAAGATGTAGAGAACTGAGTGAGCAAGAGAATAGAGAGAAACCTTCATGGGTCCCAAATTTCTCAGTCTTCTAAGCCTTTACAGGATAACTTTGGTTTATATGAGCAATATGTTGAACTGTTTATTTTCCCACCAGGACAACAGCAAGCTTCTGATGGGTGTTTAAATCCTATTCTTCAGCAGCAACAGCATCTATGACGCAAGACTTCTGGAGCAAGCACCTTTTGGAATTCACTCATACTTATGTCTGTCTATTCTCAGTCTGATACTATATTGAATTTTATCTTTGGCTGCCATTTCTTCATGGTTTTCTTCCATTTTTCCTTCATCTTGCAGCATTTCTTCCTCCTTTGTCCTCTGTAGCCTCCTTTTCCCCAGTGACTTTTTTTTTTTTTGGTCTTTTTTTTTCCAGCTAGGTTCTGTACTCAAGAGCTTCAAAGGGAAATAAGCATAGTTATCAGTTATGCTCATTTCCCAATTTGAAAACAGAGGGCAGAGAAAACATGAGCGGAGGTCTCCCTTGAGACAGAACTACGAACTTGGATCATGAGACTAATGAGAGTGTATGAATGTGGCCAGGAATAAAAAGTCATATAATTGAGTGAAAAACAGGGTTTTACAAGTGTAGAAAGTAAAGCATAGCATAAACTCAGTAGTATTTTTTTTATGCAAGCATGCAGTCAGACTAAAACAAGACAAAATATTTCCCATGTAATCAGATAATTTTTCAACTTCAGAATTTTTGAGGGAAGTTTTATACTTTTTATTTTTATTATCTTTTTCTCAAAGAACCCCCTCAGGGTTCTTTTTTTTTTCTTGTGGAGTTTATGATCCACAATACTGATTGATAACAATTCAACATTTTCTTACTGTAGTTCTACTGGGGCTTATTCTCTAGAGTTCAAATCTTAGGCAATAGCTTGCTGTGATCCTAATGAAAATCTATATCCGTCACTGCAAAAATTGCCTAAAATGGCACTTCAAAAACTAATAATTCACCTTTCAGAAAATATGTAAATAGAGATCCTAAATGTAATATGACATTTTTTAATGAAATCAGCTGCTCAGCACTTTTATTTATGGAAATAAATACATATTAAAACATGTACTGCTTCTCTGGGCTGGTGTGTGATGTTCTTTCTGCTGCACTCAGTCACTGCAAACTCATGTCTCAGCTCTATGAGGTGGATCTGAATTTAATGAAATAAAGTGACAGTTTTCTGCATCCTGGGTTATATAAGCTTGACAGGAAGGTTTCTTTGTTTATATATATGTCTGGAGATGATACAAATAAAGTGAAAAGGAAAATACTACGTTGAGATAAATATCCTCCTAACTATTGATGATAAAGGCAATAACACTACATGTATATTTTTTATTCAGTAGTACCTCACAGGGAAGAAATTATTAATGATACTTATTAAGCAACAAAACAAAATAGATCCTTAAAAATATAATCAGCAGTGTAATATTCTGATATTCCGCAGTACCACTCATCTGATTTTTTTTAAATTCAGCTTTATCTATACTTTATTAATTCAGTGCAGAACCTATGCCAATATGAAACAAATCCAAAGCAATACTGCTATACACCTTTCTAAAAATTAAAAGTTTCAAAGAATCAAACAAATTCATATTAGTCAAAGTGTACAAACTTGGAACTGCAGATCTAAATGGTGAAAATATTTTTTTTTTTGTTGGGATTTTTGTCTCTTTGGGGCTTAAAATATGACATACAATCCTCACACTCCTAAGTTTTCCGGGAGGAATGTTCCTGAGTTACTGTAAATAGATTGCCATTCCAAATAGAGACAGGTGTAAAATTCAGTCTGAAATGCAGTCTTGGCCTTCTTACGCTACAAGAATTGAGTCACATATATGGCTATAATTACTGAAAAATTTCTCCCACTGAAGCACCATAAAAATTATATTCGCAGTGATTTTTCAAAGTACCAAAGAAAAGGTTCATTTGCAATTTAGAGATAATTAAAGCTCCAAAGGTTTTAGTTACAAAAAAACTCTCATATTATTATTTTTTCTTCAAATTCTCCTCACATTTAAAGGATCAAGTTGTAGTATAAAATGTCTTTGTATCAAGCACTGTGCAAACACAGGTGAAAAACAATCCTTGCTCAAAAATATTAATTTGTATGGCAAACACTGGAGACAAGCTGGGGAAGGGAAGGGAAGGGAAGGGAAGGGAAGGGAAGGGAAGGGAAGGGAAGGGAAGGGAAGGGAAGGGAAGGGAAGGGAAGGGAAGGGAAGGGAAGGGAAGGGAAGGGAAGGGAAGGGAAGGGAAGGGAAGGGAAGGGAAGGGAAGGGAAGGGAAGGGAAGGGAAGGGAAGGGAAGGGAAGGGAAGGGAAGGGAAGGGAAGGGAAGGGAAGGGAAGGGAAGGGAAGGGAAGGGAACAACATTGCAGATGTTTATGGAAATACTCCCTTAGCCAGGGAGGAAAAACATGTATGTTCGCTCACATGTTTATCTTAAGTGGACAATATGGACTTACAGCCATCAGTAACCATATACAGCCGTCACTCTTAACAGTAAATGAGAGATGAAAGGTTGTGAGCAAGACGAGTAGCATAAACTTTCAGATTAAAAATACAGGTATTGAAGCAAGTATAAGCATGAAAGTCAAAGTTACAGCTTGGAAAAATGAGCCTAGATCACTGTTTTGAAGTGGACTGTAAGTGCGGATAGTTTGCCTTTGGTAGGATGAAAGAAAAGAAATTACAATACTAAAGAGAGAAATGAAAAGGAGGCAAGATTGATTTCAACTAATTTTAGACATCTATATCATGAATATTTATAATATACATGAGCTAGTCCTTCAAGAGATATAGAAATTTTGGAGGAGAAAAAAATTTAAAAAAGCTTCATTGGATGTCTATTTTAGTAAAAATTCCGCTCTATAAGTAACTATTTTTCTACACTGACTAAGAAAGAATCCAAAAAAAAGGAACACAGACGCAGATGTCTCTGCTGCATATAAGTACTTTAAATCAAATACCATCCAAGAGGATTACATCATGAGGAGTAGGGATCAATGGAAAAGCTGTATCTTAAAGATACTGTGCAAGTGGAAGCCACACTCTTTCACCTGAAGACCTAGAGTGGATATCTCAGTCAGATGTGTTAAATGACAGACATAGGCACTTTCCCCTGCATGGAGATTTAGTAAGAAAGAGGAAAAGCTCTTTCAGTCATCTTTAAAATATTTGTTTAGCTGTGTTACACTAGATGAGATGAGTAGCCATGAGGAAATATTGGAGAAATAATTAAAAATTTTGCTTTAGACAGAAAGAGGTTGCTCTACTGTGAAGAGGCTGATTGTTGGATTGTGGTTGAATTAGCATGGATAAGATTACCTGTGTTTAGAAGAGGGACAAGAAAGGACCAGGGGAGGAGATACAAGGAACATCCACAGAGAGGAGAAGGGGTGAAGAGGAGTATCTACAGGACATGGCAACAGAAACTTAGAAGATGACTTATTCACTAGAGTGAAAGAAGACATGGTTTAAAGAAAAAAACGCTTGGAAACGTTGAGCATGGGTGGCTGCTAATGGCAGCCAGAGAAAAGAAAGACATAAGAATATTGGTTCTGGTATTGCCACTGGAAATAAAAAAAAAAGGGGGGGAAGGGTGTTTACAGACTGCAGAACACATCAGCCACACCTAGACCTGTTTTTGAAGGAAATGAGAAATTAAATTAGCTTTGCATTAAGAAAGGAAAGGAAGAGAGATTTTCTTCAGGAGACTGAAGAAAATCTAAAGGTGTGTTTGAGCATTTCTATTTCTGGTTTGTGCTTCATTTTTCTTGGACTGGAAATACAGAGAGCATGCTTATAACGTGAGACAAAAACCAGAAGTCAGAGGCCATAAGTGTCACAGTGTGAGGTAAGAAGATGGGATGAGACTCTTTAGACAACTTTGTGAAGTAGGATAGAAGAGAATAAAAAGCTTCCTCATCCTCAGCATTGAATAATCACGAGAGAGTGAGAAGAAAAAATAAAAAAAAAAAATCAGTGAACAATTTAGTTCCTTTCTCTCAAAAGAAAATAGTAAGCAAGGTCCTCTGAGGAAAGAAAAAAAAGGAGGCAGAATGAGGTTGTGATGAATGAATTGAAGAAAACAGAAGTTGTGATTTTAGCTATGGAAATCAATTAATTTGGAGAATTTGATTTATTTTATCAAGAAAAATTTTAATAGTGACTAAAAAAAAATGTTACAAATTTGTAAGGAGGTAAGCCTCCTCCAAGAATTCCCTCCAGCAATTTCCTTCTTCATTCTGAGAGTATCAGTGGAAGTTGTTATGGTTTTGCAGAATGAGACCATTTGAGCAGGACAGCGGGTCATCCAGAATTTTTAGTCCATCTGGCTACAGTTCATCTTCAAAAGCGAATGCACCAAAATCATCTAATAAGTTTTGAATATCCTCGGGAATATTGCATTGCTGGGGTTTGGGGTTTGGTTTTGGGGATTTTTTTTCCCACTTTGGCTATCTTAGAAGTCAGTTATCATTTCTAATGCAACATTTACCCTATTTGCTAACATTTTAAAAGTTTTTTTCACTTTACACTCTAGAATCTCCCTTAGGAAGGGAATTGTGTGTAAAAGAATGAAGACAAAAAAGTGAAAAAATCTCATGGGATCCACTGTAAAAATAATAAAATGTATAAAAAAGTAGACAAATATAAAGCAGGAGAAAGAGAGCAAAGGAAAAGATCAGAGGAGTTGAAAACATCAGTTTGGGGTGCCTCAGTCCATGAGAGATAATAGGGTTCCAGCAGAGGCTGCCAAGCTATTCACACATCACCTCTAAGGGTCAGCTGACAGACCTATGCTTCATTAGTCTAGTGAAGAGACAAACGAGGGGCAATCTGATAGTAGCCTACAAGAGTTTGAAAGTCAGTTATGAAGATGACAGAGGCAAAGTCTTTGTGGCAGTGGTAGAAGATGTAACAAAGCCATAAACTGTATCTAGGGACGTTCAGATTAGAGAGGAGGGAAACTTCTTCAGAAAGGTAGTGCAGCACTGGGACAAGTTACCCAGCAAGACATAGGGGTGAACTTCCTGTCCTTTGATTTTTTCAGAACTTGGAAAAAAGAAGCCACCTGTGGTATAGTCTCACTTCAAGTATGAAGTCCAGGCTGGATAGCCTTCAGAAACTCCTTCTAGGAAAGATTTCTATGATTTTATATTTCCATGAATGAGGAAATGAAGTCCCATGTATTTTGGTCTTTGAGATGGCAGAAGTATCAAGACTCTGTGACACTAGTTGTAGAAAATGAGGATTGCTGCAATCTCTCTTAGGATTGTTCCAGACGTAATAAAAAATCTTGAAGAGCTGTAAAACAGATCAAATGGCTATGCGAGAGGTAGCAGTGGTGGAGCAAGTGGAAAGCATGGAGTGCATGAAGAGTAGTCGTAGATGTTACTGGACATTCGTGGTAGAAGAGAGAGAACTGTAAAACTGATTTTATTTCTTGGTGTTTTGATTCTTAAACATGGCTATTATTGCTTTTTCTTTGCAAACTGAAGTTCAGAGTCTTTTTCCTTTATATTTGAGCAGTTCAAACTGCATGGGAAACTTATTCTTCCACTTCCTTACGTTAACATAATAACCATAACTGGCATCTAACATAATAATAATAGCCAGTAATTTCCTTTTCAAAATAATCAATAACACTGTGATTTTTAGTTTGTAATATTTAAGACAAGTACAGATAATACATAGTATTCCTTTTTCTTCAAGGAAGAGAGTCATTGACAGGGAAATAGACAAACAACGTGAGAGGGAAATAGACAAACAACGTGAGAAAGTCCCGAGGATGAAAGGATGAAAAGAAGAAACCATATCAATCATACAACTGCTATACAGTGATGTATAATGTATTTATTCTTACAAAGGCAGCACTTTTAGAGGATTCGTTTTTCACCATTTGCTTACACAAGGTCCAACATAGAAAAAAACAAGGCTAACCCTACAGCTTGGGAACCAAGAGTGGAAGGGGAGAGACAAAGAAAACATCCAAAACCAGCCTACACTTTCTCTGCAAAATATATTAAGATTTAGGTTAGATTTAGATGTTCGAAGCAGTAGGACTATATCGACACTAGCAAACTAAGCAGAGCCTAGGGTTTTCTTTGACACCGAAACCAATTGGCACATCCTTACTACTAAGCTCTCCTGCCATCAAAAACAAGCTAACAACATTCAAACTGCTTATTGGGAATGATTCCCACTCTGTGCTAATTTCCAGTGCATGCCTGAGAATTATTTTGGAGCATGCTAGTTGAAACAGAATGATTTTGTGTCAGAGAGTGTACCACCATTTTAACAGTATGGATGATCACTTTTTCAGAGTCTATGTGAGTTGAAATTAATGTACTAGCATAAATAAAAGACTTATAGGCATTTAATAACAGGGCATAAGTGGATTTTAGATTATCGAACTTGAAGCTCACTTGACAATGTTTTCGTGTCCCCCACATCCATTTCTTCCTAAACATCCCTGTAACCGACAACATCTACATTTTTTGTATGTCCATGTTTGACATGGAAGTTTTTAAATCTCTGAAATTGTACACCATAAGCATGTCAAATTTGCCCATCCCTTCTGTCTCCATTCTACTGGAATCCAGAAATGAGGGAGTTCTCAATGAAAATCGTCTTCACAGACATGAGCAAGACTTCTGTAAGTCCACATTTTTCTAAAAGATCACCGAAGAAGGTGGTTATGCTACAAACTGGATTTCTTTAAGGTCTTGGAGAATGAACCGGATTCAGTTCTGGCTTCATCTGGAGGAAATTCAAATTCACTGCATCCACTTCCCATAAACTTTCCCTTGCTGCTGGGATAAAATTTTCTGGAAGAGAAAGACATTTTCCATGTCTCCTATTGTACTCGTGTCACTTTGCAGCAAGAAATAGAAGATTTAATAGGCCAGAGCCATACCACAAGAGGCAACCTACAGGTTAATTAGGACTGGAAGCGCTGAGACTTCTCTTTGCTCCAGGAATTGTTTAGATGGTGTATGTAATGCAAAACGTATTTCATTACAGGGCTAAGATGCCCTAAACTTCGTAAGAGGGAATGGATGGGAAGCTTATTTTTCAAATAAGCCTCACTGCAGTTACATTCTGAGAGAAACCAGAAGGGCTGTTTTGATCAGCTCTGTTATGATCATCCCTCCCTACAGAATAACAACTTTACAAATGTGGCAAAGGGCAGTCTTATTTTCATTCTCCGTTGGGAAAGATGTGAAAAGACAGCTGAAGCAAAATTTCTATACAATGCTAATTTGAAAAATCTTGCAGCAGCTAATCAGGTTTTATTTCATTGGTTGATGGTATTTTTTTTCTTTTGTTTTATTTGTGTGTTTTTTAAAGTTAGAGATAGCATGTAACTAGATTAAAATTATTAGAATAAAATATGCAAATTAATCTCATGCAGGGAACATACTATTCCTAATCTTCTGTGATAATTACATGATAGAAGTACACTATACTCACCTTTGAAAATTACACTTTTATCGATTTGTGTTTATTAGTAGAATAAATTCTGCTCTCAGTTAAACTGATATCAAACCAAGAAACACATTCTAGACAAGATTTCTACTCTAAAATGATTTTGATTAGTTTATACATATACAGTATTCACACAACCAAACCGTATGAACTATTTCTACAGAACTGAAAAGCGACTATGAAATTTTGTACAACACAAGTAATTAATAGAATTCCATATCAGTAATACATTTCTATTAATTTCTCCAGAGATTTATATGTAGTCTATGTGTATACCTATTGCACAAAAATTTTGCGCAGTATAATAACCGAAGTAAAGGAATTATTTAATCAAAAAACTATGCACAATTTTCAAAATATCTTCTATTGAACTTCAGTATGTTGATCACTAATACCTTTTCAATATCAGAAAAATGTAGAATTAAGGTTTCTGAGCTAAAAGTGTGATTCCATTTAGAAATTTATTTTCACAAAAACAAAACTATTTTCAATGCTCTATTTATTTTTTTCTGAAATATTTAAATAAAACAGACATAGATAATAATATTCAGTGAGGGTTTTTTTTCCTGTGGACAGTAGATGGAAATCAGTCAATAACTTTCAGAAATGTAAAAATACGCAAAAATCAGGATTTTACTATTTTAAATTGCATATATAGGCACAAAGAAAGAATATGATCCAATCCTATAAAAGAACAAGTGAGTTTATTTTTACAAACCACAACAATGTTATATTTTTTATATCATTGAGAACTGGCAGTTATATAGGAAAAATTTCCAGATGAAGCTACATGCTAACATCCCAAGTGTTTATCTGCATCTATAGTCACAATGCAAGTATTATTGCTGCATGCATATGCCAGATGTGTAAAGAGATTAATAAGAAAAATGGAGGATAAAGTGTGAACAACATGGAAAACAATTTTTGTCAAAAAAAATGCTGCTATAAAGAAACAAACAACATGAAGCAAGTTGGAAGTGAGTGATGAGTCCTGCTTCCTGTAAACCATCTGGATCCTAGAACAGCTTTCTGAGGCAGCGCAGGAGTCAAACAGTTAGCTTTCACATAGTGGAAGGAAATATAAAGTTCATGTATAGAATAAATTACTTGACATGAGGTCTCTTTATAATAAAAGAAAGGTCCTTGGTTGCTGTGTTTATGTGTGTAAGTTAGACATGGCCAGTGTAAGAGATGACTGATTCTTTTTGACTGCCTTAAATCACTTGTTTTCGCTGCCTCAAACCACTGTTGAGACTGCAGCAGAGGCAATGCTCTTCAACACCTTATCTCACTCTGCACTTTCTGCCCCGAGAGGTCATGCTGCAGCCTTCTCAGTAGGGGAGAGAAAGGGCAGAATGATACCTTAGCCACAAAAGCCCCCTTAGCTCTCCTCCAAGTTCCTTTCTAGAACTTTCCTAGAAGAAGCACTGTGCAGGCCCAGCAAAACCAATAAATAATACTCTGAAAGAGGGGTCATTTGCAGCAGCACACCTGCCATTATGGGAAAAGAAGAGAATCAGAGCCCAGGTGATGTCCTTGCACTTTGATCTTTCTCTCTCCCTCTCCTCTCCTTCTTTCTTTTCCCTTAACACAGATTTAGCAAGTCAGTGCCACCCTTATTGCTAAGAATGCCTGTACAAATATACTCCTTTTTGGACCAATGTTTTGTCATCATTTTGTCTTCATTTAGACCCAGAGTCTCACCCCAGTGACCCCTGGACTGTCCAGGCAAGGTCTGCGACAGGCCAGGAATGGTCTTTAGCACTGATGCTAACTGGCATGAAATGCATTGTATTCATACTGTTTAACTCTCCTGCCCTCAAAAATTTTGTAGCTGCTTCCAAACTCCCTACTGGGAGTAGTTAGTGGGCTGTTCTAACTCCCATACTGTGCCCAAGTATTGTTTGAAAGAGTGACACTACAGGCTGAAGGGCTGCTAGAGGCAATTCTAAATATACATCTCCGTAAGCAGTCAAAATTGAGTGGCGGGGTTGGCTTCCTGGTGCTAAGTAATAAATGTCTGTTCCATTAGCAACTGTGCAGACATAGCCATTGATTCATGAGGTCCCTTCTTCCCTTCCTTTCCCAGCAAAATCTGAGCTAACACCGTTGAGAATTGACCCTGGTCCTGCAATTGGTTTTGAATGAGTGGAAATCCACATCCCCATAGGCAGTGGGATACATCTCTCTGTATAGAGACTCCTATAAAGTTGCAAAGGACTTCCCAAGAGATCTTCCTCATTAAGGAATGAAAGACATAATTTTCAGTTATTCAAAGGGTATTATGAGGCATTATTTCTTCAGTACTGTCTAAGGAAAATCTTGTTTCATGGACTTGTCAACCAAATTATGAAGTCCTGATTGATGAAGCTGGGAACACTGGAAGATAAAACTTGTTATGTATGACACAAATCCATCAAGCCTGTTTTGCATTATGCAGAGGAAGGTACCCCCAAAAAGCCACCATTAGGCATTCTGAGCACTGAAATAGGAACTTTTCTAAAGCTTCTATGCCACTGAAATATCTATATCTGACTCCATACCCAGCCCCCTCAGGTGCCATCAAAATCTTTATTTTTCTGTTTCTCCCAATACATTTTCTATGCCTTTTTTTTTTTCCCTAGAGGACTAGTGGTAAGATACACTCTTCCACACATAATCAGGATAAAACCTGTAGTTCATCAAGGTTTCATTTATGGCTCCCCCTTTAGTGTGTTTCAGGTGCTCCAGTGTTTCCCATGGTCTGTGCAGCTTCCCCTGTAGTTCCCTACAACACCTGTTTTGTGAACGGCTTGTCTCAGCCTTTAGAAACGGAGCTGTGATCTTATGCCTGAGACACCACACCTCCAAATGAGGTAAACAAACCTTTTCCAGAACTGCATCTTTATGATTCTTCTATTTGAATATCCAATGGCATATGACAGCCAAAGTCTCTTGTACACACATATCACACAAGGATCTAAAAATTAATGCATAAGTAAATACTAATTTCCACATAAATTTTTCTGACTCTTTCTTCAAATTCTGGGCTGCTTAGTTTAGTCCAAAGAGTTAGATAGCCAAAACATTATTTCTACTTCTCGAGATGTCGACTCCTCTTCACAGTATTATGTGTCATTAAAGCTGTTATGCAACTTTACAAGACAGATGTGTTTTAACTCCGCTTATCTTGCAGTGAGGCTGTTCTTTCGATAGCACAGTATGGCCCTATCATCTTCACTTCTGAGAAAAACTTACTGTTTCACTTAGCTACATTCTCCTGCGTTCATCTTTCCCCTAGGTAATTTCTTTTCTGCAAACAGATTTGTTCAAAATTGTTATCTTTCCTTGTGCAAATATTGTTCATACAGTCAGATGATGCTTATGATTAACTGCTCCTTATCATCCTTTATCTGTAATACAGGTGACAAGATACTGACAGTTGCAGTAGCTTTTATATGCACAGCTGATTTTCATGATAAGAATACTCCCCCAAGAATTTATAAACTTTATGTAGATTTCCCCAAACTGACAAATACAGATGTCCCTCATCTCAATTCCTTTTTTTGTACTAGAACATATTTCTTCATTCAGACAATCACTTTCTGTGATAAAAGGACCATAAAACAGGAATGAGAACACTTAAAAAGAGTTACAGGAAGTTCTGTTCCTGTTCTAAAGATTGCATTTTTATTTTTACAGATTAAAACACATCATTGATAATGAAATAGAAAATTGAGTGGAAAATTAGTGTGATTTTACCACAGTCTCAAGTTTTTAAATAGTAAAGGAAATTGTGTGCCGAGTGAGTTTTGTATAATGATTTCAATATGGAGAATTTTCTCTGTAGTTCCACTGCTCTGATGGCACACAAGCAAGCAAGCCACCTAAGCACTCCACTATCCTACACACTGTTTTCCAGAAATTCTTTAAGAGAACGAACATGGAAATTGGTGAAATCTTGTAAGGCAAAAACTTAACAAAAAAAAAAGTGAGCGGTGTACAATCGACTCTATGCTCCATTCTCAATATATTCAGGAAAACAGAAAGCAAGCAGGCCAAGGATATTCAGCCCTGATCCCAATGCTGCAGGTATTTTCACATTTTTCACATGGTGTTATAAAGTTTGGAACACAAATGGATAATGACTACCCCAACTTTAGGAAAAAAAAGAAAACAACAACAACAACAACAAAAGGAAAGCTTAGCAAGGCTTCCAAATAGGAAAGTACCTTTTACAGGAGTGTGACTGTCAGGTGTGTATGAGAAAAAGAAGTCTAGAAGAGGCAAGTGATGGTGAATAGGAGGCCCTTATGGCTGTTACGCAGTTAGGAAAGCAAGAGGATGCGCACTCATCAGTGTCTAACAGCCTAGAGGAAGAAGAGGTCCTTTCCTGGTAGTAGAACTAACACTTGAATTGATGTATGACTAAACACACTGTGATGATCACGGAATTGTGTGCAGATAACATTTAATACCCTGCAGCTGTGGAAACAGTAAATTGACCCACCTGTGGGATTGAGTTTTTTCATTAAAAAAGCTTAGAATTTTTTTTAAAAAAAGTTAAATATGTTCTTCTCCAGAAATATTAAAGTGTATTTTGTCTGCACTGAAATCTTTCTAAACTACTGAAAGTAGAGTCTTTCTCTAGAGGACTTCTAACTCTTAGGCAAATAGATAGAAATTTCAATTAGGAACGGTGAATCTGGTTCAACCAATTTTCAGGGCTCTTTTCCAGATGCCTATGTAATATAGGTTCAACTCAATGTGTGTCTGTACTAAATCAGCTGTTTGCAACAGTGTAGAGAAAATGTAAAGTTGCTGTAAAAGGCTGACATTTCCATATGATAGGCTTTTAAATACACTTTCCACTATCTTCACATAAGTCTAAGACCCTTGGTATTCCATCTTTACCCAGCTTTCTATTTTTTCTTATTTATTACCCAGTTTTGTGCCTTTTAACCTAATCTCTCCTTCCAGAAAACATAATTTCCATTTCAAAGATTTTATGAGCACTTTTCTGGCAGTAGAGATATTTTTGTACAATTTTAGGCAATTGATGCAAGGTTTTGAGATACAGGATATAGTGAAAGAAAAAATTATGTCACATTTTGAAAATTTTCCATTTATTTCTGCATATTTTCTCTAAAACAGGCTTTCCATGGAGCTTTGAATGAGGATTACCTACATTAACTTGTGTAGACAATGCAAAGGACTAAATATGAAATACTGGGAGCTGTTCATTAGCAAACTTGTAATACTGAGTTGCTCTGCAGGCATTCAACAGATTTTTCAAGACCTTTTATAGAGTCTTTGTCTAAACAGTCATAATACAGGATTCCTATGCTTTTAAGGATATGAAGGTGATTTTTAGACAGTTATTTCAGATTAATTATGGGGAGGTAGGATCTTTCATGAAGACATGTTGGTCACCATACAAAATCTTAAATCATCTAGGCCTCCCTTTTATTGTTTCATCAAGTTCCCCTCTATTTGAGGGAAATATCAGTCTTTTTTCTTGGAAAAAACTGCCATCATATCCATGTTTTTTGGATGTACGCTCAGTCTATGCAGGCTTTGAGTACAGGCTTTCCCCTATTGCAGTCCAAAGATTATTTTTTTAAGTAGTACTAATAGGACTATTGTCTACATTAAAAATCTTGTTTCCCCTGGCAACATCATATAAGCAGAATCAGGGACTGCACACAGGGTCGGTCCAAGATCTTCAAACTCACGTGGGCTGATAGATTCCTCCAGTTTAAGTTGCTTAGGTGCTGAACATGGTCTTACCCTCACAAGCTCTGAGAGACAGGTCAGATTCTAGACAAAGTGAGAAAGGGGCAAGAGGTTTGTTAATCGTAGTTAAGTTTCCAGGAACATGAATTCTGGGAAAAGGTGTATTCCATTCCTGTTTCTGAAATACTTCATCTAACTTCCATACTGTGCAAAAAAATAAAGTAGGTAAAAAGTAATTTGGAAAAAAAAATATTGGATTCAAAACAGATCTTTTCTTTATTTTCTTATTTTTCATCATTGGTTACCACAAAATTGCCTAAAACTTTTTATGGAATAAAAACTACAGTAAAATCACTGGAAGAGAGAAAGCACATGCATGAGATGTGATAAAAACATCAACATTTTGATTTTTAGAATTGCATTTGGAAGAACATTTTGTGCTTACTGATTTTGGTATGATATTAAGATTATATATGTCTTCTTTATGTGTTTCTTATACATGTATTATAGAATAATTTTGCATTCTTTAGTAAAATGGGTAATCAAATTTCCTTTTAGGCCTAATAAACACTTCTGCCTTCCTCCTTCCAAATGCATTCTTCCTTTTCAACTTTGTTTTCAATTTGATGACTTGCAGTGAATGACAGAATATATCAGTGACTGGAAAATACGGTAACAATGGAAGTGAACATTTATACTTCACACCATTTTCATAGATGATCCTCCAAATTAATCAATTAAAAATCGTAAAAATATGTACATTTGCTTGACATTGCTAATAAAAGTAAATACACTTCATGACAATTTTAATACTAGGAAAACAGCACACACTTGTGTACAGGTTTGGGTTTCAAATCACACTGAACTTCATGGATTATAACTGCCTAAATCAGCATAATCTTTTTCATCATATTTACATTAACTTGCTCAAACAAACAAAACAGTGTGGATTTTCAGAATTATCACACATTTAAGAATTGGCAGTCCTGTATCCTAATTTATGTATTAATAGGGAACATTGAGAAAGTTCTTGTATGGATACATTACTTTAAGCATTAGTAGAGTTAGTGAATAAAATCTGGGGATATACTACATAGAATCTGAAGAACTCCGAAATTGTGACACATGCCCGAGACGTACTTCTTAGGTTCATTTTTTGATTACTCATTCAAGTCTTAATCATCTATTCTTATTTTTATTTTCATAAAAACTGTAGATTATCTGTTCAGTGACTTATGGAGTTATAGTAAGAAGCAGAGAAGGTAGGCATGTTTTAACAATGCCTGCATTGCAATAAGAGAATAAACTAGCATAGGAAGTCACAGCTTCTGCAGTCTCTGACATCTTTGAATGGATGCCTTTCTGAAAGCCAAACATAAGCTAACGTTTTCATCTGGAGCAAAGAGATAATATTAACGACAGGTGAGTATAAAATATGCAAACTCTGAACCCTAAGGGACAATTAATATTTCTAAGTAGCCCATGAAAAAATAACAAAGAAAAAGAAGTTTATTGCCTAGAAGCTTAAATTTAGTATGCAAAAAAATCGAGAATCTGGAAATTGAAGCAGAAAGTTAAGGATGTAGTTATATGTACGTTAAATGCAGTTAAATGCAGATGTATTTATACTTAGGGAGTGGAAGGCAGACTGTACTCTAAAGTCCATTAAAACCAAAGGAAAGAATAAGACCAATTTTAATGTGCTTTACATTGGACACATGAGTTGATACAATGAGATAAAGAGATCTAAAAAGAGAACAATTTCATGTTTGCCTTTGACTATATTTTCCAGAGGAAGTGACTGTATCCTATGTAGTTTATAAAAGACTATTTAAGTAGCATAAGGTACTATGATTTCTTTGTTTAATTGTACTTCCTTTAGTTGTGCATTTTCTAATTTTTCATAATGTCTCTAAAACTGATCTGATGTGATTCAAAGTAATACTTTGGAAAGTATTATTGCTTGACTTATTACCAATATTCAATATCTATAAAAGAGTTGTAAATTAAACCACTGCATATATTGGAAATTGCTTCAGTGCCCAAGTTTGTGAGTATTTTCTGGACATTACAGTCCATAAAAATTTTAAAAGACTGAAATCCTTGAGCTAGGTCACAGCGTGTATGACATACTGACCTCCTTCTAAACATACTTTGTAGCGAATTTTTGCATTGACTTTATTTAGCTGGAAAAAAAAAAAAGAAAAAACCTTGAGGCCTTGATGGTCAATCCTTGAAAATGCTCACCTAGATTTCATAACGAAAATACTAGCTATTTATCTGTAATGAACTGTTGGCCAAGAGGGATAAAATCTGGCATAAATCAGCTTCTGGACTTTCTGTCTTCTAAATTCCTCTAGGATTTAGTTTTTAAAAATCTCTTGTCTTTATTAGCTGGTATTTAAATGATTCTAACATCCAAAACATACTGCAGTGAGTTTGTGTCTTGACAGTGAGATAGTTTTGCAGGTACTGATTGCCAGTTTTTCAAGCTCTCCGTGGAAGTTGAAGTATTTGTGCAAAGCATCTAAGAGCAGACCTCTCTATGGTTCAATTGTCTTGTTATTCTGAATGTTATAGAACAATCATTATCCTTAGTTGGAAGTGTAGCAATTCAAAATGTTTTGGGTTTGGCACAAGTGATTCATTATTTGTTTTCTTGACCCTTGTATTCTTAATCAGCACTTTGCTCCCAAAAAAACTGTTACAGGATTTCACCAAGAGCTTAATTATGAGTGCAATCTTGCCCTCTTCTGTCTTAAAGCTCTTTTGTGTTTTCTTTCAGACTTAACACTCTTGCGCATCTAAAAACACGCAAATACACCAGCGGGTTAATTTATTCCTAACAACCGTGCATTTATACTGGCCTCACATGAAAGTGAAATTAATAAAATGCCCTAGCATGTCTCTAGATTTACAGTCCATATTCATTATTTAAGCTAACAATAAATGTACAGGCATATATTATTTCCTTGCCTACCCTGAATGGAAAACAATCAGTTTGTTCTTTATTTTCAAGCAGACATTCACATTGAAAGCTATTAGAACAATGCAAGAAGTTATAGTTTTAGATCTAATTTCCTTAAATTTGTTTAAATATCCTTGTTTTCAAGAAGATTTAAGATAATGTTTATTTGTAATTGGTTTTTATTTAAATAAAATAATTATTAGTGGTAGTTATTGGTGACAGAAAGGAGTTAGAGCATGATCTGTGTTCTGATTGGATTAAATTATGTCTCCACTTTGACCAAAAGTATCAAATCTCTTTGCAAGAGACCAACTCTGTAAATATTTCTTGCAAATTTACTTTCCTGTGATTGTGCCTGCTGAAGCTCCCCCTTCTGGAGTCAATTATCCATGCAAGAATTACAGATTCTGCAAAAAACACTCAGGTCCCTACAGCTGCAGAGCACGGCCTGAGAACATGACCCAGGTTGACACCACAAGCTCTAAAAGTAGCTTGTAAGGAGAATGGCAATTTGTTTTTAAACATCTTAACTTGAAAGTCAGTTTCACTTGTTCTCTTACGTAACTGCTTCACAGGCTTCACATGCTTATTGGATTTCACTGTATCAAAACAAAATTCAGAGCTATACACTGTCTGCAGTGCAGAGGGCACAACACCCACTGATGTGAGTAGAAAGTTGGAAAGAACTCCAAGATTCTATTTAATTGTCAAAAATGTTTTCTCATCACATTTGTTACCCTGTGAAAAAAATCTGCCCCACCTCTGCCCACTTCTGGTTTTATTCTTTGCTTTTTTTTTTTCCCTAACCTCTTTATATAATTTCCTCTGCTCTTTTCCGCATTACAAAGTAGTTTAAATCCCATTTTCTGCCATCATTCCATGAACAGTGACTAAATAATCAATGTCAACAGCAACATGCCATGACTGGGTTTCAAAGCTGATACTTCAACTGGCTAAACAGAAACAGGGGAGTTCATTTCTCTGATTAATTATTTAAGCATGTGTGTACACTCTGACTAATATTACTACATCCACTGCTATTTAAAAAATGCTTTCTAAATGGATCTTTACATTTCTGAAAATTTCCTTAAGCCATTTGTGTTACGTGAATGTTTTATCTACTGTGTGAAATACACGTTTTTAATATCTTTCAGTCTTTTCCTAAAGTGAAGAAGGAGGAATTAAGCATTTTCAACTTTGCCGTGTACAATTCACTGTTATTCCATGACATTGGGTGATTTCTGCCCCTAGCCCCTGCATATCCTTGCAGTGGTCAAGGAATAATTCTCAATAGGCTGAGGTACTTAATGAGAGAAGATCAAAAATGAGCTGGGAGCTTTGAGAAGCTGAGAGGTAGAGTTGTGTCCTAGGATACAGGAAAGGGAGATTAGAGAATACTGAGACAAGTGAGACACCTGCAAGTATGTGAGTCCACTGGTTCAGGACATTGGAAGAAGCTGCCAGCAGTTCCTCCGTAGCAAGAGAGAAGCAGGAGACATTTTCATTTTACCTTCTCCATGTTGTAGTCTCTTCAGCAAATTAGGGGTGCATGCATCGCATGAAATTAATTAAATTTTTACTAAAACTTCGAGGCTACCCTGCTTAAAGAGCAACTATCAATTCACTTTGAAACAGAAAAATATATTGAGTGGGATTACGCAGGTTTTGTCCGCAGCCTAGTGCCCTTAGTGTTTGATAATATTTTCAAGGGACACAAACATGAGTGTGCTTTGGAGATCAAGTTTAAAATTCAAAGTTTTCATGACAAATGGAGATAAAAATAAGGAAAATTATTGAAGAATTGTATGCACAGGTACAATAGAAAATATATAGGGCAGCAGTAATCAGCTGCACATCTTCTGAATAAAAAATCTTGAAGAGAAGTCATTAGATAAAAGTTAATCAGACAAAAAAATGAGCGATCATAAGGGATCCTAGCCTGAACATGTGCTAAAAGTATCAGCATGTTACAAAAAAATCAGACATCATATGTGAATAACCCAAGTAAGTAAATGTACAAAACTGTCCTGCTCAGAGTTGACAAGTTTTTATCTAGAATACTGATCAGAGTATTGGGTGTTCTTTTCAAGCAAAATGATGGCCAGAGGAGACAAACAAAAAGAATTATAAATATA
Organism: Tapera naevia; assembly: GCA_033556795.1. Lineage (NCBI taxonomy): Eukaryota > Metazoa > Chordata > Aves > Cuculiformes > Neomorphidae > Tapera > Tapera naevia. The sequence continues at coordinate 2,112,835 of JAUMJJ010000014.1, read as the reverse complement.
AAAATCATAAATACTTTGAAAGGAAATATTGAATGATCTGGCATAACTTAAGCCAAGAGTAAGGCTTAGGAAGTGAAAGAAGAAGAGAGAAGGGAAGCATATTGGTATGTGCGTGCAGATACAGGCTACTGCAAAGTGAAAGAATGAATCAGTTTTCTGCCTGCACAGTCAAAAGGACCAAAATCCATGTAGCAGGAAAAAAAAATCAAGTGATGCACTAGGAAAAAAATCTCATGTCATTAATAACAAAATAGACCGTCTGGTGACATTTCATCTCCATTACTAGGCGTCTTCTTTTAAAACAAAAAGTAGGAAAAATGTATGCAAGAATTGACTTAGGCTTAATCTTTTAAGTCTTGGAGAGGAAATCGAGCAGAGTTGCTTCAGGCCCCCACTTCTGTTGAGTATAGAAATATTCTTACAACTGGAGGTAGACGTGCCCTGTATCTTTCTATTGCTGCCAGATTTATGGCTGTTCCTCGGGAACTTCTGTCTGTGGCAATATTAATCACTTATTAGAATTAAATATTTTTCAAGTATGAACAATAAATGGTTTGCTGTTTTTGAGAATGAACAAAACCAAACCAACAAAATACATGTGTTGTTTGTCTTTCCATTAAAAATAGTACAACATTTCCTTGGAATAGAAAACCCAACAAAGTTCAGAAATAAAATAACATCTCTGTAAAAGATCGAAGTACGTTTATAGAATCTAAAGCTAAGATTCAGCCCTTAATATATGCATCAATACAAATTACAAAGTTAAATAAATTAAAAATTTATTAATAGACTTTGCACACTACAAAAGAGGGAGTGAAAACAATGTACAAGGATATTACATTTCTATAATTATGATTAAGTAATGTCAAAGCTCAGACACTAGAAGTTGGAAAGTTGTAAAATTCTGGTTGTTATGTACTACTCCAGTAGTCCCAATAAAACCAGAAGTTTTTTTCTTTTTCATCAAAACCTGAATATTTCCTCCTTTTTCTCCACCCCAATATAGTTTTTCTTCTTTCTGTTTCTTTCTACTTTTGGTTGTAAATTTTATGTTTCTGATATTTCTGGTCCTGTTCAAATTCAGTTGACATTGCAATTGCTATTACAATAGTCAACTGACAGCTAGACTTTCAGTAAAAACTTGCTGGAAAGAGACACAAGTGTATGCACAATGGAGCATGTTCCTGAAGCATCCTTTTGTTGAAAAAGCCAGTTAAAAAAATAGCTGGGTTCTCAAGTTTTTAGTTTAAGAAATTCTTATGTCCCATCTATGTTATTCTTGTGACATAAATAGTTAATTGCATGACATTCAGACTGCCTGAAAATTAGATTGTAATTACTTTTACTTATTTATACATCAACTTTTGTGCATATTGAGTTTAATGAACCTTTTCAGTGAAGGCTATTTGTACATACCATATGGTTTTCCATGCAATTCTTTACACTGATTAAGAAGATATTATTCTTCCTTCTGTAATCTGGTGTATCAGTCATCCAATTAGGCTTAGCATGGGTTTGCATTATTTTCGTGGACTGATTCACATGAATTAGTAGAGATCAGGCATTTTCTTTCATATGGCTTTTCTAGAAGAGAGTAAAGGGAAAGCTGTTGGGTGCATTCATCTAACTTTTGTTTCCTTAATTAGGGAACATTTATATCACCTAAAAGGTACATTTCTGACTCCTTTGAATTCCCAGTGACAGTGTAGAGGAGGTGATTTCACTCTGGAAGCAAAGTGTTTTGCCATCTATTTGGGAGAAAGTTTCTTCTCACAAATACCACTGGCAGATGAAACTGTAAAACTTTTAACATGTATATAAGAGTAGAAGCATTTTCACATTTGTTTATATTATGAAATGCTGTTCTGTAGTCACAGAAATATTGACAATGCAAAATTCAAAAATAAAAAAATGGATAATGGAGATCAGAAGACCTCATTGTTATTTTTCAAATACTCCTCCTTCCCCCTATTTCAAACCAAAACCCATACTTGCCATCTCTCACCCATTAAAATAAACTAAACAGTAATTGTAGAGGATACAATTTTAAATACAATTCTGAAATGCATTTTTTAAATACAATTTTAAAGTGAAAGTAAGTAGAGAAGAAAACTATTCCTTTGGTGCTATGAAGTTAAAACATCCTAGTCTTGTAAGTCATGAGTTTAAATGAATTCACTCTACTTATTTTATCTGTGATTAAAATCAAGATATTTCAATGCATCAGTATTACTTACCAGTCCTAGGGATCCAAAAAGAGACAGAGCCACATAATAGGCCAAATTAGAATATCAGTCAGAAATTCAGTTGCAACTATATTAGTTAATAAAACATCCACAATCAATCACCTGTCCCTAAGTGTGAGTGCCATGGAACAGCACACATGCTTATAGTTAAGCTGTCTCATCAGCCAATCTATATGACTTCTTGGGAAAGATCCATGGACCGTGCTATTTCCCAGACAGCGCTCAAGTATTACCAGTGCTTGTTGGCACATAGCAGAAACTGAGCTGAGGTTCATGGCGTAATATTAAGGAAAACTGACGATCACAGGATAGTGGTGAAGTGCCTGGATCTGTTCATTTATTGGCATAGTCATGACCCTTGTGTCCCATTGCAAAGAATTAGGCATTATTTTACCTTATGTTAAGAGTAATCCTATAAAGTAGTATGACAGCCTAGTTCATAATGAAAGTTCTCATCTGCAAGGTATAGAAGTATTGCTTTGATTTAGATGTTTCTCCAGCTTTAGAAAGATTCTCTGAACCTGGCTTTTATGTTGAACATAGTGAAGTAGATGGAAATTTTATATTCAGTGGAAGTATTTCACTGAGAATGATCTCCTCCATAGAATTTGTCCCATCAATCTTTTATTTGTGATTTTTCTATCTTGCCATGTGCTTTCATTTTGTCTTGGTGTGATGCTGAGTTTGTATTTTATCTCAGTTGGCAACAAAAATGAGTCTTGAGATGTAAAGAGATCACACAAAGCATGGGGGATGGAGGAACAGGAATGCTGCATCAGGTTACTGGTTTGGGTCCACTAAATAGTTGCTATGACTTTGCTGGATTTGTTTCAACAGAGGCAAAGTTTGAACAACAAAATTGAAAAAAGAGCCACCATGGAGAATTATAATTTTGCAGGGACTAATAGGAGAAATCTACATGTGAGATGATAGCCTGAACAAGAGTTTTTGGACTCGGTTAGCATAAAGAAAAATATCAGATTTCAAAATATTAACACAAAATGCATGACAATACTGGATTTGCTAGCAAATTTATAACACTAGAGCTATTCTGGCAAGCACTCCCAAACAATGCACAACATAACTTTTCTTAAAAAAATGTCATAGTCACCGAATAAAATGCATCACCCAGGCAAACTTGAATGTCTTGACTGTATAGTTTTCTGAGGTGTACATTTTTTTCCATATTTTTATTAAGGTAGTTCAGCTTACAAAACTTATGAGCATGGATCATGGTTGAGAGAGAGAGTTGGGAAACCAAATATTCCTTCTGCTGTAGGCACTATCTGAATGTGTTGATATCAATAAGAACAGGAAATGCTAAAGAAGAAAAATACAGATTTAGAAATTAAATCCATGTGATTAAGTCCATGCAGTCTTGAAAAGCAGATGAGACAAAAGAAACCTAAAATATGAACTTCCGATCTTTGGGATGAAAAAGGGAGGTCTTATTCTTAACGTCATCGTTACCCGAGATCAATCTGTCCCCTGTCCCCTGTGCCCCCCGCAATAAAAGGAGAAAAGGAAACAAGATGTCAGTCTGTAAGATACTTGGAGAATGTCATACACAATGAAGATTTTAATCCACAGAAACAAATAATAAAGAAATGCTTAGACACAGCGAGAAAAAAGACAAATGAATTAAAAATATTAAAAGGACATCCACTTTCAGGAAAATTTGAGTAAGAATGTTGAAAATCAGCATCAAGGACAAGGAGAAAGTAGAATATGTGTTGCATGTCGCTTGAAGAAGCATTTCAGGCAGGATCTTCAGTGCATGAAAATGACAGGAACTGGTTTGGAAGTAGTCCAGATCAACTTGGCAAGAATAAATTTGAGATAACAGCTCTAACCAGCATGTTAAGTGAGCTTAGAACTGAAAGGCAAGGCATTCCTAACATACAAAGATAAATCTAAAAAGGGAAAGCTTAGGGGAAAAGTGGTTGAATGTTAAAGACTAAGAAAGTACAAGAAGGTCCAATTGAGCAGGAAATGCTGTAAGACTGAACTCTGCAGGAGCAGAACTGAAGAAGTCTTAGAAAAAAATTAAATATACTTTCTGAATTAGTGTAAGCTCAGGAGATTATAAACTGACTTTTATGAATTATTACTCTGTAATGCAAATTATTCATGAAGTAAAAAAAAAAAGGCCCCTTTTAGCATTTAGGAAGAAAAGAAGCACTAGTGTAGTGAAGCAACATGAGGGGGTACTAAGCTTTTTGCAGGACAGAATAAAGTCTAACATAGCTGTTGAGTGACTGGAAGGTGACGTCCACTGAGACTGGACTAACTGCCAATTTAAAGCAACAGACAGGTGTTTTCTAATTATTAAATGTATGTGCTTCTCTGTGCATCTAGGTAAAATTATTCTTTTCCTAATTGAATATCACTTTCTCTTAAAAAAAAAAGTGTAAGTCTACCATTAAAAATATAATAGCATACTCCCTTTAAGGGAAAGAGAACCACTTTTACTATGATTCACCTACATTTATTTGCATTTCTGTATGTTATTTCAACAGCTTTAATGAAATTACTCAAAAGCTCTTTCTGCTGGATCGCTTGGAGGGAAATGTAAGAACACAGAGGGAAGCACTGAGGCTCTGAGAACAGCAGGAATAGGAACAGAGCTTACATAGCAGGTTACAAGGCCCCAGGAGTGCCTCCTCAAGAACACAGCATGGCTGGTATTAAGCAGGTTGAGAGCCTGTCAGCTTGAAGAAGGAGGGAGCCTAGGGACGGTTACTTAAGTTAAATGCTGGAGAAGCCATTAGCATTAAAGCTCCAGAGTTTGTGCTGCCAGGAGTAAAGGAAAGGTGGGAATTAAGCCTTGCACTGCTACTCTATAGTCAGAACTTGATTTTCCATAGATATTTTTTTGCTGAGCAAGCATTGCTCCCCTCGCTTATCCATAAACATCCTCTGCCTCTTTATTTCACCCTCTTTTTCAGAGCCATGTAAGATTTCACTGTGTTAGGAGTATTTAGAGGAGAAAAAATGGATTTGTTGCAATAGGCTGCATCCTCTGCTCACCCCAAAACTAAAATGTGGGTGCACTTTGTGTTCCAAAACTATCCTTATGAACAACATTAAGAGAGTATCTAAAGGGAGAAAGGGTTAATGGATATCTCTCTGAGATTCATTGTTATGAAATACATTTTCTAATCAGTTAACCAGTGCAAAAAGATAAAACTGTTAATCTGCGTGCACCATTACAGGAAAAAAAAAACAAACCAGAACTCTTATACACAGTGTCACGGGTCAGCTTCCAACTTCAAATGCACACCTCCACATTTCTTGAAAATTTCCAACACAACTTCAAAGCCATATGTTTAGAGGTTCACAGAAATACTCGGCTGGAATTAGAATGTGATACTTAATACATCAAGTACGTCAGACAAACTACGTTCATTGTGGCTAAATGCCACCTATATGAAAATAAGTTTGAACTGAGGTAGGACTGTATGAGTAGAGTATTTCCATATATTGGCATTTGACAAATCTACATTGAGGGGATGCTTATAGCATAGGTTTACCCCGTGTCACTCTCTTCTGATAACAAAATAATGAGTTTCCACAAACAATTCTCTGATGTAGTGAGAGTGAAAACTCAGTCATTCATGCAAGTAATGGCTCACTTGCATGAGGATGAGGTTTACAAACTGATTTCTCTCAGCTAATTTCTGATCTGTTATCTCCAACTATATGTGCCAAATATCACCAGCTTAAAATACTTTTGTCATCAGCTTAAATACGTTTGCAATAAGTATAATTTCCTTCAATAAATAGTCTGAAGGCTGTAATGCATTCTAGGTATGTCCAAAACTTCATATGCTTAAGAGAAAATAAATAGCAATACAAGAATTGCTATGCTGGTCAGACAAAAAGGGTATACAACTCAAAGAGTTGTCTTAAGTAATATCCAGTAATCAGTGTTCTGGGAAAGAGGATGAGAATTAGCCCGCCTGAGAGCAGCCATTTCCTGGTATAGCATTTTAGCTTCCATCTAGACACAATCATATCTAGAGACAATTATAGTCTTTTTTGTTTGTTCAATTACAAAACTAGAAGTCTTAATTAAAAACAATAAGAAGAAAAAATTACCCTTGCTTTTCTAATGGAACATGGTTTCAGAACACAAAATTAACTAATTAGAGAAGTTTTATATTTGCTCTCCCCAACAAAGGTAGGAATTGTCAAACTTTGAAATTCTGATTAATTTTCAAATCATTCTGACACAAACAGACATATTGACAATGAAAAGGAAGGGTACTATTCACTGTGCTCTGCTTCCTGTCACTCAACTGGGAAAAAGTATGCAGCCCAGCTAGAATCTTCAAATTGGAAGAATTCTCAAATTGATATAAAAGAGGAAAATTGGGAGAAGTGATATCTGTAATATAAATATAAAGTCTTACCAAGCAGATGAAAACATGATGAGATGAAATGATTTTTATTTTGTTTCTGTTAATTTAAATATTTTAATTACTATACATTTTTATCAAGTGGCAGTGTAAAAAAAAAAAAAAAGATAGAATTTAAATATTCTGGTTCTATTTTCAGCATATTATGTCACTCACCTCCCTAATAACTAGTATTTTTCAAAAGGATCTGGTCTTGTCAATATGTTCTAATAGGACATTTGCCCCACTACTTTTAGTCTCTGCATCCCAGTGAGTCATAGGCAATGATAAGAACACATCTACAAGAATTAAGTACTCATTCTGTTCAAAAACCAGATGTCACAGAAACTTCAGATTAATGGGGAGGTACCATGTGTTTACACAGCTTGAGATTGAATGGGATAGAAAAGGATTCCTTGGCCCAGGAAAGGAGACGACCTCCAGATGTCCCTTCCAACCTCAGCTATCCTGTGTTTCTGTGGGTAATAATTATATATTTTAGGTTTCTTTGGAAGTTTAAGTTGTTTTCAATGTGTCAAGTAAGTTGTAGAGTCAAATTCTATTTCAGACATGTGGCTACATATATTTTACTCTCATAGCTCGGAGATCTTCTTTTCTGTTGTCTGCCATACTCTTGAATATACCACAGTGTTTCAAAAAGAGAAATCTACCAACTGATACAGAATTTCTAAAGATGAATGTGGAAGCACCAGATTCTTCAGATAATGACGGTGCTCTAAGTGAACTCCAGCACTGAAGTGTCAAATCAGAAGATAAGAAAAGGCAGAAAAGGATCAGAAAAAAAGGTCACACAGTCCAGTAGCAGACAAAGCCTATGCTTAACTCCTCTTCTGATGGATTTAACCTGCCGTGTTTCCACCTAGTGTATTGCAAGCTGCACTAACTGATTCTTACAAGCAAAAAGCAAACTCCATCGAGTAAGGATTACTTAAAGATAGCTATAACAGTCAGAAATTATTCTTAAAGGTGGCAAGCACTCTTAGCAGTCTTATGAAGATTTTCAAATTTTCAGGTATCAGGGAAAGAATTAACAAGTTCAAATGTAAAGGTACATCAATATTTTCAGCATCTAGTAACTGATCTTTATTCAATTATAATTCACCTTATATTGAGGACACTAAATTCCTACTTAATTATTTCAGGTTCTGGCAGATTTACAAGTAGAGGATACTTGTTCCAAGAAAACTGTACTGGCTCTTTCAACAATTAATTATCAAAATACAGTAAAGGACAACAAGCGCTACTTAAATTTAATTATTTCTGGTTCAGAAAGATTATCCAAACAAAACAGTGTTCATTTCAAATAGTGTAAACTTCATCTTAGTGTCCCATTACATTTGACACTGAAGAATGAGTGAGCAGAAAATATGTATTTTGAATAAAATGCTAATTCACCAAAAGCAAAAAACCATGATAGTCACACTGCTGTTAATGCAGGAATTGCATTTGCAATTGGTGTTGGTAACACATTTTGTTTAAGAAGCAGTTAAATTTTAAGTAGTTAAATACTACCTTTTATTTAATTCAGATTGATATTTTAGCAGTGGTTACAAGACTACTAATAACAGGATACATCTGGAAATCAAGAAATATAATTTGCAAAGTAAGGAGAAAATTATATAAATAAGATAGTATGGAGTAACCCCATCTAATTTAAAGAAAAAGTTCTGGCTACACAAAGAAAACTATTGAGCTGAGGTAAATCTTCCTTAAACCAAGAAGCTTCACTTCCAGTCCAAGGGGTTTTAATCCTGAGGCAAGGTAAGCTCTTCCCAGAATAGTCCTTCATTTGCACAGTGTTGCTCTGAGGCATTTAACACCAGTGTTTCATGCCGAGATTCTCTATTTTGCGTTACTTCACTGGTGTATTCTTACCCTCAGTCTCAATTAACAGAAATAAAAATAGAAAGTATATTATTTAAAATAAGAGATGAGATAGTGGTTCATAGAATGTAAGATAGGATTCTAAAAGACTGCAAAACATAGTCTCAGTCATTCCACAGATTCAAAATTAAATAAATCTTAGAAGAACTTCAGTACTTCAAATTTCACTTCTTTGATGGAGCTAATTCCTCAGACAATTCCATGAAGTATAAATGGAATATTTAGTAGTGACTGCCAGACATCTGAGTTCCTTACTTTATTACACGGAGTTTTGGTTAAACATTACAGTTCCCATCATTTAAAAAGGTTAAATGAAAGGACAAAAAACTCCCCAATCTCCTCATGATTTTTTTTTTGTAAGTACCAAATATTCTTTTTTTTTTGCAGTGTATGAAAAAGCTAAAAGACTGACTGAGCCCCAGATGTATGCTGCTGTACACAAAGCTGAAAACCATTTTTGACTTGTGAGTTGGAGTGATGAAGGACAATTAAATAATTGTTTTTTATAATATCGTATTAATCACCTCACAACATGATATTTGGCTGTAGAAATGGACATTTTGTGTTCTGTCATGACAAAAAACATAATGGTTTCAGTATATTAGCTCTCCATGAGGACACTATTTTCCAATAACAGTGAACAATTCAAATGTTTAAAATTATAAAGCATTTTTTATATTTTCAGTTACATACAGCATTTGACAATTAACTTTTTAATAATCATCAAGTTCCCAGTTTGATTTGACTTCTAAAGCAAATAGTTTACCCACTACAACAGCTATTTAGCCACGGATAATTTACTGTCTTGTACTTAGTCCCAATTTAGAACAGGATGATTGAACATATAGGTGAGGAAACTGGTAACATTTACCTGTGAGAATGATTCATCCAGGGCCTAGTTTTGTGGTCCAGATCTCATGGTTTTGTACTACCAGAAGATTAATCTGCCAATTTTCACCTTCACAAAAAATGTTTATGCATTACATAGCTGTCTGTGTGACAGATGCTGTGATTTCCCTGACTCCATCTGTTTCTGCTGCTGAGTTAGACGCCCACTAGTGATAAGAGGTGTCAGGATTCTCATCAGAGAAGTTGTCCTTATCTCAGTAGTATGCAGAAGTCAAATGGGATGAAATCATCTGAAAACTTTTTTATTCTGATTCACAGTGCAATTGTTCCAGACATGTAACCACCTTTCCTGAAGGCAAACTTCAAAATTCATTCCTTTCCTGCAGAAATGGAAGGTGGAAACTTGCGCATTTTTCTCTCAGAGGTCTCCCTATAGTAACTGGAACTGAATATAACACTATGTCATGTCAAGGTACAGGTCAGATTAGCTCTATCTATCTGATGAATTTCACTTTTGGGTTTTTTTTGTAAAATAAATGATTCAAGGATGCATTAGAAGAACAGGTCTGATTTCAGGTACAAGTGTTCTATAATTTTTTTATCTTCCTCTTCTTGAGAAGCTCACAATCTAATAATTCTATACTCGAAAAATAAATCTATGACTTGCACCTTAAACATCACATGTTTGTCTACATACTCAGGTGAGGAAAAGGACTCTTATTTGAAAAAAAAAAGCAGTAGATTAAAAAAACACTTAATCTTGTCTAAATTTTTGACTGCTTAAGCATTCTGCAGGCTTTCTGTGTGCAAGACAGTATATTCTTTTATTAATCATTAGCATTAATATGGGGTTAGATCCAGCAAAGAACCAAGGCATCACAAGTTGCCTAATGTCCCCTTTCATTCAGATGAAGTAAATTGTGTTCGAATAGGCAAGATGTTACAAGTAGTTGCAACCAGGACAGAGATCATCATTTAGCCTAATCATTGTAAAAAGATAAACTTATAGGAAGAAATTAATGGAAATTTTTCTGAAGAAGGTAGACGTATGAGACAAAGATAATGAGTGTGGAAATGATGTGCATTCTGACTTAGCAGCATATTTTAAGAGTACATTTGGAGTTTCTTCAAAGAGGTTTTATCAGAAACGTGAACTGTGTGCAACCTAATAAGGAATGTATTACCACATTCCCTCTAAGAAGCAAAGCCTTTTGTTTGTGAATCACATTTTTAAGAAGAAAAAAAGAGTAAATCTAGATTTTAATGAAATGATGGACATCCAAAGTGTTGCATATTAACGAACAACTAATAAAAGAGATGTAAAAAGAACCTTTGCATTGTTTTCAATTGAAAACAAGTGGTCTCAACCTAAAATTTCAGTTATACAAATTTGTCTCAGCTTGGGAACATCTTATGAATGCAAATATTTAATATTTCTCCTTCACATTGATTCATACGGTCAATAATACTTTTTGGGCAATAAAAATGCATGAATGAAATACTTCTTTATTCTACTGGCACCATAGAAAAACTACATCACAAATGTTTCAGTATTTAAAAAAGTTAAGGCAGTCAATATATTATAAAATCTATAAAATTTAAAATTTGTAATGCATTACAAACAAGTTTCAGTATTTCTGAGATTTTTAATCAGATAAAAGATATTGCATATTTCAGGTTTTGCATTTTTAAAGTTTTCTTCATTTTTAGGGAAGAATGAGAATGTAAACAGAAATGCATATTCTTACTTCTTACCTGAGTCTGGAAAAGAGCTTTTCTTATTGGATTTTTCATTGAGCATTCCGCAAGAAGAAGAAAATACAGTTTTTATTATCAAGGGGAAATTAAGGTGCATTTCAAGAGTCTTTATAGCTTAATATCTTATCTGACAATAAGATAAAGACAATTCCATCATGTACAGAAGAATATCCTCCCTTATTTTGCCTTAAATTTGAGGTATTATAAAGATTTTATTCACACAAATCAAAGGAATATTAATTTCACCACCCCTGGAGGTTTTAAAACTGAGACTGGATGTGGCACTGAGTGCCATTATCTAGTAATGGGACTGGAGTTGGACCAAGGGTTGGACTTAATGATCTCAGATCTTTTCCAACCCAATTGATTCTATGATTCTAAAATTCTAAAGTATAGATTTTCTAGCTAGTGAAAATCGTATTAATTGTTTGGCTCTCAATTATTTTAAATGTAAAAATGGGATTAAATATTACATAATACTTTTCAGTATACTTTATGGAACAGGATTTCTTACAGATAATTTATTATGAAGTCCCAAAGACAGTCTTGTCTCCTTGGTTGCTTTCCTGCAATGTCCCAGAAGGTAGAGGTTTTGCATTTCCTTCAAATAGTTATAATTTATGGATCAAAATACAAACTTAATTATCCAGTGAAAGGACTTAGACATCTAGGGAAAGGTCAAAGTGCACAAACTAAAATACAGGAAATTCCACATAAAACAAAACAAATAAAACCCAAACCAAAACCAAATAAACCAAACTGAACCAAAATAAACCAAAACTAAACATTTTTATTGTGACAGTGTTCAAACACTGGAACAGTCTGTCCAGAAATGAGATTGTAGACTATCCATTCTTGGAAATAAGCTAAATTCCCCTTGTTACTCAAATCAGTTCTTGATCTTTTAATTCTTTTGTCAAAGACAACAGGCTATTTCCCTAAACAATGTTGTTACATATTTATCTATTGTCATTCTTCCTCTCATATCAAGGATTAATGACTTGATCCTTTCAATTTTTTTCCTGTATTTTTTCTTTATTAAACTTTTGATTGTTCTCAGAATTCTCTGGATTCTGCCTAATTAAGACTACTTTGCGGTAGTGGAAGAATTTTTTTTATTTTTTATATATAACTGCATTATCTCTTCATTACAAGAAAACATTGATTTTCACAACTGAGTGAAGTTGATGGATGGTCACTTAAAGAATGAAGTATCTCCTGTTTTACATTCTGCAAAACCATCAAGGCAATCATTTCATATGTTGCAAGTACAGATTATTCTTACTAAATATATTATCTTGCTTCCTTTCTTACTATTTTTTCCTATTTTTCAAGCATTTATGCAGCTTGTTGTGGTCATTTTGAACTACATTCCTGCCTTCCAAAGTACTTGTAACTTTTCCAGCTTGTTATCAATAAATAAGTGTTCTCCCAGTTATTGTTAAAAAGAAAGGAAATGGTATCAGTTCCAGAACAGGCATCTGCACAAACCAGCTTCGTAAAGTCTTTGACAGGGAACAGCACAAAACCATACATATTTTTCTGGTGCTCTGTCTAACCACTTTACAATAATAAATAACGAACTACATATTTCACTTTTTTCTCTTCCACAAGGAATGGTTGGCTATTGTATTGATTTAACGGGATTGTACCTAACAAATCTATGTTGGCTGCTACTTAATGCCTTATTACCTTCTAAATGCTTTCAAATAGATTGCTTGATTCTTATCCCAAATCCTGAAATTCAGTATAAACGTTTCATCTCACAACCTGAAGTTAGGCACCATATCTTTTTCCAGATCCCTGATACTCAGTTCTCCTTCTTCATTTCCTGAAGATGACTATTAACCAGTCTAAAATTATTTCAGTCAGTTACCTAAAGGCAAAGTCAATTCAAATTCTAGTTTATTTATGAAGACTTTACCGTAAAATTTTCCCTATTAGAACTTGAATTTTCACCCTTGTATGATTGTTGCCAATTATTAGCCATATGCCACAAATAGGCTGTATAAAAACAAAAAAAAAGTACAAATGACAATGGTGTTTCTGGTGTTGTCAATGTTTTTTCTTATTAGCTTTCTAACCTGCTGACTAATTGACTAATTCCTCTTTCTGCTAATATAATGACTCAAAGATTTTTGTACCTTCTTTTAAAATTCTGGTAAGCCATAACTTAAAATTTCAAAGCATATTTCCATTTTTTATTTGAGCTTTTCCTCCTTCTAGATAAAAGCTTTGTATTTCACAGTTCTGTATTGCTCCATTAAAATCAGTGAAAATGCTCAGATTTAGTCTGCCGTATCATACTCAGCTGACCTAACAGTAGCTATTGAGAAAGTTAGGCAACTCCAAGATAGTTCCATATGTCCTTCGTACAATAAATGATGAGAAGTATATTGAGATGAGGAGATAATCCTATGACACATCTTGTTCTAAATTTGTTCTCTGAGATAGGGAGGATAAATTGTCCTTTGGAAATGCTCATCAGTGTTGCTAGTCACATACTGTACTTATCACTCCCACAACATGGTTCTGAACTTCAGTATATGTGAGGGATCCAGATCCAGTGTTTTATTTCTTCATTGTGTAAATCTTATGAAATTATCTTAACTGCCTTACAAATGCTAGTTAACTTAGATCACAATATCTCTCTGAAAAGGGGACAGAAAGACTGAAGAACCCATCTGTTCTCCATCATAAAAAAATAGTACTCAGCACTTTAGGACAGAAATATTTTGCATCTAATTGAATATGTAAACAAAATATAGAAATAGACGGCATGGTCAGAAAATTATCTGAAATAGTACAAGAAAGGCCTGAAATAAAATATAATTATTATTTAAACCTTAACTACTTTGTGCTAAAGAACATAATCTGTGATTTCTAATACAAAACTACTTTAGGGGTTTTTCCATTGCTTCTTCAGCTAGGCAGTTCTAGCACTATAAAAACACTTGGTACTGTTTTGTAAAAAACATCTTTTTAAAGTCTGTTTTTTCATAGTTAATTACTCCATGTCACTAATAAAATAGCCAGAAATAAACTGCTTTGGTGAATGTGTCCTCTTGGTTGATGTAGATGTAGGAAGATATGCATACCATGACACCAGTACAAATTTTTGTCATGCTTGGATGATCTTTACAGAACCTTCATGCTCCAGATATCACATTTTGCTTTTCAGGAGCAAAGAAAGTAAAAGACTTTATACCACTTCTCACCAGTTCTGAATGCTCACTAGTAAAGGAACGTGACGCATAATCCCCTAAACAGGTAAATAAGTGTTTCAGAATGTAAAGTCAATGCTTCTGAGCATTATGATGAAACTCCCAATATGAGAACCTAGTTTTTGACATAGCTGTCTTATCTAAGCTAAAGTTTTATTAAAATCTTAGAATTATGGAGTGCTTTGGGTTGGAAAGGACCTTTACACGTCATCTATGCTACTTTTCTTCTGTTCTGCTGATTAATAGCGCTTTTGAACAGTTTGCATTTAGGAACTGGCTATTTATAACAGAAAGACTTAGACAAATATATTCTATAACCTATACAAAATTCCATAACATATTTAAATTATTTCACAGAAAAGGCCTCTGGCTATGTATTCAAGACGTTTAAATTATTCCTTTTTCTCCATCTACCTGAGTCTAAGGACAGCTGGTGGCAAGGTAGGGTAAACATCTGATACTCTTAAGAGTACAAGTCTGGCTGAAGGACATCTTAGAGAAAAAGAGGCTAGAAGCATTATGAATGGTGACTGAGCTCAGTCCAAATCGAGATCAAATCCAGTTAAATTTTTATCGTCTTCAGGAATATTGTGAGGTTAAGGAAAATGGTCTTCATATGATCTCCCGGACTTCATCCTCAGTTTGGAGAAAGAGACAAAATTCTTCATAATGTTAGTTTGGGGCAAAATATAGTGGGGTGGTTAGATTTTGCAGTGTAGACAAAAGTCCTGGTCTTTCAATTATCAATACATGGGGAGCTATTGGCTCTGGCTTTCCCTACCCCTTGCCCATGTACTGTGATTTCTGTTGCTGCTGTTTCACCCATGTAACAGGAAGAAGCAGACACACCAATGGCTCTTAGTATTCACTGTGTGCATTCATTTGTGTATTAGCACAAAACACTGGTGAATACCCCAAACTGCTGCAGCTAAATGCACTAGCTCACATGACTCAAAACTTTCCATTTCCACCTCTGTAAAATGAGATTATAAAACTTCTACATTTCTGCTATGTTCTAGAAGGCTCAATTGGTGTTTGCAAAGTGCTTTGAGATAAAATAATTTAAACAAAATTTTGTATGTCTTTCACGATGTGTTTTTATCTCAGTGAATTTTCTTGAATTTTATGCATGTGAATATTTTCTTACAGACCTGGCACAAAATATATAGAAAAGCCCAAATCAAATAGAATAAACTTTTAAAAATATAATCTACATTGAGTGTTCAAAATATCAAATGACGGCAGAATTTAGTCTCTTCGGCTCGAAGCTGATAAAAATATGTGTAGGTTTTTAGATGGAAGCTCCAATATTTCAGAAAGAAATACTTAGCTATCAAATGCAAAGAGAAAACACTTTTGACTGCATTCTGCAATGGTGGATCTGAACTGGTATGTGGCTGTCCACCCACTATTGTACAGGTACTCAAGATACTAGTCATGAAACTACTTTTACCATCATGAGCTTGGTCTTTTAACCACCCACATTTGTCATCTGTCAACGATGTAATTCACACTTTCACTTATAGCCTTGACCTAAAGCCAAGAATAACGCGAAAGTAACTACATTTTCTTATTTCATTATTTCTCCTTTGGATTTATTTGGCTCTGTATTTGTTTGAGAATGTTTAAGTGAAAACATTCGTGCAAAAACATTCTTTTGAAAACCAAGATTTCTGAAGAAAAAAAAGGTAATTATGTTTAAAATACTCCTTAGGAAGTAAACTGAGTAAACTTTCTTTTGAGTTGCAAACTGAAAGAAAGCAGATAACTTTTATTGTTATTTACAGCATAGTTCCTACTTTGCACTGATTATGCAATGGGACTTTTCAAGAATGAAAGCAGCTGTTTCGCTTTTTCACTTTATTTTCAGTACATGGTAGCTATCAAGAATGTTTGTTCACTTGTCCTTATTTATTTGCTTTCCAACTGGTCCATTGTCAAAGTCTCTAGAGAACCTATTACATTCTGTATGTTCAGTCCTTTTCATAGCTGCTCATCTATCTTTTGAGTAGATGGAATCCATTAGCTCAAGAGTAGGAAATTTTGATAACATTTACACAAATGGATCATTAATTAAGATGAGGGTTTTTTTGAAAGAAGGCTACTTGACAACTGTCCTCTAATTACACTTTTTAACTTTATATTAGCCTTTCTATCTTCAGCACTTATATTCACAGATATATCATAAAGAACCACTGAGATCATCCAGTCTGGCCTTTAGGTAGGAGTATTTCATGAATTAATTTCTTAACTAGGATACCAGACAGTAAGAGTAGCTTTAACAGTGTGAATGGTCAACAAGGCTAAATCACACCATTTAAAAATGATTCTCAGACCATATATAGTATTTGCAGGGAAATAAACTTATATATAGTAACATACTGCAGCAGACAAGAAACCTGCTTCTTGGATATAAAAGCTCAGTAACTTCAGAACCGCAGTTTCACTTGCTTTAAAAAATTCTGAGTCATGCAGCATCTACCATAAAATTGAGACAGTGAGTGCACTAGTCAGTTACTCCACTGATTATTCTGCTACTATCTTGTTTCTAGTATAAATGCATGTATTTTAAACTTCCAACCATGGTCAAAAATCCCTAGTGATTTCTAATTACGTTAAACATAGCAATCAGCTATGAGCATGTTCTTGCATCTCAGAAGAGTTAATTCAGGTGTTCCAGCCAAGTACATGCCATCTTCCTTTTTTGCTGAATACATGGGTAGCTTCTGTAGAACTCTTCCTTACATTTATTGCATCAATTTCTCTTGTTATAAACCATTTTCAAGAGACTCCAGGTTCTTTCCAGCTACTAAAAGATACAGAATTGTGACTACTAGAAACTGCTTCAGAAAAGCATATTACAGAAGTTGTCATCTGGATCAACAGAGTGCACCATGGGCTTACAGCCTTCGCAGTAGGTTGGTGAGTCCATTGCTCAAATACATGCATAGCAAGCATTGTATATCCTCGCCCTCCTATCCAACGTATACTTGGTAAATTCAAGCCATTAGGACCACATTCCACATGGTACCAGATGACTTGTTATCACCGCTAGTCAGGAGTTGTGTGACATCTGTGAGAAACAACTCTTGACTATATAACTTACGGAGAAAACAAGTCAGTTACTATCCTGCAACTGCCATGCACATCATAGCTTTAAGACTGGACAGCAACATGTCATACTTACTTTTTATATCACCTGTGCAGCCATCAAGGAGCTACATTTACTAATAGCAGCAGAAACACTTTGTCAATCATTACACATAGAGTCATCCACAAATCTTGATGGTTCCATGTCAACAATGCTCCTTCAGAAAGAACACATAAAGATTTGCTGTCACCATAAAAACACTTTTGCATGAATTACCAGCTATATGCTTACTCACCAGTCATTCACTGCTGTCAGGGGATTTGAGAAGTCTGTCCTTTAAGTCTGATACGTGAAATATGAATACAGAAGGGAATAGCCCTTGAGAGAGTGTACAAACAACACAAGCCTCACATACTGTGAGTCCTCTGCATGAAGTCTTGTTGTGTGGATCCATACATGTTTATTTTAGAGGTAACATATTTCAGGTGAAATGCAATGTGTCAGATTCAGCACCTCAGTAGTCTAGTATTTGGGGCTTTTAAAAGTAAGAGGCAAGTTTAACATCCTAGTGGAAAAATTAACATTTCCACCTTTTAGAACCACACAACAATTCACTTCTAATGCTGCAAAATGACATGACACTTGAAATGGCACGTTATACTTCACTTTTTCAAAACCTATGCCCAGCACATAAGATTATTCAGGTCTAAGGAGAGGGCAAGCAAGTTGCAGTCAAAACCTCATGAAAATACTTCCAAATAGTATTTTAAATATGCCCACTTACTGTATAAATGGGAGCCCTAGTAATATGCAATTACCTAGACATATACAGTTACTTATTTTGGTTTCCTCCAAGGCTGTTAATTACCTCTCAGATTTCAAATGCCTCACAGCTTCCCACAAAACTTTGCAGTCTCTCTGTAGTACATTGTAGCATGAATGTATCACTTGGCACTTTCTTTATTCTGCAGATCCTAGCCTGCCACTACTGAGATTTCAGCTGGAAAACTCTTCTTTCATAGTCTACCTTCACCAGGGACTCAGCCTACGATCTAGTTCACCGAACTTTGATTAAAGTAACATCTACTCTAACTTAGTCAATACGGATCCTTCTAAAGTCAATGGGTTGCGTAATCTTCCTAATTAAGATAGTGATATTAAGTCAGCTTGAACCACGTCCTGGCAATGTATATCTCTCTCTATTGAGCTGAGAGAGAGACTGGATGAGACTACATGTATTAAAAAAAAAAAAAAAAAAAAAAAGAAAAACATGAACAGGTTTCTGGCCTAAATGGTATGATACAGTTTTGAGTCCCCTATTCAATCAAATACAACATCTTCCTTGTCAAAACAGGTGGGCTGCACCCAAACTGGGTAGTATCTGGAATTGTATTTGGAATGTTACTTGGCCTAGGCTATCACCAGCACCACCTGGATATTGTCTGGGAAAGAAACAGTTGGCATGGGAAAAAAACTGTATCAGGGCCTGTGTTTACAGCTGGATGCTATGGATGATGGCATGCCCATATATTGGTCTTCCGTGGTTTACCAGTACACGTATAAACTAAGTATATGTAAATATTTACTTTCCACACAACTTAAAATTAATCAAATTAATATACATTTTGGTCTTGAATATATTCTCTGTTTAAAGAATTATGATAAAGGAAAAAAAAATTTTGACATGTAAGAGAAACAGTTATTGAAAACTCACTAGCCAATTCACCCAATGCGCTACAGACATCATTTATAAAGCATTTAGCCAAAAGTACATATTTGTGTACTGTCTACACCAGAAGAGCCTCAGCCACTGCAATCACAGCAGTTACCAAGGCTCACCCTGTAATCGCGCCAGATACCAAGATTGACACTGGAGCTACAGTAACTCTTTAATGTAGACCTGGTTTACTGACAGGCAAGCACTAAAAAAACCCACCAAATGCCAGACAAATTAAGAATTCCTCTTATATATGATTAAAACGAAGCAGACTGTTTCAATTTTCATGAGGTTTCTTATTTGAAAAGTAAAATTAAATTTGAAGATATATTTGTATGTGGAAGGAAATTGAGATATGTTTATTTATATATTGTAATAAAATAAATATTTTTATTATATGATCCTAATTTTCTCCTACATACCTCTTGTTTGATTTTTTTTCTTTTCCTCTTGACAAAGATATAGATCCCATTTCTGAATAACTATTATGAAAATTATATTTTCTAATTAACAGTTGTTTTTGCTTCCCAATAACCTAGCAGCTCATTCTGTAATCACAGAAATAGGTGTTCTGAGTGCAATGCAGCTATTTGCATGAATAAAGGCTTGCAGTCTCGGTCCCTAAATTTGTATTTGTAGTATCTTTAAGTATAATAAAATTAAATTACAAATGAGTCACTGATTAAGGGTCCTTTTAAGTGCTATAAAATCCTGCATTGAGATAGATCTTCCTACTGTTCAGACTTTCAGACTTAGCAGAGACCACAAAATTTACTCTCTGTTACTTAGCATCTCAAGCTAGGCAGCAGTTTGACTGTAGAAAGGAACAGTCAGTGTTTTATTCACCGTTCAACATACATACATTTTAAACTGTTCAGAGTGTATTTTTAAAAGACAAAATACATATTATTGGCCTAGAGCCATTTCACATAACTATTTCTTGGTCAAGCTTTAATAAAGTAAAACATCCTGAAAAACACTAGTAGAATCATATAACAAGATCTGTATGTCAAATCACATAAAACTGAGAAATTTAAGTTTGATTATTTGCAAATTATTCTACTGTATGAACGGAATGTTGCTAAAATCTATAAAAAATATGAATACATAAGCAGAAGTTCTGATATCCATTCCAGATGTATCATTTTAGTCTGGTTTCTTGGTGTAGTAGGGCTTGTGCTACTATGCTGCCTGTCTTATAAACAACTTCTGAAGTCACCAATTCCAACCAATTTAATAAATAATTTAACTTTCCGAAGTTCATATGATAATTGGAATCTGGATGGAGGAAAGACCTCCAAATTACTTTCCCTGTAAGGGAAACTTATCCCTTTACCTCCTTCAAGAAGAATCAGACATCTGGCAATTCAGCATCTGTATATTGGTAAGCAATCATCACAAACATAACATCAAACTATCTATAGCAAGTAATAAAAAAAAATCTAAGTGAAATTGAGTAAATGAAGTAAATATTGTTTGTGGCAAGAAGAAAGGATAAAATTCACAGGAAAAAAAAATTCAGGAAATAAGGCTTTGCTTTGCTTGCATCTGTTGAATAAACTTTTCCTTCAAAATTTTTTTTTTATTTTTGAACCCGATCAGCACCTCTCACTTTTTTTTTAAGGAGAAGAGGGTTACATTTACAAGCTAGTAAACAGCAACCATCAAACAAGATGTTCAATAATAGGGGCTTTTGTGTGTATGTATATATCTTTATATAAGAAGATGCAAACTAGAACGAGGTTCAGGATGTCATTCATGGATGTACTGAAACAGGATTTAAACTTCGTTGTATCTATCATCCTTTGTTGGATCAAAATATAAAGTTGACCAAGTTAAAATATGGAATATTTTTCTCATGAAGATTCAGAGTGGACAGGGCTTTTCAGTATTTCAAGGACAAACAATGAAGGTACTTGTTGCAGGTTTGGTATACTTCTATGAATCACTCTTTGAAGTGATTACAACAATCTCCATCCCTCTAGCAGCACAGATGCCTAATTACTTTCTAGATTCACCAGAAAATATTGGGTGCATACTGGGTTTCATTAGCTTCTGGCAACATCTGATCTCCTTCATCTCCAGTCCTAGTAAAAGACCTCAACGGAAAAGGCAGCACAGTGGGCTGAAAAGCAGGAAGTGGGTCACTGGCCCCCAAATGCCCTGGATTTCCTTAAGCACTATTCTCCAAGTCAAAATTAATGCTGGAAGCTGTGCTGGAGAACAGAATCAAGTAGGTACCTAAACACAGAGAGTTAGGGATGTTAAGAGAAATAATTAACAGCATAGTAAGATGTGAATTTAAAACACATCAGTATGCCACATATTCATTGCAGAATTTTAAACTGTATCTATTTTATTAAATTCAGCCATTACATTAATTTTATTTGCCAGCATTTTTGGTATCAATGTCTGGGAGTGTTTCCAACTCCTGGAACACAATTGACTATATGAGTAAATGCGTAAATGTTCCTTGGCAGTAACTTGGGTCATGGCAACAAGCATGGTCCAGATCATGTCCAGAGATAGTTTACGAGCTCGTACAGGCTAGCTCATTTCCAACAGTTTACATGCAATGCTTTCTTTCGGAGCTAAGCGAGTTTGCTACCAAAGGTGTCAGCAGACCCATGCCAGTTGGCTTCAGCACCCAAAAGTGTTCTCATGTACATATAATTCTCTAAAATACACACAGCATTAGTTAGAACTACGAATAACATTCTATGTTGTAGCTATAGCATATTGAACAGAGAGCAACTGGTCTCAAGAACAGAAATTTTTGTCTACATCCATAGTAGGAATGAATGAAGAACTTATTCCTGCTCTATAACTCTTCTGTGTATACAGGTCCTAAATAGTGATGACAGCGTATACAATTGAAAGTATGCAGTTTCTCGTATTGCAACAGAAAAGTCGTGATTGAGGATTTATAGAGTAGTTCTTTAACAAAAACTGAAATATTCTTTGAAAAATGATCTTATCACTAGCAAACAGTAAACATGAAGAAAATGAGGCTCATCCAGTAAATTAGTCGGCACAAATTATTCTCCCACTCTGGTATTAATGACAACATCAGCTTGGCAGAAGATATTAAGCTGAGTTTCTCAGCAATCTAGTCTGGCTTCAATACCATTCAATATTTTCATTAATGACTTGGAGGCTAAGGTTGGGAATATGTTGATTGCATTTGTAGATAAACAAAGTGCTGAAAGTAATCAAAATATCGCTGTGGTATAAGACAGATGCAAACGGTAGAGGCTGTGTCTAAATCATCAGTCCAGGGTATGGAAGAAGCCTGATAACCATAACCAGGAATTTTGGATATGACTATCCTATCGATAATAAAAACTGGCTATAATGACAGTAAATAGGATATAATTCCTTAAAAACAATACAGAATCCAATGAGGTTACATGAAGTATTCCTGATAAGAAGAAACAACCAGATGCACACATATTAAGTATAAGAATCATTAACTTCACAGTTAGAGAGAAGGATCTAGGTGCTTTAGCAGATGATGAATTAAATGAGTCAACAAGATGACATATTTCAAATACCGTAAATGTTATCTGGGTTATATTATTAGGAGAGTCATGTTAAACAGGCTAGGTAATTATGCTGCATTGCTTAGCAGTACATGAGTGCACTTTAGAGTACTATTTTCAGTTCCAGTTACTTCTCAAAAAAGGGTAAAAAAAAAGGAAGCAATTTTCCTAAGCAACAATTTAATCAAATTTGGAAGAAAGTCTCAAGTGGAGGAGTTTGAAAAAGAGTAAAATATGCATATTTAATAAATGTTAAGTTAAATAAATTGATTTTGTAAATACTGCATTGCTCAACTTGCATATTAACCAGAACTAAACATAATGTTATAGGATTAAATTTAAGGATTAAGATAGAAATTTGAGCATAAATATTTTGTGAAGATTTGACTTCAAGTTGGCAAGGAAAATAACTGTCAGATGAGTCAATGAACACACCAACCAGTGTGAGAAAAAAAAAACAAACACATTATGTGTGGTTAATGGGAAATCATTCCTTTGCAACAGAGTTTAGGGATCCTGTGACCATAAGCCAAATATGTGTTTTTAGTGAATTACCCACAGCCGTTCCCAGCAGAAGGGCTAGAAACAGTACTATACATAAATCTCTTTGCAACTGGAAGTGTCCCTGGAGGAAGTCCATTAACTCCTACATTGAAAGAGATTTCCAGAAAAAAATGCATAGAGGAAAGCTTTACATTAGCAGAAAAAAAGGTGGAACAAAGGCAGAGCAATTCACAGGACAGCAAACAAAAAGAGTAGAACAGTTTCAGGAAATTTAATTCACAGTTTTGAAGAAAATTAGGCCTTCATGTAGGATCAGAAGAAGGGGTAGATGACAAACGGGGATAAGGGGCAGCCTGAGAGAGGGGGCTGAGTACGCCAAGTCATATGAGAAATCCCACAGAGGTGAGTTTTGGGAGCTAAGGCTATAAGGAAGGGAAGAGACAGTATAGCAGTGCAGGGAAAAAAAAATTACATAAGGAAGCTGAGTGTTATGTTGTAATTTGACAAAGTTATTTCGAGTCAGGATGTGGGGAAGGATTCAAATACTGTGTGCTTTTTCTACAGTGCTATATGGCCTGTTGCAATTGCAGACCTTTTACCTCACTATATAGAACAAGGAGGTCCAGAACAAATCATCATGTGATCTATTCCAATGCAATGGATGTGAGATCACTTTTATCTTGCATCTGTTTTGAACACTATTCCACTAAGACTGAAATTTATCTCATATATTTCCAGATGTCTACCAATTAGTTATCTATTCTTAGCCAACCGTTTGGATCCCTCTCTAATCAGCAAAGCAAAGCCTGATCTCAGAGGACCTCCTTTTCTCAGTCTCTTCCTTCCTTCCTTCCTTCCTTCCTTCCTTCCTTCCTTCCTTCCTTCCTTCCTTCCTTCCTTCCTTCCTTCCTTCCTTCCTTCCTTCCTTCCTTCCTTCCTTCCTTCCTTCCTTCCTTCCTTCCTTCCTTCCTTCCTTCCTTCCTTCCTTCCTTCCTTCCTTCCTTCCTTCCTTCCTTCCTTCCCCGCTTTTCTCTCTTCTTTTTTTTTCTTCCATTCTACCTTTCAGTCTTTCTTATTTTTTATATTTTTTTGCAAACTTTGTGTATCGAACTGGCTCCAGAAGGATCTGATGAACACCATGACTGGGTGGACTTTCTGAGTGAGAAGTGAAGAAAAATGGATCTTTATCTGTCAGTGTTGTGAATCTGCCAAGAGTCCAATAGCCACCTAACAGAAAGTAATGATACCACTAAGTAAAAGCTATTATTTTTTTCAGTTACTGAAAATTTCCCAAAACCACAACATAAGCCACTATGTTCTCTTCTTATTAACTAGAAAAGACTAACCAGAAAAGCCCTCCCCTCTTTTTTTTTTTCAATAGCTTTATTATGTTTTCTCCTTTTTGTTTTTTTCCATGATGTCCTTTGCACGTATCATTCTCCCTAGACTGGAAACTTTCTATCATAGACAGTTCACTAGGTGGTATATGGGAAAGTCTTACACACATAATTATATGTTTTAATTAGTACTCAGGGAATTACATGTATAAATACCACACACATGTTTAATGCAAAGCCAGAACATTACTGAGCTTCTTTTCTATTAAAACAATGAACTATTTCAAGAACAAAAGGAACAGATTTTTTTTTCCTTTAATGTTAACAATTTTTACCACTTGGTTACAGTCCCTAATCCAATAATCTGTACTAAAGTAATGATTCTATGAGGAATAAAAGGACTTATCTTCCATCAAGTACAGGTTATATTTTTGCATTTCACATCAAATGATTAATGATTTATGTATATCAGCTTAAAAGTGTGCAAATAAAAGTCTGATTTACGAAGTGGATAAATATGTACTTGAAAAATCCTTATGCTCCCTCAGAATTTTTATGATTCTTATCTGTTGCAATCAGAAACATAATTTATTGCTTACAGTATTTAGAGGTCATGATATGGAAGAAGGTGACAAAAGGAAGTTGACAGCAACATCAACGAATTCCGAATACAATGGCAATCCCGTGTACCACAAACTAATAGAAAGGATTGATTATTTATACCACACCATTTGAAATCTTGTTTGCTTTATATAGCAAAGCAAAATAATAACAGAACGAAGGTATAATTGTAAGCATCATAAGTGGTTAATGATAGGGAGCAATTTAGTTCTTCAGTGACACATGATAGGCGAGTTGGAGAGAAATGTTAACATTTCCAAAGGAAAAAGAATTCTTGTATCTTTTATGTTTTATGGGGGTTTCTAAGTTAGAAATTGAATATTAATCAGAAACATAAGTATGTTTAATAACTGGTAAATTCAGACACTTCAAGGAACTTTCATGAGCAATCTGAATAGAGGAAAATACTTATATGATTTAGGAATAAAACTTACAAATCTTCTCTTACAAGATTCTGAAAGACAACAAATCCTTTTATGGCTGATTATACCTTGAGATATCTTAACAAGCAGCTACTGAAAGCAACTGATTTTACAAACTAGCCTCTTTGTATGTATCTCACAATCTACAAAACGAAGTGCTTGGATATATCACAAAAAAAGATTCAATTTACTAAGCTGTAAATACATGGTTAACTTTAATCGCAGTACCCACATACACAACTGTTTGCAAGTTCAACACTCAATTAAGTATTTAAAACTACAAGGACTGAAGCCATATGATTTTCAAACACTAATTACTTTCCCATTTACAACTGTAGAATCCACATGCAACATTTTCTCAATTAATGTGGATAGTTCATTATACTGAGGAAAAAAAAAGAAAGAAAATTACTTGAAATGTCATTTTCTTGTTAAAAGAAATATGAAGGAACTCAGCCCTCATGTTTCGCTGAGCTTAATAGATAAGTGACATGGTTAAATCATACCTGTCATTTTGCTGATTAAAGGATTTGCCAGGATGAGAACTGCAACTATAAATCTTCAATATATGAATAGGATCTTAGAGAGTCTCAGGTTCAGTTTGCTAAGCCATGATTTGTTGACAGTAATGGTCCTGATAATTAGCAGCAAGTTTTTATAATATTTAAGTAGCAAACTTTGAGGGTCACTGCTTTTAAATCTAACCTCAGAGTCATTTGAGTTCCCTTGTGCTATGGAATCAGGCAGCCAGCACCTCATAAATCCCCTCGTGTTCTTAACTAATACTGACTGGACTCCGTTCCAGCATTACATGACTTCTGATTTATTTTCTATGGGAAATGCAGTACATGCTGTGGAAGTATTGCAATACTGGAAATTCTCAGAGGGTGGCTTTATTGTATCAATAGAGCAACAAAAATAGAGTTTAAAATGTCTGTTGTTCCATAACCTGCAAAAAGGAAGCCTGAAAGGGTACTAAATGTTTCTTTATACCAAACACAGAAGAAAGCTTATTTTTATAACTGCAGTCTGACAGCTAGATCCTGTATTAGGAAAGCTCTCCTTATAGCAGATCAGCATCAAGTCAGGCAACAAGAATTTTTTTCCTTCAGTGCTTGGTATGCCAGAACAGCTTTCTCCTACACAGACTTCTCATGGGGGCCTAGGTTGATCCACTTTAGTGTCAGAGAGAAAGCAACCATTTCCAGAATTAAATAAATCACTTTGTCTTTTTCTGTCACGTGTCAATGTATCATATTAGCGGACAGTGTCCACCTGTGTCTGAATCATACATTTAAGGAATTATGAGTGCTTCTGGGGGTTCTCATTGGTGTCTACTGCTGTTTACCTGCCCTTATGCATAAGACCTTTCAATTGTTACCATTCTCTCTTTTCTATTTTTTATTTTTACCCACAATCATTTTGCTTGCTCCAGAGAGTTTTTTCCCCTCTATCTGCCTTCCCTTTGGGAATAGGATGTGGGCTTTGGGCAAAACCTTTTAGCTGGACATGAATCTGTCAATAAGAGAAAAACCGAAGAGGAGCACCAACTACTAACTTAGGTTAAAGGAGGAATATAATAAGATAAACAGAACCTTTCTTCTTGTGCTCTTATTTTCCTCTTTTCTCCATGAATTACCTCTTATATCTGCCACCTAGATTAGGATTTGGAACTAAACGATTCTTAAGGTTCCTTCCAACCCAAACTATTCTGTGATTGTATGATTCTGGGAGTCATGAAAATTAGAGATTGTCAGATTTAATGTCTATGCTAACAGGGTTAAAACTATGAATTGATCTCTTCTTCATTACGACCAACCCTACACTTCAGGTCTGCAATTGTATATAGCAAAAAGTAATGGAATACAACAATATTTTTTAAAAAAAAACAATGTCTTCCTTTTCTTTTCCTTATATTTGCTATTTGATAATGTCATTGGATTGACCCTAATTACTGCATGGTAAGACTTGTTGAATAACATTTCCTGACTTACTTTTTCTATACAGTGAATGATTTTATAGGCCTCCTTTACATATTTGTCCTTATATGCCATCCTCAGGTCCCATAATTTGTCTTCCAAATGATGAGTTAAAAAGTATTCAGATTGTTGCATGTGGTGCTGATAACTCAGATGGAACTTTTATTTTTTTCTTTCCAGATGGAATAATACTAGAAATGAATACAGTATTCATTTTGGAGTCATGTTATTAATTTTTGCAATACATGATGTTTCCTGTTTATCTTCTTCCTTTCTCTGAATAATTACCACTTCTCATTCTAGAATTTTCCTAAACCATCTCAATAACTGTTAACTCTTTGATTTATGTGAAGAGAGATGACCTTTGCATATAATCACTGTCCTATTGATAGTTGTAGGCTAAACCTCCTATAAAATTATGGTAAAATTTTAAATAAAATAATTTTATGTCAGTGTTATATACTTACCTGTCTTTCAAGGCATCACCAAAAAAATATTTTTACCTTCTTGTCAGTAATTTCTTTTTTTCCATTGACTTCTTTATGTTCTTGTTTCATATGTTATCTTATTTTTTCTCTTTACTTATGACCATATTTTGACATATTTTTTCATAGTAAATACTTGTACTAAGTAAAATGTTACTTCTCAATCTTACTAAACTACCTCACTGGAGCATACACGTGAGCATTCAAATAATGACATGATTTGGTTCCTACATTTTAATGTCTTGCAGTGAAAGAAAATATGTTGTTCTATTTGTATTATATCAGTTTTCAGAACTGTAAGAAAAAAACACTGTATTTGTTTTTTAAATGTATCATTTTATAAATAGAAATAAAGACCAATTGTATGATTAGTCCTTATCCTGATGGTCTAAAGAAAACAGCTTAAATGAAATATTTGATTTCTTTCTCTCATAAACCTAAAATCCATGAAGCAGTATGCTGCATCTCCTGAAAGAGTTTAGGAATGGTTGCTTTCCTCTGGGGCATCACAACTTCACACCACTTTCCTCCTCTGAGCTGTGCCTAAGTAGAATAATTGAACCCATAATTTGCAGTTACACTAGCGGGAATACAATTATAAAGATTCTCACTCCTAAAACACGTCTTTTTTTCATTTGATTTAGGCACTTAGGAGTCTAATTCCTATTGACTTTCAAATGTGATTTAGCCTCTTGTGCCAGATTTGTAAAGGTATTTAGGTTCCTAATTCCTGTAATCAATGGAAGATAGTAGCCTTTAAAAATCTAGCCCTGAGGTGCATAATTTCTATTGACTTTCCTAAGTGTCTAAGCCACTTTCAAACTTCTGAGTCACGCAGGTGTTTTTGAAACACTAAACAGTGTTTACCAGAACAGCCTCTCCAGTCACTGAGTGAGTGGTAACTGCAGTTACAGTGTGAATACTCTTAGCGTTTTATGGAGGGAGCTGTTTGCAGTTGGATAAATGGCACAGAAATAAGTGATTCATTGACTGGATGCAATAACCACATAAGACACAACTCCCAGACTTATCTTGTATGCATGCCATGATCACCATTATTGCTATTGCAGCTAATGTAACTTTTACTCTTGTCTATACAGGAAACAGAATTGGAATTTTAAGGCATCAGTCATATTTTCTCTGTTAAATTTAGTTATGTGTCAGTCATTTATTTTATGCAAAATATTAGTTACTGTTGTCTCTCAGTGCCCAGTTAAAACACACAACTAAATCTTTTTAAGTAGAGAACCAGATTAAAATAAAGAATATTAAAAAAAAAAATTGCTAATTAAATTTATTACATTTTTCAGCTGGCAGAAGTACAAAGCATAGGCCTTGTGTGTCAGTGTCTGTTAAGAAAACTGTGGGTAGAACATTTGTTTTCCACAAACTGTGGACCATATGCTAGCTTTAGTGCATGTACTTCTACTGATGTCAAATGGAGTTCCTGATTCACATCTGAAGATGTCTGTGGCTCTTTATATGCAAATTATAATAGGTATTATATATTTTTCATATAAATTATGCCCATATTTAGTTGGCATGCTTTGAAGGTGTATGTGTGTTCAGGCATTGATGTACAGGCACATATTGTATAGCAATATGTTGGTCAGGGTCTATACAGGTCAGTACAATATATTGGAAAGTGACTATACAGAAAGGTAGCATGGATGGAAGATTAGGCTATAGGGTTTAATAGGTTTAAACTGATTCTGCGTTAAACACTTTAGAGCAAATGTGGCTCTGAAAACTCAGCAAAACTTCTGTGTTTCAGACACGTTTCTCTCTGCTCAAAGGAATAAAAAAACAACCAACCAACCAAAACCCATCCATTCATGCACCAGAAAATGACTGTGATTTTTACAATGAAATTTTGAAGGTGTTTAGCCTGGAATGTAGAATAATCAATTTAAGCAATTTAAATTGGGAAATATGCTGTGGTTTTAAAGCAGCTAATGCGCATTTTCAGAAGGTACTTGTCATTGGGATGTTTAACTTACATTGAGTATTACAGGTTCATAATATACAATCTGCACTATTATTACAATACAGAGTGTCTGTGTTGAAAGGAGTCATGCCTTAGCGCTGCAAGGTAACAAAAATGGTGATTGCTTTTCCTATATATAAAACATAAAATGTACCGATGTTGGAAAAATCTTCAGTGAGCTTGCTTTGTAACTGCAGTAGGAGCTACTGATCTCCCATAGTTATTTTAAATTATTGCGCATACTACACATTCATACGACATGTGAAAATGACCCTTGGGAAGAGCATGAAAAATATAACTCCATGTTATAGAAAATACCGACATCTAAGAAGCCCGCAAACCCAATGTATTTTAATAGAACATCCCTATGTCTATTTTAAATGTCCATAATGACAGCAATAAAACGAACAATAAATAATTACTCTAAAATCACCTTAATGGGTATGCTATGTTTCCAACACAAGACAGGGAACACAAAATACACAACTTATTTTACTGCTTTGATACTTAACTATTCTGATTGTACTAGGGTTGCCGCATGTCCAGGTTTTTCATGACATACCTCTTTTTTCTCTTGGAAATGATGTCCAGGTGGAATGTCAGAATTTTGGACAATTTTTTAAGAATTACAGATGCTTGGCAGCTCAGTTGGAGGAGCAGCACAGGCATATCAGCTACACAGGGGCAGGTCAATGCATCTGATTTTATATCCACATGCAGGCCATCTGTAGAGCTCAGATGCAACAAGCCCAGTGCTTTCTGGATGTATTTCTTCTAAGATATACTGTAGAAAAAAGAAAATAAACCTATAAATTACTCAGGCTGAAAGCATACCTCTGTTTATACTAAGTTAGAGAACTTCAGATTGAAGGTCTCAGTCCCAAGCAATGCTCTGAACTATTGTCATACTACGGACCTCTTCAGCAAATAGTGTTGAAATTCTTACTTCTGCAGCCTTGTTGAGGTTCTTTCAAAAAGATGAAGAGTGTAGTGCAGGGCTACAAAAGCTAACCAGTGTAAAGCGGTGGATAGCCTTTTAAAGTCATCATATCATGAGGCAACAGCTCAATAGCACCATATATAAGACACAGTTGAGAATATACCCTTAGCCGGTAATTAGCTTAGCTGTTTCACTGTATTACAGCAAAGATTGACTACAATATATTACTACTCAAGACCACGTCAGTTCTCATTCACAACAGTGTGAGAAAATTCTTTATAAGGCACAGCATTTTCTTCCCCAAGGAAATCTAAGTCAGGATATACATAAAGTTAAGAATCTATTCACCACTGACACTCTATCCCAAATCTAGTCTGGACTTTTACATTCCTGACTGTAGTAAGACAACACCAGTTTAACACAACTTTTTAACTTAGTGATTTAATAATGCATGGGATCTTCAGCTCCAAAAATAGTAACAGATGGGAGCACTTTGATACACTTTCTTTTCTCTTTTGTGATTGAGAATACAGGCCAGAAATATAGGTGTACATATTGCTTCTCATAGGGAAAGTCTCGCTTGTGCAGAATCCCCTTAACCATTGCTGTGAGTCACTCTTTTCTAACATGTGAATCTAAACTCAATAAAGTTATGGATGAAAATTAAAAACATAATTTCAAGAAATGTTATATATTCTGGTATTTTTAGCTACCTCTGTGTCGGTAACTTAAATTCTCAGAGCACTCCGAGAAATGTTTTAGCGCATTGCTATCAATAAAACTTTTTCTTAAGAATTACCTAGTTATGTTGTATACAAATGAGTGGGAAGTAAAACTTACGGTTTGGTTTTTTTTTCCCCTATTTCCGTAGAATTCCTCCAAAATACTTCATGGTACCATACAAGAAAATTGACACAACCCAAGAAACTATTTTAAGGTAATCTGTGTTTCCATATATACATAATATATAAATAAATTTGAAGAAGTATTTGTAGAGAATGTAATTTGATAAAATACAATATGACTTCCTACCTACACTTGTTTCTACTGTCCTGTCTCAGAAGAAGCCCCTTTCTTCTGTTCACCTTTTCAATCATAGATACTCTGCAATCCTAGAATCATTCATTTTTGCACCTTCCTTTTATCCACAAGCTCTGAATTTGCTTTTGTTATTCTCTTAATGACAAAAACATTAATCTTTCCAATAAAAAAATCAATTGCACTTTCTTCTGCTTTTGAATTAATTATCTCTCTTTATAAAATCTTTCTTAATTTTTTTCTCATACCTAAACTATAAAATATTTTCTAGCTTTTCCTCTTATGTACAGTGGAACAATTCTTACCACAGTTTCTAATTACACATTTTTACCAGATCCACTTTTATCTTAGTCTGTCAGCTGTGTTCAACATTATTGAGCTTTCCTTAAGTCTTGTCTCTCTTAGTTTCTGTAATGCTTTTCTGGTTCCTCTCTTTCTTTTAACTCTACAATCTCAGTACATTCATGAAAGGAGAAAATTCAATATGGTGGATCTACACACTGTCATAGATTACCTTATTTTTCTCTTTCATTGTCTCTCTGCAGGTAATTTTATCGTAGAGTAATAGAATCACAGAATTTTTTAGGTTAGAAAAGACCTTTAAGATTATCAAGCCCAACTGTAAACTTAACACTGACAAGTTCACCACTAAATCATGTTTCTAAGCACCACATTTATGCGTCTTTTAAATACCTCCAGGGGTGGTGATTCAGCCACTTCCCTGGGCATCCAGTTCCAATACTTGACAACCCTTTTGAAGTAGTATTTCCTAATATCTAGTTTAAACCTCCATGGTATAATATGAGGCATTTCCTATTGTCCTATTGCTTGTAACTTGGGAGGCCATCACCTACCTCACTACAACCTTCTTTCAGGTAGTTGTAGCGAGTAATATGATCTCTCTCCAGCCTCCTTTTCTCCAGACTGAACAGCCACAGGTCCCTCATAAAAGTTGTGCTACAGACCCTTCACCAGCGTCATTGCTCTTGTTTGGACACACTTCATCCAGATCATTGATAAAGATATTGAACACTGGCCCCAACATTGAACCACTTGTGACTTGCCATTAACTGGATTTAACTCCATTCACCAAAACTCTGTGTCCCCCCATTCAGCCCATTTTTTACCCGCTGAACAGTACACCCACCCAGCCCATGAGCAGCCAGTTTCTCCAGGAGACTGCTGTAATAAATGGAGTCAAAATTATTTTCAGATGCAAATTAATTTTATTTTAACTCTGCTATGACAAATCACAGTTCTACTATGGCCAAACCTGTCTTCTGTAGAAAAAAAAATACTGTTTCATGTCTTGTACATTCTTGAAGGTATCTAGTCATCAGCTCAGATTCCATACGGTTAAAACAAGAACTTCTTCCTCCTGAAGACTTCCTCCATTCTTTTTCATTCTGTTGAAAAAAACAACCAAGGACAATCAGATCTATCACCTAAATATCACAGAAACCGGTATGAACAATTACAACTGACCAATCATTCAAACTTCCTTATAGGTTAATGAAGAGTAATAGATACTTCTAGGTCAATTTAAACTTTTCTTTAGACTTTTGTTTCCAGACGGTGTCTAAATCGTTTGGAATATCTTTTGGTTTTAGTCTTTTCTATGCTATTTCAGCTGGTTCCTGTCATCCAGCGGCATTTCAGTTAGCATAACAACTTTCTCTCAGGCCCTAAGACAGGTAACCTTTCTCTTTCAGTACATTCAAAATGGTTCTGTAAAGATCTTTTTGATAGTTTGGCACTTTTACCAACTCAGCCCATTACTTTATGTCTTTTTCTTGGCTTTTCCTTTTTTTTTTATTGCACTCTATTGACATCTGGCTACCTGCTTTCAAATTTAAATATGGGTCTTCCGTGGTTTACCTTAGCCATTTTCATTCTGTTAAATGCAATTGTTTCATTTTTCTGTCTGGTACTTCATGTTTTCTTCTCTTCTTCTGTTTTGTGGTTTTGGTTTTTTTTACTTATATTTGGAAAGGTATCCTGGTGAACATATACAATCCTGATTCACTCTTTCTTTAAATCTTAAAACTCTCCCTGATGCTTTCAAAATACTTCTCAACTATTTGGTTTCTAGTGCTTAGCCAACTGCCTGCAGTGCTGACCGATATACCTTATTGGTTCTTTATTATTCTATTGTAAAAATATGAGCTTGAACATTGTCTTAATGGAGAGTTCAGTGGCTTAAAGTGGTCAAAAATTCATAAGACATTATACTTACTTTTTGAAGGAAATGGCATGAATGTTGAAAAAAATATTCAAATGAAAAGGAATTTTAATAAAACTCAGCACCTATGTGAAGATTGGTCTTATTAAATACAAAAAAAGTAACGAGACCAAAAGTATCAGTGAACCAATATTACACAAAAGGTGTCTAACTATTGAAAGGAATAGTCTGGAATAGCATACTCCATTAGTAATCTCACTTTTCGAAGCTTTGAAAAGAAAGTCTTTTCCTGTCAAATAGTCTTAGTGAACATGGGGAAAAAAATACTATTACTATGGTTATAATCATTATCATCAAGACTCTTCCATTAAGCACTCATGATCAGCAGAATGTCCATACTAAGGAAGCCTTACCAGTGGTCTACCCAATAAAAAACACAGAAAAAAAAAAAGATATATTCATCCTCTTCCATTCTTTCAGCATATTTTTGTGTTTTCCTCAAATTCTTCTTATTGCTGTTCTCCTTTTCTCACTCTCTTCCTTTCTGTTTTCAATCCTGAGAGCAATCACAATGGCAGCAGAAATGGAACGGTTCAGATGTTTCAGCTTAGCCTCAGCAGGAGCAATGAAGGAGATGGACCCAGCCAGAGAAGTCACACAACATCCCAGAGTAGCTAATGAGAGTTTAGAGCAGAAATTGTGATATTAGAACTCACTGATCCACTTGAAAACATCTTGTGAAGACAGACTTTTAAAAGAACAGTTACATCCAACTCCTACTGTCCCATCTCTATGTTCATTTGTCTTTTTTAAACAGAAAAATAGGAATTATCAAACTGATTAATTCAAAATTCACCAGTAGAAGTAGTACTTTTTTTCCACCATGAGAAGTATTCACGCCAGACAGACATTCACAATCTGCAAGCCAAGTTGCACAGACTGCCTCACATTCATCCAGCTCAAAGTTCCCTCTGGAGTAGACTAGCCTTGTTCACACAACAAAACAATTAGCCTGAATTTCCTGTAAATCCTATTTGGTACACAACAGAATAAGTAGTGAAAAAGGTTATTATTTCCTTCTTTATTTTTTGCAGGGTGTGTGTGAGTTATTTCTTGTTGTTTGGGGTTTTTGTTGTTTTTTTTTCTTTTGTTTGTGTTTTTCTGGCTCAGAAGAGACTTTATTTATGATATAAATATCTTTATTAAATTATGGGTAAATATCTTTACTAAATTATTATAAATATCTTTACTTAATTATGATATAAATATCTTTAATAAAATACTTTATTTATGATATAAATAAAGACTGTGTTTGGTCTTTCTTAAATATTAACTGTTAATGACTAGATTATGTTAGCATACTTGATTTTCTGAGAATATTCATTTCTTTAAAATTAAACCAATGGGTATTGTTTCTGTTTCTCAGTTCTAGACTGTTAGACTATAGGTTTTTGAGGCACACACCTTCACTTATGATCATGCAGTGCCTTACCCTGGAGGTCCTGCTCCACAACAATAATTATTACAAATAGCAGTTAATGTTAAATCTGCGCTTGCTTATTCTGCTACAGATTAATATTATTGGCTTTGTGGGAACAACTTTCTATTACAAACAGAGCCTGTGCGTTTTGTTCTTTACAAAAGACCCCAAACCCCACCACAGAGAGCCAACGTCTTCTTCCCTGATGAAAAGGTTCCTCCATCTCTCCCCAACAGGCAGAGACACGTACACAAACATAGGCTACAAAGGAATGAGATTAAATAACTCTCTTGAGCTAAGCAGCCTCAGGTTAAGAAACAGGTGTTTCCCAGAATTAGGAATTTGGGAACAGTGGTGGAGGTGAGTTCATTTCCATGAAGAAAACTTGCCCCAGGCAGTCCTGTAACTCAATGTTGAAGGCTTTCTCAGGGACCATCCATCTGTCTAAGGCTGACCTATGCACTGAATATGTCAGTCTGCCACAGAGCCATGTCTATAGCTGTTGTGGGTTTGTTTATCTATATAACCCAAAATATATTGCTGTATCTGACTCATCTGATTCCTTTTCCACAGGAAAAGTGAAATTTTAGTTTCCAGATCACTTTGAGCCCAATAATACAAAACACCACCATTATTTTACATGTTGTCAAAGGTAGATAAATCTATTGAGCAACTCTTTGCTTCTATGTTTATTATTGTTTCTATGTTTATTATATAATCTTACTTTATGGCTTTGAAGATAATGTTATTTAGCTTGTATAGTTAATTCAATTACAGTAAAAATAAATTTCAGAGAAAAAATAATAGATAATTTGTTATAGAAGTACAAGTATTTCCTCTAGGGTACTTGGTAGTCTTTTCCTCTTCCTGTCTTCATTGTCCTAGAAGAACGTAAGTGACCTAATATTGACTACAGAAGATCCTAGAAGATGCTTTAAACAAAACGGCTACTTTTTAGCTGCCTCAAACCAACCCACATAAAACTTGCTCTTAACTTGTGCCTTAATAATTTCAGTGCTATACACAAAACAGAAAGCTGTAATGTAGGAGACTGGAGGAAGAGCAATGAGTTGCCACTACCCACAGAGTTTGTATTTCTGATTTAATTCAAAAAGATAATACATCAAAACCTTGACCTCCCAGGTCGCAGAGAGGGCTGCAGAAATAGGGATGCCAGGAACAAATATCATGCCTTCTGCCATGAGGGTACTTTCTTGATTTTCTGAATGATGCTCACACCAAAACCACATTGCCAGGAATTCTGAACTGGACTATT
The DNA here is from genome assembly GCA_033556795.1 of Tapera naevia. NCBI lineage: Eukaryota > Metazoa > Chordata > Aves > Cuculiformes > Neomorphidae > Tapera > Tapera naevia. Next base: position 2,075,852 of record JAUMJJ010000014.1, on the reverse strand, counting down.
ACAGTGTCTCTTTTTCCCTTGCCTTGCCTTCCCTTGCTTTGCCTTGCCTTGCCTTGCCTTGCTTTGCCTTGCCTTGCCTTGTCTTGCCTTGCCTTGTCTTGCCTTGCCTTCCCTTGCTTTGCCTTGCCTTGCCTTGCCTTTCCCTCCCTTGCTTTGCCTTGCCTTGCCTTGCCTTGCCTTGCCTTCCCTTGCTTTGCCTTGCCTTGCCTTAATTTGCCTTGCCTTGCCTTACTTTGCCTTGCCTTGCCTTGCCTTGCCTTTTTTTTTGCTTCAGCAAAAATGATTTGTTAAATTTACTCCAAATTCAAATATTTTCCAATGTCCTAAGGTTTTTTGTTAGAAAATGATCCACTAAAATAGTTTCACCTAGCTCTGAAAATAAGTGTGGAAAATACATCTGAAAGAAGACAAAAAGTACTTTCTATCTTGGGGACTTTCCTCTGTCCAAGAGAAAATGTGGAGATAACATCAAAGATTGTATCGCTTTTTCCCTTCTCTTAGCAAACATTATTTCCTCTTCGTCTGATGCAAACTGATAGCATTTTGAAGGTTTATATTCTTTCTTACCTTTTGAAGCATAGGGGATTTTAAGATCCTTTAATACCCATCTCTATTCCATGAAAGAGCTTGCATTATTCCGTATGACTTCTTCCTGGGGCGAAAGGCTTACTGGTGGCAAATTTGATAGGTGGATTAAAAGCTGCACAGTGCTAACAGAAAGCACAATCTGAACACAAATCAGTTTAGTCATCCTCAGGAGAGGTAGACCATGCCTTGAGACCTGCTCAGTAACTATTAACTCAGTAATACCAAATTTGCAATACTTTCTAAACTGTAGGCCTCCATTCTAATGTTCTCATGATCCTGCCACAATCCATGACAGGTAATTATATAAACCATCTCAATCTCATGCCATGTGCTTTACAATATCTGTAAGAGAAGTCAAAATTTCCAACGGGCAGTCTCTTATTTAAGGTTGAATGTACTGAAGTTAGATACTTTTTTCTTAATTTATTATTGTATTCCATGTAATAATAACTTATCCATGTAATAATATAGTCACATTACCATCAGTAGATAACAAGAAAACTATTTTTCTCTGGTTTTCTCTTTGTCCTCCTTTTGTAAAACTCTGTTTAACAGTGTTTTCCCTTTCATAGCTGAGAACCCTGCCCAAAGACATGGCTGAAGTTAAAACTAGTTGACAGTGAGCGTGTGTTTTTGTTGGGATCTGTCAGGAAAACCTTGCTTAGTGGAAGGCAAAAGTATTCCTACTTTTTGCACAAACACTTTACGGGGCAAAAAACTTTAAAGAGGAATGACAGCAAAAACTGTTGGAAGATTAATGAGGATCCCTGCAGCCTGGTCTTTTATGGATCACCAGCTTTTCTTTCATCAGCTATATTTACTCAGGAAGTAAATCTACTGCTAAAAAATATGAAAAGCTCTTACACAAGCTTGTTTAAAGGTAAGAGATGCTAAACAAAAGATTTAACAGCTTTCTACCAACAAAGAAAGCCCTGAGGGTGGGAAGCGAGAAAAAAAAATCCTTAGGGAAACTTCATTTTGCCTGTCAATTAGTCATTTTGCTATTCACTGCCGTGCAGCTCCTGAACTATCTTTTCTTACAAATGGAAAGAAAGTAACACAGGGTGGTTAATAATATTACTGCATTGATCTTTTATTAAGCAATACACTGAACCTCTTGGATTGTTATTAAAACTAAAATGCTTTTATGACATACAGCATGTATATCTAGCCTTTTGGATCAAAGTGACTCCTGGCACTGTCACGTACTAATTAGCGGAGTTGAGCCTAGAAAACGTTACATTTATCAGGGGAAACAATATTGTGTGTATCATGCATTTTTAATGACTTGTTTCAGTCCTGAAGTTTACTCATAATAAATTACATTTGTAACTTATTACAGCAAATGTAATTTGTAATGACACAAAATAGTCCATGGAAATAGCATTCTATTAACAGAACTTTCTCATGTGTTTTTGCTATATTCTTGATGACATGGTGATGATTCACACTCTATTAAAAATGATCACTTGAAACAGACCACTCCTATTTCAGGCCAAAAGCTCTTTCCTGCGCTCTGTTCATCAGCAGTGAGGCTCCTCAACATGAGAAAAGCTCTCTAATCACCAAAAATCAAGACCAGCAGGTAAATTAAGTTCATACCAAAATTTTAACAGAAAGTTAGTCACCATTCTATGTCTGTATGAGAAACCAAGCAGGGCCAGTGAAGCACGGATTTAGGCAAGGAGCTGTAACCATCTATATTCTGTTCCATCCACAATCACACTTGCCAGCAGCGGTTCTGGGGCTCTGAGATGGGGCTGCCCAGGGCCAGCTGGCACTAGCTCAGGCTACTCTGGGGCACAGTCTGGGTGACAAGGTGGCTGGGACTGTTTGCAGGAGTCAGTAAGCCCACTCTCTTTTAGGAGGGAGGAGATACAAACCACATTGTGCCATTTGATGTCAGGAGTAAAGAAGAGGCCATGGCCCATTTTATTTATTAGTGTGGGTGTACCTTTGGTTTGTTTTCTGCCATACTTAGAAGCTACATGTATATTTTGTGACTTGGCTTCACTTTTGAAATCATCATTATACTATTTAGCTGTTCTTATTTTGCAGTCTTTTCCCCACAACAATGCTCAAAATAGAATTATAGCTAGTTTGAGGGGGTTTTTCAAATGAAACTTCTTTTAAAAAACAATAAAAGAGTCAATAAAAATCTTCAATGTAAGGTATTTCTCTGGGGAAAAATATTTTTAGCATTTCTCTTTGGAAGAAAATAAAATCTCAACACCACCAAAACACTTGAAATATAAGAATAATTTCATTTTTTCTTTTGAGTTTTCCTACAGAAAATACAAGAAAACTGAAAGTGTGGAATTTTTGGCATGAACTTAAGCTTCATTTTCATGCACAAACATCAGCCAAAATTCTGCAGAGTACCAAGTTCCCTACAAATATATCACTATAAGATACAACAGTTATGCTCGTGTTTTGGTCTCATGATCTATTACAGAGGGCAAGCTATGATACCAGCAGAGATTCAGACAATATAACATGATCAAACCAATAGAGTTTATACTGCAACATTTTCAGTTATATCACGTGGCTGGTGAGACTCATGTAAAAGCTGTGGCAATTTAAAGACTTTTTGTGTCCAAAACATGCAACAGAAGGCACAATCATAGAATCTTCTTTGTTTTCTTCAAAGACACATCAGAGCTCCTCTCTTCTCTAAACCCTGCATCACACAGCACTGCATCCACAGATACGCACAAGTGTGCATACAGGAGAAAAAGGCAAATTAAGCATAGCCTGCTAATTATGCATCAAAATCAGCTGAAACCAGGTATTCTCACAAGTTGATATCATGCTCCTCCATCATCTCGAGCTACCCTATAGGGATGTTTTCATTACAGTTTTGCTCCTAACTTTAGTCCTATTCATACTTTAACAGATGTTCATTTTGAGGCAGTGAGCCTGAGAAATATCACAGGTAAAGATTGAGACAAACACAGTTCAGCAGCTATTTATATAACCAGGCTATGGACAACACAGTCAAACCTCTGCTGCAAGCCCAGGGTCTTGTAATTTTCTTTGTATGACTATAAGAAAGAAGCGATTTCTCCATCAACATTTTGGTTGTGCTTACGTCTCTGTACCCAAAGACTCACTATCACAGACACCAAGTATGGGTCTAGCCCTGACAAATTGTATGCTACTACTATGTAATATACACCTTCAGTTAAAACAGGCTAATCAAAATGAGTAATTCAAATGTAGCATACTCAAATGGACTCTGGAGTGAAAGAATGGGACAAATGACCTTTTTGATAACATTTGCATGTGAGTCATTAAACGTCTGCAATGCTTAGGAGGAACACTGCTTAGAAATTCCTCTTCATTTTCACTGATTGGAGTATTGGTTAACAATAGTAAGCAAATATTTAATTGTCTTTTGACTAAATGAATCACTAACTGCTTTTGTTAAAGTTTGGATACATCGCTAAATTTCAGGCCAGAACTGATGTGTGCGAACCTCACACATATTGTGATGTTACTTCTATTAGTCTGTATTGTCAGTAAGTGGCTGGTCACTTAAGTCTCCCAGTATTGATTCTAGTCCATGACAGACACAGCTGAAAAAAACAAATAAAGGGAAATAATCATCTTTTTAGGAATACTTTACATGTTGAAATATACGTAATTTTCAAATAAGAAAGAATCTGCACAAATAACATTTAAATTTTTCACATATCTTATCTTGCAGTCTTAGAAATCATCAGCTATCATGAATTAGCATACATTGCCTGTGAATATTTATGAAAATTTACTATTTGACTGTTGTACTTCTGGTTGCTCCCCTAAACACAGAAGAGACACAGTGCATACTGTAGGCCCGTGCTTCAATTTTAACTTTTACAAATGTTCAATAAGTTCATTTTCTTAATAAAATATCACTGTTTAAATGCATGAAAAAGAAGAGAACACTTGTTAAATAAAATTCTATAAAATACTTATTGGTCTATTTACTTGACTCACTTCCCCTTATTACCATTTTCTTTGTTTTCACCCCTTTTATATTTAGTTTTTATATTCTCAGATGATAACATCATATTTAGTTTCCACAGTCCTCAGCATGGCCGATGTTGCATACAGACAAACAGCACAGGGGAAAAAAATGGTACAACATAATTGCTCTCCACCTGCAGATAATCTGAAATATAAGTAACTTGCTCCTTAATAAAACAGAAAACACTTTTTTCTATTTCTCCACAATACCTTAAGCATCAACTGCTCAAATTAATCAAGCTCTCAGTCTATACTTTAGCATTCACAGATGTTGTTTCCTAAGGAAGTAAAGCACAAGATCATACATTTTGTCCTTCACATCTTCTGTCTTCTACAAAAACACAGATTTGTAATTATCAGTGCAACAATAATAACAACAATAACATCGTAGTTTTAATATCTTCCTTCTGTGAATGTTCTTTTCTTTTTTTTTACTACCTATTCAAATCTAGTTTCTTGCTAATTCAGCCTGATTTTTGGCTCCAGGGTTCCTATTTCTCATCAGTCAGCCAAGATCGCCATACAAGAAGAAATGAGGAGTGTTTAGTGGAAGCATGTGTCATATTGTTCTACACAAAAATCACAACCTCTTGGTCAGTCACTGACTGTCACGTTCACTCATCGTAGTCTGTATGTTCATTTGCAAGCTGATTTGCTAGGTAGCAGGCAGTGATCATTAGAGTGTGCCTATTCCAAGGCTACTACTAAGATAACACAATTTTTCTCCAGTAGTGGATGAAACAGTGTCTTATCCTTCTCTTATGAGACCACCCAGGACAACCAGATAAATACTGTAGCTCTCCTGGAAGAGTGCCTTTGTTTGGTGATATACAAGAATTTTGTTAGGTATACGATGTATAGATATCACCATATATCTTTGCACTGGTCATTGAAGGATAGCAGTTCTACCTTGATATTGGCAAACTTCGCCTTGACCACTGTTTCAGCTCATCCCAAATCAGTCTCTAGCTGTCTTGTCTGTTTGAATGGCCTCAAAGTCTATGTCTGTATTAGTAAATAAAAAGCACTGGGGAATGTCGCCAAGCACTGCTTATTTGTGCTGTTACAGCAGAATCTGGCCAGACCAGCTAGCACTTTCCTAAGTGATTGCTGTGCATGGACAGGTGCAATTCCCCTTGGGCAGCCTGGATGTGGCTGCCTGATTTGGTGGCTCAGCCAGCTGAGGAGTGATACACCGAAATTCTGCTACCAGATGACCAATGCCAGGCAACAGTCACAGATGTGGCTTACCAAGACAGACTTGCCCAAAGTGGCTTAAAAACACTGCCAGATCCCAGAAAACTGGGATTTCTTTATTGTATTCTCCGTCATAAAATCATAGAACAGTTCTGGTTGGAAAGGACCTTTAAAGGTCATCTAGTCCACCCTCCCTGAAATGAGCTGTGACAACCTCTACTAGATGATGTTGCTCAAAGTCCCATCCAACCTGACCTTCAGTGTTGCCAGGGATGGGGCATCTACGAGCTCTCTGGGCAATCTGTTCCAGTGTTTCGCCACCCTAACTGTAAAAAATATCTTCCTTATATATAGTCTGATATAAAAACTATTTACCCCTTGCCCCACCAAAGGACATATATTGTGGGTAGTCCTGTCTCACAGGTAGAGAACAGTAGCAAAAAAATGTGCATCACTTCTAACACCCTTGAGTAGTGAGTATGTACTTGTGAGTTTCAAAAAATGGTTCTGATTCTCTTCAAATGTTCATAAGGAATTCTCACCACCTCTGTCAGCGACTTCAAAATTCTAACAATACATCTAACATCCTGAGTCACAATACTGAAAACCCCAACACTTCTGAGCTTTACATTGATTGAACTTTCTAGTAATAGCTTTTTTGCACACTACAGAATAGGTTCAACTTTCAAAGTGAACATAGATGAAAAAAAGTTAATTTAATTAAAGCATCGAGAATGCTAACCTTAGTTCAGATCATTAGTTGTGGAGAAACAGTAGACTCTTCTTCAAAATCCTATGTAATGCCAGCGGCAGAACATACTCTGGGCTAGCATAAACCTTGGTGAGCTCGAAAACAGGTGTTGAATCCCTGACTAGTAATGAAATTTGAATAAATAACCCAAAGGAGTTAGAAGGCTGAGAAAAGAATTTCAGCAGCCCTATTACAAGCTGAACTTACACTAAAATGGGGGCAGAAGGGAAAAAAATAGTGAGCTAGATCCTTTATGCAACTGAATCATAGTTCTCCTGATGTATTAAATTGTGTCCTTTTTAAAATTTAAGCGAACAAACAAAGTCATCCCAAACTTCTCATTTCTGGTCCCTTCATGGCCATCCAACTCAAAAAGGTAAAATGGACTTCCTTAAAGTTTTATGAGGAAAATATAATCCCATAGTGAAGAGTGTGAACACTAAATTTTATCCCAGACTTAATTTTTATAGCCCATTTATAAATCTTTGAAATATAGTTATGTAACGGAAATACTGACAGACCTTTAGCAATAGTGCTGCTATAATAAGATTTGTCATTTATGATTGAGCACAATCTCAAAACCTCTTTTCTAAAAGCATCTTCTTTCCATCTGCTTTATTTCCTACAGAGCTATATCATAAAAATAAGTTCCCCAATTTCATCAGGTGCCAGAGATAGGCTGCTTATTTACCCTTAATGATAATCCAAGTTTCTGACATGTAATTATTTCCTGTGTATCACTTCAATCAAACTGATTTTATTGAAAACCTACAAAAGCAGGGTCTAGGAATCTGCAGTGTTTTTAATAATGTATTTCAAATTGCTATATTGTTTTAAAATCTGTGAAATACAAATGGATTTTAAATGGATGTGTGTCTGTTTACATAATTCAACTAAGAATACCAAACAAAAAAGAATGGTTAGCTGAAGACTATTAAAAATGGTTTCCAAAAGGTGTTTAGAGATACAGTTGTATAAGCAAGTCAAACCTTATGAAGATGAATATTGATGGAGTTCCAGATTTCCTTATTCCCGTAAGAATATTAAAATTTTACTCTAAATCTTTAAAAAGATTTGTTATCCTGCTTCTTGCATATATTAGTGATGTGGGCTGCTTATTAATCAATGTTTAACAATGTAATTACAGCTGGTTTTAGTCTTACCAGATAACACAGATTAATAAATGACCTGTAACTAGCGAAGTGTGTAGAAGGGGTAATGAATTCCTTCCATCAGCACATTAATTTATTAGTAATAAACAAAGAGTATGATGAATTAGAAGAATTTGTAGACTTTTTGAATATTGCAATGAAATTTCCAGATGAAAGCATTTAATCATGCAGGTTTTATTCATTTATTTCACTTTTTGTGCTATACTGTACTGGGATTTGTTTTTCTGAGCTGCATTAAGCAGTCCATTGAAAGCTAGATTTCCAGAATGCTGTATCAGTTCACATTGATTCAGTTCATACTGCTACACATCAATTTTATCTGTCACTGAAGGTGGTGTAAATTTGATGTGAACTAATTATATTATTTCCATATAGCAAAACAACTTAATGCAGCTGAGTAAAGCACTGCCGAATTAGCCCTGTCTCTAAACTGGTCATCACTTTGTGGAATTCCTTTGGAGAACAATATGTAGTTGTGGGTAGAAAGAAGCAGTTAAATAGGTAGCCTGATTAATGTGACCTATCTATCAGTTCAGTGGGGTTATCACACAGATTTAAATGCTAGAGAGACATAACAGTTAAAACAATAAGCAAATGTTGTTTTACAAAATCTTGTTATTTTAGCCTCCTTATGAACTCTTCCACCTTTCTATCATTTGGATACAGACAGACATCTTTTTGAATCAAAATTACACCCTTCTGAGAACTTGATAATTTCCTATTACAGCAAAACTGAAGATGAGAAAAGAAGGTAAGGCATGGATAACACACCATATCTGATGGCATTATTAGAAATTATATCGAACTCTTTAGTTGATTATCACAGTATCCCTAGCGATAAGCCAGTACATCCCTCTGCACAGCACAGCAGCCTCCCCTTTTTTGTGACCTTACTCCTGCTACTCCCCTTCCTTGAGTGTCCCTCTCGTCAGTTCAGCAGGGAGGAGAGTGAGGCATGCTGTACTCTTCATCCTCCCTCATTCCTCTTGTTTCTCCAGCACAGTCTTGAAACAGAGAAAGAGCAGTGAGCATGGGAATCATGTAGAGCTGCCATGATCCTAGCTGAGAGAGGATGCTTCCCAGGGCCATATTTCAACGAGGATGTGCAGAAGAAGGAAGTTATAACATCTCCAACTCACTGTAGGTCACTATCTAAAATGTAGGGCAAATTTCCTTGGGAATAAGTCCCCATCTCCTACAAAAATCAGCCTAGTGGGAAGATAACGAGAGAAGAGAGCTTTCCATTCCCACAAAAACTTGCAAAATTTTTGTTCCTCCCCAAATCAAATATTAACCAGACACTTGATATTGTAGATCTCTATATATTTACTATCATATACATATAAAGACATGGTTTGAATTATTTAAATGGTATAACTTATCTTAAGGTAGAAAATGTAGCAGGTGCATAAAGATGCTGACCCCAATGGCTCACATCAGCTAAGGCTCAGGCTCAGAGAGCTTCGTAATCTGAAGCACGTGCAGAGGACTATTAAAAGAGCTCAGAATCTTCTGTGCTTTGACTGACATCCACCCTGTTACCTAAGTGTGTCAACATCCCATGCTGACTTCTATGAGAACTGCATAGATGGAGGAATTGCAGTAGTGACTCTCAAAGTGACACAATGACAGATGTATATCCAGGGGGAACCTGAGGGCATGTCTAAAGGGAATTTGCAAGCAGAAATCACTGAGACTGTACAAGCTATGACTAAAAATATGCATAGATTTCAGTAGGTCAGAATATGCTGTAATGAATTATGTAACTGGTATGAATTCTTGCCAAAAAGCCTGAACTAGCATAATGTTGTTGCAATTATGTCGATTCACAGGACATAAGGGACTGGTTTTCTGTACACAGTATTGCATGCATGAAATTATATTATCTCTACAATCAATTTATCTATTGCTATTAAATTCATGAAGAAATTGTGTATGTAGACACATACATATGTATATTTGACAAATAAAAGTCTCAATAGAAACAGCACGGTACTCATTTTGAAAGAAGAATATCTTAAATTAATCTCTTTGTAAATCTGAACCAGATGAAGCTCTTGCCAGCTGACAGCAGTTACTCACAGGTACAGCAGAGGCAGTGCAGAGTTAAAACTATGTACTGATTTCAGCTGGAAGGAATGTGACAAACTGTTATTTTACTGAGCCTGATTAAGCACCTAAAAACTAGCTTAATTATGCTACAGCTGGTTATATGCAAGGCATATTATATGGCAGGACAAAGAGGCTGGAATAGCATTAAACCCTTACAATCATTGTTTCTGTCTGAGAGAGGAAAGAAAGCCTTTGCATAGGCATGCTAAAAGAGCCTTCAAAGCACAGTCTTGCAAATCACAGTAAAGGGGAAAGCTAAGGGCAAGCTGGGGGAAAGAAGAGTGGATTGGGACAGGGCTGCAGAAGGCAGCGACTGAAACTGCTCCTGGAGTGCACCAGGCAGTCCTAGGAGTGTGCCACAATTTTACAGGGCTCTAGAGCATGTCTGGACATTTTCAGCTTACCAAATCTATACGACAAGGAGGTGACTTCATGCTCTCTCAGCCTGCCATGCCTCTTGACTGGAACATCTAAGGGGCTCGGTGTGGTTGGATTTTGGGGTTTCTGTGTGAGTGTTTGTACAGCAACATTCATTGAGAACTCTGTGCCCAGTCTGGGAAAAACAAACTCCCACTACCCACACAGAATGATTAGGAAGATATGTGTTAACATTGAAGAAGGAAAAAGTAATGTAGAGTTTTTCTCTTAGGATACGGGAAGCTGATTTCTGCTGAAATGTCTTTGGCAGGTGCCCTGGTTTGGAAAGACTATCTTTTCTTGTTTTCCATAACACAGGAAGTTTCATTAGGCAAGCTGATTCTTTACTGCGGGGCTTACTACTGTACTACGACTGGTATTTTCTGTACTAATAAAATATGTGAAAAAAACCCCCCCACATCATATGACCTCAGAAATGACATAAATCCAAATTCTTTGGTTTTGAGGTGCAGTCTGCATGCTATACTAATTAATTTCCTTTCACATAGTATTACTTGAATATTTGGTTATATTTGAAAATGAGATAAAGGATATAATTAAAAAGAAAATGGAAATAGGAGATATTAAATTATGTATTGCAGTTGCCTTATATCTTAATGTTTTGGATTGTACTATTAAAAAGATAAAAAAATCAAACAAAATTACACAGAACAGTGTGTTGAGTCTCCTCAAAGATGACAGTTAAGAGCTAAATAATAATAGAGTGCGAGGTAGACATCTGTCAAGAATTACAGTCTGGCTATGAGATGGAAAAACAAAGTGCATTAACAAATATATGGCTGATTTCATCATAAAAACAAGCAAATTATAGGATGCTCCAAAATACGTATTATGAGTAGCACAATTTAATATATCTATTACCTATTGTAGAATTCCTAGACAGTGATGTGGCGAAAGATTTTTCAGGTTAGCAAGGATTAAGAAAGGTTATACAGTGGATTATAAACCCTATCTCTAAGCAATTGGGCAACACAATGACAGATGAATTACTGTAGACAACTGCCATATTATTTACTAGAAAGAAGAAGAGAAGTAAAAAAAACAAAAAGAACTATTCAATCAAATTGATGGACTTCAATTTATTGCAGCCACTTAAGAGAAAGACCTAGACATCACTGGCAACACTATAGCTCAGTAACAACTGCTTATTGTGCCATCATTGGGAAAAAAACCCACGAAATCGAAACCAAATGAAACAAAGCAACTACAAACAGCAAAAAAAAACCCCAAACCTACACTAAGAAAAAAAAAGAAAAAAATCTAAATTATGATCTTAAAAAAAACCCCTGATGTACAAAAAAAACCCCTCAATTACTTAACTCTGCTTACTGCTTACAGTTCAAATCACCTCCTCAAGAAAAACTTCTACAAAAGGACAAATAAAGGATATATTGAAATGAAGTGCTATCCATTTAAAGGAGCTTTAAAGACACTTAGTGTTTGCCTAAGAGTGTCACTGTCATTCAGCTTGAATAGCACCTAACTCTCACATAGATCAATGGCACTACTTAAATCTGAACGAAGGTGTTAGGAGACAACTAAGAGATTACTTGAAATAATAATAATAATTAAAAGAAAAGAGCCTACTCAGTGGTGATGGGTGAAATTACCCATTCTGTGGTGCACATTATCATAGGGACAGGGATAACCAACCTGGTTGCATGAAGGACAGAAGGGTTCAGAAGCAGTGTTGCAATACTGCGGTTTATTTCTTAGTCTGCATTTACTGATCCAGACAGGTGTTAGCTTGTCCTTTTGGGTCAAATATAGTAAAATCTTTTTCTTCATTATACAGTCATGTAGCTTAATTTTGCAGAGGATTTGCATCATCTCTGCATCTGTATTACAAGATTATTACTCTAGACAAACCAGAGTTGACTGTCTAAAGACAGTTTATTTGGTGCTTCTATTAACCTTTGTCAGAATACAGTAAATACTAAAGAAATCACATCCTGAAATTACAGTTGCCAAATTCAAGCCAAAAGTAAATGTGTTCTGAATAAAGCGTTACTTGTCCATGAAACTCACTATCACACGAACTTCCACATTTGAAGGACATAAAATAAACTATGTAAGGTCTTGTGATTTAGCATATCTCAATCTAAATCTCTCAACTATCTTCGGATGAAACAAACTTTCAGAAATTAATGTGTGTATTACTTGTCAGAAAGGAGAGGTTAGTTTTTTGGGGGGAGGTAAATCTACAGACCAGGACAATGTCAGTATATATGCGCATGGAAACTTGACAGACTATGAAGAGAGAAATCTGTGAAGGGTTGTACTCCTGAGGGATGCAATTCTTAAATTATTCTGCTTCAAAGAACACCTTCTCCCATACACTTTGGCAGCTTTCCTGTCAGTAGTGATGCTCCACATCACTACGCTTCCTGGATCTAGAGGTGAAAGCACTGGAACTTCTGCCATTGCAATCTGTAGTTTATCTTTCAGAACTAAATAAAGGTTATTGCATCTGTTCTTTCATCCTTTTCTTTCCTACCTCCTCACACAGAGGGGAGATTGAGAAGAGAGATGCTTCCACGTTCTTTCACAGAACCATAAGGAAACTGAGAGATTGAGTCTGACTGTAAGAGGTGGTAACTTATGGAAACAGGAAATATACTGGGTCTGATTTTTCACCTCAGCTGGGCTGAAAGAAGAATTTAGGACTCTCACAGATGGAAGTGATCAGATGTCTCTTGTACTGAGGAAGAACAGGAAGATACTAACCTCCCTGAAGCATATTGCCAGAATTTACTACTTACAACTAATTAATTAAAATAAGAATTAACTACCCTTATGATTAGGCTCTTCTGTGAGCAATTTTTAGTATGACAAACATCTTAAGAAAACCAAACTTTAAATCTTACAGAGTATTGAAGTCAACAATGTGCTTATGCGTGCAGTTACTTCTTGTTGCATCTAGGCCCAAAGCATTCCTTTAACTCACAGGCGATCAACAGAAATCATCTCTTCCAGGGGAAGGTCCGCAACACCACGGGGTATACTAAGAGACGCTCAGAAGTAATTAACACAGAGGCTATATTATAGAATTATAGAATCCTTAAGGTTGGAAAAGACCTTTAAGATCATCAAGTCCGACCATTAACACAATATCAACATGCTTACTAAACCATGTACTAAAGTGCCACATCTACACGTTTTGTTAACACCTCCAGGGACGGTGACTGCACCACTTCCCTGGGCAGCTTGTTCCAATGCTGCACCACTCTTTCAGTAAGGAAATTTTTCCTAATATCCAAACCTCCCCTGGCACAACTTGAAGCCATTTCCTCTTGTCTTATCACTTCTTACTTGGCAGACTAGCACCCACCTTGCTAGAACCTCCTTTCAGGTAGTTGTAAAGAGCAATAAGGTTGCCCCTCAGTCTCCTCTTCTCCTGCCTAAACAATCCAGTTGCCTCAGCCACTCCTTGTAAGACTTGTGCTCCAGATCCTTCACCAGCCTCGTAAAACAGTTTTCAAATTCAGACTCATCAGGGGAAAAAGTCTTATAGGACCCAGATGCAGCGTGTTTTTGGACCCCATACAACTCTTTGCTACTTTTCCTTAGGAAAGACAGAGACATTTCGTGTTCACGTATGTGCACGTAATTTGTATGCTTCTATAGAATGTGTTTAATTTCCATTAAATGGCCAGATGATACACCACCTTATCACTGTACCATGTTTTTCCTGGTTTATTGAAAATTCATAAATTAGGAAAACAGAATCTAAGTACCGATTTAGCACAGTGTACAACTTTAAATTCCCCCTGAGAAATTTTGAAAGTTAATTGTTATTACCATTCTGTTGTATGTGAAAAATTTCAGGTATGAACCTATTTGTGATTTGTTGCAATTAAAATTGTTTAAACAAACAAACCCCCAAACCCTGAAATTTCAACTATACAAAAGACTTATTATATAAATATGTTTTCCAAACATGCCAGTCCCAGTTCTCTACAATTTCTTTATGAAACAGGAATATTTATTTAATGTATTGCCTTCTTTACTATAATAAAGCTACTCTGACTTATAAATCCAGCAGAAGATCTGAAATTGACACTATGCGGAAAAATAATCTCTTGTCCAGATTTGGAATGCAGGTGCCATTACTTCTAGAAGACTAAATGCAAACGTTCACATAATGATTTATTATACTTCTATTACTTATAAATCAAATGTCATGAATCCACTGCATTTTAATATTAAAAATTGTACACAAATTTGACAAAAATTGTACATTAATACAGGCTGCATATTCATAGAAAATCTTGGACACAGGTAAAGGATCGCTTAGATCATGACCAGCAGCCAAATTTCTACTTTTATTACTGCATAACACAGTTCACATGGTTTTGGTCAAAAACAGTTTTAAGGATCATCCTTGTGTGGACGAAACAAAGATCCAGTATCATTTTCATAAGCTATGTATGAGGCTAACCAATACCTTTTTGAAGTCATTGAAAATTTGCTTCAGCCCTGCACTGAGTAGCCAAGAAAGAACGTTTGAATCTTGCAAAAAGGGAATTTGTGGAAACAGTATTTTATAAATATTTTTAAACCATGTTCGTTTCCTTTCATACGCTTGTATTAGCCTTCAAATTCATCCCATATTTTTTGTATCACAATTTCAGATTGAGTTATGGGGTGAAGATAAGAGTTTAGCCAATTTTAAGGAGAAAATGCTTTAAATATTACTCCAAAGTCTGCTTAGACCACTGTAAGTCAGTACAGGGAAGCTTGGCTAGTATCAAGCTAGCATTACTATAAGTAAGACAGGTAATATCAAGAAAGCCATTCTAACTACACACAAGTTCAAATAAACGTAGAATCTGGCCTACAGATTTTGAGTAAGAAAAAAGCATAGAACAGAACAAAGCAAAAAAAGCAACATTAGTATCTTCAATTACATTATTCTGTTCCAGTTAACCATTTACTTTGAAGATGTCTGAATTGTGACACAAAGAGTTGAATGAAATTCCCGGTTGTCTTTTTTTTTTTTTTCTTCTCTTACAGCTTTTGATTCCAAATCTGAGGGTTGTGGTCCATTTAGCTTGAGTATTCTGGTTCAGTTATAATATTTTTCTTTTCTGTTTTTTGTTCTCAGAGATCCAACGCTCCGCTGGATGAGATGCAATACAGGCTGTGCATCCTATAGAATACAATGAAGTATTAGAAAACTCTACAAAGAAGCAAAGGAAAAATCAAATTCACTAAAAAGGATTTCAAATTCTGAATCAATTTCACAAAGATTTAATACACAGTTAAAAAAACCCAACACTGTAATCTACCCTCTCAGTGTATATAGGTTGGTTTGGTGTAACTGTGAACACATCCACAGATGTTTTAAGGAAGCAGTACATATACCATCATCTTTAGTTCGATTTACAATTATCAGGAAGAAAGGGCATTTAAAGTGAGTTGATCAGAAAGAGAAATACACTGCAAAAATATTTGATTTCTTTGTATGCTCAGTCATACGCACATTTATCTTTTGCATGATTAATATATTCCTATGATTTTAAATATCCTTCTATCTGTACAGACCCTATATAGGGTCTGTATATATATATATACGTATATATACATATATACACGTATATATATATACAGACCCTATTATACACATATAATATTAGTATAATATAGTACAATACAGCCCCTACAGCCTGTATAAACGCAGGTGATGATGAAAATAAGTGTCTGGACTAATACTATATTCAGGACATGGATGTATCTCATTACCGTTTTAGCCTTTCTCCTGTCAGGTTGTTCACTTAGTAAGATTTTATGAAAATAATTATTCAAAGTCTCATTACAAATAACTTTTTTAAATACATTCTGTAGGTTAAATGTTATCTTTTGAGGTTAATGATGTTGTAGTAAAATGTCTGCATTTTATGCTGGGAAATCGTAGAGGACCAACCAGATTAAGGACTTTCTATATCTGCTTTAATCACTACTACAACATATGCCACATAAAAACTAACTTTACCTACAAAAACTTACCAGGAAGCTACAAATTACTTTCATGTAAATATTTAAAACAAAACAGTCTTTCTAAAAAAAATAAGCAAACTTACAGTTCGGTACAGCTCCCTTTCCTAAGTATGCACATATGAGGATGGGAATGACGAGAGAGGACGAGAGAACCAAGATCATGTACTTTGTCTACACTCATTGCAGTATGCAGAATATCAAAAGAGCATCTGAATGAAACACAAAAACTGTCATATTCTAAGCTGTCAGTATTAATTATTCAGCAAGTGAAAGGAACACCGTGCATTTTTGAGGCTACCTACACACAATTCTCAGAAGTAACAAGGAGACCACAGGGAAAGTGTTCAAAGCCTGGAGTACAGTGGCTGTTTCTCTGACAATACTGAGCATATTATTATTATTAATTCTAATTTTGCTCCATCTACATTAAGCTCCCAAAGTCCCCACAATTTAAAATTCCATTTATGATATACCATTTCCTATACCAGCGTCCCCATTTGCACAAGTACTGATTCAGATTCTTTCACAATCTTGCCACCGAGTTGCAATTACACCCCCTGCACTTCGCTTCCAAGACAATAATCACTCATTCCATTTACATCGCGTTTCTATCGTCCGAAAAGGAGCGGCGATTTACTTTTATCAGAGCTGTACTAAACAAGCTCCGCGTCGTACAGCACCAGCCCCAGTAAGGTGCGCGGAGCAGACTCAGAAGCAAGAGCCGGGTAGTCGCTCCGCGGAGCGAGGAGCGCAGCCGGGGCCGCCGCCGCATCTCGCCGTGGGGGCCGCGCGGCCCCAGCGGTGAGAGGAGCGCTCCTGCCGCGGCCGGTGGGGACAATCTGCGCTTTCCAACCCCGGGGAGCGGCAAGTTTTTGTGTCACTCTGTTTGTTTCACTAGCTGAAGAAGCAAGGATGAGTTTCGGGAAGGGAAAACGGAAGGGTGGGGGCAGAGTGGATCCCCGAAAAGGCACTGACGCGCCCCGTAGAGTGAGCGCTGACAAAAGAGAAGGAGCAAGTTCCTCTCTAACCTTCTTTTTTTTTTCGTTTTTTTTTCCCCCTCCCTCTTCCCCTCCCCTTTCTATTTAAATTGTCCCATTGTTAGTGGATCACCCTCACTTCAGGTTACAGCAGATGGGGAATGGGGGGACACCGCCCCCCCGCTTCCCCCCCCCCAAAAAAAATGAAGTTTCCATATTGTCTAAACCTGTTCTTCGTATTTTGGGCAAATCGGAGACTGGGGACAGAAAAGACAAAAAAAAAAAAAAAAAAAGGCAAGGGAGCCCAAGTGATGTCAGTCCTAAGGAACTTGACTTCTGGCAAAGGAAAGTCTCGGCGCACCATCTCGCAGCTTCTGCCGAAGTTTCCCTTTCCGTGGCAGCAGCCCAGGCGCACGCTCGGCCCCGGCACTGCGCCGGAGGCAGCGCCGGCACCCGCCAGCGGCTGCTCGGACTGAAGCTGGAGTACGGTCGGGACACCCCTCGCTCCCTACGCTGGCGTGGCGAGAGCACACAGAGCTCCGGGTTCCGGCCGCCCCACTCGCTGGGAAGACAAGCCGGCCCGCGACCTCCAGGCCTGCGGGACAACCCCCGAGTACCGGCCGAACCCCGGTGCTTGCTCCCGGCTCAACTCCTCCATCCCGCCACAGTCGCCCCGCGCACAACCCGCAGCAGCCCGACACCCACGGCAACCCGACACCGCCGTACGTTCATTGGGCGGAACGACCGACCCCACCCCCCTAGCTGCAACCAATCAGGAGCCGTCTAGGCCCGCCGGGCGCCGAGATTCGCTTTTGTTTGGCTGAGAGCGGTCGTCAGTCAGGTTGAGGGACGGGCCGCCCTGCCTCTGCGGTCCCGCCCCCTTGCTCCAATTGATATTATCGGAGCGCGGCGCGGGCGGCTGGGCTGCAGTCGGGGCTGGCGTGTGGCCGGCCCGGTGTAGGAGCTGGGCAGCGGCGCGGAGAAGGAGGAGGAGGAGGAAGCGGCGGCGGAGAAGAAGAAGAAGAAGGAGGAAAAGAAGAAGAAAGGCATCCAGGAGGGAGGGAGGGAACGAGCGCCGAGACAGAGATTAGCAGAGTAAATTCTCCATCGTTCTCTAGCACCCACCAAGCAGTGGCAGTGTCTTAGAGATACACAGCTAGAAATATAAAATCATCCTGCTCCCGCACCATGGTTTTCCAAAGTAGGCTCCCTTCTTGGATTATTTTGTGCTCCGTCTGGCTATTCCGTTTTGCACACACGGGGGAGGCACAGGCTGCTAAAGAAGGTAAGGTGATGCGGAAAACAAAAGTTTGGGCTTATTTATTGCTTTTCCACACGAAGTCTGTGTGGTAGCTTTGCGGAGGATCTGCCTGCCACTGCCAGCAGCTTGTCACCCCCCCCCCCCCCCCCCCCCCTTAAAAAAGGACATAAAAAAAGGCTTTTTTTTTTTGTTGAGTTGGGAAGAAGGAAAGAGTAAGGCAGTCAATAGGGGTGTGCCTGTGTACGTGAGAGAGACCGGGACAACTGCCTTTGCTCTCAGGAATGAGGTCTGCGAGGCATTTGCACGTGATGAAAAGGCATGGGGCATGAGACAGCCCCTGGCCCGGGAATCCGTGCGGAGGAGCCTTTCTGTCCTGTGGCCGCCTTAGTCCTCCGGACGAGGCCCAGGGAGGGCAGGTTCCCTCGCTGTTCCCCGGGCGGCGGCAGCAGGGGCTGGGAGGACCGCGTTTCCAGGGCTTGGGACGCTTCGGGGGAGAGCGGCACGGCGCAGGGCTGGGGCTGCGGGGCAGCTCCGCGCCACTGCCCGCTGGGGGCCTGCAGCGCTCTGGCCCCGCGGGGCCGTGTATAAACCGTGGAAAGGAGGGTCGGGGTGCAGTTTTGCACCTCCCGGGCATGCAGGCTGAGCATGCATTTAGAGGGTGCATACATTCTAGTGTCGTGTCTCTGCAAGGTGTGTGCTCTCCGCCGGCATCGCTGGGGAGAGGGAGAGGTTTAGACCATGTTTTACATGGTCTGCATATCGCAGCGGGTCTTCCAGATTCCCATCAATCCAATACTGGTATCTGTGTAAGGCAAGCTCCAGAGATTTGTTTCCCCCGCGCAAAAAAAAAAAAAGGCAGTTTTCTATCAGAGGCTGATGGAGCTGTATAAAATCAATTCACAAAGTCCATGCGAGAAGCTCTTTCCTCATGCTGAGAAAATCTAAAATGATTTAAAGGAATGCTCTGCTTGCGTTTGACAGCCAAAGGCGAAGGTCCATCTCCATCTTCGGGGTGGGGGGACGACGACAGGGAAGGGGGAGTTAGGGGCTTTTTCTGTGTCTCTGCGTATGTATGTGTTTGGGGGGCTCCCCCCTTCAGCTGGATACATCAGTATTTTTCATCGAACTATCGACGTGCAGTAAAATACCATTTTGAGCTCGTAACTGGAGCTTAGAACAATCCCTCAATTAAAATGTCCTCTGCCCTTAAGAGAAGGTGGCGATAGCGAGGTTAGAGATGGAAAGAGGAGAGAGAGCCTTTCCTCAGCAGGGTTACTAAAGTTAATCTGAAGGGGCTGTAAAGCACAGAGACCCCCACACGGGGGGCAGTACTAGCGCGTGGCCGAGGGATGGGGAGCGGAGAAGGGCCGGCCAGTCAGGCAGGCAGTGTGCAGGCTGTCTGCCCCGCTCTGCCCTGCGGATCGCGCCGCGATCGGGGCTGCACTCGGTGCCTCCCGGCGATAAGTCTGCCTCATGTTTGTGCGTGTAATGCGTGTATGGATGTCTGTATGCATGCATCTATACATATAAGTGTGTGTGTATAGTGTATGCATCTGAAGGGAAAACCAGCCTAGCCACAGGAGGGTCAGGAGGGGGCGAGCGGCAGACGGGGATTGATAGCGGCTACCTGCAAGAAAACTCCCGCGGAAGAAAGACGGGAGGTGGTGGGGGTGGAGAAGTAACTTTGCAGCTTCACCCTCGGCTTCTCCGACAGGCCGGTGGCGGCGGTAGCCGTGCGTGGTTTCCCACCGCTCCTCGCTGTCTACGGAAGAGGGATGGGGAGGGTGAGAGGCTGAAAAGTTTTCCGAGTTTCCTTTCAGTAGCTAAATAAAAGCCACTGTGAGATGCTGGAGAGGAGCAGGGTCCGCTTGGCTCTCCAAGCGAGGGGGTCGGCGCGTTACCTGCGGAGCCTCTACCAGCGCCGTGGCCGGGACCCTCGGGGCGAGCCCAGATACGGGGGCGCTGCGCTCCGCTCCCCCGGGGTGGAGTGAGGTCCTGTCCCACCACCCCGTGGCTGCGAGACCTCACTCAGGGCTCCGTTTCGGGCGCTCCCTCCTCAAACAGGCGATTGCCGAGCTCGGGGGCTGTGGCGGGTGCTCCGTTGCTTCTCGGCCGCCGAGCACCGCTCCTCAGCGCGGAGCCGCAGTTACTTGCGCAGCCCCGCGCAGCTCCTTTTCCACGGCCGCAACCCTCAAGCTTCGCCCGCTGATTTGACGCTTCCTTTCGCTCTCTGTGCTACTGCGCGGCCGAGAGGGGGCTAGAGGAAAGTCTTTGCCCCTGCGCGGCCCGCTGCATTCCCGCGGAAGGGTCCGCGCCCGGGGGGTCTCGGTGCGCCCCGCATCGTTTCCTGGCATTGCACAACCCGGTCTGGGAGCAACGCCCCAGCCGCTGGCCTGGAAAGCTCTTCCCCGGTAACTTTCGGTGCCACACGGGAACGCCACGTTTTCTTTGCAAGGGGTATTTACAGAGCGGGGTTTTATGTTTGTTTATTTCCTTGTTGTCTCTTCTTTCTG
This sequence comes from Tapera naevia, assembly GCA_033556795.1. Lineage (NCBI taxonomy): Eukaryota > Metazoa > Chordata > Aves > Cuculiformes > Neomorphidae > Tapera > Tapera naevia. The sequence continues at coordinate 2,054,832 of JAUMJJ010000014.1, read as the reverse complement.
GGCTGTGCCCACCCGTTGCTAAGTATTGGAGAATTTTACAAAATAAAAAGAATAATAAATTACAACCGTGGTGCTGAAATGGTTAAATTTTTCGTGGTATCTTTTTTTCCAGGACCATTATAAATGTTCTTGTTTAACAAACCACCACATACACCACCTGCTTTTCTATAGAAAGTGTTACAAAGCAAAGCTTCTTGAATCCAGGTTTAATGAAATAAGCAGATAATCTTTCTAGAGAGAGACTATAAAACTTCCTTAATGAGTAGTTCCTCTTCATTAGTGAAATACAGGCCTGGAAGCTACGGTTTTGTGTTCGGCTCACATTCCAGATGTTGTTGTACGAACCTTTAAATAACTTTTTTAGTCATCTTATCTTTCTAATAATTCACTGAAGTTTTGTGTTAAATTCTACTAGGAGAAAGGGCCGAAGCCAGAATTATCGCCATTTCAAAATACCCAACGAAAGTTGCTTCTAGTTACATCCTTAAATCATGCATTGAAATATCTGTACTTAAATGCTGTGTATAAAGTTATAAATAGTTTTGTAGCTAAAAATATGCTGGATAGATTTAAAATCGAAATGTTACTTTTTATGCAATGAAATAGAAACTACATATACAGCTTTAAAGAAGGAATCTTTAAAGTGTACCAAACCTAGAAATATGGTTGATGATTCTACAGCTTTGACTGTTTGGAAGAAGGCATTGCAGCAAATTATAGACATGATAGTTTTGGACATCATAGATTAACATATATATCATTTGAAAGTCATATATAAACTAATAATACTATGCTAGAAAAGAAACTTACAACTATAGTTGAAATATATTACATCTGTTACCTCTGAATATACATTTCTATATAGTATCAGTAATATGACCTCCAACATGTACTGTAAAATATTTAAGACTTGATTTATTAAGCTGTGATTAACCGCTTTCGGGATGGGCTGAAAAAAAATGTAGTGCTACTAGAACTGACATCTTTTTGTGTAGAAGTGTCACTGGGGTATAATGACATGAAAATTCTAGGAAGCCATTACCACAAAGTGAATTAGTCTGATTTTGTGCATGTAGTATTTTGTATATGCAAAGTGTGAGGTAATTGCAAAGTATTTTATTTTCTGTATTCCTGGTTGTCATTTCTTTATAGAATTACTGCTTCATCACCTAAGGAACATAGTTTTTCTTTCTAACTTGCAGTACAACTTCCAGTAAAGTATAGGCTAGCTCAGTCTAAATCAGTTTGGAAATGTGTTGAAATATTAATTTGTTTGTTTTAAACTCATTGTAATAACATGCATATGGGAAATGCCCTTCTTATGACAGAAGAGATGAAGGGGGAATGCATCTTAATGACTAATTAGTAACACTTTAGAGCACAAAACACCCTGATGTTTTTTGATTTAAGCAATGAAATTGTTAAGATTAATGTATATCTGCTCATATGAGGATGACATATATAATTTAATCATCTGTTTACAAATAAATGCTTAGTTGTGGTTGCAGATTTTTTTGTAATGATATGAAGAAAAATATTAATTTGTATAAAAATTGTGTTCTTTATCACTTTTTTTATTTGGACCTTATTCTTTGCTTTTGTATTCTCATTTTTTATATTTAACAACCGGTGGGAATTTTTTTTTTCTTCTTCTTTTTAGTAATACTGTTGGACTCTAAAGCACAACAGACAGAGTTGGAATGGATTTCCTCGCCTCCCAATGGGGTAAGTGCTTCAGGCAAAAATTAAGTTCCTAAAGATGAGTAGTTATTTTACCAAAGCAAAACTTGCTTTAAACTGACTTCTGCACGTATTTCTCTCAGTAATCATACTGAGTGTTTATAGAACTTCTTCATTTTTAGAGTGGAAAAGAGCATACATCAGATTAGGGGTACAAATGTGAACTAATTAAAAGGAAGAGTCGCTTTAAACTCACCTAAATTTTCTCAGTAGCTTTATGTTTTTGTCGTGTCGCCCTTTGTGTTGTAACTGAAAGCTCTGTATGTTTAGAACACAGCATTTAAAATAACTTTTTCCTTCTTCCTTTCTGTATGGAAACTTTCTAAAAATATGTTTTTAATTTTCTGTATAATGGGTGATCATAAATTTGTTTACGATGTTTTCTTTGTAATTGAATAGCACAGGTTGAAGTGCTCTAAAATAAAAACATTTATACTGCAGATGTGTTTGAAATTACATTCCAAACTTGAAACATCCCCAAGTCTTGAGGAGCTTGATATCTGGAATTTGCCACCAATTGTGTGGTTAAGGGTACCTCTGACTTGCTTACAGATTAATCTCATGGTACTCCATGAAATGTACCACTGTGAAGTACATCATTACAGAAGAAATGAGAAGTTTGGAAACATTGTTGTAATTGTCCTATCTATTGTATACATTAAAGTTGAGAAATGCTGCTTTCGATCTGATTAAAAGTGGTACAAACCCCCTTCTTCTCAAATCTTGCGGAAGAACATTTTCAGAAAGATATAGTGGCTGTATTGTTCTAGCTTAGCTCAATCTGATAAATTGTAAATTATATGAATCGGTCCTTACTCATGGAAACAGTCTTGCAACAGTCCATTGCGACTTCTTGCATGAACAAGGACTTGGGGGATCAGGTCCTTAATCTTCGGTGCATTAAGTAATCCGAAGCCAGAAAAGCGTGAAGTGTGAGTGGGGATATAAAAGTGTAACAAATCCTTTAAACAAGAAGAATGAAAATCTGAAAGTGACCTTCTTTAAAAGCATGATCGTAAAATCAATACAAGCATAAACTGGAAACAAGTCTAAGGACTTCAGAAAGAAAGTAATGTGAGCTCAATGTGTATGATGGCTAATAATCTCAGTATTAGTGCTTTGCACTGATTGAAGTCTTTACCAGAGGTTTTTGAAAGATTAGCTTGGGGACAATTCTATTAGGCTAACCTGTAGATAATGAAATACATGTCAACACATTTTACACGTCAGCATACTAGAAGATGAAAGTAGAGTCAAATTCAACAAATAGTAAAAGGAAACTTTTCAGAGGTAGAAGCAAATTTCAATTAGGAATTAAAACCAAATCAAAACTAATGGCTAGATTCATGTGCATGAAGATGTTCAGAAATAGTTGCCTGTAAATTAATGTAAAAATATCATTTGAATAATGTAATTTTGAAAATAAATGTTTTTCTAGTTTTAATCGCTGATTTTTCTACTATGCAATAAAGACTTCATGGGAATAAACATAGAAAACCTTCTTGAGAGCTACGGCATCATCACAGTATGGAATAGATCAGCCAGACACTCATTAAATGCCTCATTCAGCTGCAAATGTTACATCTAACAATGATCTCAAACTGTTAAGATAACTAAAAAGTTACAATACCATATATTGAAACCAATAGAACAGGACACATTCAAATGAAATTACATGTATATCACCATATGTTGCAGCAGGACTAAGTTTAATTTTCTTGTTGTAAAAGCTATCACAGAATTGATCACTTCAAAAAGACTTTAATGAAACATGACCTCCCATGGCATAGGTGAAAACATATCTGGAAGTACCACTATTCTTTTTCCCTGCAGAGAAGCAGATACACCTCCAATAGACTAATTGAAAAATAGGTCAGTGATTACATAATTGAATCATAAGTTATATTTCCTTAATTTTTAGGAAAATCATGCGCTATAGCTTTGGGAAAATATGGGAAGATACAATTCTGTGTTTAATACTAGGGATAATATAAAGTAGGACTTCTTATGCAAGTATAATGTCTTGTATTTTCTTGACTGTAGCATAAGAATCTTTCTCATACTAGCTAGACTCATGTAGTGGGAATTTGACTCCAAGAAGGCTCATTTGTGTTGTATTATGAAAAATGTTCCATCAACCCCAAGGAGTCAGATTCTGTTTTGAGACACATTAGAGTTACTTTGACTTCAAAGATACAATATGTAGTCACACTGGAATACTTCATTGCAGAATCTGGCTTGGTGTTTTGAGGGAGGACTGCTTGCACAAGATATAAAACAAATAAACCCACCAAACCAATTCAAAACAAAAAAAACACCGACACTACCTGATATGAAATGGAGAATATAAATATCAGTAAAGTCTTCGGCTTCATGCCTTGTTTGTCGTATATGTGTTTTGATTTGGGTTTTTTTTTGTGTTTTCTGTTTTTTTTTTAATTTCATTTTGTTTGTTTGTTAGTTTGGATTTCTCAATGCATCAGAGCTAAAAACCTCAGTCCAGGGCTTCTTTTTTCTTTTCCTTGTTTGTAGTAGTTCTTTTAGAGCAGGAAAAATACCGTATTCATTCAATTCTAATAATTCTCTTATGAAGATACTTTCTTCTGTTCTGAGATTTCTGTGGTTTCATCTGCAGTCAGTTCAGTTAACTCCATGAGCATTTAATAATATATTTAAATCATTTAATACGTGTGCATATATAATACCATGCATGCCACATCAGTATTAACTGTAGGTGTTTGAAATGTGCTTTGATATTTACAAATTCTGCACATTTCAGCATCTACAGCCATGATATATTTTGTGCTGATAACTTCCAGCATAAATTCAGCCGTATCTGCTTTTTCTTGGAGCAATAGACCAGCGTTAAAATGATCTCTCGTACTGCATTGCTCCCAGTTTGGGAAAGCAGTGACTTCTGTACTTGGTTGCCAGTGTAAGGAATGTCAGTGGGTGCTCCATCCTTGCAGAGGTGCCGACTATGGTAGTCCCTCAAAGCACTTAAGCACATGCTTACCATTAAGCTTCTAAGTACTGTCATTGATCTTCAGTCGAGCTTAAGTGCATTATTGATGCAAGGCCAGAGGGCTAAGTGCCATATGGAGAAGTCATGGTTGCCTATACCATAGGGTGAGGGTAACTCAACCTCTCCCCCATGGCCCCCTACCCCTGCCCAATTTATTACATCTGTGGTTTCTTCAGTGAATTAGATGTTACAAGAAGTGTCAAAAAAGGTGAGAGACAGATACTGTTTTAGTTACATCTGGGTAGATCTGCCTGGTTGATTTCAGTGGAAGGTTTGTCTTTGCTGGAGGTGCAAATTCCCATGCCACCAACAGCCTTTGAAGTCTACAGGTCTGTTACAGGCTTACCAGTTTGTTACGTAGCTGGTACCCTAAAGAGGTGACAGCAACAAAAATCAGGCTTTGAATCAGTAAGCTTTCAGTCATGTGGACTATTCTTAATTATGTATGTATTCTCATGGTTCATTTGAACTCCCAACTAAATTAAATGTGCTCCTTGAATGTGGATGCAGCCGCCGAAGAAAATGTGAAGTGAGGACCTCTTGCTTACCTTCTTTTAGTTTGTAAGTAGAACAGAAGGTGGACTGAATCAAAAAGGGCACAACCACAATGTTTTCTTGCTGTCACCTTTTTAATTCTGTGTATTTTATCTTGGCCTCTCTCTCAATGCCATTTCCATGATATAGGAGTGAAAATCATATGGCTGACAAGTTTCAGGGCCAATTCCTGCTCTTTCGGTACAACTAAAAGTTTAACTGGAAGTTTTATGTCCACAAGTTTTATGTACTGTAACACTATGCAATTTCAGTTTCTAAGACTTCACCAATTTTAGGTTTCTCTGGAAGCAAACCTGCCTCCTTCCTTTTCGTCTTTGCTTATCAAAACTGTCATGACCTCAATGAAACATAGGAAAGCCCAGTATGCAATCAGAACTTGGTACATTGAACAGTCTTCACTGGAGTTTGCCCTTTGCAACTGTGCCTGTGATATGACAGTGATTTTTGGAAGTTATTTATATGTTGGAAAGTTATGGAAGGAGAGAGAGCCCGCAGTTGCTTTAATGTGTGTTTTCTTTATTTGAGTGCTTGAGAGTATTTTAACAATAACCTACCTTTTAGGAAGCCATACTGTAAAAAAGACAGGGGGGGAGACTTGATTTGTGTAAAACTTTTAAAATACACAACAATTATATCTGGGTGTACTTGTTTTGTATTACTAACTGTTTGTTATTGTTTTAGTGGGAAGAAATTAGTGGACTGGATGAAAACTACACTCCTATACGAACATACCAGGTATGCCAGGTCATGGAATCAAACCAAAACAACTGGCTTCGGACTAACTGGATTGCAAAAAGCAATGCACAAAGGATTTTTGTAGAACTGAAATTCACTCTAAGGGATTGTAACAGTCTTCCTGGAGTTCTGGGGACTTGTAAAGAAACTTTTAACTTGTATTATTATGAAACAGACTACGACATGGGCAGGAATATCCGAGAAAATCAGTATGTAAAGATAGACACTATTGCAGCAGATGAAAGTTTTACCCAGGGTGATCTTGGGGAGAGAAAAATGAAACTTAACACAGAGGTGAGAGAAATTGGACCTTTGTCCAAAAAAGGATTCTATCTTGCGTTTCAGGATGTAGGGGCCTGCATTGCTTTGGTTTCTGTCAAAGTCTACTACAAGAAGTGCTGGTCCATCATTGAGAACTTAGCTATATTTCCTGACACAGTGACTGGCTCCGAGTTTTCCTCTTTAGTTGAAGTAAGAGGAACTTGCGTCAGCAGTGCAGAGGAGGAGGCGGAGAACTCACCGAAGATGCACTGCAGCGCAGAGGGAGAGTGGTTAGTGCCTATTGGGAAATGTATCTGCAAAGCAGGATACCAGCAAAAGGGAGACACATGTGAACGTAAGTAAACATACAACTTGTTGTAATATATACATTATAGGCCATGTTCTACCAGTTTATTTTTTTTTCGAGAGAAATATGTCATTCATCTGGTTTTAAATTTATTGCCTCCTCAATCTGTAAACTTCACACTGGCTAGTCCAAAGCAGTAGGCTCTTTTGGATATAGAAATCTGCAGTTGCGTACAGCCTTTCAACATTTAAACAAGAATGCTTAAAGTTGTATGAAGTACAAATATAGATTCAGGATTAGCATTTTAAACTGGTTAAGATTATGTTCCTCGTACCTCTTGCTGAGCAAGTCATACCTAACACAGAACATTGTATTAATAATCTCTGATATGAGTAGTTAAACGACATGTTCTTTCACTTGGTCTGTGACAGAATTATATGGAAACTAAAACTGAGGAAGAATGAGGCGTGGTTAGTAATGGGAATAATAAACATACAAGAAAAACTGAGTTAGGGTTTTGTGTCATAAGCATATACAAAGTCAGATACCACAGTATTATTTCAGATCTTTAAAGCAGAATATAAAGTTTCCAGAGTAAAATATAGGGATTTTTTGCATAGAACTACCTCTAAAATTTTGGCTTGTTGTGGGATCATGGTGGTTAGTTCAAAATAGTAACATAAAAAAACCCCTACTGAATTGTACTTTATAATTCAGACTGATTTATTTACCACTATTCTTCGAATAATGCTTACCTTTAGTATTACTGTCACTGGGGCTGCATGCATAGGACATTTCTGCTTAGCATGAGAAAGTATATTTTTCATTGTTTGCTTATAGTAGGATCAAGAGAATAGGCAGTTTGTTTGAAGACAGTATTTACATGTACGCTTAAGAAAAAGTCTATCATTTTTATCACCAGATAATACAAGGAGTTATATATGACCATATTTTTATCATAAGATAGTCAGATGCTTGTTGGTGAGAAATATTGTAAATCAAATACTGATTTACCTCCCGATAAATCTGTGAAAAGAAGAAACCTACAGAATCTCAAAAATAAAACTGGCAGTTATCGCTGGGTCTGTCTGTGTGAGGACTTCAAAATCCTCTACAAAAGATTATGAGCACCTTAAAAAAAACAACTAGATGAAGTAGATGTATTCTCGTTATTAATGATTTGTACTCAGGGAGAAACACAGTTATGCTCCTGACAAGTTTTTACGAGGCAATTTGGTATAAGGTGAAGTGAATGGGGTTGATCTGAGGCCTTTGAAGCCTTGCACAAATCTTTCATTGTTCTGTGGGAAAGGGATGAGGGCTTATACACTGCAGAGGGTGATCTCATTAGGAGTAAATGTCATATGAAAAACTGACCCTATGAAACCATTCGGTAGACTGTATTAAAGCTCTGTTAAAAATATTAAGCACTATGTTCCATGGAAGCCTGTTTTGTGGTTTTCAAATTTTTTTTTTGAGAGATTGACTTTTTCCTTTTCTTCGTTAACGTTCTCTCGATTACAGGCCTAGTCATGGTAGGATGCAATTAATATATTAATTTTATTTGACTTTCAATAAAGGAGAGAAAGTGTCCGAAAAAGAAAGTGTGTTTTGGGAAGTGGGTGGAGGACTGGTGTTTGGTAACTGGTATTCAAGTAACCTGTTTATTAAACAGGCGTCTTAATTCCTAACCACGCTGATGTTGACAAAAGAACTAAATGATAACTTGAGTATAGTAGCGTGCTCATTTGCAAGAACACTTCCCATTTTTGGCTTGCTTCCAAAGCAATCGCTAAGAGAATATGCTACTCTGGAAACAGTCCAGAGGCTCATTTATGGTATTTTTCCTGCTCTCTTTCAGTGATCCCGTTAAGAGTTTCAAAACAAACTCTGGCTCCATAGCGAGGCAAGTTAATGTATTTGAGAAGGAAAAGGTGGAAGGCAGGCACTTGCTGAATGCACGCTGCTGGCAGCTCCAAGTCAGAATGATCTGGATGACTGTGGCACACAATAGTAATTGCTGTCTGTGATAGTTGTTAGCTGTGTCTAGGCTCAAGGATGTTATTAAGTATGATCAACTATGTAGTGACCGATAATATAGCTGGCACACTGATACCACGTCTGTTTTTTGTGACAGATATTGAGAGAAACTTATCTGAACATTGACACTAATGCAACTGGCTATCTGTTACTGTCAAGCTGTGTAACAGATCAAGCAGAAGCAAGTTGGCTTGTGCTTTCTTAACCCAGAGCTTTTATAGCCTTGTCTGAGGGCTCACTTCTGCAAATACTTTGTACCTGGCATGCTGTGTGACTTCTTTGGGACTACTCATGGCAGAGAGCATTGTGCTCTGTCGGGACAGGCAGAAGTCTGTGATTCCTCTCTCACACTTCCTATAGCTCAGCTGAATTAAGTTAACACAATAAGAGGGTCTTTTAAAGATGCAGAATAATACCTTATCCAGCTGCATTATAGCAAAGGTAGGAGTAGATGGCCACATTGTATTTGAAATAGCTCTTCAGCCTGTAACTCAGTGGGGATTTTCATTTGTGTTACGCTGGCTTGATTGACTGACTGTGCTTGAGGAATATGTTTCTTTTGCATAGAGCGTCTCTCCTGTGTGTGAACTTTATTGAGTTCAGATACTAAAACAATTGAATTTAGATTTATATGCAACTGCACACTAGATGTCTTGCCAGAAGATTTTTTTTTTGATGTTGTTGTTGCATGAATGTAAATAACTGGTGATGCTGGGAAGGATAAGGAAGGAAACAATCTTGAGGGGTGAAACACATAACCTGAAAACTGAGCTCCCATGTGTTCCTTCTTCAGTGCTCAGTCTTCCAAGCTGAATTGATTTTTTTTTTTGTTTACTTCTCACTATAGGTATGTCAAGGAGTTCGTACTAGCTCACTGATCTATTGTGATAACACACATACTTAAGAGAGCCAAATTCCAGAAATCTCACAATCATCAATTAAAGTAAAATCTTAAAGCTGAGTGAAACAAAAATGATAAAATTACATAAGCCTCTGAACTTTGAATTGCTGATCTTTTGCTTATGTGGAAGGACACTATCTCCTCAGTGTTAATTATGTCTGCTGCTGGTGGCACTAGGCTTAGGTGTAGATTTTAAAGGATTATCTTCAAGGGTACCTAGCAAAGGTACCAGAAAAAGTACTTAGAAATATTCAGTTCATGCAACATCTTGTATTACATCTGTTCTGGCAAAAAAGCCTCCAACCACAAAAACCCGAAAAAAAGTTTTCGCTAACTGTGGATGACTCCCAATAGACCTAACTTCCGTTTTTTTTCTCGCAGTGGAGTGCCTGTGAGGACCACACTGTCATCAGTGATTGGTATTTGAAAGAGAAAATAATCCTTTGAGAACTTCTAGGTAGTGTATTTTCCATCTGTTTCATGTTAGTTGTGGGTGGGGAGAGAGAGAATTAATTTTTTTTTCAATTGGAGCAGTAGACTGATATTTCAAAAAGTAGGAAGCATTCCTTTATGTGACTGAACTGAGAAATTGCATGGATGATTTCGTACCAAGTCAAAAAATCCAGAATTCTAGGGAAAGCCAAAGGGATGTGTTATACAGTTAAACTTTTTATAATACCATATGCATTAACAGTCATTTTATTGGCTCCAGGATGGGGAGGGAATTATAGCTATTTGTGTATTTTGTCTTGGTGAGGTAAAAAGAGGTGCTACAGAATTTTCTTTCCAAAATCTGTCATGTGCCGTACATTGCGTCGGACTGCAAGCTACATCTGTTCCTTCTTTATTTCTGGTTGGGAAAAACTTTCATCTTTTGATTTTGTGAAATATAGCTGATAAACTGTCCAGAAACCAAATGTTCCTTATGCTTGGCATATTTATGGTAGAGTATGTGTTCTTGTGTTCTTTTGTTTGTTTTTTTCTTTTTTTTTTTAATATTGGTCAACTTTGGAGCTGGTGTACCACAAGTTTACTAGTAGAGGGCAATGAATTAAGAGGGGAATGTGAATAAGTTGTCATTAAAAAAGTGTTGCTATGCTTCTAAAAATCCCAAGTTGTGCATATTACAAATTGAGTATAAAGCTTATACCAGATAATGTGTCCCAAAATTTGTGGATGACCTGCAGCTTGAGTAACCTGTGTTGACATTCCTGCGTTTTAACTTGAAAATGTTTTACTGCTTTGAAGAAGGGGGAAAACGGTAGAGAACTTTCTCAATGGCATTTATATCAAGATTCAAACTGTTTCGTTTTTGGAAGAAAAGTTACCTTTTTTCCATTTGCCTCTAAAATTACTCTAGGGAAGAGAAAGTAATTATTCTCAGCAAATTGAACTAGAGCACAGAATGAGGATATGAATTGTGTCATTTTCTCTGAAGCCAGTGGAAGCTCAACAGGAGAGTGCTTGCCTCCTTCCATTTTTGTCCCCTAACATATTGAGTATTTTTCTGTCCCTTTTAAAGAAAGGTCTGTGTGGTATCAGGTCCCACATACATGACATATTTTTTTAAATCAAATTGTTGCTATGCAGCTGTAAGTATCCTTCCAGAGGATCCTAACAGGGTGCAGAAAAATATACCAGATACTTTAAAGATGAAAGTAAGACCTAGCCAGATGATCCAGAATATTGAAGGAGTTTCTACTATGAAATTCAGAGGTATAATTTCTGCTTCTGGCTCCCTAAAAGGTGAATGTCTTGGCTGTCTTTTACTCTGGAGTTTTCTGACTGTCCTTCTTGTTGGATAGGCGTGGAAAGATATATTTTCTTGTTCTTTCTTTCTTTCAAAATAGTCTAATGTTCATAAAAAAAGTGATTTTCACGAATTTGTCAGTCTCCTTAAGTTTGGGTTTCTTTGACATATTTTGTCCACGTCCTTCAGCCTTTTTGATGTGTCAACACAGAAGAACAGGGGAGAGAAGCTATGTCCACTATTAAACAAATTCTCTTAGAAGAGGGGTTTCCAAATTAAATAATAAAAAAAATGGCTTGTGTTCTCTGTGGTCAGGGCTAGCCATCACCTGGTTCCTTTAAGCATTTGTTCTCAGTCTCCTCTGGATTGGCTTTTGTCCATGAGATACACCTATTTCTTCATAGTATTCATTTACCTGAAATGTCTGAATTAGTTTGATTAGTATGATTATAGACCATCACAGTTTTGGTGATACAGCATGAAGTGTGACATGAAGATAAGTGAGAAGTAAGGTGATGTTAATTTGAAGTGATGAAGTAGTAGAGGCAGTCAAAACCAGCTAGTTCTAATCCATAATGCCATCAGAGTAATCCCTAAAATGAATTAACTGCAGAGCTACCAACAGGTTTAGTTTCCAATGAACTAGTTATTTTGCTTCAGAAGAGCTCACAGGAGTGAGATAGCACATGCAGGTGGGCAATCAGGAACCCATTTCCAAGAACTGAAACGTAGTTGAATATAGAGCTCTTTCCCTTCTCCATCCTCTCTTCTTCCCCATCTCTCATTCCCCATTCCTCTTCACAAAGTCTCTTGTCTCCAGGAATTATTATTATTATTATTTTTAATATTGCTAGAACTTTGCTGAATAGCGATTCCTTAAACTAAATTTATTGTACTTTTTCTGTTTTTATCAGATTCACTGCTGTGCACAGATTTTGAAAACAAAACAAAGTCAGCAATGAAATTTAGCAGAATTTTAGTAATTTCTCCTTTAGTTACAGAGGAAGCACTAAAGCTGTCTTTTTACGCATCTGGGATGCCACTGCTGAATTAGCTATGGTTGCTCAACAGCTGGGCCATTAACTCCTTAGCCATAAAGTCTATCTTCTGTTTGTTGTAAATGAAGCCTCAGTTGGTATTTAGAAATGGATTCTCATTGTGTCATGTCTGTTGCCCAAACCCATACATTTTGCTTCTGAAACAAACTTTTCTGCTGAGAAATCTTTTGTGAAAGATGCAATAGCTATGTAATAGTTTTGTTATAATTTTCTAAGTGTAAAAGACTTTCTTAGACAAAAATGCAACTGGGTGTGCTTTTAAATTATCATGGTGGTGGTGTTTGTTTGTATTTTGTTTTGTTTCATTTTTTCCTCCCCAGTGTTTCTGTTAACCTCTGAGAATTAAACCACTAAAAATAAATTTTAAATGTTCTTTTATTTCTGAGTACAAGTGAGAGATGTGACACACGCAGTGCTTGCTAGAGCAATCTCAAGTGTAAATGCATTCCATTAAATGACTGTTAGGTTTTTAAGAAAAAAACAAACAAAACCCAAACACCCCCAGCCAAAAAACAAGGTCCTGGGAACTCAAAAAAAGGAAGGTTAGTAGGTTACAAAGAAGTTGAAAGTAGAGATCATTTAATATCAAAACTGATTATGCAAAAGTGATAATATGTCAGTGTTTAATCTACTTTATGTATCCGTAAGACATCTATTATATGGGTCATGAAATGCTGTTTAGAGTTGTTCAGACAAACTGCAGTTCAGACTACAAATTGTTTTCTGGAAACAATGACCCTTAATCAAAGAAGTGAAGGGGAAGTTATTTGAGAAGTGTGATAAACATACAGAGGTCGATATTCAGTACTGCAATTGAAATAAAATAAAAATTATGTGAGCAAAATATCAGCTTAACTGGATTAGCTTTTGAATTTTGCTACATCCAAAACTTCCTCTGTTACCCTGAAAATATATGTGCCCCATACCCCTAACAGTTCATATGCATTAAGTAGTGTTAGATCTTTAAGAATATCTTCCTATTTTCACTTGAGAAGCTGTGGAGTTAGTTTTTTCTTTTTGTTGGTTTTCAGTTAGTGTTATGTTTATTACTACTTGAATAGCACGGTAAAAATTTGTCATTTCTTCTTGACTTCTCAGTGTTAAATCTTGATGTTTTCTCTCTATTGTGCAAGCTCCGTTTGCAATGCTAACTTAGTTATTAAAAATAAGCTGTATACAGCTTGTGGATTAACACTTTTTAAATTGAAAATAAAAATTAATATCTCCAAAGTCAAGATAGGTCTTTCATCATGTACTTAATACGTATACTTTGTTTACGTCATGATTGTGTTGGGTTCCCCCCTCCTTCCCGAAATAGAGTAAATACTTGTTTGTTAATAAAAGCTTAAGGCTGGAACCAAGCTCAAAGTAAAACAATTTGTGAGGGTTTTCCTTCAAAGAATTAATCAAAAAAGTACGTTCAGGGAGCTTATTAAAAGCCAAACACTGTTCACATGCAGGAAAAATATGTAGATGTTTTCTAGTGTAAGCCTTCACAGAATGTTTGTGGCATCAAGGTGTGTGTGTGTGTGTGGGGGGGGGCAGGAAGGCAGGTTCAGTGATTAATTCAGCATTACCCATCTTTAATTTCATAAAAATTAACCTCTCTTTACAGGATGATGTATCGAATTTCTTCTATAACCTTGCGTTATTGAAGGAAACCTGCAGCAATATCAAATGTGTTTAAGACACATTTATAAACAGTCTTCTTACTTAGAGAAGCTTTCATTCTTGCAGAGTTCCTAATCTTTCTGTTGCCTGTATCTATCACACTGAGTTCTCTTGTCCTATATGTTATACGTGAAAGTGAATGGATTCTACTAAATAGTTCATGGCAGAAACTTCCTCTGTGGAAATGTCGTATTTAATTTCTTCTTCTCAGGCATACCAGCAGTATGACTGGTGTCTCTGGTGAAGGAGTGTTCTTGTGTACTTTTCCATTAATGACTGTTTCTTGACTTCATCAAGACTCCCTAATAAACTCCGCATGCCCATGTACTGGAGTGTGACTGTGCAATATTTAGCACTTTTTTCCTTATATCTATTTTTCTCCATTAAAAGTAGATTTTCCTTTAAGGAAAAATTATCTTTTAGAAACTGTTCATATTTAATTAATCTTATGCTTAATATTAAGATAATTTATAAATATAATTCAGAATATTAAAGACAGTCTAGTATAAAATTTGTGTGAGATAAGAATTGGGCTCTATTATATTTCTAGAGTCCTGATTCTGCCAATGGATGTACGTCTATAACCTTTAGTTAGCTGGGCGGGTGGCCCTGCTGCCTATCCTAAGGAGAATAAAGTTGTTCACATCTGTAGGAAACATCAGGGGTTTTTACCCAAGGTAAAGTGATACTTTAGCTTTTTAATTTTTATGATTTGGATTAGTTACATGTGACTCTAGGCAAGAAATGGTTCTCCTGTAATAATATCAAGAGTTTTTCTAATAAAGTCTGATTGACTGTAATTATTAGTATTATCTGACACCTGACATACCTCATGTGTGTGATTGATAGATAAAAAGGAAGTACGTGGTTAAGAAATATAATTACTGCTATTATTCTTTGAAATGTATTTAATATACGTAAATGCAAAGATTATTTCTTGATGTAATTGTGGGATAAGCTAAGGTTTAATTCTGAGAAGTTGACACAGGTCTAGAGCCCTTGCTTCCTGGTTGGCTACTGATTTTTTCATTTTCAATAAAAAATAATTATGATAGCATGTGTTACCATAAACATGCTGTAGAAAGTATAAAAATGGGGCTCCTCCTTTTCAATAAACAAGTTATGACTATTTTAAGGAAGTAGTGCTTAACACAGATAACTATCTGTAGGACTATGGCTATCATCCCTGGAACTTAATAGCAAAAATCCTGTTAATGCAATGCAAATAACATCGTGTATTAATATTTTTCCTACTGAGGAAAGTGCTGAAGTTTTAAGTAACTGTAAGCATATGCATAAACCTCAAACTTTTACATTAATAAAACATATTTAAATTCATGTTTGATCAGATGTACTTTTCTGAATTGTAGCTATTGTGCTGGTATAAATGAGTACAGAGAAGCGAACATAAACGAGACTCAAAAATTCCACTGATGGTGCATGAGATATGTAAACTATAGCATAATTAGTCACTATAACTTATTATTCTTTCCTTACATTTAGTGAATGTGAAATATTACCCAGCCTAGATGACTGGTGTTCATTTTTCCAGTAGATTGAACTCAGTGGGCTCATCTAAGACAGCCCTTGAAAGTGGTACTTGAAGGTCTTATGGCAGATGACTAATATGGTGGCCTCATGTAGCCATATGCACATGACCTGCTGTACACTCATTTCACCTTACTGGATATGTCCTCATGATGTGACTAAATTGCAAGTGTCCCCTGACACTTGATAGAGCTCATTTTTTCTCAAATGACGACGTATATGCTTCTGTTCTACTCTTATGACGTAGTGTGCACGTTCACATTTCTGTATATAAGTAAAATTCCAGGGGTAGGAGAGAGACAGGGTGTCAGAGTTGTCCATCCACTACCGATGGACCATCAAGGAAAAAGTCAGAAGTTATTTGGAGCTGGAATTAACGACCTGATCTACCCCACCTGAAAAGATAGTACTACCTGTGGCTTCCAAAACTCCAGATCCCTTGGTTTCTCAGCTTACTAGCTAGTCTTCATTTATGAGCAGTACATTTGGTATTCTTTTAACTTCCTGAATCTATCTTTTTTTTATTATTATTTTTTACACTATACTGTATGGGTACATTTTGAGAACAATTTGTATGGTTCAAGTAGTGATAGGATGAGGGAGAATGGCTTTAAATTGGAAAGGGGAAGATTTAGATTAGGCATTAAGAAGAAGTAATTCATGATGAGGGTGGTGAGACACTGGAACAGGTTGCCCAGCGAAGTTGTGGATACCCTGTCCCTGGAAGTGTTCACAGCCAGCTTGGATGGGGATTTGTGCAGTGTGGTCTGGTGGGAGGTGTCCCTGGCTATGGCAGGAGGGTTGGAACTGGATGATCTTTAAGGTCCCTTCCAACCCAAACCATTATATGATTTCATGAATATCTGTGTGGTGTCTATTTGAATCAAAGCATTTGTGTCTGTAGAGGAACATAGTTGGTATTTAGAAATCTCTAATTTAAAATCTTGGACCCTTTGCTTAGTTAACATGAAAATGCTTGAAGAATGTTAACAATTGAGATTCTGTAAGTAAAATTTATGGTATTCCAAAAAGTTTTGCAGTTTGTGCGCCAAGCAGCTCAGCTCTGTTGATACTGGAACAAATTACATGTTCAAAAATTTGTCTGTGAAATGTGGTCTGAGTGGACAACGTGTGGCTGTGATCACTGATCATATTTACATGATCTCATTCAACGCAAATTTTCCAGGCTTAGGTCAATTATTTTTCTTGCTGAGGAGAATTTAAGTTGGATCTCCTGCTTCAAATAGGGCATGCCTATTAACCAACACACGGTCACTATTGGGTTTTATTAGCCCGTGCGGAAACTTGCTCTTCTCAAAGTCTAGAAGTTAGAACCATTCATATAGGGCAATGGGTTTCAGTCTCTTAGGTTCTGAGCTATCTTGTATATATATTTAATATATTAAATACATACATATAAAAATATAAAACATTTAATCTTGGATGTTTAAACACTTGTATTTTGAAATATTAACTTTTTTATCCTGTTTGATTTATTTCCACAATATGTGTGTATGTGTGTGTTTCTAAGATGAATGATAGAACTGAGAATCTACCAATGTTTCATTTGTTTATAAGGCCAATGTCTTTGTTTGTCAAAGCAAATGGAGATATATTGATCTTTTTTCTTGTTTCTGTTAGACAGTATAGTTTTGTTTGAAGTCTTAAAATATTAAATCAGAAAACGTAATTACGTGGAAAAAAATGCATGAAACTTTTTTTAAAGGTATTTCATTTTTAATACTGCATAGAGATGCTTTACAATGTAATTGGAATTCTTTTGAATTCTTACTTGGTGGGAACAGGCCCATGGTACAGTCTCTTGACTGAAATCAAACAGTGAATCTTGCATGTTTGATTTCTTGTGTTTCAAAGTGCCAGCATTTTTTTTCCCACCAATTTATTTGCACAGTAAATAAATTAGATAACTCTCCATTTTAATTTTTATCCAGCTTGCTCAGAAGTTTTGTTCGGTACCAGCAGTTCTTCAGAAAAAATAACATTCATTATTTTATTTATTGAATATGTAATTATTATTGTGACGTCAGTTTGTGCTGATTGTGTAAGGACAATGTGTTTATACGGATAAATGGACAACTTTCAAAATGTAGGGAGTTTTATTTACACTAACTAGAAAAAAGAAAGTACTGATAAATTCTCTCCAAATGATACCTAAAGGAAATGGACATTGTTTTAACTCTTAACAGATCCCAGGGTCCGCATTGTCACCTAATTATCTCACCTATGGAAATCTCAGCCAGATTTAATCTGCAGCCTGGTGCTGGGAAATGTGGAAGTATTCTGTGCTTAAAATCATAAGCAGGGTTGAAAATCATGTCCCCCAGTGCAGAGGGGATTTGTGATTTTGTTTTGTGACTGTCTCTTCTGTTCACTTTCACTTATCAGTAGTTGCATATCACTTAATTTTCTGATTACAAGGGGCAATTCTGTGGCTTTTCGATATGTACACTTGTCTGTCTGCTTTTGTGTGTCAGTTGAAATAAGATTCTCTTTGGCCTCTTATTAAAAAAGTCTTGTCAATGGAATTGCTAGCAAATAATGCCAGTATACAAGGGGGAGAAGTAACATCTTTTTAAAACACATTTTTTCTTTTTCCTTGGTGAGTGTGACAGAGGAGGAGACAATGACATACCTGTTTTAGATCTTTTATGTTAAAGATTATCTGTCATATGTAGAGCTACACAATCACTGTATTGTGTATTACTGTTGTAAAAATCATGTATCCAGGAACATAAGATTAAAAATTGCATGACACAAGTAAAGATGAGTGTTTTATAGAAAATAAAGCACATATCAATAGTACAAATGATGTGCAGTTTTTAAATGAGGGATTTTATTTCTCTCTGTACAGGGACTAAATGAAAATACAATCCCTGTTCTCACAGAACGAATCCCATTTTTTAAATTCCACTGTTTAAAGACATTTTGTGTATTTAAGCAGTAACAAGGGTATTCATTATTAATTAACATTCAGGAGATAACTGACTGTCAGTTGCCAGTCAAAGTGGAGCTTGGACGAACATTGACGTTGATTGATGGACGTGTTATGGAACTTTGCATAAACAGGCTATTCAGGTCATCTGAACACATGAAACCATTACAGATCAGCTCCACATACACAGAAAGATCTTTTGGTTAGGCTGTCCTTCCTCCTAAAGGGAGAATATCCTTCTATGTACCCTAGATCTTCTTGATTTGTAAGTTAAACCTTAGGTTTCTAGCACCATGACCACCAGTTAAAAGGGTTTAGTTAGGTTTGGTAAATATGGGTAATGTGTCATCGTGCAGTTTCTAGCTGTGCCGTTCTAGCATTTGAGTTGAAGCAGTATTTTTGTGTTGCTCTAAAAAATGCTATATGTGCTTACCTAATGGATATATGCTAATGTAATTTCTCCTTTAAGTTGAAGAAAATCTCTGAACTCTAATTTATGTTACATTGAAGTCAGTTTTAAATATCTGTGGTCACACCAGTTATCTCCATTTCCCCGAGTCCCTTTCACTTCCAGTTAAATGAAGACCCAGCTTGTGGCACCCTCACACCTCCTTTTAAAGTAGAATATAATGAGCCCTTTGTGTGCCACATGCAAATTCCATTTGTCCATGGCTCAGTAGCCTTGGGTATGTCCCATGGGAACAGTGGCTCAGCTCTTCCTGCTTCTTGTGATGGGCACCTGGTCGTACAACAGAGTTAATGCTTAGCAAAGGAAATACAGTATGGTGATTTATGGACAGCATAGCCCATATAGAGAGATGATACTTTCCTGTATAGGAGAACAGCCTGGTCACCTTCAGCGTATGATAAACATGTTTCACATATATTTATTTCTCCTATTTCTTCTTCATTTTAATTTCCAGAATATGCTTGCAAATATATAATGGTTGACTTGGATTTGTTAACTAAAAGAAATGGAAGGCTCTACATTAAGGTGTTGTAAGAGGAGAATATCTTCTGACTGCTACTCTTTTCCTGTGACTATCAATGGGGGAAAAACTCCTGTGCTGTATTACATGTCTCCAACCATTAAAAAATTCCTGTCTTGTCTCCTTTAACATCCCCATAGCTATCTGCTTTGGGAGAAACTGTTGTTCCACCCAGTCCAGATGGAAGAAGCGTGCTGCTGGGTATCTCTTGCCAGGCTCCATCCCTAGTAATGGTTTCTGAAGCATATTGGGGAAATCTGTTGAGAGCTGTCATCATTTCATACTTATGTGACCATTCTCTCTCTCCCTGTTCCTTCCAAGTACCTGCAACTGGGATTCCTTAATGCTTCCTTCGGGGCTGGAGGGTGTGCTGAAGGGGCATAGCTCTTTATTTTCTTGCTTTTACCCAGTGGAAAAGGGGACCACAAACTGCTTGTTTTCCCTTGGGTAAAATCTTGCTTGCTTTATTCATTAAAAAAAAGAAAATAATTAGTCCCTTGGGACTATTTGTGAGAGTGAGAAAAACAGGAACTGGCCCCATGTCATAACCATCTGTTATTAACACAAAGAGCAAGGGCCCAGTATTGCAGCCCTTGCTGAAAGCAGTTTGTTTAATAGGGGTTACTACAAATATGAAAAATATGTGTTTTACTCATTACTGTGGCAATATCTACTACCAGTAGTATAAAAAAATATTAGTAAAAGAAAGCCATCATGAGTCTTGGTGTACAATCACACAATTGCATTATTTTATATTGCAGTAGGCTGTATGCAATAAACATCTCATTTCAAGAAATATATGTATTGCTGTATTTTCAAAAATCACTTCAGCTGCTTTAACGCATATTTTTTCATAGTACATCTTTTCATTTTATGGCTCAATTATGACCGATTTTTCTTTTCTACTGTTTTTATGACTGAAGTAAACTTTCTTTTTTGGTCATGGCTAGTCCGAAAATGGTACCATTTTTCTCTCTCCTCCAGCAGAAGGTGTTTGCCTTTTTAGTTGATGATTCCCAACTACCTCTCTCAATTAGAACTACAAGCATTATTGCAAAATAGAAATCATTTGATTCATCCTGCCTGAGCGTGTCATGGCAGAGAGGTAATTTTGTTTTCTGGTACTTCTGTTTACCTTTATAGGCTGAACTGCCAGGTTGGATTATGGGGGATTTTCCCACTTTTGTGACCTCACCTGTGCTTTGCATTTCTATCTTAATATTTGAGAGAATTGCTCTCTAATATTTACCACAAAACTCATAGCTCTGTAAAAAAATAAGTTTTTGTGCCGCCATCTTTTTTCATCAGCTTTTATATGCATGGATTTTAGATCATCTGTAGTTCTGAGAATTGTGCCAGTCCCTCTTAGATAACTTGAGCTATGGGTTTTAACAAGGGGGTTTAAT
This sequence comes from Tapera naevia, assembly GCA_033556795.1. Classification (NCBI taxonomy): domain Eukaryota; kingdom Metazoa; phylum Chordata; class Aves; order Cuculiformes; family Neomorphidae; genus Tapera; species Tapera naevia. The sequence continues at coordinate 2,033,893 of JAUMJJ010000014.1, read as the reverse complement.
CCCCGTTCCCTTGATTCTGGCTGTAGTTTAGGCAGAGCAAGGGTTGTTATAATCCTGTTGTTTGCACCTCAGTGGGAGACCTGTCCTCTGGTTAGCTATAATGCCTTTAAGGATGGCTTTGTACAATCAGTCTGGCACAGAATACATGCAGCGTAGCCCAGAATCTGGGAAAATATATAAATTATGATAGGAGGCTGGGGGTTTCCATGGTGTATGCAGAAAGAGAGGAATTGCTGTATTGGATCAAATAAGAGGCTTGCGAAATCCATTACTCTTCTGCCAGCAATGTCCAGTAGCAGATGTTCAAAAAAAAAAAAAAGATAAAAGAACATCAATTTTGTTTTTCTTCCACACTAAATCATTCTGAAAAGCTTGGTTGCTGTTCCTTTATATCCTTTCTCTAGTCGTTCTTTCATTCAGTTGTTAAAGGATATCTGATTGTTTTCATTCTGTGTAACAGGTATGTTCTAATCCATTTAATCTCTTAATTATTTTTATGATTTTTATTAAGTTTGTGGCCTCAGATTTAAGTAGATCAGAAATGCCACAGATGTTCGTATTATTAACTATTCAAGCCTTATTATTTCTAAAATGTATACTTTGAACTTGACTGAAAAGCCACTTGAGGATCTGATATAGAAGCACACACAATAACAGCACTAAACTGATTTCTGCACATTTAGAGATGTGTACTTCAAATAGTTTCATTGGAAAAACTAATTAATCATTTGTGAACTATGTGTAGGACAAATTCACTAGATTTTTATTAAACTTTACAGCGACTTCTTTTGCTGTATTTATAGACACTGAGCCATTGAAGGGTTAACTTCCCCAGGCAAACAGCATATCACTTTCTTTAAAATGCCATCGGGAAACTGAGATAAACGGTGAAGCATTTTCTGTGTTGACATGATGTTCGCCTGTCCGATTGCATCCTTCCCAACAGACAGCAGCGAAGCAATTACAAAAAAAAGACATCTGTGCCAAGGTTTGGCTAGCCAGGGAGGGCAAGCTCTTGTGTTTAAGAGATAGAGAATCCAATCGATGAAAATGTCTGGGCCTGTTAGCACCAATAAAGCTGAAGGCCACTGGGAAGCTCAGAGAGGGTCTTTTGTTGTGAAGACAGAAAAGAGGCCGAAGCTGTGACACTTAGGGAGGAATAGGGTCAGCTACTATGATCATCCATCTTCCTCAATGGCAGCTTTCTGTCAGTTTTTAACCCTGCTCGGCAGAGGATCTAAACCTCTATTGTTGGAACCAGCCAATTCTCAGCCAAGTGTAAATGAAGTTAATATTCACTGACCTTATGCATAGCCAATGAAGGCCCTTGATGTCATCCTGGAAATAATGTTATCTGACACTTCAAAAAGCAGATGTTGGCAGGTTGTTTGTGTTTTTTTTTGCTGAGCCAGTACCAAAGACGCATTGTTTAGCCACCTCACATTTAAACTGATTTCCATAATAACCACAAATAGGCCTTTTTGACCTTAAATTGACATAGTTATGGTTTTAGTTTGCATATCATTATATGCTGATCACAAAGCCTGGCTAACCTGGACTAAATGATCTGGGAGAAGTAGCTCAGTTTACTTAGATAAGAAATACATGGGTCAGTGAGCTGACACATTTATGCAGATAAAACAATGAGTAATTAAGATTGTTTTAAATAATTCAAACCAGACATTTTTGGAACACAACGAAGAATAGCAACAATTTTGCAACATACCTTCATGAAAGGAAATATAACACAGAAGTAAAAAAAATATTGCTTTCATGGGCATGGTTTTTACTTTAAAAGGCCTATTACAAGAAATAGTTAAGGTCCTACTTTGACTCCAGTAATATTTTGTCATGGTGAAACATGATTATTCTCACAGTGTTTTAATTACTGAAAGTTAAACAGTTTTAATAGATTCCACTTTGCTAGAAGTTTACCTAAGACAGAAGCATACTGGTGATAACTGCATATTTAAACTAAGACAGAAGCATATTGATGATAACTGCATATTTAAACAGTGCATTTCATCTAGATAGATCCTCAAACCTTCCACAAACTTTTATGAGCAGAATACATCTGCACTCCTCTTGTGTAAAAGTCAGTGTCCAGCATCTGCTGTAACTCGGGTGACACACTATGGCTCTTCTTTAGGCACAGTGGTGTTTTTCAGCAGCCTGTAGCTCTAATTCAAGAAAGCACATAAGCATGTACCATACATGTCAGGTGAAATGTAATTAAATTTGTGGGTTTTTTTCCTTTTAAAGTAGTTGTAATTCAGGCTCATGAAATGAGGTGCAAAATGAGTAGTTATTATTAATCAAAATTTTCATCTGTATCCAGCAATGAACTTCACACTATCATATTTTTCCCTGCTGCGTAGAGAACACATCAGCAGGTAACAGAATACTAGAAAACTCTCTATTATGCCCTAGTACTGGTTTTATAAATAAATTTGGATGATGATTGTAGTATAGTTAGCAGTTTTCAGGCTACAATCCATACCTGTCCTTTTGAAAAAGAACTTAAAGTTCAATGGTTTGGGTATTTTTGTTTTGTTTTGGCTATTTTTGGTCAAAGAATGATTTAGTGGTTGAACTGAGAAAGCCTGATCTGTAGAGTTGCTTGGGAGGCAATTATCTGACAAGCTGGCAAAGATGAGAAATGCCAGAACAGATCTACATCTAATTGGAATCACTCAGATCTGATCTTAAGATAAAGAGTCCTAGGATTTTTGGAAACTATTTAATTGATTTTGTTATTCCCATCAGTTATGTTTGTTTGTACCTGTTAAAGCTGTTAACATGTTTCTGTAGTAATAGGTTTACTTAGCAACTCATCAGCTACGAGATTTCCCTGTATGCCTTTGCTATATCATAACTCACATCAGATGGGATTAAAAAAAAAAAAGGAAGAGAGAAATAAATTCACTTGGTTTCTGGATGAAATTTTAAGAAATCGGTGATTGATTTTTTTTTTTTTCCGTACTTCATTAGTTTCTGGTTATTTGTGTGCTGGCTGTGACATATGATGACTCAGTCATGCAGCTCAAATGATTAAAAGGCTACTTTTAATTTGGACTGATTTTAATGAGGTATCCAATAGCACTGATTTATCTAGATAGATTAATTCAGATTTTTTTCCCCACACAAATCCTATATTCAACCCATTCTACAATTGTTCTGAAATTAATTGAAGTTAGAAGAAAATTTCTGAAATGCAGAATTACAACCAGCTGCTGAATGATGTGGAAAGAGCAATGAACCAGAGATTATTGAAAGCAATGAGGCACCTTTGTGGGCCTTTAACAAGCCCTAAGTCTGCTAAGCAAGCAAATTAATTTAAGACTTTACAAAGACCCATTTCTTCTGTAAGTTATAGTGAGCAATAACCCGATTTAGTCACATTTTTATTTTACTACACTCCTTTAAATTCATTCATTTCTGGCTCAGTTTTGATAGCCTGTCCCTTTGTCAGGCATTATCTTTTGAAAAGTGTAAAATGCCAAAAAACACCACACAACTGACCCAATTCTGCCCTCTCCTCTAGCCGAAATGGATACTGAACTACAGAAGTTTATTTCCCATTTCCGGGATGAGACTATGAAAGAGAAATTTGCCTTTGTGAATTAAGCCACGGGCAGATTGATTCTTTTCATCCTTTCGGTATTGAATATTGTTCTAAGTTGGAATTTTGAAAAATACTATCTTTCCATGGGCAGGCTGATGAAGAAGTGATCCAAAAATAATGTAAATTGAAGAAGTTTGATTTAATATACTTTCCTGTTTGTTTGTGTTTTTTTTCTCCCCTTTAAACAAAACAAAACAGAACAAAACATATTTTGGACTAAATGTCAGCAGAAGATTCATTAAGGGGGTAGTGACACAGATAGCTATGAGGTGCAGAGATGTGAGGAGGGAGCTGGTGGTGTTTCTCTTGCTTTCTGAAGACATGAATAAGCCAGGCAGTAGCAACAGTTCTTTTGCTGGTGACATTATTGCTGTGTCTGGCAGCTCTCATGGAGGAAACCTGGCAGAGACTGGGAATCTGATGTTCTTGCTTTGAGCTAGGTTGATTTTGTTCAATCTTAGTGAGGTCTTCAACAGCAGATTTTTTTTGGCTGGTTCTGTTGTTTAGAATAATAGATAATTTTCACCTCTGGACTCTCGGCCTCTGCAGAAATAGTCTGTATGGATCTGAGTTCATTGTATATTGCGTTGTCAGCACAACTGTGATTTTCTTTGACAGTTACATCAGTGGGGAAGAGAAGAATGGAATTAGCTATGATAAATTACTTTGTTCTCTGGAGTTTCTACAAATGATCTTTGAAGTTGTAGTGTGAAATCTCTAGCACATCTGCAGATGATTTATACTAATAAAGACTAACCAGCAACATTGTGTTGGAGAAAATAATATTGGAAGAAAAAAAGCAGAAAAAATCAATTGTATGAGGAGATAGCATATCTAGTACTGAGTCATCTTCCCTAATCAGTAGAAAAATGGATTATATGACTAATAAAGAATCACCTCAAAGAGAATACTTAAACCATGTACCTTTTTGTTGGACACATTAGAAACACCGCAAATAACCTAGCAGTAATGAAATATGTGATTTTACAACCAAATGTACCACTTTATTCTTTTGTATACTAACAAGGATATGCATGGGTGGTTAGGTTTTTTTTTCATTAAGCCAATAATATAATTTACTCCACCCACACAAAGCACTGAAGTGCTTAAAGCACCTGCTGTAAAATTGAAGCATGGGGTTATATCCTCGAGGAGAGGGTAGAATATGATGATAACAGATAAGCAGATGCAATATGAGGGGACGGTTTTGGGTAGGGTCTGAGCTTGGGGATGGAGATGTTTCTCAGCCTCTACCCTGTAGTTTGGGGTGTCAGACATTGGATATGTCAACAATGGCTACAGGTGTAAAGCAGGAGTTTTCGTCACTGTGGAAGGACTATTATTTAATGGTTTCCATACCACAGCAAAGTGGTATCTGAATGCTGTTCAAATAGCGGGAGTCTTACCCAGTGTGTGGTGCTTGGCCGGGAGCTGCCATTGCAAATGACACAGGAACATGTAGGCATCCTTGGTTTGCACAATGAGTTCTTTACATAACGCTTTGCCTTTGTTTCATAAAGTCAATAATGCAAATGCATGAGAATAAAGGTGAGGATTGACCTTGTTCCCTTGAAGTGACTGGGAGATTCTTTTTGTCTTTCCTGGGAACTTACTTCCTGCTTTCCTTTTATTTTTTCCTAACAGTTTTCAAAGTGCCTTTCACACACACTAGATGATAGCTATTTTAATAGATCAGATTTAAATGGTAAGTGTTGTGGAAATACCTTTCATAAATAATGAAAAGGGAAGGGCTTATTTGTAAATGTGGCCATATTCTTAATTAGTGGAGGAGAGTAAGGTGTGTTCTGTTCTTCCTCTTCACTGTTGCCTGCTTCTCTCCTTTCTCCTTGAACAGCAGAGGGTGTGACAAATGCTAGATTTTTTGTACTACCTATGCAAAAGGCTTCACTGTGTTTTATGCTGTGGCAAGAGAGGCAGGAGAAATGTAACTTTAGGAAAAAAGAAGAATGACGCTGGATCTAAGGCAAATGAGTTCTGTGCTTTTTATTAAGCAACTTGGAATGTCTCTTTTCTCTCTCCACCATCCTGAAGCACCTACAAAGCTGGAAATTAAAAGATGAGCTCTGTAGAAGAAAGATTCTGAGTCTGAGAATTTGGTGCTTTTTTTTTTCTTTTAAGATGTTAACTTTTAGACTGGCTTGCATAGCTTATAGCCAAAATTTACTAGATCTCCACAAAATCAGGAATGTTGGAAATAATCATTATTCTTTAATCCTTAAGTATGCATCTATCCAGTCTCTGAAATGTAGTTGGGTCATCTTTTCAAAATATTTTCTACAACTACAAGGACTAGAAGCTTTTTTTCCCTATGCTGGAATTTAGGTGATTATTTGGAAACAGCACTAACAACAAAAATTTGTGATTCTTGGAACTGAAATTTAAAATAGATTATTAAGTTTTGTAGGATTATGAATTAAAAAAAAGGAGGAATTTGCAAATTTATATGCTCAAGTCTACTTTGATTCTGAAGTCTACATATTAAGATCCATGGTTAAAACTACAATTTTTTTTTCATATTCGGTCAGACCAGTTTGGGATTCTTTTCGCTATTTTTTTTTTTTTTTAAACATACTTTTAGACGAGATGAATCAATGTATCTCAAAAGAATAAGCCAATTATCCTAGTTCATCACACACACCAGCGACAGGATTGTGACAAGAAGTTGTGATAGCATGCTCATAAGTATGCTATCAGTAGTTTTCAGTAGCTTTCAGTAGCTGTTACCAATATAAAACTATCAAAGGCAAGGTGTCTGAAAGTGTTGAAGAATACATACTTGTTGCATAGGTGTATTTGAGGACAAGATTTAACCTGTGGAAACCTGTTACCACTGATGAGGAATAGGAAGGAGAGAAGCCCCTTAGGGTCTCTAAGTAACGGTTGAGTTTGTGTTGATTGAGGCTAATGAATAGCAAAAATAACATTTTTCTTGCAAACTAAGTTTATTTGCTGCAGAATTTACCAAGCAGCCCATGTCTCTCTTCCAGGTAGCTGTTTGTAGAGGCCCTTTTGGAGTGAAATTTTGCTAAAGCCTGTGTCTGTAAAATACCCTCAATGGCCAGACTGCAGAGGATGTTGAGCACATGAGGTCTGGTACCTTCAAAGCTCCTTACATACAGCACATCAGGGAGCACAGGACTTGCATTCCAATGTCTGTATAACTGCAGTCTCCCTATGGGCAGAATTTAATTCAAGAACAAGGAAATATCCTTCTACTGAGCACCAGAAATTTTCCTAGTCAGGGCACACCTGTTGCTCCATGTTGAAGAGTGTAGGATAAAGCAGAAATTGTTAGCAGAAAGCAAGCATGTCAAGGGGAATCTAGGTTTGAAAGCAATTTAAACTAAACAGGAACAAACCTTATTGTGTTTGCACGGACTTAACCAGGAACAACTGCATGTAAAGAGCACAGTGATACACAGCTTGGAAATCAGATGTTTAACTATGAGTTGCCATGTCTGGTCTCTTTACCACTGACTGCTAAATAGGAATAAATTGTTGGATATGCAATACCAATCTCATTATTTCAGAACTGTGTTTCACTGCATTTTGTACTTTGCAGTTGCCTTTTTTACTTCCACTTAAGTAATGCATGGTGCTCTCAAGTATACAGCCCGAGAAGTTTACAGCCTTGCTGCTGATGTTCGTTTATGTTATGACATCTAACCTTCCTAGAATGACCAGCTCCTGCTCTTCTCTATATGAAGTAAAAAGATGATAGACCATCATTCACTGAATTCCCTTGCAATACTAGGGAGAAATAGAGAGGGTAACCTTTAATTCTGTGCTAAAATAAAGTGTGGGAGTTCAGTAAAGTTACACTGGACAATAAAAGAAGTTTGAATTTGCCTCGTTATGTGAAGTGCCTCTTGTCAGCTCTTGTAGTGTTATCATGAGCTTTATGCCTACTTGGTGCTGTTCAATATCAGCACCTGTAGAAATATATTTCAGTTTTCTTTGTTTTTAATTTTTTAAAGCGTAAGCTCTCAAACACTTCTGATGTTTGACAAATGCTGTGTAGTTAAGGATACTTAAAGAAGATAATGAATGATAAGGGATGATCAAAAAAAGGAAAATGGAAATGGACATATTTTGAAGTTCCCAGTGCAAATAAGCAGAGATCGACCTCCTGCTATTAACCTTTCTGTATACCTATTGTTCATTAGGCAGGGAGTTTAAAGTTTTTTGTTGAGATATGTTTTTCAGATGTGGCTATTTGTTTGGGTCTGTATGAGAGTCCAAAGTAATCCGCTTGCTCTGGAAGAAGAAAGTAATGCCTTCTAGGGAGTATTCTTTCAGGACTCAGAAAAAGTCTTTCTATTTTTGTCACAGAGCGCTCACCTGCAGTGCACTTCAGGCCTGAAGGGGATCATCTTGATGGAGGAAAAAATGATTATTTTTTTTTAATAAAACGCAATGTATTATGTTTGTGCCCGTCCTTGCTGCTGCACAGAGGCATCCCATTTAAGGTCATTAAAAACTCATTGATACATTTATTCTCACCACAATGCACTAATAGCATTGAATGTCATTAGTAGCTGGCTGTTCTACATTTGCAAAAAGTTGCAGTGCTAGGTCAGCACACATGCTATGTCTCTGTGATAAATGGACAATATTAACATATCAGGGCAGAAGGAGATTAAAAATATTTATAGCATCAGTGTTCTGTCTTATATTTCACTTTTTTTTCCTCCTTCTGAGGTAGATGCTGCTTAGTGTATTGTATGGTTGTAGTGATTTTGTACTATTATTTTCAGTTTGAAATAATGATTAAATGTATTTTGACAAACTTACAAAATGAAGTAATTAGTATAAGAGAACCCTCTAACGTGATCAGAAGTCTCATACTCTTCCTTGCTTCCTCAGTAAGCACAAAGAGTTACTATAATGTCACAGCACATTTCCAGACATTTAGTATAAACCAAATGATGTGTAATGCAGGAGAAAACAAATAATTTTCTGTCTATTTGTAGAGTGAACCACTTTTAATCTGGCCTCTGGGACAGCTAACAAGTTCCTAAAATCATAGGCTTTGTGTGGAAAACACCACTTTCTGCAAAATGTTCCAATGTATGCATGTTTTTATGCCCCCACAGCTTATTTGCATGATGTAGGTTCATCCCTGTTTCCATGAAAAAGTATGCTAAACCTTCTGCTGAATTTATTTATCAAAAGTTGCATAAAAACTGAATGCCATGTTCTGCTAAACTTTTCCCACTGGGTTTTCATTGGCAGAAGTTAAAAGGTGAAATTTTGGCCTTGCTGAAGTGAATAGCATGAATCTTAGTTTAATATGACCAGGAGTTGACCCAGAGTATTCTGCTTATCTCATACTCATTTCCATGACAGCTAATTGTGATGTCACAAAGCAGAAGCAAGACAGTAAGACAGACATCAAGAAGATGTACATTTCTAAGCAACATAGATAATGATTTATTTTAAACATGTCCTGTAAAAAAAAGAAAATAAATAGTAAAAAATTATTGATGTTTAAAGGTATTTCACAACTTGCTAATTAAAAAAAATAAAAAATTTGCTATTTTTGTTAGGTAGTGGTGAACATGAAAAGGAAGATAACCAATTCCTTCATGATTTTTAGCAAATTGTAATGAATATCTGAATGTGGCATTTGGCTGTGCTACAGTTTGATGTGAACAATGTGCAGGACACTGGCCGATACATGATCAACATTTCTCTTTCTATTTTGATTCCAAAAGGTTTGTCTGCTGTCACAGAATAAGTGAACTTAATCAGACGTGACTTGACTTCACATCTGTGCAGGAGGTTATCTCTGGTAAAAGGGTAGACTTGTGAATGAAACCTTTGTCTTCAGCTTCCTTGTAATCTTGCAGTACAGTTGAGCATGTTAGCTCAGTTGGAATAATGTGCTGATTTTCTAAAGATGAAAAAGAATTTTAACCCCTTTTCTTTTTTTAAGTTCTCAATTCTGTACTTCCTTAGATTTCACACTACCTGCCTTGGTTTTAACAACTCTGATTTAAGTCTATCACCTTCCCTGACTAAATATAAAAAATTATATGCTCCTCTCCTTGAAGGAGAATATTCAAGAACTGCAGTCCTGGTGAGAGTGCTGTTTTGTAGCAGCAGGGACTCTTTTTTCCTGTCATTTTCTTAATTTGGTCTCTGTTTCAAATCTTTATCAGCACCTGTCCTTTTAAGGAAACAGGTTAAAATGTTTGAGGGTAAATGGAGGATTGATTTGATGTGAATGTACAACTTCTGCGCTTTTACAATACATGCAGTTGTACATGAACAGGGCTACCACATGCTTTAATATTCTTACTGATTCTGATTGTTTTGCTTCCTTGCCTTTGTGCATGCTGATTTTAGCTCTCCTTGATCCATGTTAGGCATAAATTAAATGTATATTTTAAAAGAAATTATATATATTTTATTTAGAAAAAGGAGTACATGAGGCTGTTTTATGAAATACTGGATCATCCAGAAGTGCTGGAGAAGGGTTAGTTGTTAGAAATCTGTGGAGGTATACAAGGAGTAAACACTAAAGATTTTTAGTTTAATACAATGATAACACTGTTCTGAAGTATTATAGAATACATTGCTGTAGCTCAAATATATTGATGACTGTCTGACTAGGTTAGAGATTAAAGCAGTAGACATGCATTTTCTCTGTTTGCTCTCATTTAATTTCATCATAGTGAGTCACATAGGCATCAAGATTTATGTATGTCTGATAAGTACTTGGGATCGAGAGTGTTAATGATGGCTGTAATACTTTCTAGAATTCTATTTCTTCTGACTTTGGTTGACATTGTGACTCTAAGTACTGCAGACTTGGTAAATTAGAAAGTGGAAGACAGAGGAGGGGAGAACCTGCCTCCCACCATATTCATCAATATTTAGTCATCCATTGGTTGATTTTATATTTTTTTTTCCTCTGTGTGTCTGCACAGACAAAATGCATGGTGCTCCTCAGGGAATATTTATCAGGTTGGAGTGTGCGTTTATCACAAGAAATTTAGGGAAAGTAAGGCACTAAACATGTTGAGGTTTTTTTATATGTACAAGGAACTTAGAACATTTATCTTTCAATTTGGAAGAAATTCTTTTCATCAGTGATCAATGCAGAATGGAGAGAACTGGCTAAGTCTTACTGATTCGCATGGGACAACTATCTCTAGCACAATCTGTTTATGCTGATGGCCCTAGCACTGACATGACAGATGCTTGGAAAGCTGCTCTCTCTGCTGTTGACACCATTGCAAATTCTTAAAGGAAAGTTGCAATGAGTCTTATTCTTTTCTTTTAAAAAAAAGAACCACAGTAAAAACAAGGCAGTCTTTTACAGCCTGATCTTATGGGAGCTCTCTTGCCATAATGTCCATTTAGATGGTCTTAACTATAGGTATTGTGGATTGAAGGTCTTCACCTCTTTGAGTGACTGTGGTTTTGATTAATAGAAATTGGAATATTTTGAAGTGTTTGCACATCTCTTGCCATCTTCATTTATATGATTTGGGTGTCTGCTGCTGTTGTAGCCATGGTCCTTGGAGGAACTGCTTTTCCAGGACATGAACAAAGACAGGAGCGATAGCATTGCAGGCAGAAGTAGCATGGAAAAAAAGATAGCTATGGGCAATTTCCGCAGATTTTAATAAGTAGAAAGAGCAAGTGTAGCACACAAAATCAATAAAAGTTCCTTGTCTGTTTACCCTCTTACCTCCATAACCTTCTCCTGAAATCCATGAAAGAAAAGATGCAGGAATAAAGCATTTATCTTCAATGTTCCTGTCCGTTAGTTATATTCTGTGGCTGACAGCAAGGCTCTTTTCTGCTTGATAGTTTCATACCTGTTTTGGTGGAGATGTAGAGAAGAGAATTAGTTCTTCCATTTAGTTCTATCAGCCTTTAGAAAGTATTCTTTGTCCTAGTGATATTTTCATTTGAGCAGTTTAAGTTCTGATATTACACAGATTTTACTGAAGGTTGTTTTTGCTGTTTAGTACCTACATGTTTCAGCCAGACTCAAGAAGAGGAATCAATTTATGCTGAGGTGCTACTGTCTGTACACTGTATAGGAATGCATCCACCTTTGATCCTATCGTTCATTATTTAATCGGAGAAGATAGAGAAATTGAGTTGGCTGTAGTCACAAATCTGTTAAAGGATGCTTATGTAGGGAATAGATTCCAAATACAAATTTCAACATAGTATACTTGTTAATGAGAAATACTACTTAGAAATAATTTTCTTCTATGAAGAAAACTGTTTAGCCTGCAAAACTGGCCAAATACATATTGTAGGTAACGGAGTAGTAGAATTAAATCTCAAAATGAAATGAAATCAAGTGTCAATTTGGTCCACTTCCACAAAGGCCATAAAACCTTAATTTTCAGGCTGTATCATACCTCATTATGACTAATGAAAGCTGAAACAGAGTATCCACCTTTCTGCAGTGCTTCCTATTGAATCTAATTCTAGTTTGATGGGTTATCATTACAAAGAGAAGGATACAAAACTTAACATTAGGGTAATAAGCATTTGAATAAATTGATTTTGAAGAAAAGCTAATATTTTGATTTTTGCTCATATTTAAATGTATGCACTCAGCTGGAGCAATGTATGACAAGAATGACTAAACTTCTCTTTTTCATATTTATGTGACGTAAGGGCATTCTACATACATTTTTGTTGACTTAGTCACTTCAGAGTAAGGGCCTATGAAGACAGACCTAGTGAAAAATAGTATGTTGTACTGCCTAGTGAGGGAATAGTCATTTAAAATTGGCACACTGGTTTGGTGTAGTCAATGCCAGGATGTCAGGCTGAATATCGGGCAGTAAGATGCTGGAAAGCCTGAAAGAATAGTATACTAATACTCTGATACAAAAATGAGAAGCGAGAAGAAATAAGGGGAATTATCAAGACAGTGATTTACTGTGGTTATCTTCTTTGAAGGAATAGGTACCTCAATGTAAAATTTACCCAAGTTCATTGAAAAAGTAAAATAATCTTATTTAAAGAAATGGAGGATAAAGAAAATTATGCCAGTTCCAGTCTGTTTTTGATGCAAAGAGAAAAATAAGGATATAATGCAGATGTATGGGTTGACAAATGTTACGTTATTCTTTCATGCTGAAAAATAAAGTTTTCCCATTCCACGGAAGTATTGAAGCATGGCTACAGCCTCAGTACAGTAAACTTAAAAAACAGAGAATTAAGGTAACTCTAGAAATTTGAGAACTAAAAGCAGCGGAAGTTTGCATTATCTTTTTGACCTTCATTAGAATAGCCGTGCAATCAATCTTCTAAGTTTAAAAGAACTGATATAAAACTTGAACAGGAGACATAAATTTTGCTGCGTATGCAAAGAGCTGCATGTAAATGGACTGTATACCTGTCTAATCTTTAACTGAACAATATAGACTGAGATAATACCAAAAGTCAGTAGCTTCCTCAAGTTTTGTGTTATTGGATTTGATTTATTAGTAAACCCACATAAATCCGACCTAATCTTCTTTGATTCTGAGTATGTCTGAGGTTTTCCTTTGTCCCCTGTTCTCTTTGATTTTCTTACGTGAGAGAAGTGCTTCACTTTTTTGTATCAGCAGGAGCTACTCATCTACCAATATGACTTGATATTTGTTGTCTTCATTCTTAGGGCTGGCTGTGCTGTTGGGCATTTTTGAGAGGGGTGTTTGTTTTGGTTTGCTTTTTGTTAACTAGTGCAAAACACGTGAATTGCTACTGTACTAAATCTTAAGTCTACCAACCTGTTACAGAGAAAAGGAGTGTTTTATTTTCGTATGTCAATGGATGTAAGTAAAAATGATATGTGCTTGAGCACTGTCAGGAGCAATTTATATTAAGTTTTAGGACAATTACTATATGATCGATAGGACTACAGGCTTTTCAGCTGAAGGATGTTGTAGAAAATGTCATCATGGAAAAGGTCAAGATTCTGTATTTCTCAATTGTAGAGCAGTAGCCCTTAATTCTGCAAACCAGCTACGGCTGACAGAAAATTTTATAGCAGCTTCACTACAAATAAAGCAGAGGCAGTAAGTGAATTCAGTATTAAAAAAAAAAAGAAAGAGAAAAACAATCAGTACAGCAACCCTAGCATTACCTATTTTCACATTAAATTCCATTTCTTTTTCCTCTAGCTCTCATTTTCAGAGTTCAAGGAAATAGTTTTGTGATTGCTAATCCTCAATACATGCTATGTTCAGGACTGAAAGAGGATAAGTAAATCCAGCACTAAGTACAGGCTGTTTGAAATTTTTGGTACTACTGGAAAAGCATAAGTCCAGAGGACAGATGGGAGGATAAATTGGTTTAAGGTCACCTACAGGTACTTGTTAGGTACCTTTCTGGTTAAAAAACAGTATGCTTGCATTGATGATACACGTTTGGGATCATTCTTGCGAATACGTACCACAAAGTCACCCTGTCTGACACTGGTGTTGCATGTGTGGGTACACAGTCAAAACTTCTCTCTGCATTTGAGAAAGATTCCAGTGAGCTTTGCTTTCCTTTTGCATCTTAAAGTTCCTTACTCTGAACACCATTGGGTTTTATTTTAATTTTTACAGTTATCAGTAATTATCAACTATCTTAAAAGCTGCAAGTTAAATGCAGAATTGATGTTTGACCACTTATGGATCTTATAATACAAGGAACAAAAAGGCACAAAAAGGTACATAAGTGCCTCATTAATTTGACATGAAAAATAGTCCCTGGACAAGGAATTCCCACCTTATGTAGTAAGGGAAGTAAAATGTTAATTTGGAAGATCCCTCAAAAGTGCCCATAATTAATGCCTGTTGTAGCTTCATGCCTATAGTGGCAAAAAGCCCAATATATGGCTTCTGCATCTGCTATTTCAGTGATGTCGTATGCTAGTTTGTTCCAAAATCTAAAGAAAGATGAGATACAAAGACAAATAGAATTCTTTCCTTCTTTTAAGGATCAGTTAGTTGTTCTTGTCTTCACCCAAAATTCTTGCTACTCCTACCATTCGTTTTGGATGCATAATAGACCATTAGAGAGGGTTATATCACTGAAATATGAATGCTGGTGAAGCATGCACATGTGTACACACATGACCACAAATATAGACTTGCTAACATTGTTTGTGTAGAATTAAGATTATTCAAATATTCTATTCTGTAGTGATGCTGTAATGCAGTAAATTGCCAGCTGACATTTGCATTCATATCAAATTAATTTTCATAATCTTCCCTATGAATGCCGTAATAGCCTAACATAATCATAAACAACTTAACTTCACCAGTATTTTATTTTTAATTTAAATAACTAGTTACAGTACACCAATTTCCTATTCTAAGGCTCAGAATGCCAACTTTAGTTTGATATCTCATTCCCTGTAGGCATACATTACTCATTTCAGTTCAGTCGCCGAGACTGTGTGTGACAAGCTATAAAAATCTGTACAATGCTATGTGTATGAATCTATTTGATTCTTGATGGAGGCAGATCTGTTTGAGAATTGTGGATAATCTACTGTTCTCATTTCTCATCACCACCCACCTGTCATAAGATGCTAGATAACTGCTTGCATATCAAAACAGGAGGTAGTTTATAAGGCTATGCAGTTGGATGCATAAAATTACTGGTAATTCTTATGACTACATACTTTATATGTTGGCATGCCAGGACAAGTAACTGAGAGCAGAATTTATTTTGAAGCATTGCCTGGAAAGTCATACCACTGAACAATTTGCAAGGTGCTGGGATTGGGTTCATAAACATTGTTTGTCTGGCCTCGTTTGAGGTGGCGTATGGTGTACGAGACATCTGTGTGAGCTGGAAGGCCTGACACAGGAATCACAGAAGACCTGTACTCTTTTGAACCATTAGCTGGAGACCTGGCAGGATAGCTTTTCTCAGTTTGCAGGAGGCAACTGTGTTTAGGTAGCACAGAATTAAACCCTAAGACTCCATAGGCTCCAAGGAGAACTTAGCTACTCATTACACATATAAGCGTTAACATATTGGCACTGAAATTTAGGTATTGTAATCTTGGGAAAAATCACATCCTAAATATTTAATCTGTGGTCAGATAGGCAGTGGAGATTAAGGGATTAGTTTGAATGATGACTTCTCTAAAAATATTCCTGCTCTGTATCACATTGCTGCAGTTTCTGTTGATGTTTCCCTCCCAACAGCCCCCTTTTTCCTGCTGAAGTGCTCAAGGCAGACTCGGGACGCCCAGTCCCCAATCTGACTTTGTATTTAAATCCAGTGTCAGAGTTGGCCAGCCGTTTTCCTTTGTGTAGCTTTCCTGTCACTGTGTCAGAGGAGACCTGTCTGAGATCAGTAAGTCTACTGGACTAGTGTGCTTGCTGATGATAAGGAGCTAGGTTGTGTAATGCAGATTTGTCTGGCTAAGCAATTAGACAAAGTTGGGAAGAGAAGGGGAGGAACTGAACCATGAGTGAGGACTGCATGCTTGTGTTGTTTGCTGTTGCTCAGCCCCATGCCTTGACTCCTAGTGGACTTCTAGAGCCACTCTACTCTCTGAATTTGTTCCATCTTTGTTTTTCTTACAAAATTAAATTTAATTAAAGTTTAATTATATTTGTGTTTTTATCATTCAGAAAAAAAAAGCTTAATATTTGATGCACAAAATTGCAAGAATGGAGAAGGGCAGTGATACTAGAAGACAACTATGCTTCTGGGTAATATAGCATAAATGAAGATGGAAATGTATTAGAGGCCGGGAAGGTACCAGGGAATGCTTTCTATCAGTGACAATATCTGCTTTCCCCTGGGCCATTGCCATGACTTTCATAGCTTTTTGAGATATGTTTTATTTCTTTCTTGGTAGCCCATCCTTTTGAGAATGAATGAATGATTTTTTAATACAGCTGCCTAATGAGAAGTCTTAATTTCCAGCCTAAGTGGAAAACTGAATTCTGCCATGGGCTGTGAGGGCACTTCCCTAACATGGATGGTGTTTCTTTTGGGAACTGCATACATGTTATGCGAGGACACATTGAGCCTCAGTGCCTCTTATTGAACTTTATTTAAATTTACATTTTCTCCCTCCATTCTGTAAAACATCTTTTTTTCATTTTTCTTTTTTTTTTTGTCCTTCTGTATTCGGCTCTTTTTCAAAGAATTTTGCAGTTGCTCGTGTCTTTCTAACAAGCTGCACAAAGCTGTCTGAAGAATTACTGGCTCGGAAAAAAAAAATTAGTTACAAATTGTTCATAATTAGGACACTGATTCTGTTCTATGTCTGCTAGATAATTTATGTACTTATTTGTCAATCACAGCAAACAATTAAAGTTTCTCCTAATAAAGAATTCCTGTTTTCCTTCATGATTGTGTCATTAGAAAGGAGCATTGAACAATAGGAGCGAATCTGTACAACAAACTAGTTGGTCCTGAGGGCTTGATGTCCACTCAAAATAAATTTTGTGGAGGTTTATTTGGGATAGGTCTAATCTGATCCAGTTATGATTGGAGAAAATTAGTTTCACTGTTCGAGCACATGTTCTGGTTATTTTCCTCTGAAAGCAAACAGGTTCTTGTGCTCTGAAATTAGTCTTATGTGAATTAAAACATGGTACGAAGGGATGGCTGGGTAATCACTTCAAAAGTGCACTCTGGATCCACCCAAAGTGCTGCTGTGGATGGATTCACGTTATAGTAGCATTTTTTCTATTATCTTTCAGTTTTTTTAATGTTGAAAACCAAGACACAATTAATGATAATTAAATAACCCCCACAAATAGGAATTCTAAGTTTTCAGATTATTAAAGTTTTGTAAATACCTTGGAAGATCAGTATTCTTGGAAATATACCTGATGGCTAGTGAGATGCAATAGAGATTTTTCATGTGTCTATACTGTAGTCTCTGCTAAGTCATAGCCTAAGCTGTCTATATAGTAAGTGACACCTTTGCATAGCCCCTGTAATGGTCAGTGTTTGGAATATGCTATTTAGTCAGCTTCTTGGGCTTTTGAAAGCCATACAGAGTCATTTGCTGCTGTGGAATTACTGTCAGGATTTCCCAGTTTCAGTGTTGGCTTAGTTGTATCTGTACAAGGTACAGCTATGTAAAGAGTTGTGCGGAAATATGCGCTATGTATACGAAATAAACCATGCTTGAACATTCTGGCAGTCACTTGGATCAACTCTGGTACTTGATGAAAATAATTTGTCAAATTTGGGAAAGAAAAATCTGTCACTGGATAGAATAGCTCATGATTGCTAGCACCTGGTTGTCGGATGCAGGTCTCCTCTCCCTCTGCTCTGCTCTTTCTTTCCTTGTGTAAGTATTCGATGTATGTCATAGGCAGAAACAAACCAGTGTTGTAGGTAGGGTTTTGATCTTCCCCATTTGCCTTGTCTTTATTGCATGATTCAGGTCATCTATTGTCCAAAAGATCCATTATTTCAGTGGGTTTGGATCAGCCCATCAGAGTTGCAGATGCTCAGCTGAGTTTTTTGGAATTTGCAAAGTACCATGATTGCACGCAGTTTCAGTGAACCTGGGCGTTGTATGTTCTCAGAGCTGGCCACTTAGGGCTTTCAAGGATTGAATGTGATAGTAGTGTACACTGAAACAGAACATGTGATAATCTTAGTTAGAGATTGATTAGGTGGCAGGAGCAGTGTGAAAGTACACAGTGGTTTCAGTGAAAAAAGGCTTTTGTATGGTTAGATGAATATCCTCTTGTCTTCTTTCACAAAAAGAAAGTTCATGTTTTAAGATTACTCCATGCTGGCCCCATAAACCTTCCTCATTTATCTAGCCCCGTTGTTTTGCAGTGGTGTTTAATCACTTGCAGAAAATGCTTGTTGTACTACACTCTTCAACCGTGCACATTATCCCTTAATTATATACGACTAAGTCCCTCTTGACTGTAAGACATGTTGTTTGTTCAAATGCACTTACAAATCCATTTTCTTATCAGTTCTTTGCTGAACATTTACACAACAGGGTACTGTTTAAATATGAAAATAAACCTTTTTTTAAAAAAAATTTTTGACCCATCCACCTGGCCTCCATCTGTGATAGTTCTGTCTCTGCAATCTGTTGTCTGGTTTTCCTCAGTGTGTTCTTTATCTTTTTGGATGGCTGCTATCTTTGAGCGGCTTTATTGCCCCTCCCTGTTTTCTCTGTGCTTAGTGGAAAGTGACATTTCCAAATCATAAGGATCAGCCAGGCAGATTTGACACACTCTCTGCTACCAGACACTCTTTTTCTCAGAGTATGCAATTAGTAAAGACAACTTTATTTCACAGTATCACAACTCATGCTGTACGATTTGGAATTAAAACTTTGTGTGAATCTGGGAGGTTTTCTTGTAAAAACTTGTACCACATAAATCTGTCAGAGTGAGTTAGCAATTCTTTTTCTTACCACAGACTTACTGAAGCAAACCTAGAAAAAGTTACTTCATGTTTTATTCCAGTTTAGTTTCATATCAGTGAATTACTATGGTAATGCTTTTCCTTTTTATTTTTATTTTTTCACTAAATGGGAGCTGTGTTTGTAATCACTTAATAATCTGATACTCTAATCTTTAGATAAAGAGGTTAAATCCATTTTTATTTTGTAAGGTTGCATTTAAATACTTTCACAGGCTAAATTTCCAGTGTATGCACTGATAAAAAATTTATTTGCTTCAGTGAACCTGGACGGGAATCCCTTCTTAAAGAAATTAGAATGTATTTTTTTTCTCTTCCTGAAGTATTTCTTTTTCATCCTATTCCAAGCCAAATGCAACTGTGAAGAACGGTTGCTTTTTTGTGTTAATTCCTCCAAAAGCACCACAACGTATTGATAGGTGGGAGCATATTTTTCAGAGTAAGTAGGACAATCAACATTAAACATAGGAATATCTGAGACCAGGATATACAACTGAAGTTATTTTTAGATTCTGTAGCACCGTTGTGCAGAAGTGGACTCATTGCTGTCTTGTGGATTCTTAGAAGCTGGTCTTTTTTTTTGGTTGGATTCACCTGCTGTGTAATGATGGCTTTGTGGAATGTGTTACAGAAAACTGTGAAAAATTTCTTCTGGATTCAGGCCTAGATGGTAATGGTAGTTCATTGTCCAAAGGAAACAAAAATGTGTTATTAAGTTATTTTGATTTCATTTCAATTGGAAAGCTTATAGAGATGCCTGCTTCTGTTCTATTTTATAGTAAGCCCTCCAGATTTATTTCTTGCCAGCCAATTGTTAAGCACCGTTACAGTTAAATTAAATTAAAGAACCACATCAAGTTGATTGTCTCAAAGCTTTAAGAAGTCTAGAGCAACAGATCACTTTACAAAATTTCCTTTATAGATAACTTTATCCTTGAACCATATGATATAAGACTCAGCTATGGAAAGTTGTTGTAAAGCAGGATTTTGGGATGTCAGGCGAGGGTCATCTGTGTGAAGAGGGAATCTATGGCATAAAGATATAAAGAATGAGTAAACTTAGTACTGTTCTCTCTACATAAATACAAGAAAGCTACTTAGGTTATACATTTGCTAGCTTTACACTTTATTAATGCATCAATTAGGCATTGCTGCTGACAGAAGTGATTCCACCATTTCTCAGCACCCTTCTACTGTACTGAGCTTTCACAGGTTTTTAGTGGCCGTAGAGAGAACCAGGTTGAGGAACCAATAAAACTAACAACATAAATCTAGTTTTACAGTAGTACACAAGCTTTGGAGATAAGGCTTTAGTGGTATGCAAACGATCATGACGGTATAATAAAGTATTTATATCTTGCAGAAGTAGATTGCTGTTGGCATTCTACTTTGTAAATATAGGAACATCTACATTGTATTTTGGACAACTATGTTCAGGCTTTAAGCAAAGACAAATTAGATGATTGTCCAGGTTTTGATACAAGTGTTAGATTAACTTAATGGCATCCTGGGATGGAAAGGTTGGGCTGGTGACCTCCAGCTGGCCTGAATCAATGCTGTCCCACCCATGTCTGCCCATGGTTGGAGTCAGGCAGGCAGGTCAATGTACGAACTCTCCTGGAAAGTCTCAGAGGGGCAGATCCAGTCTGTAAGCAGCCTGAGAAGTGCCTAGCTGCAGGGTTTTGCTCTTTCTAGGACAGCATAAGCCATCTGTCCCTTACAGCCATAGGACTTGTCCATTTACAAACAGCTCTGAAGGATGAGAAGCAAGTTGGAAACTTCAATGTCTGCATACCTAGATGTCTTTAGCTGGCAGATCTGGCTATGATAAACCAAGCCTTGCCTATATTTCCACTCTTCCTGTAATGATAATTTAGAAGCCACTCCAATAGAAAAGCTGTTGCTAATCTTCCCTTCATCAGTTCATGTTTCTTCTCCTGGAAGGGAAAAAAGGCACATTCAGGGAGTAGAACGTATTTTGCAAATATTTGGAAACTGCTTTTGTGGGGTTTGCTGAAAAAAAAAAGTGCCTTCCTAATCAGAGGACTCTTAACAGCTAAGCTGCCAAGACTATGACTGTTCGTTTGGCAAGGGAGGCTGAGAGCCTCTACGAGGCTTAGTAGGCATGAAGAATGTTCATGTTAGGGGACACATCCACTGCTTCATGTGAAGGGATGTCTCATAGTTGTGCTGGAGCTGGAGAAGTTGCTGTTTAGATTGAGATGGTGTTTTTTAGTTTTTGGTTGCTTTTATTTATTTTTTTTAATTTGAAGTAAAGAGGCTAAAAAATTATTAAATAATTGAGCTGCTTAAAAAAATCAGTAAAAGAGGAAAAAATAGCAGATCCTACCTAGTAACCAATACTTTCAGATTCCACTGTACTTTTTGGCCTTTAATATCATAGTATCATAGAATCTTATAGGTTGAAAAATGTCTTTAAGATTATTGAGTCCAGCTGTAAACCTCGCACTGCCAAGTCCATGACTAAACCATGTCCCTAAGTGCCACACCTATACATCTTTTAAATGCCTCCAGGGCTAGTGACTCAGCCACGTCCCTGGGAAGCCTGTTTGAATTCTTGACAACTCTTTCAGTCTAAACCTCTCCTGGCACAACTGGAGGTCATTTCCTCCTGTTCTGTCTCTTTTTACTTGGGGGCAGAGACCAACCCTTGCATCGCTACACCTTCCTATAACAGGTAGTTGTAAAGAGCAGTAAGGTCTCACCTCAACCTCTTTTTCTCCAGAGTGAACAACTCCAGTTCCCGCAGCCCCTCCTCATAAGACTTGTGCTCTAGACCCTTCACCAACTTTATTGCTCTTCTTTGGACATGCTCCAGCACCTCAATGTCTTTCTCATAGTGGGGGGAGCTAAAAAGAACACAGTATTCAGGATTTATCTTTTTTCATTAAATTCGAAGGCCTTTGCTATATTGGAATGTCAGGTAAGAAGATCATGGAAATCTCATTGGCTTTAAATTCAATTTTTTTTTTTTAATCATTTTTATATTTTCAGAGTGATTAATGAATGATCAGATTTTACTGTATTTTTGTTTAGAAAACAAGCAAACCCAAGGTAACCCCTGCCTCAATTTATGTTATTTCATTACTGCTTGGAGTTTTTTTTGATGTATTTTCTTCTCTGTAGAAATAACAGGAAATCTTGCCTAACACACAGGCAATCACAAAGCCCGAATGTGTATTAAACATATCAAAGGCTTCATTTGTGTGTGGACAGAACCTGTGTGATGTCAGAGGAGTCGAGTCATGGCCTTGCCACTGTCAAAAGTCCCTACTGAACTAAGTAAGCTCAGTTTATTATTTAAATGGTAACACTGTATAGGGCAAGGTAGCTACATTGTAGACTAGAGGGATTTTTCTGGTGTTTCATTGAGATACACCCCAAAAATAGGGAAGCAATAAAGTTAAAAGAAAAAGCTCATGGAAAAAAAAAGACCTATTTTATTGATCTCATCACCAGTATTTTTTTTTTAAATTTACTTATGGCGATTGGAGTTGAATTTTGTGCATATTAAAAACCAAACACAAAACAAAACAAAACCCCCACCAAGACATTAATACAAGTCATTAATACAGGAATATGACAAATTTAGCATAATTCTTTACGTACATCTGTTTTGAAACTTAAACACTGCTTAGAGTGTAGTTTGCAGTGCTAATTTCTTTTCATTGCAGCAGTATGTATTGTCTTCTGATGCATGTAAGGGATGTGTTATTACACTTAGTTAGATAATCATACAACTTTCTATCAGAACATCGTAACTCCCATGACATAAATTAGTTGCTGGTCTTAGATTTACTGAATTCCTAGTTACTGTAGATTTAATGGATTTTTTAATTAAAAATTTAAAAAAAGTCATAATTAAATTTTCCCAAGTCAGTAAAAGAAGAAAAAACAAATCCCAACCTGAAATATGCAGAAGCTTTAAGCAAATCAGGTTCATTTTTCTATTAGTTCTCCAACTGATTGAGAACCTTCTGAGGGAGACAGATAAAGTTTCTACTGCTGACAAAGCTTAAGGCGCGCATTCAGTTTTTTGTGACTAACCTCCACCATGTCCTGCAAAGTGTGGTTTGCTCCCAAACTGTCTCATCAGTCAAGCTATCACTCAGCTCTGTACAAAAGGTACTCAAACACCTTGCCAACCTAATCTTGATGAAAGGCATGATGGAAGGAAAAAAAAAAAAAAAGGAAAAGAATGAACAGGATGAACAGGAAAACCAGAATATCTTTTCTCCTTTCATTTCTCTAACCCACCATTCACTTTTAAACCCTGTTCAGTAATAGTAGAGTTGCATTCGTCTGCATTTTTTTGTGTTTGTATCTTTCAGGTATTAATTTCCCCCAAAATTTCATGGTGACTTTATATTTGTGTTTCCCGAGAAAGTTTATGCGATACCCATGCCAAAGTCCTTGCAAACTTTGAAAATATAGAGAAACATTATGTCACATCTTCAATGCACAACTTCTAACTGACCCAGTTAATTAATTCTGCTCAGACTGTGCTAGAGTTTTTTTAATTGCCATTTAAATGTAGTCTTTTATGTACTTATCTAGAATCATTAGATTCAAAGTAATTTTACTGTTACGGAATTCTTTGATTTGTGGGATATGTTCTTCAACCTGATTACTTTGTCCTATATAGTATTTCTTTATGCCTGTGTTTCTTTGCACCTAGGGAAGTTAAAAAGGCACACGTGATGACATAGTAATTTTTTAAGCACATTTGTAAAGAGGGAAGAATTCAGTTGGTGGAAAAATCTGAATAAGATACTATTACTTAGCACACAGTCTATTTCTGGATCTCTATTTGTGTGCAGAGCGTTATTTGAATATCTCTTGAAAGACATTAGCAGGACTTTGGACAGCAAGGACATATTAGGCTTGGGAAATGAATATGAGGTCCGAGAGATTCCTGACAGGCATTCACTGGATG
This sequence comes from Tapera naevia, assembly GCA_033556795.1. NCBI lineage: Eukaryota > Metazoa > Chordata > Aves > Cuculiformes > Neomorphidae > Tapera > Tapera naevia. The sequence continues at coordinate 2,009,900 of JAUMJJ010000014.1, read as the reverse complement.
ATGGTATGCAGCCACAGGACAGCCCTATTTAGATATGTCATTCACACTATAGCTGAGGCACCATTAAGAGTCTTAAGTTTACTCTGGCTAAACCATACAGCATAATTCCTTGGTTGAAACATGAATAATCTTTAGATGCTATTGAAGTTAAAAAATCAAGCTAAAATAAACATCTTTTTCAGCTAGACATTTATCATTGCATAGCAGTTAAGCAAATAAAATGGTATAGTCTAAGGTCCTTATAAAACAATATATATTCGGTGCCAAAGAAGGCATAACAGATGTCATCTCTCATGATAAAAGTAATTTACAGTTTCAAACATAGTCATGACTTCAACATACACAAATTATTAGAAAAGGGGATCAGAGGTTATAAAGTTTCCTGTTGTTAGTATATTTCTTATGTCTGATAGTTCACACTGAAATCCATGTTTGGAAATTATTTTATATTGTTCTGCTTTCAGTTTATTTAAACTTTTCAGATACATTGGCTAAAAAGTGCCTATGGCTAATGGGATCTACCAGCCAAGTATCTTGTAAGAGAGCACCACTCCACCTCCCCCCAAATTATTTTCAAAATCTTATTCTCGATACTGTGGAAGATGAAACATTTTGTATTTCTGGTGTCTCCCATGCCAAATTGTCATATGTTTGTAGCAGGTTAATACAGAAGGGGGTTGACAAATCTTGCTACAATCACTACCCCATGTTGCTTTCATCCTCGTGTGTTGCTCATTTTGTGTTGTGAAAAACCCTAATATATCAGTGACAGGAGGTCTGGATTTGTGGCCGACTGGTGTAATTACTCCCACTGAGGCACTGTCAATAGGATTAAAATAAAGATTCTGGACCTGTCCATCGTAGAAGAGGTCAGCAACACTAGCAGTAGGAGTACCGTTTCTGCAAGCTGTGCTTTCAGTCCTGAGTTATGGAATCATAGACATTAATATGAAACAAATATTTGAAAGCTCCAGTGGAGAAAGACTAGCCTTTTTTCTCAATTATCTAAAATATCCATCTGTAATAAATAATCTAACAGTATCCACCTATGTCCTGACTGTACATATGTGTATGTTAATTTTCAAATGTATCAGAGACCCAGAGAATTTCAATTACGGAACAATCCATTTTGCATTTTATAATTAATAAAGTCATTGCAGCTGCATAACTTCATCCAGGAAACATCTACACAAACTTCTTGTGTATACATAATTTCTATGAAAAGTGGGTAAGCTGAATTGTCTTTAATGTTTGCAGGCTTGGGGAGGGTAGAAAGGTAGGGAGTTGTTTAGGGTAATGCAAAACAAATCACAAGCATGGAGGCTTATTTTCACACAGGTATAAACCAAATACTAGCCACCATCTGTAGGAAAAAACAATGTATAGGATCACTTTAACATATAGTCAACTTCATTCATATGAAGTTGAGGGAGGAAGCCAAGGGAAACCTGAGCTCTCCCAATGTGGGCAGACATTTTACTATGGTTTTCAGTGGGACCAGGCTGTTACCCCAAGTTCCTAAGTAATACACTGTTGTTGAAACACTGTGATTACTGCTTTGCCATCCTTTTACACTGACTGTGAAAAAGTATAATTTTTTAAATATTAGTTTTGTATTCTTTAGTGGCATGAAACTATAACATGTGCACCACTAGAACTTACTTATGGTGGCAAACTCAGGGAGCGGTGACCAAAACAGAATAAACAGACAAGTTGTTTTGCTCTGCTGGCATGGTATGTAATTTTTATTTTTCTCACTTCACACCAGTCTACTTTTTATAATGGGATCAAACAGTAATTAGTGCAGCCACCTCCTTGCAACTCATTGTTTCATTATTTTCATATAAACTCAAAAATTATTATCAAAAGCCATTTTCAGTCAAGTGTCTAACATGCTGAAGCTAATGTGTGCCCTTTCAATCTTAAGGTGGTATGTCACCTGGAAGCCTTATATTTCTATAGATGGAGTTTTATTTTTATTATTTGTTTGTATTATTGTAGTAGCAAATAATTCTCTTGATTAATGTGTCACTGCCCTACAACTGTATACTCTTTCTCCTTTGGTTATATAAACATCAGCAGTGACACATCATTCATAGCCCACACCATATTTCAATCAGCCCTCCCAATTTAAGTTCCCTTGCTCTCCTAGGAGCGAAATGAATCTTCATAGTGTTTATAATAGGAAAGGTTAGATAAAAATGAATGCTCCTTTTTTTTTTGTTTTACCTGTCTCACAAGAGGGACTCCAGACTTCTGTTTGATGCTCTCTACTTGTGGCTTTGCGATATTCCATTATTTATAGTATTTGTATGGGCCCTGACAGATGGTGACATATGATAAAAGTATTTGAGCGGGTACCATGCACTGACACTGCACCCTTTGCTAGCCATGTACCAGACCCTACTGTCACAATACGTGCTTGTTATGGATAAATGCTACTGGACGTACAAGAAGAAAGCAACTTAGTCCAAGCCAAGAAAGACTGTTAGTGTCCTCTTCATCGTATGCAGACAGAGTGCTATACCAGTTTATCTAGGGCTTCTAGGCAAGGAAGTTTAAATATGGAATGACAATGCTCCAGTCAGTTTCAAACCACATTTCTTCACGGCATAAGCAAACTCTCTCATCTGAGGGCTGCTTGCATCATCTTTGTATTTCACAGTGGAATTCTGCCAGTTTCCCAATGAGAGAAATCTCTTTGCTTTGAAGAGGAGGTGGGTATGGCTGTCGCAGACTACTACATAAATCCAAGGGACTGGACAGCCCTGAAGGGGGGTCACTGATGGTCAGTCCGTAATGGTTGTGAGGCTCAGGTATTAAGCAAAAGTCTGCCTTGGCTGAACCATAGCTTTCTTCTGTACTTACCGATAATTTTGTAGTATATGGGGAAAGAATTAACAACTAATTTTTGCATTATTTGAAGACTGGCTTAGGTTCGGCTTCTAGGTGTTGTCTGTGCCTTTGTGCTGTCAGTAAAGTTGACTGGTCTTGGTTTGAAACCCTTTCCTGGAACGTCTAAGACATTAGAACAGCTGTTTGGACAAAATGGGAGCTTCATCTGGGAAGAGCTGTTCTGTTAAATTAGCAGCTGTAAATGACACACCACAGTGAATGGAAGTGTTTTTATTTTGTGTTGGCTCTCTTCCCTTTTCCCCCCACCCTTGTCTTTTCCAGTACTCCAGAAGCCCTTCATTAGTAAAACTACTCCTGAATCTTAACTTGTTTGGGGAACATCAATTAGTTCACATTTTACTCATATCAACAACAATGAGAATTATGGCTACAATGTCAAAAGGGCCGCCTCACTGTTTACACTCTTCTGCTTATCTCCCTTCATTGCTAGAGTTCTGTACCTAGATTGACCATGTAGACTCCCTTCATAGGGAAGAAGTGGTGCTGATGGGTGCTGTCCTGCACTAATACTGAAACTGATCTGATCAGAGGAAATTTGGGTTGCCTCAAACTTTGCCATGAGATACTTTTGTGGAACAGTACCTGTATTTAGCACCTTTAAATTTGCATGTACAAAGCTCCCAGTAATGTTTGGCTAATGTGGGGTGTTTTTTTTTATGATTAACATGTTTTCAATGTTGCTTATGGAGGTAGTGGCAGTGGGGATTTTATACCACATGTCCCTTGATCTTAAAAATAGTCTAAGTTATCACACCTTTACAAGTGGCCCATGCAGCACCCTCTCTTGGTAGTTTTTAGTTGTAAGTTTCTCAGCAAAAACAATGATATATGTTAAAAACACATATAGATTCATAGCTCTCCATTTTTTTTAGCAATAAAAGTATTTCACTGCTAGGCTGAAAAAAAGCAAGTTTTCTGGCTTAATGAATAAAAATGGGAAAATAATTTAGTCATATTCCTCCAATGAGTATTTTACATTATTATCTGTACCCCTGTGTACCCTTCATTCTAAAGAACTATTAAGATTTTAGAAATCCTTTTTAAAAGCACTGTTTTCATACTCATAAAAATTTTAGTGCTGGAATATTCTGCCCCTTGTGCTTATGGGGGGTATAAGCTGAAGGCATAGTTATTACATGTCATCTCAAGCCTCTTACTGGAAAGAAACCCAATGGAATAGTATCATGGTATGAGTGCCTGAATCTACCACCTACGGTATGCTATGCAGGAGAATGAATGGCTTTCAGTCATATAAACTAGTCACAGACATTCAGATCCTTTGAACTCTAATAAGAAATTCACAATTACATTAAATAGCAAGTGACTAAGCCTATAAATGTCTTGATCAAGTCATCAAAGAAAAAAGAAAAGGTTTTTTTTGTTCAGGTTTTGTTATTGCTGTCTGAAATTTCTGGTTTACCCTCTGCATCTTTGCTTTGTAAGGTTCCCTGCTGAGAAGGACAGACTGGAAACACAGTAGGGATCTTCGGCTTTTAAGTTGCTCTTTGCTTGCTGGGGACTGCACATTGGTAGACCCAATTTGTTCAGACCCAATTTGGTGTATTTGTTCAGTGTTTTGCTTGGTATGAGAAGAATATGACTATTTAAGAAAGGCAGGGAACTATTATTTGGTAATTTTATCTACATTTCAGTTGCAAGTATTAAAAGACCAGACTGAAGTTTAAATGCATGTCTTAAGGTAAATGCATACAAAGCTGTTCAGCTTTTGTAGTCTTTGTCTTTGGTCAGGTGAATTAAAATGTAAAAGGATAATTCTGAGGTAAATTTACCACAACTACGAATTCATGTGTCATGTTTATCCAAAGTGTTTCTCCAAAAATTTGTTCTGTCCTCTTTTCTAAATAGCATATATAGCAGCTATGGTGGTAGAATCAAATTATAGCATGTTTTACAAGCAGGGCTAGATTTTCTTCTTATGCAGACTTATACCCCTTTGTCAAAGTCAAAGGATACATGATTTGCATACTAATTTTCTCTGCCAGGTGATTTAACTTCCGTGCACTGATTTTTTTTCAGCCAAACAAACTCTAAATTTTACTGTGATTTCTGTCCTTTAGGCATTTTTTTTCTTTAGAAAGTTAGCGTATTGATAGAGAGTAACAGAGGGACAGAATTTTCTGTGATTTTATACTAGTATGATCCATTGTTGATTTACCTAATTCATCTACTTTAATCTGCTGTTATATTAAGTATTACCACTGATTTTTTCCCTCAGATTAATCTGATTTTTTCATCAGATTAAAAGTCATGTCGCTGTAGATACTGTGGGTCCAGCCCAAAGGCTATTGAAGTCAAAGACACTTCTTACTGACTTCGGTGAGATTTAGATAAAGCTTATTGTTTTCATCCTCTTTCCATCACTGCAGTACCAGATAAATGAAATTACTGTTCCAAATATCAGTGTCTTTGTATACTTTGCATACTTTGTTTTGAGAAGATATCCAAGCAAATATGAATATAACCAAAGTAAATTCTCTCTCTCTGAATTCGAAATGACTATTTAACTAGCTTTAGTATTTTGATACCTAATACTAAGTTTTAACCACTGTCCCTTTTCTTTGCGTACAGGTGATGGCTTAAAAGGTTAAACTGTGTGTTAGTGTTGGAAAAAAAGAATAAAATAGTGTGATTTAAAAAGTGTCTGCATTATTAGAAAGTTCTGGAAGACTTTTGTGTTCTGTTTTTCATTTTGTCAGTGTTTGTAAATTTGCTAATAATCTCCATGCTGAAATGGACTTTCAGTCTGTTTCCAGTTTTAGTGTTGTCTGATGCCCACTTTACCTCTTCCTCATTCCCACACCTCCCATAGTTTATACCTTTTTGAGCTGGCTTTCTATGTTGCAGCTCTCTGCTTAACAGCACCATTACAGGTGTGTTTTATGGGTGGTTCTGCTTTGGTAACTGTGGCAGTAGCTGAAAGAGGTTCTGGAACATAACGTGTTTTACTTCCATGGATTCACAGCAGGCAAACCAAAGTATGAAATGATCTTATTATCCTATTTCCAATTATCTACCTTTTAACTTGCTCTTGAATGTTTTAGTAAATTCGTTTCAGCTTAGTTATCACTCTTTGTGAAACTGGATAAACCAATTGTGTAGCTTACGCTCTCTACCCTCCTCCTTTCTGCTTGTTCAAACCAGCATCATCTGTCCAACAGGCTCCTTCTTTCCTCAGGATAAGTGTTCTCTGGTGGGTTACAGCTTCTTTGGGTTTCTCAGATGAGAAAAGAGTAACCTTTACTCCATTAATTCCAAATCAACTAGTTGAGATACCAGAAACATTTCAGTGGCCTTAGAGCAGAGCTTCTCCAGACTATTCTTCCCTTTTTTAGGCCTATTGGAGTCGTCCAGCTGTTCCTCACCATTATTATGCTTTTCTTTGATGAAAAGCAGATGCTTGTTATTTTTCTGTGACACTGTAAAAATATTGTGCTGCCAACTGCTGAACTACTTGTAGTATATGCCTAATATTATAGAAATGCCACAAAACCATTAACATTGTCGACTGAAGAAAAAGGAATTGTGAGCATTATATCTTACTTGCACCAACGTAACAGAATGGGTACTTAGAAATTTACAGGAATGAGTACGTCATATGACAGAAAAAAAAATCAGAATAGTACTCCATGTAAATCTAAACATTAATTTATGTTGTTCTGTCTTAGCTTGTGGTCGTGGGTTCTACAAATCCTCCTCACAAGATCTGCAGTGCTCCCGCTGCCCTAGTCACAGCTTCTCTGACAAGGAAGGATCTTCAAGATGCGATTGTGAAGATAGCTATTACAGAGCACCTTCTGATCCACCATATGTTGCCTGCACAAGTGAGTCAGTTGTGAGTTTAATAGTAAAGGACGTTGCTTAACCAACCAGGTGCACCCACTTGTAGCTAGTAGTTTCGGTTGGCTTTTCCTGGGTTTGAAAAGTACATTTAGAACAGTAAATGAAATTGAAACACAGAGGGGAAAAAAAGTTGACAATGTATATCAGCATAAATATAATTTTCATGTTTGCTTGATGTAACATTAGAAAACATTGAATGTTAGGTAAGCGTGTAAGTTATTGTAATAGATGTAGGCATAGATTTCCCATGGCTGTAGAATTGTTGTAGGCAATGTACTTTGTGTGATATAATGCCAAAATGAGTAACATGAAAAATGAAAAGTAACCTGTGAAGATCTGAGCTTTTGTGAAGATCTGATTGAAATGTAATTAGATCTAGCTTAGCCTTCTAACTGCAAATAGGCTAGTCTACACAGATTAGTTGTTCAGATAGTGGAAGTCTCCTAAATCCAAAGCAGCACCAAATATCTCAGTAAATCATAGCAGAGCTGATATTAAAGGACTAGATGCATTTGACGCAGTATGTTTTGAAGAGATGAACAAATCTCATACTTGGGAAGACCATAAAAGACAACCTTTAAGGTACATTAACCAATCCTTTTAATTACACGGAAGAGAAATGGCTAAAGTTTGTTGCAGTAAATATACAGACGATTGTTATTCTGATGCCTTAATGGAAAATAAATAAAGCTCTTGCCAAGTGAGTTCAAGGAAGCTTTGTGCAGCTTATACTAAAATTAATGTAATGTTTATGTTAAGGAAAATGCTTCAACTATTTTCTCTCTCAGTAATTAAAGTTCTAGCTACATGTCCCATTGTTGTTCTGTGCAATTACCCTGGACTTCCTTTGTGTTACGTAGGACCTCCATCGGCACCGCAGAACCTCATTTTTAATATCAACCAGACTACTGTGAGTTTGGAATGGAGTCCTCCTGCTGACAGTGGTGGAAGAAATGATGTGACCTACCGCATTTTGTGCAAGAGGTGCAGCTGGGAGCAGGGTGAATGTGTTCCCTGTGGGAGTAACATTGGATATATGCCCCAGCAAACTGGATTAGTAGATAACTATGTCACTGTCATGGACCTGCTAGCTCATGCTAACTACACTTTTGAAGTTGAAGCTGTGAATGGGGTATCAGACTTGAGTCGTTCCCAGAGGCTTTTTGCAGCTGTCACTATTACCACGGGTCAAGCAGGTAAGTGATCATCATTTATGAATCACAGCATTGTGAGGCTGAGAGAAATTGGGAACATGCAAACTGCAGATGCAGTAAATCAGGAGCATGTTTGTGTGTTCTGGCTCATTAATCTTTTCGCTTTGCCAACTAGTTAGTTTGAGCTTATACTATTTAATGTTAACCTGTCCTGTTTCTTGGCCTCAGGATTGCTTTTGGAAAGCATTTGTGAAACACGAAGAAGACATACAGCTTTATTTTTAAATAGATTTTCTGAACTCTGCAATTTTTTTTCTTCTAACGTCATTGTAGGTCATTCCCTAGTATTTGAAGATAAAAACTGATGTTACAATCCTAAACCTTTCTGAATTTAAAATGTTATGGGACTCCTAAGTCACTGGAAGATCATATGGATATCTGATGGTGTTTTCAGTGTTAATGTTTTCCCTCAGGATAATGTTTCTAATTTATCTTATATTTCCAGATATTTGATCATGAGATTCAGTGAAAGCATGATGATTATTCTTTGTTTCTTCTACTTATCATAATCTGACAGGTGAAATGTCAGAGAAAATAAAATCAAACTAGCATAACCCCCCAGGGGAAAAGAGGGGCTTTAGTCATCTGCATGCTGAGTGAAAAAAAAAAATTCTCTGATTTAGGTTTCTGAAATGATGAGTTGCCTGTTGTAAAAAATTATAGGCCTCTGAATCTGCAATAGCACACTGTAGGCTTTAAGAGAGGATAGTAAAACTAACCTTTATATATTGAACAAAATTTCTTAAACCAAACATTAGTTGGAAGATCTGGCTTCCAAAGAAATACCTTAAAACAAGAAGTGAATAACTGATGCTTACTGTAAGAACAGGCTAACCAGTGTTTCAAAGGATACTTCATACTTACATTTTGGAGGAGATTTAAATGACTGTGATCAGACTATTCTTTTTTAGTGCAGTAGAAATGATCCCCTGCAGTAATGCTTTGAATTGAGGACAAATTCACCATACAGGGGAAATGAACAAGAAGGAAAACCTAGTTATTTTGCACTTTAAAGGTGGTAATCTCAAAAAAAGGGAAAAAAATAAAGAAAAATAATTTACTTTAAACCCTTCTTTCCCTCCCCGAAATTTAGGATGGTTTATATACCTGTTAAAGTTAGGCTGGAATATTTAAGGGATGCTTAATTTCCCCACAGCACTTCTCCTGGATTCCAAATGCAAATTATATATTATTTTGGAACCATCCCTGTTACTTAAAGAATTGATCTCTGTGCTCGTTCGGTTCTCAGAGTTTATGATGAGATTTTGAGCACACTTACCCTGAAACTATATTTGCTCTACAGATTGTATTGTTTTGGCACGTTAACTTTTCATCTTTAAAATAATTCTCTGTAATTCTTCAAAAGTGCACAGATGCACAGTGTTCTGCTCTCTGTAGATGTCTGCTCAGAACTACCACCTGAAGAGGACTTTTCTGTGTTTAACTAAATCAAATGGGCTTTAGTTATGTGCTTTGATGGTTCAGTGGCACACAGGGTAAAAGAAGGAGAAAGCACAGTTTGGTGGCTAGTATTACGTCTGACAAAGATGAAAAAGCCTTAATCAGAAGTTTATTGTGTCATCCAAAGATAAATCATTATAGTAAATTCTCTTGTGTTCTCATAGTCATAGATATACAGGGTTTTTCAGTCCAGAAGACAAAATAGGGTTATCTGCTTTTAGCTAGTAAGTAACACAAGCTATATGATTTTATTAAGTGATCCTTGCATCAAGTCCAGACGTGTTAGTGAAACTATAGCTTGCATATATATTAGAGACAGCATCTAGATGTTACCTAGTGATTTCAGGTAATTGAAAATCCTTCACCCTTCCAGATGAGTTTTGTAGGAACATGCAACATGCAGCAGGAGACATGCTCTATTCCTTCTCTGCTCTCCACTTTGCTGTGGGATTGTGTGGGCAAGCTTTCCCACTGCTACAGTATCTAATACTTTCACTGTCAATAGAAAGGCTACTGAAGCTTTGTCTGTTTAGCATTTCTGAGTATCAGGTTTTAAAGGCTTTGAGTTGACCATCTAAAAGCAATATACATAGGAAACAGATTTTTTTTTTTGAGTAAAAATGGCTTTAAGCTCTCTTTGTTGCAATTTTCTCCATCTGTAAAATGAAGATAACCCCTAGCTTTCCTAACCAAGCTGTTCAAGATTTTCTGATCAAAAGTGTCATATAAATGCAGATTTTTTTTTTCACCTGAGTTACAAAACTCTTGTTAAAGAAAAGCAGTCTTTCAGAACAAATGTATTCACCAAAAGGAGAGACCTCTTTTACATTATTTTTGCAACAGCATGTTTTGGATCCTAATACTGATTTCTTTGGTTTCTCAAGAAGGAAAATATTTTAGGTGGAGCAGATTGATGACTATAATTGAACAGAAAGAGACTGGTTGCTCAAAGGAGACTGTTATGCTTCTGTGCTATTTTATTTTGCCATGGAGAGAAAGAAAATGTTGGATTTATTTATAGCCAAGTAAACTAGGATTCATGCAGCTCTCATTTGTTACTGTGTGACTGTTCTATACTTTTGGCAAAATGACTTTTTCTATGCCCATATTGCTTTTCATGTGCGTAAATGTGTCTAACTAAACCTTCTTCACATGTTATTATGCTAGCACAATAGGTGGCTATATATAATTACTGGGTTCACCAGTTGCACAGAGGCTTTTTTTCCTTTTGTAGTTTTGGTTTAATTGAATTGATCCTTTGTGGCGATGTTCACAAAATTCAAATCATTGTGTAATGATAACAGGAAATTATTGATAAAAGAATGGGGTTATGGAATACATTCAGTGTTCCTTCACCCACATATAACAAGCTTCTGATGAGACAAAGAGAGCATGTCACAAAAAAGAACCAGGTGGTTGATAAAACACTATTTATATTTGTGGAAATAACACAATAAAATGACTGCGAGTGGGTAGGTAGCATTTCACAGTGCTCACATATATACATATGACACATCTCTATTCATTTCTTGTGTTAAAAAGACTTTGTGACTAGGCTATCAGTTGTCATATGGGATATTTTTTATTCTACAGCCAAGAACTATGAGGCTTTTTGTTTTGCTTCGCTTTGTTTTTTTTTTGACAAAAGCATGAAAGCACTGAGCTGTAATCTGAGGTAAAGGGTTAAGTGCACTAAGTTCCCCAGGAGTAAACCATCTTGTTTCATGTCTTGCTTATCCAGCATTATATAAAGAATACAGGATGTCATCCCAGTATTGCAAGCTGATCTATGTGAACCCCTGTATCTTTGTAGAATTCACGTTAAAATGTGGCTAAGCTCTACTTACAATAGGTGAATGTACTCAAGAGCTGCAGCTGGCAAACAGCTGACAAACACTGCCTTTGCAAGCTTGTCGAATAGTTGTTTGCAAAAGATGAAATATACCACTTCCCTAATGAGATACATGCCTTTCAATGGTACTAGTAGTTCCTTTTGGTTCATCAAATTCCTTTCCAAATTTTACATTTTTCCATACAACAGTTAAAAGTCTAGTGGAATCAGGTAGGTTTCATGGCAGATGAATATTTGTTGGATTTTGGCAATTATGCACTTTCAAACCTTTAAAAAATATATTTCAATAACAATTGTATATTTTTTTCTGTTAACACTTTTACAAAAATGGTGTGTTTTTAAGACTGTCTTGCCAGATACTTTCTTCTGGAATTTATCTCAATAGACAATGGACTGATCTCTGATAAAGGGTGATATTCACCCAACCTAGTTTGACTCTCAGAAAACTTAAGATAGGTTTGATGAATCCCAACATTTATCAAGGTAAATTTAAATTTAATTATCTGTCCTGAGCCAGTTTGAATTTTCCATGTAGTCATTGGAAAGAAAAAATCCTATCTAAAGGGACATTCATCATGACTTTTTACTGTAACCAAATATGACAAACAAAAGTTAAAATTTAATACCAATGCATCTTCCCAAATGTACTTTCTGTTTGTATGTGGGAAGCGCGTGTTAATGCTTCCTCCTTCTTTGCAGCAAGGGTAAGGTGCCCCACAGCACTTTTAGGTCATGCAGCGCTTTCAGATGCACTTAATGCTGACAACTTAAAGTGTTTAAAGAACCCTGATTCAGTTCCATAATCAAAGCTTACACTTAAGAATATTTTTTTAGTTACAGTTCATTTTGTATATGTTGATTTGCTTTTCCTTTTTTATTTTTTACATCTTGGAGTTCAATTTTCAGACCTTTTCCTACAGAAAACAAACATCCATTTTCACAGTTTAACACAGGGGAGACACTTTGCATTCTCCTACACTACCTTCTTCTTTTGTTATTGCTGCTGATAGTTTTTCTCATTTTTTCCTTCTGTTCACATTTTCCCCAGCTCTCAATTATCTCATTTTTTAAAGTCTCCTCTTTCATGGTCTCTGTGCTATTGACCATCTATTTGTTTCCTGTTCCCTGTCAGTCTCACTTTAGCCTAACTTTTTTTTTCAGCAATGAGCTTTCCCCCAGCACAGGCAGCAATCAAGATTTATGCCTGTGGCTTTCCCAGTTGCTTTGACCTCACCATTCTAGTCCTATTCTCACTTCTGTCCTTTTCCCAGATCATTCTGATATCTTCCCATTCTGCCACAAAGCTGTTTTAATCTATTCATCTACACCTTCCATCCAATATTCGCCTTTGGTGTTACATGACAGCTTGTTACAAATAGCTTCAGTATTCAACTTAACGTTGCTCTCTGTTTTTCCGATTTTAATGGGCTTCCTTTAGCTTCAGATTTCATTTGATATTTCCTGTTTGTGACTCTACTTTTTAAGCTATGAATCATCTTCTAGCCTTCAAATGTAGATAAGCTTTCCCACATTGATATAACAACATTTGTTTATATATTTAAAAACAATGCTTCATGTAAAAAGAATCCAGATTATAAAATTAATATTTTTCTTTTCTTTTATATGAAATGTGTTTCACCTAGTGTGCCGGGAGAATTATTTTAAATAGAAAATCACTCCTTACAACTTGTGTTCCCTGACTGCTTTTCGTTAAGTTGTGGGATTTAGAAACATATAAGTTATGATCATTGTACTTTGGGTTACCATTATGCTTAGTTTACTTAATTGAAGCTACATAGATGTTAGTGCTTATTCTTAGTAATATTTAAGATGTATTTTAGTCTGGTTTTCCTTTTTTCTAGACCAGTAGGTAAACAGCATAGTTTTGTTAGTGTTCTGCACTCCCTGGCCACCAGCTGAGAAGGGTAAAACTAGAGCACAAATTAGTTACATGTGGTAGTTATTATTATTATAGTTTTTTTGCATGTTTTTTTTCAGTACATGTAAAAGCTGGTTTGAATTATTTCTTTGGAGCTCTTACCTGTTGATCTTCAATCACATTGCCCTGGACAAATATCACAGATACCTTGTGATATTTGTCAGTAAGTCATAAATTCAGTAGTAACTGAATTTATGCCCGAATTAAACTGATTGATAAAAACTTGGTAAGAATTCTGGTCCCAGAATAGCAAATACTATTGGGTCAGGGAAAGCAGTTTGTTCATTCCCTGATTGTACTCGGTCTTTTATTATGTAGTGAAATCTGCAAGGATGTAAAAATACTATAGAATTTCTAGTTTAGCGCATTGTTTTAAGATTGATAAATAATTTTTCTATGATTTTCAGAAGGAAGGAATCATCTATATAGGATATAATATGGTATGATACATGATATTTGACAGTTTTCATCATATTTTGTATAGATATAGAAAATAATATATATCTAAAAATTTGAAATGACAAGCTATGTGTTTTATAAGAAAATTTACTACAGAATAGCCAATTGATAGTAATTATTTTTTCTAGTATTTATTTCTAATTTGTTCTAATATTTTTCACTGAAAGATAAAAGGGAAAGCAAGAAAGCAAATGTTAGCTGTGTTGCTTAGGGTCTGATCCTGCACCACTGAAGTCAGTGGAAATTTTGTCATTGACTTCAATAGGAGCAGGATTTGAACCTTATGCTCTATCAGAACACACACGAACCAAAGCAATAGGCACTCTGTCATCCCGAAAGGAAAGTCTAACTTTGTAGCACATTTTGATTCTGACTGTAGCATATTTTTGTAACTGGAAGTAATCTGAATTGTTCTTTTTTACTATACTAAAGGATTTTTTTTTTTTTCAAAATAGGTCTCAGAACTGTCCAACTTCACCTTAAAAGCTTTTTAGAAATAGATGTAATAATTTTCACTAAGTTTTTCTGGTAGAGACTATGTGAATTTTACAATATTTAGAAATAAAAATTATGCCTCTTAACTTTCCCATTCACTGAGCTATTGAAAGAGCAGTTTATAGCAGGTTATGTCACCACAGTCAAATCTCCAGTACTAAAGCATAGTTTCACCAGCTACGCAACAAATAAGTATGTACTCGAGGAAGAAAATAGGTGATATAAAATAATAGTTAGCCAAACAAAGGAGGGGTTGTTTGGTAATTTGACATGAAGGACTAGGAGCCCTAATGTTAAAATATGAGCCAGACATCTCCTCAATGCTTATGAGTTACACAAATTGTTATCTTAAAAGCAGTGATGAAAAATTAATACTGACCTTGAAAAGAGAATGTATGTGTTAACATCATGTTTCCTATGAACAGTCCCAGAAAGGTTTGTAAAATAAGAGAGCTCTACTAGTGACACCTGCTAGGTGGGGGTTTAGCCCCTTGTAAATATGCCTGGCTTATTTTATTTCATCTATAGTTAGATTGTTTCTCATGGCCATAAGTCCTTTTGAACTAAATAGCACTCTTTGAGCTTTATTATACACTTTGGGGACTCCTGTATATAGTTCTTTGAAGGCTTGGCTAACCTTAAAGACTTTCAAGACACATGTAGTACAAAGACAAGAAATCACTTGATACATTTATACATGGTGATACGCAGTCTAGTGTAGCTAATTAACTCGTGCATATAAGGAACAGTTCCATAGACCCTTGATTTTGGCAGCAGAACTGTATCTCCAGATCTTCCTTTTTCTGCTTCCTGTGAACTATAATATGGTAACAGGATGCAAGATGTAGATAAGTGCTGAACACTATCAGTAGGATCTCATGACCTCATTGTTATTTGTTTTGCGTATTACTCACATGTATCATTCTCTTACCAAAATGATGTTATGGTGATGATTATGAAATCATAGGCAAGTATTTGTCCAGAAACTTTAGAATGTCAATGGGATGTGTTGTAGCTATATTGAGACCTAAGAGTAAAAGAGAAATACAGTGGGGAAACTGGCAAAAGAGAAAAGCCTGCTCTGATTCTGTCACAGTATTTCTCAAGGATAACTTTTGTTTGGTTGAGCTTCCTGTTTCTTATTTGTAGCTAGTAACAACACAGAGCTGGCATCATAAAAACACAAGGAAGATTTGGTTTTCAGTACTTACAAAACCTATCTGAACTCCTTCAATGAGCAATACTGTGAAATAGTGATATTAGTAGGACAGAATAATGCATAGTGTTTGAATTAATCTAGCCAAAACCCACTGTGCTCATGAGTTCTGAGATCTTACTTCAGTATGGTGTAATTTATTATTAAGGTGTTTTATTTCTTTGTTATTTTGCCCGGACCTAACAAAGTTCAAAGAAAGAGTACAATCTTATTTGTAGCAAAATGTGACATTAGAAGTTTTGTCCCTGAGTTTCCAAATATATGATAATTTGCTTCAGGCCTTTTAAAGATTTCAAGTACCATTGTCATTAGAACAAACAACTGTCTATGTGCACGGATGTTTTCTTCAATGGGAAGCAAGCATCGCTACTGAAAGACACTATTCCAAATGCATAAGTACTACCAAACATGAAGTCCTGATTGAGGTTGTATGTAGTAAGTTAAAAAATTATTTGACTGTAGCGTCTCTGTAGAGTGAAGCATTTGATGACATGTGACATGGAGCCAGCCTACTGTAATAACTCCTGTGGAAATTGTTATAAGGGAGGGATAGCTTGTACAGGGAGAACCGAAGACGGTTCTCCATAAAGGTTAAACTATAGAACAGCTACACATGCAACTTTGAGATGGGAGAAATTCCTAACACTATTTCCTGTGCAATAGCTAGAAGACCTTTGTGGCAAGTCTATCACATGTAGTGTAGTTAGTGCACCAAAAATGCACTGTAGGAAGAGACAAAGAATGTCTTGAATAAAGAGCATTCTTAAAGTGAGTTTCAAGCCCACCACTTAGGGATGAAGTTCAGTCTCATAATTAACTGTCTAGAAAGAGATGTAGATTCGTCCATCATTTTAAGACAGTGTATTTCCAGTGTGCTTTATACATGTATTCTTATTAGAAATACTGTTAGAGGTTCTGCTGCTGTTCTTTTGGAACAGACCATATTTATTCTGTTATTTATATTCTAGTTATTGCATGTGCCATCAACCCTGTTTTTTTAGAAGGAAAAATAGAGTTTTGGCTTTAACGGGCCCTCGGCTGAAAAATACAAGTATTCTGGTGCATGGCTTTTTGGCAGATTAGGGGGTATTAATGATCCAAGAATGAATAGTTTGTTTCTGGGAGGTAACAGTGAAGATAGAAGTTGGGAAGTCAGAGAAAACTAAAGATCTGAGAAGACCTGCCCTTGATCTTTCGGATACTACTGGGGTAATAAGAAGAGGAGCTATGTTCCTTAATCGCAGTAGCTGTTGCTGACTTACCCACGATGACAGCTCCATGGGTAGCAGTAGATTTTTCAGATGCTGGAGTAATCTGGGTAATTAATAAGTCTGAACTGCTTTTTGCCACCTCTGACACATTGCTGCCTTTTTAGTTTCTTCTCCTTTGCCTGTGATATGCATAGGGCATATTCCTAACTGAACACTAATATCTACTACTCTTTAGTGTATGATTTTTTTTTTTTACAGTTTGGCATTCCTATAGTCTTTCCCCTTATAGTCAAAATGTATGCTTGGATCTATTGCTAGAGGAAATTCTCAGGGCAATTTACTGAGGAAGCCATGGTTGAAGGCTGCAGATTGACAACAATGAAAGTATTATAGCGAGTTCAATAGTTAATGTTAAGGTAGGAGATGTTGATTATCTTTTCCTTTGCTTCATTAGTGATGGATGGAAGCAAATTTGATGCAGACAGCAATCTGGTGGAGTGATTCAGAGCTATCTATGAAAACATCTGTACTAGTCCACCAATGCAGTAAATTATAGCTACAAGCAAAAGACATTGATCCAAGAGGATCATTAACAACTTTAACCAACTGATCCAAGTAATAGGGTAAATGAGAGAATGCTATCAAGATTTGATTTTTACAGCTGTCTATTACAACTGCTAAAACATGATTACCACTTTCAGTTTCAACCATTTTATGACTTAAGTTTGGTATATTCTATTGTGGCCAACCAACAAGGATCAATTAAGTAGTAAAATACACAGGAAAAAAATTGCCCAGCTATCATGCACTCCATTTACCAGGAGGTCAGTCATGAAGAGAGAGGTAATTGCTGCAAGCCAGCAAAATTAATCGGGGATGAGCCAGAAAGGATGATGTATGTTCTGTGACAAAGTATGTGACAGAGATGTACGCATAAACCTGTAGCTGCTTGCTTTGTTGAGGACACAAGGACGAGCGAAGGAGACCTGTAAAAAACAATTAGCATGGTTCCAGAGTGAGAAATTCTTAATTATCCATAACATGTCGACATCAGATAATTAGTGTCCCAATTTTTAACAATATTTGATCGTTAACTACAGTAGAATAGGAAAGATCAAGAACATTTGTCTGAGCTAAGTGTTATATAACCATGTCTGTATGTGAGCATAAGTCAACTAAATCATGTCCTAAATTTAAGATCATAACAAGCCGCATTTTATATTTTCATAAGGTAGCTTGTTTGTGATAGCAACCTACAAAATAAAGCAGGCTCTAATGACAGCTGTAGTTTAAGCTCCCTAGCTTGCTGCTTTTTGATCTGTACATATAAATTTTCACAGCAAGCAGCTGACTGAGTCATATGACTCAAGACATTGTAGTATTAATGCTAATTAAGAAAAGGTTATTTTTATTTCAGTTCTCTAAACACGCAGGGCTACATGAGTGTGCTAAATATGTATCCTTCTGGTCATTTTTTTCAGCTCCTTTGTCCTCTGTCAACAGTTTTGACTAGTTTTTGGACAGAGAGGTAGAGATCTGAAACTCCTGCATGAAGTCAAAAGGCCCATGAATACCTGTCTTTTCTCAATGAGCTAAATCACAAGGCATGAGAATCCACACATGCAGAAATACAGAAAACTAAAAAAAAAAATTCACAGAACTGCTGATATTTTTCTGTTGTTAATTAAAGCAATCTTAGAAGTGTGGAATGGAATATTTCTTGTCTGATTTCTGTCTGGTTTCTGCCATATACAGACACAGAGAAGGAAAAAAAGAGGGAGAGATGCGCGCGCGCACACATGCATGCACACACACGCATACATGTTGTCTTAATCTTTTATTAAAATCAATTTCTTCGAGGCTGCTACTGTGTTTTTAAGAATTGTTAAGCCAGATACCACTTCCTCTGAAGTGAGCTTAAGATTCTAAGGACAGGGTCCTACTATTGGGCTTCTTAGCTTTTCTTTTTAAGGATGACCCTTGTAAACTTTTATCTAGATTTTCAACAGCTTTTTATGCATAATTATCCATTGAGCCCGGCATTACCTCTCACATGCATGCATTTGCAGTAGCAGACCATTCAGTTTCTTTATCTCTCATCTCATACTTGCTGATGGATCTATTTACTGTCTCTCCTTTTGACCTTTTCTGTCTGTCTGCCATCTAAGTATTCCTCTTTTTTGAGTACCTCATTTCCTAATGCATCATGGAGCACTTTTTTTTTTTCTGTAACACCTAACCTCCTTTCAGGCAGTAGTGACTGAGTCAGCAGGCCAGATTCAGAGCTAGTAGACCCTGGTGCTTATGTAGAGAAATGCAATTTACTTCACTAAATAGTCTATTAAAGCTCATAGAGCCTCTAATCATGGCTGAGAAATGTGGGTTGGATGTTAATATTTCAGAGCCAATACTCTAATGATCTGTCTCCGTGGACCTCCTGTGGAATTATTCCAAATATTCCCTTGTGTAGCTGAGATCAAAATTTCACCCTTAATTCTACTTTTTTTGTATTGCAGCCTAACTGGTAATGAAGAGGGAAAAGTGTCATTGGTCTTTATATTGTGTAGAGTTAATCATTTTAGGGGTAAGTGTTCTGCTCTTTGATGTTGGCATTAAACATTAGCATTTAAATCTTTGGTGGATATTTACATTGTTGTAGTCAGTGGAGATTGATAGGTTTCTTTAGGGAGTGATTCGGAACAGGAGCCAAATTTAGGGATTGTGCATTGGCTCGTCCTTAATTACAGAGGAAGCTTTAAATTACCTTCCCTACTTAGCCATTTAAATTAACTGCCAAAAGTTAATGACATGAATGCCCCCTTCCTCCCACCCCCACATATGCAAATGTTAATTTCTGCCACAATGTTAACATTAAATATTTACATGCTTCTATTTGTTTTCAAGAAAATACTAAACAAACAAGCAAATCTAAAAATAATTTATTGTCTTTGGGATTTGAAAACTCCTTAAAAACAATTTGCTAATCCTGTTAGTAATTCATGTTATTAAGACTCTTGGAGCCTTTGCCACTGATTGAATTAACTAAGGTGCTTAGTGAAGATATGCTTATATAGGTGTGTCTTAAAAATAGGGTTATTTCACTTGATTGTAATTTATAGCATTAATGTTAAAAATGAAAAATACTCATTCTATGCTTTCTTTTTATTTTAATGCTCTTTAAGAGACCCTATTAGAAGGGCTGCAAGTGCTTTACAATTTATCTTGTCTACCACAATGCAGTGATGACCACTAATCAGTGTTATATATTCTTGTGCAGGCAATAAATTAACTCAACCATGCAGTGGCATGGAACAATTACAAACAGATAACCTTCAACGAGCAATAAATAGAGCAAGTGAACTCCTTCACCATCCTCCTGGGAACCGTTTTTCAACTTTTGCCCTAGCAGGTACCCTAAGCTCTCAGAATATTTTACTTTGGAGAGTAATTTCTAAAGGCCAAAGAGGCCTCTGCTGGCTACAGCAGGGGTAAAGGATGGTGATGATCTCTCATCCCGTTTAGCAATCTGCAGATCTAAATCAATAGTTCAAACTCCACTTGATTACTAGCAGACAGGTGGTGGGACTCTAATGAAGCCAATATGTGTTCCCTGTTTACCAAAGCTATGCCTACAGAAAGGGAATCATGCATTCCTGGCATGTCAGGGCTCACGCTTGTAGCGTTTACCTTCTTTATCTCCCAAAACAACATGCCCACGATGAGATTGCCTGAACTACACCCAGCTCACTAGCCATGCTAATGGATTAATGGTATGGGCAAGCATGTGTTCATACTCCATCCTCAACTCTACCACAGTTTACTTTACTAGATTAAGTTTAATAAGTTTACTGAGCTATATTTATAGACTAGAAGGTCTATAAAATTTGATTTCTTGGAAAATTCTGTAGTAGGCTAATCTTAGAGTGATAAAACTATGTAGAAAATCAGCACGACTCCTTTTCTGGGGAAAATGTGACAGCTTCCAACTGCAGTGAAGTTGATAAACTACTGCTATGCTTCTTTTTGTGACATGATCCTAAAAACTTCTGTGAATATAAAATTCTCCCCTGGACTGGGAGCAGTCATGGCCAGTGTCATGAATTGTGTTTTCAAAAAGGGTTTTGGTTTCCATTGAGTATACAACACTTCGGTTTGGGAGTTCATATTTTTGAAGTTTACATCACTTTTCAGTACTCACTTAGATTTTAATTTCCTGTACTCACTATGAAACCTAGGGAAGGGAAAAACATTCAGAGGATGCAGAAAACATTTTTGAAGTTATTTTTGTAACATACAGAACTGTTGTTTCAAAATATGGAAAAACCTTAAGTATATTTTTGAGAGTAGAAATGAAGTAAAGGATTTAAAAACATTGTCTTCTTTCCTATTTATGGTCTGATTCAAAGTCAGTGGTAAGGTTTCCTTTAAACTTGTTAGGTACCTGAGACCTTAAAAATGACTATTTAGTATTATTAAAGACAAAGTGATGGTACAAAGTTACATTCCATTTAACTTCCACTGAGCAGTCAGAATTATCCTCATATCACAGCCTAGAGAGTTAGCCCCACATTTAAAAAAAAAAAACATTGAGAGAAGATGGTAATTATTCAACTATCATTTTCATATATTTTAATAATCCAAAAATAAAGTAGTTTTGAAATTTTCTGAAAAGAAATAGGATCTGGGAAATGCTTGCCCATGTAAATAACTCCATTTTTTTCAAGTAGGACATGAATACTTAAGAATTTGCATAAGCTAGCTGTGAATAATTATTTGATCCTGGTTTGATTTTTTTTTCTGCATTCAGAAATGCATTTAGTCAAATGTTTTAAACTTAATCAGTACATTTCAAGGGGAGCTTTGGTCTAAAAAAAGTGCTGTTTGACCCCTGTAGCAGTAGAAAGTAGAAAGTAGAACGTCCGTGATCTCTGTTATAGTGTATATCCCACAGGGTAGTATCAGTTGCCCTTTTGTTGTTGTAAGCTCTTTCATTTACTGTTTAAATATATTTAAGCTAAAGAGTTAATGACAAATTCAGGAAGTCTTGACTTAACAGTGATGAAGTGAGATGCATTTTGTGTCATTCAATGTACACAATTTATAACCCTGTTTAATTACCGCAGCATGTCCTCCACCTATAAAGATTGTACCCAGGGGACTAGTCAACTTATTAATTCATCGCTTGCCGCCTTTTGTGTTTGCAATACCACTTTATGGCAGAGAGATGTAGTAATTCGAAGGCTGCCAACTGACCGGTTCCGCTCTAACTGATCCTTTGTCTGCAGGCATGATGCTGATAACTTTTCTCAGGGTTCCTCTTTCTCAGTTGCTGTATTACCCTCCTGTCTTTTGTTTTATGATGGGAACAAGCATCCACAGTTACTGCAACTTCCAAGGAAGAGTGGCCTTCCACCAGTTAACCTGTAGCTCTTTAAAGTGCCTTTTGATTTATCAGTCACCTGATCCATCAGCCATGAATAATTTTCATGGAAGGTGCACTTTAATTACCTTCCCATTTGACTAGCATTATCATGCCCTATCTAGGTAATTAATCTCACAAAGTATCCAATTTCAGTCTTTATTGCTGCCAGGCAGGCCTTCTGAATTATATGTGCTTGAATGGCTATCTGGTCTGTTGTTAAACCAAATAGGCCATGAAACAAATTTTGGTCCCTATTTTTTTTTCTCTTTCCTTTTTTTTAATGTGTCTGTAAGGATGTTGTGGTCCAGTTGCTTTGGTTGATCTAGTTGAGATTTGTGAAATGTAAAGCAATGGTGGCTGATACAAAACCAATTAAAATAGCACAGATCACAAAAGTCAATCAGTCTCTGAAGAAACAGTTACCAAGTTGTGAATCTAGGTACCAAAACCAATCATTTTTTGATCTTGAATAATATATTCACACTCATTTTTAAAAAGGGTAGAAAGGACGACCCTGGGAATTACTGAATCATCAGCCTCACCTTTGTGCCTGGGAAGATCATGGGACAGATCCTCCTAGAAACTGTGCTAAAGCACATAGAGGACAGGGAGGTGATTTGAGACTGCTAGGCTGGCTTCACCAAGGGCAACTCCTTCCTGACTAACCTAGTGGCCTTCTATGATGGAATGACTACATCAGTGGACAGGGGAAGAGCTACTGATGTCAGCTCTGTGGACTTCTGTAAGGCCTTTCATGAGGTCCTTTTCTCTGAATTGGAAAGATGCAAATTTGATGGGTGGACTGTTTGGTGGATCAGCAATTGGTTGGATGGTCACATTCAGAGGGTGGTGTTCAATGACTCAATGTCCCAATGGAGACTGGTGACAGGTGGTATCCCTCAGGGGTCCGTACTGGCAGTAGTGTATAATATCTTCATCAGTGACACAGACAGGGGGACTGAGTGCACGCTCTGTAAATTTGCAAAGGACACCAAGCTGAGTGGTGCAGTTGACTTGCATGAGGGATGGAATGCCTTCAAAGGGACCTGGACAAGCTTAGAGAAATGGGCCTATGTGAGCCTCATGAGGTTCAAGAGGGTCAAGTGCAAGGTCCTCCACCTTGGTTGGAGCAACCCCCAGAATCAATGCAAGCTGGAAGATTAAGGGGTTGAGAGCAGCCCTCCTGAGAACGACTTGGGTGTACTGATAGATGAAAAGCTGGACGTGACCCAGCAATGTGCACTCACAGCCCAGAAGGCCAAATATATCCTGAGCTGCATCAAAAGAAATGTGGCCAGCAGGTCAAGGGAGGTGATTCTGACCCTCTGCTATGCTCTGGTGAGACCCCACCTGGAGTATTGCATCCAGAGCTAGTGCCATCAGCACAGGAAAGCCACGGACCTGTTGGAGCGGGTCCAGAGAAGGGCCACAAAATGAATAGAGGAATGGCACAGCTCTCCTACGAAGACAGGCTGAGAGACTTGGTGTTGTTCAGCCTGCGGAAGGAAGGCTCCTGGAAGACCTTACTGTGGCCTTTCGATACTTGAAGAGGGCTTATGAGAAAGATGGGGCCCAACACTTTAGCAGGGCTTGTTGCAATAGGAGAAGGCATAATGATTTTAAAATAAAAGAGGGCAGATTGAAACTAGATGTAAAGAAGAAATTTTTTACACTGAGGGTGGTGAAGCACTGGAACAGGTTGCCCAGAGATGTGGTAGATGCCCAGTTCCTTGGAAAAAATCAAGGTTAGGTTGGACAGGGCTCTGAGCAACCTGATACAGTAGAAGTTGTCCCAGTTCATTGCAGGGCTGTTGGATTAAATGATCTTTAAAGGTCCCTTCCAACCCAAACTCTTCTATGATTCTATGAACTCTGTATGCAGAAGAGTTGCTTTGTAGACTTGATGCATTCAGAGGATAAATTAGTAATGCTACTCCCAATATCAGATTAGAGTTTTGCAGTTGTATTCAGTTTTGTGTTTCATTGGTCTGTGGGTGAAAGATAGAACATTAAAAAACATACTGTTGAATGAGCAGATTAAATAACGTTAATAAATTTGTAGGACAGGTTATTCTTTTTTCTTATGCCTGTCTCAAAAATGGTGAAGAGTTAAGGTATTTGTAAAGCTGAACAAAATTACTGTTTTAGTTGGTAAAATAAATAATAGCCTAGTGAGACTGTTTCATTCAGTTGCCTATACTTTAGACACACAGTCTGTTTTGGAAAATCTTTTGTAATTTTTCTGAAAGTGTTTTTCCTTCTCCATTTCCCTTCCTATTCCCCAAAGAAAAATTTTAACAGGTTAAATTTTACAAAGATTTGGACAGAAAGCTGTCACCTCAGATACAGCTGTGAATTCCTCAAGAATTTTCACAAGTCCATTTCCTGGAAATAAATTTGGTCACTCTATCAGTGAGGCTGATAAGATTGTGTGTGTTACTTAAGTTTCATGTTTTGAGTACAGAACAGAGTTGTTGGGTTAGAAAATCATTTTTAACGGAATTAAGAAAGTGTGGAGATTATGAAATCTTCAGAAGATTTTTCTTTGTTTTCATAATTTTTAAGTTAGTCAAAGCAGGCTGTTTAATATGCCTATCTAAGAGCCTTTGAAATAAACAGACTGTTTTACAAGGGCACAATTGAACTTGTAACACTTTTCTTATTTAAGGGAGGTACATTTTTTTATAATCAGAAGTTCTCTATGCATGAAAAAATTTGGTATAATTGTGGTTTATGGTTAGAATAATTTTAAGGGAAAAAATCTGTAAATATTTAACTGGCTGAAAAGTGAAGGTAACTGTGTTAACCATGTAACTCTCATTTCTACCACTTTGAACTTCAGAAAATAAGAACAATGAACAACATGGAGATTGATCCTGCATTGTAAAATCTTTCACCTTTAGGTCACCGATTCGAATTCACTCAACCCAAGAAATGACCAATAATTGTTGCCATATGAAAGTTGTTTGTGAAGTGTGTGGAATTTAAATGATGATCTCAGTTCATTTTGTTTTTCATAAACATCATCAGAAGCAGTACTTTTGGCAGTCACCCAAAAGAGAAGGTAAGATTAAAGGAGCATAACCTTTTAAACTTTCCAGTCCTGGTCATGCTCCCTTTAGGTGAACGTAGTGGCTGCAGAATTTTAGGTTACTGATGTGAATTGTATTTATTCTATTTATTGTATCAACAGTACTTTAGTAGTTGTCAATTTATATATCATATTTTAATTATTTAATTTGAATGTTTAGGGGCAGATATTGGCCCAGTGTATTAGGCTGCCAGTCTCATGGATGCTCCTGCAGCTTGAATTACATTCAAACTGAAACGATTCATTGGCTATAAAAAGAAAACAATCAACTTCCTTACGTTTTTAAGCAGCTTTATGAAATGATAAACTCATCTCTGAAGTTTTGTTTGCAGTTTGCCAGGAATGAACATATTTTGGTCCTTTCTGAATGTCCCCTGCCATATATTCAGACTCAAATATTGCTAGTAGAGTAGCTATTTTCAGTCAGACAAATATAAAAAGCCTTGGAAAAAAGCTGTAAAGAACTTTAACAAAATATGGTCATTTGCAGAGCATGAAGGATCTTTACCAGCTGCCAAGCTGCTGAGCTTTAGCTTTGCTACTGTCTTTGAAGAGAAATGTAATATTTGGTCTGAAAAGTATTTGCATTCCCAAGTTTCACAGCTGTTGTTGAGACAAGATACAGCTTAATTAAACTTTCTCAGAAGTCTGTTGCTTTAACTTTCTTTAGAATGATGATAGAGCAAAAAACGTAAAAATATCCGTTTGGAAAGGTCATTTAAGGTACTGTACGGAAGCTTTTGTCTCTTAAGAAGAGAATGGTCTACTGGTTCATGCACTGCACTGGGGCTCCAGAGATCCATGATAAATTACATAGTCATTCCCTTAGGTGCCTGTTGTTACTTTAGGTAAATGAATTAATCTCTCCATGCTGCTGTTCTTCACGAGAAGAATGAGGATAATAGGACTTCCTTGCATCAAAGGAGCATTGTGAAGAAAAATCCATTAGCAACAGTGAGGTGTTTTGATACTGTTTTCCTCGTGGCTATATAAGTACTATGATAGGTTAAAGTTATCTGTCTTCCTCTGTTTCTTTTTTTTTCTTGTTAAATAGAATTAAGCTCTTGTTTTCATGTTAACCTAGAACTGTTGGTCTTCTTTGTTCAGTAATGGCCAAATTCTGGAACTCCTGTGAACCTCCCTTAACAAACTGTTCTTTCTGCCTCTGTTCTCCCTAGGAATTGTAATGCAAGACAGATTGTATTAGTAAAAAAGAAAAAAAAAAGAACAAAACAACCCCATACTAGTCCAGTGTATCACCTGCTTTTTAAGAAAGTTCTCTGACTGTAGCAGGTAGCAGAGTAAGCCCTTAAGGGTGTTTCAATAATGCATTTGCTTATTAAAAAAATACTGAGATTATGACCTTTCTGAAATAGCTTGTTCTTACTGGAAATTTGATTTTAATCACTAATCATTGTGACTTTTTTGGCATCATAACCCTTGTGTATCTTTCTGCAGTGTTCTAGGTAAGTCTCCCATGGGACAAAAGCAGGTCTTTAATATAGCGGTTTTTAAACTATAACATTGATGCATTCCTCCATTCCCTAATTGCACCTGGGAAGATCTGGTTCTCGTTGCAGTTAATAAGTTGTTCACTCAGTACTCTGAAATAACAAGATTGGTCACATTAAAGTGCTTTTTCATGGCTCATGTTTTTTCTCACTCCAGTACTCCAAATGAGAAGAATAATTTTATGGAGACCAGCACTGTTATTCTCTATCTTTTGTGTAGAAAGAGCTTATTTTTGTTTTATATTTAAAGTGTTCTAAAACTCACGTATTAGCTTTCTACCAAATTATAACATCATTAAGGATCAAGGTTGTTCAGAAATATGGGCATAAGGCTTTTAGCTTCTTTTCTAATGGCTCCAGGACAGGCAATTTTAAATCTGTTGGTCTTCTAAGATCACAGAAAAGTAGGTGTAAATAACAACAGCGAATACTAAGTTTTGGGGAGCAATTTTGTTATTGTTGTTTTGATTTTGACACACTCGAAAGCTCAGCTGAAGCTTCAAGAGTTGCAAGCTTTCTGCGTCCTGTGATGAAAGGACTGCCACTAAGTAATAAATATACCTATTCTGGCCAAGCAGTACAGTTTCACTTTTATTCACAGTTGAGTAACTTAAATGATTCTTACTAGAGGGAACAGAGATCTTCAGAAAACCATGTCTTAAATCATCTTGATTTTGAAAATTTGGGGTACAAGACTGAAGAGAAGGTAAATTATGTACTACTGAAGGAAAAAAATAAAGTGAAAAACTATTTTAAAGCATCTTCTAGATTCTTGTTGAGATGAAGGAAATTTCAGGCATTTGGACAATGGGCTAATTAACATCTATGATATAGCTGGGTTTGTAATAGTACAGCTCCAAATGTGTTTTAAGAATAGACAAACATCTTTAATGTCTTGTGTACATTCCAGGGGTTTACAGACAGCGTTGCACTATCCTTTTACAATAAGAATAAGGAGTCCTTGCGCATGTATGTCCTAACCTCAAGTTTTGCTGTTGTTTTCTTAGACCTTTTTCCTTTCCTTTTCTTTCTCAAACCCCTCTTCTTGCCCTTTCTCTTTCCCTTCTTTCTTGTCTCAGTGACAAAATTATTCTCTGAAATAACAATGCATCCGTAATGTTGCTGACATTTTACAGTTACGTAAGTCATTAATATGACTCAGAAGTTGAAACATCACAGTCCACTTACAAGTGAAATTCAAAAGGTTTTCAAAATTCCTGTTATTGCAGTTGTAAATGAGGGTTTTAGCTGACACTTCTATCAATTAGTATAGTTCATGTTCTTGTAAAGCAGTTAGAATTTACATGGAATAAAGAATTATATCTTCCTCATGTTTTCTCAGATACAGAGAATAGCATTTACCAGTCCAGTAAATATCATGTTTTCTAAATTTTTTACTACTGTATTGAGAAAAGCCATTATTTTTTTAAAAAAAGACAGGAATTGTGGCCTATCTTTTTTCTGTGCAGCACAAAAATGTATTCAGTTTAATGGAATGCCATAATGCATTTCTAAACTGTCAGATTTCCAAATATGAGCCATACATCATGACAGTGCAGAAAAATGTATTTTGTACCAAAGCAGTTCTATTAAAGAAAGTGAAAATATGTTAATCCTACCTTGATCATCAAGGACCCATATGAATTTGCATTACTCTTTTAACTTTGGCGTACGTGATATATTTTTTGAATATTTTAAGAAAAATCTGTTCAACTACAAGCAGTATTTTTTGTTTGACAATATTAATAATTGCATTATAGACATAGGTAATTGTTATTTGCATATATGTGGAATATTAAAAAATCTAGGAGAATCTTTTGTTATACCAATACCATTTTAATTTTTTTTTTCTAGGGGAATTGTTGGAGCATTTTCATTTTCTTTCTTGCAATTTGAGTTAGAAAGCTAATGTTTTTTTTGTACTCTAAAGTCTGGACATAAAATTACTCACAGTTCCTGTTGCCTACGGATTGCACTAAAATGGCTAGTGTTGGAAAATCTGGCCGCAGATCTTTTATATTCATTTATAGATTATTGCATTAAGTTGTCTCAAAGGTAATTTAATAGCAGGAGCACCTGAACTTACCATTGAAAAACATCTTCTAACCTTTCAGGAAATTATCCTGTTAGGTGACCAGTGTTAATTGTATTATTAAATTCATTTAGGGGGAGGGATGTGAAGGAAAAAAAAAGTAGAAAGATAAGGTGATTACAAGAGTTGGAGTGGATAAAATATTTATTTTTTTGTTGGAGTTTGTAAGTTCAAAGTATTACCAACCAGATCATGTACTGTAAAATATGAAAGTAGTTAGATTTTTGTAACTGGCTGTGAATTAAATGAAATTGACTCGTATGTCCTCAGCATATGAAGCATCTTGGGGGTATTTTGATTTTGGTTTTCTTTTGTTTGTTTTGTTGGTTTTTCTTTTTTGTCATGAATATATATATAAAACAGAAAAGCTTAAGTTTAATATGACTGATACAGATTTATTATAATCTGCAGAGATTAGCTGTGATAAAAAATGACACAAACTAGACTCAGATTCCTGTAAGAGTTGAAAGCAAATTCTTTTGTGGCATTAGCTGCTGTATTGTTATTATTGGTTTGTTGTCTTCAACTGATCTTAAAAAAGGTAAAAAGTAGTTTGAAACTAGAAGCTTGGTAATGGCTATATGTTGAATGACAATGAACTGCAAATCAGTTTTTAAAAATGCGCATGAAAACATCTATACTTTAGATTTAGATTCAAAATTTTAATAGATATGAGATCATTTATATTTTAGAATTTAACTAAATTATTTGCTTCTGAGAAGTCCAGGAGTGGCCATTTGGAAAACTTAGTCTTCAGTATGAATAAAATAGTCTTCAGTATGAGCACAACATGGACTCCATCAAAAATGGCCCTCATTGTGATGCTTCAGCAGCATGATCACAAGTGAGCCTGGAGATGCCTCAAACAGGTAGTTTAATTCTACATTAGAACATGCTAATTACCTCCATTATACAGATGAAAGGACAAGGAAGCCAGTGCTGGGTCCTGCTTTCATAATCCAGACACTAGGATTAAGAAAGGTTCCTCTTATTCTCAACTGATGGCAATAATGGGATAGTGTGGTTCTGAGCGCAGAGGAGAACAGGAAAATTTTATCAGTAGCCCAAGAAAGCTATGGAATTTCAACCTCTTGTAGAAAGTCAGTTGCTCTCAGGAGAAGGATTTGGGAGAAACATGCTGGAAGAAAAGTTGTTGTACCTAGTTAGCTGAAATCATAGCTGCTTTCCTTCTGACTTTAATTTAGCACTGGAGTATATGGGCTTGAGAACCACAAAACCTCTGCAGAGGTGAGGGTGCCAGTATTCATGATATTTTTGAGAAAAGAACAGGTTATGCCTTCTATTAAAATGAGGTCCTATGGGTCGGAAAATGCTACTCTGGCGTTATGCTGTATCCTGTGAAATGGGAGAGTCATGTTAAGTTCCCTTCTTTAACTGATGAGTTTAACTGTGCTTCTTCAATTTCTCTAGGAATATCGTACTTTTTAGGCCAGAGTCAAGTTTATATGTAGTGCCTCATTTTCTTCCTCTCCTGTTGCCTTTCTGTCATGTGACAGAAATTCAAAAGGAACAACAGAGAGACTCCTTACTGTCGTAAATTTCACTAGTATTTAGAAATACTAGGAAGGGAATGTGGAAAAAAAAATCATGAATGAGATGCCAACTTAATGAAATGACTAATATTAATGTGAAAAGAAAGGTTGATTTTGTAGCATGAAATATTTAGGACGGAAATTACACGTTTTCTAGCCATCAGACCGGTGAGATTCTGGAGAAGAATTTTTGTGGGAGTAATGGGAGACTTAATCTGAATGTAAGAGTGAGCTTGGTTGTTATTTTGGAAGAAGTGGCATCACGTGGTCACCTGAGATGGCAAGAGACTAGACACAGTGATCCGAAAGTACCCTTTCACTCCTACCTTGTTAATTAGGAAAATAGCTTATATTTTGTTATGTTCTCCAGTTTCTCAGAAAAGTTTCACCTGTAATTTGATGGTGGTATTTTTTGGTTGCTTAAGAGACGTTAGCCATAGAAGAGATTTTTCTTCTATGCAATTGAGATTGCAGAAATCTGATAATTGATATGTGAAGTGGAGTTGATGAAATAGCTGCACGTAGGGTAGGAAACAAGGAGGACAGTGTTCACGTTTAAATGACTGGAAAGGATGTATAAACAATTATGGCAGTTCGTATAGCTGTTTTAGTATTGATGTCAAGACTGATAAACCGTAGAGTAAGTAGTGTTTCATTGGTTAGCCTAAATTTAGAAGGTGAACAAAGTCTTACCCTCAGTAGTTTACTTCTAAAAGAACATTGCACTTATTAACCTTTTAGGATCTGTAAATTCTGCGTCATTGCTAATAAAAATACATTTGACTGTATTCTGACCATAATTTTTTAATCAAAACGCTTTTTTTGTAATTTGTGTGAGGACAAATCATGTTGTAGTCAGTAAAAGGAATTCTCAAAAAATAACTTTACATTGGTACTACAGTTAGAAGAGTTCATCAGATTTTTTTAAAAAAATAAATTCTATTATGCCATCCATGGTTCAAACCCAGACAACAAATTTATGATCCTTAGTAGTAACTTATTCTTATGATTAATTTTAAATAAGTTTTGACTGCTTTTATATTGCACAAAAACTAGATGCTAAAAGGCTTTTCTTCTACAAAAAATAATTGCACAGTCTTACATATTATCTAAGTTTAAGGGACTCTTGGAAAGTTGTGTTTATCCTAGCTTTGTTATTGTTATATATCTAACATCTGAAAAGCTGCTGCTTTCATATGCTGGGCTGCTAATGACTCAGCACCTTACTGACAGTAAAACAAGAAGCATGTCATTAATAATCAAGGTCCTAAAGTGAAGTTTTGAATCCCATTATAAGGAGGTTCTTTGCAATGGGTCATTAACTTGTTCTATTGCA
Source organism: Tapera naevia (assembly GCA_033556795.1). Taxonomy (NCBI): domain Eukaryota; kingdom Metazoa; phylum Chordata; class Aves; order Cuculiformes; family Neomorphidae; genus Tapera; species Tapera naevia. The sequence continues at coordinate 1,978,271 of JAUMJJ010000014.1, read as the reverse complement.
TGAAACCCCTGGAGGAGGGCCTTTAAGTTTACAAATTATAAGTAATGAGATAATTGCCTGATGGTGTAGAAGTATGACCAAGATTTTAAAATGCGTTTTTTCTGAATGCTTCAGGTGCTGGATAACCACTAATACCTGTGGCCTGATTTTCAGTAGCAATGACTGTGGGGAATTGTTCTTTTTTAAGGGCTCAGGAAGGAAGATGTGGTGTTGAGGCACAAGTTCACCTTGCACCAAGTAACTCAGTCAGACTTCAGGGACACAAGAAGGCAGACATCTGCCAGACTCCTTGGAAGTAGTATTTACTGCCTAATTGAAGTGCCACTGAACTTGTAGGCAATTAGCATCTCTGAAAATCATGACCTGAGTTGCAAAACAAAAGCTGTTAAAAAGTAGAGGCTACTTCTGAAAAATTTGGGCATTGGTATGAATTGCTTAGGTACATCTTTTTTTTTATTATATATCATAATTTGAAGCTTAGATAGAAAAGAAAATGGATTTCTCCATTGCTGTTCATAGTTAATTTATCAAAAAAGTAGAGCCCTGAAAGGAATTGCTTTTTAAAACATTGTGGGTTTTCAATCCATTTTTCTTCCCTTAACAGATTGATCTGTCATTCTTGAAAGATCAGCAAAATCCCGCGAAGACATAGTAGCCTTTGTACAGCTTTTGAACATCATAAAATTGATTCTTTTATATGTGTGAGACTATGTATATTATGTGGGTTTTAATAGCCTGCATTCATCTACTTACGACTTTTGTTTAATCTTAAAGTAATACCCTGGAAATTTTCCAGAATATAATCTCCAGTGTTTAGTTCACTGCGTGTTGTTATTTAGTTTGTTATTTAGTTGGCAAGGTTAAATTGCATGAATATTTGACTCATGGTCACGTTATCTAAACTTGTTTAAGCTGTTTCTCTTCACCTATCAGACTGAGGAGGCTTATACTGAGGAGTATTACTATTTGAATGGGATACCTGCAATGGGAATGCAGATGTTGAAAGGAGTGCTGAGGATGATTCAGAAGACAGTTCTTTCTCACTGTATTGTGCCAAACCCGTTGTCCCTTATGGGAAAAAGAATTCTGCAATTGGATTTGTTACTTTTCAAATTAAATAGAAAGTCTGAAGTCCTGTCAGCTGTCGCCTTGCTGCAATTTGCAAGATGAGAAGTGCTAACCTCAGTGTCCTGAGCAAATTCCAGTTTGAGTAATTATGTCTCACATCCCTGTCATTCTCCCTGTAACTTCAGTTGGATTAGCTATTCATTTCCTGTCCCAAACATTTGTGTAACATTTGCATGTGCTCTATAACAGTTTCCACATTTCACCCTAGAGCTAACTTCATCTTCCTTTGTCTGTCCTCACATACAGACACAGAATAATTGTGAAACTCTTTGCAGCCTCCTAGAGAAGCTAGCCAAAGGCCAACTGCATTAACTAAATTCAGATAAAATTCTGGATCCAGCACAATCTGAATTTAAACGAGGTCGTGATATGGCCTTAGTCGAATATGTAATAGGTGATCTATTCCTGTGAGTGGAAAAAGGACAGACATCTGTTCTCATTGCTTTCAATATATCTGAATCATTTAACACAGTTGATCATGAGGTAGTATTTTCTTGCTTGAAAGAAGTAGCAGGATTCAAAGTAATGCGCCAAAATGGTTGGCATTCTTCCCAGACAAACACAACCAACAAGTAGTGAGGGCAGTCCGCCTTTCTGTTCTTCATTCTGATGTCCTTCAGAATAAATTTTGTTGCTAACTCTTTTTTGGCACCTGTACGTAGATACTGTGTCAGATGTTATGCTTGAGAAATATGCAGATCATATACGGGTTTCCTTTTGTACTTTGAGACCTGTAACCATCCCGGTTTCATTGTAGTAGCAACAGATTGGAAGTAAACAGCACAGAGATGAAGAATTGTTGGTTGAAATTTAATCCAAATGAGGCAGAAATGGTACTAGCAAGAAGAAAATGACAAGTCAATGAGTTTCCAGGCCCAGCATAGTAGCTTCTGGTGCAAGTTGTATTTCGCTTTTTGATCAATGCATTCTGTATTCTGTGTTAACACTAACGCTGCCACAGAGCAACATCTGGTAAATACAATCATCCATCTTTCCTCTTTGGGCAAGACAGTCTACCTCATCCTGCTGGATGTTGAACTGACTGCAGTTATTCTTACATTTACTGCTTCTCCCTTGGCTGTAACAAAGTATACCTGAGCATAAAGCTCTTACTGGATAGGGAAAGTTATCTAATACAAAAGGTTGGAGCAACTCAGACTAACATGAGCACATCAGACTTCCTTATATTGGCTTCTCAGAGAATTAAGCTTAACTTCAGCCTCCACTTTTATCTTCAAGACTCTTTGGCCTGGGCCCAGTTATCTAAAAGGCTGTCTCAAGCCCCAGTGCTTGATAGCTTCACTGCTGGAAGTTCTCCTGTAGATTTCTTCGCAGTAAATACGGGGCTTATCTGTAGGAGAGAACACGCAGCAGAGTTTACATCAAAGTATCCAAGCTAATTCCCAAGGAATCTGATGACTATCAAATATTGCCTTATTTCTCTATGTGATGAAAATTTGTTGGTCTTGCCTCTATCTTGATACCATTGCACTGAAACAGGTGTAGTAAGACAAAAAGGTGCTTTCCAGCTTCGATGTTCAGTTACTCTTTCCTCTACTGCTTTAAAAAGGATGAGAAATACATTTCATGTTTATATGCTTCTGTGTTTGTAAAGATCCCTAACTTTATAAACTAGTCCAGCTCAAAGGACTACAGTGAAGGTATGTCAAATTATAACAGGTGAATATATAGCTGGGAAATCATTATTAAAGGAATTTACTGGGTTACATGACTCATAAGCTTTTCTTGTAAATAAACTGCTGGAGTCATTTTCGTTCGGTTGTGAATCACAGACATAGATAACTATGTAATAGCTACACTGAAGTTAAATACTAAAATAATAAGTATTATACATATGATTTTTTTAAAAAAATATTATTCATTCTTGCTAGGCAGTAACCAGAGGTGCTGGCCACTGAACAACAGAAAATCCAATTTATTTTTGTACAATTCTGGATATTGATCTTATTTTTCAAATTCGTCATAATTATCTTTATTTTACAAAAACATGCTCCACTTTTCATTATTTTCCAACTGATGCCAGTAGTATTTCTTTAGGGGAACTTCAAAATACAGAAGATAGTAAAGGGAGTTATGTACCTATAGCTTTGTACATAAATTCATAATATTTGGCTTATTTCCAGAACTCATGTCTCTCGCTACTTGATTTATTATTGAGATTTTTCTGGGTCGCAAATTTGAAGGGAAAGACAGACAGATATTTGTTTTTCACGGTTTAATTGCATTAACTTGTTAGATACAACAGCACGAAGTATTAAATTGAAATGTGTTCATTAATAAGAGCTGTTAGGTGATACATTTATTCAAAATATTATAATACATTTTCTAGCCCAGGCTCCTTTTCTACTGATAGATTTGTATTCATGCAGATAGACATAGGATTACTGAGTGAACCAGAAAGGATAAAATGTAAAAATGTAAATCTTTATGCAGAATTTGGATAACTTTCTTAAGACTTTTAATTTATGTTATTTAATTTCAGCAGGTGGAAAACATTTTTGGGTTTCCTATGTACTAGACTTTTGCAGTAAGAATAAACTCAGAAGGAAATCATAAGGAAGCTAGATCTAAAAGGCTAAGTAGTCTTTGGTGTTGAGTCTAAACCATTAATTGCTTGCCACATCTACTTAAAGCATATTATTGGGTGATGTTTTATTTAATTATTAGAAATTATTAGATATACCAAGGTTTTTTCTTTTTTTTTGTAAGCAACTTGTATAATAGAATAGAAGAATGTATAATACCCAAAACTACGATTTAACTTTCTGAACAGAGATATATTCAGTTGTCAAGGAGTGCTTTGGACCTAAATGATTCTGATGTCTATTTAGTATGAAAATTTTGTCATTGTGCCATTCACTTCAATAAAATTACTCTTCACTTTTTATTAATACAAGTTATGGAAGCATCATTCCTTTTCATCCCTCTCGTGTTTCTACTAAGATTTGTTTGGTTTTTGAACCACAGTATAGTCTATTCTTCCATTGTTTTGCTGTTTTCTCACTTCTTATGTCACTGCAACTGTTTAAAACCCCAGCTGGGTTGGAGAGCTGTTCTCTTTTGCCTTTTAAGATGACACTGTACAAAACAAAAGCTGGTCAGAATCAGCTAGTCTTTCAAGTTAAATAGACTTGTATCCATTATTTTCAAAGTGTAAGATGAAGGTGTAAGATTATCTCACGACTCCAGCCTGTGCATTCAAGTATTCTCAGAAGGAGCAGTTTACAGGCCCCAGCAGGCATAGCAGGAGAAAATAATTGAGCTAATGTGGCTAGGATTAGTCTTCTCCTGCTCAACCATTGTGCTATCCCTGTTTCACAACAGACACTCAGGCTTTTTCAGAACTTTTTAACATGATTTAACAGTTTAAGCAAAAGCCATGTTCACTATGTTTCTTTACGTTTTCTTGAGACCTTTTTTTTCTTTCTCAAGAAGGTCTGCATTTTCAACTGCTAAGAGGAGATGAACAGTAGTGGGTTAGACCTTTATCTGATACAAAGGCTTGTGCACAGCTATCATTTCAGAGTGTGCTGTGTATGTGGAAGTCAGTTCAGACTGGTAGTACATCTAGGACTCCAGCACGATGTTGGCTTCACTGCTCCTGCAAGTATCCCTGTTCACAAAAAAAAAGAAGCATCTTTTGTTTTCATAAAAGGCACTGAAACCCTATATCATACCAGTTTACTAACACCAGTTGCAACTCTGGGTTTGCAACTGCAGCGCTTTGGGAGCAGGCTGACAAACATGTCAGCCATGCCTGTCTCCAGGGTTGGACAGAGGGATCAGGAGCTATATATAGACACTGTACATCCGTCAAGTTGTGCAGTCATTTACGCATTTGTAGGGGCTCTGGAAGAGACTGTTTTTTTATCACCAACTTCCATTTATCTGGGGTTTTTTTCACCAACTTCCTTCCATTGGATTTTGTGGGTTTTAGGCAGATTATAAATAGAGGGGTTTGTTTCTTCTGAATATATCCATTGGTGGAATAGGAAAGTGAAGGGCCACCTGGAGTTAATATTTCTGTTGTCACAAACCAACTCCAAATACAATATTTTTTTTCTCCGGCAGATTTGGTGTGAAAATACTTAGTTGAGCAGATGGAGCCACAGCTGGTATTGTACATGTTTATCGGGATAGCTGCAGCCTTTAGCTGCATCCAAAACTGATGTCAGACTCAAAGATGCTAAAAAACAAGAATGACTGGGAGCTGAGATGGTACTTCATTAGATCAGCTAGGAGCACAGTTCTTAAATTTTTAGTACTTTGGACTCAAAAGAGTAATTTTAATCCAACAGAATTAAATATTTAAAACTAAAATTAAAAAATATGTCAAAATAGGTAAACATTTCCTGTTACTACACTTCAATAAATAGCTTGAGGAGTGCAGAACATAACCCACAATGTAGTGATGTTTAAGGCCTAGTTAGCAAATAACACACATCTGCTGATGTTTAATTATCATGTATGCTTTGCTGGCAGATTTCAGAATCTGCATAGTTCATATTTACCAACGTAGTCTCCTGTTTCAAAGAGAACATTTGGCTAGAAGTTTAAGAGAGGAGAGGACACATGAATAATAGTGAGGAACCAAAGAAACAGAACAGATATGTGTAGACGATAATGATTTTACAGTTGTGTCTAATGCGCACAGTGAGATTTGATGTCCCATTGTGCTAGACACTGTACATGCAGTGGAGGAGAGTCCTTCTGACAGGGAGTCAAAAGGAAGATGACAATTTCAAATGCTGGAAGCTTCATTTCAAACAAGAACTTCAGCTTGAGGCTCCTTAGGACAATCTTAATGTGAGCAACATTAGATTTTTAAAAGGTTGAACAGTTTTGTAGTTATTTTTTTCTTCCCTGCATGATTATTTATCCCAGTATAATTATTCTTCCTGTGCAACTTTTTCCCCAAATATCGTAAATGCATCTTGGACTCCGAAGAAAAATGGAGTGTGTTTCTCTCATCTCCATAATACACAGCAGCTGACAGTGCTGGGAAAGTAGGTATCTGTTCATTAGCATTCCCATACAGATGGGGTAACATACAAGAAGTTTGCATGTAGTTCTGTCTGTAAATGGCAAAGAATTTTGACCTCATTTTTAGCACATGATTTTCTGAAGCAGAATCCTTTATTTGTTTTCATTGCACAGGTAGCAGAGACAAGTATCTCTGTGGGCATATAAAATGGCTGCATTGTAAATGACAATCTAAGGGGAATCAAACTCCTTTATTAGATGACCATTGATGCTTGTCACCTCTTTACCAGTGAGCTGTGAATGCTAAAATGTAACGGTATGTTCAATAGCAAAGTAACAGCATGAGGCATTGTGCAAACTCTGAACAATTCAGCTTACCTTAGGGTATTCGTGGAGTCTGCTCTAATACAGAAAACCCCCTCAGCTGTCATCTCCTGGGGCCTGTTCCAATTTCCATCGTAGTCCAGCCTGGGAAACATGAGGTAGTGCCAGAAAGGCTTCCTAATCCTACATTTCACTGAACTGGGCTTCTTTAAAAATATAAGCTTGTACAGAATTCAAGTGCTGTGTTTGTTCCCTTTCTTCCTATAAAATAATTGTGTAGCAGCTTTAAAAGATGTTTCAATCCTAGACTGTACCTGAAAAATTTAGTTGAACCTTCAAATTGGTGATGTCCATTTTTAAAGCACAGTAATGTCAATTTTTAAAGCTCATATGCACTCATGCGCTCCAATGCACTTACCCAATGCCAAGGTAGTAGCATAAAATGAAGTTATAATTATGCAGACTTAATGATGGTGAAACAATAGTACTTTATGAGAAAAACAACCATGATGTTTTATAAGTCAGTAGGTTTGTTACACATATTTGACTCTTGCTAATTCCACAGGATGGAAAATGCAGGTTTGGTAAATGGTGTCCGGAAACACATGGAACCCCTTACAAGTGCTGTTAGCTCCTAGCTATGTCCAGATTCTTTTGGGGAAATATGAGTCAATAAGCTCATTTTTATCTCACTGTTAACTTTTAATGCTGCCTCAGGCCTTTACTAATTCTTTTGTTAGGCTATACTGGCTCCAGAACACTAAGCATTAACACAAGAATGAAAACTTTGGTGAAAAGAAGGAAATAATAATTGTCTGGCATTTGGCAGTTTAGTATATTCTAAATAAAACTGATAACTGGAAAGAATATCCCACTTTTTTTTCCTATTATTTTTCAATTTGAGCATTGTATTGATTCTTTCATTAATATATAGCTATCATAGCAATTAATTATGAATATTGTATTACAGGACATCTAATTATAATGAAATTTAACGGTTATGTTCTTACCTTCTTTAATGAGCTTGAACAAAAATACTTTTTTGTTCTAATGGCAACACTCCTTTAAAAATGCTAGTATGATATTCATCCCCAGGTTATAGCATAAAAATATAAAACTGGTCTTTTGGAACTCCTTTTCCAGTGAGGAAAATAGTGACAGACACATATTTTCATTAAATTAATATATACTTCTACTAAAATTTCACTATATTAAAACAAATTGCTCTTACTTTCTAATAAACCATAATTTTTTAAGAGCAGGTGTGAAAAAAATTAAATTTTCTAGGCTCTAGCGCATCTCTTTATTTTATTTTCATGGCAGATCATGGCACACATCAAACTGAAATTTAGTAGGTGTGCTAAATCCAGATGTAGTTTTCAGTATTGACTAGTGGTGAATATTAAAACATAAGTATATAAATATATCTATACAAGATTTAGGACCATATCTTTCTTCCTGAGAGTTTTTGTACACAGTATGCCAGTAGGATTTTAGCCTTTTTGGTAAAGTATCAAAATCAGAAGTGTATTCCAGAGATGTAGATAATAGAGACATTTAGAATTAGGAATATGGTCATATTTCACTTGGATTCTATAAATAGGAAGAAAAGTTACACTGCTAGTGAGACTAGAATGGTGTAAGGTTTAGCTTTTATAAAAAGGGAAACAATAAAAATCCTACCATAATCACTTTGTTATGATTAGAAGCTGAGAATTAAAATTTAATACAGCAATGTGTAAAGAAATGAATACGAAGAAAATGCTTTCCATAAAAAAAATATTATTGCAAGCTCTGTTGTAGTCCTGGTGTAGGCATAGCCATTTACTTTACTTCTACAAACATATACTGATATACTTGACTTACCATTGTTGTGGGGACGTTAATGATACAACAATGGATTATAACGGCGAAAAAATGGTGGAAGTCAGTAGATAAAGTAAACCAATCTGCTAATTTGAAGTCATAAGGTGTATCTGAACTTGTTGCCAATAAAAAAGAGACTGCACATTTTTCTTCTGTTGCCTGAACCTTAAGACACTGTTGTCTCCTTGTCCTTTCTTTTCTTCAAAGCGACTACAATTTGAATGTACTTACTATGAATGCTGGAAATACGGGCCAGTGCAGATTAGATATACTGTTTATGGCTGCCTTCATGTTTTGATTTGCATATAAAGGCAAGCCTATGGCTCGTTCACGGTGTGTTTGTTTCTGTTTTGGGAAGCCAAAGTCAGAGAGAGTTTTAATAAATTTTCTCTTTCATATTACCATTTTGTCTGTTTATTCTGTTTTTTCATTCTTCATCACTTCTCTCTGTTTAACTCGTTTTATACATTATGAAGAAGAAATAGACGTCGATAACATAAACATTGAAAGTCTTTGCTGTGTTTATTTTTGTGGTACGAAAATAATAAGTAATTTTAAAGATATTTTAACCTGGTGTTTCAATCTGGATTCTTCATTCCTGGTCCTGGTCATTTACTTTAGACTAATGAATGTCGATTTTCTCAGAGTAATTTTACTAGACTGTATTTCATACATGGTCTCAGTGTCTCTGCTGCTGTTGTACATGCCATCACGCTCAGTTATAAAGCAAAATATATCCATATACATAAAATGAAAGGTCAGTGGTTGTTTGAGTAAGTTGAAACAAAATTGAAGGAAGCTTCCACTGCACCATGGTTAGCATAGTTTGTTTTGGTTTGATAAACAAAGACTTTTTATAATAGTAAACACAACCTACCAATTGTGGCATGATGGATTCATTAATTTGCAGATTCTGGAACCAGCTGCTCCTGTCTACTGCTGCTGCAATTAGAAAATCAGTCTGTTAAAATATAATTGATTTGATAAATCTCAGGCTTTCAGCTTTATGTATTTATTATATGTTAATCACAATAGAAACTGTAGCTAATATAGTTTTTTCAAATGTTAAACAAGAATAATAAATAAATCAGAACAATGTCTTGTGTTACAAAGCAAGTCTTTTTCATGGTTTGCATCTCTGGGAGAAGAAAAATTTCTGGTGGGTGTAGAGAGGCAAGGGTAATCTCACTGCCTCACACTGTTGGTAAATACAAATAGCAGTACTAGTCTTATCCTTGAAGAAATGTACTTATTAAATTGACATACTTGGGTCAGTGAATGACCTTTTTGTTTAATGCAATGATTACATTATGTTTTCACAGAGATATGCCTTGTATGGTTCATGTCCTAAATACAGGGAAATCCCTAGGAAAATACAATGTATTTATTGTTTTCTAATCTTCATATACATCATAAACAAGGATAAGGATTATTATCCAGGTTGTAGTAGAGATTCCCATTGGAAAGATATATAAAGTTACCGAAGGTTTGAAAGGAAGTCATTGACAGAATGTAGAAAAGAATCCTAATGTCTCAACTCCAAGTTTTGTTCCTTAATAATTTATCATAGCGATTATTTAATGTGAGGTATGTGGCTAATTTGTTATGTAATTACTTTTTGTAACGGCATTTTGTGGTTAAACTACACACATAGGCTGCATTCACTTAAACTGTTAGAAATGGAAGCTGGCAACTGTTAGAAATGGAAGCTGGCAGCTCGTGGCCTAGATGGGAGCACTTTGTGCTGGGTTAGGAATTGGCTGGATGTGATGGTAAATGGTGTTTCATCCAGTTGGCGGCCGGTCACCAGTGGTGTCCCCCAGGGATCGGTATTGGGTCCCGTCCTGTTTAATATCTTTATTGACGATTTGGATGAGGGGATTGAGTCCATCATCAGCAAATTTGCAGATGATACCAAGCTGGGAGGAAGAGTTGATCTGCTAGAGGGTAGGATGGCCCTACAGAGGGACCTGGACAGATTGGAGAGCTGGGCCGATTCTAATGGGATGATGTTTAATAAGTCCAAATGTCGGGTACTTCATTTTGGACACAACAATCCCATGCAGAGCTACAGACTGGGGACAGAGTGGCTAGAGAGTAGTCAGGTAGAAAAGGACCTGGGAGTGCTGGTGGACAGGAAGCTCAACATGAGCCAGCAGTGTGCCCAGGTGGCCAAGAAGGCCAATGGCATCCTGGCCTGCATCAGGAATAGTGTAGTAAGCAGGACCAGAGAAGTTATTGTCCCCCTGTACTCGGCACTGGTCAGGCCTCACCTTGAATATTGTGTCCAGTTCTGGGCCCCTCAGTATGGGAAAGATGTTAGGATACTGGAATGTGTTCAGAGGAGGGCAACGAAGATGGTGAGGGGGCTGGAGCACAAGCCCTATGAGGAGCGACTGAGGGAATTGGGGCTGTTTAGCCTGGAGAAGAGGAGGCTCAGGGGAGACCTCATTGCTCTCTACAACTACCTAAAAGGAGGTTGTAGTCGGGCAGGGGTTGGTCTCTTCTCTCGGGTGACCAGTGGCAGAACCAGAGGGCATGGACTTAAGCTTCGTCAGGGAAAGTTTAGACTTGATGTGAGGAAAAAATTCTTCACTGAAAGGGTGATTGGCCATTGGAATGGGCTGCCCAGGGAGGTGGTGGAGTCACCTACCCTGGAGGTGTTTAAAGGGAGACTGGATGAGGCACTGAGTGCCATGGTCTAGATGATGGTTGGTGTTAGTGTTAGGTTATAGGTTGGACTTGATGATCTCAGAGGTCCTTTCCAACCTTGTGATACTGTGATACTGTGATACTGTGAATGGGAAGAAAATCTGGCTGGGATATAGTTTTTAGTTTGAGTGGCCACCTGCAAATGCTGTACATTTTCTTTCGCTGAAAATGCCTGCATCTCTATTCCTATTTTCCTTCTTTAATTTTGTTATCTATCCTTATTCTCACCTGGTCGAAACAGTCAATTTTATCCTTGAAATAGCAGATTGAGACCAGGCCAAGATCAGGAAGGAAAAGTTTATGTGAAAAGTAGCTTTATCCCCTTTAGCATTGCACTGATGTGGGCAGGTGTTTGTTCTACTCATAGATCAGATTCTCCAAGCTAAACTCTCAGAACCTGAAGAAACTTCAGAAGCATGCTGGCCACTTCAGCTCTGCATCTACCATGCTGTGCAGAAAAAAAGAAGTGCAGTTTGCCTAGATATATTCCACCTCTCTCTGCACCACTGGAAAAGCCTGTGTTACGATAACCCTAGGCAATAAGAAGAGAAAGGGGACTACGTTGACTTCTTTGGAATATGTTTAAACTTGCCCTTAGTAGAAGTATGCCTATCAGTGGGTTGTCTAGAAAGCAGCTTTATAAGAAAACTTATGTTTGGGCTATATACTGCAGGGGTTTGAGTCTCGTAAAGGAGGTGGAAATCAGATGTTGCATTATACTGCTTCCTTCACTTCCTTCCCCTCCCATTGTTGCTTCTACCTCCTACCACTTCACCACAGAACTTTTAGTGTCAGGCGTCCTAGGCAACAGTTCTCTCGCCATCAGATTTCTCTCCTACATAAATGATTATTTGTGACTCCTCCCTAAATATTTTAGGGGTGTTACAGATCATAGAATCATAGAATTATCTGGGTTCAGAAGAGACCTCCAAGATCATCAAGTCCAACCCTTAATCCAACACTATCATGATTACTAGATTATGGCACTAAGTGCCACATCCAGTCTTATTTTAAAAACCTGCAGGGATGGTGAATCCACCACCTCTCTGGGCAGCCATTCCAATGCCTCATTACTCATTCTGTGAAGAACTTTTTTCTGATATCCAGCCTAAACCTTCCCTGGCAGAGTCTAGGCTAAGATATATGCATTTTGCCTCCTCTAAGTGAGGAGAAATGAATATACCTAGCTATTTAGCAACAGCAAGGCATACAGGAAGTGGTCATGTTAACAATGCGTACTTCTCATCCTAGAACAATATTCCAGTCAAAAAAGCAGCAAACCCCATCTTGATATGTATCTTGAAACCCTGACCATATTATGTTCTCTACAATTAGTTAACAGAGCATTAAGTTTTGAGACACTGAGACCTCTTTGCAGTCATAGAAGTGTAATGGTTTGTCAGATAATCCTATTATTCTAATCCTATATAATAGATAATTCTATTAATATCCTATTATTGACTCCTATAAATTCTAAAAAATGACCAAATAGAGGAAGGACAGAAAGTATATAGGAAGTGTGTCTGGCAAACAGGCATACCTCCAGATTATTTTAGCGTATTCCATTAGAGATGGAGAACTTCTTAAATCAGAATATGTAAATCAAACTGTGGCTCTCAATGGAAGTGATATTTTTTAAAATATTTATTCATTGTGAGCAGAAACGTCAATATTGCCTGGATTTTAGAGGACATAAGAAAAAGTAAAATCATGTTCTGCATTTCAAAGGAAATAGTTTATTATGAAGAACTAATCAAACACTGATAAGCATGTTACTGATCATGCTAAGTGAATAGGTTAGCAAGTAATACAATTTCATGTTTTAAAAATAATATAAAATGTTAACTCTGTAGAAATTATATGGTTTCAATAGAAGCTTCTGAAGCTTCCTTTTGTACAACTCCTGATCTAAAAGAAGGTCTCTCAAGATATAAAGAAGGGGATGGAAAAACTCAAAGTCCTTGTGTGTTAGTCTTATAACCATCAATCAGAAGGTAGCAGTTTTGATTGTTTTGAAGCAGTATCTTTTCAACATCTTTTGAGCAGGCATTTTAACTTCTCCGGAGTTCTAGTTGCTATAAGAAATTTAACTTGAATATCTAATTTTTCTTTTTTTTTATGCACTCTTTCAGACTTTATACTTAAGTTTTTCCGTATAAGTAACCATAATCACAATTGTCTTCTTCTGTCTGTGTTAATTTTAACCGAATATAAAAGTGTTGCCACTTTTGGGCTCTGAGGGCTCTGAAGTATGGTCTCAGATTCTCCTCAGTTTAAGTTCTCCAGCTAAAATACATGCTCCTTCCAAAGTGGCAGATAAGTTCCATTCCTGAAGTGGTAAAACAATATTTGACATGATCTTCCTCATTTTTTCTTTCTTTATTCCTATTTAGTTTTATGATAGAGAGAATCTCTGTCGATTTAAGGAAGAGAAGACTAAAGAAAGACAAAAAAAAAAGAAATAAACAAAACTCTGGAATGAATGTCAAATAAGTTTGTTTTTTTGATTTTTGGGGATTTTTTTACCAGATAGTTTGCAAGAGAATGAAGAGGGAAATCTGGCTACATTGGACTATTGGGAACGAGGGCTTGCCAGGGGAAATAGATTTGCAGAGGGAAGATAATGTATATGCCTTAGTGGTCCCTTTCTCGTATGCTTAAACTTCACAACACTATTCATTTACATTTGGTATGACCTAATAGAAAAAACAAGATTAAGGGATACCTCTGTTAATGAATTTTATTTCCTCTAACCCCAAACTAAAATAATATATCTATATTCTTATAAGGAATATTTTAGATATTCCATGGGTTTCCCTCCCGCTTCCTAGCATCAGAGTAGTATATTTCATAGTGTTTTTTCTATGCTTTCTAATTCTTTTTTTAATTAAAATCCATTTACTCTGTAGATAATTTTTATTGGCCTTCACAGCGAAATAACTTTTATGTCCAATATCCTGAGAAGATTATGCTCAAATATCAGAGAGCTCCAGCAGTAATAAGGGAGTTTTTTCTGGTATACAACCATCCATTCATCTGTCCTATACAAATGTAGCAATTTAAGGGACGGAACAACATAATTGTTTCTTCAAATGTGTGCACTATGTGTCACTTTTTGAAGTAGCAGGCTTGGTAGAGTATCTGAACCTGCATTATGACAAAGGTGTCTGGGTGGTCTTTGTAGAAATGTTTGGTGGAGGAAGACAAGGAACATGCACTTTCTGTTGATCTCAGGTGCTGAGAACAGGTGCTGATCTCTTCTCTCTTGCAACCTATGACAGGACTTGAGGGGATGGCAGGAAGATCTGCCAGGGGAGTTTTAGACTGGATATTAGGAAGAGGTTCTTCACCCAGTGGATGGTGGAGCACTGGAACAGACTCCCCAGGGAAGCAGTAATGCCACTGAGTCTGCCCATCATTCAAGAAACATTTGGACAATGCCCTCAGTCACATGGTGTGACTGTTGAGAATGTCCTATGTAGGGACAGGAGATGGACTCAATGATCCTTTTGGAATCCTTCCAACTCGGGTAGTTCTATGACTATGATTCTATGCTGCAAAAGAGTTAATGCATCTCGTGGAGTGCCACAGAGAGCTGACATATGGGTGTCATTCTCTATTCAATAACCCAGACTTTTTAAATGTCTCTGTGTCTCTCCTTTGTCCCATTGACATCTCTTGTAATGCAGAAACCTGGTTTGGGATGTTGCAGCTTTGACCAGTCCCTCTTTCCTGAGGCTAAAGAAGAAACGATAGTCAGAGTCAGAAGAAGTTAGCAAATTTTTATTTCATTCCTCATATCATTCTGAGAACACTGAGGAGGAAGAGTGAAGAACCGTTAATTTGAAGTAAATAATCAGATCTGTGTAAGTATTTAGTTAGTTCAACTTGTGACTCATGTCTGCTGTGTGCAAACAACTGAAGAGTCATCTTGTGAGAGGAGACCTGGTATTTTAGTAGTTGAGTATAAGAAGCACAGAACAAAGGATTTTGACAGTTGAATTCCTTCTTGAATATTTTCTATTCCCCTCAAGATGAAAGATGAGAGAATTTAGAGGTTGGTCTGAATCTTTAAATGTACTCAGTCAAGCAGTTCTCAGAGGTGGTAGCGCTGTTACCTCTAGACAGGATCTTCTTACGTGCCATGTATACTGAATTAATAGAATGATAGCCTGCTACTTCAGGAATGTTCTTGTGTCTGAACTTGTTCCCTTCTGAGTATGAATGACTTTTGGTTTCTTCAGGTTACTCAGAGTAAAAACCTGTAAAATGGTGACTGTGGAAGAATAATTTCACATTATAAAAAATTTATACTGTTGGTTTAATAAAACTAGCTGGATACAATATTTATACTGATGAATTAAGCTTCAAACAATTCTGATACTAATACTGATCAAGACTTTGTTACATGTCTTGTCAGGGACAGAGCATGTTATGCTGTGTGAACCTCTTGGCTACATCATGGCAGAGACATCAGCCCATGCAGGTTTGATAAGAGCATAAAAAAAAGGCAAGTCTTCAAAATTTCAAGCATGTTGTCTGGGAGTTTGGCGTAAGAACTTAGACAACACATTCCATATTTTCTTAAAGGATATTTTCAAACTATATATAAAGTATTTTGCTTGATGCAATTTCACATCTGAAAAATCTGCATAGTCAAGGAAAAGGAAATGTGGTCACACGTTTGTGTAAAGTAAACCCAGGAATCCTGAAATTATGCTTAAGGTACAAGACCAACACAGAAGATTCTCATAGCGTGGATCTATTATTATAACTAATACTTATATTGGTGTTGAAAATCCAGTCAATTATTTATCCACCAAACAGTCCAATCATCAAATTCATATCTCTCCAATTTAAAGAGAGTGGTGTTATGGGGGATCATATGAAAGGCTTTATGGAAGTCCCGATAGATTATATCCCTTGCTTTTCCCATGTCCACTCATGTGGTCAATCCATCATAGAAAGCTGCTAGGTTGGTGAGGCAGGTCTTGCCCTCAGTGAAGCCATGCCAGCTGTCTCAAATCACCTGCCTGTCGAATCACCATGAGATTCCCTCCACACTGTTCCCTCTGCAGTGTATAGGAGACTGATGAGACACGAAATAAACTGCAAGAAATAGACTCAAAGGAAGAATGCAGCAGAGGCCAGAAATGCCAGACAGAGATCTTTCCACCAAGTGTGCTGGCACCCATGTATAAACCCAAAGTAACTTAATTGAGAATTTGCCTGAGTAGACTTTGCCCAATGTTTATCACACATAGTTAAAAATATACGTTTTAATCCTTCATCTGCAAACGATCCAAATATAAATGACAAATATATCTGCTTTATGTTTATTAATCTTAAATGTACTAAGAGTATGGGAATGTAGTGGAACACATTTAAATCAGGCAGTTGGCTATGAGTGAATAATATAGTTTGGACTTGATCCCACAGAATACCCCTTCTAACAAAATAGGTAAGCAAAAGTCAGCATATTTTTAAATCTCATTGTGTTTAATTGGCTGAATGTTTAAGCACAGGCTTTCACAATTTACAAAACTGAAGCTTGTCAAGGTATTTGCTGACAGGTGGGCTGGTTAAAAAATGTTTATTTCTCCTATCTATTTCTTGCATCAGATTAAAAAAGTTTGATATCGCAAAATGAAAATATTTGTTTAGAATGGGATAAATTCTAAATAAAAGATTTATTTTCTGTCAGTATTATCCTTCAGGAAGAAAATGGGAAAAAATAATCAAAAGCAGAAAACTCTTCCTCTGGGCTTTGTGACTCATTTCGGGTAAATGATTGATTCACAGTAGCTCAGAATCAAATCAAGTGTAACCCAGAGTTGTATCAGGGTGAATTTGGCTATAAACTGTCACTTATTCCTGGAAGCATGAGTAGCAAATCACTGATTCAACAAACAGTCTCTGTGGTAGTTTACATTAAAATTAGCATTTTGAAAAGTAATAAGGTTTATGAAGAAAAAGGGCGGTTTGGTGTTTATTTATCTATTTGTTCATTTATTTTTTGCCCACACCAATGTAGGAGTGTAAATCATCTTTTTTCTTTGTGCATTCACTCTCAATTCAATTGTTGAAATACAGAACTAAAGCTCCTTTTTGGAGCAGCCCATACTTTAGCGTATTGAAGACTTTCAGAAATTAAAGCTTTTCAAAATGTAATCTCTTCCAGGAGGAAGGGAGGGAAAGAATCTTTTCAGATGTTCATCTTCTTAAAGAATGACTCAATGATTTATAAAGTAACATTCAAACTGATTTCATTGTTGAAGCTGGAGCAGATCATATCGTGAATTTATTACAGACTAGGCTAGATCAATCTGCAGGCCAGCAGTTTTCAGCTGTGAGCTTTGCTGATCCCACCTCTTTCTTTCTCATCTCTCTTCCTCCTCTTTCATTACCCTTTCCCTTCTCTTTCCTCTTTCCCGCCCTCCACATATTTTTTTCTCCTCGGCTTCAAAACGAAGTGGATTAATTTTGATTTAGTTCAAAGGGGTAATGGAAGTCACATTTTTCTTTTCAAAGCTTCCTGCTAATAAACGTCAGTGCTTGAGTATTTCTTTCTTCAGTTTTATTCAAAGATCTCACACTTGCCAGAGCAGGTGATGAAGAGGGTATGTGAGTTCAGTTCAGTGCGACATTGAGAAACAGGTTGTGGTTTTCAGGAGCAATAAAGGTTTGGTGTGGGTAGATACTGAGATGGAGCTTTGAGTTATCATATGGCACATCACTCATTAGTGATTAAGCCTGAAAGGCTTCAAAACAGTGACCATTTCATAAAAAATAAAGAATATATTGTATACTTGCACCCCTTCAACTTTCTTTGTGTCTCCAATCCTGTTTTCTTATCACTCCTTTAAAACAATGCCTTTAGAAAACTTCTCTATTATTTTGTTCGTTTATGCTTTCTGAAATAAGATCCTACCCTCTCAAAAAAAGTGTTCTTCAACTTTTATAAGGAAAAATACTGAAATGTAAGAGCTACAAAAGGTTTTCAACATTTTTATATGAATACAAAGAATTTTCATCCTCTTAAAAAAGTGTTCTTCTTCTCATCTGTTAAACTGCATGAACCTGGTTTCCAGGAAGCGTGTTGCTAATGGCAGACAACAGAAAACTAGTCAGAAATTATGTCTGTCTTTTTATAGCAGTAATCGTACACTGTTTGCCAGAGTTGACTAGCATGACATTACATTTGCATGTATAATCTGGATGTGCCTAGCAAAAGTTAATAAAATTTCCATATTTAATTTTACTGCATATATTTTAATTTTGATACCTTGATCTATACAGATTTTATTCTCTTAAAATCATAGAATCTTGGTTGGAAAAGACCTTTGACATGATCGAGTCCAACTACACCTGTCTAAGCCATATACCTGAGAAACTCATCTACACGTCTTTTAAATACCTCCAGGGATGGTGACTCAACCACCTCCCTGAGCAGCTGTGCCAGTGCCTGATCATTCTTTCAGTGAAGAAATTTTTCCTAATGTCTAATCTGACCCCCCTGTACAATTTGTGGCCATTACCTCTCATCCTATCACCTACCACTTGAGAGAAGAGACCAGTACCCACCTTGCTGCAGCCTCCTTTCGGGCAGCTGTAGACAGCAATGAGGTCTCCCCTCAGCCTCCTCCAAGTTAAACAACCCCAGTTCCCTCAGCCGCTACTTGTAGGACCTGTTCTCCAGCCCCTTCACCAACCTCGTTGCCCCTCTCTGGGCACACTCCAGCACCTCAATGTCCTTCTTGAAGTGAGGGGCCCAGAACATAACTCGAGGTGTACTCGAGGTGTGACCTCACCAGTGCTGAGTACAGGGGCACAATCACCTCTCTGGTCCAGCTGGCCATGATATTTCTGATACAGGCCAAGAGACCATTGGCCTTCTTGGCCACCTGGGCACACTCTTGGCTCATATTCAGCCAGCTGTCAAACAGCACCCCCAGGTCCTTTTCTGCCAGTCAGCTTTCCAACCACTCTTCCCCAAGTCTGTAACACTTGATGGGGTTGTTGTGTCCCAAGGGCAGGCCCCAGCACCTGACCATATTGAACCTCATCCTATTGGTCTCAGTCCAATGATGCAGCCTGTTCAGATTCCTTTGCAGAGCCTCCCTTCCTTCAAGCAGATCAGCACTACCACCCAGCTTAGAGTCATCTGGAAACTTGTTAAGGGTGCATTAAATCCCCATGCCTAAAATGTTGAAAAAGATGTTGAACAGGACTGGACCCAGCACTGAGCCGTGGGGAACACCAGTCATAACTGGTTTCCAACTGGATTTAACTGGAGTTGCCACAACTCTTTGGGACTGGTCATCCAGGCACTTTTTTGCCCAGTAGAGGGTGTGCCTGTCCAGGCCAAAGGCAGCCAGTTTCTCAAGCAGAATACAGTGAGAAATGGGGACAAAGGCTTTGCCAAAGTGCAAGTACATCACACCCACTGCCTTTCCCTTGTCCACTAAACAGGTAATCTTGTCATAGAAGGAGATCAGGTTGGTCTGGCAGGACCTGCCTTTCATAAGCCCATTCTGACTGGGCCTGATCACCCCATTTTCCTGCTGTGTGATAGCACTCAAGATGATCTACTCCATAACCTTTCCTGACACCAAGGTCAGACTGACAGGCCTGTAGTTCTCTGGATCCTCCCTCTGACCCTTCCTGTAGATGGATGTAACTTTTTCCAGGTAGGGAATAGGAGCAATCGTTTAATCCCTTCTGTGTTCTTGTGCAAACAACTGTATTCTGATCTAAGAGGACACCTAAGTGTATTATCAGAAGGTGCCAGGAAACAGAAGTGTGATCCACTTTGCAACCCAGGATCTGGGGCTCCCCTTCCTGCCCCTCTGTTTACATGTGGAAGCAGCCAGACCACTGAACTGCAGCGTGCTCAAAAAGCTGATGAAGCATTCCCCTTCTTCATTGTGCTCCTCTTTTCCTCTTATCTATGCTATAGAGTCAAAACAAAGCATTTGCACAGAAGTTTTGACAGACATAAAAATCGAAATCTTTCTCCCCAGCCTCAGAACCTTAAAGGAAGGAGGTAGATGTTGGTCCGCAGAGAAGTGTCTCATCCACAGTCCTCCTTAGGAGGACTACTGGGGCATTTCCAGATTTCTCTTTGTTTAAAACTATGTCGGCACTTGAAATCTAGCTAATGTGAAGTGAATTCATAAACTGATAGCACGCAGTGCTTCCCTTGTTAAAGGTTAATTATTATGCGTCTTTCCTTGCACCATATGGTGGACTTTTGTTTGCTCTAAAATGCCTCTCCTTTCAATAGGTCTGCTGATTAGAAAGTAAAACTCATTAGCTAATGAACACTATAGCTTTTGCTATCGATTTACATTGTTTTATATCCTTTTACATACACTTGACTCATTGTCAAGTATAAGTAGAGCCAGTTAATGAAAATTGGTGTTTATTTTTTAATACTTCTTTTTTAAAAAATATGGGGTTCTTTTCTTCTTTTTCTATATTCTCTATACTCAGAAGAAAAGTTTTCTTTATGTATGTAATTGTTGTGTTTACGATTAAGTGTGACCATGGATATCCATACTTCTCAAATTACAAAAGTTTAAATCATTTGTTGCTACAGGATCAATGCTGAGCATCTCAGAGTAAAATTGGTTTTGTAAAGGAAATATGCCTTAAACATATTTAATTTCATGGTAATCATAGCCTAGATGTGGGTACAGACAGAACCAAGATAGAACAAGGAGAAATAGACTTACAGTTACTTGAATGTTTCTATTTCGTCTCTTAATTTTTGACTAAAATTTTTCTCACGGATGGGAATTCTGGTTTTTATTTGTTTTTTTTCTTTTTTGCTTAATACTTTGTAGGAAGGATACTGGACTGGTAATCTTTTGTATTAAATGAAAATTGAAAAAGCGGAAGGTTTCTTTTATGTTTTACTTATATATGCGTAATTATTTGATTCACACTTGCAGCAAAATAACCAAGAATAGTGAGTTGAAATTTTTTACAAGGAAATAGTGATTATTTATTATTTTTTTTTAATGTTTTCATAAAGTTCAGCTTTGACCTGGAGTAAGCACAGTCTTTGACCAGTACACATTGTGCATGCACCTTTTATGGAGGTTTACCTTATTGAGTGTTATGGAGATCTTCATGAACATTCATGTTGATGATTTCTGGCAAGCATAGGAAAATGGAAAGCTTTAAATGTTGCACATATGTTGCCATGCCCTTGATGCTGTTCACATAATATTAAACACATTTTAGGAGCTACTGGCAACAATCATTATTTTTATATTAAAATATTTATTCCATTACTGTTGCCATTACTGTGCACTACTGGTAGTATTGCTGTCTGGATATACCACTGACAATATTGACTATTAACAGTAGGATAAGAAAGGGAATTCTGCCAGTACATTGTAAATATTCAGAGAAATGAAATATGAATTCTTGTAGTATACTTGTGGTACACAGTTTTGGAAAACATGCCTTTATTGGAACTAGCTTTAAGTGATTGTTACCCCATTTTTTCCTCCATTTTCATTATTTTCTAGATATTTTTACACTTTTTCTGCTTGTGGCCTATCTTTTCCTGGATTATTGTTCAAAGAACCTTTACTCGAAAATCTGTGATAAGACCTGTTACACTGAACATTGTTTGTGATGGCACAAATCAACTTTATGATTTTTCTGCAGGACTGAGTCCTGCTAACCAAGATGGAAATAAAGGTAGCCTATCATGTTTCATACAGCTATTTCTGATAAAGGAAGAGAATGGCAAGCACTGATGGATAAAGCAAGGGAAAGTAGATATAAGTCTGTTATTTTTTTGCTATGAATGTGCCTTATTAAATCAATGAAAACACTGGATTTTCACCTTATTTTTGGAAGTGTACTTAGAATTATCTTTTAACTTCAGGGCCATATAAAACTTTGCTATCAAACTAGCTGAAAGACAGTGTCATTATCAGGGTTCTGGTTCTTTTGCATACTGCTTTATCTTTTCTTTTGGAATAGTGTTGAAAGACTCCCTTCAGACTTCAGACAGACTGCTTTAGTCATTAGATACACATATAAAAATGCCTTCTCTAACCCAAAAGGCTTTTACTCTAAGTAACAATGGCATGCTTTGCCAAGAACAAGGTGAAATGCTAATGTCCTGTTTACCGCTTGTTCCAACGTACTGCTTGGTGAAGTAGACAAATGTCCTTACTCTGAAGGACAGCTTTATGATTCTAATTCCTGAGTAATTGGGACATGCTCATTTATTATGCCAATTTACAATGGTTCTGTCTGGGAAACAATATGGATTCTTCAAATTTCTTTCCACCGTTTTAGGTGAAAATCTTTATCTGCTGGTTCAACACACATTTCCCATGTCTCTGTCATAGACTTTTTTTTTTTTTTAATTAGGCATGACAGAGAATACGTTACACTGCTTTTGAACTTTGGATTAGGAAATGCAGTCAAAAGTTAGCTGAGTGCCTGCAGGTTTATTTGAGGTGGATTTGGTTTGTGTTTTATGTGAAATTTCTTGGACTCGGAAAAGTTTAATCCAGCAACTTTTTGTGATCTAAAGTAGTTAAAACATCACATCTCTGGAATATTGATGAAGTACACGTTTAAGTACACTTCAGGTTAAAAACCTCACAGTAAAAAAAAAAAAAAACAAAAAAAAATTTGTGCTTTCTAAACCAGTAGTATGCTAGTCATTTTTTATTGTTGTGGGTTCTAAAGAGACAGTTGTAATACTAAAATACTAAAAATAATTACTTGTGACAGTTCGAACTTTGCTGAAAATGGTTCTATTGCAAAGGATTGAATTGTATTCTTGCTTTTAGTTTGGTTTGTTTATTTATTTTTGGGGAGGAAGTTTAAATGAAATAAATGGAAAAGTAAATAAAACAAATTATTAATAGAGATTTTGTCAATGTTTTTTTTAACTGTGGTATTCATTCCTGTATTTTAAAGATATATTATGCATTATGTATGCTATATATGTATTATATATTCCACGTTATTTTATAGAAAGGCAGTAATATAATATATATTAGAATAGATATTCCTTGCTGTACAATTGTTTTCTGTAGTGCTGACTTTTTGATCTTAGAATTATGAATCATTTGCCTTATATTGCTACAGAATTTTCTTTTCAAAAGATACCCTAGTATTTCAGTGTATACATATGTAAGAGGCGTGTGCCTTATTAACCAAGCCCACTGAGTTACTTCTAAAGAGGTTTAAGTTATATTACTGTATTTATTTAAAAGTTTTATTCATGTTATAATGAAGAAAAACAAATCTTTTGATCTTATATTTAACATCAGAACATATAAACTTAAAATCTGGTCTGAAATAGTCGTTCAGGGAAGTTGTGTAAGAGGGGGCTTAATTTTGTTCATGATGCAGAAAAACGAAACAATTTACAAACATAATACATAAATAGAAATAAGTTTATAGTATTTTCTGGCACTCTACTGAATTGTGCCAGCTAAAAAACTGAACTTATACCCCCATGACAAGGCTCATATTACAAAAAAAGAAGTGGGGAAGAATAAGAGCAAAAACATATCTCTTAAGTCATCATTTTCAAACTAAATTGATGGCAATCAGTGTTTCTTCTACCTACAGAAGTCTCTTCTGTATTGAGTGGACAAATCTCAAAAACAAGATTCATTTTTTGGTGAATAAAGACAGTTTTAATTACTGCAACTAATGAAGGGTATTTCATACACAGCTGTGATATGAAAGTGTAACAGCATCTTAACCACCCGCTTGCTGATTCCTAAGATAGTGCAGCTCCTCATGCACAGTGTCCACTCTTCTGTTACATAGTAATTCTCACAGTCAGTACTAGTAGTCACTAAAACATGTCTTATGGATAGTCTTTAACTTATAAAAGGAAATAGCAAGAATAAATGGGTATAATCTATAATTAAAAGTCAAGTGTTTAATATTCAGCATTGTGTAAGCTAAAATCATACAAGCAATAAATGTTAGAATGGCGTTTCTAAGACAGCTTCCTTTGAGTGGCAGGAGCATTTTCTTCTTGAGCTGAGGCCAAGCCTTAGGTATACAGAGGAGAAAACTATTTGGAAGAGGTATACAGTGAGCTCACAATCTTGTTTCCCTACATTTTGTTAGCATAGATTGATATTTACACTTGAACAGACCCAGCTTTTAGTGGGAACAGGACTGTGAATTGAGAGCCCTGAATTCTCCTCTCACCTTTTTTTTTTTGGAAAGGGATGCCACTATTTCTAGTTAAGAATGAAGGAGTAGAGAAATAAAAAAAATAAAAGAGAGAGAACATAAATACAGTTAATTCCAGTTTGAGATATCTTTTTATTAGACTGTTGTTCAGTGTTTTGTTTTGCTTTGTTTTGTCCTGCATGCTAGCTTTGTTCACCTTTGTGGCAAGTTTTGGCCTGCTGAGATTGGGATTGCACAGTAGACCATATTTTGATCAAAACCCTGCTTTTTTGGTGTCCCTTGGGATATGATATCTGTGTAAGCTTGGTCACATACACTTTCTAGAAAAGGACTCAGGCCTAGTTTTATTCCTTTTCAGTTTAGCACCTCATGAGAAGTCTGTATGATAGTGATAAAGTTTTTTTTGAACTCTCCCAAATCTCACAACAAGACATAGAGATGTAACATCAGGAAGTATCTTTACTCTAAGGAATCTTGGAGGCTTTATTTTTAACTTTGATATGCCACTTAGTACCTAAATTTACATGATGATGGGCCTGGGTGTTTCTGGTTCAAAGTCTCTACTAGAGAAAGAGCCACCCATACACCTTCCAGTCACTGGTGCAGATGCATAAGATACTTAAATTCCTCAGCTACATTTTAGAAATCTATAACATCTAAGAAGTCTGTGTTTCTCATAGTACTGAAGTTTCTTGCTTCTTGTACTTTTTTAATCAACACTCTTCAAAAATAGTAATCCATGTTAATAAACAATATTAAGTGGAATTATGACTAAGAAAATTAGCTTATTAAATGAGATAATCTCTTTATATTGCTACGGTAGCATCTGATTACTATAAAACATATATAGCAAAACTAAGGCTTGCCTTCGCAGGGGTATATTACCATTTTTTTTTTGCCAGGGAAGCATACTGTAGTGATTTATTTTATTATCAGCATCACTTTTGTGAACTGTGTTTGTTTGTTTGGGTTTTGATATTTATTTTTGGTGGGTTTGAGGATGATAATTATCTCAGCGAATTCAGTTTACTATTTCTCACAGATACAAGAACATTAAAATGAAAAATTACAGCATTTTCTCAAGAATATCTCTGTGTAATCAGAGATCTCCACGTACCTCAAAAAAAATAGTGCTCTCTAAGGATACAAAGATTCGTTAATTGGCAAAAATCAATGTCCTGGCAATATAAAAATCCAACAGCCTTTTAAAAATGCTGTGATTTCTTCAATAAGGATGTGGTAGTTAGAAGGTCATCAGTTTAACACTTTTTTGTTTCTTTTATGTCATTAACACACAATTCATTGTAGTTATTGATTGTTTCTGATAAGCAGAATTATTTAACTGGTCAGCAGTTAAAACAAAGGAGATGCATTAGCTTCTGTTTACAACTGATGTTCCATTGAATCAGATAGGTCAGAAAATAAACCAAACAAACAAAAAAAGTGCCAGGTGGTATGTTTTCAATGAAAGCCCATAGCACAGCCTTCATTGTGCAGAGAGTTTGAGTTAAAAAGCCGGATATAAACAAACAGATGAGGTTGTTGTTAACCTCACAGCTGTGAAAAAATGCCAATAAAGTTACAAAGTTAAAAAAGAAGATGGAAAAAACAAGTCAGTAAATAGAAGTATATGTCTAAGAGAAAAACAGTTTTACAGAGTGCGTTAAATAAACCATTGTTAAGTCTGGCAATTTCGAAAGAACTACCTTGAAACATACAAATCTTTTGAGAATTTTGTAAAAAGTATAAAAAGACACATAAGATTTTTTTTTAGAAGAAAATGCGTTTGAGTACTATGACAAAAGAGTCAGAAAGAAAAGGAATTAAAATCAAGAATTTAATTAAGATCTTTATTGTAGCCATGTTATTTTTTATTGTTTTTTTTTTAATTTATTTCTAAGATTTAACACAAGCCTCAATGATTCCAGTGATTAAAAGTCATGATTTGGTTTTCCAGCACTTGGCAGATTTCTGCTTTTCAAGCCTCTCCATCAAGTGGTACTTGCCATCTACCTCCCAGTCCCTTAGCGGATACAGGCTAGTAGTATAAATTGTATCTGCTGTCTAGTTTTAGGTCACAGATCCAAAACTGAGAGGGACGGGGAGGTGTCCTATGTCCTATTTATTATTTTAAAGTGAAATTCCTCTTTGAAATTATAAGAATGAAAGATAATTGTAGGATGTAAAAAAGAGCCCAGTTTGGACATTGTCTTTTCAAACATAGTTGGCTCTTACATGAAGCGTTCAACACCAGTACCTCCCTGTTTTACTTATGTAACTTTTAATCCTCTTCTTCATCTGCCATGGGCAAACATCATGGAGAAAATGTCTTTTGGAGTAAGATTTTCTGTAGTTAGTAAAAGTTTAAGTAAGGTAAGTTTCAGTTAAGTTACAGTTAAATAAAGTTTTCTGTCATATTCTGTAATATTAGAGGAGACCTAGAAGTTGCTCTAAATTATATGTGAATTGAGTCATCTCTCATGTCCATCCTTCGAGTGCCTTGATATAGTCTTCCTTATTAATACCTCTATTTCGCTATTTCAGAAGTTTGCTTTTTCATGTCTTTTTTTTCTATAGTAGAGACACTTAGAATGGTAGAGCTTAATGACACTAAATTCCACAGAATATGAATATGCGATATGAAATTGGGACAAAGGTTTTGTCATTAAGTTCTACCATTTTCTTATTCAAACCCCACAACTTTATTTTAAACTTTGAGTGCATTTAAGAGCATGAAACATAATATAAATGATGAGGACGGGAAGTCTGTAGAGAAGAAAACTCAGATCTGTCTCATCAGACATCCGTAGCAAAGAGATGGTAGCGTATCAGAAATATAGAAGGAAGGCTGACCTTTCTTCTTCTCTTGTCTGCTTTACCCTGGAAAGAGAAAGACAGGCTTGCCCACATGAACTTCTGTTCAGAAAAGTCTGTGGCTCTATCGAGGCAAAGTTGGTGCAGCCCATCACAGTATCACAGTATCACAGTATCACAAGGTTGGAAAGGACCTCTGAGATCATCAAGTCCAACCTATAACCTAACACTAACACCAACACTAACACCAACCATCATCTAAACCATGGCACTCAGTGCCTCATCCAGTCTCCCTTTAAACACCTCCAGGGTCGGTGACTCCACCACCTCCCTGGGCAGCCCATTCCAATGGCCAATCACCCTTTCAGTGAAGAATTTTTTCCTCATATCAAGTCTAAACTTTCCCTGACGAAGCTTAAGTCCATGCCCTCTGGTTCTGCCACTGGTCACCTGAGAGAAGAGACCAATCCCTGCCCGACTACAACCTCCTTTTAGGTAGTTGTAGAGAGCAATGAGGTCTCCCCTGAGCCTCCTCTTCTCCAGGCTAAACAGCCCCAACTCCCTCAGTCGCTCCTCATAGGGCTTGTGCTCCAGCCCCTTCACCATCTTCGTTGCCCTCCTCTGAACACATTCCAGTATCCTAACATCCTTCCCAAATTGGGGGGCCCAGAACTGGACACAGTATTCAAGGTGAGGCCTGACCAGTGCCGAGTACAGGGGGACGATAACTTCTCTGGTCCTGCTCACTACACTATTCCTGATGCAGGCCAGGATGCCATTGGCCTTCTTAGCCACCTGGGCACACTGCTGGCTCATGTTGAGCTTCCTGTCCACCAGCACTCCCAGGTCCTTTTCTGCCTGACTACTCTCCAGCCACTCTGTCCCTAGTCTGTAGCTCTGCATGGGATTGTTGTGTCCAAAATGAAGTACCCGACATTTGGACTTATTAAACCTCATCCCATTAGAATCAGCCCATCTCTCCAGTCTGTCCAGGTCCCTCTGTAGGGCCATCCTACCCTCTAACAGATCAACCCTTCCTCCCAGCTTGGTATCATCTGCAAATTTGCTGATGATGGACTCAATCCCCTCATCCAGATCGTCAATAAAGATATTAAACAGGACGGGACCCAATACCGATCCCTGGGGGACACCACTGGTGACTGGCCGCCAACTGGATGAAACACCATTCACCATCACTCTTTGGGCTCGGCCATCCAGCCAATTCCTAACCCAGCACAAAGTGCTCCCATCTAGGCCACGGACTGCCAGCTTCCCTAGGAGTCTACTGTGGGAGACAGTGTCAAAGGCCTTGCTAAAGTCCAGGTATACCACATCCACAGCCTTCCTCTCATCCACCAGGCGAGTCACATGGTCGTAAAAGGAGATCAGGTTGGTCAGGCAGGATCTACCCCTACTAAATCCATGCTGGCTGGGCCTGATTTCTTGACCGTTCTGCAGGTGGCGCATGATTTCACCCAGGATTATCTTCTCCATGATTTTACCTGGGACCGAGGTCAGGCTGACAGGTCTGTAATTACCTGGATCATCCTTACGGCCCTTCTTGTGGATGGGCGTCACATTGGCCAACTTCCAGTCTTCTGGGACCTCTCCAGTGAGCCAGGACTGCTGAAAGATGATGGAGAGCGGCTTAGCAAGCTCATCCGCCAGCTCTCTCAGCACCCTAGGATGGATCCCATCCGGCCCCATAGACTTATGAGGGTCCAAGCGGCTCAGCAGGTCTCTAACCTCCTCCTCATGGATTGCCGGAGGGCCATATTTCACCCTGCCCCCATCAACCACTTCAGAGGACCAACTGTCAAGCGAGCTGACATCCTTGCTGTTAAAAACTGAGGCAAAGAAGGCATTAAGTACCTCAGCCTTCTCTGCATCTCTGGTTACTATATTTCCCTCCACATCCAACAAGGAGTGGAGGTCGCTGCCGCCCTTCTTTCTGCCATTGATGTATTTATAAAAAGTCTTCTTATTGTCCTTAACAGAAGTGGCCAATTTGAGCTCCAGCTGGGCTTTTGCTTCCCTGATTTTCCTCCTACACGACTTAACAACATCCTTGAACATGACCTGGCCTACATCCCCTTCTTTCCAACGATGATACATCCTCTTTTTCTTACTTAGTTCCTTCAGAAGTTCCCTACTCATCCAGGCCAGCCGTCTGCCCCTACGACTCTACACACAGGGACACCCATGAGACAGTTCTGAACATAAAGTTCACAAATTTGCTCCGCATACCAAATTATTCTTTTCTAAAGTTCTGATTTCTGGCAAAGGGTCTTTGTTGTGGAGACAAAGGAACAGAAATTTACTCTCAGCCCCAAAAGAGTGCTGTTTAAGCCAAACAAGCATTCCAGCAGATCTGCCACTATCTGGACAATCAGTGACAATCTAGAAATCTCTGTCTGGAGCAAATGGTAACACTGTTAATCCACCTTTCACTCTGCTGATCAATAGCTTAATTAAGAAGGTAGCATGTTCCATTTGTTATAAACTGAGTGCTGCATTGCCATGTTATAAAGTGGCAGTGATTAGACTATTCTTCACTTCAATTTAAAAATAATATGGCTGGATTTTTAAAAAAAATTAAGTGCTCCTCTTGCCATTTTGTATTTTTTTTGTCTTTTCTGCCTTTGAGCTTTGTTCTTTTAGATGTATCATTAAAAATTAGTCACCTTTTAATGTGCTGAAGGCTTTTGGTGCCTGGATGATTCTTTGAAAAGAACTAAAGAACACCTGCAATGTCTTAAGGTAATAACCGTCAAACTGTCAGAGGCAAAAGTAACAAGCAAAAATATTTGCAACAAAAGAAAGGCAAAGACAGCCGTTTGAAAGGGAAGCAAAATATATTTGTAAAGCAGGTTATAAAAACGGTTGATGCTAAACATGTGATATTTATGCCAATAGAATGAGTCAGATATGCTTCAAGTGAAATACTGTATTTTGAGCTGCCTAATGTCACCAGCGCCTGCAGGGACAGTTTGCTATCTCCTCATAAACTCACAGCCAGCTCTTCAAAGCAATTATGCAGCAGTGGATCTTTAAAGACATCCTTCCTTATTGATCATGTTTTTACATGATTGAAATTGTTAAGAACAAGATAAAGTTACTCTGGTAAACATTAATGCTCTATAGGTAAGAAGAATTTTATTTAGTCTAACATTTTTATTGTTGTTGTTTGTATCTATGCAGACAGTTTAACCTGCTCTGAGACTGGTAAGTCATTAATGCAGCCTTTTTTTTTTTTTTTTCAATGATTCCTTTAAACTCTAGCCTAGTACTTACATTCCTGACCTTCTGGAAATCCTGAGCCAATACTCAAGACCACTCATGGCACTTCACTAGCTATTATATAGTCAGGGCCAGGTCGGAATTTTTCCAGATTTTACTTTATTCATGTTCATCAATGAGGCAGATGCAGACATCTGATTTCTTTGTAAGAAAGCACTAGTTGAAAAAAGCCACATCCCTTCCCTCTTCCCTTTGGAACATATTCCCTAAGCTATGGACTCACATAAAAACTAAAAGAAAGGAGCAAATAGGATAATTTCACATTAATTGAATCCATCTTGTTCAAAAACGCTGCAGAGTTGGATTTTCTTTCTTGATTTGATTTTTTTAGGGGCAAGGGTATGAGACCTAGCTTATCATGAAGTATATATAGTAAATATATATACATATAAAAATACAGGCTAAATATTTTAAAATACTGTCTTGATGATCTCTTTTATTTTTTAAAATTCTTTTGCCAGCATAGACTCAAGAGTTTAAATTAGGGAAGCTATTTCCCAGCTATAGATAATAATTTGATACAAATACCAAAAATTAGCATCTCTGTAGTTCTGTCACAGTAAACAAATTAATATTAGACTAAGTATTTAAAACTGAATAATGACACTAAAATAATAAAACCCCACAAATCCTACAAAAGGTGTAACATGAAAAAACAATCCTACCAGTCAAGTGGTGTAGGTTCCATTTCAGCACACATCTGGAGAAAAAAAATCTAACTTAAAGGCCCACCTAAGGCTGGCTTACCATAAGATCTAAATGACCAGCAGGATCTTTTTCTCCACTATCTGAAAGGTCCTTAAGCATACTAGACTTACATTTTAATATTTAGGGTGTAAAATTAGATGGGATCAGTCCAGGAAGATACTGCACACTTAAGGAAGGGGTTAGATTTGTAATCCCATAAGGACAATTGTTATTTTTTAATAAACTGTACACTGCACTGATTGTACTGAGCATGCATGTAGTACCACTTTGATTAGTTAAGTAACCTCTCTACTATTCCGTCTTTTTAGTGGGGCTCACATAGAAAGCTACAGAAACTCATATGTAGGTAAGAAGTATATTGATTTTTTTTTGTCACTGAATCATCATCATGAGATAAGTGTTCCAGCATAGCTATTTTCTAAGGCAGGGTTTTCACATGCACATTTAAGGGAGAGGAATGAGTATATTTATTATTATGGGAAATTCCAGTACCAATAATTTACTTTTTTCATTTCATAAAGTAAGTAGGGCAGACCATATTCATTAAGGAACAACCTGTAGATGTTCATTATTCTGATGTATATCCATCTTAATATGTGTATTATAATACATTCATGAGTATAAATTTTTATACTGGAGCTTTTTCAAACGAATAAGACAATAGACTGATATTCAGAGGATATAGTCATTTCATTTTCTGTTTACATACTGTGCAACTGGGCACATTCCAATATTTAATACACTGTTTGTCTAAATGATGTCATATTGTTTGGCTAATCTAAATATGAACAATACTGTGCACTGTGCTCACTCA
Source organism: Tapera naevia (assembly GCA_033556795.1). NCBI lineage: Eukaryota > Metazoa > Chordata > Aves > Cuculiformes > Neomorphidae > Tapera > Tapera naevia. The sequence goes on along the minus strand of JAUMJJ010000014.1, from coordinate 1,946,401 downwards.
TGTAAATTGAGATGCTCTACTGATGATGTGCCTTGGAATCGCTAAAGTAAGTCTGATGCTCATGGTGAATACTACTTTTGTGCTATATATACATGTAGTTAGCAATAATTTCTTCTGCAGAACTGGAGCCTCTCATAGAAAAGCAGTAACTGAAAAATTATCTACACGGTCTGCATAGGAAAATAGTAACTTTCTTTAAAACACAGAGTAGTGCTGTCACTATCGTTCAACTTTAATTTCTTTTGTGACATTCCAGTTTTACTGTACCCTTTACAAGAAAGGAAGGACTTGTAAGATGTGTAGACACCATTTTTCCATTATTTTATTTAACAGGACAGCATACGCTGTATGTAGTCTGAAAAAGAAATCAACCTGGCACTCTCGCAATGCCTTCACTATCTGTGAGGGAAAGGAGACTTTTTCATGTCTTTTTTTTCTATAGTAGAGACACTTAGAATGGTAGAAATGAAATTTTGCTTGTTTTCCCAAATATTGAGTAGTTGTGCAATAAATCAGAACCAGCTTTGTATTTTTTTTTGAAGTTTAACCTTTCTGACTAAACATTTCATGGTTTTCTGCTATTGAAAAAGCTCCATTTTTATCTCACTCATCCTGGATATTGATTAATGCTCAGCATCCAGGATAAAAGGAGTCAATGAAGTCACTACTTATTCATACCATTAAAAATTGAAAGAATCAGACCTAGAACCTGTTTTACTGGTTTTATTGGTTTGTGAGTTATTTGTTGTTGATTTCTTTTTTATAAAAAATTTTAGTTCATACTCCAGTTCTACTTAGGGATACTTTCAGCATTAAATTGATTCCTTACAATTGAGTTGTTTAAATAATTAGAGTATTTAACTAGCAGTTTGATAAAATACCTCTAAGCTTATCAAGAATTAGACAGACTATTGTATATAGAAACCAGGATCCTACAAGATTTGCACGATAGGTAAGTCAGAGCAGACTCCGGGCTAATTCCCTTAAGATGCTTTAAGGATCAAAGAATGCACTTCCTTAAATTCACAAAGAGAATTTATGAGATAGAGAGAATCTCTAGACAGTGTGCCTACCTGACCTAAAGAGTAGGTAAATGTTATGTGTCAAGTTTATTTGGTGGACCAGATCATCTGTTTCTCATGAAATCAGTGACTAAATTCATTTTGTAGTCAAGGGAGAAAGTTTTTCAAAGGCTTTAAAATGAAGATGTTTTCAATTTTATGGGTCTCGGTTTAAACAGAACTTATTGCTGGATCTTTCAATGCACTTACCTCTGTCACAGGGAGCAAAGCTATTTGAGGAAACTTAAGCACTTTATTTAGAAGAGCTGTAGTTGCCTAAAGGGAGGGTCCACCCAGGTTTCTAAGTTAGATTATCTGTATCCCATCCAGAACTATTTCTGAAATAAAGAAGTAAACCCCTATATCTGTGAAACTGCAAAGCAATTTTAATCTTTCTGTTAAAAAAATGGTAAACAATTAATGGTGTAGCTACATTGCATGGATCAGTTGTGGTAATTACATTTTTAATTAGTTTACCCTTAGGACCTGATTCTGATCTTATTTCCATTGGCATAAAGCAAGGGTAACTTAGATAAAATCAATGCAGATAAACTAAAATATAATTGATGAGAGGTCAGAATTCAGCCCTAGATGGTATGCTAAAAGTGGAATTAATCAGAAAGCTAAATGTATTTATAATTTGTGCAATTGACATTTTCGTAATCTAAATCTCTAAGAAGTTAACCTTTGGATACAGAATTTTCGTTTCGCTTAGAGCCTCATAGCATCCAGGGAAGTGAAGCCATTAGAAAGTCTGTAAAAAGATGATCATTCTGCACAGATTTTAAAACCATGTAGTAAATTCTTTCATTAAATGCTTGATACCTTTCCAGTTTAATAAGATCCTGTGTCAGACTTTATGCTAAGTCTTTATGCGAAGTTTTCCAGTGAGCAGAAGCCCACTGAAGTATTGAGCCATAACATGTTGTCATATAACAAAAAAGATTCCCCCAAATAAAGGTTATTTTAAGCAATAAGATCTAGGAACCAATGTCTCTTCAACATCAAGAATATTTAAGGTCTTTTGGAAATTGTGTTTAGGGTTTATTGTTTAATAGATCATAGGGATACATTTTTTTAAAAAAATCATGCCAGTTTATAATATATAGTTGCATAAGCCTTCGAAATGTATTATTCCTGTAACAAGCTTTAATATTATTGCTTGCAAAAAAATAGAAAATATAAAGCAACTGAAGATAATTACATACAATTTTTGTGCATTTTATTGTTAAGTAAATATGTTCATTATCTCTAAAGCAATTATTGCTGTTTAATAGGCAGGTGTTAATTTATGTTGTGTATTCAAATGAATCAACTATCTCCACTTCACAAAATATGTTCCCCCTAACATTATGGGTGTTCCTTCTACTTTTCATTACAGTATTTTTTGAACACCTCATGCATGCTTCCAAAATTATTTCATTTGGGACAATCAACATTATATCAAATTGATTTTTTTTCAGTTGTTGAAATGTACATGAATTTTTATGTTTCAAGGAAAATTTTGAATATTATATTTATGTCGATGGCAGTTCTCCATAGCAGTGACCTCTGGTCAGTGAAGCTGATTCTTCCACAAGTCCAGACCAAGGGAGTCAGAGGCTGGCTGCTGTGCCTGACCTTCCTCTCATGGCCATGACTTTCACTGTTGTGCATAGTTACTAACTTCAGGATTGTTACTTCTGATATTTATCACTGCAGCAGAAGTTCACAGACAGTATTTGTCTATCTCCATAAATTCTAAAGATGTAATACTCTTTGGGAGAAGTACAGGCTCATAATGTGAAAAAAAAGAATTTTTCCTGTGTTCCCTGTGATTACCACCCATGCTGCTTTCAGAAATATGCCCGTCATTAGCAGTGCCATTGTAATGCTTTTTTGCAGGAATTTGGAAAGCTGGAACAAAGCTTGAACACATTTCAGGAATGTTAGTAGAGTAATATTTTTTCCCCCACTGAACAATTATGTCTTTGAAAGCATCAGTCTGATCAAACCTCTGTCACAATGATAATTATTGTTTTGTTGCTGATGTTGTTCTAGAATATTTATATGCTTTTCTGCTCATATGTGATCAACTGTGTTTATTTTTTTGGCGTGGTACTTTGTTTCCAGAATTTGGTTTGCTATGTCTGAAAGAAAATACTTTGTTACGGGTCTGGAATTCATTCAGCTGACTCTTGGACATCCTACACTAAATAAGCATAATCATACTAGTCCGTAGGCCTCCGAAGCCACAGTTCTAATCACCTAATAAACTCCAGCAAAAGCAACTTTTACTTTGAGAGAAATCAAAGTACAGTAGCAATGGGAACGTGTTAGGGTGGCTTCACTGTTGGGTTTTTTTCCCCATTGGTAGCATCCTTGAAGCTGACATCGTTTTGTGACTGAATAAATGACAGCATCAGTTACAGCAAACAGTCTCAGTCATTACGCCTGTCTGCTTCCAGAGAAAAGTACTTGTAAATTTTGCTTTATCCTTCTGTTCCCTAAAACTTGTGTCTGTAATTGACACTTGCCAGCAGAGATGACTGGAGACAGAAAGAGAAAATAATGTGTCCTAGTAGCCCACCAGGGAAAAACAGTATCCCCTTCTTTGGGAGTTTTGTGTTGTTTTATTTTCTTTAATGAAGAATAATACCTGTGTGCCAAGGATGTACTGGTGGCAGATGTTTCTGCTAAAAAAAAAAAGTACCTATGAAAGATGAATCGCGAAAGAAAAATCAGAAAAAAATAATTAGTATAGAAACATTTCTTCTGCAAAGGAAAACAAATGTTTCAGGAGAACAAAAGTCCCTTTCTTTTTTTCATAAGGCTGGTTTGTTACTCTAACACATTTGTAAGAATCAGGTTTGTGCCTGACATGTCAAAACTTACTCACAAAGCAAGAGTTGTGGACACCTTGGGAGTTGATGTTGTCACTTGTTACGCAACTCAGCATCCTTTCAGCACTGATTGATGCCCAAGTCACCAGTTGCGGAAGAAATGGAATACAGACATACAATATTTGTACCAAATGTCAGGCAAGAGAAACAGGGGACTTCACAGTATGGGTCTGGACATAGACTCTGACCAGAAAAAAAACCCAAAACATGATAGACAAACTTGTCAGCCCTGAACTTTCCGAACTGTTTCATTTCTTTCTGGTAAATACTTTTTCTTTCTTTTCATTGGTTTCCCTCCCCAGAATTTTACCAGAGTAGGCTGCATGTAAAACTGATCCAGCTGGTGGATTTTTAGCTTGATGAAGGAATTACCAACCATTTGCTCTTTTAAATGCATCAGAACAATTAGTAAATCACTATATATTTGGTAGGGACACTGTGTTTCTTAGATCTCCCCTAAAGGGAGATCAGAATATGTTTATTGTATATTTTCCTCATTTTTAATTACGTTTATTAATTAATTTCCAAAAGTAGTCAGGTAACTAGTGCTTCTGTTCCTCTCTGTAGATCAACAGGTAATTTGAGAGTTCCTGAAGCACAAAGGCAATGGCAAAAGATGTAATGGAGCAGTGTAGTCAAGTATTACTTGACTACATTGCCTGTTACCATGTTCTCAGGACATCCCCATGTGGCCCAGAGAGCGGTGTTTGCCTCTGCTCATGTCTTACAGAGCACTGTAAGCACACTGTATTTTATTTATGAGCCAGAAAGTAAAGTGTGTCAGAGAGGAAGTTAAAATGACTTCTCTGTAGGATATTGTTAGTGTAAAATATCTGATTTATTTAGGTCTATCTTTGAATGCTGCAGCTTGTAAACACAGTGGGGAATTTCTCTGTCATTGATCCAAAGCAATGGGTATTAATGGCATAATACAGTGGTACTCAATAACCATTTATCGTGGTCTGCTTTGTCATGTGGAGGCTTAACTGAGGGGAAAGAATAAGCAAGTCTTATGAATTTCCATCTAACCATTTAATAATGTTCAGTTTAAGAACTATGGTATTCTTTTCTGTTTTTTTTTGTTCCATGAACTATCATACAAAATAATGTGACAGATTTTGTACGAATTAGAGTAAACATGAAAAGAAATGTATTTTTTTTTCCCAAGAATTCAAAGGACGAGCTATGGCAGACCTCTGTTATGGCTTGAATAGCACTCTAATTCCTGTGCCCCTTCTCCTCCAATAAAACCTTTGTATATTTATGGGAAACAAAATAAATAAGAAAAATAGCTACATAGTAAAGTCTTAAAACTGGTCCAGTACCTGAAAACCCTTCTCAAAGTACATTATTCAGACCAGCATAAAAAAAAGTATATTACCACATACTGACCGCAGGCTCCTGACAGCAGTAGCTGCTGTGCTTCAAGTTGTATAATCTGTTTGCCTCCCACTCTTATTTAGTAATTTTGGCAGTTCTGATGTCTAGGTTTCCGTTTAGAGCAAACCAGAGCATGGTGGGAGGCCAGGTTATGATTTCATTTACATGCTTTCTCTTGGGAACAAATTAGTACGCAAGCCAGTGCAGAAGGGTGCCATTTGGGTAATCTTGCTGCAGGATTGTTAATACAGTATAGGGAGTTTCATATTCTCTTCCTAAACAACCATTTAAGGGCTAACAACAGTATAATTTTCTGCTGCTATTTTCATATATGTGTACATGGGTTCATTTTCCATTTGTTGTTGATAAGGTGCCTGATTCTAGTCTCACTTAAAATAGATGTAGAGTCAAAACAAGTTTGTTATCTGCCAAGAAAGTAGAGAGCAAGGACATTTTAAAAAGAAATAATAGAATATGTTATAACCTTTGGGATGGCAATATCTCTTTTTTTTTGCGTCTGTTAGCAATATACCCTTCAGGCTGAATTCTTGAAACACCCCCCAACTGCTGTAGAATATTGTTGCAGAAAAATGGTGTTAGTGCTTCATGTAATGTAAAATTTACATTGGGCCATAAGATAGAGTTTTACAGATGTAAAAATTGATCTCTTTGCTTCTGTATGAAAAGCTGGTGGTTTTGAGTGCTTACTGCATAAGTTTGCAAAATGAAAAGGAAAGAGGACAAAAGCCAAGAGCTTTTGTCCTTTGGGAAATGCTGTAAGGGTCCCATGCTATGAAAGTGAGAGTGTTGCTGTTGGTTTCAGCAAGTACAAGGTGCTTGTACTTCAGATTGTCTTAAGCACGTTGTTACTGTTATAAAATAAATAAATATAAAATTAGCTAAGTAAGGCTGATCGTCCATTGATTCATTAGTCTTTGTATAACAAATGGTGAAACTGAAATTACAAACATAGATTTGATAGCGTTTATTGATATGGAGTTTAGTCCTGCACTGGGAGCGTTTACTCATGTTCATTTGTCAAGCACTCTGCATAAAGTCAAACTGCAGGAGTGAAACCCATATTTCTGAGGATTTTTAGTAGGGTTTTTTATACACTAACTGCTTAGCATCAGGTATGTTGCTTCTAGAGAGACGTTTTTAAAAGTATCAAATTAAAGGTCTTCATGACTGATGCTGTTGATGGAGTTGAGACACATTCAAGATGCAGAACTTTAAGAAATCTCAGAGAAATGACTATTTATGTTTCTTTTGCTGTTATCTTTTTTCAACAGAAAGATGTTACAATTGATTTTGTGCTACCAATTGGTGCATTATGTCTAGTTGCTCCTGAATGTGAAAGTCCAGCCTCACATGTTTTAATTTTTCAGCTTTTATTGTTTTGGTTTCCTATTTTGTACTTTTTTTTTCCTCTTACAAAGTGCAAAATATTTCATTTTGCATCTGTCTCTGTCTTTTGGAAAGTACATTGTGGATCAAGGGAAGTGTTAGACATAAGAACCAGAGAATAGCTAAATACAGAGATTAAAGGTATGAACAATATTATGTTATGACATTTTTAGAGAACTCTGGACTGAAAGCAGTGCCTTCCAAAACAATCAGTACAATTTTCTGTGCATGAATATATTCCCATTTTAATAATATACCATATGCTTGGCTTAGCAGTATAGATGTAACACATCGATCTACCGGATGCAATATTCTCTCTGGAACAGAATATTTCCTTGAAATATCCTGCTTTTTTGACACCTCAGTTTTAACTTTTTTTATGACTTGATCTGAAAATTATGGCCAGCTTGAAATCTATATAACTCGAAGACTTTATCAGTAAAGCCCAGCAGAGTTATATTTCTCTGTGGCTGTGATGTTGAAACCTGGTGAAAAATCAATTTTTCCTTTTGCTGAATGGTATATTTGAAGCATTTAGAAAAGGTGAATGAGTGTGCTGAGGGCCTGTCATTCTCGAAGTACTTTCTTATGCAGCATGTGTAGGTACATCTGCTTGTTAGCCCTGAGAGGCTGTGTGTTTGATGCATTGGATGTTGTGTCAGCAGGAAAGAGAAAAAGAAGAGATGAGGTACATCAGAAAGAAAGTTGATGGCAAATGGTGTTTTGAACAGTCTGTATCCCCTAGTGTAATATATTATGGAAATAATGATTCTGACAAGTGATGCTACTTTGTAATCTGAAGTGATACAGTAGGGATTATGCACGTTCAAGTCATTCAGGACTGGTTACTTAGTTGTATAGCAATGCAGTAAGAAGTACCTTCGTCATGAGCAACTTTCTTATCGATGCAGTGGCAAGACTTGGATTACTAAAAGAAAAAAACACCTGAAATGGTTCTTATCATTTCATCATCATTATTGTGATTATTATTATTAGTTCAGCTACCAATGGAAACCAAATAATATTTTAAATTCTATTGTTATATAGTTATCTTTTATGTGATTTAATACCATATTTTATCTTGAATTTAGGAATGAATTTTATGCTTTAATTCATTTTCAAACTTGCTCATACAGATTAAGAAATGCAACCCAAAAGGGCCAGACAAAGACAGCACATACTTCTAGCCTCTAATGTCAATAGTGTGGCCTATGTGGTTGCTCTAGTTTACAGAGATTCCTTTGCAGTAACAGCAGACTGGTGTACCTTGCCAGAGGAGGATACTCTTGCTTCAACCAATTTGATGATCCCTTTCTTCCCCTGACAAACATGGGGGACACAAAATAAGCTTAGGTGACTTACTGCATTTTAGGAATATCATGTGGTATTGGACATATAAACAACATAATTTTCTTTAGCACTGTCAACATATACAATCTGCAAGGGTGGACTTTCTCTTCTTCCTTATGTGGCTATTCTACCAATGAAAAGTAACACAAAATTTTCAGCTAAGCTTGAAAAAAAAGCCAAAAGCCCCAAAACGCAAAAGCAAAACCATCTTTTAATATGATCATTCTTGAAGGAAAAATTACTAATTGACAGGAAATATGTTTAAGAATGCATTTATTTGAGAAGTTTGAATGCTGTCTTACAATGTTGAGAAAAGACTGAGATTTTGTTTTGAATGAAAAATCCTTGAGAATGGAATCTGCCTGTTTGTGGTGTACTTTGTACAAATGTTAAGTAGGAATCCCACATAGTATATTTCGCTTCCCTGATTAAAACCGTCCCCCTTCTCTGTTCCTCCTCCTCTACATTGCTGTTCCTTCTCTGCATACACAGTTAACTAATACCAGAGGAATTGAGTTCATTTTGCTTCACTGCTTAAAAAAAATGAATGCTGTGACCAACGGAATGAAAAAATTTGATAAGCTAAAACAAAAGGCAGTAAATGTTGAGAACAAACTCCAGTGACCTAGGTGAGATAAAATTGTTTCATGAGCAGTATGAACATTAACAATTCTGGACATCCTAAAATGTTAAATTAGCAATTTAAAAACATTTGTTTGGATGAGATAGAACAATATACGCGAAACTAATGCCCTCTCTAAGATTCAGCCGAGATGCTGTAGTCATTTAGACAAAGACAACTAGTTAATCATGGCAAAGAAAACTAGACAGAGTAAATTAACTTGCTGCATTCCAGTCTCTTAGCTACAAAAAAAAATATATATTTCACTAATTAGAGAGTGAAAATACTCTAAGCTTTTAGAAAGAGATTGTAAGAAGAGCAAAAGAGAGATCCTGGCTTTGGAATGGTGTATAAACCTGTGGTGTCTGCATGATACAGTTTTGTGATTTTATCAGTTAGGCAGCCTGCATTAAGGGGTCTTCAACTTTGATTATATTGATTATACACAACATAATAGTTTATAATGAAAATTATTATGCATGGCTTCAGTCCTTAATTTTCATGGACCCTTGGAGCCTCTAATGAAATGTAAATAAATTTAATTTTAAAACCTACATGAATATACATGTTATAATAAAAATGCTAGAAACTTCACAGTTAAAATAAGAAGTCAATCAAATTTTAAGTTTTTTTGAAGATGATTGTCTTTATTGTGCTATGGATCTTCTTACTTTTACCATTATAATTTTATCCTTAATACTACAGGAGTGTATTTTTCCTGTGTTCTTTAAGTTAAATAGAGGAAATTGTGTATACTAAAGAATATTAGAACGGTGATAATTCTAATTAGACTGAAAATGAATGGTAAAAGGGAAGGTGACGTTTGCCTGCTGGTTGCATGGGATAAGAATCCTGTTTTATCTGAAGACTGTGTATCATTTTATACATTTTTCACTTTATACACAGTTCTAAAATAAAGTTTTGGTTTTGTTTACCTAGAAAAATATTTAAATTTTGCAGAATTTTTGTTCAAACATTCAAGTATTGAATCAGTACTAGATTCTATACTTGAAAAGATATAAATAAATCTTTATTTTTCGTTTCCTTTCCTGTGTCTGATTCTGCTCTCTGAATATGACCAAGTTCTTGTGCACATAAATGTCATATTGCTTTTAACTGCAGGGGGCTGAGGATCAAGTCCTCTTTTTATCTGACTTTTGCATGGGCAGTGTTACACTCTTGAACTACTTCTGTTCAGTTGGGAGAGAACAATATTAAGTTCTGTGTGGTTCCAATGCCATAGTTTAAGCGTTATTTTTTTTTGATAAACGTGAGATAAGCTGATAAAACAGTCTCACTTTTTATTAACTAATCTCTTAAATATTTTTAAATGAGAGTCAATGGATCTATAATGTGTGCACATTGTTGGTTTTTTTTAATTTCAAAAGGTGCTTGTTTGTCTGTAGAATGAGGTGAAGAAGGACAGTGTCCTCTTTATTTTATAAGATCTACTTCTTAAATTTTCTCCCCCTTTCAAAACATGCCAAGACCAAATATGGAAGTTTCAACTGTAAAGACACAGTGTCCTGGAGAGATCTGAGGTATTTCAAAAGAGGGGGGATTAGTCTCTTAACAAAGTTGTTTTCATCACCAAGACATGCCATGATTGGATATTTTTTTTAATCAAAAGATTTCTTAAGCAGAAGTTGAATGAATTGTATGAAATCAGCCTAAAATGTGATTTTCTTTCTAAAATGTGTTTTTGTTTCTAAAGTATTATTTTCCCTGTTATGTGCATTACAGAAACATACACAATAAATATTTAAACTCCTAATTTACTGCATACCAATCTAAAAATATACCTTCCTATCTTAATTGGAATTTGCTTAATTGTTGTTCCTATGCCATCAGTCTCAGTTTTGCACTAACTTAACAATGGCACTTTTTTATGTTTGCACTTTTATTCGATTTCCATTCTGAGTTTATGAACAGTAATAGGGTTCTGCTTGAATATTCATTGGTTTTGAATTGTGAGTTACTAAAAGGTGCTTTCTTTTACCTTAATGAAAGTGGCTCAGCATGGGGCAGATCAGTAATGACATTTGATTTTAGGCATCCAACAAATTTAGTTTTTATTTATTGACACTTCTTGTCTAAACAGCTCCCTCGCAAGTTAGTGGAGTAATGAAAGAGAGAGTGCTGCAGAGGAGCGTGGAGCTTTCCTGGCAGGAACCAGAACATCCCAATGGAGTCATTACTGAATATGAAATCAAGTATTATGAGAAAGTAAGTGCTAAGATTATCTACAGCGTATGAAAATATGCTGATTGCTTTGTGTTGGCCTGCTGTGTTGTGGTATAATGCTAAAACCATCAGCTGACAACTATCTTGTCTCTTCAAAGTAACAGTGATTTTGGTTGTATTTAATAACTAGCGAATCCGTGCTGTTATTATTGCTATCATTTATTTTATTTTGGCATCCTAAAAACGAAATATCCGTTTGAAATCTGCCCATTTTTTCACTTTCTATTTATTGTTAAGTTGGACTTAGATATTTTACCGTGATATTTGTCATTTTCCTGTCTCTTCTACGTTGCGTTTAAAGCTCATTTCATTTCCTTCTGTGTCACTGTAATTCCAGTCCTGAGATTATATATTAAATACAACTCTTGACTCCATTTAGTATTTCCTTATACGTTGAGCAGGTACAACTTGATGTCTGAAAACTTCCAAAGCACTTGCTACAGTTTCAGGTGATAAACATTCCTTATTTGTCCTTTTAAAAAGTACCAGTACTGTGAAATTTGTTTTTCACTTGTTCTCTCTATACAATAATAAATTGAGGACTGTTTTTCAATAGTCGATGAAGTGATCTGTGTTTCTGGTAGGGTGAAATTGCAATCCTATTGCTGCCAGTCGGCATTTTGCCATTCATTTCAGTGTGTCTAGGGCTTCATTCATTATAACTTTGAAGAATTCCAGAATAAAAAAAATCTGACAAGCATATAAGTAGAGCCACATGCAACTGTAATCTAGATGATAGCAAAGTGAAGGCAGATTGTGCAGCTACATGTTTGTTACTGGAGCCAGACTAAGTGTGGCTCTTCCAGATTGCCTGGGAAATTTTTTGTAGCACATAATGCATTACTAATTTTTATAAAACATTCTGGGAGAAAAAAAAGAAAGAATTAAAATGCAAATAAATTAACAAAGGAGTTACTTTGAGATGACTTGTGAAGCTATTTCATCTTAGCAAACAAGATAATAGTACCTCTGTATTGAAAAGAGTGTATTAGCTTACTAGGTAACATGCAATTAGGTGAATTCAGACCAGATTGGATCTAGTATCAAGCGTCACATCTAATTTTCAGTGCTGATTTAAACAAATACACTTATCAAAAGATATTTATATGATTTGGGAAGGGAATAAAATGTTTATTTGTTGCTGCTAACTCCTAGTTTAAGTTGTTCACTTTAATAACTCTTATAACAAAGATACGTACAGAACGCTATAACACTTCTTGTAGGGGAATTTTACTAATTTTAGCAGATAAGTTTTGTTCCTCAAGCATGTATGTGTGCTCACATGAGCCAATAAAGTCCATACATTAAAACCGAAAAATGTTTACATTTTTATCAAAGGCAAAGCTGTTCTACAAACATAAACCCCCTTGTTTTTTTTTCTTTAAACCTGAAAAGTAATTTCTACTCTGTTTTTATAAAACAAATAATTTAACTAGAAGTAGAAAAATGCTGAAGGTACTAGACTTTTCATGAAATGATAATTTTTAGAATGTGACTTTTATTATTTTCCCTGTATATTCATGTTACTTTACATAAGCAGTAGAATTTCATTGCCAGTTTTGCTATGTTTGCAAAGACAGGATTTTAACTACTGTTACATTTCTTTTCTAATGGAAGGAATCCTACCAGTAATATACTTATTACAGTGAGATTTATAAAAGAGAATAAGAAGCTGATCCTGTGACAGTCACAAATAAACTGAACTATGTGCCTTTAATTCTGTGAGACAATTTCAACACAAATACTTAAATGCTTGTCTTCCTTCCAAAATGAAGCAGTTCTGCTTGAAAAGTACTTCATAAGCCTCTTGTTCAGATAAGAAAGACAGTTTAAATTTTGTTCCATTAATTTAAAAGAAAAAAAGTTAAAATATCTGAAATTTCAGCTCCTTTTCGAGCCAAATTAAATCAATCATTTTTTTGGTCATGAAATATTGTGATCATTGAATTTTTTACCTCTCACTTCTGGCTATGACTGGAATTGAAACTGCCTGAAATCTCCCAAGTAAGCCTGTCCTGTGAGATTTCCAACACAGGTTATTTTTGTTTGTTATTTATTTATTATGAATGCAAGAACTGTTGACAATTCTAATAAGTCTCGTTTATGCATCAAAACCCAAACTCTCATATTCCACTGTGGCTTACAGTCCCAGACCTGTTTACGGTTTCCTTTCACTTGTTTCTCATCTTACAAGCTTTCCTGTTCTTTCTCACATACCAACATAGATTCCACTGTGGTACTCACAGATAATTTAAAAACTTTTGGAGAAGATATCAAATATTATTGCTAGCCAAGGCAGCAGGCTTGCTTAAATGACAGACTGGGCAAGACCCAGGAGAAGCCATTACTGAATCTCAGAAAAGAAGTTGTATCTGTATTTAACCCTGTATTTCAACAGAAGACTTTGCTGCTTTACTGACTGTGAAAGGGAAGGCTCTCCATCATTTTTAGCTGGCAAAGTGTTATTGAAATGAGTTACAGATTTATTCCTTCCCTCTGTATCTATCTCATTAGCACTGCCTCGTATGGCTCATGCTTCTCTGGTCATGTGGTGCGTTCAGATGGTTGGTTAATTCATCTCTTCTGCCCTTCAAATCAGGGTTGCATCTGCCACCGAAAATCAACAGGGCTGCACATATCTTTGCTGAAAGATAATCTGGATCAGTAGATGTGATGAATAAGTAGAGCTTTTTGAATAGTGTAATGATCAGTGATACAGCTTTTTGTAGTATATGAAAGTGAGTTATTACCCATAGGGTTTGTAATCTTACAGCTTCAAATTTAGAGGGGGTCATACTGAGATTCTTCCCCTGTGTTCTTCTTTATACCATAGAGTCAAAAATGGAGAAAATACTAAAAGCCATAAAAAAGCTAAGTGAAAATTGAGTTAAGGACTTCAGAATTTGGTACAAAATCCAGCCAGGTGTACATTGGCAGTACGGTATTTTTTAAAGGTGTTGAAAGGTAGCAAGGAAAGGTGTTCTGATGATGAAAAAACAGATTTCAGTATCCTTGAATTGTTTAGACCCCACAGTTTGTCCTAGGAAGCTGTGTTCAAGTTATTTTCTCACCAGAATTTCACAAAATATAATCAGAGCCAAAGAAACAATCATTTTATGTCTGGATATTTTAAGAATGACAACATGATCATCCCATTTGAATTTTATGTTTCACTTAGAGCTCCTCATTGCATTGACAGTGTTTTGTAATACTCCACAGAGTATGCTTTATTTTTTATGTTGGGGAATAAAGCATTCAACAAATTGAAATAATCTACCCAGTCCGGCTGTCAGTTGCTGATGTGCAACTGCAATAAATCTGACCTGTAAATGTCATTTAATCTTTCACCTTTTTGTTTTCAGGATCAAAGGGAGAGGACCTATTCAACAGTGAAAACCAAGTCCACTTCAGCCTCTATTAATAACTTAAAGCCAGGAACAGTGTACGTTTTCCAGATTCGTGCTTTTACAGCTGCTGGTTATGGAAATTATAGCCCCAGGCTGGATGTTGCCACACTAGAAGAAGCCACAGGTAAATATTTAAATTTATAGGAAATTAGCTCTTTCAGTAGAAAGGAAACAGGAAAGAGTCAAAGGAAATAATTATTAAAACTAGAAAGAATGGAATTCTATGTGGAGGTGGCCTTTTGGCGTTGTATTGTGAAGGATGAAGTTCGGTTCATTGTTTTACCATAAAACTAAAAATTACGGTCTTAAAATTGGCCGGATTTATAACATACCAGGTTCTTGTCCTCTAATGTTCTTCTAAGACAAAGATAATTTTTTTCCACTCAAATATGCACCTCTTTCCGCTCAAAAGAGAAGTGAGTAGTGGCAATTAACTGTATTAGATTCCTCTGTAACTGAGGAGGGGAGGAAAGAGGAGATTTTAGCCCACGGAGGCTTCTTCAGGTCATTTTTTTCCATAATTGATTTCCTGAAAAAGCTCTTAGTAGTTTTGTTTACATGTGTGTCTTGTTTAGGTTGCATGTCCATCCTTAAGGTCTTTTGAGTTCATTGGCTTGCTTCACCTTGGTTTAATAAAGTAGTCAAGGTCTCAAAGATACTGTTTCTTTAAGGCTCATGTCAAAAGTGGTAAACTGTGTAAAGAAGGATCAGCCTTTCAAAACCCCTCACAATGGAAAGCATGAAGCTGAAGTGCAAACTCTCTCAGTACAGTACACCAGAGAATCTGGTTGTGGCATCTCAGCAAGGAATAACATTTTAGGAGAGCTTGCTCTTTCCTTGATGCTGAAACTGATCACATGCCCGTTTTTATCTAAAAATCACACTGATAACTTATTTACCCTCACGTTGTGTAGATACGTGCATCATGCTTAAAGAAAATTTTCCACATTTTGGGTCTTCAGAATGAAACTCTTCCATTACGGGTAAACATGGGAACTGCCTATGACCTTGGCATCTCCACTGTTCTGTTGCAGGCTCAAATTTTATTACTCAGTTTTGGGTCACTTACTTCAGGTGAGCCTGCCTGACAGCAGGTCAGCCAGATTTGGATTTGAGAATACATAGCCTACAGGTTTGAAGGATATGGATGCCAGCTCTGCTTTCTTCACTTTTTTCCAGCATATCTAAAGTGCAGACATACACTACTGCACCTTAATAGATGCAGCCAGGTTTCGCCTGAACAATTTGTAGGTGTTCTTACAACATAGGTAGGTCTTAATGCCACTTTGGTTCTGCACATAATGTGAAAACTATCAATAATGAATAATACCACATATCTAACAGACATAATTGAAACAGTAATTATCATAATAGCAGCAATAAACTGTTATTACTAACAGTATTAGCTCTGTGTCTGATAGCATGTTTTCCTTTCATAGAGTTCTACTTTAGAAAGAGTCAGGAGCAGAACCCTCATTTTGCAGAATGGCAATCTGAGGTACAGCTGGAAGTAATTTCTTATTTTGAGTAGATTTCTGAAAAAGAAATTAAAACTCTGTCCTAAGTTTCTGCTAATTAGCTGATTTATTGTCCATAGTGGTTTAAAAATGTTTCCCCAACTTTTTCTTAATTGCCCGATTATTTTTTATATACTAAATGTAAGCACACTAGTAGCTGCTAAGATTAGCAAAGATAATTGCAGAGGTAAACAGTCTAGGCTACAGTTTGGTCAACATGTGGAAGATTAGGAAATCCTAGAATAAATGCATCACAGACCCTTTTTCTGCCTTAGGTGATGAAAAACTGCATATGAATCAGTGACACACTTGGCCAGTATACACAGCAGATTTTTCTCTTGTCAAAGGCCAGATTTGGGGTTTGACATGCCAAGTAAAATGTCCTATACTTTTATTAAAGAAAATTTTTAAAGTGACGTATTTTCCATTATCTTGAGAGAACATTATAGAATATAATTCACATCAAGGGTAAGCATTCACAATTTTCCATAAATGGCTTTCAGAAATAATGAAAATGTTGGTAAAAAGATAGTAAATTCCATTAAAGTCTTCTAGAATTGTTTTACACAAAACTGTTTCTCGTGTTTTGTTTGTAGTTTTATCAGAACTTGCAGGCTAGTAAGATTAGTTTTATGTTAACATTTTAAAGGACCTTTAGTGGGTGTCATTTAGAAAACATACCTGAACTATTGTATAGGTGAGCAGTAAACTAGCGTTACACTACAGTTAAGAGACATTGTTTTCTTATTATTACAGTGGATTTCTGAATGCAGCTTTTAGATATGTTAAAGTATTTTAAGAATATATACAATGAGATTCTGTATACAAACATGTCCAAATATATATATTTAAGAATACATATAGTGATCATCACCGTCAGCTAGTCATATTACCTACTGGAATTCTTCTACCACTTAGACCGATTGGCACCTTTTAGTTAGTGCTGTTGATTAAGCAAACTTTTGTATTATGCTCCAGTTTCTAAATTGTAATAGAAACCGTATGGCGACATTTCAATGTTTAAGAAACTATGGCCACTATATTAATATTATATGATACGTAAAACATCCATATTTTTTACCTCTGTTGACACATATCATACATGTTGGGCATTACATACATGTTTATGTAAAACTTTCAAATTTATGAAGTAGAAATGCTTTGTAAAGGTAGGATATTTCTATTCTATAATGTGTTTGCCGCAGATCAAAGTAGTTAATTCATTGTATTTTTTTGTTGTAATCATTGCTGGTTATTAAAGACACAAACCGCTCAGGAAGAACGTATGAATCCGTAGCATATCACTTAGCATAAAACTGAAGTGGTAATTTTATCGTTTGACTTGCTGAAGTATTTAAACGTTATGTGTCCTGTGCTTTTTGTTGTTGAAGGTGTTTGCCACTTGTTACAGCTCTCACTGCTAAAGTAAAGGGACTCAGCACAACCTGACATGAAGCTACTTTTTCCTTTTGCTGTGAATCAGTTTACATCAGGGAACGATGAAGTAATATGCAGACATAAAATTTATTCCTAATGTCTGAAATTACTCCAAATTTTTATAGAATGCATAAAGAATAATATTTAAGAAAGTAATATCTGGCCTACATGAGTCCAATTTATCTTTAAAGCTTTCATGGTGGACTTCATCAGGAATTCTTTTCTGCAAATCATACATTTCAGATTACTTGCATGAGAAAATGCCACTGGAGGACCTGCATAGATTTAACAGCTGATCTTCCATTTTTAATACTCCAGGCTGTTTGGATATCCATTCCCCACCCCTCCAACCACATACCTAAAAGATGTTTTTAACTCCTTTAAATTAAGCATTGCCTCACTCAAGCATAGCTTAAGCAAAGGTAAGCAGAGCCGTCCTGATGGAGGATCCCTGCCACCACTGTTGGGGAAGCACTAGTGAGTAGGTAGCCATGCCATGCATTTGCTGAAATGAGTATCTACACCCCGAAGTCATTCCTCTAAGAACACTCTAACGTCTTTATTTCTCCTAAACCACCATGATCATCCTAGAAGCTGGGTTCTGATTCACCCTTACACTAACAGACTAAGTTCATCACACAGAAAGGAAAAGCAGCACGGAGTATGTGAACACAGGCAGATGTCTTAGACTGCTGTCACTGAATTCGTACCAGACCATGCCCACAATCATCAGACCATTTTTTTTAATTTTTTTTTAGAGGTAAAAATACATCATACATTTCATCCCACCTATCTTACCAGCTGTCAATTGTACTGTCCCCAATATTTTCCAAAAAACAAATAACATCCTTGGCTTTCTTCCAGAATGTACCAGTACCCAAATATGTGTGGCTCTTACGCAGAGCAGCCCACTTACATATGTCAATCTCTATGCAGTCAGCTTGGCTGCTTGATTAAATGACAGGCTGGGGTGGGTATATTTCCAAACTCTTGTTAAATGGATACAGCTTCGCACCCCGGCCATTGTGATATGGTGCTGTGTTTTCTTGACTTCCAAGTTATGTTTGCACTGAAGTTCAAAGAGAGAGAGGAACAGTTTTAGGAAGTTTTGCATTTTGCGTGAATTTGACATTCCGATGTTTGGACTTGTCTGCTTTGGTGGTCTGGTCATGTTACACAAACTGAGTTGTACTACTTATGTCCTTACATTCTTGCACAAGATAGTGACCACTGATTTCCTAAAAGTTCCAGGAAATTAAACTGGGGGGAGAGGAAAATTCCCACAAATCCTAATATTTAAGTATCTGTGTAGAAAAACAAAGGATTTATTATGAGAGAGGGAAGTGGGAAGAAGCAGCTGGTACAGTTCACTGTCAGTGACAAATAAATCATGTTGATTGGCTCGCTTCTTCCAAGACAGAGAAAAAAAAAAAAATGGTTTGCTTGTTTCTATGGGAACCTCTGAAGTCTGCAACAGGAATCTGATTCTGTGGAATTCATAAAATTGCCATGTAGACATTCCTGTTCGGTTGCCACTATCGCCACTACTTGCAGTTACCCATATTAACATACCATCTACAATGTAGTTAATCAGGGTTTCCTTTTTTTTCTGTTTATCTCTGCAGATGACTCAGACTTTCACAATCCCTTGCTCAGCATCACTTCCTGATGTCTCCTCCTTTATTCACAGTCTCTTGGGCTAAATTCTCACTGTTACAAGTCAGAACAGATTTCAATAGAGCTGTGCTCATTTAATGTGACTTGAGTACATGGCCACCCTCATTAGATGTCAGGCAAGCAATGCATGTAACAAACATTGAGGTTTCTCAGGCTAAGTAGTTACACCCTCAGTTTACATTAATGACGTGCATATATTTGCATATATTAATAGCATTGGCATATCTGAATAAAAAGAGTGATAATGTGTGGATATTTTAGCATCTAAATTCCCTGAAGCATGGAGAATTCCATTTTGTATATGTGGAAGCACCTTTTCATTGCTACAGAAAGAAATGGTAAGTAACAATAGTAATGATTAATAGCAGTAAGAGATGAAAATATACTTTAACTACGAAATCTGTCTTAATAGATAGTGTTTAATCTCAAACATTCTTCTTATAGTTAAAACACTATTTCCTTGGGTACCATCAAAGACGTATCAACCAGTTTTAGGAAGGAGGCTAGGAATAGAGCTCTTCAAGGGTTATTCTCCTGCTATACTCCCTTACACGAGTATCAAGGTCTTCCCTTTTAGAAAGGAGTCAATTACTGAGCAAAACAGAAGGCCCCATAGCAGTAGGAGGAAGTGGAAGTGTCTGGTGCTGGTTTTCGGCTAATGGCCATACCACTTTGACCAAGTTCATTCCATCATAGCTCCTTTTCATTCCCTGTAGACAACCATTAACTCATCCAGCATTTGGATTAATTTCCACTGAAGGCCCTTCTTTACTTTGGCTTTATCAGTTTAATAGTTTCAGGCAACTGAAGAGGTAAACGCACAGTCTGCAGTTCATGAAGGCTGACAATTTTTTGGAGTTCCTTTGTAGGGAATAACTTTAAACTAATCTCTGCTCTGTGCTCTGTTTGTAGCCACAGCTGTTTCCAGCGAACAAAATCCTGTTATTATCATAGCTGTGGTTGCTGTGGCAGGAACCATCATTCTGGTCTTCATGGTGTTTGGATTCATCATCGGACGAAGGTATTGCACCTTACATAGGCATAAGCGCATTTGGTCCAACTCTTGTGAACTCCTGAGATATTGTCTGACCTGAGATGATAATTTGCAAAACTGAAACAGATGCCATTTTTAGTAAAGACAATTTTGTTTAAATCCCATTATCGATTATACAGTTCGTCCTCTTACTTTAGCAAGGCACACTTAAATCAAGATGTTCTTTTTGTCCTATGTAAATGTGCTGTAAAAGGTGTCCGCAGCAGGTTCTTTTACCTGTACTCCTCAAAGTTCCTTTTTTCTGTTCATTTTTTTTCACATGGAGAAGTCTGACACTTTATCTGATAAGCCTTTAAATGACTTTACATTCAAGAAAAAGAGGCACAGCAGTAAGTTTAAGAATACCGTCATGTAAAACAGTGTTCTACTTTCAAGTTATTTAATCCTCTGTTTTATCCATATAAGCTTTTCACCAGAACTAGAATTTTCTCTTTAGGACCTGTCCCAACTGGTATTTGATACAAAAGTCTTTTGATTGCAACTCTTCGTGATTTATTTAAAACTGCTGTCAAGAGAATTATAGCTGAAACTTTCAAAGAGCCTCCAAGAGTTAGGTGCTCAGTGCCTGAAAATCCCAGCCTGCAGAACTGATGTCAAGACTTTAGATGTGAGGAAGTAAGTCATTATTTACTGCTAAAATTGGCGTCTTTCTTTTCAGGCATTGTGGCTATAGCAAAGCTGATCAAGAAGGGGATGAAGAACTTTACTTTCATTGTAAGTGTTTTGCTTTTTTTTCCGCCTTTCAGAAATTCCCAACTGCAATAATGTAGGAAAAACTAAAACAACACTCCAAGAAAGACAAACCCATAAGAAATTGAAAAATGCTGTGTAAACAGCAAGTGGGAAGTTAAACACTGTAAATATGTGACCTACACAAAAAAATGCAGATTAAAGTCAACATTGCACACACAGATGGTTTTATTTATATACATGTATATGATATACTGTTGTTTTCATTCTGCTTTTTATTTTATTTTGGTTGCTTTGAATACATGTTTCACACCATCCTAATGATCTCTCTGAGGTGCAATATTTGAGAGAATTTTGACTAAGTGACTATATGATCTTCACCTGAGGCAAATTTCAGATTGAGGAAGTGTAGGTCTCTGCATAACCCTAACGAAGCTGTTCTGCTCAAAATCTGTTTTCTGTGAATACTTTAGTATCAATATTTACCAACCATAATGTCCTTGAAAATAGAATATTTGATATGAAAAGAAAGGTCAACTACTTCTATTACTGTGTTCTGTTCTAGAACCACTTGCATAGCTAAAGGTAGCACTTAAACCCTCTGTTGGTAAAATCACAGCTACCATGTGAGCTTATGTTAGAACCCTAGAAAAATTCAATAAAATACATCTTTCTTGGGTTAATGACAATTGAAACTTTAAGGGAAGAGGAAGGCCTATGCAAGAATAGTTTAAGTTCTGTGAAAATATTGTTTAAAAAACTTTCTTATTTTAACTCTTTCTCATTTTGAATTAATTCTAGAATCTGTCATTAACTCAGGAAGTATGGTAAAACTAAGAAACAAATTGATTTTGAGCACCTAAAATTGCAAAATCACATAATAAAATTAAACTGAAGAAAGTTCTGACACAAAAAAATGTCTGGATTTCCAGTCATCTACTCTATCAATAGAACTTGCCATTTAGTCATGCTATGCTCTATGTAGCCTACTAATATTTGCAGCTGTAGCTTAAATCATCAGGTTTTTTTTATGAAATCAATATGATTTATCTTACTTTACACACTTTCAAATCATAAACTATCATCAGAATGTAATGTTACAAGGAGAATGAAGTAGCCACTAGTCACAAATTTGTAGCGTCTTCTTAATGCATGCCTGTTTAAATGAGTAGTTCTAGCCAAAACTCCACTCGAAATCAGATCAAGGTTTCTGTTTCACCTTTTTGCCCTGAAGAAATGAGATCACCTGCTACTTGTTCATGCTCCCTGAGTTTGAGTGTGCTGCTTCCTAAATAAACTTGTTTAAATGCAGTGAGTATTAAACTAAGTAGTGACATCATTGCAGCTTTAGTCGATCAATTCATAATCTGTGCAAGGGAGGTGGAAAATAATGGATAAAAATTATTTATCATGCACTTTGCATAGATGCATATAAGCTTTTCATCTGTTCAGACATGAAAGAGCTACTGCTTTCACTTTTTAAATCCCTATTATGTCCTTGAGGGAAAAGATCAACTACGTATTCCTGTATTTCCGTATATAAACAAAAGCAATGCTAGCTAAACATTTCCTTTCCTCATCTCAATTATCTGTGACATATTTTGTTTCAGTGGAAGTGTAGATGAATTAATATGAAATCTCTTATTAATAATTAACAGCTGATCCAGACTTCATAAGTGCTTATTTCCCTCATTTTACTTTCAAGAATTCTGATTATCTAGCAAATCAGTCAAAACAGTTAGCATGCACAATCTTTTTAGAATTGAAACACCAAATATAAGTCACTCTTTTGCAAACCAGTTTTTCATTATCTGTTGATTGAAGGTTTATTTTAATTTTATTTGGTAACCATGTACAGAATGAGGCAGAACCCAGTGCTGTGGTCAACAGCTTGGTCACAGAGCTGTGAACACCACATTGATCTCCTTTTACTCCATGATATATAGACAACCTTCTTCTGTGTTGAGGTACTAGATTGGATTTTCAAAAACGTAAGTTACAATAAACAGTTAACACAAAAACCCACAAGTAGCCATTTCCGTTTTTTTAAAGCAGGTTTTAAAGTATTGTATTTATTAGAGTATCATATATTTCATTTCAGTACCCCTTCAACTCTCTGTGACCTCAAGTGCAAAACTTAAAGATACAAGTACAATAGAGGGGTTTAGTCAAGAAATGCAGATATATATTTAGTTTCCTCCTACCATTTTCTTCTAACAATGTCTTCAAATCCAAGCTAGTACTATTTCATGTTGGTATGCCGGGATAGCATTGACCTGTCAAAATGTTTTATGACAGCCTGAATAAAGAGCTATCAGAGACCCGTTTGAGATTCTCAAGGTTACCTCCAACCCAGGCCCCTTATCACAAACACAAAAGGATTCTTCCCCACCTCCCTGCCAGAAAGTACTATTATAGGAGGTTAACCTACTGCTTTCTTCTCGTTTCCTTAGTTTGGTTTTTTTTTTTAAGAAATACATATTTATCATATAAAAAATTGTAGCATTATCAATACAATTGGAAGAACATCTTTTTAAGTACTTATGACAGGTAACATCTGGGAAAAATATCAAATAATTTATCTGGATGTAAATTCATTACATTGCTCAAACAATTTATCTATTTTTTTTATTTTTATGAGTGTTTTAGGGTTTTTTGTTAGTTAGGCCTTTTGAAACATAAATCCACATAAATAATGAGCTATTTTCCAATGTATTTTAAAATTTAAAATATTTTATGTTCACTTAAAGTCAATCACATTATTTATGCTTTGTATTGACTTTTTTATCCTATTCTTGTATATCAGGATATAAGTTAGTAGTGGAACATTCTTACATTTTCATATTGAGGTTTAATTCACTGATTTAAATGAAGGATTGTAATCCCTGTGAGACAAATTTATTTCATAAAAGTATCTTGGTTAATAGATTTCCAGGGTTGCTCTACTTTCTTTGGAAGTTTCTACTTTCACCAGAAGGGCAAACAATTGTTTTCCTGAATCGGCAACACACTATGGGAAAGAGCTACATGCTGGCCAGAGCACTGCACTGTCTGAGTTGCACTAAATGCTACACAGGAAAAAGAGGAAATATAAACCAAGGTGCTTCATATTATTCACTTAGGTGCTCGAGAAAGGGAATATTTGTGCCACAGAGTCCACTTTCCCTTCCTGTGGCTTTAAAAGTTGAGTTCAAATATTTCTTATGTTCGTATCGTAGTGCGAGAAGCATCTAAGGATATAAGTTCTAAGTGCTGTGAATAATTTAGCTTGGCTATTGCCACAGTCTGTAAATAATATTATATTCAATAGCTTAAGCAAATGGAGTAGTTGGGACAGCCTTTCAAATAAAGCTAGAAGACAAAGATAATGTAAAGAAATGCTGTTTGCGCAACGTAGGAAAATAGGATAAGCTGTCCTTACTCAGAAAAAGCCCTTACACCTCCTCTGCTAATCTTATAACCCATGTTCTGCGTTATTTTTACTCCCACTCAACCCTTGCATTCTATTCCATTGAGCACTATTTAATATTTATTACCTCTTTCACTTTTAAGTGGAGGCGTAGGGGCTAATGTTAGTCATTTTTAGAGATGGGATTGTGTACTTGTGTCAGCATGCTTGCAGATGATGCCTAAAACTAAGATTGTCTCTCAGAGTATCACTGATTCAGGCAGTGTGGAAGCAGGTTCACTCTTCCAAGGAGCACTCTGCATAATGAAATTCCTGGGCTGACTGCACAATAAGTGCTTTTGCTTCATCACAGTCATGCTTTCTTACATCATTACAGTTAAATTTCCAGGCACCAAAACCTACATTGACCCTGAAACCTACGAGGACCCAAATAGAGCTGTCCATCAATTCGCCAAGGAGCTAGATGCCTCTTGTATTAAAATTGAGCGTGTGATTGGTGCAGGTAAGGCTGCTGTGGCTTCTTGATTCAACTGTTCCATTTAGCTGGGATCGAAACTCATACATCATAATGACAGGCAAATAATTATACCTCAAGTATAGAAGAACTTTTCGCATTTGCCAGAGTGGTTAAGAGCAATGAAGCTGTGCTTGCTTCTAAAATGAAAAAAACAAATAGGGGGGAAAAAAACCCACAAAAAACAAATAAGTAAATGAAGAGTCTTGCTTGTCATTGAAAGCTTGTGGGTTTCTAATTTTGTATCTGCTGTTTAACATGTAATTGGGGGGAAGGGGATAGTTTTGCTGCCAATTTTACTGTCAAAGTTAAAGAGTGAGGCATGAGTGCAAATTCTGCTTGCTTTCCTTTGGTAAAAGAGGTTTTTGACCTCTGAATATTTGTTCATGTGAGTAAGGAAAACTGGCTGCAGCACAAAATATGAAATAGAGACCAGGAAGGTCTTTCTTCTGTATGACAAAATCTTCCCTAAGGCTGTTTTTGTTCTACCATTTTTCTTTCTGATATTTTATGAATACAAAAAGTTATTGTTTAACTTCTTATGACTGATTATAATTGTACCAGCATTACACTGCTTTTCTTCCTCTTGAACTGTCTACCACCTACTTAAGCCATGGAGTTCATGCTCTAAAAAGGCAGTTTCATTTGTTTGCATTAATAAGATATGTGACATTTTTATTACACTACTCCATGTAGTAAAATTAAATTTCCATGGGTAAGAAAAATATCAAATACTTTAGATTCCTGGAGGAAATGTTCTTTTGCTTTCCTCTTGTTTTACTTAAGTCTTAGTAGAATATTTTAAAATCACCTGTAGTTTGGCATGCAATGTAAATTACATACACTGGTATTGTTTAAAAAGAGAATTATCTCTAAAATAAACTGGTTTATCTGTAAAAAGTAATGCCTCTTGAAAGTAACCTCAGTCATGTTGAATCGTCTTATTTAAGTAGTACCATTGAAATTAACAATACTGCTTGAGCAAATTATTCCTTAAGATGAATAAGAGAATAAGATTCCATTGCTAACTAGTAATTTTTGTGATGCTAGAATGGTGCTATCTTTTCTAATAAATACACAATATAAAAGATTTAAATTCAAGATTACCATAGAAAAAATACTGAGCTTTATCTTTTGCTTTGAGTTAAAAAACTATCAGCATAGCAACAGTTCAGAGCACAGAGAAGTTTTCAGTTGTACTTTGCCAATGCCTTCTGAGCAAAATGCTGAAAACACTTTAGTTGCAAATACAGTATAAAACATATTTTCACTGTTCTGACAGAGTAATTCCGGCATGTTAATTCTGTTGACTGTAGATGGATTTATTCTTGATTTTAATGAGTGTAACTGATAGCAAAAAAAACTAAAATGTGTCAGTAGTCATTCTGAAGAAAGTTAATTAGAAGTGCTGTGGTGAAAGCATATTGTGTATGTGGTTTAGCTATGGCTTTAACCTGTTGATGTAGATAGCAAACAGGAGTGAAATGAAATGCTGTTCAAGAACAACAGAATGTTAAAGACCCAAAGAGGCAGCTGATACTCATACATTGAAGAAAAATATAGAAGTTCTACTAGGGAGAGCACCAGAAAAGCCACTTAGCAGTCTCAATATGCATCAACAATGCTGGCCATGTCAACTGTTGCGTAGTGCCACATCTCTATCAGACAAACAAGGTGCGAGTGTGCTGTGCTCAATTTGCGTAAAGGATATGTGCTTTCTTTGCCAACATGTTCATTACCATCCCACTGCGGTCACCTGTTAGACATAGAATCTGGTGTCTACTATGTTGAGTCCTTGTTTGTACCACACATCCTGTGTTTCAACCTTTTCCTTGCTGAGCTAATGAGTGTGTGGGTGTGCAATATTCTCAGTCTTGTCCTATTGTCTGGATCGGTTTTGGGCATAATTTCAACTGAATGTACTATTTTCTTGAGAATAAAAGTAGATCATTGGCTAACATGCTACCCTGAAATGCATAACATACAAGTTCAAATTTCTAGTTTGCCTAAGTGTGAGTGATCTGCTTTTGGAAACCAATCAAAGTCAGATCACAGAAAGTTGGAAGGGGGTTAAGTCTTAGTGTCTTCTGTGCCAAGTATCCTAATTACCTGACTCTGAAGTACCACATACACGCACACACTTGCAATCACATCTTGGTTTTGTGTGGAACAAAAGCCATTTTGGAAGGTACTGCTAGATAAAACAGTTACCCTTAGCAAGTTCTTGTGGCTAGGAGCTGTGAGTGAGGTGAGAGTGAATTCATCCATATTGCTAATGAAGCACAGAAGGGAGGTTAAGGCATCAGGCTAAGGGCATGAACAATTAGTTGCCTTGTATGTTCCTGCCTCATGGTTTTCATAGCTATTAGATGTATATTCAGACCATGACTCCAGTGCCCAAGGATGGTTGAGGCTAATGCCTCACCTGGGCAGAGAGGAACAGTTGTATTCTGTCTGGCCAATCATCTCAGGTACAGTGCAAAGTTAACAGAGGTATATGGAGTTAGTTTGAGCTAGCCTTAATGCAGCTAGTGTAGAACAGAGAGAAAGGAGTTTGATTCTGTATGCAGTCATCACCTATGAGATTCATAAAACCAGACATACTGAGTGGAGATTTGCCCAAATAAGTCGGTAGCAATTATTAAGGTTTGGCCGAAGTTCTACCTTTCTGGCTGGATAGCAGTGAAGCTGATGCCTTTATCTTTCTCTAAGCAATCTTGTTGAGGTGACAAGGGAACAGTAGTATTGGAATGGTGATCGTGACCAAAACAGTACTCATTCAATAGGACACTTCAACATCTACCTCTTCAGGCATTCAACCACATTTCCAGGCATACCTTGGTCTCCAATGCCAGCCAAGTGCCTTGCTGGTGTGTATATGCACTTAAGTCACAATCTCACCAGGTTTCTCAGGACCTCAGCCTGTGTCCTAAAGGGATTCTCTAATCAAACTTGCTACGATAGTCTTCCGTAATTTAATACTTCGTTTCAGCACTCACCTCGTAAGATGCGTT
Source organism: Tapera naevia (assembly GCA_033556795.1). Lineage (NCBI taxonomy): Eukaryota > Metazoa > Chordata > Aves > Cuculiformes > Neomorphidae > Tapera > Tapera naevia. The sequence continues at coordinate 1,918,736 of JAUMJJ010000014.1, read as the reverse complement.
GGATATAGGTGTGTCTGCATACTTGCATATACGTATGCAGGTATGCAGGAAATAGATTTATAACTTGATTTGATTTGGAGGAGGGACTTGGATCTATATCTCTCATACTCCAGATAAATTTGTCATCCACGAGATAACTAAATACTTTCGCAATGCATCTTTCTATTTTTAAGCAAATGTTTTCCTTTATTCAATATAAAATATGTTACTACCTTTTTCTCCTATGGATCCCAAGAGATTTTTCTTCCTGGCCACAGAACAAGGTGGTCTCTCTTTCTCTCTCTGCTGACACATCGGTGAAGCAAGGAGTAATCCTTAATTCTTTCATAATCTCGATAATAGTGAGGTAGATGTATTGTTATTCAGCTCCACATCTTGCATGATTCCACGCCCTTTCCTGTCTGATGGAGTCCAGTTACTTCTCTCCCAAAATGATAGTTGTTGAGGCTCTTTATTTTTGTTTTCTTGCTGGCTGTTTGGCCATTTCTTCACATGCTTCTTCAAGTTCCAATTGTCTGTTAGTTTAGAGCCTTTTACAAACTTCCAACATTTGCTTATGTTTGTTTAATGTAAGAAAATTATTATAGGTCACACCTTTCATTTCATAACCTGCAAAGTAAATTATCTTGCTTGAAGGTAATAAAGTAGTGCTTCATTTAACACCATAATGGTGTTAAATTAAAAGTAGCTCTTAAAGAGCTGCCTTTTGAAAGAAAAAAAAATCTGATCTAAAGATAGCAAGGAAATAATGTAGAACAGTATGACATTTTCAGTTAGAAATTTTTTCTTTAATAATATTTTTCTTATTAAAGTCACTACATTTTTTTTCCTATTTTTGAAAAAATGTAGCAAATTACAAATGAGTCTTTCAAAAGATTCAAATAAGAGTCTGTAGATTGGCTTAATACGACGTGTGTACTCCATACAGCACTTAGGCAGCAATTCATTTAAATTACTTGCCTGTCTTTGTGTTCCTAAGTAATCCATTTGAAATACAAATGTTCATGTGTTATGTTTAAACAGACACTTAGGTGGCTATTTGAATCAAGGCCTAAAAAGAATATTGGCATTGTAGTCAGAGTAATTCAGTATTGACCTTCTTCATTTTAGGAGAGTTTGGTGAAGTGTGCAGTGGGCGTCTAAAACTTCCTGGCAAGAGAGATGTTGCAGTAGCCATAAAAACTCTAAAAGTTGGCTACACTGAAAAGCAAAGGAGAGATTTCCTATGTGAAGCAAGCATCATGGGACAGTTTGACCACCCCAACGTTGTTCACTTAGAAGGAGTTGTTACTAGAGGTAAGCAGCAACCCAATCTGTCAGTCAAATAACAGCATAATGGTAGAAATTACTTCAACTTGTTCATGGTCGAAGATTTAGATTATAAACAGGCTGCACACTCCTAATGGATTTTCTCCTGATGCGTAACTAACTAAAACAATACTTACTTCATGCTACAACCTGAGGGAAAAAATTAAGATGCACGCATGATTAAAAGATGAAGTACTTTAAAACAGACTATATTTTTAGCCTCAAAGACCATGCAGAGAAATAAGATTTCTCATGTCCTTTCATATTATTTAGAGTGTCATTATTCCAGTGTCCTGTTCACACAGCAGGAGTTAGGAGAACACAATGACATTTTGATTTGTATGGTTTAATATTGTGAATCATGACCATGTTCCTTGCAGACATTTAAGAACTTATTAGAGCTCAGTAACAGTGCTTGAGGCCTCAGAAATGTTTGTAGTCTCACTGATTTAGTCTTTCAAAGGAATATAATGTATTTTATCAAGAAAAGGCACTCAATTTTTATTACAGTTTCTCAAACAAAATCTGTCTTCTCTTTCAGGGAAACCAGTCATGATTGTAATAGAATACATGGAGAATGGGGCCTTAGATGCCTTTCTTAGGGTGAGTACAAAAATGAAAACACACATAAATATATAAATAAATAGTGACATATATTATATATTGTCACTTTTAAATATATGGTTTTATTTATACACATATCTATATGTATGCAGGCACAATATTCATATAATTAAAACGTGTTTCAGGCTGAAATGGAGCTTGACAAATAGCAGCATTTCTTTGCATTATTTCAGCAAAATCAGATCAGAAATAAGAAGATCAGGCAGGATCACATGGGAATAGTCTAGGAATTTAAGTGATTTAATGTAGCGTAGACATGGTTTTATTATTGCCACCTGCTGAAGTTAAAACCAATGATACCTGAAGTCCAATCTTCTGCCTCTGAGGAGCAGAATTTTATTGTGTCAGCCTAGTGGAAATCAGTAGACAAGAATCCCTAAACTAGCTGTGGAGATGTTTAAGAGAAGAACAAAGGAAAAAGAAATGCAAGTTCATAACAATTTAGTGGTTTTTTGAGTGTGTTATGAACTGGCCAGCTCTGAATTCTTAACAGGAGTATGAGACAGTGTGACTGAATGTGTAAACACTGTATAGAGAACAGAAAGATTATATTTATTTGATAAATTCCAAGCTGTGAATAAAATTATCAGTAGCCAGGGTTTTAAAAGAAGATAGTTTTTAATTTTCTTGATACGTATAACTGTGCCGAGAGGTGAAAAGCGTACAGGCTAATGATGAAGAGCATAGAGACAAACGAAGAACGTAGAGGCAGACTGTGAAGAGCTGTGCATTGGGTAAACTCTCTTAGAAGGGTCTTCTGAGGACTTAGCCAGGAATGTATACTGATTAGCAATTTTACTTCTAATACTTTAACTACTTACAATTTCTTAACTGGATGTACATTTTTATCTCTGAACAAAATAAAACTTGTGTTTGAAATGAGTTTCTTTGCTCCAGGATGAATTACCACAGAAGTAATAAATAAGTAAAAAGCTAAAGTTGTAAAACTAATTTTTATTTCTCTTCTCAGCTATACTAACGAGAATTGCTGCTCCTTTCTCTCCTCCAGAAACATGATGGGCAATTTACTGTCATTCAGCTCGTGGGAATGTTGAGAGGAATTGCTGCTGGAATGAGATATTTGGCCGATATGGGATACGTACACAGGGATCTTGCAGCACGCAATATTCTTGTCAATAGCAACCTTGTTTGTAAAGTGTCAGACTTTGGCCTTTCCAGAGTTATAGAAGATGATCCAGAAGCTGTCTATACTACTACCGTAAGAAAAATTGATAGGTTTTCATAGTTTTGAGATGTGTTTTTTAAGAAGCAGCATATCTTGTTGAGACTAAAGATAAGAGAAATACATTAATTGCTTGAGAAATGTTAACAAGCCAAAAGGAAAAGACGCTATTTAAGGACTGATATTTTTGTAAGAACACACATTTTTATTTGCTATAGTTCTAAAAATTTTGCAGAGTATCTTCATTATTCCCTTCCCCATGATTTTCTGTTTGACAAAGTATAGAAAGTTTGAAATTTTAATCATCTCATTTACTATGAGTCAATTATAATACTTGTAGACTATTACTATTTTTCAGACCAGATTTTATCTCACAAAAAAAAGTTGACTAGCTTTAGGCTAGACTGTGACAAAGCTCATCTCCTCTGTTTTCCCTTGCTTTTGGGTGGGACGCTTTTCTTAAATAAGCATTCATCGAGTACACTATGCTCTTTATTCTTTTGTTGAGCCAGCTCCATTTTCCCACCTGTGGGGCCTCTCTGTACCTGTTTTCTCATGCTGAGGGAAGGAGTGGCCTCTGGAATATGCTCTAACAGGCACAGGGATCCAGGAAATCTCACTGGCATTTGCAGCTGTCACTCTTGACTCTAAGCTCTAAGTGGGATCTTGGTTTAAAAATGTCAGATGGAGAGTTTAGAGGAGCTATATGAAAATTCAGTGGGATTTATATATGCAGGATGAGATTTTCCTCGACTAGGTTAAGCCTGCCAGTAGTTAAATAAATAGTGTAAATCAGACATCTAAGCAGCCCCTTAAAAACAGCGAAGAGGTAAGCATTTCCAACTGCACTTTGACAGGTGTCTAAATTTCTGTAGTCCAAGTGTTTTAAGAGCCTAGACTTCATTAGATTCCTTTGAAAATTATGCAATCAAGCAACTGTAGTAGATGATTTAAGTGCTGCTTTTGATGTTGTTGGAAATAATTATAAATGCACTTTACAGAAGATGATTTGGAAATTTTGTGAAGAAAAGAAGAAAGCTTTCTTATTTTCTTTTTTTTATAGGGTGGAAAAATTCCAGTGAGATGGACAGCTCCAGAGGCCATCCAGTACCGCAAATTTACATCAGCCAGTGATGTGTGGAGTTATGGAATAGTTATGTGGGAAGTAATGTCTTATGGAGAACGGCCTTACTGGGACATGTCAAATCAAGATGTAGGTTACACTTAGTCCATTTGTGAGAGTGTGTGTGTATGCATATGTGGATTTAAAAACCAAAAATTACATATTATAAACACATACATAATGTGTTTCATTATACATACATAGAATATTGATTTAGAAATATCAATTTATCAAAATACTGTAGGGTTGTCACCAAATGGCAAAATTGCAGCCCTTCCACTTTCTACCTAAATCTCTGGATTGTTCTTCTGATGTAGATGTAGGTTTCTGTCCCAAGTATCAAGTAAAATTGGAACATCAAAAATAGTAATATGTGTGCTTCACTTTATTACACTTAAGCACAGGAAGAATTTTTGGTTTTTCCAATTAAAAATTATTCTGAAGTTTCTGACCTCAGAGCAGTGATAAATGAGTTGAAAAAAGTTTTTAAAAATCTAAGTGGGATTTATGATCCACTTTGGCTTTTTCAAGTTAATTATGCTCATTTAACAATACCCTTGTTTGCATAAATTATGACCCAGAGCAACAGGTCAGCAGTAATAGAACAGATGGGTGTTAATCTTCATTTCTGACAAGACAATCTATTAATATAGAAAGTACACAGGAAAAAGCCATTCAGGTGAGAAAGATGTCAGAAAAAGTTATTGGTTACAGTACTTCAGGTCAGGTGGTTGAGTGTTTTTTTTATTATTATTATTTTATTTTGATTGAATGATCGACATCAAAGTTGAAAAAAGATAAAGTGTAAATGATGAGTCAGTTTGGCACAGTGCAAAGATGTTAATATTTGACAGGTCTCAGTGTCAAAGATTTCATGGACTGTCAAAATATGGGCAAACAAGTCCTTGGGGCAGAGAAAGAGAAATATTTACATTCCCTAGACACCCAGTAGATTTTCATTTCTTTTGACACCTTCCTTCTGTACTAGATTCAAACATAAAAGAAGTCTGACAGGAATATAAGACGCCTCAAAGGCAAACCTTACCTATCTTTCAGGGAACAATAAGGAAAAACTTTTAAATAGTGGAGAAATTTAGGGATCTTCATTCTTCTTGTTGGGTTTGGAAAAATATTCTATCTGTTGAAAAGTGCAAGCAAAGCTCATGACTCAACCTTTTCCATAAAGCAACTAATTACCACGTCTTGCAGTTTCATCTGGTTTTAGCCTCTTGCATAATAATCTTCAATAGAACATAGTTAAATGATGTATCAATTAATTAGTAAAATAATTTCAGATACACTTGTATGCTGTGACCTTCAAGCATGTCCGGAAACATACCCCCCAAAATATACACGCGTAGACGAATCTATGATGCAAACATTTAGAATCATCTTCAGATTAGTTATTTATTCACCTTCACAGTCAGAAATGGGACTGTTTAACTGGAATAAAAAATACTAAATGTGTCTAATCCAGTTTACGTATGCACTCAGGCAGCATATATATCCTAAGTCTGTCATTTTGCCTCAAAGTGAAAGTGTAGTCATAGACCAGACCAGACCTCTTAAAAAATACATCCCCTTGACTTTGGATCTTTAGATGGCATTTCTTTAGTTCTGCTTCTGTTCCTTTAAGTCATTGTTTTAGTTTTATGGAGGGTACAAATTTCTGTTGACATCTCTTTTTACGCACAAGTCTTCATTTTAGCAGCGACCTGGAGCTAGGGTGCACCAGACGAACACTCACCCTGCAAGCTCTCTACAGAAACACAATGGACTCAGCACAGATGATACACAGAGTCCCCCCAACTTCTCTGAGCATTGGGCTACCCTCAGCTTAGTCCTTGCTGGTAACAGTAGACCTCAAACCACTGCACTTTATTCCCCTGTTAGACCACTGGTGTTTGTTGTTTCTTGCATTCTTTCAGTTACTAACCCTAGGGCAGATTAGTTCTTCAGAAAAGGGTGAGAGTTTAGGCTTAGAGATTTGTTTCTTTGCTGTACTCCTGGATTCATTACCATTATTACAAGTATAAATTTGTATTATTAATGTATACCCAGCAGCAGAGTGATAATATTACATCATCCAGTTACCCTTATTTAATACTTCTTTGTTCAAAAGCAGAATATACAGTGAGTATACCTGACCCTAACCTGCTTTGCTTCCTAAGATAGCCTGGTTATGATGAAAGCATAGCTGACTTTTAACAGTATTCCCTTTTTCTTTTTTTTCAGCAATAGCAGAATTTGGAAAACAAATTGTGGGAAGTGTAAATAATATAAATCAATTCTATTAATAAGAACTACAGTTATGCCCTCTTTGTAGCTTTGCTTATTTAGAAAAATAATAATTTCTTGCATCTATTTCATTATCTTTGAGTACTGATTTTTGGAATCCCACCCTTAGCAGAGTAGACACTTGTAGTAGCCTTCAAAATGCCCAAGTTTTGTATAAATGTCTTTAAAAACAAACCAAAATAACAAAAAAAATCCCTTTACTTACCAATTTTTTAGAAGGTTTTTTTCAATGTTCTGGATATTCCTTACAATTCCATCCATTTCTAGCTAACTCATTTTTTTCATATTTCCCAATTTTATCTTTCTTGCTCAAAATATATATCAAAGAAGTTGATTCTGCAGTGTGTTTTCACTATCCCTTACACTGTTGGATATAGTCTTGTCTAGATGGTTTGCCAGTCTTAGATATTTTGGTGATTCTCTTGGTGGTGGTGTTATCTACTTTTTCATTCCTTATTGATTGTCTCTGCATTCTGATCTCTTAAGTAACTGCTTTGTTTGTAGTAAATCATTTGTAGCATGCACAAAGGATTGAATACCTCTTAACTTTGAGAAGGTCAGGAATTTCTGCATTACTTTTCATAACGCGCTAGTTGTCTATACACACTGTATCTTGTTTTTTGTTTTTCACTTTTATTCCACTGCTGCTTCTAAGGAGCTATTCTTTTGGTTTTTTTTCTATTAATACTCATCTAAAAGATCTTAAATTTTACTTTTAATGGTTTCTTTCCTATGTAGCATTTTTCTTCCAATTTCACTGATCTTCTGCAGAAATCCTCACTCCCCACCCTGTCTGACAGATAACTCACTGTCTCTAAAAGGTCACCACACTCTTTCTCCAAGGTGTGGATGTTACTACAGGAATTGCATATTTCTCAGTCATTTTTAAATTGCACAACAGTACTGACATTCTAAATGTACAGGTAGGAAGCTGAGGCCCAGTGAGATGAGGCAACTTTCCTGAAAACAGGACATTCTGTGACACGAAGCTGCAGTAAATGTCCTGCCATTGGACTGTGCCTCCTCTTTTCACAAACCTTATTTTCTGCAAAAAATTTTTCATACAATCACAGATTTCAAACAGTTTTTTGATGGTAATTTTGTATTCTTTGCAGTTCCGTCTACTTTGCAGTCCACTGCTTTTGCATTTTCTCACACAACATATGGAATATTTTTTATCTGAGGTTAATATTTTTACTAAACCCTGGATATTAACCAACTGTATTCATCATGCCAGATCTACTTCCTAGGACTACATCCAGAATAACATCTGATCTTGCTTTCTGTATAGACCCAGGGAGAAGACAGTCCTATGCGCTGTCTTTCAGGAGCAAACACCCTTCCTTAGCAATTCTAATGCTGCTATGTCAGTCAATGTCAATATTTGAAATCTCCCATGAACAATTTAGCCCTGTTTCACAACCCTTGCCTATCTGCCCTGCCTCCTGATGTGCTTTCTTATCCTGCCCTCAAGCTTTACATGAGTTTCCTGTGATTTTACTTTACACATTTTTATTTTTCACTTAAATCTAAACGGACTTGGCTAAGGAAGTCAAAGGTGGATGTAATTCTTGACTCAGACATTTATGTTCTACTTTGATCATATCATCATCTAGCTGCATCTCTCATTAAATCTAACTTTCTGTTTAGGTGATATATTAAAATACCATTCAGCCAGGACTTCCTCTCTCATGTGGGACTTTACTTTTTCATTAATGTAACATGGCTATACATAGAATACACCTTTTTTTCCTAGCAATTTCTGTCTGGTAAATATTTTTCTTGGATACTTTTTTAATCTCTCCAGGCTTTTTGTGTTTCATATGTACATGTACAGATCCCTATCCATTTACAAGTCTGTTGCTTCTATCACACAGTCTTTCATGAAAGCCTTGGGCAAGTAATAATGCTTTCTGAAATAACTCCATCTATCAACCTATCTGTTTCTCCCTTGGTGAATTTAATTATTGTTCCCTGCTGCTCACTTGTCTAGGCAATGTAAGTATGTTCGGCACGTATAGAACAATATGCTTAATAAGCCTAAAGATAAAGTCAGGAAACTTATTTGAAAAACTGAAGGCTAGTGTCAAAACCATAGATTCATAAATTTGCAACAGTGATAGCAATTTTAGTTTATTGAACTTTTTTGCTTATTTCTTGAACTAGATAGCAATATATATTTCTTAAATATCCCTTGATGAAAAATTATTAACTATGTTGGCTATTAGGTTATAAAAGCAATTGAAGAAGGCTATCGTTTGCCAGCACCCATGGATTGCCCTGCAGGACTGCACCAGTTGATGCTAGACTGTTGGCAGAAGGACCGTGGTGAAAGGCCGAAGTTTGAGCAGATAGTTGGTATTCTGGACAAAATGATTAGAAACCCAAATAGCTTGAAAACTCCTCTGGGAACCTGTAGCAGGTAAGAAAAGCTGTGGTATGTGTTCCTATGATGGTACGGGTGGTTAGGTTCTGGATGTTCTGCTTGGTGGCTGGTTCCTATTCGCACTTACTCCATGTATCTCTCAGTCCCTCCTTCCTCCTGTTCCCTGTTATTTCCTTCCTTCCCGTCATTTGCCCTTCTTTTTTTTTTTTAACCATGCTAAAAAAAGCCAAAAAGGACTTTCTTAATAAAGAAAGTAAATATCATGGAACTAACACACTTCTCAGCAAACTACTGCCTTCTTGTCACTCTTTCCACACTTTCAGCACTAGCAGACTTTGTTTACCTTCTTTCTTAAAATTCTGAAGTCTAGAGGGCAAGGATCATCATTTACATCCCTTGCCCTAGGAACCGCTATGGTAGAAGTAGTAATTAATACTCATACTTGGCCAATGCACTTTGACATTGCTACACTCTAGATTTTTAACTTTCATTTTCTGGCTTTACCTCCTTCTAGTGGTTGCATATCATTGTGTTTCATAGTGTAGCTTTTAATATCTTCTTCATAAATTTCAGGTGAATTATTTAGTTATGGTAATCTTTTGATGTGCTAGCTAGATCACTGCACTAGGGAGTCAACTGGGCTGTGTTCTGCTCCGAGTTTTTCTACTAATTGATTTGCTGTGTGACCTTAAGCAACTTAATTTGTGTCTCTGCTCTTTTCTTGTCTTTCTTTTGTCCCATCCAATTGAATAATGGGAATAGCTACTATTTAGTTTTCTTAGATGCTTAAAATAATATCATCTTTATTTTACTCAGCAACTCTGGTTGCAGCTGTTCTCATGCTAGGTAATAAGGATGATTTTCTGTTGGTAATAGTCTACTAGGCTGATTTTCTCACTATGACCTTTGATCTTCTATGTTTACAAGCTTAGGAAATACATATTGTGAGCTACAGAGTAGACAAGAGCTGTCTGATTGTGTATAAAGGCCTACTACTTTCTAGTCTTGACATTTTTAATACCCTAAACTTATTTGACTCTCACTTTGCTAAATGCTCCCTGATGTTTTACTCTCTTTGGAAACAACTTACTTTCCTTTTTCCTTCTCTGTAGACCAATTAGCCCTCTTCTGGACCAGAACACTCCCGATTTTACCACTTTCTGCTCCGTAGGCGAATGGTTACAAGCTATTAAGATGGAAAGATATAAGGATAATTTCACAGCAGCAGGCTACAACTCTCTTGAATCAGTTGCCAGGATGACTATTGAGTAAGTTAGTACTGGGCATGTTTAACTTGCATTTAGGGAATTTCTAGGTAAAATAATATACATTGCTCAACTCCAAAACTTTACCCTGAGTATAAACATGGTACTTGGGGTTAAGCCAGCTGTTTTAGCAGCTGATGTTCTACTAGAGCATCCCATGAAAGGTTAAATACCCTGCTACTTAGGTGTGGCATCACTTTTTTCCCTGCTTTTGAGCCCAATTGAAATAGCACCAAGGAGCTAGAATTTGAGGGATAATATGGCCCATTTCAAAATATGTATGTACAGGAAATAAGCTATTTTACCTCCATTACCTAATTGGTACCTTTTTCCAGACGTTACTAGGAAGATGTGGAATTGCCTTCTAATTGGCTGGGAGCTGTCTATGTCCTACAAGAAAGCAAAGCAATTTTCTGAAGGCAAGCATGGCCTGTGTTGGTACAGCCATCATAAACAGGTCTTCTTGGCACTCTGCAAACAACATTCTTGTCCAGATGGTTGCTAAACAAGTGTAATCCCTCTTACAAAGAGTAGTGTTTTTCTAAACAAGTTTATAAATAATATTCTCAACTTTGCAACGCTACTGTTATCTGCTGGGTATTACTAGGGGTCTCTACCTATAGCTTGGGAACTGTCATCAAAGCACGCAAGTTTCTACTAGGTCACTACCACTAGTAGCAGTGGAATTAAAACAGCTGCTCCTCTTTCATTTGCATGATGGGTATGGGTCAATATGCAAAGGGTTTCTCTAGGCATCTCTTTAGGAAGCAGAATGCCATCCCCAGAATCTTGTACTTATACATAACTATGTCCTGAAAGCCATCTGAAGCATTGTACAAGAGAGGGGTCTCTTTATTCGGGTGCCCTTAAAATCCACAGTGAAAGATTATCATAGTGCAAAACATACTGGCCTCATTCTCAGACGTGGAGACACACACAGTGTAATTACATGACATTTGCCATGCAATTGCACTTCTCGCTGAGAAGTTGAACAGCGACTGTATGAACTTCACAGTACTCAGCTGAGGTTCCAGTGCAGTTTCAATGTTAGAAACCTGTAGCCTACACCACTACATAGCTTTGACTCACAGTTGAATACCATACATAGCAGTCTAAGTTCAAAAATTAACAATGTACGCATTTATCTTCCCCAGGGATGTGATGAGTTTAGGGATCACGTTGGTTGGCCATCAAAAGAAAATCATGAGCAGCATTCAGACTATGAGAGCACAAATGCTACATTTACACGGCACTGGCATCCAAGTGTGATAGACATTTCTCCCTTATGAGGGAGGTGACAGACTGAGAGAACAGCACTGGCCTTCAGTATATATGAAGTGCTGCTAGAAGACACTTGATTTCCTGGGTCCTTCCTGCAGTGAATAGAAGAGCTACAAGAAGCACCTACAGACTTGAACTCCTAAGTGCCACCAGACTTTATGAAAAGGGAATTAGGATCCACCAGTGGTGGCAAGGAAAACAGCAGTGACAATAAACAAAGTACTACCTGAATAAACATACAAACACCTTGAGCTCTCTAACCTCCTTTTTATCTAATAGACTTTTTAAATGTACATAAAAACTTAAAGAAAGAATATATTTGTCAGATAAAATCATGATATTATTGTTGAATTCAACAAAATATTTTCCTTAAATCTGTGATTTCTGAATCTTTTTTTAATCATTTGTGTTTAATCTTCATAAAGACTTTCTTTTAGTATGATGTTTATATCTTTGGACATTTTTAGTGCTAATTCTATGACACATTACTACACTGGGTACCTCTGAAGGATTAGTTGAGTTCCTAGAGATTTAAGAAGCATGACCAAGCAATGTATATCTGTCCAAACTTTGGTATCCTTTTGTGCCATTTACTTTTGTTAAATCACCACCGTATTGACATGGCTAGCTAATTGGCAGGGAGTCAGGAAAATGCAAGTTGCCAAGAGCTCTGATATTTTTTAAAGAATTTTTTAAGGTTACACGTATACTATCTTTTAAAAGAAAATAAAAGAGGAAAAAAAAAAAGAAAAGAGAAAAAGAAAAGCAATAATGACCCCTAAGTAGTTCTAGGCACTTTTAGCAAATTGTTTGCTAGATTATTTTAATGGAAAGTGAGATATATTCTGAGATGTTGATGCATAACTGTAAACTTGCTGAGACACTGCATTGAATGGACAAGTGATTGTAGGAGTGTCTCAGATCATGGGTGCAGTTCTTCAGTGTTAACTAAACCATTTATTCTGAGCACATCACTTTTTTTTCAATACTCTGCTTTAGTAAATCTGAAAGAAATAGCTGGCGTATATTTTATATGAGTTTAAGTTGAATGCAGTCCAGCTGTCAGAACAAGGACATAGATCTCATCTCGTAGATGAGAACTGTAGAGCATGAGGCAAGGGGCAGTTCAAAATTTTCAGGTTTTTTACAAGCTTTTGCTGCTCTGAACAAACGTGAGTGTGTGTGCTCATACAGACACAACAGTCATTCATCAGGACACCGATGCGAGAGTAATTGCTCAACAAAATACCTTCTTACACCATTTACTTATATATTAATTTTGTTTCATTAAAATATTTAACTATAATAAGCAATAATGAATGATGTCTTTACTGATATTACAGGAATGTATATGAACCAGAGAGAACGCTTTAAAAAAAAAAATCTGAAAATTGTGAACTACCCCAGCAATGAAATGCTGTACTTCCAAAGAGAATTGGGCTGCTTCTATTGATTTTGATAGAGAAAGATCCCAGGGATCAGTCATAAATTGGTCTTGTTTGATAATGTGGGCATCCACACAAAAAAAATAAAAACAGAAGAAAAACTCTGTAAATATTCCTTTGTAAAACTTGTAAATTTTATTTATACTGTCTTGTTTTGTACACACATTTATGTGTAGTGAGCTCTGAATACATTGAAAATGCACTATATTTTTCTATTTTACTCACAGAGCATCACAAACAAACATGTATATTCAGTGCTACATAATGTGTTTTCCCACATTTAGGACCAAAGATAGTTAACAAAAACTTAAATGCATCATTTCCCTGTTCCCTTTTCCTCCCCCTTCTTAGATCACTGTACAGTGTTATATTTGTCATTTAATTTATTTGTTTCTTTAGAAAAATGGGTTTGGTTCTACTAATTTTTGTCCCCCACCTTTGTTGAAGAAAATCTGTAAAAATCTTTTAACTAGCATAATCCCGTTACATAGACACTTCCATTTGTAATCTTTGTAATAGACTGTAAATATATTTTTGGAACTATAATGCAATGTGCATAAGGTTTATTTTTCATTGTCCATATATGATTGTTTATACAATTCACAGCACTTTACAGTCATGCTAAGAAGCCTAATTTATTGCCTGGATTTGGGCAGAGTAAGAAAAAAAAAGGTGAATATTCTTATTTCATATTAGATTGTCATTCAGTAGAAATGGAGTTATTTTCTTGTATGCAGCTCAAGATGATTTTTTAACTATTAAAATTAATTTTCTAGAAATGCTGTAGAAGTAAGATGCAGAGTAGACTACATGCCCAATATTGAAATTAGTGCATGCAAGCACTTGGCCAAGGCACTTCGTGTAGCCATTGGAACACTCTTAATTAATAGACATCCATTTTGTATTATGACAAATGCTAAGTGCCTCACTACTGGGGTGAGCATTTGTGGGCAACTGTGCAGGGTGCTTGTCAGTTTTGCTGCTCTTAAGGCACCTAGCTATGAATTTAGCAGTCTAAGTTTAGACACCTGCTTCCTTATAAATCTTGGCTGGTGTTTCTAAGGGCTTGGTAATTAAAGGTGTGATGCAGCAATGCTGATATTTCTGAGAACCCACAAACCCTAAATGCAAGAGAGTTGAGGCCAGACTTCACCTTTAGGACTTGTTCAATATTCTGAAGCACAGAGGCCTTGAAGCATGCCTGGTGACCTAGGCTCACACAAGTAAAAGTAAGGGCCCTAATGGTATTTCTTCCTTAATTTCCTTGTTTGATTTAAGCCATCTTCTTTGAATAGTAAATATATTTTAGCATTCATCTATATACCTTGACTGCCTTAATGTTGCCACAGATTTTTACGGATTTGCAAGTGGTAGAGTAGACCCAGAAAAGCACAATCACTATCAATGCTCTTGCTGTATCCGTGTGTTCAGAACATTACTGCAATTTAGAGCACAAGTATGTACATGGATTTGTAACTGGTAGAACATCACCACATTGGTTGCAGTTCCTCAGGTTCCAGGAAAACGTAGTCCAGTGTAAGAATAATGAAGTGCCAGAGAAAGTTAATGTTCATAGGAGGAACTGAAGAAAAAGTTGGACTGGAAGGAGAATTAAAGGCTAAATGATGAAACAGTTCTGGCCTAATTTCACTGATTTTGGAAATTGTACATATTATCAGGCTGCCAGTGAGGCTGATCTTTCTTGACTTTATCCATCTACAAGCATCTAAAAGAAAGATGCCTAAGACAAGCAAGATGAATCTCCCTCTGGGAACGGTTATCTCCATTACCCATAGAGGCAACCCAGATGATTAGCTTAAAATAGGTATCTGATATCTAGATAATTAAAGTTAGATGAGGTAATTCGTACTGTTTATGTCCTTGACTGCTATGGTTTCTCCTGAAAGTGAAGTGTCATAGAAGGGCAGCTCCTCCACTACTAGTATGTCTCAGAATGTATTTAAACTGGGCTTTAATACGAAGCGGGGAGATTTTTTTTTTTTTTTAGTCAGACATTTGTACCAGATTATCTAAATGCTTTTGGTATATGGGTATTAATTCTTGAAAAAAAATTGTGATTGTTCTGAGGAACTCCTGCCTAGTAAATTACAGTTATTGAATATTTTAAATAATCAGAAATATTTGCTGACATACTGCTTCATGCCAGAGGTTATGTGATCGGATATAATAGTTGCTGTTTGCAAAACCATGTTTATCTAAAGCCTTACTGTTTAAAATCTCCAGGAGGCAAAGATGCTTAAATATATCTCAAATTGAATGTTGCCCTTAATATCTCAGTAATTGAGCTCTGTCTGTATTATTCTCCATTTAAAATGATTTTTTAATATTTGTTTAAGCTGGAGTTATCTGGCATCCACTGAGGGAGTTGGAAAAATGATTTTAAATTAAATATACTTTTCTCCACTAATAGTAATATACAGTAAATAGTTTCCACTGTTTTGAATGTTACAAAAAATATTGCTTTACTGTGGGGGATGAAGGGGTTTATTTTGTTTTATGTTGGTATTTTTTAACATTTATTGCTTAGTAGTTGAAATAAAAAAAAAAATTTGTCCTTAACTTTCTAAATAATTCATATGTAGTGATTTTGAGAATTATTTAAATTTTTCAACTTTTTGGTTACTACTGAGACAGGGATCATGTCACTACAGACATAATACAAAGTAATGCCAAGACACCCTGCCAAAGGGGAAGGCTCAGCAAGCATTCTGTTGCCCAGTAATGGCATGAAGCAGTCCACTGGCTATGTGCAAGGAGTGAAGGCCAACTCAGCCAAAAAAGGGTCATTTCACCTTTTAAATATTTATATATGTGACATGTAAGAGCTAATACATCATTAATGCATTACTTGCCTGCATACAGTTAGAAATGGATATGCTTATCTCTGCGTTTGGGTTCTTGGTGGTTTTTGTTAGTTGCTTTGTTTGTTTGTTTGTTTTATTTTAAATAAGTGACATTTGGGATCCCTGTCGAAGAGATCAGTTCCCATACAGGATGACAAGGCAGGTTTAAGAGAAATACAATGCAAATTTTTGCCAAACATGAATTCTGGCAGCAGGTGCTGCAGGGTTATTCAGGCAGTAGATGCTATGATTTGCTGAGCAACTAGCACGACAGGGTTTCTGCATGTTCAGGACCTGTTACGATTGTATGTCTGATGAATTAACTGATATGTAGAAACAGGCAAATTTTTTCCCACACTAACTTGGTGTGGATTTGCAGATGGTAGATTTGGGACTTGCAAGACTACTTAAAAGTATTAGCCTCAAACTAATTTCTAGTAAAACAAGAAATTCTGTGCAACAGCCTATATTTTCACTCATATTCCCTTAAGCGTTGTCAAACCTAGCCAGCAAATGCTTTTAAACAGAGATCTTTACTGTTTGTATACTGCAGCCTTTTATTTACTTGGGAACAGACAGGTCTGTAATTAAATTTCCAGCAAAAGGATTTGGGAGGGATAGAGAGGGGGAAGGGAAAACAAAAATTAAGAAAGAAAAAATGAATCCAACAGAACACTTGTGAAACCCAAAGTATAACTGAGCTCACCATTTTTGTAACACATTCTATATAAGAATTAGAAAAATGGAAGAGGTTGAACCGTAGGAATATAATCCACAATATCCTGAAAAAAGAGTAATGACAGAATGCAAACTACATTTGCAGGACTTTTTCCCTCTCTGGATTTGGTTTTGTAAGATTTTTAAGTTCAAGTAATTAATACATGCTTTTAGAGTAAAGTCTGCTGGGGCAGGCTAAGGGACAAAATTGGTCTGTAATATCCATGAAATTCTCAGTGTGCTCTCAGGGTGGGTAAGGGTCAGGCAGCTTGAAAGTGAAAGGAACGGTGGAGTTTATATGCTATGCAGACCGTGTCCGGTGAGATTATGAAAGGTTAAAGTTAAAGAGGAAACCCCTCACTTTTGTACCTGATTACAAGTCAGAAGATGGGAGTGAGTGGAAAGTGAAGGATGTGAAGCCATTCAGAATGTGTAAGTCTAAGTCTTAGAGCTCTGCAAGACATAATTGACAAGGGAGTTAAGGAGTGTCAAGATTTTTAAATAAAGAGACACTGTTACTAAAATATACCTAATAAATTAGTATGGAGTGGTTTCACTATTGTGATTTTTTTCCTCAGGCCAGATTGGAATTTGTCACAGAGACTAAACTGGGGCAGATGGGAAAGCAACTGGTAATACACAGCTCATTCAAGCAAACTTGAAAGAGATATCAAAGGAAAATTTTACATTAAAAGCCTGAAAAAACACCATAGTCTCTGATTCTATTTACACTCAGAAGGTTTTAGAGTAGTTTTCTTTAGGTCCTAGGTAATGATAGCAGATTTTAGCACTGATACTACACAGATTGGATGAAATTAATGTCTAATTAGAGTGGCCGAAAAGGAACCACAAGTCAAAATGACTTGATAGACTTTGAAAAAGACATGATACACCATGCAAAACTCGTGTAGCCAGCCAAATGAATCTTGAACAAAACAAGACATAATGCCTAGTACCAGGAGAGCTAAATCAGGAACAGAAAATCTATTCATCCATGGACCAAGTTTTCTGTATTTAATTGAATCAAATAACCAGTTGCAGAACTGTGCTGCTACTACTAATAATACTAATAACGAAAACCTACAGCTTAGAGGTCATCTGATGAATCATAACATGGCTAACACTGAAAAACAGTCAGTGTTTAAGCCATAGCTTGCCCAAAGGCTTATGCATGCTACTGGTGTCACAATTCCACAACTCTTATTATTTTGAGTCATTTATAAACCAGAGGTATTATAGCCCAAAGTTCATAACTAAAGCCTTCCTCTTTTGTGACAACAAAAAAAAAGAAGGAATGAGGAGTCTGTAAGGTTTATCAAGTGATTGTTTCCTTAGAATTACCAATAAAACCATGAGTTTCTTTCTTACATTAAGAAACAAACTTCCTGCTCCAAAGATGCCATCTCACTAAGAAGAAAAATCATCCATTTTACTAGGACATCCAAGATTTGTTTGAAAAGGGCTAGACTGAGCATGATAGATAGAATGTATCCACGTTGATCTGTCATATTTCATGTCTGTAGGAAAATCGCTCAGGCAATTCTTTCATCATCATTCAACCTGTCTGATTATGCCAGCTTCCACTGGCTTACCTGAAGGGCTACATGTCCATTCTTAAGATGTCTACCGGAAAATGTGTTTCAATTTCCTTTCCTCAGGGACCAATCAGCGTATGCAAAGAATGCATGTGTAGCTTGAGAGTAAGAAGATGTAGGAATCTTAGATTTTTTTTCTCTCAAGGGTGCTCTTTCCAGTCATAGTCGTAAATTGCATGTGTTCTCCCACTGAGGCTACACATATTAAATTGCATGAGAATCTGATTTGCCTGGAATAAACTTAGTAAAATCATCCACGTACCTCCTGAAGGCCACTCAGAAATGGCTAATTTTAAGTGGTAATTAGGATTTTGTTCAGAAAGTAAAAGAAATAGATCAATGGAAAGCCTGTGTGTGCAGCTTTCACACCCTATGGAACTCTACTTACCAAAGCATGGAGCTTTCTGGGTAGTAGATATCGTCTGTTACTCTCAATGAAACTATACCACAAATGTAAAATCTATGAGTCCATGAGGTCAGTGGAAGAGACTGTGATTGAGTGAAACTAGAGGATCTCTGGATAGGAAAGCAGAGGCTGAGAGGAGCTGGTAACCTATGGGTGACTTTGGCCAGTCTTTGTATTTCTCTTTCAGCATCTTTGTGGTGCTGAGCCCTTGACCTAAGCCCATTTCAACCATGTCTCTCTCCTGTCTCTTTTATTCAACTAGCCCCTTAAGATCTTCCTAGTAGTACTACATAAAAAATACAGTGTTTTCTTCTGTAGTAGCCAGTGCTTGTACCATCATGGACTGCTGGAGAAGAAGATAGGCTTAGGTTTAAATACAGGCCAATAGGCTTACAGGAAAAAAAAAAATGGGCCAGCAAAGCACTGAAGAGGATTCTTAATGACTGTTTTCCCTTTATAGTAGTGGGCCTTGGTGCTATGGACAAGTGATTGATTGCTGTTGTAGAGAGAGAAAGGCTTCACCATAATATATAACTTCTCTACACACTCCAGTTCATCCACTGCCAAAAGTAGGAGGGGAGGTCGAGAAGAGGGGAAAAAAAAAAAAAAGCTTTCAGTTATTTCTTTGTAGTGCTCTTTTCAAGAGAAATGATTGTCTTAATGCCTGTATTACCTAAACTTGTTCAAGAGACAAATCCTCTTTGATGCTTCCTGCTTGCTGCCAAAAGCATTCCGAACAGGCTGTGTGCTGCCTATTGCAAATCTCAGTCATGAGTTGCCTCATGCCCCATGAATGAAACTGCTTGCCTACATGGGAGTATACATCACAGTCCACCAGACATTATCTTTCCTGTGGTAGTTACTTGAGTATGACAACACCCAAGTCCCCCCTCTGCAATTGTCCATGTTTGTTTCCTTCTGCAGAGATGCCTCTGGCTTTTGAGGAATATTTCCCCTGCCGTGAGAAGGGAAACTACTTTTTTTATGCTTTACTTCCATTTCTCCCCAGCTGGCATTAGTCATTACTACTTACCTAGCAGTACCCATGCTTTACTGAGAGGTAAGTAGGTGACAGTGAGGAAGGAGCATTTAGTTCCCTAGCAACAACAAATGCAATGTCTGTGTACGACCAACAGCAAACTGTGGGTCAGGGAGATCACTCCAAATGATCTGCACTCGAAGTGCAGAAGCCGTTAGTGTTGTTCAAAACAAAACAAAACAAAAATAAATAAAATGGTTGTATGGGGCGTGTATGTGTGTGGTGTGTGTGCTGTTGAATACAGAAGAGCTGAATCAGCCAGGCTTACATGTGAACTGCCCTGTAACACCAATGATACACTCTAATGGAGTATGTTCAAAACAATATACAAATTTTTCTATTGACAGTACAATCTAAGAGGGAGCTGAGTGACAGAAATAAAACAGCTGGTGAGGGGACTACTAGGAAAGAGTTACCTCCCGTGATTTTATACTCCCCATAATGAATAGAGGAAAAGTCTCTTCTCATTCTTTTATATGATTATAAATGTATTTCTTATAGATTTTTATGAAATCAATATAGCTGGATTAATGAAAGTCATATGGAAAATAATGCTTTACCTGTGTTTTCTGCTTCTGAGTTATTTGCTGAAAAAGAATGAAGATATGTCCTAGAAATATTACCTGCTTTCAGAATAGCAAAATACCTTAATAATTTTAAAAAAGGAAAAAAATTCTTATGAAGTAAGCCTTCAAAGCAGCTAATACCATTTTTTCACTGGTATTTTGAAATAGGACTGTGTAAAGCTGACTTTATATATATATTTCAACATCAGATGCTGTCAAGTTATTTAAATTTAAAATCCTAAAGGAATGGATATATTTTATGATGCTTTACAAGTGGTTGCATGATATCTAAAGTTGAATTTTCACATCTAAACTCACAGTGCTTTACTTTAGATACCAGAGAAACAGAAAAAAAATTAGAATTTGCATGCATTTGCACATCTGTCTTTGAGCCATTGCAGTATACTTTTGCAAAACAGAATATTATATTTGACAGTGCTTAGACAATAAGTTCTATTGTGTTGTTGCTAATGTTTCTTGTACTTAAAGCCATTTGGCAGTGTAAGCCCTTGTTAGCTAATGTCACTGAACACTAATAAGCAGATGAATATGATGTAAATTGGTAGAAGCCACTTGCTGATAGTATGGACATGTCTCATAGAGGTGACATCCAGCTGTTACTGAACTCACTCTATTCCTTTGTCTAGCGTAAATGCCAGAACAACCCAACAAACTGACTCCCTTCATGCTTATTGACAGCTGAATCATGGCTACCCATCATTCAGGATACACAGCTGATTGAAATGTAATACCTATCTGGTATCCTTTTACCTCTGTGTCCAGGAAGATTCACCTTATGTTTTTGTCTGTTTGTTTGCTAAATGGCCTGCTTCTTTTCCAAGACCATATGAAAATCTTGCATATCTCTTTAATTAGAAAGGCAGAGAAAGACTGACTCTACAGCTTTGGGCTGTGGGAAGGTGGCATAAGGCCAACATTATACTTTCAACCTCTGTGTGGAAAGGGAGAGAATCTGTAAGTATTCATCTCTTAAATACTTCGAGTTACAGCTACTTGCCTGGAAAAATTTGGCTAGGCTAAGCCTAATCCAAAATTACCTCCAAAATTCCTTCCTGCACTGTAGAATCTCTTCCCTTCCTAAAGCACCTCTTCCCTTCCTTTCCCTCTGGAACTGATGTTTAGGCTGCTTCTCTGGGAATGAGAAGACTGCTGTTCTGAGTAAAATGAATTTTTTTCATGAAAGAGGTTGAGTGGCCTGTCATGTCCCACAAGAACTAATATTTTTTTCTGCAGACACTGCATTTTCCCACATCATTTTGCCATTGCTCAACTATTAGATGAAATACATATGATCTCTTTGATATAGCTTTACATATAATTTTGCTATTGAAAGGATGAATTTAGGCATCTATTTTCAGAGAAGGTTTGGGATTGTGAATCCCTGAAAATAGTTTCCTCAGGGCACATCCAGATTTACTGCTGGGATACACAATGGCATACCCAGAACTCTCTGAGAACTAGTTCTCGTTGGATTTTCTTTCTGTGGAAGTTACAATGTGGGTGAGAACTTGTGTGGATGCTAGTTTTTTCCCATTATTGCCTACAGGTATGGCCTTGGCATGCATCAGAGACTGCATAAATGAGTACTAGATCTGACCCTACTGATATCCCAAACAAGAATTGAAGCCCTATCCTTACCTCAGCAGGGCTTATCAACTGGTTTACCCACTGTCTGACTAACTTTTGGTTTCTCCCAACAGTATTAGGTTTCTGTGTTTGTTTACGGAGACAGAATATCTAATTCAGTCTTGAATGACATTGGACAGCAGAGCAGCAAGAAATAAAGTGTTAATATAATGAATAGCGAGGTTTCACTAATGCAAGGAAATTATCAAATCGATTTGCTATGTGTCACATGGGGATCCTCATCTCTCATTTGTGGATGTTTCATGCTTGTTAGCTTGCACCTGGTTCATTGCTCTGGTGAAACCACTACTTGCCTGTGAGAACCAGGTGCAACCCAGAGTAAAGCTATGGCACAGTCCAAGGTATACAGACACTATGTATCTCATGGATCTCTTGGTAGGGAGGCCTCCATCCTAGAGCTGACCAAAAAAATGACAATAGAGACAGAGCCAATATAAATGTAAGCTGAGATTTTAAATACCTATACGTCTAAATGTAATTTGTGACTACAATTTGCCTTTAACTTTGAATTCAGAACAATCATTTTTACTAATTCAAAGATTTGCTTGCCTTCAAAAAAATGAAAAGAAACTATGAGCATCAAGATAGTCTTCCTTTTGGAAAGGATTTCTTCTCTGATTTCCTTTTTGCTGCATTTTCTCATACCTTGCATTTTTAGAGTTTCAAAGGGCAGGTGCAAAAAAAAAAATAGTAGAAGTGAGATTTAGCTTAGCTAATACCTTCAGCTCATGTAAAATTAGTCCCTAGGACACAGCACCAGAGACAGAAAAAAAAAAAATTCTGCCCCTCCATCAGATTGCTTCCTGGAGCTTTTCTTTTTTTTTTTCTTTTTTTTTTTTTTTTAACTAAGCCTCAGACTTTATAGCTATTAATATTGTCAGATCCTCTTCTCAGCTTATCATAAAACAACTGCTATTGTCCAGTTTGGTGACAGAGATGTATGGCATGCTAAAATGTATTAATAATGCTCTTCTCTTGAATGAATATCTCCCCTTTGATTCACACTGTTAAATAATCTAATCCATGTGCTGGAATGGCAGATACTACTTTGGAAACAACTATAAGAATATTAGTATGGCAGGGGGACATTCCTCTGCTGGTTTATTTTTCTTTAGTATTAGGGTTACATTAGCTTGTCGCAATGTCTTAATAAATTGCTTTTCTCTCAGGAACTTTCAAATAATTTAGTTAAGTGATTGCTAACCATATGTAAAATAATTTTTATTCAGTCCTGGCCTACAGTCATTAGTCCTAAAGCTATATTGTTTTAGAGATTTTGTATGGCTAGCCTGTCAGTAAAAGTACAGTAAAATTCACGTATTTTGTTTCCTTTTTTTTTTCTCGGGGCGGGGAGCAACACAAGTAACAAATGTTGTCTTGCGTTGCCTAATACCATGTAATGTCTGAGACAAGACAGTTAAAATGTTCAAGAAGATTCTTCAGCAATACTGAGAACTTCTGGTAATATCAGTTCGAAAAAGGACAGTCTATTTGTTTACATGCCAGAATCTACCTATGATGTATATGCATTTTTAATTAAGTAGAGTTTAAACTGAACATGTTCATTCTACTCTTTTCCTGCTTCCTGTGTTAAAGTTATCTACATTTTCTCCCAGTGCTTAATTTTATACCCAAACACCCATCTGAAAAAAACGCACCTCATTCATTTATTTTCTTTGTTTCCAATACTGAAATTGTCAAGTGTAACCCTGTGGCTCATTGAAACGTGAAACACAACTACATTTCCTTCATGTTAGTGGTATTTGCTTGGGAATCTTTGAGTTTATTGATGTTTATGTAGCTAGTCAATGAGAATTTTTGTCAATTAGGGGTGTATACATGGCAATGACAATAATAGTGGTTTTTGCCTCTATTACTTCCTGATACACTGCTACATTCTGCTACACTGCCAATTTCATATCTGTTGTTATTATTTGTTTGACAGAATCAAAAACATGCCAGGTGCTTTGCAAAACAGAGAACAAGAAAAAACCCTTTCCAGAAGAGATGACAGCCTGAATAGAAATGACATAATGGCAGGAGACAAAGGAAGCAGAAAGGGGAAGCAAAACAAGAGTTATAACCATAAGATCATGAGATTGGTTTGGAGGCACAGTGAACGCTATGAGGCATTTTTTTAAAGCACATAAGGACTGTAGTTGGGATTAGAGAATGGAAATGTAGAAAAGAAGCATGGAAAGGAATGGAGAAGAAGGGAGGAACAGACTGGCAACAGGAGGAAGAGTAAACAGAGATGTATGGGAGAGGCCAGAACACACACCTGACTAATGCCAAGAATGAAAGACCACATCTGAAGAGCATGATGATTTCAGGAGGATGGCGAAGCAGGACATGGCGATGCTGCTAGGGAGAGAAGAGCCAGCAAAGCTGCCCTGGAAGCCTGCCCTGGAAGCTCCTCATATTAATATAACCCTGCTTCCCCATCTTCTTTCTAGCTCCCCTCTTATACACAAAATATGTATATAAAAGAGCAAAGGAGAAGGAGAAGCAGATACATCAAACATTTCCAAAGATCCTGCTGGGGAAGAAGTTTAAGCTGGCATGATGCAGATTTACTCCTACCGCTGCTGCTGCTGGTACAAGCAGCAAAGATCATCCTGTTAGCCTTTCTCATACAGACAAATCAATGAGAATTTTTGCCACAATTTAAAAATACACCATGCTGAGAAATACTCAGCAAAATTATAGTACAATACTCTAACCAATCCAGGTCATTTTTAAATACCCTTTTATTCCAGATCAGAAAGAAGCAGAAATTATAACATTCACAGTGAAATGGAAACAGGGAAGAAAAATATCTAAGCAGATTCCTTTAAGCTGAAAAGAATAATTTCAGTATTACAGAAAAATATGAGGGATTTTGCTCAATTAAAAGAACGATAATAACTTTTCGTGATGAATTCTGAAAAAAATGGGAATTATTTTAATTATTTCAGATTGGCTTTTTCTTTTTATAAATTTGGTGGTTTTCGAAGAAAACTGGAAATTTGTCATTTTCAGTCTGACATTTTTTTTAAACTACCCTTATTCCAAGGTAAGAATTTTTCAGGAGTAAGGGAGCAGCAAAGTGGCCAGTCTAATCTCTTCCTCACTTCCTTCTCCTCTGCTTCAGTGTTGAGACATGTCTAATGATTAGGCTTCAAAGAGCAAAAACAGTTTCTATATCTCCCTGAGAAAAGGCATTTTGCCAACTTCTTTAAGAATTATTAATTTGATCTGCTTACAGCAAGTTGCTTTTTTTTTTTTTTTAGCTGCAGACTGTCTCCCTTTAAATGCTCATAGCTGTTACATTTTGCCTGGGAAAGTTTATCAGAAAGCACACTGGAAAGGCTCAGATATTTCTGTCTCCAGTGAAACTCATTTTAGACATAGTTATAGCTTGCCAGATGTGCTGGTATGGCAGTTGAGAGACTACTGCTGGTAATGGAGTATTCTGTTACTTTGGCATGTATAGACACTTTTTGCTTGGTGATTCTGACCGCAAGGTATTGATGTTTAGGGTACTATAGGTACTTACATATTGTACTTTTTCTTATAAGTTTTAGAGGACAGCACTTGATAAATTTTTCCTCTCCTTCAGAGTAACACAGCTTTGCATGTGTCATTCATCTTGAGTGTACAGCGGAGTGATATCAAGTTGGTCGTTGTGACACCTTATAATATGATGCCTGTTTTTAGTCTCTTCTAGCCGTGGAATGATTTAACTATTGTCATGTGGAGACAATGACCTTATTTAAGAATATCTTGGTGACTCTGGAATGGGTTCAAATGGTTTATCTAGATGAGGAGGAGACAATTG
Organism: Tapera naevia; assembly: GCA_033556795.1. Taxonomy (NCBI): domain Eukaryota; kingdom Metazoa; phylum Chordata; class Aves; order Cuculiformes; family Neomorphidae; genus Tapera; species Tapera naevia. The sequence goes on along the minus strand of JAUMJJ010000014.1, from coordinate 1,893,148 downwards.
AAAGTCATAGCTGAAATATTACCAAAAGTCCTTAACTGGTTGGGATTGTCCATTATTATCTTGAAGATTTTGGTAAATAGTGGCTCACTGGATTCTCAAATGGCAGCAATGGACAAGTACAGGGTTGTTTATTGTTTTCAATTTGAACTTTGTTTAAGTTAATTAAACTCTTGTCACCTCAGGGTACCTTTTTAGCTATGAGGTTTACAGGACCTACTTTCCCATTATGGAAACTACAGCTACTAAACAACATGCCATGTATTAACACAAACCTCAGCAGTGCTTGAAGAATCAGGCACACCTCAGTACTTCATCTCCACAATTATTAAAGTAATACTGGATTTTAATAAAATAGCCGTAGTGTCAACTACCCTGCTTAAATTTCTCTTACAATCAAGTGTAGCTCAAAGTTTTATAACAGTCCACAGATCATTAAAAAAAGAGAAATTGCAAGGCAATGTGGTAGTATCTCCCCATAATGCAGTATTTTTTACGTATCATTTTTATGTGTTTGAAAGAACACCATTAACACATACAACTTTTTGCAATAAAAGACTCATCATAAAGCAATATCAAAGCATAGTTAATTTTTCTGCTAATTATATTTAGCCAAGCTCCAGATTTTGCATAATTTTTCCCCTTCTTCTGGCATGATAGGAGATATGGAAGATGTGTGTTACCCATCTTTTGGCTCTGAGAGGGGTTTCCTCTGTGTGGCACCTTCCCAACCCCTTCCCCCAAAAAAAGATAATTTCCATTGAGAAAGGTGTCATAACCTCTGAAAACTTCAGTTTAAGCTACCTTCTGAGTTCAGACACTGAACTGGGTGCATGATTTGGCAAGGAATTTAATACCCACTACCTCAGTAGCTAGGTGGTGTTAAAGGAAAGGGGCTGAAAAAAAGAGACTACTATAATGTATCTTGAGCGTAAAGGACAGCACAGTTATTTTACCTGTTTTTTTCGTTGTTGTTAACCTTACCCATACTTTATCTGCCAGTCCTTTCCTATTCTTATTTATCAGTTTTTCCAAGCCTACACTTGAGTGTACATAAAGTGAGAATAGCTGCACTAACAGAAACCACGAGTTCACATAGCCCTGCATATCTGGCAGATATCCTGCCTTGGTAGGGTTACAGTTATAAGGCCTCCACTGCCCCTACAGATTAGGGACATCTTCAGCTGTTGACTTCCAGATGTATTTCAGGGCTCTGTATCCAATATGTACAGTTCAAATGCTTCCTAAATCAAGGGGTGCACTATGTTTAATAGGCTGAATTTGTCCTAGATCCTATGAATTTACTTCCTCCTTCTGTCTCTCTTTCTTTTTCTGTCTTGCCCTTCTTTCTTCTGAAATAAGAATGACCAGGGCTGCATGAATTATTCAACATAAGAGTGTATGATGTATTTATGCAGTGATATAGCGATAAAGTGTATTTATACAGTGATATATATATAAATGTTTTCTATTTTGTTTACAGTTTCTTTCTTAATCATCCAAATATTATCCTCTTTCACATTTTTACTTGATATTGAGTGCTTGACTTGATTTTTTCTGGGATCTGTCTAATATTAATTCATTATTTTGTTCTTCTCAAAGCAATAGTTAATTTGTGATCCCTGCTTATGTATGTATAAATTAGACTTAATTTTTCCATGTGCATTTCTTTCTGCTTTATCAAATTTCATCACCACTTTGTTGCCAATGGCATTCAAAATTGTGAAATCATTTTGTGGTTCCTTCCAGGCAGCTTCTGATTTAAATTTTGAACATCATTTTGTATCAAACTTTCTCATCTGACCGTTCTTAGATATCACATTTTCCTTTACTACTAATAAAAGTACTTTTGCTTAAATCTTTTGTTTTAATTTATTCCTCAGTCCAGGAATCTTTATACGTTCTTCAGTGCCTAGTTGCTATAATTCACCTCTGCGTTTTTAGGATGGGAGAAGGAGGCCTCCAAGCTATTGTTATTAAAGGTAGAATTTAGACCTTCTTATTGCCCACTGCTTCTGGCAGAGTGGTTATACAGCCTTCAGAGTGAAAAATTGCTAAGGGCTAGATCTGTAAAGTGTGTTTAGGAATAGCCTTTTACTTCTTAGATGTCCTGCCTCTTCACTGAAGCTATAAACCGAGGTTAGGCACATCCTTTTACACGGAGAGAGAGCAGCTGGGTGTTTAGCAACAGCTTCCACCAACTCTGGCATGCCAAGTAGGAGCAATCTGAATGAATTGGAGAAGCAGCCAGATGGGGGAAACAAAAGAAGTGAATGGTGTCCTTAGATTGGCATATTTTTCAACATTGTCTTACTCATGGGACTACAGGGTGTTGCAATGTGACACTTTCAGCATCTCTCCATGGTAGCTGTTCCTCTTCTTTATCCCAGTGTTCACATCCAACTACAGCACAGAGCTGACAAACCCTCTCTTTCTCTCTATTTCAGGAAAAAATGAGCTTTCATGGTTAGACAAAATCTGAACAGGCTTTAGGGAACTACTCTGTCAGTGTGAGCACCCAAAGCTGCATTTAGACGCCTCTCTTTCCATGCAGATCTAAACTGGGGGTCTGTGGTACAATACCAGTGAAAGCAGTGAGAATAATCCGAACCCAGACCTAGAAGATCTATTAAACTTGCTTGTGTAAAAAGGAATTCCTTCTGTTTGTCCATATCTTAACTTCACTAAAATGGCATTTTAGTAATTCTCCAAAACCTATTCTCTGTTTACACAAGAATTATGCCATCACCTGTGTTACCTCATGTGAATACCTAGGGTATGTAACTGTAGACAAGTAAGCAGACCCTGTGAGTTATTAGTGTTCATAACATATCAGAAATCTTATACAGTGGGGGAAATGAGTGGGATATATAGGTGAAAAACGACTGAAATTTCGTTCCATCTTGGATATCTGAAAGAAGGAATGAAGAGCTTTTTTATTTCCTTATTTGTTTTTTAAAAACATCTCCACTTGCTTATATTAAAAAAAAAACAAAAAAAAAAACCCAGAAGTATGTAGTAATGTGTTTATTTTTCTATAGTTATAAATTAATTCTTTCAAAAACTGTAACTGTACTTGGCCGACCAGTGACAAAAGAGAACTAACTGCCAGAGTAGATTTGTGATGTTCCTCGAGAAAGTGTTATGGAGTTCCCTCAGTTCCATTACAATGTAAAATCCTGTAAATTTTTTTCTAAATCAGTAGAACTTTGGGACCTAATAAGCCAAAAATTAAAATACAACACAAACTATCAAATTAAACTTCCATACAATGTTTTAAAAATGAGTAAACCATGAATGACTGCTATCTCTTTCTCTGTCATCTATATCTAAGTCCCTATATTGATATAGGCTAGTTTGCCTATTTATAATTAATTTGGCTTTCTCAGTTTATCAGACATGTATGTTGGCCCAGTCTCTCCACTGCCTCAGCATCTTTTTTTTTTTGTATTGCTGATGTTAACTTTAATGGATTCTGCTTTTTTAATTGGCAAATATTAATTAAGTAACAATGGCAGGCAACAATAAAATAAAAGAGAGTGAACAGAAATCTGGGATCAGAGGAAATTTCGTAAGAAATCCCAAGTCAACCAGTCTTACCCGGTACGTACTGGGCAGGTACAGCTCTTTTTAAATGCCAAAATGGCAAAGAAAGTGGATTTTTATGCCAAATAACAGTAAAGCTATTTCTAAGAGATCTAATATACACAGTAACATGAAGAAGCTGGTTGGAAGGCTGTGGCTTTAAATTTGATCAAAAAATTCTAAGTAATAATTTTAAGTTCATGAACTTTTTTCCTAGTTCTGTTGTTGTGTGTTCGTACCAGGCCCTTTAGGAATGCTTTGTGCACAGCCTGTCTCACTCATCCCTTTGTGCTGTTTCCAAAGGTTTGGGAAATCAACTTGAAACTATTATGGGGTTCTAACTTTTTTCAGAAGTTATTTCTAAACCTCTGAAATATAGGAAATCTCAACTTATTACAAACTACAGAAACAAAAAAACAACATATTTAAAATAAAAGGAACAGCTTAGGTTTGTGGCTTTGCTTTGACATTTAGGGCTTTTTTGATTTATGCTCAAGATCTCTCTTTCTTATAAGTGCAAACACATATGTTTCCACTTTCACAGTATGGAATCATAGAATACTGAAATTGTTTGGGTTGGAAAAGACCGTTAAGATAGCCAAGTCCTACTGGTATCCTAGTACCGCCAAGTCCTCCACTAAATCATGTTCTGAAGCACCACATCTACATAACTTCTAAATACCCCCAGGGATTGTTATTCAACCGCTTTACTGGACAGCCTGTTCCAATTCTTGACAGCCCTTTTCATGAAGACATTTTTCCTAATATCCAATTTAAACCTCCTCTGGCACAACCTGAGGCCATTTTCTATTGTCATATGGCTTGTTACTTGGGAGAAGAGACCAGCACCCACCTCAGTACAACCTCCTTTCAGATAGTTGTAGAGAGCAATTAAGTCTCCTCTCAGCCTCCTTTTCTGCAGACTAAATAACCCCAAGTTCCTTCAGCTGCTCCTCATAAGACTTGTACTATTGAACCTTCACCAGCTTTGTTGCCCCAAAGAAGGGACACACACCAGCACCTCAACGTCTTTCCTGTAGTGAGGAGCCCGAAGTTGTACACAGTATTTAAGGTGAATCCTCACTAGAGCTGAGTCAGGGGGGCAATCACTTTCCTCATCCTGCTGGCCTCTGATACAAACCAGGATGCTGCTGGCCTTCTTGGCCACTTGTCCACACCACTGGCTCATTTTCAGCCAGCTATTAACCAACATTCCTAGGCCTTTTTCCACTAAGCAGCTTCCCAGCCATTCATCTCCAAGCCTGTCACATTGCATGGGGTTGTTGTGACCTGAGAGCAGGATCCAAAACTCAGCCTTTTTGAACCTGATACAGTTGACCTCAGCCCATTGATCCAGCCTGTCTAGATCCCTCTGTAGAGCCTTTCTACCTTCAAGCAGGTCAACACTCCCAATCAACTTAGTGTTGTCTGCAAACTTACTCTGGCCGCACTCAACACCCCTCATCTAGAGCATCAATAAAGATGTTAAACAGAATTGACCCCAGTACTGGGCCCTGGAGAACTCCTTATGACCAGCTATCAATGGAATTTAAATCTGTTCACCGTCACTCTTTGGACCTGGCTGTCCAGCCGGTTCTTAGAGCACTGAAGACTATGGCCACCTAAGCCACGAGCTGCCAGTTTTGCCAGGAGAATCTTGTGGACAACAATGTCAAAGACTTTACTAAAGTCTAGGTAGACAACATCCACAGACTTTGCCTCATCCACCAAGTGAGTCTCCTTATCATAGAAGAAGATCAGGTTAGTCAGGCAGGACCTGATTTTCTTAAACCCTTGCTGACTGGGCCTGATCACTTGGTTGTCCTCTATGTGACACATGATGACACTCAAGATGATCTACTCCATAGCCTTCCCCATCGCTGAGGTGAGGTTGACAAGCCTGTAGTTCCCTGCATGCTCTTCTGGCCCTTCTTGTTGATGGGCATCACATTTGCTAATCTCCAGTTCACTGGGACCACCCTGGCTAACCAGGACTGCTGATAAATGATTGAAAACAGCTTGGTAAAAACTTCCACCAGCTCCCTGTACCCTTGGGTGGATCCTATCCAGCCTCATAGACTTGTGTGTGTCTGAAGTGGTGTAGCAGGTCACTAACCATTTCCCCTTGCATTATGGGAACTTCATTCTCCTCCCCATCCCTGTCTTCAATCTCAGGCGGCTGGATATCCTGATCTTACTATAGAAAACTGAGGCAAAGAAGGCATTAAGTACCTCAGCCTATTCTTCATTCTATGTCACTATGTTTCCCTTTGCATCCAATAAAGGATAGATATTCTCTTCAGCACTCTTTTTGTTGCTAATGTATTTATGGAAACATTTTTATTGTCCTTTACCTCAGTAGCCAGATTCAGTTATAGTTGGGTTTTATGCCTTCTAATTTTCTCCCTGGCTCACCCCTGAGCATCCTTGTATTCCTCCTGAGTTGCCTACCCATTCTTCCAAAGGTGATGAACTCTCTTGTTTTCCCTGAGCTGCAGCAAAAGCTCTCTGTTCAGCAAGGCTTTTCTTATTCCTCGCTGGCTCATCTTTCGGCACATAAAGACAGCCTGTTCTTGTGCCTTCTTAAAGAAAACCCGGAATTCCAGGACTGTTCTGCCCTTCAGAACTACCTCCCAGGGGACTTGGTCAATCAGGATCCCGAACAGTCAGCCAAATTCAGCCTTCCAGAAGTCCAAGGTGGCAGTTCTGCTGACCTCCCTCCTTACTTCTCCAAGAATCGTGAACTGTATCATTTCATAATCACCAGGTCTAAGACAGCCTCACAGTATCATAAGGTTGGAAAGGACCTCTGAGATCATCGAGTCCAACCTATAACCCAACACTAACACCAATGCTAACACCATCATCTAAACCATGGCACTCAGTGCCTCATCCAATCTCCCCTTAAACACTTCCAGGGTCTGCGACTCCACCACCTCCCTGGGCAGCGCATTCCAATGGCCAATCACCCTTTCAGTGAAGAACTTTTTCCTAACATCAAGTCTAAACTTTCCCTGACGAAACTTGAGTCCATACCCTCTAGCTCTGTCACTGGTCACCTGAGAGAAGAGACCAACCCCTGCCCAACTACAACCTCCTTTTAGGTAGTTGTAGAGAGCAATGAGGTCTCCCCTGAGCCTCCTTCAGACTAAACAAACCCCAACTCCCTCAGTCGCTCCTAGTAGGGTTTGTGCTCCAGCCCCTTCACCATCTTCGTTGCCCTCCTCTGGGCACACTCCAGCATCCTGACATCTTTCCCAAACATTGCATCATCCATAAGTCCTTCTTGTTTGCAAACCCCAGGTCCAGTGTGGCATTTTCCCTCTTTGATTCACTTACCAACTGTGTCAGGAAGTTAACTAACTTCCTAGACTGTATCTTCCTTTGCTGTGTTGTATTTCTGGTAGATATCTGGTAGATTTTAGTCCCCCCGCAAGAACAGGGGCTAGTGACTGTGAGATTTCATGCAGTTGCTTATAAAATATTTTGTCTACCTCTTTATCCTGGTTTGGTGGTCTATAACAGTCTTACCGCGAAATCTGTCTAGTTGACCTTCCCACAATTCTTATCTATAAACTTTCTCATCACCATCATTAAGCTGTAGATGGTTAAAATATTCCCTAACATACAGAGCTATCCCACTGCCTCTTGCTCCTATCCCTTCTGAAGAGTTTGTAGTCATCCACTGCAGCACTTCAGTGGTGCAAGTCATCCCACCACACTTCAGTGACAGCAACCATAGTTTTCCTGCTGCACAATGACTTCCAGGTATTCCTGTTTGTTGTCCATGCTGTGTGCATTGGTGTGGATGAGTAGCCATAGAAGTCTCTACACTTTGATATTGTGAACAGTCTTTTAACCTGTGGACAGTAATTCTTATTAAAGCTGAAGCATAATGGAAAACAAATTGAGATGGTCAGTTTGGAGGTAAGTTTTGTGTTAAATGCATAGAGATGGTTATATGCTTCATTAAGTACTTCATCTAAGTGAAATTTAAAAGAAGATGCATTGTTGTCAATTATAGCTAAGCTGGACAAGAGTATTTTAAGCCCAGCTGTAGTCCACTGTTGAAACAGCTATCTTCAGAATGATAACTCCATTTCAAACTAGAACCAGTAGAAGTTTCTTTCAGCAGTTTAACATCTACAATTTACTCTGGAGTACTTATACTGTCAAGAATTTTCCAATTAATCTGTAAAAATACATTAAGTTTATTCTTCCTGAATACTTCATGTTGTAGTGTTTTTCTAATTTTTTTTTTTTTAAATGGTTTAAACACATAGAAACAACAGACAAGGCTCACAGCAAAAGAGCAGACTTTTGTAGATTAATCAATTAAGTCCAAAGTTAGTAAAAAATATTAACATTATCCCTCTCTATCAAATAAAAATATTGGATGTCACAATAGTCCATTCAGTGTAGTATTTTGTCTGTACATCTGTTTTGATGGCTGAATAGAAAAAAGAAAATGAAGAACTTATTCAGATAAATAAGTTGTATTCTAATTATCACCAAAGCTGTGAATAAATTGTTAGGCATATCTTTAAGATCCATTTCAAACCAAACCATTCAATGATTCTATGACATAGACCAAATTACTGGGCAAAGGCAAAAAAAGGTCTTATTCTAATTTTACCAGAAATTTTCTCTACCTACCTGTGGGTGCACACAGATATTCAAGCACACTTGCACAAATAGAGACCAATCAAAAGGTCTTATCTTTTTTTCTCTACCCAGGAACTAGATGTATGTTTAGAATTAAACAACATTTTAAGTAACCATGCCTTTGTGTGGCATCTGAATTGAAATTGCACAGAAAGCTTCATGTGTATAAATATGTAATTTTCTGAAATTCAACAAAAACAAACACTCAGAGATGTGATCTGCATTCTTGCTTGCCTATCTGCCCACCTTTTGCTTTTATTTTTGTGAATGTCATTATTTTCCACATCTTCACTACCATGCTTTTGGAAAAGATTAACAGAATCACTGCATTACTTCAAGGTACCCAGGGAAAACCCTGAAATTTGTATAATTGATACTTTAAATTAATGAAATGTTGCCTCTATTACCCTTGAAAATAGAGGGCACTACTTTCCCCACATCCTTTCCTCCAGGCTGTCCTCATATGCATTTTATATTGAAGCATTCCAAAGGGAGAAAAGAGTTCTAAAGCTCCTTTTTTTTGTTCCTTTTTTTTTTTTTTAAATCATGATTTCCAATGGGAATGGATTTGGTAAGGAGAATGTAACCGGGTTTAAAAATATCAGGTGCTATTAGCTGACGTTAAATGTAATGAAATCTCAAGGTCATCTTAATTTTTTTGCCTCTCCTTATCTTTCTGACACATAGTAATGTATCTCAGTAGCTGCCACCAACAGCTACCATCACAATACTTGGCTAATTACTAATCAGTCATGTCACTTGGCATGATCTCATCCAGTCTCACTATTGGACGTGAGTGTAACAGCAAAAAGGAAATTAGGAAATCTTGGCAATTGTGTCTTTAGACCATTTACTTTCAGCAGCATTATGTGCCTGCAGTTCAAGCTTTCATTATGCTACATTAATAGGCATGTTTGATGATTTTAGTAGTTATTCATTTAGGAATATTCTGTAGCACTAAGAAACAAGACATTTAACTACCAGTCAAACAACCCCATCGAGTGCTGAAGGATAAGATTTTTAGCAGTTCAACAGCATTGAGGTAGGCAAAAAGCTTTTTAATAAAATTCGTAATCATATATCTTTTCTCATCGGCTACCACTTCAGTGCAGAAAATACACATCAGAGCTGAATGAACCCAGAGAGCATCTCATTGCTGGGGCCTTATCCAACAAAGCGCTTAAGCACATCTAGGATATAAGTACAAGAATATCCTATCTAAGTTACTATGATCATCCACGTGACTAAAATTGCATGGAAATGTAGTTGCTTTTCTGTATTAGGGTGTAAGGAATGAGGTATTTAAGATCAGTCTTTCATGTAGTAAAAATATTTACAAATCTTCTTAAGAGATGACATATAAATAAAAATTATCTTGCCATTTGACTCTTATACTGTGGACAACTTCATATGTGAAAATCCTGTGCATTAAATGATCACTTTATTCCCAAACTAAGCAGCTGTCTGAAATAGCAATCGTAAAGTGCTAATCTCTGCGACCAATAAACAAAAGTAAGTCACAGTAGAAAACTCATTTATGTGCAGTAATCTCCAGAGGATTAGCATTTAAAGGGATCAGATTTCCTAAAACTCCTCTTTCCTGGTAACAACCTCTGCTGTGAGGTGACACACCAATAGACATAAATTATCTAGTGCTGCAGATAAAGCAGAGGCCATTTGGGGGTTTGTGTGCAATATAAATAGATGCAAAACATGGGAACTAGTGCTCATCACAAACCTCAAAAGGATTAGCAGTTCAAGTTCTGATTTCCTTACAGTTGTTAGCTGTGATTTATCATCAGGCAGTGACTGAGAGTCTGTCTTATCTGTGATAATTTAATAGCTTAATGGCAGTTCCTTTATCTGGGGGTCATAATTAAGCTTGTTTGATCAGTTTCCTAACAAGCATCTCGCCTGTATTTTTAGCTACGCCTATTTTTTTTCTCTGAGTGTAGGAGCATTTTTTGCTAATGAGTATTAACAATATTGTTGTTAACAATTAATGGTAATGATAACAATCTTGTAAGAGGTTAGCATTTATCTGGAGGAAAAATGCGAGCCATAAAAGGATACAAGACTTTGAATTTAAATAAATTTATAGAAGACTTTGACTGCAGTGTCTTAGAAACTCTGTTTTGTCAGCTTCAAACCTAAGTCAAATGCATAACTGGAAATGAAAAACTACTGCTTAAAATAATTTTCAATTGAATTTTCTCTGATACACAATTAATTCCAGTTTGGAAGTAAAGATGGCTGCTATCTTACAGATACAGGAGGTTTGGGTGTAATATGTGTGTATGTATGTGTGTATATCTATGTATATGTGCATTCACATGTATTTGCACATCTATATATGTTTTATATATTTTATGTTTCCATACACTTTTTCTCATATGCATAAAATTATGCATTTCTATATTTATTGGTCTTTCTTTAGAGTCATTGGACAGAGAATCTACATGTCTAGCCTAAATTAATTATTTGCAGAAAGACAAGGTTTATTAGAAGGCGAGTCATTCCACTTATCTGACTTCCTTGTTTTAGAACTTGAAGCATTGCTTTTCCACAAGTGATGCGGCTAAGCTTGTAGGTGGCTGAAAGGTAGAAGAGATTAATTCCAGCCATATAAATGAAAGAAACACTAAATTTCAGAATGAGAATTCCCAATACTTTACCTCCCTGTTCTTTGCAGATGTCACAGAATTATTATATATGCTTGTGTATATAAATATATTTCCTGCTCGTGCAGAACAAGGCTCATTTGAGATCCTTGAACATGCCAACCTTTCCTTGTGAAGATTGTCAAACAACCTATAATAAGTTGATTAAATAGAAAAAGATTTGAGGCAGAGACGAAGAAAAAGAGAAAAAAAACCCAACAAATAAACAAACCATTCTCCTGTCCTAGTAATGTAACGTTGCTGAGTTTTGCAGGTGGATCAGATATGACTTGTGTTCAGCTGCTTAGGTCTGGCAAGCAGGAATTTGATTTTAAACTTGCTGTCTGACCAAGAGTATGGCAGGAGAATTTACTGGGAATGTTACAGAAGACTTTAATGAGCTTTGTTCCACACAAAACCCCTGTTCCAAATCTTGATGAAATCAATAACAAACATTTCATTGACTGTGATGGGATGGTCATGAAGGTGCCAGTCATATTGCAGCAGCAGCTGGTAGTTGCCCGGGAAGCTGAAATTTTACTGAGCTATGGAACGAGCAAAATGCATGACAGATAGAAATGACAAGGTGTAAGGGAGATTGCAATATAACGCATCAAAATCCTTACCCAGTATCTACAGCTAAGGCCATTCACACTTGGTTGCTGAGCTGGCTCTGGGAGGCCTTGTTGAGATAAGCCCACACAATCACCAAGACGTCTGCTTTACACATCTAACTTATCAGATAACTTTCCAAAGCTAACAAGACGGAAACATTTCTTGATGAATATTATTCTTGTTGTTGTCAGCGTGTGACAAGATTAGTAGATTTTTTTCTGGAAACATTTTTAAGAATACATTAAATAGAAATCTTTGCCCATCTCACAGTGAGAACAGACAGCATTGTGCAGTCACCACTGTGCTATGTTGTTAGTTGTTCAACAGCTAGTGCCAGATTAAATATAACCAAATAAATCTTCAAGAACGAAAATATCAAGAAATGCTTGTTTTAAGATCATCAAAGATTTCAGCGGATCTTGCTGTTATCACTACAGAAAACAATAAACATTGTAAATTTGTCTCATTGTTTTAGTTTTGGCCATACTTGTAATTATTTGCAGAACTAATGCTCTTCATAAAAAGAAATTGTAGCTATTACAAAACAGCTACTCACATATCTGAAAACCATAATAAGTTTTCAGTTGAAATAATGCAGGTTATTGGTTTCTGTCTCTGAGTTCATGGTCAGGATTACAAATGGACTGAATTTTCCATTTTGATTTTGTGTAGTTTTGCGTGAAAATTGTCATTATCTGGTAACATTTTCAGTACTGTTGTTCTTCCTGTTTTAAACCCATTATTTTGTCTGCTATATATGTATATGTATATGTATATGTATATGTATATGTATATGTATATGTATATGTATATGTATATGAGTAGAAATATAAATGTAAATGTAAATGTAAATGTAAATATAAATATAAATATAAATATAAATATAAATATAAATATAAATATAAATATAAATATAAATATAAATATAAATAAATATTGTTATCCAAATATACATATATGGACATATGAAACCAGAAATGCTCACTTGTTCTTTGATGTAGAAAGAGTTTTCAGGAAACTATTTTCCACCACAAACTGGCATGTTATTACTGGAACACAGTCCCAAATGTGATTTGAATACTACATCACAAAGATAAATTTTGTTCCCACTAGCATGCAAATGTTATTTTCACTAGATTGGATCCAATTATATATCTATAACAAACAATCTCCTTTGACATTTGAGACATTTTTGATTTTGTTATGAAAATTTTGCGTAATATTACCTTCTCATCCAAACTCTTCAATTGTGTTTTCAGCTCTTACACTGATTTACTATTTTATTATTGAGAAACCCTTTAATCTCTCTGAACTTCAGTTTACTCATTTGAAGTAGATGTGGAGACAAGTGTGATTTAATTGATGTTCATAAAGCTCTTTGAGACCTTGTAATGAAAACCGAGACAGAAGTGATAAATATTCTTAAAGGTACACTCCTTTCCTTTGCTTCAATTTTTTTTGGTTTTGCCAAAAAAATCTATATATTATTGCTAAATTTAGGATTATGTGTTCAACTCTCACGCTTTTCACTGTCACAGTTGTTCAAAATGTTACAGGATGATGTATTGTAATACTCAAATCACCATTTTCACAAAAACGGAAAATATTACAGGCATTTTATGTTCTTAAAAAGTAAGTTTTTTCATGAAATATTTCTTGTAATTTCATGATGCTTTCATTAAATTCCCAAATTTACAATTCACTGTTCATTAACAGGTTACTGTACACAGATGGAATTCCATTACCATATGATGTAAAATGTGCAGAAGAGAAAGCTATGGAAAATACAGTTGTGGGGCAGGCAATTCACTAAGAACGAGCTTGTTGTTGGTAACATAAACCAGCATCCTTTATATATTAATAAATATTTATATATGTAGAAAACAATATATGTAACAATCTCTCTATATGAACAACAAAGGGGATTTTTCCTTTAAAAAAATTTATCCAAATGTGCTTGTTTATATTTATGGAGAATAATCATTCAAGGTCCCAAGGTATTTGATAGTGAACTGGACATACAAATTCATACTTTCCTTTGGATCTGATGATTTACAGAAAAGCAGGGAAGGCAGGGAAATATTGCATTGTTGATCTTACAGTTCCAAAGGTACAGAAAGTGTTGCGTCTATTCTAGGCCTATTTTATATTCTGGAATAGAGCTTCTCCAACAATGACCTAGTTGTGCAGTTGCAGGATGCGACAGCCATTGGTGCTGAGGACCAATGCCTAATACTGAAACTTAAGAATGGAAAGATCAAATAAGGCAGGTCAAAACATGATCTCTCATTCTTAAAAATGGCCCACAAAACCTGCTTCCATCAGCAAAAATATGTAGAGATTTCTCCTATAATTCAAACCCAATGGAGGTCCTAATAAGGCACGGGTGAGGACATATTAACACATTAACTCACTGGAAAAGGCAAAGCATAACTTCCATTTTTAAAAAAGAGAAAAAAGAAGATCAGGAAAACTACAGGCCAGTCACTCTTACATCTATGCCCTTCAAGACCATGAAAGAGATCTTCCTGGAAACTCTGCTGAGGCATATCAAAAATAAGGAGGTGGTTGTTGTCAGCTTAAATTACTTCACTAAGGGTAAATCAAGCCCGAAAAATTTTGTGGCTTTCTACAATGGGGCTACAGCATTGACAGATGAGGGTAGTCTGATTGACATAATCTATCTGGACTTGTGCAAAACATTCAACACCATCCAGAGGGACCTTGACAGGCTTGAGAGGGGGACCTGTGCAAATCTTATGAAGTTCAACAAGTCCAAGTGCAAGGTGCTGCACATGAGTCAGGGCAATCTCAAACACAAATAGAGACTGAGCAGAGAATGGATTAAGAGCACCCCTGAAGAGAAGGACTTAGGGGTGCTGGAGGATGAGAAATTCAACATGGCAATGTGCACTTGAAACCCAGAAAGCCAACTGTATTCTGAGCTGCAGAATACAGTGTGACCAGCAGTCGAGGGAAGGGCTTCTGCCCCTGTACTCTGCTTTCATGTGAACCCACCTGAAATACGGCATTCAGTGCTAGAAGCAAGTATTTCTGTAAAGTGAGTCAAGAAGAGGGCCACAAATAAGATCAGAGGGCTGGGGCACCTCCCCTGTGAGAACAGGTTGAGAGATTTTGGCTTGTTCAGTCTAGAGAAGAGAAGGCTCTGGGAAGACCTTATAGCAGCCTTCCAGTACTTAAAGGGGGCCTACAGGAAAGCTGGGGAGGGGCTCTTTATCAGGGAGTGTAGTGATAGGATAAGGAGTAATGGTTTTAAGTTGAAATAAAGTAGATTTAAATTAGATATTCAGAAGAGATTTTTTTACTGTGAAGTTTGTGAAGAAATGGAACAGGTTGTCCAGAGAAGTTGTGAATGCTCTGTCCCTGGAGGTGTTCAAGGCTGGGCTGGATGAGGCTTTGAGCAACCTGACCTAATGAAAGGTCCCTGGCCATGGCAGCAAGGTTGGAACTGCATGAACTTTAAGGTGCCTTCCAACCGAAACCATTCTATGTTTCTACAATTTCACAGTCAGAGGATTTTCTTAGATACCAAACCATAGCTTTCTGTTAAGGAGCGCCACTGAAAAGATCCACAATTATATTGTTATTACCCTACCATTTCTATTGTGCTAATGGGGGAAGCAATATCACTTTCAGGGATTGAGGCAGATGACAAGTTGGAGAGGGTTATTAATTCCTGGTTACCATTTGTGGGTTTTTTGTTTAAATGGGAAAGAACAGGAGATTTGGAGGTGAAATCAAGCTCATATCTCCGAGGCAGCTGTGCAGAGCAGTATCACTTGAAATGCATAATTTAGAGCACTTCTAACAAAAGCTCTTGAATGTCATTTTAATGCGTCATTTGACAAAATGATGCAGGGGCATGAACAAAATATTAGCTCCTCCCAGATGAGAATCAGAAAGAGAGACCATTACTCTTTTCATGGAGTTGTGCAGGAATACTATTTTGAAAAAAAAATGAAGAAAGGGAGTACCAGTTGTAGGTATTAAGTAAAAAATAAGTCACTGTGGTTACCTTGGTAGGTGTCAGTTACTCTGTGTATTACGTAAACCTATGCTGACCTTTAAATTCCTGAGCAGACTGGGGAAGGTCAGCAGCAGTTACTCACACACTTACAAAGCTGAACCTACCACTGGCAAAGAGAATCTCGCTGCTGCAATTTCAATGGGTGGGAAACTGTTTTTGCATTGCAAATCTTAGCATTTTCTCCAAAAATGTCCTGCCATGTCCTGTGACGTGTGAAGCATTGTAACTTACATTTTGAAAAAAAAAAATCAGATCCTCAGGGAAAAGTGATGAAACTTCTCTCTCATTAAGATTCTCCTTCAAACACAAGAAAACTGATACAGTATTCTGGAAACCTATGGTTATAAGTTAAAAGCAGGCCATGACAAAGGGTCAGAAAAGGAAAGCATAGAGGCCAAATGCTGGCTGTTCTTGAGAGTCTCTAAGGCTTTATAAAACCGTGGTACAAGGTATCAATAGAACTGGCATAAAAATAAAATTCTTCATGTTGTGAAAGGATAATAAAGATTAGCCTTTATCGAGAAGCCTCCTTGTGTAATACTGTGGAACCCAGTCCCCAGGCTCCCGTATAATTCACCTTTACTTATCTCATTGATACTTTTCTTTTTGATGTTATGTCAGTGGGTTTATATTTTTTAATTTGAAAAATACCTCTAATATAATACTATTTTTTAATTAATAATAACAACTTCAGAATGCTCAACCGTACCTGTTCTTCACTTCCTTTTAATTATTATTTTCCTTGTAATCAGATAAGTCACTGTTAGAGTCTCAGCGTGTTCCTTTGCAGCTAAATTTGCCCTTTTCCATGGCCAAAATATCACAGTATCACAGTATCACAGTATCACAGTATCATAAGGTTGGAAAGGACCTCTGAGATCATCAAGTCCAACCTATAACCTAACACTAACACCAACCATCATCTAGACCATGGCACTCAGTGCCTCATCCAGTCTCCCTTTAAACACCTCCAGGGTAGGTGACTCCACCACCTTCCTGGGCAGCCCATTCCAATGGCCAATCACCCTTTCAGTGAAGAATTTTTTCCTCACATCAAGTCTAAACTTTCCCTGACGAAGCTTAAGTCCATGCCCTCTGGTTCTACCACTGGTCACCTGAGAGAAGAGACCAACCCCTGCCTGACTACAACCTCCTTTTAGGTAGTTGTAGAGAGCAATGAGGTCTCCCCTGAGCCTCCTCTTCTCCAGGCTAAACAGCCCCAACTCCCTCAGTCGCTCCTCATAGGGCTTGTGCTCCAGCCCCCTCACCATCTTCGTTGCCCTCCTCTGAACACATTCCAGTATCCTATCACACAAGGAGCACTGTAATTCACGTACATACACAGTTTCTCTTACATTCATTGACTGAAAAGGATAATTGTCTTCCTTCTGCGCAAAGTGAGATGATGTTTTAAGTCTTTTGAAAGAAACAAAACATCTGTTGCTTGACCATATTGGTTCACTGCCTCTACTACATGCATGTAAGGTTTGAAATGTGTTCTCAGAGGCTTTTTCTCACATTCCTAACAGAGTGAAAAAAGATCCAAAGGTATTGAAGGCTGGTGAAAACAAGTGATGATGGTTTTGGTTTTGTTTGAAGGGGAAATACAGAGATCTACAAACTCCTTTCATTCTCCTTGAGCTCATACTTTAATCCAATATAGACAAGTAGTTTACCCCTACAGAATTAGGACAACCTTATATTATTGAGAGCATTTTTCTCTCCTATGCAAGAATGGAATGATTCATAATAAATAGCAGTACAGGTGTGAGTCGGCTATGAAATTCTCTGCAGTTGTTATTCAGTACTTCAGTGGCAATTTTGTCATATATAGAGACTGTAGCATCATATATAAGAGAAGAAGTTCTCTGGTCAGTATTTAGTGTTAATGTTGTTGCATACATTGCTGTTAAAATGTGCACTCTTGCCATCTTCCTTCCTTTTCTATGCTTGCATGTCTAGTATTTGAAAACTCAAATAATAAAACAAACACAATCTCTACTAAAAATGTGCTATAATCTAAAGGGCTTCAAAATGGGAAAAGGGAGTCTGCATATCGTCTACAGAAGACCGGTTTGTCCAAGTTCTCCTCCATGTTCTATTGGAATTAATTAGAGATCTTTCATTTAATTTGACTGTAATCATACTTCCTCTTGTCTTCAACAAAGAAAGCTCAAAACACATCAGAAATATTTGTCAACATTGTTTTCACTTCCAGAAATCTGTGTAGCAACCTCAGTACTACTATTGGTGGACAATTAGAGGAAGGGAAGTGAGTCAATCCAGAAACTGTAAGAGATGGAGCTATTCTCTAAACAAACTTTCTACCAAAGAGGAGAGATCATTTCAAAAACTTGTTAAATGCTCTGCAACTTTCTTTCAGTTTTCCATTCAGCTACAGGAAGTCATGTTTAGAACTGATGTTTCAGCAGTTGTCGTTTCTTCTAAAGAAACAGTTTTGGAGAAAGTCTCTATTAAGACAAGGGAAGGAAAATGAATAGTGATTCTTTGAGTATTTAAAATATAGCAGAATCAAACATCATCAAAATAAAGAGACACATATGACTTGTAGAATGGTCCTTTTTTAATTATTACATGATTAGATTCATTCAGTGCCACTGATCTCTTCATATACATGTGTAGGTCTATTGATCACAATTCTGCTTCAGTGTTATACTAACAGATGCACAGTTATTAGTCTTGGAAAGAATCCACATCCCTCTTTCAGGAAGATCAGAGGAGCCAATTAAGGATGACATGGCATCTTGTGTTGAGGAACTGCTCTGCCCTTTTTGTAAATGGGCAAAAATGATGCCAGAACCTGTGAAAAAAAAAATGCCAACAAAAAATAATTGTGTTATGCATCATAATCTTTTCATTCTCCTCTGCCATTTTAAGCCAATACCTTTCTCAGATTACCTGTTCAGCATAGCAAGTGCATCTCTGCAAATGTATGACACCTGCTAATGGTTTTCCTTCCCTTCACAAGCTTCTCATTTACCAACCTTTGTTAAGTGCTCCAGTGGGTTGACACAGCAAAATAAATGCCAAAAAACTCTCTACAAAAGCAGTAATAGCTCAAAAGTATGAGCCAGGGTTATTAAACCCCATCCTAAGTAGTGTCTGGGCTATTCAAAATATAAATAAATAATGAAGAAATACAGGAAATCTGTCCTCAGAAGAGATTAGTATTCTGATTGTTGGGATTCAGTTAGTGCCAGGAGCAATATGATGTGCAAAATATTTTATTTGGATATTCATTTTGCAAGATAAAATCTTATCTCAATTAACAGAATTTTCTT
This sequence comes from Tapera naevia, assembly GCA_033556795.1. Classification (NCBI taxonomy): domain Eukaryota; kingdom Metazoa; phylum Chordata; class Aves; order Cuculiformes; family Neomorphidae; genus Tapera; species Tapera naevia. The sequence continues at coordinate 1,874,276 of JAUMJJ010000014.1, read as the reverse complement.
ACTGAAGAATACTGAAATTAGACACTTTACCAATAAAGAAAATAAAAGATTATATCACTATTCTTTTCCATTTTTGAAATATTGAAAGTTAAATGGCAAGACAAGTCATTAGTATCAAAGTAACTAAATTTACACTGAGAGAACAAGTTCTCCTATGAAAAGAATATAGCGGCAGGTTTTACCATCATTTTGGTCATTTAAATGTCAGTAATATTTACATTTCTTTCTTTCCCTTTTTCTCTGATAATTAGGAAGAATCTTAAGAATATGGAGGTAAGTGATTTCTTGGGCTTCAAAATATCTAGGGATGTTCTTCCCATGAATGTCCTGTTTCTCTCTAAGATATCTGAAGGAGCTTATTCCTCCTTCCTGAAAGGGTAAGGATTTCATCTAGCATGTGCTACAAGGTAAAAAAAGACAGTACACAAATTACCCCCATGACACAACTGCTGTAGTAACATTTTTAGAACTACAGTGGTGCCCTACATTGCTATTTCAGTGACTGAACTTATGAAATTTTTGGGGAGATCAGTGATGTTTGTCCGGTAGAGGCTTTAAGGTACCTAGGAATTTGTAGTGCCTTTAAGCTTGGAGTCATGAACTGGGGATGTAAAACGGACAGTAGGATGGCAAAGATATAATCACAATATTGGAGATCAAATTTGTAAAATGTGTTCTCTGAAAGAAAAACAGAGGAAATGCACACATTACAGGATAAATCAGGGCATGTTTTTCACATTTTAGTTGAAATTTTAATTTATCTAGGGCTGATAATGTTTAATTTAGTTCACAACCTATAAAAATGAGAGAGGAATGAGTGGCTAAGGCTATTGTGGAATACCAGTCTGGAAACAGGTACAGGCTCTGGAGTGTTTTCCTCAGCCCTGCAGAGGATTTTAAGTTATTTTGCCCATAAAATCCTAATTGATCAGGTTTGCTTAGCTCAAAAGACTATAAATTCTCACAGTAGAGAAGAAATTCTCACAGTAGAAGGAAAAGAGGAAGAAGTAAAGGGAGGGGGAGCATGTAAGGCAAGATTTATTTTAGAGTCTGTAATGGCAGGTTTATTGATTCTGACTCATGAAGTATGAAGTTATAGAATTTGGTGATATTACAAAGCCAGCCAAAACAGCTACATAATGTCACACACTACTCAAGTATTGGTCAATTAGATACTTACTTTATATCTTTTGGCTGTTTATGATACATTGTAGACATGATTTAAGGGCTGGATAAACAATTCAACTTTTCTTTTTTAGTACCAAATAATACCATGTAGTCTAAAAAAAGCAGGATCAAAAGAGATATATCATTCTCCTAAAGATTTTAACATCAAAATCCAAAGATTTTAACATCAAAATTAAGAATGGAGATGGCAGGGGCATTTACACATTTAATAATAATAATAATAATAATAATAAAAAGAATCAAATGCAAAAGTTTCTGTTTTGAACAAAATTTCTGCTTTACAATAAATAAAAAATAAAAATACTTTTATTTCATGTGCGTACCAATGATTTGCCTGGGAAGATTAAATCTCAGGAACCAGGCGCTTTTCAATGTGCCAGCTAATATGAGTCACACTGTAACCAGAGCATTAAGAAATAAGTTCAACCAAAACTCAAAAAGCCCTTATGTAGGAAGAAAAGTTGTTGTAGATGGCACCTAGTCTTCCAGAGGCAAGGGAAAAACAGTTTTTCAGCTTGGCTTATTTACTGACACTAGAGTCAATGGAGAGAACAAGAGAGATATTCAAGTTAGACTCCCAAAGTAAGCTGTTTGCTGTTTACTCAGTTTAAGATTTGAATATTTTTCTTTTCACTATCAGCAAAGCTGGCCAGATATGAACATACTACCCAAGGTGATCCAAAAATTGTCATTCTTAATTTGCAAAAGTGTCAGTGGTGCTCATATTTGTCACCTCTAGACCATGCTAACAACACATTTCCTATTTTTGTAACTTTGATGGCTGTAGGGAAAATTGTTTTCAAAGACAACGTAATAAACTGCCCTCAAATGATATATTTTTCTAGTATTTTTGTTTAATGCAAAATAATGACATTAGAAGAGTATATAGTTCCACAGATGCATAAGGATCAATATTTACAAGGCCTTTAAGAAATCTATATACATGTTTGAACATTACTGCACAGGTCTGTGCCATGTTCAGTTTACTAATATGGATCTAGGCAATGTGGTTAGAATAGCAAGTCAGTACATAAGCAGTTTCTACCATCAGACAAAAACATATTTATTTCTCATGCTATTAAATATTTATATTTATTTCTAAAAATGCAAGCTGCAGTACCATTGCCCTAGCTCTATGAATACACATGTGTGTGCACACACATAAACACTTCCCTAGATACAAATCCTTAAAGTAAGAGTTTAAATACAGTGAAATCATAAAACTGAGAGAAAGCTACTACTACTTTCCCTATTTCTGAATTGAACTTTGAAGCATGAAGAGGTTACAACCACTTAATTGGTGTTTCACAGCAAATTTAAAAAATTAGAAATTAGAATTCTATGTCACTGTCTGGTGGATTTGAGATTTTCATTCATCTCGAGATTACTGGAACGATTATGGAAAAATTCCTCCAATCATTGAATCACAGAAAAGTTCAGGTTGGAAAGGACCAGTTGCTCAGAGTTATGTTCAACATGACCTTGAATTTTCCCAGGGATGAGGTATCTGTCTGGGAAAACTGTTCCAGTGTTTCACCATCACCCCAATAAAAAAATTATTTCCTATATATCTAGTCTCAATCAACATTTTTTTTTTTTAGTTTTAAACCATTACATTACACCTTGTATTATCACTACAGGCCCTGCTAAAAAGTCTGTCCCCACCTTTCTTGTAAGTCCTCTTTAAGTACTGAAATGCCACAGCAAGATCTTCCTGAAGCCTTCTTTCTCCAGACTGAACAACCTCAACTCTCTCAGCCTGTCTTCATAGGAGACATATTCCACCCCATTTATCAGACTTGTCCACATCCCTATGGATGTCATCCCATCTGTCAGGCCTGTCAACCACACCACTCAGCTTGGTGTAGTCTGAAAATTTGCTGAGGTTGCACTCAGTCTCACTGTCTATGTCATTGATGACTATATTAAACAGTACTTGACCCATTATGGTCTCCTGAGAGACCCCGGTTGTCACCAGCCTCCATCAGGACATCAAGCCATTGACCACCATTCTGCAAGCAGGATGCCTCCTATAGCTGCAGTAAGAAGCTGATTCTGATGGATCAAGCTGGCTATATCCATTAGAACCTTCTTAGAACATACCAAGGCCTTGAATATTCATTCTTTCTTGCAACAGCTGAGATACAGAAAGCCATGTGTGACAAGACCAGAACATGCTCCATGAGCTCAGATGCACTTCTGGGTCCCTTATTTCAGTTACGGTCCTCAAATAGTAATTTCCTTATGCTGCATGTGTTCTGTTCATGGTGTAGCAGAATAAAAATTGTATTTCAGGGAAATAAAGCTCCAGAGGTAGTAGTCAGTGTAATTACATTCAAACTACTGCTTTATGTACAGGACATCAGAAAATTATTTTTGTTTTACAAATACATTCCAGAAGTATTTCATTTTGATGTGTGAATTCCATAGCCCTCAATGTGAAAATATACATGGAAATTATTCTCTTTCTAACAGATTTAAATGAGGATCCATATATATTTCTTTCCTTGCCTAGTGCAAATCCCCTTTTTAAGGTAAAACTGATGAAAAGTACTTCAGCAGAGTTCTCACACTATTAGAAAATGAAGAAATGCTAAGATTTTGTACAGTGATCCTGTGAATATATTAACTAATTTGGAATAACAGATTTTCTAGTGATCTTAACTCAAAAATGGCAGAGTAAGTGGAACACACAAGAAGATCCATAATCTTCAAATAGATATTGTCCAAATGAGGTCTGATGAGACACTTGTCTAATTTTCTTCATTTTTTCTCAAGAAAATATGGATTAGAATTTATGACCTTTTATATCTGCATCTTGTATTTATTTCATCAGGCTTCACTGCTCCTGAGCTGGAAGTATCTGCTTCTGTTAAGTGTCCCTTTTAAAAGGATCCAAAAAACAGTGAGTAGTTTTTGAGTAAATTTTATATATTAGATTCTTCAGTTAGTGGATTTGGGGTCCATCCTTTTTTTCACTGCCATCTGATGAACAAATATTTACTGCAATTTAAAAATGAAGTGATTGTCATGTAAATTTTATACAGAAGCAAAGCAAGAATGGTAATTAGATGGTGTTCCACAAAACAAAATTTGCTCCAACTAGCTGTTAAACTTATCTCTAGATGCTAGCTACAACAACACAGACTAACATAGAGAAAGACATAAGAGGAGAGGGAGAGGAGAGGTGAAACATTATACTATAAGTTATTTTTGATAATTAAGGTATCCTGCTGGTTGTTGGGTTAGGTAAATTAAGTAAAAATACATGTATCCTTTGAAGAATTTATTAATTTAAAAAAAAAAAACGATTTTTCATTATCTCTTTAACTTACATAACTAATATCGATATCCCTGTTACTTCCAGTAAATTAAATAATAAAAAAAAAATCAAAGTAATTATGGAAGTGAATTTGGAAATTAATTTGGAAAGTGTAGGAACACATAGGAACTTGACCCTAATTTGCTGTTTCACTTCAAAATCTCTATAGAAATGATCCTTCAGTTTCAGTAGAATCTGAGGACAGCAAAGGAAACCCAAAGAAGCTGAAAACCAGTCATAATCAAATTCTCTTTTTCCAACTGATTTCTATGCACCATTTCTGCACCTCATTCTCAACTGCAATTTATGATGAGACCATAGTGAAGCTGAAGAATTTACTATGCTTTACTTAGTCATTTACTGCTGCTGCAGTTCCAAAGCATATATATTGCATTGTTATCTATATTGTTCTTTCCCGTTGGAAGCTAAAGATTTTCTACGAGGCCTGGTTGCTTTATGTGAAATAGAAGAACAGTCACAGCAGTGGTTCACTTCCCCTTTTCCCTAGCCAAAGTAACTGAGCCAACTCACAGTGGGACCACAGGTATTCAGTACTGAGCCTCACCAGTAATAAATTATTAACTCCTAGGGTGTAAAAGGGAACAGTATGAATTGTGTCTATGAGCTGCAATGCCTTCTGTGGTTGTGGTGGGAGTGAACATGCTCTTCACTCACAGATATGCCTAATGTCAAACTCCAGAGTTTTGTAGTTTTGCATGGATCTCATCAGTTTAATATTGCTTACCATGAACCATGTTTATAATCTTATTTGGAAGGGGAAAAAGAAAAATATTAAATGACAAAAGAAGGAAAACGGATCCTCTGGAATACTTTTAATGCCTGTAACAATACCATAAGAATATGACAGGATTTTTGCAAGGAACTTGACTCTTACTAAAGGTCACTATAGTTGATAATTTTCCACAAAGACTAATAATAAAAAGATAATACATTAAGCAGATAAGCTAGCATGGCTGGTGCCCAGGACCCTATTGTGAGATCCTTTGACTTCATGTATGTCCTGTGGTTCAGCCAAGAAAGAATTCATACAGGGCAGCCAAGAACTATATTACCCAGCAGATTTGGAGATTACACAGAAACCTTAGGGGGTGAACTAAACAGAAAATGCTTTGCAGGATAGCTCTGCCAAGAGCCGACAGGGAAGAACTGGATAGGTGAGCTCTATTAACAACACTCTTTTATCCTGATTCAACAACAAAGATGAGATAAAAAATCTATATCTGTGTGAGTACTGGATATCCAATGCCATCATCTAGTCAAGGAAGAAACTCTCGAGGTGTAATTCAGTTTAAGACTAAGACACTTCTATGTGTCTTTCTTAAGATGTCTGTATAACCTGTAGATCACAAGATTGAATGACACAACGGAAATCTTTTCAGCACACTTAGTGGGAGCTGAATGATTCCACTAGGTTTAGGTTAGATTCCTAGGTATTCCTAAAACACAGGTGTCTAGAGGCAATTTAGGAACACTGGAATACTAATATCCATCCAGGAAGATGATAATCCATAGGTCTCACGTCATATCTACCAGCCTATACAAATGCATGTGGCACACTGTTACTCTGAGACATTTATATGTGCTGGCAGATTTAACACAGGATCCATGGTAGACGTGTGTTTCTCTGCAGCAGTGGATGAAAGCCAGGTAGGAGCAAAAATATGGCTTCTCAAATGTTTGTAGATGCTTGTCTGCACCCAACAACTCTACATAGCTTTGCAACCATCAGCTGAACAATCTTCCTGAAAACTGTGCAGATATAATTAAAAAGCGTACAACCTGCATACAAGTATATTTCTTATTCTAAATTTAAGAACATCTCTGTGTTGCTGCAAGTAGTTTTCATGGCTGTTTTTAGGTTTCATTTATTTATTCCATTTTTTAAAGTTGAAGACAGATAAGGATACAGAAAAGGATGTAAAGCTTCTACGTTGTTGGAAACACATCACTTTAGTCAAGGCCTTTTCTTTTTTTTTTTTCTTTTTTACCTGTGTTCACATGTTACCCTGTCAGCGATTTACTGGAAGATCAACATGTCTGAAAAATAACATAGATTTCAAGATAGGCATTTTAAATTGAAGAACCTAAATCTTAAGACTCTTCTTAATGAGCTTCTTTCAGTATTTTCCCACATATGACAAATCTAGCCAACTGAAAATATATTAAAAAAAAAAAAAGAAAGCGTAGCTCCAGTGAAAATCATATGGTCACATAGTGAAAAGAAAAGGGGAGATTAAATATTTAGTTTTTCCATTAGGATCACGTACGATAAGTCTAACCTTAATATTGAAATTTATTTTTCTTCTCTTATTCAAATATGAAAAAGGATAATTAAAGTGAAAATTAGGCAATAAATAGTGAAGGATTAAAAATACAATAAAATTACCAATTTGTTTTAAATGGAGTACAATTTTACCTTTTCATTCAGCAAAGGATATCAAATACACATAAGTGAAAGAAAAAGCATATTAAAACAATTTTTTAATCACTATTACCAGCTAGGGAGTTAGAACTTGGCTTTCTATTAGCAAATTGTTTATTGGATTTATCACTAATGATAGTCCCCAAACTTCAATGGTAATCAGCGATTTGTTTGCAAAGGTAATTCATTCAATTTATTCTTTTCACAAAAAAAATCTTTATCACTGCGCTCAAGTTTTGCTCTTATAAAAACATATCAGGGGTTTGGGAAAGGAAAAAAAAATAGACTTTTTCAGGTTGGTTAAATTTCATTAAAAAAACTCATAACTGGCAATCTTCTCCAAGTCTGAAGAGACTTAAGAATATTTTTCCATTATAAGTTCACCACAGAATTATTTGGAAAAAACATGTAAAAAAAAATTTCATAACACTAAAACGAGCAGTTAGTGTTGTGGGAGTGAGTATTCCCATGTTCTCTCCCCATTCTCTGTTTTTATCACACTTTCAACTGCTTGTATGGTCAGGGATTCCTAAGCTCAACATTAAAATGAAATTCAAGAACTACTATGCCATCAGAAGACATTATCTGAAAATATCTATCCAACAGTCAGGAATGGAAAAGAAAGTTAACAGCAGGGAACTGGATTAAAGCCACCAGAATTAAAAATCAAAAAAGGGCATCCGATATACAGTGTAAAGCAGCTTTTACCTTCTCAAGTGAACTATGAAGACATGCTTACAAATCTGTGTGACACAGATCATTTAAAGTCCAAAGTGCATAACTGTGTCATGGCTTGCAGTGAAATAAGAAACCATAGTGCTTTTCCTCACAGACTTCCCCACATTTGACTGCTTCCAGACTGGAAAGCAAAAGTTATATATCTAGTATCTATCTATCTGAGCTATTAGAGTCCATCAAATTCTAGCTCAGTAGCTAAGATGAGGCAAGCAGAGGGGTAGTTCAATGTGATACTTGACTGTATATATATTATATATAAGTGTACACGCACATGTCAGATATATGTATATATGTAACTTTCAAAGGTAATGGGACAGTTTTCCCTTATTTTTCAGATCCATTTCTACATTCTATGTCCAAGTAAAATATTTCAGATTGTAGGAAAAATAATTCAAAGCCTTTTAGCTAGTCTTACAGTGATTTCCTTTTCCATTTGAATGTCTAGTGGTTGGTGAACAAGCAGCAGAGAATCCTCAAGTGGTTATTTTGATGGTACTAAGACAATGGTACATTATAGCAAGATATGTCAGGATTTTTCTTTGAGCTCTTCCTTTTCTTCTGAAGGAAGTTCATGTTTTCTAAATCAGAGTAAGTCTAATAACTTAGAATAGAACCTATCAAGAGGAATCTCATTTTTCAGCTTTGTAACTAAGTGTAGTAAATGGAATTGTAGTTGTCAGTGGTTGCAGATTTGGGATTATGTACTTTTCTTTCAGAGAAAGCAAAATATTTCATCAAAGACATTTGCACAGTAGCATATTAAACAATAAATCAGACTATTGGTGTTAAGTAATTCAACTAATTTTAGATTTGACTTCAGAATAACTTCAAATAACAAAACTGGAGATGGTCAGAAATATCTTCTTGTAAATAAATCTATGAGACAATGTTATTTATCAAAGATAGAAACATTGTATGCCTTAAAACAAAAAGAGTAAATGTGTTTAATTAATTAAGAGTTTAAAATTCAAACTACAGAATCACTTTAATCAACATACTTAATAGTACAGTGATATAAATATCAGGGAAAATTTTTTTTTTACCTTACAGTTGTGGGCAGTATTTTCACTAGGTAAGAAGTTAAAAAAGCTGTGAAGTAGTAATGGTGAATCTAGGTCCAAATTTATGATTCTGAAAACCCACATTCAACTGATACCTTGATACCTGGCTCTCAGAGTACCAAAGCATATAGACAAATTAACACTTGAAATGAACATTCCTCAGGTGCCTCTGCATGTCCAGAATAAGTTCTGGTTTTATGTGCCAGAACAACTTTACATCTTAAACCTAATCAAAGTCTAGAAAACAATTATTTTTCTCCACTTGAGTCCACTGTATGCTTACAGTAGGAAACCTGCACCACAGAGAATTAAAAAGTGTCTACCATTTTCTTTTAGAATTCAGTTGTAGGAGAAGCAGGGCAGTGAGATAATCATTCTATAATAACTTTCTTCTGCACAGAAGCCAAGGCATAAAACTGAACATGACTGTGAAAATGTTAAAGAGAGATCACTTTGGTGGGGTAAGGATGGAGAGAAGTGACTTAAATTTTAACAGCTATTTAAGGAAACATTATTTTCCTATATTACCGACTCATTCTTTAAAATATATAAATGTTCTTTGAAAATAGGTTGGATTCCAGGCGTCCCTAAGCCAGAGCAAGTGCCTTAAGAATTAGAGTACCAGCCACAATCACTGTCTTGCTTTCTGAGTCACTAATTCTTGCAGTTTTTCCCCCAGAGTAGCTGAGGTACAACAGGGACATGTAAAGCTGTTTCTGCCTAGCCTGTTATTGACACTTAAGTTCTTCTCCTGGTTGCAGGAGTATTAGCTCTGACACCCTTCACAGTGCTGAAGCTCTAGTAGCCGCTGTCATATCTTTCCGGGTAAGAATTTGAATTATCAGAATTAATTGCAGTAAAATTCTTCATCTAGTTGTAACTTTTAGTTAAAACTCTAGACTAAGTGTATTGTCTTGCTAAGATTATATCTTACATATCGGGAATACCAAATGAGCTGTTGCTTCCCAGCCCATCTGTGAATCATAAATGTGGGAACCGGGTGCTGCTTTCAAACATGCTTGAGTTTAGATTGAAGCGTATTACAAACTTTATCTTCCAAACCAAAGTTGTCCAGATTTTCATGCCATCAGCTAAAGTGGAGTGAATCAGTCTTAGACATAAACGCTTTAAATTCTGAGTATCAGATTACAGGGAATCAGATAGCCTGAGTGTCAACCTGCATTTTAAAGAATGTTTTCTTAACCTTTACATTTCAGAACAAACCCAAAAGATTTTCTCTATTGAATCACTTGCATACTTTTTTTCTATTTTTGTAACCAATAGCAATTAAAATAACAAATAAAGAAGTACTTCCTTACTGATCCATTCATAAATCAATGAAATATTTCTCTAATCAGCTGCATTTTTAATGAAAGAGATGGGAATCGTACTGAGTAGTGATAAATCTGTAGTAAACTCGTAAACCTTTGAAAATTTGTAAGACTCTTTCCCACTGCATGAGAGAAAAAGAAAACAATAGTGAAGAGTCTGTGTTAATTTGTGAATTATTACATGCATCGAATTCATGAGTGGGTGTTGGTTAAGCCTAGAAAGAGCATCAGCTTAGCCCTGATCAAGATTCATGCCTAGACGGCTACTTTCACATTTATTACTCTGCTTTTTGTGTTTAACACTGGCTTTATGGAGGGCTTAATACTTTCCTCTTTTTGTAAAATAGATTACCCTTCTTCGTTAGAGGTGACATAATGCTTCCTTATTGGAAAACTTGAATGGCAGAATGATGGTATTTATATATCTTTTCTATAGTAAGCTGCACTGTACTCTCACGGCACAGCAAATAAATATACAAAAGAAGGTTTTGTCTCGTTTTCACAGTGACTATATGATAAATACTTCCATGGAAATGTTAAGTGTCAACAGACATGTATTTTCTATCAAATCATTGTTTCATTTTTGTGGAATAGAAAGCCTCCTCCAAGCTTTTCTAAAGACTGTGTCAGTGTCTGCTTTCTTTCTTTCTTGATGCTTTCCTGCTTTCTTCTTTTTTTTTTTTTTTTTTTTTTTTTTTATATACAACTACTTTTGGGAGGGATTTAAATGATGAGATATTAATAAAAGATTATGAGATTTCACCATAACTATGTAAGCTTAGGGCATGTTCTTTCTCTCTTCCTCTCTATATACATACCACACACACATGTATATACAAAGATAAAGATGTTTTAAATAGCAGATAAATGCTAGATGAAAGCGTATGTAAACACTTTCCTGGTAACAATTGCTAGAAGCACTGCTTGTATCTTTCAAGGTATGTCATAAAGCTGTGAGCCTGCTATCAGGTTTCAAGTGCACTAAAATTATATCACAGTATCACAGTATCATAAGGTTGGAAAGGACCTCTGAGATCATCAAGTCCAACATAAAACCCAACACTAACACCAACACCAACACTATCACCAACCCATCATCTAAACCATGGCACTCAGTGCCTCATCCAGTCTCACCTTAAACACCTCCAGGGTCGGCGACTCCACCACCTCCCTGGGCAGCGCATTCCAATGGCCAATCACCCTTTCAGTGAAAAACTTTTCCTAACATCCCACTATGTAACTTATTGTTGAAAGGCTAGGTGGGTTTTTTATTTTTTTGTCTAGTTAAAATGCAGAGTAATACATCTAACCTATTGTTATCTTTGTCTTCACCATGAAGTGAAGTCTAGAGAAGTTAGTCTAGAGAAGAGGAGGCTCAGGGGAGACCTCATTGCTCTCTACAACTACCTAAAAGGAGGTTGTTGTTGGGCAGGGATTGGTCTCTTCTCTCAGGTGACCAGTGGCAGAACTAGAGGGCATGGACTTAAGCTTCGTCAGGGAAAGTTTAGGCTTGATATGAGGAAAAAGTTCTTCACTGAAAGGGTGATTGGCCATTGGAATGGGCTGCCCAGGGAGGTGGTGGAGTCACCGACCCTGGAGGTGTTTAAGGGGAGACTGGATTAGGAACTGAGTGCCATGGTTTAGATGATGGTTGGTGTTAGCGTTGGGTTTTATGTTGGACTTGATGATCTCAGAGGTCCTTTCCAACCTTGTGATACTGTAAGTGGCAAAAAATTCCCATGTCTATTAAATTGCATTACCTTTGTAAACCTTTCAAGAAGAAGGTAGAACAACTCTTTATCTAAGGTCACATAAGGTACAATATTTCCTCCTCTTCATTATTATACTCATTATTTTTGTATCATATTCTTGGATATGTTTGGTAATATCTAGATATGGGAGAGTATGCTGTCTTTCTAGTAGACTCTTGGAAAGTTTATGAGGACAGTAAGCTCTAGTTTTCCCTGGCTGCTGTCAGCAGATGTAGTTGCCAATGGAATAAGGATGAATAACGAGTTGCTATTACCTGTCAGAGGTTTTGGAGAGGTGTCCAAAGAGAGAAGATTTAGGAATGAGATAGTTTTGCATTGTTAAGTCTGAGAAAATTCAATGGGGACAAATGGCAAAACAATTTGTTTACTAAAATTTGGCTTCTAAAATGTAAGTGCTGTGAAAGCACATAATTGACTGGGAGATAATTCTGGTCTGGTCTGACTCTTGGCAACATTTTACCTGCATATGGTATGATTAGGAAAAAATGACTTTCTGCCAGTATTCCTGGAGAGTTCAAAGTGAGCTTGAGGGGTTTTTGTTTGGACAGAGAACATATATAGTTCTTTAGAAAAGGTTAAGTTGTCTCCAAGCAACCTGATGAAATGGATAGAAACAATCAGGAATTCATTTTATGGATGCACTAATATATGTAGGAAATACTTTGCAAACTACATTCCCTTCCTCTCCCTCCCCTCCTTCCAGTCTTCAATCATTCAGTCTCTATTTTCAAAATCTACCAACAAGATGGTGTCCAACGGCTCCCACTTTTTTCATTTAAGCTTTATTATTCTGGGCTTCATCTTATTCTTAAAAGATCAATTAAGTTAACCAAAATCCAAGGAATAAAAACGCATTCACTGATAAATGCAAATGTTTTTCTACTAACATCATACATGCATCTATATTTTCGGATATTTCCTTAGGAAATATACAGTGCTCCTTGTCCAATGAAGCAGGGAATTCTTAACATTCTCCAATAAGCTCAAAAGAAGCAATATCATACTTCAAAGTTCTTTGCAGAACTTGAACATGTATGATTTCTTAATCATGATTGAAAAGCAAGCCCACATGTGAGGGAAGTCACTACTTTTTCTAAGTTAGTAACACAGGAGAATAAAGTACAATATATGGTTTAGCTAAATGTTCTGATGAGTGGGCTTAAGTTTAGCTCCATTTTGTTTTTTTTTTGTTTTTCTTTTTAGTTAGGATTTTTTTTTTATATACAACACTCTTTTTCTATTGAGATTCAAGAGTAGAAAAAATGTTCATGGTCTTGGAATATTAGGAACCAGTTCAAAACCTACTGACTTCAGAATATTTTGGACCAAACCTTCCAATGAAAAATTGGAGAAAGACTGATGAGTAAAGATCATTCAGAGCAGAGTGAGGAAATTCTGTTTTGACAATGAAAGGTATTTTTAATGTCAAGATCTCTCACTTTTTTTTTCACATATAAATTTGCATCTGGAAGCAGAATAATAGATGCTCATACCTGTTGCCAAGTATTGTCCATCTATCAAATACCATTGAAATGCAGGAATTCTAGCAAAGATTTTACAGATGAAAGCTTGGGAATGATATACTACAACATAGAAATGTTAATCCCAAGCTGTTTTCAAGATATCAACCCATGGGCCTGGTATAAAATCAAATCCAAAGGGGAAATAAAGAAGGCTTGAAAAGTAGATTACAAGCATTACTACTATTCTAAAGGTAAAAAACCCCAATATTTTATAATTGTCTTTATACCCTATCTTTGAACAACTATAATATATATATAGCCAGAATATGGTTATATTGATATATCATTGTGTGATACTTTCCTTCAAGGAATAGCAAACTGGAATGTCAGCAACTAGAATGCTCAATGCAGTCACATCATCATCAGAGTTACTCTTTTCATTAACAACACATATTCAGAGGAGTAGATAACTCATCAAAACAAGGACCTGTGCAGCAAATGTTAGCACATTTAATGATATTTCAACCATAAAAAGATGAATTGTGTAACACACTATTTTCTGATATCAAGATTCTGATATCAAGCCAAATGATGAGTAGTTTGAAGGAAAAGGAATTTGTAACTCGCCTACTTCATAGCTAATTAAAAATACATCTTTTACAAAACTGACATCATACTTTGATTTTTTTCTGTAAATGAAAACAGGTTTTGTGTGATTTTTTTTTTGTATTTTTCATTATTTAAATTGTAATATATAAACTTTCTTTTCATAAAAGAAGTTGTGTAGTGTTGATATGTGTATATTTGGGTTGCCAGCACATTGCATTTCTTCCTGATTTGATATGTCAATGATTTATGTAGTTATAAAGCCAAAAAGCTTATCATATTTATCATTCCAGAAAGCATAACACTTTCAAGGTGTCTTTGTTGCCTTCCTAGCTTTAAAAAGATCTTAAAATCATTTTTCTCATCAGTAAGATATTTCATTTGTATATACAATGACCACAAATCCATTACATTACAAGTTACGAAGCTGAGAATGTTCATGGCCAAGAAGCTGAATGATTAATATTAAATTATTTCAGTGCTGTATGCTGGATTATCGTTTCAAGTAGGGTATAGTTCTACAAGACGAAAGCAAAAAAATAGAAATCTTATTTCCATAAATATTGCATAATAAATCCCCCCAGAACTATTTACTCCTGTCTTCAGATATGTTTGGTAAAACATGAATTTGTCAGAGATACCACTAATTTTAATAGGATCTCCAATGGAAAGGAATTCTTCTCAATGTGAATAAATATCCTTAAATGCAATAGAAATTGTGCTTTTGTTCCTGCATATATCTTTAAATAAATGGACAATGGTGAATTCTTTTTCGCTAATTAGTTGCCTTTATTATTTGTCTGTTGTTTCATTTTTACACAGATTTTATGCATGAAGTTTGTTTGTTATGAGTACCAAAGAGCCTTGTGGTATTCGTTAAGGGTTGGCCATGTGCACAGAAGTGCATGTATTTGCATAAGGGCCAGAGTAGCTTACATTCCACTAACATTCTTAATCAGGATATATAAGAGTATTGTTTTCTTCATTTTCTACAAAGATAGTAAGACAGATTTTCCTTATTCACCAACATTAAAATTGAACATTCATGTTATACTCATAATATTATTGGCCATCAAGTATTCTGGTAAATAGCTGGCATAACCCTGGATTGCACATCTAGTAAATGTGGATGGAATTAATAAGAATAATTCTTACATAAATAATGTGCCAAAGCTTTGATATAACAAATACTTATGCCTGATGGCCACCATTTACTCTTTGCCAGTTCAAATGTGCTTCCAGTGTTGGAATTCATCCACCCTGGCGCTTGAAATATTGAGAATGATCTCACTACATTTTGGAGGTGAAATTGAGGGAATCACATACTCAGCTGCTACGAACTGCAGCAGCTCCAGGGAAGTGAGCAGAAGCACCTTACTTTGTAGCTGAAACATATATGCATACTTTTCAGCAGTATATATGTAGCCTATATACTTCCATGTTTAGCCACCTTAGTACTATTTTAGGGCAATTAATCATGGGATATATTATTCTAGAGAAGTAACCCTGAATAGAGATGTCCCCATAGAGAAAATCCTAGAAGAAGAGAGGAAGGACTTATATGTTATCATAGAACAATAGAAGACAGATCTGGAAAGAACCTTGAAGAGTCACCTGCACCAGCTTTCTACTCCAAATATACCCCATTCCCATGAACGCTTGACTAATCTGTTCATTAATCAATTGCCATTAATCCCAGCCCAACATCATCAGCAGAAAGTTGCATACATAGCTCCTCTGTGTCTCTTTCCCCAGATGCAGAGAAACCTCTGACATTGTTTCTCTTGATAGTACATGTAAACTAATGATTGTCATCCTTGTTTGCAGATGCAACAGAAGTGTTCAACTGAATTGCTGAGAAGAGCTTGGAATATTTAAATCTGACCATGAGGCTAGTGAAAGAGGACCAAAGAATAACAACTCAGATATTTTTATTTGTGATTAAGAAGATAGCCTCATCTAAGAACTGATCAAAAGGAAACATCATAATTTTTCTTATTACTTGTATTTTACTTTAAACATGATGCTTTTTCTGTAAAAATCTGTTCTTTCATGCTGCCACACATATAAAAATTGGTTTCCAAGTACTACTAAATCTCCTGTACAGAATTCAATACTTGGTTCTCAGTATGGGCATATTAAAGAAAAAGAAGCTGCAGTGAAATGCGTAACAAATATAGAAAAGGTTCTTCCTTAATATCGCTGGGTAAAATTTTCAGAGTCATGTAGACTGCGTAGCAACATAAACAAAGAAATATAGGCTTGTAGGTGATTTGGGCACTTCCAAAAAACAATTGCACGCAAAAATTTTGAGAGAGCAATTTTACCCTTCAAATTAAACTTAAAATAGATTTCAGCTAAATCATAATCAATGAACAAGGTCTTATCCAACTGATTACTCTTCCTGAATAGATTGCATATTATCTATTTTTCTGCAGAGTAATTTCTTTTTATGCCTTTATACTCTATTGAACCACAACTGATCAGAATATTTTTACTGTAAAACATTGAAATGTCATCTTTCATTACACCTTAAAAATAGGTACAAGTAGCTATTTTTTTTTCTTATTGTTATATTTTTATTGTTGTTGATAAGGATTCTGTATACAGTTCATTCTTAAATTTCTCATTTCCATATCAAAATTTTCATTGAGATGACCTGGGACCAGAACTGCCATAAAAAGATGAGTAAGACGAGAACAGCAAAAATCATGTTTATAAACGCAGAACAATTTTTACTCATTGACAATAATTCCTTCTTATTAATATTGGCAAGAATGATGAATCCAATGCTCCAAGCATTTTACAGTGACATCAAAAAATTAATAGAAGAACACAGGAAAAAATTCTTGGCTTAGAAAAGAGGTGAAAGCCAGAGCTGTGTGGCATACTAAGCATCTAATAAGAGTTATCTGTAACCCAAAGTTGAGTGGAGTGGGGTACTGCTTATCTCTTGACTTGTATCATCAGTTATTAACTGTCTTTAAAAGCATTCGGATTTCTTGCAAATGTGACAAGATTCCATGTTATTATCTCTCCTGTTGACTGTATAGGAGAACAATAGAGAGGAAAGAAAAATGTAAGGTGTTTTTGAATTAGCAATGCTAACTTCTCAGTCTCCCTCTGCTTAAAACTCAAGGGAAAAGGAGACACTCCTTTTATACTTGCAATAATAGTTGTTTCAGTCTCAGGAAGGCAGTATGGAATTACAGGTTTACGATTGTGTTCGCTATATCACTACCTTTTAGTTCCTTTTAGTTTAATAAATGTTCTTATTTATAGTTAGTCATAGTTTCCCTCTAATACATTATTGTCATTTAATACTGTACTATTCAAAAAAAAGGAGGTGTTGTAGAATTGCTGCTTAAAATTATTAAAAGCATTTGACATCTGCCTAAAGATACTGTTTGTGTTACTAATAGCACAACTTCAACTGATTTCAAACAAAACACAATTATGTTAATGTCATAATGTACTTTAGAAAATCCTGGCCATTATGTTTTGTCTTCATCTCTTTTAATCTTCTGCACAGTGACTATGCTTACAAACATAGTAGAGGTTTGAAAAAAGCCCTAATGTTGTGGTAAGTCATCTGTAGCTCAAACTGTGACCTGATGTTGAATGTACGTCTACACTGGAAAACCAATGCAATAATAAGTAGAGAAATCAACTAATATTTCACGAAGTAAAAAAAAAACTTCAATCTTTCTTGTGTTATGATTATTTTTATTGTTACAGACTATAATTGTCTGTAGATTGCAGAGAGAAAGACACCATACAGCAAAGAGTTGTGGGATTTTTCTGAATTTCTTTTTGATTTGGGAAAATCAGAACTCATTTTTGTTGTATTACATCTACTGAAATAAAGTCTATGCATATTTTAAAAAAAAAGAGAATAAAATTTCATTGGTTCAAGAACATGCTTGAAATAAAATGAAAAAAAAACACAAACAAATTGTAGATGCATATCTTGATCTTTTTTTTTTTTAAGCACATATATAAGAGAATAAAAGATAAAGAAAAGTTTGACCATAGGGAACATTGGATCACCTAGCTTTACTAATTTCTTATAGGACATTAAACTTCACCCTTTACTCCTGTACTAAAACCAACACTCCTTGTTTGACTTGTTTGCTTTTGGCACATATTTAATAAAAGCATAGCTTCTAAAAAAGCATTCTCTCTTGATTTGAAGATGTTGTGAGACAGAGAATTAATTTCTCTGTTGCATTCTTCCATTCATTAATCACAGCCACTTGTTTTTAAAAAATGCTTTGCTTTATGACTAATTTGAATTATTCTGGCTGCTTCTTGCAGCCATAAATCCTATTATGGCTTTCTTAATTCTCATTACCCCTTTTTTCCCCATCTCTGATTGTATCTGCAAGCTAAAAAGGCCTCTTTTTAAAAAAAAAGTCAGCACAAGAATCCCTTTATGTTTCTCACTGTAAGACATTTTCTCTAGGCTGGAAATAATTTCTGTGGATTTAGCTACCTCAACTCCAACTTTTAACCTTCTTTCAAAGTTTTAAATATTGAAATCGCACATACAATTTTCTAATGTCAGTTTTACCAATGTTGTGTGGATCTATAAAATCTTAGAGAGCAACATTTTCCATTTTCTTTCCTTTTAAATATCAGTAAACAAACAAAAAAACAAGCCCTAAAAAATATTAGTCCGTTCACCAGTTCAGTGTTTAGTCATATAACATGAAAACTTGAATCCCTAAGAAACATTCCTAAGTGGAGAGGAGGAAAATATTGAAATAGTCACAAAAGTCTGCCCTATTAGTTGCAAGAAGTTTGTATAGAAGCATAAGTTAATTCCTGCTGATTTTGGGAGACAAAGTCAGTCCTTTAAGGAGAAGCTAGGCTTATGACTACACAGCCGCTATAGCTGTAATTCTGATACATTTGCCTTGAGTTTGCGTTACCTATTCGAAGAACACAGAGAGAAATAATTCAGGTTAATTTACATACTTTTCTCCGATACGTAGCTTCCTTGTCAGGAAGGTGAGGCCTAAGATTAAAAAAGGCAACTTAACTTTGACAGAAGTTAAGTGTGCATTTCTCTTGGAAAAATTTAAGCAACAAGATCATATTTTAGATGGTTTTCAGTGTGTATAAAATGTGAGAATAGGGTAAATAACCCAACAGATTTCATCACTGAAGGTGTTAGGTCAAAATATTGACATTCATTCATAGATGATAGGAAGTGTTTTCCTTTATAGCTATTACAGATATGGTGAAATCTGCCTGAAGGGACAATTTCAGAGAAAGAGCAGTAGGTTCGGTTTTAAAAAAAAAATAATTAATTTCTTCTCAGCCCTGGTATTTCTCTTCTGTAGTGAATAGTCTGGGCTTCTACTTGCCTTACCAGATTTTATCGGGTGACAAAGGCAGAAACTGTGTCTTGTTTTAAAATTCAATAATGACTGAGTCCATTTAATTAAATGGAGAAGAAAAAGCAGCTCTCAACCTCTTCTCTCCCTCTCAAGTCCTGTTACTAGTCACATTTCTACAGTAAAGTACTAATGGCATCATTCACAACCATAAGCCTGCTGCAATAAAACAGACACATAATTTCAGTATGGTAAAGTGTAGCATCTCTCTTCTTATGAACATCAGCTCTGTTTCTTCTTTCATCACAGGCAAAAAAAAATCTCCCTTGTTAAAGAACTACTGTAAGATTTGCAAAAACTGATTTCAAAATGAGAGAAGCTTAGCACAGCTATTAACGGATAACTCCCTTTTGACTCACTTGGTAAACTGGCTTTCTATACACCCCCAGGGTTCTGGTTCAAAGACTGGCTGAGCGCACACACAGCAAGTTCAGTTACCAGATTTAATCTGTCAGATGCAAACAGCTGTCATATCCATCTGCGGAACATGCTGAAAGGGTGCAGAGATCAAAACCTGAGATCCCCTCTGAGTTTCCAGGATTAACAGTCCCTGAAGTACCAGAGATCTAAATTAACAAACATAAGTGAGCACAGGGTGAATCCAGGTAATTTGGCATGCCTTAGACAGGCGTATTACACGAAATATTGCCAGGCAAAAATAACTGTTATAATTTTCTTGCAAAAGAGATTGTGAAAAATGTTTAATTTCCCATTGTGCTTTCTGTTCACCTTTAGCAACTGTTCAGGAGGTTGTCTCCCTGTCACTACGGTTGTGCTAGGCCATCCATTGGAACACTCCTTGGCAGCGTTCCTTTGCCCATCTCTAACACTTTTATTATAAAGGATATCCCATCTCTCCCTTCTGTTGTTAAACTGATTCATGCAGCACAGTTAAAACTAAGGTTTGTCCTCTGATTAATTTCCCTCATATCTGACTGCTGAGCTCTCAGCTTATCTTGTCAATATCTCAAATTGAATGCATGACTGAGTGGCTATCTCATGATTTTTACTGTGGGGGAAGAAGGTATCGACATTCATTCAGAACTTTCATTTAGATGCACAAAGGTTTGTTTAATTTTCATGACTTCAGATGTGTATGATTTAGTGCAAAATACTTAAAAAGGTGAGTGATAGAGCATATTTTAAAAATTTACTTTAAGTTTTTGGAGACCTCAGGTCTGCAGTGAATTAAAAATATGGGTATATAGAGAGATCACAATAACTAAAGACACAATCCTACTTAAATGTATGTTTGGAAAGAATGATCAACAGTGTATTTGTTTAAGTTAGTTGCAGTCTCTCTGCAACTACTGAAGACATTTCAAATACAGTCAGTGCAAAAAGGGGAAAAATACATGTATCCTGTCTTGAGATAATTGCTATATATGCTCATACAAAGGAAAAGGCATGGGAAGAATTTACTTCATATTTGACAACATATAATTTTTAAAAAGTAACAGATATCATATGTGGAAAAGTAACCATTCTTTAATAGATACATCCAAGGCACTAGACATCACGCTATGAATACAACCCTAATCGCATCAGTCTTTGTAAATGTATGAAACCTACTTGAGTTTAACTGTAGGCCAATGAGTTAAAAGAAAAAATAGCCTCTAAGCAAGGTCAAATGTTTCAACTGAGATACTTCTAATAAATAAAAGCCATAATGTTTTAATTTTTAAATATATTCCATTAGATACTTGCAATCTTAATCAGTTTTAAAAAAGGTTTTGAACAATGACATGAAATCAGGGCTCTGATGAGCAGGTCCATAGAGTTTTGAGTTTTGTTCATGAAAGTCCTTCAAAACTTGCAATCTAATTAAAGTTCTAAAAGAAACAGCATTCTTCTGTGGATAGTTAATTGGAATATCAGTCACAAAAGCAAAGGTAATAAGTAATAAGCATAGTCAAGTTATCTTTAAACACGGTAGCACAGGCATCTCTAATAGTTTAATGACAGCACTAAAGAAAATCTTGTGAGTTTACAGCCGTGACTCATGGGCAGTTTTGAAGCCCACACTCATCTTTGCGTTGATGTGGCTTGTAATACTTTAAACAGTTTTAAACTAGTCAGTGAATATTCATTTAATCATATAGTGGGTAACACTTCACACTTAGTCTTGAGTTGTTCCTTTAGGCCTACCATTTGGACTTGAATTGAATTGAATTTCTCAGTTCCTCAGTTTTGACATTTGTACACTAGGAACAATAATATCCCTTGTAAAATTGGTTTAAAGGCTATAGATATAACTACGATAGAATATTATCAGACTGTCTGAGGGGAAAACAAGATTTTATAGTATGAGAAACACAATTGGGTCTGGCCTACATTCTGTCCTTAAATCTCAACTAGTCACTGGTTAGTATGCTGTCTACTCTGCCTTCTTGCTTTAATTAGGCTTTGTTGAGAATGATGTAAAATGCCCTGTAAGCTTTTAAGGCATTTTATCCAGTTTAATTTCTCCAGCGTATAGGAGGCTTCTGATGTGTAGAACAATCCCATCTAAGAAAAAAGATATTAACTGTGACTATGAAGAACCTATATGACTAAAATTAGTTCTAAATCAGTCCTGTAAAACCACATTAACAAAATATTAGGTCATATCTAACCTGTGCTTTGCATATATGCTACAGATTTGAAAAGGAGTCACAACATTTGTCAAGAAAGAATCTTACTCATTTTCATTGGCTTGATATCCAAAATTTCCTTCTTTTCCCTCATCTACCCTCAACCAACATAAACAAAAGGACAGACTAATATTTATGTTCTTCAGCCACTCAAACAGACCAAACAAACCCCTCAACCACCACAGTGCAGATATTTCATAGAGCACAGCAGATGTCCAAAACAGCTGACAAGACAGGAAAATGTTAAGACTAACACTGTAACAAGCCAAGTAGAAATTCGCTGGTCGCTGGCTGCTTAACAAGTTAGTTCAGGGAGTTAACAGCAAAACTGCTGCATATATTTAAACTTTATGCTGCAGGTCATGTAAACATTCGTTTCATGGAAACTGTTCTGGGAATGTAGAAATGTCTGTGACTCTTCTGTGTCTTACCTATAAGGTTTATCATAATGCTGTGGCAAAACTACATACTGTTTCTGTCAAAAAGATGGCATCTTGCTGTTTAAGAAAAACAATCTCCTGTTTATCAGTGGAATCTGGAGAAAAGCAGTAATACAATCCTGTCCCATTGAAAATATTTCCATTGGTCTTGACATTTTTTAAAACAAATTGTCATTTGGAAATGAATGTAAAATATATGACTGTAATGGTTCTTTTCTAACAGTAATAAAAGCAGGTATGGAACTGAATGAATATAAATAGTCTTGAGGAGTTTAAATCTCAAACTTCTCAGATGGAGTACTAGAGCTTCTGCAGATAATCGGGAAAAGAAATGGTATCATTTAATTGTATAAACCGTTTCTTTGCCTTTTTCTCATTTTTCAGATGCAGGGAAGTTGAAGATTATACCGCAGTATTCTAGTCATTTCACTCCTATAGCAATATGTCATTTTCAGACACTTTATCTGTCACTTGCACTCTTGCCTGTGGACAGCAGTAGCCTTTTGGGAGATTTCATAATACCTTTTATTTTTTTCCAGGCTGCAGCAGGTGTGAAGTCACCACAGCTCTATTAGCTCCACTGTGGCAATGAGAGTACATTATTATGATGGAATTGGAAGTCTACTCATTACTAGGGAACTGAATTGATCCAAGACTTGCCTTTTTTCTGTGCAAGGCCACACTTTCTTGTCAGTTCTTTTTCAGAAGGGGCCTCAAAAATGAAGACATCAAACACTCAGCTGGAATCCAACTGCATTCCACCCTGCAATCATCACAAACCCAACCTGAAAAGTTCATCTTCTCTAGTTTCAATCTTGACAAAAGCAGGACAATGGGTGGGTATTGGTATAGTCTTTTTTTTTTTCACTTAAGAGCCATAGGCATTATCCCAGGAATCTCCATTCACATGAAGATAATGACAGTCACTTTCTCCTTGTTTAGACTACAGCTCAGCCTATCTCAGACCACCTCCTTTTTCTTTCTTGCTATTTAATCCTTGGCTTTACCGACTGAGCTATCCAACAACTGAACAAACGAAATAGGAAAATAATTGCAGTAAGTCTAAGTGCATCAAAGCCTTAGACAAAGATGTCTTGCCATTCCCCCCGCCCCCAGCTCATAAGCTATATTGCTGGGAAGAAACTTCCCAATAGACATGTTTAACACTGCTGAATGAGCTCCTGCAGCCTGGAAGAGGTCAATGTATTCTGTGGAGAATCATCTAACCTTCAGGGGTAAATGGAGTCAATAACAATTCTTCTTAGCACTCTGTTTCTTAATGGCTTTTTTGCACGCTAGTCTGCATCTTCACATAGGATTATTACTTTTTGAAAAAAATCCTTGTGTGTTGTTTAAGAATTTCAGTTCCTGGTGGGTTTGGAAGGGTTGGGTGTTTTGCTTTTGTTTTGATTTTGGCTTGTTTTGGGGTTCGTTTTGTTTTTTTTTAATAAGGGTGATGCATATATTAGGAGGTTCAGAAGCCAATTTTCTGTGGCTGTGGGTCTCTTTAAAAGGATGACAGAGAAGGCATGGTTATATTTAAGGAAAGATTACTTGAAGAAAACTTTCTTCTTTAGCAAAGATATAATCTACCCAGAGTACAAATGAAAGCAAATTCTTTTTTAGATACGTCTTCCCATCACTAAATTTAACAAGTATCTCAGCCAGTAACATTTTCCTTTACTTATTCCCCTACTCCTTCCAGCTTTTATCCTGTCATCCATAACAGTAATAAACTGTTGAAAGGCTGAAGTTACAGGAATAAAGCCTACAGAGGTGTATTTCCTTCCTCTACTCCTTTGTCTATGTTTCTATGCCTTATACCATTATTTTGACAGGCTTCTGTTTGCCTATCACCAGAATTTGACTAAGTTCTACCCTCTTGTTCACACCTGAAATGATGCTAGGATCTACTAACTTTCCAAAGGCATCCACGAGATTTAGCGGTTGTTGAAATAATTAACTTTTTGAACGGTTACCCAATATCTTCTGTGATCCTAACTCCACTAATTTGGCAGTTTCATCCAGGAAGTTACTCTTATACATCCTTACACCTGGCTGTATACAAATGCATTTATCAGATATACTTGGTTCAGAACATTGCTCAGTGCAGGTAAATCGTTGGGGCTGTTGTACGGGCAGTTGTGCAGTCAGTGCAGTATCTGAGAATATTCTAGAAGTGTATAAAGTTAGAAACCACCTTTGTCTTGCCATGTGCCTCTAAAAACCAAAATAATGTGGGACCATCTTTCCCATTTATTAAATATATTACCACTATGCAGACTTACGTTAGGATAGAGAAAGCTGAAGAAATGGGTTTACTTTCTCATGGGAAGTTGTTCTAGTAAACTCCTTTTGAAAGTAATTACAGTAATCAACAAACTCAGTTAAAGTTATGTCTCTCTGGGTGAGGATAGTTTTCTCTTTGGAGATTTTTATCTGGACATGAGGATTAGAGTTGTCAGCAGTGATGTGCCTCTTAAAGAACAGCTATCCTGGATACAGACCATTTAGTGTTTTAAAGGTATGAATTGAGGGCAAAATTCAAAACAAGATTTAGATCTCTAAATCTATAAAACCTACACTTATCCTGTCCAGGGAGCATGACTTCGCCTCACAAATTGTTTAGGCACTTAAGATTCTGCTACAAATCAGGCCCTTGAAGCATTTGATTCTTATCTGATGTATCTAGGCGCTCACCTGCTGCTTAAGAGGCCTGAGATCTGCAGACTCTTAAGCCTTGTGCCCAACACGCTCCCTTGGCTACCTGGACTAATGCTCTTCAGCAATACAAAATGCAATAGACATGGTCAAATTAACCAAAAGGAAAAGTCCAGAGGAAAACGTTCAATGTCAGTTTAGGAGCTCTGTGTTATCTCTCCAGCAGCTGGCATGCTCCTTTGAGAAGAAGCAATAGGTCAATTCCCTTCTTGGCACATGAAGTTAGAAATTCTCAACTTTCACTTTCAAAGCAGTGCAAAAATTACATTTAAAATAGCTACCAATATCTAATTTAATAGGCATTCCAAGCTCAGCTGGAACTTGACAGCTGTCTCACTTAAGCCCATATGTGACCCCCTTCAGGGTCTTTCAGGGAGCTGGATTCTCACCAGGGTTATCAGTTGGGACATGTCCCATTACCTCAGCCAGGATAAAGGCAGCTGGTGGTACTGGAGCCGCCACAGCCATGGCCACTCTAAACATTCCTAGGGATGAGATTGAACTTAGGCAGGTTTGGGACATGGACCTGAAGATGGACCCAGTTCGACAGGGCCCTGCTGTGGCTTCACTAAGGAGAGGCTGATGATCTTCGGCCATGGACAAGGTGGGGTGAAACCTTGAGAGGGGCTTGGCAGGGACAATCAACCCCATTAGTGCGCTTGCCTTTTCGTACATGCAGCACAATGAATGCACAGGTAACACATAACTTTTCAGGCTCAGACTTCTTTGGAGTATTTCTGACAAATCTGATGTCTCTCATCTTTGACGTGAAGTCTTGATTATGGGGATGTAGAGCTCTATTCTTCTTGCTGTCTCTCCTGGTCCTTGCTTCATTTTCTAGAGAGGCAGGCAGTGCACAGGGTATGGTGAGCTAGGTAGCATATGCTAACTCATCCTTTTGGAGCTTGTCACACATCCTCAGGCCAAGTAGCATGTAATATTTCAACTCCCTGCTCTCATAGGGGTTTTTCTCTGTACTCACCTATCAGTTACTAGCTGTCACTCAACTATTCCCTTCTTTTCTCATAGTATTTTTTCATAAAATGTACGTGTTGACCAACTGTGCTCAGTGTCTAAGCTGAGAAGAATTTTTCAATTTCAGAAGGGGTTTTCGGTTTCACATGGGTTTCTTACTGAAGGCTACATCTATAGAAGAGTCCAGCAAAGACAGATTATAGACGTGGCCTTATTGTCTCATCTGGTCATTTCTCTACTTGATGTGTCAGCTGTATGTTTCATTCTTAGATATCCAGCAAGAATCCTACAATACGTAGGTGGTTTAAGAGCCTAACTTGGTAGTGACAATTTGAGACATTTAACTGTCAGGTGTCGTAACTCTCAGCACCGTCCAAGTAACTTATTAAGCTGTCAATATTCAGACCTGACAACAGATGGGATGTTTTGTTGTTGGTACACCTTTTCTTCCATTTTTTTATTATAATAATATGATCACTATTGACAGAAAATGAAAAAAAAGAAAATGCATACTACTACATTCTTAGAATAAGAAAATTACATTTATCTTCCAAAATATTCTAGAAGAAGCAAAATCGTTTGAAGTTTAAAAAGTACAGTAAAAGGAAAATAATTTCTCCAATACAGTGGACTACCAATAGACTGCAAGTATATAATAATAAAGAAATAGAGAAGGAAAACATAATTGAATACCCAGCACTGAAAAATATTGTTCTAACTTCTATTCTAAGTGTCCATGAAATGGTTTATCATTTTAATGTCCTAATTCTAAGCTGTTTCTTGTGTCACTGAACCAAATGTTCATAAGATTAACATTTCAGTGCAGTATTTAGAAAGAAAGCAAAACAAAACCCTGTAGCCCTTGCTGAATATTGCAAAACGTTTTCCATGGATGTTTGAATATCTGCAATTTCTCCCTTTCATTTGGTACTTTCTCTTCTTTGCAGTATATTAGCCATGATAATTAAGATTCTTCAGAAGATCTGATTTTATCAGATTTACACCAAACAGTCAGAAATATGGCATATGAACAATGTAGTCAGCAAAACTATAAGCTACCAAGTATTTCCAATTGAGTTTTATTGTGCTGGTTAAACCCAATGGATTTTTAAAAATTCTGTAAACTAAGTCTTAAAATGTGAAAGAGAAAATACACGAGAAAATCTTGATGATATTCTCACGACCTTCTATATCCTCTCTTTTTCTTCAGATAAATAAAAAATGAGAATTCTTCAAGATATTTGAAACAGAAAGTCAAGCTTGAATTAACTGCAATTGATATCAGATTTTCAAGAATAATGGAAAAACAATTTTGTTTTTAATTTATGAAATTAGCGTAAGAAAGATCTGACAAGCAAATTTATGAAGGATCTGTGGCTGACTAACTTCAGAAAGGGTGTATACTACTCACTAAAGGGCATATGTGGTTTTATTCTGTCTCTCAGCAGAGTTGCAAGTAAATTAATTGAAGATCTTCACCCATAAATAAATACCAGAGACATTGTGAGCAAAGACACTATTCATTTCAATTTCAATTCCTTGACCTCAAATGACTTGGGATTTATTTTGTCTGGTGGCATTAATTAGATAGGTGGAGAAGAATGAAAACCCCACTACTCTTACAACAACCCTAAACATTAAAAAGGTATATTGCTTCAACTAAAAATACTCTTCCTTCTCCCACATAATCTGAAATGGTGGAATGCTTTATAGCATTGTATCACCTTCATAGAGAAAGAAATAATCTCTTTCAGCAATGCATATTCAAACCCTAGCAGCTGCTGGAATCAATATTTCTATAAAATATTTCAAAATAATACAATAAATATAAAATATTTCAAAATATACAATATTTCTATAAAATTGAATATTCAGGAATGTTCTTGTATCTATGTTTCTAGGGTTTTTTTCATTCTTCCTGTTATTAATTTATCTATTTTCTTTTCCTGTTTATACTTTTTCCTCCCTTCTTTCTCTTTTTTTCTCGTATTAATTCTTAGCTTTAGGACACAAGAGACACTTGCAAAAGTCATTAATATTTACTGTTATTAAAGGAGATAAATATGGAAAACACAGAAAGCAAAATTTCAAAGCTATGAATTAGTTGAAGTGTTTTAATTTTTCAAATAAAAGACAAGATGCTCTTTTCAAATATAGCCAATTAATTTGGATATCAATACACCAAAAAAAATTAATTTACATTTTATTGAAACTACATGAACATTACAAGATTTTGATATTAAGATCTCCTTGACTTTTAATACCTTTAATGATCTTTTCACTTCACCTGAATAATGACTGACATCTGGAGCTCAAAGCCATCAAGCATAATAATCTAACAAATTCAAGGGTCAAGAAACCGAAAGCTTCATTAAAGAATGTGCATAATTAACGTATATGTCTACAGAAATGCTACAGACGTTTTAGGAAAACAATTCTGTCATAGGCAAAACCCTATTCAGGTTCAGGTAGGTCTGGGCCACTTTTTCAATTTCGAGTTTGCCCTCCTTCAGATCAGTAGCTGCTAGGGTACTCATAATTTTCTATTTAATTCAGTGAATTATTCAAA
Source organism: Tapera naevia (assembly GCA_033556795.1). NCBI lineage: Eukaryota > Metazoa > Chordata > Aves > Cuculiformes > Neomorphidae > Tapera > Tapera naevia. The sequence goes on along the minus strand of JAUMJJ010000014.1, from coordinate 1,845,612 downwards.
TAGCAGCAGCAAGATGACTGAATTATTTCCATTTGCATGTGTAAAGGGAGCAACTATATTTTTTTTTACAGAAACCTTTTAATACCTTTTTACTCTTAGTAGGTGTTCACATGTCCTTATCATGTTAATCTGTGAAGACTTTTAAAGTGACATCTCTTTAAAGAACATCTTTGTTTGAAAGTAATACAGAATCTTTTTCAGTAAAAGATCTTACGGAAAAATACAATATCGCCAGCAAAAAAATTACATAGATAGCAGAATATTAATAACAATCTATTTGAAATATTTACTTTTAATTTGTTTGCCATGGATCAGAAATTCATTTCCTCATAGACTTTTTTTTTAATGAAAACCTGGCTTAATTTAAGAAAATAAATTAATTTTAACATCATTAACACTGAGAGTCAGTCCTAAAGTACCCACGAGAAATATATGCTTGTTTAAGCAGTGAGAATTAAAATTGCATGAAAAATTAAAAGCAGTCCTTCTATTCATTGCCATCCCTCTTGGAAGTGCAAATGCAATATTTTCATCACCACAAAAGTTGTTTCAAATCCACATTTTTGCGTATTAGTAATGTTTGTATAGGAAATTTTTAAAATGTAAAGGTACCACCCTTCAAGTCATTCCTTGAATGCCACACTGGGAACAATATGGTCTACTTTAGCACGGAACACTTTTTGCAAATAATTTTTGTACGGCACTTCAGATGTAGTTTTTAATTGTTAAATTAATTTTTAAAAAAATGCTTCACTTTGTAAAAATTTGCCATTTTCATAACATTTCCTAAAAGTTTAACCATCCTGTCTGAGATAGTAAAGCTGTAATGAGGCCAGGGGAGGCTGCAGTTCACTGTTTCTGGCAGTTATTATGTAACACACAGAAATCAAATGAGTATGCAGAATTATCCGCTTCACATATATTACATTTAAATATAAATTTACATTTAAATTTATATTTTCACCTTTAGACATCTTCCGTTGCAACAACAAAGACACTGAGATGCAGCTATATTTCTCCACCAGCATTTGCCATCTGCATGTTCATGGAAGCTCAGGTCTTTAATGTTAGAATGCATTCTTCAATTTTATTTTTTTTTGAAAGGGAACATGTATTAAATACTTTCCAAGGGTATTCCAATGTCTCCCAAAATAATTCCACCATTATAAATACAATAATACACTTGAAATTCTGTTTCAACAGTGAACAGAATGACCTTCAGACTGTGTGTCCTCTTGTCCTAGCATATCTCCTATCCAAGACACATTTATTTAGCCCTTTGCTTTGTTTTAGAAACAGAAGAAACATGAAACATAGAACTGACCTGAGCTTCCTTCATAACCTTATAATTCCCTTATATGACATTAAAATGATCACTTTGCAAAAAAAATTCAGCAAACCAGTTACCGTCTGAAAGTCCTTTTCCACCCTTTCAGCAGCTGGTATCATCAGGCAGGTCTAATAATTTCTCCCGGCATTACCTGAGGGTCATCAAGGTCTCACTGCCTGAGTCTGCATTCCTAGTTGTTCTAAATTGATAATATTGGACATTCTGAATTAGTTAATAAATGCAAATGGTATTTATTTTCATTTTACATGCATGCACACACACATAGATAATAGCTAGGCAGCCAGTTTGCTGGTATGCATCACTGCTTATCACACTGATTATAATCATCTCACTGCTACCTTATTCTTCCTCCATCTGTTTGTTGCATCCATCTGTTGTCTATGGTCTTATAATGAGATTACAAGTTCTTTGTGGCGGGGAGAATCTCCTTGTTATTTGTCTACATGCAGTTATAAAGAATGGCTTGATGCTCTTCAAGGTGTTGTTGTCGTTTAGATCTTGGTAATAAGAGTGATCTAAATAACTTTTTTTTGCCTCTCAGAAGTCTGTAGGAAAGATTTGTAGACAGTAATTTTAATGTATAGGTGTGGTGCATGTTTTTTATGAAATAATATTTTTAAAAATACTGCCATTTAAAAACAATTTTTGCATCTTTTCAAGTTCATTAACTTTTTGGGAAAAAGGAAAGGGCATGCAAATAAAACTTCTGGAATCTTTTGACTTCAGAGTCTGTGGAACAGATGCCTACTCAGATAATGCAAAGGAATTTCATTCTCTAAAGTGATAACTGCGTTAAAGGAAAAGACATTTTTTATGTTGATTAAACCAAATTTGCCCAGTTAGGTTTGTTATTATTTTATCCTTTTAAGCCGGTTTGTGGTGAAACGTTGGGATCTGAATTAAGGACATACCAGAGTTGGAAAATTTTGTTTCTTCATTTAATGTTTTTAACTGGAAATGTGTACTGCATGTCAGTGAAATTCAGATGAATTGGACTATTTGTCTCTGCCACTTCCCAAATTCTCTGTTCTTATTCTATCTCAAACACAAAAGGCAGTGAGTCAGAATCAAGCCAGAAATAAATATATTTTGCCATCAAAACACCTCTGGAACATGGAGAAGACAGGTAGCTTGTAATTTCTATGTAGCTGCTTGCATTGACCCAGATATAATTCCCACCTACTCTGCTGTCAGTCTCAAACTACAATAGAGGTTACTTCCCCTTTAAAATCTCTTTTCCCATTTCAAAGGCTAGATGAGGATTAAAAACTAATAACATGTAAATGCCAGCAAGACTGCATCCTAATAACATATAAGAGCACAAAGCAAGTTTAAACCTTGTAGGCTATCAAGTGACAAGGACTTCTAAACTTCTAAACAGCATTATGAAGAAGCTGTTACAGACCTCGCATAATTTTCATTTTATTTTATGATTAATTGTTCACTGGGAAGAGGTCATTTTTCTCATGTTAAAGTAGCTCCCTACTTCTGATACAGATGAAAATTATAAGGAATTTCAAAATCCTGTATAATTAGTTGATAAGAACCTATTAACTTCCATTCACATCATATTCATTAGCCCATAAAATAAAACCTGACTTCTTACTTCTTATCTATTATGATTTATTTAAGAGATCATGAGTTCAGCTTAGAAAATATTAACTGAAAAATAGAAAAAATCACCCCCTTAAGTCAAAATTACAGATGTTATACCTGATATTTTGCTCTTTAGAAACAGAAATTATTCTTGCAGAGGTGGATAGAAGGATAGATGGGTAGATATAGATTTTCAGACTTTTTGCTGTTACATAGATCTGAACCTATCTGTAACATATTGATTTCTGAAAATCCCCGCTATGTTGTGTGTTATTATCTTACTCCAGAAACCACGAGTAATTGGAAAATGCATACAATATGACAAGTTCTCCATGAATATAGTGCCTGTAGTGAGGATAAAAGACTTAGAAGAGAATGAGCTTTGACATCTTTTCACATAGCTGATACAAAGATCCAACCTGTAAACCAACAACATGAAATTCAACCTGTGTTTAAGGAATATCTGTAGTCCACACGGGGAGGGTGTGTGTGAGAGAGAGATGGAACTTGTATGTGGGGTGTGTATCTAAGCTGCATATGGCTAATACAACTCCTGGGAGGGAGGAAGGCAAGAGATGATGGGGGGCAAGACAGTTACTCTTAGCTGCACCATCAGGAACAATTTATGATCTTACTGATCGAAAAGCCTGTTCCAGTATAACCTCAATGTTGACAATAAGCCTGTGATCTACAGATCACAAGTAAGGGAGCTCCCTGTCTTGTAATGCAAGGCAAGCATAGGGAGAGGTCAGCCAAGCTGTCCTCATCTGCACAAGCAACACCTGTTAGGCAAAATATTGGCCTGTTCTAAGTTGAAGCGAGATAATCGCATGTGAAAAAGTGACCAAGCTGCCCTTCATCTTCAATGAAAGTTCATTTTGGCTAAATGCAAGATTTTTTTCTTCTGCATTGTCACTTGTAATGCAAAATAAAAATACAGCAGCAGCTGTAGATGACTAAGGGTGTTCAGTGGTGGTAGAGGAGGCTATGAGTAGATGGGATCAGAAGAAAGCCCAGTAGTTTGAACAGAGAGGAAGTTAATTTTATGGGGGCTGCAGTAGCCCCAGATGGGTATTAATGGATGTGCTTTTCCATCTTCTCATCTCTCTAACCTAATTAATTTCTTGGTTTTTTTTTAAAAAATAATTGATGACCATTTTTCAGAAAGTTATTATTTTGCTAAAAAAGACTGAAAGTTTATTTGAATGCACCTGATTTTTGTTTATTTTTTTTTTCTAAGTGGAGTTTGAATGAATGGTACATTTTAACTCATGTAGTTGCAGCCTGCCTTTGATCCACAAGAAAGATTTCAAAAGCAATTAAATATGAGTCAATCGGATCAAAATACTCACACCTACGCAGTCTGATATAAAAATAATGGGGTTATGCCTATAACTCATTTTATTTAACAAATTAAACAGACCAGTTATGACCGCCTTCAAAATGGTTCCTTTCCCAGTTGATACACAGCTGCATAGGATGCTGTTGATGTTCACAACTTCACCAATAATTTTCTTAAAGGCTATTGAAGATTTCTGTTTCATTTTCTTTCACACCTTCTATCAACAAAAAAATTGACTTCTTTGGGCACTGACTTGATCTTTGGGATCTCTTCACTGTAAGCCTTACTCTATAACTGGAAAGTTTCTGTGATGAATTTCTTCGATTTCACAAGAATCTTGATATTATCTCACTCTTCAGTCTTGCACACCAACATTTTTTGACCAACGGTAAGTAAACATCTCTATCTGAACATGTGGTCCATTCATACTGGGTGAAGGGATCAAGTTGAGCCTCACTGTGACAGGTTAGAACATTTTCTATAACCACCTCTCTCTCTCCCCTCTGACTCTTGATTACCAAGCTATAAGATTAGACTTAGGTATTTTTTTGTGTTGGACCTTGTATATGTGAATGAGTACAGTCTTCTGGCATCAGTTTTCTTATGTATGTAGTATCTGTTTCTTTCATGTAGGAATAACAGAGCGAATTAAAAAAGCAAAATTTAAAAGATAAAGGGAAATACAAAGGTACAATAAATATTTGGTTCTCCTTGTAGTTTTGATGACCTCTGGAAGAAAAATATGCTGCATTTCTGAGAAGAAATGCACTATATTTTCTGGCTTTGTGTGTATGTTCAAATGCACATTCACCTCACACTTATGTCTGCTGCTAAATCTGAAGTAGTATGCGTCCTATGGGGGGTTAATAGTGTCCTTGAAATTTGACCATCTGTTAATTCATCCAGCCATGGTCACATTATAGAACCAGAGTTTGTTTTCCCTTTCAAATCCAAAATATCACTTGACCAGAGTGAGAAAAGTCTACACAGGTTTTCATCTCAAATTTAAAAACCACAGAATCTACTCTTCAATATGTATATTGACTAATACTACTAAAGCGACTGCATCTTAGACACTAAAATAATGAGTGTATATAGTGTGGGATTTAACAGGTTATTTGGTTAGAAGAACTGAAACTTGAAACAAAAATTGTTGTGAGACACTTAAATGCAGATAAATTTTTGCAGAAAGGTGTTAAAACTCTACCTGTAAGCTCCGTTAACTGTATGTATAATTCCTCTTTATTTTTATTGCTATTGTTAAGGGATGATTAAGAATGAGAGTACTATTCTGAAATTTATCTTTACAGCAATGAACATAGCTAATAAACAAGAACTTAATACATACTGAAAAGGAACATATTTAATTTGTAAGATCATGATAATTATTTATTTGTTAGTTATGAATATGGTGTTTAATCATACATTTTGTTCAACAACGTACATTATTGATGGGGAATTGACGACTGTATAAAATGAAAGTTGTATAAATTAATAGAGTTGTAAGATCTCAAGTACTTTTTTTTGGTGTGTTTTCAGTCACTAACAGCAAACTTCTTACTGGAAACAATTGTACGCCTAATAACATAGAAAGCCTTGACTTTCACTTGCATTTTGATGTGCATTTTCACATGACCTCTTTAGGGTAGATCTACATCCTAAGGAGTTTCACAAACAAAGCAATTTAAAGATAGATGTGCAATAGTAAAGCAGAAGTATAAACAAGGGTGCAAATGAGAGGAAGAAATTTGAATGTGAACGGACAGTTAATGATTCAATTAGTTTTTCACTTTGTTATGCTATGATAATCCTTCTCTACCAGCTCTCCATATAGAAGCCTATTGAAAGAAAGAATGCAAAGGGTCTTAAGAAAATTCTAAGAAAAAAAAGTGAAGCCTTTTCTAAACCATTGTTACTTCCCAATAAAATACTGTTTACAAAGAATAATTTGGATGCAAGGCAAATATTTTAGTAAGATTCTTGATGGGCTTGGTCTGAAAGAAAGCTATCAGCCTGAACTGATTGCTTCAGTTACGTAGGCTGATTGAAGTGCAAGGCTAGTTTCAGGGTTGGTGATAACCTAATAAGATCTATGTACTATGACTTATCTCTTTAACTTTTCCTCTTCTCATCACTTCATATTAATCTTTTCATTGTAGACTTTACCTGTCTTTTCCCCTTCTCTGACTTGGAAACTTCATTCATGCAGGTCAGATATCTTCTCCATTTTTGCATAGAGTGGAAATACGGAAATGGAACTTTCAAAAATACATGTACAAAAACACATGTACGTGCATATAGGGACACGTGTATATGGGTGTATTACCACATGAAGACTTTGTAAAGATGACATTCTGCTTTGTGATTTCTAAAATGTGACTGAGACTGATTATTAAGTTGCTAGTGTGTAAAAGGTACTGATTAAAAGATACACCAACTAACATTGGGTACTGAGGCAGCATAGCACTCCCTGCCTTTTTAAGTTTTGTGCTGAAATTGAAATGGTTACACGAAGTTAAATAAAGGTGAGTAAAGTCTTACACTAATTGATTATTTAAAAATCCTGAGAAGCTATCTGATTACTTTACAGGCCAACAAATAATGCTATTTACTTAACTATTTTTCTTGGCAATCAAGTCATTCCCAGTCACAGCATGAATGATTACTAATGATACCATGGTAGTCATGGTATTGAGTACGGCCTCAGTCTCACTGCATAATTTGAATGCCTCATGCAAACAGAGTTAGACACTTGCGATCTACTGCTTGTACGAGACAATGATCATGGACAGACAACTGATTTCGATTTTTGGATTCTGTAATTCATCTTAGCCATTTCCAGTGAGAAACAAGATGATGTCTACACGTAAGGTTTTTCAGTAAGGGTAGGCTTTTGTGCTAGTATAGTGTAAGACTTCTGTGGATTCTTTTGGTTCCTCAAACTAAACCTGAATAAGAACTATTTGTGATAAGATTTAGATCTGCCTCAGCATTTGTGTCACCCCAGGTAAATGCATTTTAAACTCACTTATTTTAATTAACAGCAATGCTATTACGTAAATCAGAGATGGAAAAGAAACGAAGGGAGCAAATTTCCTCATGTAAGGAGTGGGCTGAGCAGGCAGAGATATTGAAACTTCACTCCCTATCACCTCTGCTCACTTTTCTCCTGTTTGACCTTGCCCAGGCATATACGTACAGGCTTCCATATCACAGTTGTTTCACCTGACATAGCCATGATTTTTGCCCCATGGACCTGTCCTCCTTCACCCCTTCAGTTTTGCCTAGAGCTATAGCAATAACATCTGACTTTTTGCTTTAGACTAGTCATATAAGCCACATAAATCCCTGTTAATATTACTAGACCATAATGAAAACATTTTTCACCTTTTCACTGAATTTGCCCCTATATGTATGGATGACAAGGAAAATAGAACAAGAACTTTGTAAATTAATTAAGATGAAAGTAATATTGGAAGAAAGCACTATCCAACCCTCTTTTTAACACTTAAAATATGTATTAAATAACAGATACATTATACATATCGTTTTATTACAAAAACTGATGGGTACATTCTTCTACCCTTTCTAGACAGACACACTTTTCTTTAAAACAATGAGCTTATCTTGTTACTTCCTTCAACTTCAGAGACATATGGCATACTTTTTTCGATAAGAAAGTAAGCTTCTATTTTAACTACAAAAGGTGATATTTTTATTCAATTCAGCAATTTAATTTTGCATATAGTAACTTTTCTTATTTTCTTAAAATTATATAAATATATAGAAATAAGTACATGTAATTCAGAAATAAGTATATATATATATATATATGAATTTTTAAAAAAAAAATGTCAAAGGGGGCTGTTAAGCAGGAAGGAGACAGAAAATAGAGTTACAGAAATTCTTGTCTAGTTTTAGCGCCTCTGATTTTTGCAAGCCACTAGAGAACTGCCACACAAATTGCCTATTTCATATTGTACTTTCTCAGCAAAGAGGTTCTTATTAATTATCTTAGTGCCTTGATTGTTGAAATATTAATGTGTGGTAGTATTTTTCATTCACACTAGTCCACTATCTTCAAAAGTAAAAAAAAGTCCCTGAACAACTATCTCATTAGAGAGACAACGTTTAGAGTTAAAAATCTCTGTTCTCTGTTGGTACTAAATTCAGTCTCTTGTTTGCTACGCTTGTGAGCTATTACACAATAAAACATCAGTAAGTAAAATGAGTAAACCAACATTTAGCCATTTCAGTATTACATCTGTTGTAATGTTTCAAAGAAATTTAAAAATACCCATATGAGATCACAAGAAACAACTATTCTTGTTATGCTCTTTCTTAAATCTTCACTTTTCTTTCTTAAATCTTCAGTTGTCTTTTTGAAATCTTCACTTGTCTGAAGAGAGGATCTGCAGCTGGGATCTGGACAGGCTGGTTCGATGGGCTGACACCAATGGGATGAAGTTCAGCAAGACCAAGTACGAATGTCAAGTCCTGCACCTGGGACACAACAACCCCTTGCAGCATTACAGGCTTGGGGAAGAATGACTGGAGAGCTGCCTGGAGGAGAAGGACCTGGTGTTGTTGTTTGACAGCCGACTGAATATGAGCCAGTAGTGTGCTCAGGTGGCCAAGAAGGTCAATGGCGCCTTGGCCTGTATCAGAAACAGTGTGGCCAGCAGGAAAAGGGAAGAGATTGTGCCCCTGTACTCAGCACTGGTGAGGCCACACCTCAAGTACTGTGTTCAGTTCTGGGCCACTCAGTACAAGAAAGACATTTAGGTGTTGGTAAGTGTCCAGAGAACAAGTCTTATGAGGAGTGGCTGAGGGAACTGGGGTTGATTAGATAGAGAAGAGGAGGCTGAGGGGAGACCTCATCGCTGCCTACAACTGCCTGGAAGGAGGTTATAGTGAAGTGGATGCTGGTCTCTTTTCCCAAGTGGCAGGAGATAGGAGAAGAGGAAATAGCCATAAGTTGAACCATGGGAGGTTCAGACTAAATATTAGGAAAAATTTCTTCACTGAAAGGGTGGTCAGCCACTAGCACAGGCTGCCCAGGGATGTGGTTGAGTCACCATCCCTGACGGTGTTTAAAAGATAGGTTTCTCAGGGACATGGTTTAGTAAGTGTACAGGTACCTTTGGACTCAATGATCTCAAAGGTCTTTTCCAACCAGATGATTCTATGATTCTACAGCCCAAGGTTCACAGCAAAGGTTTACGTGAAAATTGAAGATTTAAAGTGTTAGAGAATAAAACTAAATGTTTCTGAGCCTTTTTTTAAAAAAAACAAAACCAAACTTTTAGTGCAGTACAGCACAGATAACTTAGATTCAAGCTACACTAAGTACGTACAATTAGATTTGGTTCAGGTCAGTCACTCTGCTATAGGCCAGCTAATATTTTCACTTGAAATAGAATTGGAATTTATTGCACAAGGGTTCTAAGATTAAGACTTTTTCTTTTCCTTCTTTTCTTCCTTTCTTTTTTTTTTTTTCCTTTCTTTCCTTACTCTACAATCTTTCAGGATCCCTTTAATCAGGATCCTTGTCACTACTAAACTGGATTAAAGACCTGTTTCCACATGAGAATAAAAATTAAGAACCTCGGGAACCTAAAGGTATCTAAGACTGTATTTTCAGAAGGAGAAATGATGAAATTTAAGCATGCAGAAAAGTGGGACAAATAGAATTCGATAACAATTGTGGAATTGTATTATCATATGTAAGTGTAAGGGAGTCCCAGAGTAGAACCGCCATTTTTTTGTCTTTTCCTCTTCCACAGGGATAGTGAATTGAATTAATGAGATTCCATGGAACTGGTAATTCAGTTCTTTTCACTGTCATTAATAGAGGCCAGGGAATGACTAGACTAAAGAGTCCTGACTTAATGGGAAAATAGTCTTTGCTTTAACCCACAGAACAGATAAAATTTATAATCCAAGGACAGGAATAAATCCAAGAGGCTGCTTGGTCTACTCAGGTTTTCAGAAGCTCGCATTTTTTTCCCTTCCCTTTCTTTCAGCTGTACTCCAAACCACTGAATGACTAAACACATATAGACACCGTATTAATTATACCAGATACAGCATTCACAGGTATGTCATTGAAAATCATTGATCATGAACTCACATTGGCCACTCATTCTAACACTTCACGGTTAAACTGTTATTTCCTTTCAACCAAGATGAGGCAAACCAAAGTCTAATAAAATCAATTTTTTTCCAGGAAATGTAGCAGAAGAAGCAATTTGCTTTTTCTCCCCGGAACTTGTAATTGTTAACTTGAGGCATATTTTTATACCATATTGAAGCAAAAATAAATAAACCAATTAAATATATCCATCTAAAATACTAAATACTTAAGTTCTGAATTTCCACCATGCCTCAATATTTCAAATCTATTATCATGTAGACTTTTGAAATTCTTGATGATATAAGAACTACTTACCTAAATGGAGGCAAATTGTCAAATATTGCATTTTCAAACTGCTATTCAAACAGTGGACTGTTCTAATTTCTAAATCAAAACTCGTCCTACATTTTGCTGAAATGGTATACTTTTAACATAAATAAAGTATTTGCAGTAATAGTTTTAGTTGCCATGGTCAGAGGGACAACTGAGTGACTGACACCTACCATTAGACATGAAAGAATACGAAGTTCAAAGCATAGCATAGTATTAAGAAAGCTACACAGAGACTTTAGGAAGATAAACATTACAAGAGAGACAAAAAAACTCCTGATTTCTTGAAATTGTTCCTCCACGCAAAAAAATGATGAAGCAAGAATCACCAAAGCTGTTTTCACAGGATGTGATTTATTCTCAAATTGGAAATACAGTAAAAAAGAATATCGAAAAAACTGCATTCAGTAAAAACTTAAACCATGGCTCAGTTTTAACATACCTCCTGGTTTTTTTCTGCACTTAGTAAATAAAGTCAAAGGAACTTCATCACATTATTGACCAACTGTACATCAGTACAGTTTTTCAGAAACTAAGAGTGATAATCAGAATCCTACACTTATGAACAGTTTCAAAAGAAGGAGGCAAATCAAACCTTAACAAAAAGAAAGAAATAGCATTAAAATTTCTCATTCGTTTTTAGCCTAAAATGCATAATTTTGCATTGTTCTAATTTACTAATACTCTGTAATTGTCAATATTTAAACTCACTTCTCTTGGTGCATATTAGAGAAACACTCATACTAATTAAGCTACTCTTACTTTTCACTTTTGAAGTTAGTGGTACAGGACACTGAGGACTGCAAATATTATTAAATGGAGGCTTAATATTTTTCTTTTTAATGTCTTAAAACATTGTCATTCTAGATTTTGGAAACTACTTATCTTAGTTGAAAAAGAAGGAAAAAGAAAGGGCAGTCAAGTGCTGGTATAAATTGTATGTGTGGAATTCACTTCACTACTCTTTTTTTCTTATTTTGAGGGGAATAGTATTATTTTCTTAACACATTTTTCCCAAGTAACACATCTCTTCCCCTTCTTCCACAAGAAATGACTGTCAAATATTTTGTAGCAAGAGTTGCCTTGCTGATTTTCTTCATCTAAATAAACTATTACCATGCATGTGGCAAAAATCCTACCTCTTAACACAAGAGAAGTGTGTTTCTGTCATCATGCTATTTCTTTTCTCCGAGTAGTATAATTGAAAGTGAAAGAGTAGCAACATTTCAACTGAAATAACTCCACGTACAGAGTTCAATGAGTGATGCCTCAGTCAAGTTCTGCATACATACCACTACTGATAGAACCAATACCATAATACACCAGTGTGGTTAAGAAAATGTTTTGTCTAATCAATAAATAGTTTTTATCGCCAACATTTGTCTTTGTATAAAAATTTTTATTAATACCCTAAAAATTTATATGGCCTGTCTGTTTTTTAACATATTAATGGTAAATATTGATTTTAAATAAATCTATTTCCATGTATTTTCAATATAGGCATGCATAATAATTGAAGCTCTCAAAAAACAAATAGCGTACCAAGCCAACTATTTCAAATATAAATAAAATTTTGGAGTACTATATAGTATACTTATGATAGTTAATGCCTTTGAAACAGGCTATGTCTTTTTATTTATGTGCCTTATATTCAGTATTCAAGTATGAGAATTCAGTCTCCCATTTAAAAAAAAAAGGTATGTATTTACAAGGAGATAAATGTTTCTATGCATTTAATAAACTACAGTAGAAAATATTTCTTTAAATGATGCATACAAAATTTAAAAAAAAATAGCAGAGAAATTACAGGATTTATGGCAAGGTAATGACCTAGCAAATCCCCAGATTTCTAAATGGGAAAGACTTCCAGATTAATCTGTGCCTTTCTGGTCATAAACTCTTCTTTAGTTGTCTGAGTATATATCTCTTTGGCTTCACAACGCAGGAAAAAATCTAAAGGAGGAAATGTGTGTCCTACCTTTTCTTTGTTTTAAAACTTTACATGTTAGAGAACTAAATCCCTTGGATCCAGACTTCATTATAAACAAGAGCTATTTATATTTCCTCACAATTTTCTCCCAAGAGACGTGTCTACCTCTCAGAGTGGAGTGTTGTGCAAGGACCTCTGTGTTGTCTTTGAGGAAGCTGGTGAATCCACCCAGCAGCAAACAGCTCAGAGCCTGCCAGTGAGTGTTATGTCATTGTTACATTCCTAGTACAGACATGCCCTGTGTTTGCAGTATTATTCTCCCTTGGTTCATGCCTCCGTGTGCAAACACTTCTATCCACCTACACTGGTTTCAGAACAAAAGGTATCAAACTGACAGTAAATCTGAATCAAAACCAGAAGTTCAACTACCCTTTGGAAAGTCCCAGTTCAGACCCTGTATTTGTGTGTGACTCAGTTTGCTTTCTCTATGACCAAAGATAAACCTTGGACATAAACTTTTGGATCTGAATCTAGATCTTACTAATTTTTATGACTAGTGACATCATTCATTGAGTTCACAGGCCTAGTACATTTTGAAGTTGGGAGGAGTGTTGAGTTGGCTAAATCAGACTAAGTGACTGATTCAGGTAGTTATTAAATACTTTGCACACTGAGGTAAAGGTGATCTTCAGTCATCAGCTTTTTCATCAAAGAAACTTGAAGGAGCAGCTGAGTTGGAGTTTGTCCAGTTGCCCGCACATAGGCATCGAGGGCCATTTTGGATGCCTGCAGCTACTCATCCAGAAGGTCGCTCCTCTCCCAAGGTTTTGTGTCCTTTTTCTCCCTTCTGCATAGATGTCTCGGATACCCTGAGAAATCTCAATTGACACAAGGTGTCTGTGTGTGATCATCACAGGCAACTGAATCATGGATTAGGTGCCTACGATCAGCATCTGTCACACCTGTAGAAACATATAAGGATAAAATTTAATTCAAGATCAAGCCACCTAAACTTAGGTATTCACATGCACGTTCTTCAAATTACATTATACATCTATGTGTCGACAATTCAGTCAAGATTTCATTGCTTTTGTGTCTGATCTTTCCATGAGAAAGATGCTCTAAACTCTCAATAGCCTGAACATCACAATTGGTGCTTACAATTTCTTGCCTAAACTTGCAGCAGATGCAAAGATAAAAAATTCTCTAAAATGTAAATAAGGTTTTTTTTCCTCTTGTGAAATAATACTCTCAATCCCACTCAATCCTGTGTTGATATGAAATATGACCGGTATTTGGGTGGGATTTCCTCTTTCAGGAGGAGTCTGTAAATATTTCTGCAGGTGTTTTGGAAGGAGAGGACAGTTAGAAGAGAACTGAAATACACCTTCATTAAGACAAAATGCCAATGAAATATGTCATTTCACTCCTTACCAATCTTAAAAGCAAAGATTAAAAAAGAATTCTATACTAAGATAAGTAGACCATAAGCTTTTAGCTAGCCCTGTGCAACTAACTTAAATGGATTACTGGTAGTTCAGTTTCTCAGGAAGTAACATTAGTGGGGTTTTTTTCTGGTTTTTTTTGGTTTTTTTTACGTTTGTTATCATGGAGAACTGGATTTTTGTTAACTAAACACACACATAAACCCACTAAAGGCAGTTATGCTTTAAAGGCATGCAAAAGACCAGTGTGCCATGTGTTTTGATAACATGTATTTGTGATCTCAATAAATAAATAGAAATAAAGAAACACCTCAATTTATTAAAAAGCTTACACTATATCCACTTTAAAATTAAGCAATGGAGATATGTAAAAGAGGCTTTGTTCAATTGTGGGCTATATGTATTCTTTAAATAGGTGGCTTTGCCAACTTCCTTCTTTTTTTTTGCTTTCTGTCTATAGAAACTACTCTTTACTGAAGGTAAGGAGAGAGATCAAAGAAATCAGATGAGGTTCTTACAGAGCAGATGATGGATTTCACACAATGACATGATTCTCTCCTTGGTAACAAGGGAAGCCAGTCTGTGACTGTCCGTAATCGATTACTGCAGTGATTCCCACTTCTAGGTTTTGATTTCCCCTGTGCTGTCCAGTGCAAATGTGGATCAAGCCAGGGTATGTTCACTGAGTTTAAACTTTCGTTGAGGTCATAATATGTCACCACTTTTTAAACATTTCTGTCTCAAGAGAGCTTTGAGCTGCTCATTTTCACAGTTATTTTCCATACTTTGCTTTATACATCGCTTCTGATATTTTAAATTACATCGTTGCTTGTAAAAGCTGAAAGAGAATATGTTCAGTCCTCTCTATGCACTATTTAAAACTTCATTACGCAGATTATTCGCCTTTCCAGAGTAAAGACTGGGGTGCAAGGATCAGTACAGCTTGTTTCATGCCTTAGTCTGGTTCAGTTCACAGTGGAGTTTAAGATAATGACATCCTGTAGCCATTATTGAAAGTAAGTTATAAGCATTGGAACAGGCTGCCAGAGGAAGTGGTGGAACACTATACCTGGAGGTATTCAAAAGATGTGTAGATGTGGCACTTTGGGACATAGTTTAATAGGCATGGTGGTGTTGTGCTGACAGTTGGACTTGATGATCTTAGAGGTTTCTTTTAATTTTAATGATTTTATTCTATGAACATAATCAAATACTGGAAGTCATGTTCTTAAGCAGTGTGTTAATTGGTGTAACTCAGCTTTGGCTGAGGATCTGACCTCAGGGTTGTTACCATCTTGAGCTGGTTCTTTCTTTATTTATTTCATATAACTAAGATTATCCAGAGAAGAGAGATACGGAGTCACAGAAACTGTTGTACTGAGTGAGAAAAAAAGACTCTGTGTGTATACTGGGGAAGCTGCTTGGTCCATAGCTTTGTTTTACCTGTAAAACACCCTCTTACTTATTAAAGGTTGGCTTATTTCAAATATATGTTGCTAATCATATTGATAACAGTTGGGTAAATGTTAGTGATCATCTGGGAATCATTGAGACAGAGTAATACTGTGAACATTTTAAACTGTGACTGTCATATTCTACCTTTGCTCCCTAGCCGGATTGCTAATGAAAGGCAAAGTTTACCATCAAAAATTTCTTTTGATCACAGGTAAGTAATGGAAAGACACAAAGGAATTTATTTTCATTTTTAATCTCTTCATTTTTTTCTAAGTCAAAAAATAAATGCTATCAGATTCAATTTGCATGAGGAATTTTTTCACACCACTTTCAAACTTCTCTTGTGAATGAAGGTCCTGAAGAGATCTGAGAGCCCCTGCAAGGGAAAGACTGTAGTTAGGACTGTCAGCATTCAGTCCTCAAGTGAATAGTTCTCAGAGATGTTCACACTTAAATAATAAGCTGAGCTTACTACTCCAGTAGGGAACTTGACAGTGGTTTCAGGTGGATTAAGGATTATATCTAGCACTATGTCAGTGTTTAACTCGTAAGTCAATTTACTCATATAGGCAACTACACAATCCAACTGGTATGATTTGAAGTTTTCTACTTCATAGTATTTTATACTCCAGAGAATTTAGGCCATAGGAATCCAATAAATCTTCTATATTAATCTATGGCATGTCACAAGTCGTAAACTTTAGCCATATACTCCTCTTTGGGGCCATGTGACTTGAGCTAAAGCAAGAATTTTGATCCTCAAGGGTCTGAAGTGGTAAATTTCACAGGCTGACACTAAAAATAAGAATACCCTTATCAAATTTTCTGATCCTTGAAGGCAAATAACTCTTGAAGAACACTGAATGACAATAATTGTTTATATGCAGAACTGCATTGCTAGTGTTTTGAAAGCAATGTAGAACATAGTTTGATCTTCCCAGATCATGAACCTGGGACTAATATACCTATATCACATAAATTCTAAAGCCGGTGGAAACTACTGTGGTGGTAAAACTGATATGTGGATTACAGCAGGTTGTTTTGTTTTTAAAGAAAGTTATTAGCCCTAGGTCATCGTTGATGCATTGCTTTGCTAGAAATCTCTTCCCGCATTTCATATCTTAGTTAAATGTCTTAATTTCAATTTTAAGTTTGTCTAATTTCTGGTTTTATCAATCCAATATCTTTATGTCTTTATCAGCTCTTTTAATGGGTCTATGACCAGCAGGCATGTTTATTCTCAAACCTTAGTGGCTCCTACTGATATCCCATCACTAACAATATTCTTTAGACACCATTCAGCTGGTTAATATTTGAGCTACTAATTTCCTGTGATTTATATTCCTTAAATAATTAACAGTTTAAGAAAAAAGTTAAAAATACATATAGAAATCAGATATCCATAAATATTGTTGATTTCATCAGTCTGCGATAGAATATTTTTGTATTTTTTGTGAGTTAAACTTCAATATTCTAATATTATCTCATTTTCCATTGAGTTCTACACCAATTTAGAAGACTCAGAATGAAAAGAGATTCCTGAAAAATGTCATATGCCTCTGTGCATAAATTGTATTTTACATTGAATTAAAAATTTTGACAGTTTATAAGGGAGAAGGAAATAGAACTGATTAAAAAGTTAGCACTCCCATTTCTGAGTTACACATTAGGACTTTTTTTTTAATGAGGAATGATAAGTAATGGGACATCAAAATCGAACAAGTATGAATTGTAGGCATTAATTTACTCAGGACATGCAATTCACTAGAACCCTTAATGCTGAGTTGAAAAGCTTATTCAGGGAGTACTTTATGACATGAAGTACTATGTAAACTTCTAGAAGGAGGTGCTGTAATATTGCCTTCTGAAAAAGACAAATAAATCAAAATAATTCAGAATTTTCCATTTCTTATTAGTTCTCCAAACCCACTCTGCTCAGGCTCTCTACTAGTAGTCTGCATGGCAGATTCAAATTCTTCATACCAGGCATGACAACTTCTCTCTATTTCAAAAACCCCTTCTGTCTCCCACTACTTTTATAATTTACTTCGTTGTGTAAAACTGGAGAAAATTAGCCATACTTTTGTTATAAACATGGATTATGTATGAATAGAACAATTAGGAGATAAACATACAACTTTCTGTTTAGAAATGAAATTAAATCTCAGAGATGATATCTAAATCTGGATAAAACTATTGTGATGTAGAACATATGTACAGTGATGATGTGCATGGTGCACATTTAAGGCTCTTGAGATAGATTTCATGTGTTGTGTACCTTTGATTGTCTCATATGTCTTGACACCCTACCCTGTCTTTGTTTTATTATTTTTGTGATGGATGATTACAGCTGTTCAGTGGAGTGGAGTGTTAGAAGTCCCAACAAAGAAATGCGGAGTTCCTGAAATCAAGGGCTTGAACACTGGATTTTAGGTAAAAGGTCATGACTGGCTAAACTAGGAAAAGTCTGATTGCAATTTGAAAACTTCTTCTATAGTGGAATAAGTTATTTCCTACTGTATGTATATTGTAAAATGTTTCTTCCTTTGATGTTCAGTATTCTTATAAAAGATTTTGGGTGTTAATTTATTTAGAATTTTCCCTTCTCTTCAAAATCTGGAGAAAAGTAGTCAACATATTCAAGTAGACAGTTTTTCAGCTGGAGTAAATAAAAACAAAACATCAACACAAAAAATATTGCCTCTGCAAATGTCAGGAAGGCTTTCTTGATAACCACTTAAGATAAGCTCTTTTTTAAATATACTCCTGACAAGTTAGAAAGAGTTTACCAAAATCATACACAAGCAAAATTCAGAATGTGAAAAAAACACATTACAGTGAGACGAACTACCTACTTTGCTTATCACAGATAAGTTCATGAGTTAATTCAGCATGTTGAACACGTGTCTATGAGGAGAACAAGTTCCTTTTCACAGTTATTCTTTATGATTACTCTATTGAGTTTGCATGGAAAACTTTTAGTAGCAGGATGGGCTACAGAGGTGGTTTCTATCAAAAGCTGCTAGAAGTTTCTCCTATGCCTGGTAAAGCCAATGCCAGCTGGCTCTAAGATGACCTGCTACTGGCTGATCAGCAACAGTGGTGGCGACTCTGTGATACCACATTTAAAAAGGGAATTGAGAAAAAAACCCTGCACAACTGCAGCTGAAGAAAAGAGTGAGAATATGTGAGAGAAACAACTCTGAAGACACCAATGTCAGAGAAGAGGGAAGGGGAGGAGGTGCTCCAGGCATCCAAGCAGATATTCCCCGGCAGCCTCCAGTGAAAACCATTGTGAGGCAGGCTGCAGCCCATGGATGTTAACAATGGAGCAGATATCCCCCTGCAGCCTGTGGAGGACCCCATGCTGGAGCAGATGCATGCCCAAGAAAGCTGTGAGCCTGTGAGAAATCCATGCTGGAGCAGGCTTCTGGCAGGATTTACAGATCTATGAAGAGAGGGAGCCCATGGTGAAGCAGGTTTGCTGGCAAGACTTTTGACCCTGAGAGGGACCAACACTGGAGCAGTTTGTGAAGATATGTAGCCTATGGGGAGGACTCACACTGGCAGACTGTCTTCCATGGGAAGGAATCCCACACTGGAGCAGGGGAAGGGTGTGAGGAGTCCTTCCCTTGAGTAGGAAGGAGTAGCAGAGACAATGTGTAACAAACAGACCACATCCCTCATTCCCTGTGCCACTGGGAGTATGGGGAGGTAGACAACTGGGGAATAAAGTTAAGCCTAGTAAGAAGAGAGGGACAGGGGGAAGGTGTTTGTAAGATTTATTTTCTATTTCTCATTATTCTACATTGATTTGATTGGTAGTAGATTATTTTTCCCCAATATGAGCCTTTTGTGGCCATGGTGGTAACTGCTGAGTGATCTCCTTGTCCTTGTCTCAATGCACAAGTCTTTCATTATATTTTCTCTCCCTTGTCCCACTGAAAATAAAATTCTGTCGTGAGAAATTGATGAAACAGTTTGGTTTTGTCTTTGGCTTTGATTGGAGTTGGGGTTTTATTTCTTTCTTTTTAATTTATTTGTATGTTTGACTGTTTAAAGTGTATAAGATATAGATTTTCTTATCACAAAACTAAATACTCTTATCCAGAAATGTATGGAATTCTCCTTTTCTACCCTAAACAAAGAGCTGATAAATCTTATTTGACATATGTAGAGTACGTGGCATAAGTTAAGTGCTAGGTTATACTAAGTGACCATAAATCCTTTCTGTTCTGAAAATGCTTATATTGTAAGTGACACAAATTCGTCAGTAACTTGGTTTTCCCAAACGTATGATAACTTTATAAGATTACATGTAAAAATTTTACTCCATGCACAGGTGAATATATATACACTCATAGAGCATGCATACCACTTCCACAGAAATGTAAAAATATGACACATTTTTATTATGTCAAAATTCAGTTCTGAAAAATCTCTCTCATGGATCCTAATATGACTATCCAAATAAATTCTGTATCATGTCCAAAATGGTCATAAACAATCCAGTTTAACCCCCCTGGAATCAATTGGAAAGCTTTTCCAGTAACTTCAACAGATACTAAATATAACATTGATGTAACTTTAAAT
Source organism: Tapera naevia (assembly GCA_033556795.1). Lineage (NCBI taxonomy): Eukaryota > Metazoa > Chordata > Aves > Cuculiformes > Neomorphidae > Tapera > Tapera naevia. Next base: position 1,825,434 of record JAUMJJ010000014.1, on the reverse strand, counting down.
TTGACATATGCTTGTCCAAGTCATCTGGTAGAATGTAAAAATGTTTTTCTGTCCTAAGTGATTTATTCATAAAAGTCAATGTTCCATTTTTATTTGAGTCTTTTGCAGTCTATCTTTAAATATATACAGATTATTTTTTCCTTAGAATAGAATTTAAGGTTCTAGAAATCCATATGAATTAACTATAAATTAATAGGGGTTTTTTTTGTCATTTTTCAAATAAAAGAATGTCAGAAAATATTATCCTGGGTTATGTTGTGGAACTAAAATAGCAATGTTCCGTATGAAGCACTCTTAACTCTGTGCTACAATCTTTCTTTAAGATACTTTTGATGATTAGCCTTTGTTTATGATATTTTTGATGATTAGTCAATCTCTGATTAAGAAAGGGAAGAGGTATCTTGGTGGTCCAGTTAATATTTAGGAAGGATATTTTCGCTGTGGAATTAGCCTAAACCCAGAATGATTGTGGTGAAAATTACTAAATCTATGTATAATTAAAACAATTGTATGGAAGGGTCTTGGTTTTGGTTTAAATCTGATCTGTAGGATTAGATAATTTTCTTTTCATTGCTAGATCCAAAGTATTGTCATGACAGTTATAAAATACATGGCATTGTTTTCAGAATTTCACAACTGAATGCAATTATAGACCACATACAAAAGCTATTATTTTGGGGAAAAAAATAGAATCACCATAATTTAGATATTTAAGTAATAATGTATTTTTGACTCTTTTTTTTTTAATAATGTTGCAGGAGTAAATATACCACAAGGGTTTTTTTAACTCTGTATGTGTCCATGCATAGCACAGGACCAGATAAATAGAAAAAATGAACACGACAGAGAATTGTAGGGCACATTTTTGTATTGTGGTGCTGTAGGCACTAAACTTGTCTTTGGCAGAAATTCTATGTGTAGGATACCACAGACAGCTTCCCACTGACAGTGAGTAGTGTAGCAACGTATATTCAAAGGTATAAGATTCAGTTAACAGTGGGTTGGTCACAAGGTAAAAAATCAGTGGAGACCATTCCAGAATAATATGTCAGTTAGAAATCCAAATAAATTCGAATAGAGGAGGTGATGTAGAGGAGCAGTAATTTATAGATTTGAAAAGAAAGAAAATGTGTAGTCTATCACTCTGGAGGTACTGTCTGAATGGTTTTGATTAAATATTTTGACATTAGGTTAAAAATTCCGAATATAATCATAATAGCAGTCGAAAATTATGTTGTATTTTTCTTTCTTAAAATCAGAGGGGAAACCTATATCTTTCAGAAGAATATTATTTGGGGTAGAGGAAAGGCAGATTTATCCACGGTAAAATTATTTCAACAATCTTGTTATATTTCTGATATATATTATAGAGTCACACACAAAAATATATTCCTTTCATGGAGACATAAACTCCATGGCGTCACTGAAGATATATGTGGCTATTAAGGTCAACAGATCGGAAAAAGTAAGGAACAGGGCAATGGAACTCTGGCTGAATGTGTATACTCTTCATAGCGTAAGGGCATGCACAGTTAAAGTGATAATTGAGATGAGCAATGATTACAAATTTGTTTCATTGGCTATTTCACTCATACAGTGCTTAGTACATTGATTTCTAAATAAACACCACAGCAATAAAAAAAAGCAAATGCAAACAAATCAAAACAAAACCGCAGTGTAGCTGGTTCTCTTGTAGATATAATTGTTATATATTAGAATCTCAAAATTTAAAATCACAGCAGCATCATAAATGAAATTACTTTCTTCCTGACAACACCTGTGCAGAAAAGAGCACAATTCTATCTTAAGACAAAAGGATTCAAAGACCCAGAATTGTGCTGCCAGTACTAAGTAACAGTTAAATTTTCTGTTTCTAGTTCAGAAGTTTTTAAGACATAGAACAAATTTTGTTCTCGCAGATGGCAGAGAAAAGGGACAATTCTGGAAATGACTATGTTTAAAAAAAAAATCTTAAATATAAGTATGTAAAGAATTTGCTAGCTGTTACCATTTGACCTGTAGGATTCAAGATTTCAAGGCATTTTTCAGATGTTCAGCATGAAATATATCCCATGAGAAGCTAAGTATGCTTCTCTTATAGTAGGTGTAGCAGAATTCATTTCTAAGAGGATCACAATTTCCTAGCATATGTCAAGTCTGAAGTTCAGTTTGAAACTGGTGTAAATAGATTTGGATGCCTTTTGGTAAATACAAAGAGTAAATTGCATGCTAGAATCTTGTCTTGTTCAAACAGTGAAGCACAGAGAACACTTAGCCTCTGTGCTACGGTAGAAGAGCATGAAACTCTCATAGACTGCATGTTGCACCTATGAGCCTTTTGTAAATGTCTCAAATACCCTACGACATTTTAATAGCAGGAAAAAACCTATACGTATGCATCAGTGTCCAGAACTTTTATGCAACCACAAAAATTTAAGTATCTCAATTTGAAGATAATTTCTTCCCTGAATATGACACCAGGTACATGTAGCTCAAATGGGTACAGGAGAGATTCAGAGTAACAATGTGCTATGTTCCTGATCGCTGTTGTACGCCCCATAAAGGTACCTAAAAGGCCAAGAATGTAGCAGAACAATCCCTTCTGTCTAGCTCAATCTGGAATATATCACCCTTTACTTGGCATGTGTTCACTGTCTCTCACATAGCTTAAAAGATTAGCTGAAATGGTGGTTTAGGTCTAGTCTTGGCATAAGCAGTGATGTAGCAGGAGCCTGAGACAGCATAGCAGAAGCGTAATTGAAGACTCCTCTCTTTAAAGCAGAGGGGTGTTGAAATCTCAGATGACTGGAAAAACAAAAATCCCAATTTGTTTCAATTCAATAACCTCAACTTGTGGGTGGTACATACTGACAAGAAGACGGAATGAGAGAGATTGAAGAGACATTTTGCAAATGGGGAAAAACACTGACAAAAGCCAATGGAAAAGGCTGAATTACTACACACATAAACAGAAAGATGCGTAATTGTATGTTCTCTTAAATCAATCCTTTAGGTTTTTTTTTCCTTCTCTTTTCTCTTTGCCTTTCCCTTTCAAGTAAAAGTGTCTTGAAAGAAAAATTATTCTTCTGATATGTTCTTGGAAAGCTGGAATAACGGAGAACTAAGTATTTCACCTTGACTGTTATTGTCAATGAAAATGATTAGTAGATGTTCTTGATAGAAGATACACATAAGGGAGAATGGGTAGAAGAAGGGAAAAGAGATTAAAAAAAAGAGAAGAAGTGTTGGGAGGATAGGTCTCAACTTCATCTTCATTACAGTATCTGTCTCTGCAGATAGATGACTAATTTTAGGTGAGGAAAAAAATGAAACCAAAAGCAAAACCATTAAAACAAGAAACCCAAAAATAAAAGGGACTTATAACCGGTCAACACATTGGAGAAAAAGGATGTCATCCAAAGGGATGCTAGGTTTGAGAGATGGGCCTGTTCAAACCTCATGAAGTTCAATAAGGCCAAGATTATAGTTCTGTACCTGGTTGGGACAATCCCAGGCACGAATACAGACTGGGTGGAGAAAAGATTGAGAGCAGCCATGAAGGACTTGCATGTCTTGGTGGATAAAAAGTTCAACATGACCGAGCACTGTGCACTTGCAGCTCAGAAAGCCAACCATATCCTATGCTGCATAAAAAGCGGTGTGGCAGGCAGGTTGAGGGACATGATTCTGCCCTTCTGCTTTAGAGAAGACTTCCAGGGGGCCTTGAGGGAAGCTAGGGAGGATTTCTTTATCAGGGTGTGTAGTGATTGGATGAAGGGTAATAGTTTTAGGATGAAAGAGGCTGGATTTAGATTAGATATTAGGAAGAACTTTTTTTCCTGTGAGGGTAGTGAGGCACTGGAACAGGTTACTCAGAGAAGTTGTGGATACCCCATCCCTGGAGGTGTTCAAGGCCAGGCTGGACAAGGCTTTGAGCAACCTGATCTATAGGAAGGTGTCTCTGCTCCCTGGCCAGGATGTTGGAAGTAGGTGATCTTTAAGGTCACTTCAAACTCAAACCATTCTACTATTCTATGATCCTCTTTGGCATGTTCTTTTGCTTACTTACTGATGCAGATTAAATAGAGTGAACAGAGAAATGGTTTTAGTTGAGAAAGTGAGAATACAGAGTAATAAGCCCAGCTGGAGCTCAAATTGGCCACTTCCATTAAGGATAATAAGAAGAGTTTTTATAAATATATCAATGGTAGAAAGAAGGGCGGCAGCGACCTCCACTCCTTGTTGGATGTGGAGGGAAATAAAGTAACCAAAGATGCAGAGAAGGCTGAGGTACTTAATGCCTTCTTTGCCTCAGTTTTTAACAGCAAGGATGTCAGCTTGCTTGACAGTTGGCCCTCTGAAGTGGTTGATGGGGGCAGGGTGAAATATGGCCCTCCTGCAATCCAAGAGGAGGAGGTTAGAGACCTGCTGAGCTGCTTGGACCCTCATAAGTCTATGGGGCTGGATGGGATCCATCCTAGGGTGCTGAGAGAGCTGGCGGATGAGCTTGCTAAGCCGCTCTCCATCATCTTTCAGCAGTCCTGGCTCACTGGAGAGGTCCCAGAAGACTGGAAGTTGGCCAATGTGACGCCCATCCACAAGAAGGGCCGTAAGGATGATCCAGGTAATTACAGACCTGTCAGCCTGACTTCGGTCCCAGGCAAAATCATGGAACAGATAATCCTGGGTGAAATCATGCGGCACTTGCAGAACGGTCAAGAGATCAGGCCCAGCCAGCATGGGTTTAGGAGGGGTAGGTCCTGCCTGACCAACCTGATCTCCTTTTATGACCATGTGACTCGCCTGGTGGATGAGAGGAAGGCTGTGGATGTGGTATACCTGGACTTTAGCAAGGCCTTTGACACTGTCTCCCACAGTAGACTCTTAGGGAAGCTGGCAGCCCGTGGTTTAGATGGGAGCACTCAGTGCTGGGTTAGGAATTGGCTGGATGGCCGAGCCCAGAGAGTGGTGGTGAATGGTGTCTCATCCAGTTGGCGGTCAGTCACCAGTGGTGTTCCCCAGGGATCGGTGTTGGGTCCCGTCCCGTTTAATATCTTAATTGATGATCTGGATGACAGAATTGAGTCCATCATCAGCAAGTTTGCAGATGATACCAAGCTGGGAGGAAGAGTTGATCTGCTAGAGGGTAGGATGGCCCTACAGAGGGACCTGGACAGACTGGAGAGCTGGGCTGATTCTAATGGGATGAGGTTTAATAAGTCCAAATGTCGGGTACTTCATTTTGGACACAACAATCCCATGCAGAGCTATAGACTGGGGACAGAGTGGCTGGAGAGTAGTCAAGCAGAAAGGGACCTGGGAGTGCTTGTTGACAGGAAACTCAACATGAGCCAGCAGTGTGCCCAGGTGGCCAAGAAGGCCAATGGCTTTCTGGCCTGCATCAGGAATAGTGTGGCGAGCAGGACCAGAGAAGTTATCATCCCCCTGTAGTCGGCACTGGTCAGGCCTCATCTTGAATACTGTGTACAGTTCTGGGCCCCCCAGTTTGGGAAAGATGTTAGGATACTGGAATGTGTTCAGAGGAGGGCAACGAAGATGGTGAAGGGGCTGGAGCACAAGCCCTATGAGGAGCGACTGAGGGAGTTGGGGCTGTTTAGTCTAGAGAAGAGGAGGCTCAGGGGAGACCTCATTGCTCTCTACAACTACCTAAAAGGAGGTTGTAGTCGGGCAGGGATTGGTCTCTTCTCTCAGGTGACCAGTGGCAGAACTAGAGGGCATGGACTTAAGCTTCGTCAGGGAAAGTTTAGGCTTGATGTGAGGAAAAAGTTCTTCACTGAAAGGGTAATCGACCATTGGAATGCGCTGTCCAGGGAGGTGGTGGAGTCGCCGACCCTGGAGGTGTTTAAGGGGAGACTGGATGAGGCACTGAGTGCCATGGTTTAGATGATGGGTTGGTGTTAGTGTTGGTGTTAGTGTAGGGTTATACGTTGGACTTGATGATCTCAGAGGTCCTTTCCAACCTTATAATACTGTGATACTGTGATACTGTGATACTGTGATACTGTGATACTGTGATACTGTGATACTTACTGCTGCAGATTAAATAGAGTGAACAGAGAAATGGTTTTAGTTGAGAAAGTGAGAATACAGAGTAATAATGCTCAGTTACAGAAAACAGAATAACTGATTCTATATTTTTGCCACTCAGGTTGTCCTAGTTTCCATTTTACAGCCACAAGAGGACTTAGATATTCCTCATTGTTTCAGTAGATATGGTCCAGATACTTTAGCACTGAATATTAAGTCTGGAGACTGGGGTTTAATTTTATTTCATAGATCAGTTAGGCAACCAAGGGAGCAGATAATTGCATAGCTGCAGTCTGCTCTTTACTGTAGAGGGTCTTTTACAAATCTGACAGTCCACTTATTTTTTGGATTTAGTGGTTGAATAATTCACTGTATAGAATAAATTTCAGACCTTGTTGTAATAACTTCTCAGAGATCTTTAAGCAGAGGAAGATGGTAACAAAGGGGCTATCCTCTAATTTCATTCCTAATGCAATTCTACATGTTGATAACCATGTAAAACTGCTCAGTGGCATTGACTAGACTATCTCATATCTAGCACATGCTATTATGCCTGGCTTGAATACCTTGATTCTTTGGCACTCCAGTGATTTCCTGGAAGTTGGGCTATCAAAGGAGGATCATATGATCATTGCCTTTGGGATTCACTCCCTCTTGTGGCAATAACTCACAACCATTGATATAGTTTACACATTTTGCATCTTTTTTAAGCTGTTTCTTGTTGTTATTGTTTTTGCCTGAGACAATGATTATGCCAGTATTTAGTCTGATAGTTGTAAAGATAAATAATACACTATTTTCACTTTCAATATTTAATAGTGCATAATCACAAATATTATACACAAATATGTTATTGTATGTACAGCAATAAATAGTCACATCACTGACATTTATGAACACTGAATAATTCTAAGGTGAACCAAAAAACTATTTCCTGGAATATTTCCCGATTATTTCTTTAAAAAGTTTACTTTTAAAGGCTTTTATACTACTACTAAATTGTCTTAGCATTTCAGTGACAATCTGCTGCAGATTCTCCATAAGAAAATATAAGACTTCATGACACTGGATGTGTTTTGCAAAGGTAGTGCATGCAGTGCTGAATAATGAGGTACTTAATATTCTGTAAAATGTCAAGCTTTTCGATTTATGACACCCAGGTACCTTCACCATAGTGGATAAAGTTTTATCTTTAAGTAACTTGAAATTAAAAATATATTGGACACTAGACTATACTTTAAAATTTCAGTCTTTTAAAAAAAGTTTTTGATGTAACTGTAAGGCTATCTGGAATATCCACTGGAGTGGGTAGGAGAGTGGTCATATGCTAATTTAACATGTGGTGGGTGTAAGGGAAGAAGCAATAGAAGGAATCACAATTCTGTAGGCATGAAAGTAAGTGACTTACTTAGAAGATTAGTTTCTTAGTGGTCAGTGTGACAAGTGGACCCCCATTCATATAACAAAATGAGACAAAAACTAGCTTAGTCTGAGAGCTTAATATTTTATTTTTTTTTTAGTGAGAGAAGAGTAGAAATCCTGTTCAGAGGTTGAAGGAGACAAAAGAACCTCATCTTTCTACCCACACTGTCTTTTCCCCAGTTCTTTTCCATATGACAATATAACACAACCATTCTTACATTATGTAACTTTATCAGGAGCGAGAAGATCAGAGAAATAGATTGTTAATATACAAAAGAATTCGCAGAGTGTGAACAATGTATACAAAATGCAGTACACAAATTAAAAAAAGACGAACTATAAAAACTTTGAAACAGATCCTTAGATCGCTGGTGATCTCAGCACACAGAAACTGAAAACAAAGTTATATTTTTTCATTTCAAGAGTGCTCCACCTTCCATGAAGGAAAATTCTGAATATAAATGTTTTAGAGGACCTTCTTGACAACATAAAATCTGTAGTATATTCCAAGTTTTGAGGAGTCTATAAAGTGTTATTGAATGATTTTTTTTCTTCTGTGAGTTTAAATCTTGCAGTGAGACTAGCAGTTGGAATTGCTAAAGAAATGGGAATTAAACATGCTCATGACTACTTCTGGAAGTGGTGTTAAAGGAAAAGAAACATGTTGCTTCTCTTGGTAAACCTCCTGCCTTCATATTCTTTTCAAACTTTATGGAAACCTCTGTCATGAAAGAGTTTTCAGATAAAATCTGCATTTAGATATAAGGGCAACTTAGCAGAGTTTGATGGCAATCACTCTATTTTTTTACTTCATGGAGGAAACATACAGAGAGAAAAGTGGGGTTTATGTGTTTGTATTTAAAGGATTACATGTTTATACCTAAAGGATTTTATGTTCACACCTGATCTTCTGTGTAGCTTAGCTAAGATCTCTAAGCTTCATCATGCTTATCCTCAATTCACTTGCCTTCCATTTGAGTGTCTGACATTTGAATTCGAGGTTTCACAGAGCAGACTCTCAAGCATCAGAATTTTTAAAACAAATAATTCAACAGAGTGGTACAGTAACATGGTGGGGGAGCTCTTAAGAGAAAGGCTGATGCAAACAAAGAAATCCCTGGATAATTATACCCTTCCAGACTATTTATTCACCCTTCATGTGATGGTTCTGTCTAGTAGTAATATTTGGGTAACTGGTCTTCTTGTTCCTCATTGGATTTCTTCTCTGTCTTTCAGACAGGTTTTTATCTTGCTTAGTTGCAGCTATAGTTGATGGTCTGTGTTCTTGAATCCTCCGTATCTTCTGATTTTTTTTTGTTTTGGAGGCCCTGTTTTGACTAAATAGGTACATGTTCATGTCAAGTTCACATGGAAATCTACAGTCTGCAGCTTAATGCTTCAACAGGTCTATGTACTCATGCTAAATAAGGAAAGCTAATTAAACAGCATAATAAATCACACAACATTATAACTCTAAATGATTTATTCTATTTAAAATTTTACTTATTTAAGCTGAACAACTCACACCCAGTAAAGAAGAGAGTTGCCTGTTGCAGTCCAGTTGTTGTCCAGGGAGGATTTGAATGGGGTTCACTAGCGACCTATCGTCAGTAAAAGATCTCATTCCTTCAAGGAACATCCTTGAGAGTTGTCCCCAACAAGGGGAGAACATTGCCATTCAGCCATACTGACTAACAGAGCAAGCTCAAAGTAGGCTCACTTATGGGATAGAACTGGTTGGCTCATTTTTTAATTGCATAGAATAAGAGAAGTATGCAAAAAGGCTCCTTACAGTCACAACTTATTTGTGTTCGCTGTGTCACTTTGATCCCTGTGGGTTTCCTAGAGGAGTTCTTGAGTCAGACCGTTACATCTCTTGGAGTTTGTATCAAACTGCTACTGTTTTGGTCAATGGGAGAGGTGGTCAAGTACATCCATGACATCCTCCCAGGATAACTGTACCTACTTCCACTGCATGTGCATTTCCTTCTCGCCCTTTATTTTGACCAGCAGGTCTTGACTCAGTCATGCTGACTCTTAGCTTCCTTTCCTGATTTCTTATACCTCGGGATAGAGAGCTTCTGTACTTTATAGAAGGCACCCTTAAAGATCTGTCAGCTCAGTTCTGCTGCCTGGTCTCTGAGGGTAGGGCAGTTTCCCAGGGGGCCTTGAAGATCTGGAAGTTTGCTTTCCTAAGAAGTCCTGACTTTTCTCTTTGACTCACCTATATCCCTCAGGACTGCAGCTCCCACCAGTGCATGACCACTGCAACTCAGGGTACCTCCAGTCTTGTCATCACCTATTAGCTCATTTGCACTGGTGACTATCAGGTCCAGTATTACTTTACCTCTTGTAGAATTGTCTTTTATCTGGCTTATGCGGTTATCCTCAGTGCATTCTCTCTCAGAGTCTGCTGAATTGCTTACAGCACACCCTGCTGCTTTTCCACCAAGTATCAGGGCGGCTGGAGTCACCCAGCAGGGTAAGAGCTTGTGAGGGTGATGCCTCTTATAGCTGGAGTAAGAAGGATACATCAATAGACTCCCCTTGACTGGGTGGCCTGTAGTAGACACCAACCACAAGTTTTTCTTTCTTTCCTTTGTCTCTAATACTTACCCATAAGTTTTCAACCTGCTTGAGGCTATCCTTCAGAGACAACTCTTCACATTCTACCCTTCCTGATGTAGGAAAATCCTCCGCCCCTCCTTCCTCACCTGTCCCTTCTGAACAGTCTGTGGCCGTTCACAGCCACACTCCAGTCATGGGGTTCATCCCACCAACTTTACATAATGGCAACCATGTAGCACCTTTCTAGAAGTGTGGTGGCTTCCAACTCCTCCTCTTTGTCACATATGTTCCATTGTAGAGGCACTTCAGTTGAGTTGTTGGCTGTGTCACTTTAAAGGAACACCCCTTAATTCCATGGGGATATTTCACCAATGATTCCTTGTTAGCTGCTATTAAACTACTGCTCTGCCCTCTACCAGAACATAGCTCCTGGTATGAATGAACTCTGTCGGGGCAGGTAATTCAATGTTGCTTTTTGCCATGGAAATACAATGTGACAATACTGCTCCTAAGACAAATACTATTCCCTGAGTATACTCTGCTGCAAGTTATAATTCACACATTTCAACCAGTCATGCACTGGGGGAAGTTGAAGCGAAACTTGTACAGGAAATCAACCATAATGGGGTAAATTCTGTGCTATTCGGTATTAAGAACTGGAAAATGAATCCCATGTACATTTTCATACTTCTTACACGTGAAGGCTTTTACATAGCAAATTACAATGACATGAAAGGAAGGCTACTGTATTCATAATGTGCAAACACATTGTCATATAAATTACCCTCTAAACATAGGTACTGTGGTTGCACTAAAACTGTGATACAATTAGTTTCAAAACATTGGTTAAGATGAAATAATTGTGCAAGGCAGTAACTTATGTACTGACACATAATGCTCCATTGAAATACAAGAATATATTAAATACAGTGTTTACTATTATTGCTAGGCCTATTACTAATTTAAGGTGACATTTATAATTAATACTGTTAGATTTCACGTCTTGGAATAATACATGATGCTCCTCAGATAAACAATCTGTCTATATCCTATTTACAGAAATCAGTAAGTTAGTTGTAAACTTACTGTTTACAGCAGTAAAAAAACCCTTAAAGCTTCATGGTATAAATGGAGGGGTAGCCTATGTTTTACTTTCAAGAAGTCCTTTGCATTACATTTCAGAGATTCATTTAAGAAAAAGATGATCTCTCAACATTTTAAACTTTTATTTTATTTATTCTTTCCATTCAGGTTTAAAAGCATAGGCTAGACTTCTGAAGGGATCTTTCACAGAAGTTTCTAATTCATCATATTGAGATGTTGTAGAGCTCACAAAGCTTGAATGTTGACTTTCTTCAAAAATATGGAAATGTGGTGTGTAATAGTGTAGAGACTGACTCTGCTTCTATTGTTGTCTTAAACATCATCTGATTCTACTTGTATTATCTTAAACATTGTCTGACTCAACTTGTATTGTTGTCTTTAACAACTTTTTGAGTGCTGTGGCTCCTGAAGGGCTGATTATGCTACTGCAGAGGAGAAGGAAGAGATGATGCAGCAGCAGGTGCTTCTCTCCCCTCCCCGACCCCTGACTGCACATGAAGGTCCAAAGTGTTCAGCAAGAGGTTATTCTGGCAAGGGTCTGTTGAATCACCAGTGACCCTGGAGCCCCAGCCCCAATTCCAGAACCTTCCCAAGGAAGCTTCTGGCACATGTGCCAATTCAAGAACTTTCACAGCAAGACCACCCCTCATGCTAATGGAGAGGGCAAAGACGTGTTATGAATAGAAGCCCACCAAGAGGGAAGGGGTGTGTGCCCACCAGCCCATGGAATCCACACGAAGATGTGCTGCAAAAGAATTACAGGACCATGATCACGCAGAAACTTTTACTGCATGTTGCCTGCTAGATCCAGATGGGTCCCACCTAAGCAAAAAGGGCAAAAGTATTCTAGCCCGGGAGTTGGCAGGGCTCATTAAGAGGGCTTTAAACTACACCTGAAGGGGGAGGGGGATGGAACCGGGCTCACCAGTGATGTGACTGTAGTGAGTGAGTCATCATCAAGGGTGAAGTCAGTAACCCAACTTAAGTGCATGTACACTAATGCACACAGTATGGGCAATAAACACGAGGGGCTGGAAGCCCAAGTCCTAGGAGAGCTATGATATAGTTGCTATCACGGAAACATGGTGGAACGACTCTCATAACTGGAGTGCTGTCATGGAAGACTACTTCAGGAGAGACAGGCGTGAGAGAAGGTGTGGAGGGGTGGCCCTGTATACAAAGGAAACACTTGATGCCGTAGAAGTTGAGATTAGTGATGACCATATTGAGTGCCTATGGGTAAGAGTCAGAGGAGCAATCAAGACTGACATCCTGTTTGGAGTATGTTAAAGACCACCCAATCAAGAGGAAGAGGTGGATCTATTGTTGTTTAAGCAGCTGGAAGTTGCCTCAAAATCGACTCCCCTTGTTCTTTCAGGAGACTTTAATCTCCCAGATATCTACTGGGAACTTAACACGGCCAAGAGGAGGCAGTTCAGAAGGTACTTGGAATGTATTGAGGATTGTTTTCTGTCACAGTGGTGAGTGAGCCTACCAGGGGTGAGGCTCTCCTTGACCTGCTGTTTACAAATACAAAAGGGCTGGTGGGTGATGTTGTGGTCAGAGGCTGTCTGGGATACCGTGACCATGAGATAATCGAATTCTCCATAAACAATGAAACAAGGAAGGGCATGAATAGGACGTTCACACTGGAATTTTGGCAGGCAGATTTCAGATTATTTAAGGAACTAGTCAGGGGAGTACCCTGGGAAATAGCCCTTAAAAACAAGGGGGTCCAGGAAGGCTGGAGTTACTTCAAGAACTACATCTTGAAAGCACAGGAGCAGGCTGTCCGGATGTGTCATAAGATGAACTGTAGGGGCAGACAGCCGGCCTGGATGAGTAAGGAGCCCAGAGAGTGATAGTGAACGGTGTCTCATCCAGTTGGTGGCTGGTCACTAGTTGTATCCCCCAGAGGTCGGTGTTGGGCCCAGTCCCATTTAAAATCTTTGTTGATGATCTGGATGACAGGATTGAATCCATCATTAGCAAGTTTGCAGACAATACCAAGCTGGGACAAAGTGTCGATCTGCTGGAGGGTAGGAGGGCCCTACAGAGGGACGCTGGCAGACTGGAGAGATGGGCTGATTCCAAGTTGAACAAGTCCAAGTGCCGGGTTCTACACTTTGGACAAAACAACCCCATGCAGAACTATAGGCTGGGGACAGAATGGCTGGAGAGTAGTCAACTTGAAAGAGACTTGGGAGTGATGGTGGACAGGAAACTCAACATGAGCCAGCAGTGTGCCCAAGTGGCCAAGATGGCCAGTGGTATCTTCGCCTGCATCAGTAATGGTGTGGTCAGTAGGACTAGAGAAGTTATCATCCCCTTATACTTGGCACTGGTCAGGCCTCACCTTGAGTACTGTGTTGAGTTCTGGGCCCCTCAGGTTAAGAGAGATGTCGAGATGCTGGAGTGTGTCCAGAGGAGAGCAACGAAGATGGTGAAGGGGCTGGAGCACAAGCCTTATGAAGAGCAACTGAGGGAGCTGGAGTTGTTTAGCCTGGAGAAGAGAAGGCTCAGGAGAGACTTTATTGCTCTCTATAACTACCTAAAAGGAGGTTGTAGGCAGACAGGGGTTGATCTCTTCTTTCAGGCAACCAGTGACAGAACAGGAGGACATGGTCTCAATCTTCATTAGGGGAGGTTTAGGCTTGATATTAGGAAAAAAACATTGGCCAATGGAATGTGTTGCCTAGGGAGGTGGTGGAGTCATCGTTCCTGGAGGTGTTTAAAAACATATTGGATGAGGCACTTAGTGACATGGTTTAAATGATGAGTGGGTGCTAGTGTTGGGTCATAGGTTGGACTAGATGATCTCAGAGGTCAACCTTGTGATACTGTGATACTGTGATACTGTGAACATGTGCCCCTGAAGACTGTGTTTTCCATAGGCCTATATTCCTCTCCCCCCTGCTAGTCTTATTTCTCTCTCTCTCCCCTTTTTCTCTTTTTTCCATGGCACTACTGTACATTGGATCAGATCCAGGTTGTGTTGTTTTGACCAGTTGCCTTGAGGGTATCAGATTGTTATATCAACAGATTGGGATCTGTTTTTGCAACTTTTGGGAAGCTTCAATTCAGAGTGCACCTGAGTGTTTGATTCGATATTTTGTCTGTATCCAAAATACTGATTTGTTATTTTGGCTGTGTCTAAAACAAACACTGATTCAATATTTTGCTCATGCCCAAAATATTGATTTACTCTTTTAGCTGTGCCCAAAGTAAACACAGATTTGTAGTTTTGGCTGTGCCGAAAATAAACACACTTTGAATTTACCCTGGGAGATTTATCAGTCTCCAATTCACTACACAGACATCAAAGGTCCCTTCCCTCTCTGTCTAAGCAGGTCTTGGGTTGGGGGGGGGACTCGGGGGTGGGAGTGGGCCCTGACAGATAGTAAAGTTGACTTCCATTGGAGTGCTTAAATATGGTATTCTATTAATATTTTATACACCAGCTCTGGTATTTTCTTTTTCATCAGTATTTTGATGATCACTAAAATGTACCTCTAGCCTCTACTTTTGAATCAACAATATTACCACAATGATTCAAAGAATCTGTTTCTAAACTTCTCTAATCTTGTGCTGCATTGCATGTAATGTTTATTACTTTGAATGCAATGAATGGAAAACATCAGTCTTATTTTAGAAGAGACAGATGGTGACTCTAAACACTGCCTTCCACCCTACATTTCAGGGTAGGTCTTTTGCAGGATGTGACTTGAACTGTGGTTATTACTCATTCTTGAGCATTGGAAGACCTCATTGCACTACAGAAGAGAAAAAAGACCAGCAATGAATTTCAAGTAGAACCTCTTGAAGAAATCCAAATACTGTAATGTGTTTTCCATCCCATTCCTGCTAAACTGTTGTGTCTCTGAGTTGTCTGTAGTGCCATTCAACATTTAGAGCTGAGACTCAAAGCATTCATTAAAAGACAAAAATCCAGCTGGAAGTGATAATTTAATTCCAGAGAATTTAATACCATTTTACCTTTTGTTATCCAGAAGAAATAAAATGCATTGTCATATGCCTAAATCATACTAGTTAATATAAAAAGTAAATATCCTTGAAATAATAATCAATATAGAAATTTTACAGCATTCACTTCCTTATATATTTTATAATAAAAAAGAATCATTTTTTTTTACAGTAATGTTGTTGTACTGGTTTGTACTGTTTTATATAAAGTATTATACTGGTTTCACGTGTGTGAAGTTATTTAGACTTCTAAATACAATATTGACAAACTTGACAGATCTGAATCTTGAAAAAAAATGCTCTACCTTGAAGAAAAAGAAATACATACCACTAAAAATTTATTTATTTATTTTATTATAGAAACAACATTTCGCTAATTGGTATGCTCACATTAAGTATTTAAGATGATAATTAATTGTTTTCTGTACTCTTAATTGAAACATTACAACATTCTTGCTTACTATTTAATTATAAATCATATTAATTATATATTAAGGTCTTCGCTGTTTATATAGTCAAGCCTCATCTTTGAAGGGAATTCAGTGGTAAACAAGCCAAGGCTCAACAGAGCATTCTGTCATGAAGTTACAGCATCAACAGTGTTGTTCTGACTTCCTGTGATTTGCATGGGCTAAGCATGGATCAGTGAACAACTTTATGGGAATCCAGACTGCCATATTCAGATGAGTCACAAGAACAGGCGCCTCTCAATATTCAGAATGTGTAACGTGTACTTGCCCAGACACAGACAATGTGTAACCATACAGAAAGATGTTATATTAACAACTACCATGGAACATCCTTAATGCATAATAAGGGCAGGGTACCAATTGGAAAAGAAATAAATTACTTGACATAAATTTCTTATGGTATGGCCTATTTAAAATATTTTGCCCTTCTGGGATTTATTAATTTTGATAATTTCTTTTCCAGCTATATATTGAATTCTCCTATAAAGGTGGAAATGAGTAGCCTGGAACTGACAATAAGTGAGAGTTAAAGGAAAAACAAACAAGCAAAAAAAAACTGACAACATCCAAGCTCACAGAGATCTCCTGGCAAGATGCAGGCTTTATGAGGGGTAAAATTTAGAAATATTCTAGCAGAAAAAAAAATATTTAAATTACTTGTTGATGATTTAGGTATCACAGTAAAAATATTATTTTTAATTAATTCAGGCATTCAGAGTGTGCCGCCCTGAAGTTAACTTTGTGTCATACTTGAATCAATGTAAGACTATATAAGGGAAAAATTCTATTTTCTCAGTTCTATTGCTGATTTTTTTTCAGCTTTTACAATGTGTGTACAATCTTTTGGTTTTGTATTTTAATTCCTATAGTTTCTGATCTCTTTTCAAATATAACAAGATATCAGTCCTAGACTAAACATGTTAAGATTCCTTTTCCCTCAGAGATCCCTTCAATTCTGCTAATATTTTTCTGCATGTTTGGATCTCAGTATTTTTGTCACCTCTGCCAGGAGACAGGGGAGTAGGTGGAACTGGAAGACTTGTTAGCTAGATAAGATTTGACTGAATTCCAATGCAGAGCCAATTCCCTGTTTCTTCCTATGGCTGGGGAAATATGATACATTAACTGATATTGCAATGGTATGTGCACAAACCCTTAAATACTTTCCTTAAACTCACAAGAGAAGCAGTTCCCAAAGTCATCTCCTAATACTATGAAAATACAAACCCACTAGGAAAAAATACCTAAGAAACAAACTGAAAATAAAAGTTGTTTTAATTTACACACTAATTTTACAACTGCTAATGTGTGTGAAATTCAGGCTTTACCTGGAAGATTAGTGGTATTTTGCTACCTACTTTGTTAAGATCAGGGTTATACCTCTTATTCATGATTGAAAGGAAATTTTGGAATTCAATTTGAATGATGTCTTCCACTGAAATGCAAGTTCAACTAATTTTGGGTAGATTGTCCCTCAGGTGTGGCTAAATAATTACTGTCAGAATTCAACACAATTTCAAGGAATCTGATGAAATTACATAATTCATTATGTAAGATCAATTGTACTATATATCTGGCAAACCAGGAACATAGATTCAAAGAACATGGTTATCGAAAAGAATGCTGTTCCTCAGTCAGATTTACGTCGTGTAGCTGTCCACTGGAAGGGCTGAGGGTTGCCTTCTGGAGCAGGCATGATCCCTTTCTCATTGTCATGCCTGTCTCAGTGACCAGATTTGAGAACCTCATTGGCAGGGATGCAGGAAGGCAGAAAGAGGCAGGTAAAAGTATTTTAGGAATAATGTTAACATCCTGGGTAAATTCTTCTTTGATGAAATTACATGTTACGGCAGAAGTTCACCCAAACTGCTATAAGGATCTGATTGACTAAAAAATAATGCTAAACTTGGCACCAAAATTATATGCAGTAAATCAGGAATTCTTCTATTAATTTCAAGGTCTCTCTGTCCCACAGATTATAGTGTGGTAAGTGTGGATTTACATTACGCCAACTACTCTGTTATAATATCTCTATGCATCCTTTTATTCCATGGAAAAAAGTGCAGCAGAATATCCATCAGCCAAAAGGAGGAAAATTACTCTGCCTCACATTTGCTATAAGAAGATGAACCACAGAAGTTGTTACTTTGCATTAATAGCTAGACAGACACAAATTCACTACTTGCTTTACTCACAGTGTCTTTCTTTAACATTAGTTCCTGTGAGGTTATGAATGGGCTTTCTCATACTTATATAACTACAGGGATTTACATTTTGGTTTATTATGGGTACGTTTCAACAGATTCTACATCAACTGCACTGAGTAACCTGGAGTTAATGAAAATGAGACTGAAATTCAATCCTTTTTGTATATAAAGTATTGAAAGTGATGGGTATTGAACTCCATCAGGGACTTGCTACTGCAGTACTATTGTACTGGAGAATATTTCTCAGTCATATTATGCAATGTATTTAACCTGTCGTTAGACACAATATCTTTCAAGAGTATTTAGAAATTACTAAA
Source organism: Tapera naevia (assembly GCA_033556795.1). Lineage (NCBI taxonomy): Eukaryota > Metazoa > Chordata > Aves > Cuculiformes > Neomorphidae > Tapera > Tapera naevia. The sequence goes on along the minus strand of JAUMJJ010000014.1, from coordinate 1,807,314 downwards.
AACTGATTTATTTAAAACACTAAACAATAGAAAAAATTAGACGGAACTTCAAATATATTAATATGAATTCTGATTACATACGTATGGCAGGTTTTCTGTTCTCCCTTAGAATATTTCTGTAATCACAGGCGACTAGGATTCCAGGTAGCAGATCTTTTCCTACCTGTAGCTCTATAGCTGTATTTGTGATATGAGTCTTTCTGCCTCTTCTATAGCTGAGTTAATAAAAGTCTGTAGAAAATAAAGTTCTGACACTGAAATTATCTAAAAAAACTCTTGAAGACTGCATCATCAAAATGGTTTTATCACCAAATCTGGGGTTTTTTTGTTCAAACTCTCAAGCTCAAATATAAATATACAAAACTGTTTCACTACATGAATCTAAATATTTCTCTATTTTACTACAAACCTATATGAATTATGACATGAAAAATTATGCTTCAGAGCACTAATTCTTACAATGTCTTTTTAGTTTTATTTTACAAAACCAATTCAAGAAACATACATTTTTGCCTCAAGAAAACAGTGAAACTCTACTTTCCTGAAATTAGTATGAGTACAGAATGATAACTGTCTTTACATGTCACAATGTATGGCAGATACAAATGACATCAGTTTTGTAAATAAAAGGGATCACTAGAGACTGATCTGAGAAAATATGTTAGCCAGAATAAGTCATGATAATGATTAACCAGTTATTCAAACCCAGTTTCATGGACTAGAATATGGTTTCCACTGTGCAACTTTGAGGACACACGTTAATTTTGAAGTTGTATTCACAATGGTGTTTAATAGTATTTAATTATTTTTTTCTTTCTTTGTAATCATCACTGTGCAATCAAATATACATTGTTCCATTATTACAATCTCCTTACATAGTCTTTCGGAAACAATATACAGCCATGGAACTCGCAATATGAGAACAGCTATCACATTGCATGTTATGGTAGGTATTCTCCACGAAAGTCAGAGTAGAAAACAAATATTCTTAACTCTGGTTTGTCTGATGCTGCTATAAGGCTGTGAACCAGATACCACATTTGCTGAATCGCTTTTTGTCATCGGTAGAATATACAATTTGGTGAAGAAGGCTGTGATATTCTCTGAGGTCATGTGATAGTAAACCTCGGGTGAGTGTCCCTGCCACAAAACCATCTCCACAGTCCTGAGATGTGCTGGGGTGCACTTGAACCTTCAACTTCACTATTATTCCTACTATTAGGCAGCAGAGAAGGAAGGGTGTAGAAAAGAAGTTCTCTGAAACTTGGCTTCCAGGCCACAGTCTGCCAGGCTCCACTTAATCATGAGGTCCAACAGTTCAGTCTTAACAATTAGAGCAAAGCACGGTGAATTTGTTTAAGGAAAAAAAAAACAAAGAGGCTGAATTTAAAGAGCAATACTGTTAATATTCAGTAATTTCGGTAGAGAAGTTAAAGAGAACTACAAGTAAATGAAGAGGATATAATATAAATCTGAATTTACACAATAGATGCCTATGTCACACACAGAATCATAGAGGGAAAGAAGAAAGAAGAGTATTTACTGTCTAAGAGAGAACAAGCTGTGAAAAAGAAAAGACAACTGCCAAATAAACTCTTCAGGGCTGTAAATATATGTCTTTGTCAAATTTACAACTGTTCATAGAGGAAAAGTATGATGAAAAAATTCATCAGCAAACAGAAACACTCCAGAGAAGAACATTAGTAGTCAGTAGATAATCTTGACACATAAATGTGCATATTATAGGCAGAAAGTAAAGAACCTTAAGTTTTCAAACCAGAAGTCTGACACACATAACAATTTTTATATTACATTTTCAATCTTTAGTTATACTGAGATTTTTTTTTTGCCCCTCAAGTCACTTCAGTGGCTATCAGCTGCCACAAAATCTCTAGGGTTGAATTTCAGTGCAGGTAACAAACCAATCTATGTCAAGGCCATCAGAATCTAGATTGTTGCTGGTTTTTATTGCAGAGTTCTAGAAGGCAGAATATAGAGATACTCCAATGCTGCTGACATTTGTGCAGGCAATAGATTCTTGGAAAACCCTAGGAAGCCCCAAAGTGGCTTAAAGCCAGCCTTGTTATTTCTTGAAACCCTTGATCTGATCACAAGAACAGTGTGAAAATATGACCCATTTTTTTCCCTGAAGAAATATTTGGCTACAGTTTTCTTATCAGTTACTCAAGGAATTAACTATATCCCTGTACTATTATAAGAAAAGGGGGATCTCTGTTACCCAGATTCTCAGTACCAACAGATGCTACATATTACTTATGATGACAGAAGGTTATTAACTCTATTTTTTGTGTTATTTCTTGATAAAGTGGTTGCTCCAATTTATAAATGAAGTAGTTTTAAGGTGTTTTTGTTTATTCATTTTGCATACTATTTTGGTATTTTAAAGTAATCTTGTAAGTGCGTTTACTAAACAGCAATACCTCTTTACGCTTGACAAGAGGGCTTACCGTAAATGAGAATCATATGGGGTGTAAGGGTAGCATAAATTGATGAAATATCACATAGAATAAATGCAGTAAAAGATATGCTTTAGAAAGACAAAGAAGTTTGAGTGAAAGTTTTATCTGAAAAAAAAGTAGTATTCTGGCCAATAAATTGGAAGGATTATTAGTTCATTTTTATTTTCTGACCGTTTTGTTGCCCTGGATTTGTTGCTGTTCACATCTGAACTATCTGCAAAGTACTTTCTATCACTTGACTGTTGTAATCCACTAGTACCCCAAAGGAGGTTTTTGTGTTTTTGAGAATTGTGTGTGTGACCACTTTAATGCTGTAGAATTCCAAAATGCCATGCATTCATCCGGAAACATAAATAATGATGCCTACAGAGGCAGAAGAATTGACAAGAAATTTCTACAGATCTACTCACAACACAAACATCAAAACATATGCTTCATTTGATGGAAACTAATAGTAAAGAAAAAAAAGAATAGGAAGCATCTTTAGGGTGTGTCAGAAATATCAGCTCTGTATATCCTATATCTACAATAAGCCTATAGACTCTACAAACCGAACTATAGATGAACAAATACATTTTACACAGATGTAGAGAGGAAACCATTATTATGGTGAATACCAGTGATTCTGTGACAGACAACAATCCTGGTTTTATGCTGTATCACAAGGAGAATTTTAATGGATTATAGATTGCAAGAGCTAGAGGCATTCAATGAAGCTGTCAAGGGTGTCGGGGGCGGGGCGGGGGAATAAAAGAAAATATATGCATATAAATATTTATGCATCTACAAGGACAGTTTGAATCACCTGCTGTTCTCCTCCCAGATCTTGTTAGTCCATTGTCCATACTTCATGCATGCTAGACTGCTCCTAGCACAAACAAAACCGTCTCTTCCCAAACAGTGTTTGGCAGTGGTTCGGCAATTATATCACTTTATTGACCAGTTTAGTAAGTAGTAGGGACATGACTGTGCTATGTGGTTTCTTTTCTCCACATCAGTTATATTGCAACAAACATTACATTTCACACATCTTTATATCCTTTCAGGTGTGTCTGTGCTTGTGTTTTTCTCATCCTATCACAGTACGAGTTAACACATTTCCTGGCATTATTGGTTATTAATATGTTTTTTTCATAATGTACCCAAAACAAATTTGAAAACCCTAAAAATTATACATATTGTATATCCATAGCAGTAAATAAAGAATAAGATAATCCGTTACAATTGATGTCATGTGCTTCCAGCTGTTTAAGTTTATAAAAGAGGAAGCCATGTTTCCAAGAGTCTCCCTAGTCATATTCAGAGAGTTGGATAGGGTTTTTTTTTTGTTCACTTTGTCACTTTTTAATTAGTTTGTTTGTTGGGTGTTCAACAGAGCCTCAGGAATTTCCCTATGAAATTAAAATAAAAACCTTAAAAGTAACTTACATTAAGAAGCTGAGAACTGGTAGGATCACATAACATACTTGAAGAAAAGCAGTATTGTATGTTTGTTGGAGAAGGTAAGCATGACTAGGAAAAAGGACTGAGTTTGAAATGCAGTCATCCACACTTGTAAATTCATAAATCTTTACATTATCACACGATTTTAATCTCTAAATTTTAGGATTTTACCCATACTTCTCAGTTACCTTAGGCCAAGGACCATTCCCAATAAAAAGCACAGTTAGCCAAGTTTTCTGGAGAGTAAGAGAGTTTCAGCATACAGACATAAATTTCACTATGACAGTTGGCCAGATAACCCGGGAAGGATCCCTGGTTAGTTTAATTTACTGGCAAAGCTTCATTGCTACTAGAGAAATGCTTGACTAATTCTAAAAACTCTACTTTCGCGGGAGTTTTCATACTGAGAGCTGTAATTTTTTCATCCCATTAATGTCCATAGCTGCTCAAATTTGGTAGAAGGTCTATAGAGGTGTTATTACAAGGCCTGAGAACAGAAACAGAAGCATACTGTTCTTAGGATAACAGAGATTTCCAACAGTGTCATCTTGGGAAAATCAGACTGTGCTGCTAATACCTAGCAATCCACAGGACTTTCAGATTATTCATTACAGGTGAAGACTATACAGACTTCTTATACCTTGTCACATGCAGACGATCAACATATAAAAGGAAGAAAGATAATGTTATTAAATTTCTTGCACTACAAAATAAATAAATGCAGAAAGGGGAAAAAGTCAATACAGAGCAAAATTTCGTTCCCTAGGTCACATTTCTGTCATGAAACTGCTACATGTAAGAGACTCTACTTAAATGCAGCTTGGTAGATTTTGTAATTCAACTTGTAATATTCCCCAGAGAAAGCAAATACATTATAAATCAGGGTGCTGTGAATTTTTAAGGGGTTTTTTGGTAGGTACTTTTATTTTTTCTCTGTTTGTTTTGGGGTTTTGTTTCTTTTTTTTTTTTTGTGTTTAAGTATTTTCTCTTTACAAAAATTTCTCAAAATAAAAAAAAAATAAAGTCCTCTAACTTCTATAGCAATGACATCTGAGATTCACTTCACTATTTTTTTTCACTATTATTCTTTTCAGTTATTGTGTGTTTGATACATTTAGTTAAACTCGAACAGCAAAGAACAAAATATGTTTAAGGCAGGTTCTGACCCTTGCTTTTCACACTGCCTTGACAGATGAGAATCAGAAAAAGATATATGGAAAATAGGCTGACAAGCCACAAAATATCCCAAAGCTTTCCTGAAGCATACCTGGGAAGCTAAGGAAATTGATCCTTTGAAAACAAAGAAAAAGCTGTAATACCACAGGCAAGCAAAAGAGAAGTGTGAGGAAGAATATGGGAACGATTGGAGATAGAACACTAAGAGTAACAAGATGACATTAATATATAGTGCTTATTGATTTATTTTTTCTTATTGTTAACACATTTTTAATGTTGGAAGGATATAAACTGCTGTAGTTCTCTAAGAATTTTTTTCTGATTAAAAACCACAAAAGCAGTTCTCTTTCTTAACATTTCTAACCAAACTCAGTAATGAAACCTATTCCATGCCTGTCAGGATTTTCATTTGAGGTAAGATTCCTGATGCAAAAAAAATGTTCTAGAGACAGTCCATGATTCAAATTCCATGTTTGAATGGAAATAAACCACATTTTATTACAAATATATTCAGATGTTGAATTATTAATTGAAAGTTTGATGGTCAAGTGTCTTGTAACCTTCTGACATCTATAAAAACTCTACAGTATTTTTCAGCACATCTTGAAGTGATTGAGACATTGATTCTAACAGCAAAATAATCTTAAGCAGATTTGAACAAAAATTTAAAAATAATTATTACCCTGTTAGCATGTATTGTGGTCAGGAGGGGAAAATATAATCAACTTACAAAAACTAAAATCTGCTATTCATAAATTATCAAAACCCCTTACAATATTTAGATCAAATACTGTTAAAAGTAACTTTTCAGGTCTGTTTGGATCCTTGTGCATTTTACCTTTACTATGATGCTTATTCATAATAAAAGAGAAATATTTTTTTTTTCTATAAAATTTAATTCTTTTTTAAAAAAGAGAGAAATTGATCTCTACGAAGCCCTTACATCTGACATATTCAGGGAGGTGGTTGAGTCACCATCCCTGGAGGTATTTAGAAGAAGAATCGATGAGTTTTTGAGGGACATGGTTTAGCGGATCATGGATGCTGTTGGTCTCAATGATCTCCAAGGTCTTTTCCAACTAGAAGATTCTATGATTCTATATATAGCAAGCTGCATATGCTTTTCCCACCATTGGAAAGAAAGAATTAATATTTGCAACAGAAAAACGGCCAGCAGGGGAACATTGCATTATATAATGGAATTTTCCTCATCTTTCTTTTCCAGATACTTTCAGATTTGGTTTCAGCTATCAATCAAATTCTGTCTCTAAGATTAAAAAACAACAGTCAGACAAGAAATGTATTGGTTTTTAACAGTTCTAGTTTAATGATTTAGTCCCAAAATGATCTTTCTACTTACTCGCAGAAGGGGGACCTGTGATTAAAACATTTAGCCAGCATTCAGGAGTCGTAGGGGTTCAACACTCGACATTGCTCCATCCATCTGTGTGAACCCTGGGAAGTCATGTAGGTCTGGACAAATTCTCAAATATATCTTTGCATTCATTTTGTAGCCAAGCTTCTCAGATGTGTGAAGGTGAGCGTGTACTTAAAGGTTTCACTGCTTCATGGTTATGTCTGCTTGCAGTTCAGATCCTGAACTAAAACTGAAGAGGAGCAAGAATATATATATATTCAATATATATATATATCCAAGAATAAGTCTCTTAATACTTGTTCAGTTACTTCAGTGACAGAACACTTACATAATGGAAGAGGGCACAAAGTGGACAAAAAAAATGCCACAATAGTGGCTTCTTTATTGGGACTTGTCAGATTCTCAATAAGAATTAAGGTCATGAAGATAGATTCTTATGAACCTTGTGTTTTTTAATGTCTCTAAAAGATCTAGGAAGTTAAATGCCTTTACTATTTTATGGGTCAAAATTTTCCGTGCTCAGGGCAGCAAGGTGGTGCCAATTCCCAGAATGAGTACATATGCCATTGCAATCGGTTCTGAAACAAAGAACAGTTTTTTCTCAATTAAAACTGAACTCCATCTATACTCAACAGTATGTGGGGCACTACGATGTTCATAAGTTTTGTTCTTTTTTTGCTGTTTTCTGTTCTAAGCAATGAATTGACCTTTTGTTCAGTGTTTGCTTTGAATTCTTGATTAGAGAAGTAGGAGTGTTGTTATCATCTTGAATTCTACTTCATCCTGGATCTAATATACTGTGGACCCAAAATTAAGATGTTTGTTTTTCTTCCTTAAAACATTTGTCAATAGAATGAAGGGCTGAGGGGTCCTGCAATTTGTACACCTCCCAGGTATGTATGTATTAGGTACCTGGAAGCTGCTTGCTTTTATATGTGCGCTTTGCATATTTGGGTCAAGGAGATTTGAAAGTTAAGTTAGAAAGAAAAGAAATAGCTTATGAAATTCAGATACGCTATGTTTTCTCCTATAAAGTTCGTATCATTGTTCTAGTAAATTTATTTCCTATATATGCTATGCAGAATTTCTAATAAAAAAAATCCAAGACCTAACTATAGCCATCTAGGCCAAAAAGCTTATTAAATGTGAGTATGTGATGGACCTGGGGAAAATTACTTTGGGGAGGTTTTCAATTGTGCATTTCTTTCATAGAAAACACAGCACATTTGTGTTTCTGAGATCTGACAGATACATTTACTTATTGTGAATGATGCTTTTAAAATTGCAAGCTAGATTGCTCAGTAGTGTAGGGAATGGCATTGTACAGAGCAGTCAAGCATAAAGAAAACAAATGTAATGAAAATAAAAATGCTAGCCAATGCTGCTTTGCAAATCTCCCCTAAAGAGTACAAATAGTTTTTAGAATATTGTAAGACTTTGCAGGGCAAACTAAACAGAATAATCTTGACAATCCAGTTCCTTTATTTTCATAGACTTAGAAGAGGGAGGTCTGTTGTGTTCTTACTTACCTATATTTATTCAAAACTTTTTCAATTTTAGTATTCGACTCCTTTCAGTTATGACTTCAATTGACTCACCGTTGCCAGTATTAACAGCTGACAAGGTTACTGTATTTTATCTGAACACTTTTTACCACATTTTTCTGTTGCCTATGAAGCAAAAACTCCAAGATCTTACTGTAGCAGTGTTGCTACAGACAGATCCACAACATCCAGTGGGCGGAATGACTTTAGCACACTACAGAATCAGTTCATTTGTCCTTGAAGTTGTAGGATTTTAGCAGAATGAAGACATATTGCTGTATATCTCCGTAAGAGAAACTTAGGAAAAATGTAACAGTTGAAATGATGATAATACTAATGACAATTATGCCTTCATTCATTGCACCTATTTGCACTTAAATAATTTGAAAGCTGTGGTTGGATTAGTGCAACCCTCTATAGCTGCTTACGTACATTACGGAAAGACCAAATACTTTTTGACTTTTTATTACTGTAATTTAGAAAGAAAGTAATAAAATTATCTTATAAGGCACTTGTATGTTACTGATGACCAGAAAGTGAAAAGAAAAGCTAAAGACAAACACACTGAAGTATCCTTTGCCCATAAACTCAAAACAGAAGAGAAGGGAACACTTAATTTTTTAAAAATTATACTTAAGGTGTAGAGAGAACTTAAAAGAAGGAAAAGTGCAACCCATAAGAATAACTTATATTTAAGTAATGTTCACCTCCCTATTTGCTGATCACAAGCTTGTGATACTGGCAACAGATTTATTATAAATTTAAAATAGTGAATTTTCTTTATTGTTGTAGAAACTTAAATTTCTTACTAACACTGTGTTCAAATTCACAGGGAATTTTGGTCATGCAAATAATTTAGCATCAAACCCTACATGGGATTGCCCACATAGAATCAGCCTTCACATCCTGGAGTCCATTTCAGGTACTATAGACTTTTCCCAGAGTATGAACAAAGGAATTCTCAGATCACTTATCAGAACACCAACTTGGCTGTTGGAACAAAAAGTTCCTTCACAGATTATGGGTCATTCACATAAAATGGCTTTTTAAGGCAACGGAGAATTTTGAATGGACAGATCAAGCCTCGATTCATACGTAATATTACTTGCAAAATATATCTGTAAGTGTCTGGATCCACAGTTAATAGCTATTTTTTCCTGTCTATATATATAGCTTGTGATAATCTACTATGGCAACCCGTTGCTTAGTGTGGCTAGCCAAAGTTATCCTGTGATTTGTAGTGTCTAACTCACCCTGAGCAAGACTGAAAAAAAACAAAAAAAAGTCCAAAACACGTTATAAACTACTATTAATATTTCTCACAATTTTTCTATTTGTTTTATTTTAATTATCTTTTCTTAATTTTACAACTTTATTTTGCACAGAGATATTTCTGGATCACAGGATGAGGTATCTTCTACACGACAACAACCATAGTATAAAAACTCACAAGTGTAGTATGGTATACCTGAGCCAAAATATATAAATGTTCTTCATGCAGGAGGGAAGAGACAGAGGAACTTTCCAGTGCTGATTTAGATGTAGATAGCTGGAAGTTGACATTGTTCTTGCTATGCTCCTGAAACACCAATACACAGGATTTTCTCCGTGCATTTTTTTCAAAGGTTCAGTATGGCAGTACTCCCTATGCTAAACTGTCTCCTCTCTTTCATCTACATCCAGTTCAATGCTACACTTTTAATCTTCAAAGCTCTGTTAGTATGGCCTTAGGGCACTTCAGTGATTGTCTGCCACAGAATGATGTGACTTCTCTAGGCAGTGGTTTAGGAAATATGGAATTCTAAAGTGCAAGGATGAATCTCAGCAGAGTAGAAATAGTGAAATTTTCTTTATTGTTGTAGAAACTTAAATTTCTTACTAACACTGTGTTCAAATTCACAGGGAATTTTGGCCAGGCAAATAATTTACTATCAAACCCCACATGGGATTGCCCACATAGAATCAGCCTTCACATCCTGGAGATTCAGAATTTTCTCTGTGTATCTGGAACTAATTTAAAGAAGAAATGAAAATGACCTATATAGACTCCAGAATTAAATGCCAAGGCTCAAGTCTTTACTCTCTCCTTTCTGACATTTAGATCTTATTTGGGGAGGATTTGTCTAGAATGTTACAGCCGCAATATTGCTGTAGGAAGTATTATGGCCGTTGTTTGTATGTTTGTTTAACATCTGACCTTAAGACATACTTTTTTAATTTTAAATTTATATCACTTGCCAAGTATTTAAACAGAAAAAATCTTCCCGCAAGAACGGAAATTATGGAATGCAGGTCTCTTATAATTACGAAGTTGAGAAGGATTTCTGAGACTACTCATCCCTACAGTGCTAGTCTTGACAGAATATTTTTTTAAAAAATAAAAAAAACCTACAGATAATTTTATCATTAAAGAAATCTAGATAGATCATACTTATAATACAGATAATAATTTTAAGGGCAACAGTATTAAACAGTGGTTAACATAAAGCTCTTCCAAGTAATCCTATTAAATATATTTTTGAATGTATTTCAGGTATTTCCTTAATAATTTCTGTAAGGGCTGAAGAAATAATGGCTACTTAAGGATTTGGCTAGAAAATTAATATTGGCACATAGCATATATTCCATGATTTCCAAAAAACAGATATTATTAACATAGTTTTAACACCGCTGATAGAGGCTGTAGCAGAGTACCTGATAAAAAATTAAAATAATATTTAAGGGAGTTTTAAGCTCAACTAGGAGACATAAGCTTGACAAGATACGGTGCAATTGACGCAAGGGTGATTCTCCAAAGCTGTGGCAAAAGGTGAATACCACAGATTTTATGTATGATATGATCTACTACAAAATGGTCCCTGATTTTCTGTAAATCAATGGAAGAAATGAAGAGTGGAGTCAATTATTGGAAAACATTATTTTCAGACTTCCCTAGAGCAGAGGTTGCACCGATAATTTGCACTACTATGCTGCTTATTCTGTCAGTATGAAAAGTAACCTAGACCTTTGGTTTAGCCTCTGGGATCACATAAGACCTTGCTAAGCATCTAAAATTTGGTTGTTATCAAGTCCACAAGTAGCAGCAGACAATACTAATACTTTTATGGCTTACAGAGGTATCAGACATCAACAGGCAGTCAGTTAAGATATTCTGTCAGTTAAGGTATTGAGGACAAGAGGTTGTGCTGTAGGTCTTGTATTTCATCAAGTTGGTCCTTGGGCAGCTCAGTGTTTGTGGGTTGGGGGAAGCCAAATTTAGACCACAAAATCATGACCACTAAAGAGGTCATAACTGCTCCTCCCAACAGTATGGTCCCAAGTGCATAATGGTGATCATTTGCATTCAAAGAGCTAACTGTATTTACAGCGTTCACGTGGCGCAGACCCCACAACTAACATAAAAATAATTTCCTCAGAAAATATTGAAAAGGGAAAATTATTTCAAAGTAATGAATGAATACTGGGATGTTAATTTATGCTCTTTTTTTTACCACTAATTAGTAATATGATTAAAGAAATTAGAGTTAATTGAAAGTAAAATTCTTCTCCTGCAAATTGTTTCATGCATCTGATAATGTGAGAAATGCCACTCAGAGAATGCCACTCAAAGACTGTTACACTCATAAAGCCTGCATGTTTATAGCCTATGCACAACATTTACAATCATCTGTCTAATATGTTTGGGTATTACAAAACATAACTCATTGGAAGAGTTACTTTTACTTGAATAACTATCTATTGCTTTTGTAAACTGTCTTCTCCTAAACTCTGACTCAGACTGATGGATGCCAAACTGTTATTTCTGAATCCAGCACTACAGCTATGTATTGAATGAGCAAGTCTTCTGTTTCCATCACTGTAAGTTTGTTTAATTGGAGCAGCATTGAGTCAAATCAAATGAGCTAGAATTAATGTTATTCTTTTTGATCAGTTAGATGGTGTTGAATGAGTCTAGGGAAGGTGAGAATGGAGAATATATTTCTTTAATAATATATGTAACAACAAAATATATCAAATCTGTTAATAGAATTCTTTTGCTTGCATGTATTAAACTAAAATAAAAGTCCTTGGGTTAAGTCAGTGAGTGCATTGTTCTGGAATATTTTGTGTGTTTCATTGTTCCCTAGACTTTCAAAAAATTAAGAAAATAGAATTTTTGTCTTGGGTCCAGTTAAGCATAATACAAAAGGAAAAGTCTCATCCTTCCATCCCCCACCCCAGTGCTTTCTGTTTTCAGATAGTTTTACTCTCTACTCATACTCACAGAGATACATGAACACATATCTGGGGAAGAGAAATCCTTTGTTGTGACTCACATCATCCACAGAAACAAGGAAAAAAATAAAAGAAGATACTGGAAGACACCGATGCAGTCATTTAGTGCATCTTGTTGCCAAAAAGAAGGATCAACCATGTAGTGTTTCTGGAGTGACTTTTGCAGCAATGTCTCCTTTCAAAATTAAGGAACCATTACTATACAGATGTCTTAAGATACCTATCTAGAAATCTGACAAAGTTAGACAAAATGGTGGGCTATTCAGTAAAACAATCTTGTCTGCCTGTAGCAGTCAATTAACTGCCTTAAAAAAGAACTATTAAAGGCAAAAACCAAAAAGATAACTGAAAACAGGGAAACGTACAGGGCAATACTCTTTCCCCAAAACAATTCATAACTGTTAAAGTTCCTTTTCTTTTATTTATTAGTAAAATTACTTATGCCACCTGGTCAATTTGTACCTTCAACAGCAATGTTATATTTGTATTTTGGATTGTTAACTTGTGGAGTTTTTTTGACCCTTTCATTGTAGCAAGATCTCACTGTGCTGCAACTGCCTCACTAATGTGTTTCACAGTCATTCTTGTTCTTTCCCAGGTAGAAATGCTCTGTTAAAAGGAGGTATTTTCAGTTACTAAAATTCTTCTACAATAAATGTCTTTCATAAAAATTAGTCATACAAAATAGTAAATTTCATTTTCTTAAAGTTAAAAATAAATCTGCATGTGACATTCCAGGTCAATTTGATCAGCATAAATGCTGCTACTAAGCCAAAAAATAGTTTGAATGTTTGATATTAAAACAAACAAAAAAGAAAAATCCAAAACACTTGCATATCAAATTATACTATATATACCATATACATATTAATAGATCTTAATATATAAAACACAAAGTTTTCAGCCTATGACACACTATGATGTTCTTTCCAGTTCCTTTTAAGCAAGTATTCAATCAATATTCAGTTTTCTATGGAGGAATGATACAAATACTGATGTAAAGCGATACATATAACTAATCTCTTCTTAAACTGAAGCAGCAAAAGCCTGTCCAGCAGGATAAAGAAAGTGATTTAAGCCCTTTGTTCCTATTCCAGTTTTGGGGCCATGTGTGGTGTGCTGCATCTAGTTGGGGCCTCCGAAAGCAAAAGACATAATGAACAAAGTGGAGGGAGTCCATCGAAGGGCTGCTAAGACAACTAAGCAGTTGGTTGTACACAGGATGTGCGGAGAAGTTGAGGGAACTTGTTTTGGTTAACCTAGAAAAGAAAACACGAAGAATAGTGGTCTAGTTATATACTATCTAAAGCAGTCTTGCAGAAGAAAGGCTCCTAGTCAGACTTGGAAAAAGGACACAAAGTTTCAGGAGCAGGATTTCCAATTGGCTCTGAAGAAAAAATAATACTGCAACTAGTGTGAATAAGCCCTGTAGCAGGTTGCCCAGAGAGGCTCTAGAGTTATCGCCCTTTGGGATATTTAAAACTTGCCTAGACACAAGCCTGAGCAACCTGATCTTACTTTGAAATTATCAATTCTTTGGCCTGGAGATTGGACCAGATGACTTAAATATTTCCCTTCATATTGAAATTATGCTGTATTTCTGGAAGTCCATTTGATTTAGATCTCTTTGTGCAAATACTTGCGATGCAGGATCTCCTAGAAAATCACTGGTATTGATCTTACACTGGCAAAGGAAAGGGTGTCAGGTATAATATTTTTGATGATTAATTTTTGCAAGACTGAAACACAGATTATATCACATGTTATGTTTATGAATATAACCAAACTCCTTGACACTATTTTCGGTTTCATTTAGAGTCTAGGAGGGTACTTCTATTGTTTTAATGATTCACATCCTCATTGGCTAATCACCATCTCCATACAGAAGTTAAAATGTTTCCCTAAAGGTATTTCATGCCTCAGTGTTTTGGGATAAGGGTAGGGCTAAAGGTCTATTCAGTCCCAAATTCTTTTGTTTCCCTTAGGACAATTTATTTTCCCTGATGAAAAATTCTGTTTGCTCTACTGTACTGAAAAACCTCCAACTGTGATATTTTTTTCTATCACAGAAAAAAACGTCAGTAACAGATATTTCAAATATGTTTAAGATTTTTATTGTCATGCTAACAAAGAAGGTAAGATTTAAATTCAAACTGAGCAAATTAAATTAATCAATTTATTTAATGTGTACTGGACTAGAGTAGATATACTGCATCTTGTCTCTGGTATTTTGGAATGAAATACATTGTTTGACAAGCACCCTTCTTATTTATGTCTGAAGACTACAGTTGAAACAAATTTGAATACCATATGTCATAAAATTTGCTGTAGATCTCCTTATCTAGTTTGCCATGTTTTAAGGGATAAAATACTTGTGGAAAAATCTCCTTTTTTTATTTATTTTTTTTAACTCACATCTAATGAGGCTTGAGCTGAATTTGAGTATATTTAGAGTATATTTATACAGAGCTGTGTCTGGAATGGAAAATGTAACTTTAGATTTCAGAGATGATATTAAGACAGATGTCTCAGAAATGAGATAAGAATCAAGGTGGTAGGTTGTTTTTTTTTAATAAATGCAGTTTCTAATCTACAGTTATTTACAAAACTGATTGCTGCAGACATTATATTTTCTTTGTAGGTCATTAAAGTCAATACAGTACTCATTTTTCAACTGTCATAATAATCAGAGACATTGTTATTTATGTTACAGCACCTTCCCATTCTTTTTTATTCCCTAATGCTTTCTAGACTAAAAAAAATTGTGATGTCAAAATAACAGATAATAAGAAAAATAGCACAGACAGATTTTTGAATCATTTATCTATTCACTGACCTATGGGAAAAAATTTGTGGTTTCAGTCCACTTTTTCATTGCCCATTTTAACCATTAAAAAAAAAAATGTTAATAGCTGAGCTTAGACCTTATGGATGGGTATAAATTTGCCCTCAGAATACACTACAGGAAATTATGATTATTTATTATTTATGTTACTTTGTACCCAAAATGCTGTAGAAAGGCAATTTGCTAACTTTTAAGGAAGACCTGGCAGACTTCTGAGCCTGAAATAAATCATACTCCCAAAGCTTAAGTTTGAATGAAAGCATTGCAGTAATACATGTTCCGTGATGACTAGTAGAAAGGTTGGATAATTAAATAATTTATTCTGAAAAAATATTTTATCATTACAGTTTTTATTCTTATGAACAGACATAACCACATTTAATTAACTAAGTGTTGGAATTTAACCAATGGCAGCATTCATTTTCATAACTAGAGTTGTATACAGTTAGATTGAAAGTAGGTAAAATAATAAATATGGAATACATTATGTATAAGGAAGGAATAGAGAATTTTTATCTTTGCAACTGTGTAGGTAGGAAGGGGGGGAAAAGAAATGAAAAAAACATCTGTTAATATGTGTAAGAGGCAGAAATCAAACCTGGAGAATAATAGGTTCGAGGTTATTATTCAAAATACTCAATTGAAGTTGAGAGAGGAAAAAATAAGTTGACTGTTAGCAAAAAGTTCCTGAAGATAAACTCTAGGAAGATGAACAATCACTTCCTAGCTACAGTGAAGAAAATTAAGCTTTGCTCTTCAGATTTGGATGTATATGGACAGAAACATTCAAAAGTTTTTGCAGGAAAAAGATACTTTGATAAAAATAAACATTTTTTATAGTGCCTTTTTCAGCAGAAAATATACCTGCGTTTATACATCTATCTAATTCTAAGTCAAAGTATTCTTATGTTAGTTTTAGTAGCTGTTTACCATTAATATAGTTCAGACCATTGTAGGCTAAAATAAAAAACCCTGTAACAAATGGGATGTATTATTGTTTTGTGTTTCTTACTTCCATATTTCTGTGAAATATTTTCTGTCTGAGAAATATATCAGAGCTATCGCAGACAGAAAATGTTTCACAGATATTTGAACCCCTTACTTTAATGTATTTGTTCTTACAATTGAGCTTTTTCTCTGTAAATGAAAGGATTATTTTTATCATTTTCACCTCATAACTAGAGAACTAATACAGAGACACTGGTATGCTGCCCATGGAAGAAACAAAAACTGCACAAGAAGTGCAAACTGCTAGCAGATATCTTAAAACCCAGGTTAGTACTGGAAAACATCTACCATTTTGAGTGTCATGTTAAAAAAAAAAAAAGATTTTATCCCGTTTGATTGGTATCATTATCTCTCTTCTGTTGTTTTCTGTTGTTTTTCATGTATCTCATCATATCCAATGGACTTTAATGAAAGATGAAAGTCTGCCACAAAAGCTTTATAATTTCTAGTTAAAACCGTTGTCTAGATTTGATGCTACTCAAAGAGTTTAATTATTTTTCTCTGGTTTTGGAAAACAATAGATATTGCTATGTATGGCCAACTATAGGTCTAAGCACTGTGCGGGTGTTTCTGCTATGACCAAGAGTAGCAACACTTGCAAAAGATTTGGTTTTGACTGTAATGGATAGATTTCTCTCATAAACCATTTATTTAATCCCAAAGTGATCACAAAAAAATTGAAATGCTGAATCTATATACAGGTTATGCTCACCTGCGTGAACACTACGGTCAGTACTTATGAAAACAGGGTTCACATTACCCATCTGTATCATGCACACAAAATATCTTCATGGGAAAGAGTGATCAGTGGATTAATTTGGGTTACCTTAATTTTAAAGAAACTAAAATAACTACTTCTGATAGACACAGTAAAAACAAAGCTTTTTAAGTTGGATAAAGTAAAATCTAATAAAGGAAAAATAAACTCTAGATAGTGAAGGTATGTAGTGAGGAACTAGTCCTCAGGCAACAACATATAGAGTGCTTTCTCTTTCCTCCAGTCAATATCTCTATCCATTAATGTTAATCTATCCATTAGTGTTAATCTTTGTATCAGCTTTGATGTGTACTACGTCTGGCAGAGTAAAGGCAGAAGCAGACACACACCTGCAGGTAATTTACCCATATATGTTGTACCTGTGGATGACATTCTTGGATCTGCACCCTTCTTTTTACATCTTCTTTTTGGGTGAGGAGGTTCATGTTTTGAAAAAAGTAAAGTTCATTTTAAACATTGTACAGCAGCTCAATTGACTGCCTTTTTTACACTAAATGGTTCAGGTTCTGACTCCAAAGAAATGTTTAGCATTTCCTGCTAAAAATGACCCCCCCAAATTTCCTAAAACTAAGTAAGAAACATGTGATTCCTTGGATATAACATCTGATTTTTTTAAAGCAGGTACTGTATGCAAGAATGCATATGTTATCATGCCTGAATACCTACTTGTGTATCAACAGTCAGACAATGAGTTCTGGACTTCTCGAGTGTAATTTACCATGCACATATTTTTTTCATTTTTTTTTTTTTTTTACTGTCATCTGCTCATATTTCAAAATTCTTCAGGTACATTTTCCCCAAGTATATTTGATAGATGACCTTCTTTGAACAAACCATGAAAATTTTGTGTTAAATCTATTTTCTTTAATGCAGAAATTAAATAAATACAAGTGTATCCAAAAGGTGGGGGGGTTTGTGCTTTTTTTTTCACTTCTAGGTTTTCATTTTATGAAATTTTATTTTTACAGTTTTGTTATTTAAGAATATATGAAACTGGGAACAGTTCCAACTTAGAATAAAAAATTTATTGTTCTTCACTGAAAAAAAAAGTTGAAATTCTGAGCACTGTCACATGGAGAATAAATGAGACCAATTAATTCTGTTTTTTCTAAAAGAGAAAATACTTTAGAACACAAAAAACATGGATTTAACTAATAGATTTACAGCCTGGAGATACACGATTGGACTCAAACATTTATTATGAAGCAATGTGTAGAATGTCATCCATTGCATCTGCACAAAACAAACTATTTTTTTCTTAAGGATAAAATAAATGTTATAAAAATATATAACTGCCTGTAATGAATAAGGCGAAAGACTCATTTATCTGAGTATTCTCCTGTCAGCACTCATGAAATACAGATGGCACAAACAAATTACAGTTTTGGTGTGCCTATTTATATATATGTGTCTGTGTGAATGTATTTAAAAACCCCAAATAAATAGTCATAGGTTTTCACAATATCGTCCCGGCCTCCAACAGCTGACATCTCAGTTATATCCTGAAACAACGGTCATACATTTGAATCACAAAATCTTTTCCGCTTTCCATGCAGTTTCTCCGGTTTCTGAGTTACCGCAGACTTTCAGCACTCCCACATCTTGACTCAGGGAGCTTTACAGCCTGACTGCAGACTGTCAAGAAATACTTGCTTTTCTTATTTCTGAACTTTCTATGTACTGCTTTTACCTTATGCTAGTTCATGATTGGTAAGGAACAGAGAGTAACTGATCCCTCTTTAAAGCTCCATATCACGATAGATGTTTTCTGGGCCACTCCTCCTTTTCTTTTGAGGCTGCTGACTTAGCATTTTCATGTACATGTACAATGACGTTCACTGATCAGTCTATTGTGCTGGAGAAATCTTTGTGGCATTTCAGTCCTTAAAGCAGGCTTATAAGAAAGATGGGACAAATTTTGTAACAGTTCCTGTTGTAGAAGGACAGGGGGTATGGTTTTAAACTAAAAGAGGGTAGATTCAGACAAGATATAAGGAAGAAATTTTTTTTAAAATGAGGGTGTCAAAACTCTGGGGCAGGTTGCCCAGAGAGGTGGTAGATGTCCCATCCCTGGAGACATTCAAGGTCAAGTTGGACGGGGCTCTGAGCAACCTGATCTAATAGAATACACCCGTGCTTACTGCAAGAGTTTTGGACTAGATGATTTTTAAAAGTTCCATCCAACCCAACCAATTCTATAATTCTGTAATTTCTTATATACCTATGAACACTAACATTAAATATGTAGTTGTGTTTTAGATAAGTAAATAGCAATCTTTTGCAGAGACTAGATCCTCATCATGCCAAGATGTCTTTTCTCTTCCAAACATTTTGTACTCTACAGGAAATGTAAAATGTGATACACATCAGAGGATTACACTGCCGAAGTAAGCCCTTTACTAGCTTTTACCTGGCACGGTTACTTTCTTCGACAACCACTGACCACAGCACTGCAAAGTAAAGGAGTCATTATTTCTGTCTGGAAACCATGAAATAAAACAGAAACTGGGTAAGTTATCATTCATTTTCTGGAGAAATGGGGGGGTCCATTACCACCTAGCATCACGAGATGTTATGATTAGCTATGTATGCAGGAGGCTTGTTTTGTTTCAGTATGGCCTATGTATAGTCTTTTAGTATTTTTGCAGCTAAATTGTCAGGTGTAAGATTTTCCCCCAGTTTTCTGCACTTGAATTATGTACAATTAAGAATACAGTATGAATGAGACTATTATAAATATTTTTTCTTCTATAAAAGAAAGAAGAGACAATAAAAAGGAGTTTTCTAAAACAAGATAAAAACAAGAAATCAGAACACTTTATTTAAAATATACCTGTGTATTTCTGTATAATACTTTGAAATTGTATCTGTACAAAATACTTTGAAAGAAAGAGGAAGTAAAGAACTTAGTCTCAAACAGTTAAAATGGACATCTTTAAGCAGTGGTCATGATAAGACTCAAGTTTCTCTTGAACTGAGATGGTTAATCAGCCTTTCTTTCCCTTCCTGGAATGGACCATGGAGACTTCCATGGAGACTGAGTAGCTGAGATATTAGTAATCTTGCTATAAAGGCTTCAGGTCTGAGGTCTGAAAGAGAACGTCTAAACAGCATAAAATCTCGCTGGATAACTTCCAACACTTAAAGAGCTTCTAAGCTTTTGGTAGGAGCAGCTGTCTGCCTTGCAGACAGCTAATGATTTGGTTTCCAGACAAACAAATCCATTTGGGAAATGGTAAACCAACTGTCTTTAAAAGGCTTCCAACAGTGTAGGTCACCATACCATATCTAAGGGAAAGGTCATCTCTTAGGAAAGGTTAGAAAACAGTGAGAGATTTCCACTTTTTTAGTTCAGATCATCCCTTTGCAATGAACTGCAAAATGTATGGAAGGAGGTGGTACAGCCTCATGGCTGCATATCCTAACTCCCTGGTTTATCAAGGGAGTGCAGAGGTTTAGCACAGAAAGACATATAAACTGAGACAAAGGACATATAAACACTAGTGCAAAAAGTATATTTTACTGTTGCTGAAAAAAAAATGGCAATTGAAGCTGATTGCCTGGTAGTGGCAATGCATGGTTGTTAGATATACAGGAATTACAATTTTTAAAAGTCATGATTTCTACAAAGGATATTTTAAATGTGCCCATTTCAGTTGGTACACAGTCCAAAGCTCATCACAGACAGCTCCAAACTTTTTTACCCTGTTCCAAAAATGGCAAAAAAGCTCTCTTTTTGCTAGGGCTAAAGGATAAAAAAAACAAAAAAATAAAAAAACCCACTGTGATTACTAAATTGTGGATCCTCTAGAACAATTTTCACTTTCCAGCAGCTATGCAGTTAAAACGTAGATCTCTCTAGGTATTCCAGGCCCAGAAAAAAATTAAATATATGTCTTCTTATCAAGTGTTAAGATAAAAAGGACAAAATTTGTAAAAATCTGGTATGATTTCGCTTACAATCTGCTGCTGAACTTTTATGGATCTGTGTTCTGTTTTGCCAAGGTTCCTATCGCATACCACAGATCATTATTATTAACCAGGTCTTACTTCCAGACAGTAAGGGTCATTTCCAGATCACACAAAACCAGTTTCTTGAGCTACAGTGGCATGATTTATCTTTTTTTTTTTTTCAAGTGAGTACTCTGAATTTTTTGGTTTGTATGGCTCTCATTCTTTTCTTTTTCATAAATCATGAACTATTGTTGCTCAGAATTTAATGGATTTGGATCTTTGTATATTCACTTCATTTTATCTATGCTCTTTTCTTTATTCTTTAAGGTGAAGATTGATTTATGTCTAATTTTTATTTGTGAAAGGAAAAAGAAATCAAAAGGGCTTCATATGTTGCAGTTCGCAAGGCTAATGACATTTGCTTCAACATTTCAAATTCTAATGAGAAATAGGCATTTTCTGTCACTTGTCATGCATTTATACCTAAATGTATATTTTGAGAAAAAAAAAAGTTTTCAAGACAATTTTTCAAAATAAAAAGAAAATAAAGAGACCTTTTTAATATCTTACTGTGCATTAAGTTTCAGTATAAAGATGATGCAGCTTCCACCTTGAAGCTTCCTCAGGGATAACATGGGATAATTATTAAAATGAATTTTAATTGTTTCAAAAAAGAATGGTATTTTTAGATTAATTTGCATAATATGCAGATGCTATATTCTATGTTCTTGAAAACATGCGACTAGGACAACTACTGAGTGAGAAAGTTTTTGATTATTTTCTACTTAAACAAGATATTTCTGTCTTTTTGATTTTTTTTCATTTAAAGATTTATGGTTGATTCAGATTGAAAGAAAAATAAAAATAGATAAAAAGTTTTTCACTAAACAACACTGTTAGCTGGAAAGACATCAGAAGAGAAAATAAATAGTAAATTTGCATAATTATGTGCTCCCTTTCAGTGGTCATTTAAACTGAGTGAATAATTTTTAAAAAAATAATTACTAATACTTTTCTGCTATTTAAACCACTCTAATACTCACCAGGTTCCTTTATTCAAAACTGACTTTTTTCCAGTGAGAATTTTTTGTTCTGAATGTTACTTTAATCAAGAAAATTACTTTTGAATTCAAAGTGAAGAATTCTCCTGTAGTGGTATATGGTATAAAAATGATGTGTCATAATTTTTATTTCATATCATACATATGTAGTTTCTTTATGAAAGTAACTGGTATATTCTGAATTTAAAATAGTAGCCTGATTGTAACAGTAATAGTTTGTGTTATGCTGGTTAGTTATGTCATTTATTAAAGTGAAATGAATATTACTATAAGAAATATTATAAGTGAATACAAATTTAAAAATGTCTTCATTGGAAGTACAGGCATACAAATAATAATTTCCATGCACATTTGCACTAACATACATCAAACATAAGTATCTGGAGATAGTATATGTAAAAGAGTTGAAGAATTGAAATGTGAATGTAATTCCCTTAGAGTTGTACCCATTGTTCAATCAATACTTGTCTCTGCTCTCTTTAAGCCAGTGCACATTCCACATGAGGTGTACAAATAGTTGATATAGGTTTTAGTCCCTCCATAGTCAAACACAGGAGTAAATAATTGTCTACTTTCTTTAGATTCAGAGACTTTCTCTCTTTTGGATTAGGTGTAATGCTCTGTTCCAGCTAAATAATCGAACCAAAGCATGAGATAATTTCCCAAAGAGATGCCAATGGTTGTTCTACAGTGTCTTCCTGGAGAAATTAAGTTCCTTTCAGTTGTTATTCAAACCTGTCTTTGCACAGTTTTATTGAAACCATAGTATTACCCATGAGCTATCATCCGCCCTTGAGTCTATTCAATCCTGTATAGCTTGAGTTTGAACTGTAATTGAGGAAAAAGGGAGGGAAGGGGGGACTACATATCTTTCATATCAAATATTTGTACAGTTAATCACATTTTCCATATTCCTTTGGACACTTTTTATTATTATTGTCAATTATAGCAGAGGGATTGGTGAATAAGTAGATCAGCATAAGGTTGTATTTGTTCCTTATTGCTTCAGCCGTAGCTGTAAGCATTAGCTGATGGTTATTTTCATAGTATCACTGTTTCAGCAGATTTTTACATCTAGTTACGCAGTCACTATTGATTTTTTTCTACTTTGTCAGCACTGTAGATTAAGCCTTTGCTCTTCATTATTCTTTATGAATCACTATGTAACTTTTTGAAAAGATTTAAACATTTGATTTGTTTTTTGACCTAAACTGTGGACGGACATGGTTTTATGTTTTGAAATTATTTATTTTTTTTTTATTCAGGAGTTTTCAATATGGGTTTTCTATCATTGATGATATTACTTCTCCATGATACAAGGAACGTGAATAGCTTAAGTTCATCTTACAGTCTTCTGTTATGCTTTGCAGTTTTTACTTCTGTACTTTGAATGAGAATTATCTTTGTCTTTTTCCCCAAAATGTTTTTGAACTGAAAAATACTGGATTGTATGTTTACTTTGGGGGAGTGGAGAAGGAAAGTATATGCTAAAGCATTAGGGAGTTTGTGTTAAACAAGATATTAAGTGTGTCTTTACAAAGGATTCTAGCTATGTGAAGTGCAGTGAACATTATATATGTAAACAAAACCAAAAGAAGTTATGTAAGAAACACATAATATGTGTACACACTCACAGTTATCCAGGCATTGGATTTTGACTAAAGTTTCCTTTATTCTTTTTTACATGGAGCACGACTCAGTTTCTTGATGAAGCAACCCAGTAAGACAATGCAGGGCAAGGATTCAGCAGGAAAGCAGCAACTAGCTCCAGTGAACAAAGAGCGTAGAGTCTGAAAACTTATTCAGCTTCCGGAACGTACATGTAACTATAAAAAGTCACCTTCTTTACTGGAACAGTCTTCATCACACTGCTCTTGCCCTGTCCCTTAGCATTGATCAGGAGATCAGTTCTATGTGGAGTTTCACAGCCGGTTTATGCTCAGTGAACCATTAGCCACCTGTTGGAGAGAACACATTTTCCATTAAAACATTAAATATAAAGGTTTACCTTCAGCTTGACTTAAGTTAATCTGCTTTATTCAACATTGCAGTGGCCTGGGAATATGCACTTAATCAACCTTCCAAAAACAATCACAAACAGGTGCAGAGACACATCTCAAAATAATTACACCTTCAAACAGTAACAAATATTCATGTCATGTAAAGCAGTGTCACAGACCTTGCCAATACTCTGTGAAAGGCTTCATCTGCCACTACCTTTCTCTATGCTCCAGCTAATCCCTTTTATTTCTCTTTACGCAAAAATGACTCTCCACGCTGAAATGTCACATATAGGAGTGCCGCCATAATTTCAGAGAATGGCATTTGAATGCCAATGAACTGGCATTTAAAGGGCTTCAGGTGTTATTTGTGGAAGATTCTACTTTAGACAGCATATAAGTTAGTCCATGCCCCTAGAAACAAGTAAGTCAA
This sequence comes from Tapera naevia, assembly GCA_033556795.1. NCBI lineage: Eukaryota > Metazoa > Chordata > Aves > Cuculiformes > Neomorphidae > Tapera > Tapera naevia. The sequence continues at coordinate 1,782,939 of JAUMJJ010000014.1, read as the reverse complement.
AACCTATTAAAACAGCTAGAACTTTGATACAGTGCTTATATGATATTTGGTACAAAGAACTACCAGGGCAGTCCCTGCAAGGTTAAACATTCTTCTATATACAGTCCAGTCTTCAATATATAAGAGTTTAATCTAGTTGGGACACTCAATCTTGAGTGATACACACTCAATAGCCTCTCCTTTTAAAGATGCTCTGGAAAACTTGGACAAATCTCAGTCAACATGGGAAGTTAGAAATTTAATTTGCATTTAGGCAGCCATATCTCTTTATTGAACTTTTGTGGCTCAGTCTCAGGGACCCAAATGGCCCAGTTTCCAATGGAGAAAAGAAATCTTACCTGACGTTATAAAAGTATTAGAATAAACCATATTGCAATATCGATCAGCAACTCAATAATACTGTAAGGTACACATTAGATATCCAAGATCTTTGATAGAGCTGCTTAAAATTTTTTTTTTTTGTTCAGGAAATGTCCCCTTTTTGGGTGACATGCCCCCGCTTCCCCCCAAAAAAGAACCCCTTGATTTAGAAATATAAACATGAAACTATGAAAGCAAACATGGGAATCTTACACTTCTAGTATATTGCCAGTGCTCTGATTACCGATAGCACAAAATTTTATATGTGATGCCACACCTTCTTCCCTGAATGAGGAGAGCGTGGGACAGGAGTCCGATATGTGTTCCTACACTGCAAAAATAAAAGACAATGGGAATAAGACATGTAAATGACAGACAGTTCCTACGGATTTCTTTAGGGAAATACCTAGGTCAGAATAGTTCTATTTGAGTGGTTACATCTACCTCAGACTTCTCCTCAATTTTATGTACAGAATATATATTTCTTAGTAATCTTTACTTTTTAGAAAATTAAATAGCATATTTAGAAGATGTAAAATTTATTAAAATAATGTTTGCTCCTTTTTTTTAAACCTTATCTTTTATTCATGAAGTGGTTTTAGTTTAGTCAGATAAATGACTGTTTTAGTGACTGTCCTACAGAGTTTAAGGCAGTCCTTAATTACAGTCTCAACTTAACCACAAAGAGAATTGTGGGAACTAGGGACTTTTTTTGCAGCTGAACAAGAACATGTGCTTTCTACATTTTTTGTTATTCCCTTGTAAATGTTGAGAAATTCCTTTTTCTGATCACAGTATCACAGTATCACAGTATCATAAGGTTGGAAAGGACCTCTGAGATCATCAAGTCCAACCTATAACCTAACACTAACACCAACCATCATCTAGACCATGGCACTCAGTGCCTCATCCAGTCTCCCTTTAAACACCTCCAGGGTAGGTGACTCCACCACCTTCCTGGGCAGCCCATTCCAATGGCCAATCACCCTTTCAGTGAAGAATTTTTTCCTCACATCAAGTCTAAACTTTCCCTGACGAAGCTTAAGTCCATGCCCTCTGGTTCTACCACTGGTCACCTGAGAGAAGAGACCAACCCCTGCCTGACTACAACCTCCTTTTAGGTAGTTGTAGAGAGCAATGAGGTCTCCCCTGAGCCTCCTCTTCTCCAGGCTAAACAGCCCCAATTCCCTCAGTCGCTCCTCATAGGGCTTATGCTCCAGCCCCCTCACCATCTTCGTTGCCCTCCTCTGAACACATTCCAGTATCCTAACATCTTTCCCATACTGAGGGGCCCAGAACTGGACACAATATTCAAGGTGAGGCCTGACCAGTGCCGAGTACAGGGGGACAATAACTTCTCTGGTCCTGCTTACTACACTATTCCTGATGCAAGCCAGGATTCCATTAGCCTTCTTGGCCACCTGGGCACACTGCCGGCTCATGTTGAGCTTCCTGTCCACCAGCACTCCCAGGTCCTTTTCTACCTGACTACTCTCTAGCCACTCTGTCCCCAGTCTGTAGCTCTGCATGGGATTGTTGTGTCCAAAATGAAGTACCCAACATTTGGACTTATTAAACATCATCCCATTAGAATCGGCCCAGCTCTCCAATCTGTCCAGGTCCCTCTGTAGGGCCATCCTACCCTCTAGCAGATCAACTCTTCCTCCCAGCTTGGTATCATCTGCAAATTTGCTGATGATGGACTCAATCCCCTCATCCAAATCGTCAATAAAGATATTAAACAGGACGGGACCCAATACCGATCCCTGGGGGACACCACTGGTGACCGGCCGCCAACTGGATGAAACACCATTTACCATCACTCTTTGGGCTCGGCCATCCAGCCAATTCCTAACCCAGCACAAAGTGCTCCCATCTAGTCCACGAGCTGCCAGCTTCCCTAGGAGTCTACTGTGGGGGACCGTGTCAAAGGCCTTACTGAAATCCAAGTATACCACATCCACAGCCTTCCTCTCATCCACCAGGCGAGTCACATGATCGTAAAAGGAGATCAGGTTGGTCAGGCAGGACCTACCCCTCCTAAATCCATGCTGGCTGGGCCTGATTTCTTGACCGTTCTGCAGGTGGTGCATGATTTCACCCAGGATTATCTTCTCCATGATTTTACCTGGGACCGAGGTCAGGCTGACAGGTCTGTAATTACCTGGATCATCCTTACGGCCCTTCTTGTGGATGGGCGTCACATTGGCCAACTTCCAGTCTTCCGGGACCTCTCCAGAGAGCCAGGACCGCTGAAAGATGATGGAGAGCAGCTTAGCAAGCTCATCCGCCAGCTCTCTCAGCACCCTAGGATGGATCCCATCCGGCCCCATAGACTTATGAGGGTCCAAGCGGCTCAGCAGGTCTCTAACCTCCTCCTCATGGATTGCAGGAGGGCCATATTTCACCCTGCCCCCATCAACCACTTCAGAGGGCCAACTGTCAAGCGAGCTCACATCCTTGTTGTTAAAAACTGAAGCAAAGAAGGCATTAAGTACCTCAGCCTTCTCTGCATCTCTGGTTACTATATTTCCCTCCACATCCAACAAGGAGTGGAGGTCACTGCCGCCCTTCTTTCTGCCATTGATATATTTATAAAAACTCTTCTTATTGTCCTTAACAGAAGTGGCCAATTTGAGCTCCAGCTGGGCTTTTGCTTCCCTGATTTTTCTCCTACACGACTTAACAACATCCTTGAACATGACCTGACATACATCCCCTTCCTTCCAACGATGATACATCCTCTTTTTCTTACTTAGTTCCTTCAGAAGTTCCCTACTCATCCAGGCTGGCCGTCTGCCCCTACGACTCTTCTTACAACACACAGGGACAGCCCGCTCCTGCGCCTGCAAAACTTCATTCTTGAAGTATATCCAAGCTTCCTGGACCCCCTTGCCACTAAGAGCTATTTCCCAGGGTACTTTCCTGACCAGTTCCTTAAATAATCCAAAATCTGCCCGCCGGAAGTCCAGCATTGATGTTCTGTTCCTGGCTTTTCCTATTACATTGTTCAGAGAGAACTCAATTATTTCATGATCACTAGACCCTAGACATCCTCCGACAACAACATCACTCACCAACCCATCTTTGTTTGTAAACAGCAAGTCAAGTAGAGCCTCACCCCTGGTGGGCTCACTCACCAGCTGTGACAAAAAGCAGTCCTCAATACACTCTAAAAACCTCCTGGACTGCCTCCTCTCAGCAGTATTAAGTTTCCAGCAGATATCTGGAAGGTTAAAGTCTCCTAAAAGAATAAGGGCAGCCGATCTAGAGGCAGCCTCCAGCTGTTTAAACAACAGAAGATCCAAATCCTCCTCCTGCTCAGGCGGTCTGTAGCACACTCCAACCAGGAGGTCAGACTTGACTGCCCCTCTGACTCTTACCCATAGGCACTCAACCTGGTCGTCACCGATCTCAACTTCAACAGTATCCAGGGTTTCCCTAGCGTAGAGGGCCACCCCTCCACCCCTCTTCTCACGCCTGTCTCTCCTGAAGAGCCTGTAGCCTTCCATGGCAGCACTCCAGTTATGAGAGTCGTTCCACCACGTTTCCGTGATGGCAACTATATCATATCTCTCCCGCTGGACCAGGACTTCTAGCTCCTCCTGCTTGTTTCCCATACTGCGTGCATTTGTGTACATGCACTTCAGTTGGGTTACTGACAACCCCTTTTGGGATGGCTCATCCTCCACGGGGACATCTTTGGCGAGCCTAGTAACTCCCCCCTCCCCCGTCATGCCTAGTTTAAAGCCCTCTCAACAAGCCCTGCCAGCTCCTGAGCTAGAATTCTCCTACCCTTCGGAGTTAGACGAGACCCATCGGGGTCAAACAGGCCAGGTGCCATAAAGGTTTCCCCATGATCAAAGAATCCAAAATTCCTCTGCCGGCACCAGCCCCTAAGCCATCTATTAACTGCATATATTCTCTTATTCCTGTCTGTATCCATCCCTGCCACCGGGGGAACTGAACAGAACACCACCTGTGCTCCTGCCTTATCTATCGACCATCCCAGCTCCTGGAGTTCCTTTTTAACCACTCTTGACCCTCTTTTCACTAGCTCATCACCGCCAGCCTGGATCACCAGAAGCGGGTAATAATCTGAGGGTTTAATTAGGTCCGGGAGCCTCTTGGTGATGTCGTGTACCCGGGCTTGGGGAAGGCAGCAGACTTCCCGATGATGTGTTAGTGCTTGCCATTTTGTATTTCAGACAAAGAACATTCATTTTCTTTCTAACGGAATTTTAAATTGTTTTATGTTATGTTATGAAAGGAAATATTTTTGCTGTAAAGCAGAGATTTTTTAGAAGCATTTTAATTATCAAATGCATATACCACAAAAAATGGAAGTCCACAATTTTACCATGCTTGCCATGCTCTTCTTCTCTTATTAGCATACGAAAAGACAAGATTAACAGTGAAGATTTGTCATATTCTACCTGTAGCATGTGAACTATAGGTCAAACTCAGAAGTGCAGCTCAAGTGGGGAGAACAAAAGAAATTCAGGATCCATTCTGAACCTAAAAAAGTAAATTAGTTTTAATTCTAGTTTTTCTGCAAGGCTTTTTAATTTAATTTACAGTATTGTGCTTGGAACTTAATGAGAAACATTTATTCCTCTTTAACTGTTTTTCTTAAGGACAAGACTTATAAGTGAACCATATCCAGGATTGGAGAAATCTTTAACCACCACAGGCACTTCTAATTGTTTTATGCTTCTAGGCCATGGCATGCTTGTGAATTATACTAGAACTTTAAACTGCAATCATGTCTGGTCCACATTTCCAAGCTAAGGTAAGATTTTGGTCTACATTCAAACTGCAACTTTGAACTGCACAGAGAACTGAGAGGTCTCTATTGGTACCAGGTCTACTAAACTCACCTAGTGTTTAGTTCTAAACTGAAATAAGTCCCTCCATCCTGGACTGGATTTTAAAGCACCTGTAACTATATAAACTGGCCCTTAGCTCCATATATAAAATTTGAACTTCATACTAAGTATTTCATCGCTACCAGTTTCTTCCTACTGCATTATAAACCGAAAACAAAAAAAAAACCCACAAAAACCAAAACCAAAACCACCAGTATGCTTCAAAAAAACGCAAAAACCAAAATAAAAAAAAAAAAAAACAGCCTAAACCTTCATTATATCAGAACACACAAATATTGGAAAGTAGAATGGATAAATCAATGCTGCAGTAGCATCTCAGCTCTTAATATCCTCTTGGCTTGTTACACGTGTAACCTTCAAACTAACATACACACCAAGGCTCCACAGATCAGGTATATGGAAATTCATAACTTTTAAAATCATTTTTATCACAAGATGAATCACATAACTTTTATCAAGTAGGGAGTACGGCCGAAGTCATCAGGTCTGGAACATCATAGTGATACCAAGGTGTTTGATCTCCCCAGTTAAGCATTCCCTCACTAGCCAGGGAGAGCAGTCACTTTACTCTCCACTGGTCTCCGTGACTATGGACACAGACCTGAATGATGATCTGGCAACAGGTCCAGTTTCTTGTCCTACTCCTGCTTCGGTTAACAGCAATGGTTGCCTGGCTGGTATCACCAGGCAGTGTGAGGCACAAGTCTACATTCACTGTTATTCCTTTTCTTGTTTCTTGGCCTTTTTTTTCCCCACCTTGTTGTTCTCCCCTTTCTCTGCCAAATTTCTGCTCAAACAAAAAGAAATTCCCTAGTTAATATTTCTCCCCTGGTGCTAGTTGTGATACACCTGAATCCACAATTATTATTTGTGTTACTTAGGTAGTCCCTGCCATATGTGCTGTTGCTGCTATGCTTAGCCAGGTGCTGTTGGCCTTTCAAGATTTCAATCCCCATAAGGTGCCCAGTGTTTTCCTCTAGTTTTCTGTGACGTTTCATTGCTTCTTACTCAACTCCCATTTCAATCATCTGTAAGATCTGATCATGCTTAATGGCAGGAGACTTTTTTCAGCTTCCAATTAGTTCTGATGTCATGTCCAGTACTTTTCTATGTCCTGCTCCTCAACCTCAGGCCAGGGGAAAGGTCTTGACAATTTGCCTGCAGCCCCGAGCATGTCAAATCTGCACAGAAATCAAGTTTATGTACTGAAAAGTATCTGCTATCTATCTTTACATCAATTTAAGTAAATGAGTTCAGAAAATGATGTAATTAAACTGGTGTGACTAAAATGTGCACAGATTCTGTGATAAAAAGATATATCACTACTGGAGAAAGAAACTTTCCTTTACTGCACCAACACTTATTTCTATACAGGTGTATTATAGAATAATGAATAAATTTTCTATCTCCTCAAAATTATCCTATCTATTCAATGACAAATTATTTGTAATCATCAATCACAGAATTATAGAAGAAATTAGGTTCGAAAAGACCCTTAAGTTCATGAAGTCCAACCCTTAACCTAACACTGATAATTCTGCCACTAAACCACATCCCTAAATACTACATCTACACACCTTTTAAATACCTTCAGGGATTGTGACTCAACCACCTTCCTGGGCAGCCTTTTCCAATTCTTGATAACTCTTTCAGTAAAGAAATTTTTCCTAATGTTTAACCTAAACCTCCCCTGGCATAACTTGAGGCCATTTCCTATCCTCCTATCACATGTTACTTGGGAGAAGAGACCAAAACCTGCCTCAATACAACCTCTTTTGAATTAGTTTTAAAGAGTGACAAGGTCTCCTGTCAGAAAAGAAACAGATTAAACAGCCCCAGTTCCATTAGTCACTCCTCATAGGATTTATGCTCTAAACCCACCATCAGCTTTGTTGCCCTTCTTTGGATATGTTCCGGTACCTCACTGTCTTTCTTTTAGTGAGAGGCACAAAACCGAACACAGTGTTTTAGGTGCCACCTCACTATCACCAAGTACAGGGACAAAATCACCTCCGTTTTGCTGTTGGCCTCACTATTTCTGATACAGGCCAGGACTCTATTCTCTTTCTTGGCCACTTGGGCACACTGCTGGCTAATATTCAACTGGCTATCAAACAGCACCCCCAGGTCCTTTTCCGCCAGGCAGCTTTCAAGCCACTCTTTCCCTAGCCTCTAGTGTTCCACGGAGTTGCTGTGGCCCAAGAGCAGGACTTTGGCCCACGAATCTAGCCTGTCCAGACCCCTCTGTAGAGCTCTCCTTCCCTCAAGCGAATGAACACTTTTACCCAAATCAGTGTCGTCTGTAAACTTACTGACATCCATAATATTAATTTATGAAACTTGAAAAGTGGGTTAAATATTTTATACAGTAAATTAAAGAAGTTAAAAAAGCTGAAACTAAAGCATTTCCAGATTGTTAAGGGTCTTTTTGATCCTATGGGGTAAGTAAATACAAATAATTTTATAGCCCAGTAATTAATTCATTAAATTGTTTGAAAATGTTCCTACTTTTTTCACTAGCTAAATCTTTTCTGTTGTGGGGAGCTGTGGTGTTCAAATAGGTTAAAAACTGTGCTTGAACTAGCAAAATATATCTGCTTGAAAGAAGACTGCTGACTGTACACTAAAATTTGATAACTCTTTGGAAATGACATGCCTTTGTCCTGTACGTACATCATCTCATGTTCTTTCTAGTACAGGCATCTCCTGAGAATACTTTCCATTTGTCTTCCCATAAACAAAAAGATGTTACATTAAGATGCGTAACAAGGGAGTCGAGAGTCCACCTCCAACCTTCATAAGCTAGGTTGTGACTTTTCTTTTATTAATATAAATTACTTCATTATAAGAGATCATCTAATTATTTCTGAATTCACAAAAGAATATTCAAATGGGCCTAAGGGAGATTTAAATTTCAGACTTTGCTGGAGAGAGATGGACGTTTGAGACAGTTGTCAGGGAACCTGTTTTTGTAGATAACCTGAAACTTTTGATAGCTCTGAAATTAAACCTCACTGAAAAATAAAAGAAATAAATAAAATTAAATTCAAAAAAAGATATATGTGTAAAGTCTCATATTGGACAATCACAGTGCTTAGAATTGCATTCATCTAAGCATCAGGGATTACTAACAGAGTTATACATATTTTATTGCATTTTAAAAATAAAAAAATCTTTAATGGATACAATATAGAGTGAGTGCACTACTACTTGAAAGCTTTGATATGTGGAAATTCCAGCAGCATTGAACTGGATCAATAGATCTCACGACTTTGTGTTTTGATACCTTAATATCTTGTCATCTACCATCCATTTCCGTTGGGCTGTGCTTTTTGTTCAGAAACTAAAACACTTGAAGAGCTTATGAGTAGGAGTGTGTAAAAGATTGCTTTATTTATGCAGAACCAAATAATTTATATATAGGTTTTTATTCTTTTTTTAAATGATGTCCAGAAAATGGAGCACTCACCAGCCTGGGCAAGATAAAAGTACAGTGTCTGTATTTACACAAAAGGTTGAACCTGAAACCTTCCTCAGGGCCACTGGCTTACAAAGTACCTGAGCCCTACGCCTTCGCCTTTTCTCACACTATTCACAATTTAAAAAAAAAACAAAAACAAAAACAAAAACAAAAACAAAGACACAGACACAGCAAAACCTGGCACTCTGTCTTTCCCTCTCTTCTCCCTTAAAAAAGGAACCATCAATATTGGTATCTACTCCTGTTTTCTAGTGAACGCTCTCTCAACAGCTATATAAATATTTAAATGCAAAGTAGCAGAGCAGACTAGTCTGCACCAAAGATGTTGCAGAAGTCTCAGTTGATAATATTAATTTTACCTACATTTGCAATTCTTTTTCTGAAAAATAAAAAAGTGAATTTTTGATGATTTTACTATTTTATTGCTTTCCTTATCAACCTTTTCCCTCTATTTTTTGTCACCTGTGTTGTCTGATAATATTTTATTGGAAAAAAATTAGTATGTGTACATTTGAATACAGAAAAAAATATTACCGAATGTAAGAATAACTTTTAATAATACCTACTAATAACCTTAGTTTCCATTGTTCTTGTAATTTTGTTTCTGTTAAACCAGAGCTTAAACTATAATTTCTCACTGAACAAAAATTTAGAAATCATGTTAGAAGCTTTGAAGGTCTTATAATATCATAGATAGTAAATATGTGGAAGCTGGGTGAGAGAGATCTGCCATGTGTAAATTAAGAATTAAGCAGTTAAGGCTTGACCTGATTTTTATTTCTAGTTACTCAGTGCATTTCTAGTTTTCTGGAATTGACCATCTCCCTTTCTCTATCTTTAGGAGAGCCTTTATGCATGATATTTTCTTTAAAATTGTTCCTTTCTTGACATATTGTATACTTAACATGATACAAAACTGCCTTGTTCGGTAGGTTCTGCATTTGTAACTTCTCAAGGGAAATAACTATTCTAGTCAGAGTTTCAAAGAAAGGTTTAGTTTTGTTAAAACAAAACCAGGCTGCTTCAGAGAATCTGCTGGTCCAGGGGTGGAATCTCAATGCAACTGAAACTACAGGAATTTTACAGCTGATATCAATGGTATTATGTTTTAATTTCTGATTTTCAGTTTGGCTCTTTGCAAGCAGCTCTATGTGCCTGATCATGTGTGAAAATAAACTGTATGAGAGAGCCAGATTTTTGCATGGGCACATGGCCAATTAATATAAGATGCTTTATCACAATCACCTGACATTAATGTCAAGTAACTTCAGTGGAATACATCTTGCCTAATTTTATTGATTTCAGAATATGTTTCACATGATTAAGGACTGTAGACTAGGCTCGGCTATCTTGTAGTCTCTTCATCTTGTTTTTTACTTAGAGTGTGGATTTCAAATATTATACCTCTGGGTTTTCCAGATTTTAGACATAACTAAAGTCTGAAGATTTTGAGAAACAGTTTACTTTAAAAAAATCAAAGAAAAAAAGAGAATCTAATACTACAGTGCTTTTCTCTAATTACTTTTCTGTGGTATTCTATGTCACTATATGAAGCAGTCTAAGCCTTTTTCTTAAGATTTTGTTTACTGCATAACCCTATGAAGAGGGATGTTTTCCTGGATCCACATGGGTTTTTGAGATTTCTACACCATTTTTTTTATCACTGTCCTTCTGTGGTAAACTATCACCTGACCATACCCCCGCTCCCCCCGCCCTCCGCCCCTCCTTGTCAAGTAATTGCCACCTAAACCAGATCCAGCTGAGTTAGTTAAAATAATTTAATTGATTGTTTGAGCAATCTTGCACAGTTTTGCCGGACCACCGAGCCCTGCTTTCACGGCTGAGCCCATGAGAGCAATAAATCTCAGAAGAGGGACTAATAAGTAGCTGATAGGTGTAGTATAATATCTTAGACTGAAGCCACTGTTCCTAAATGAACATCTGTCTAGAAACTACATATGGTCAAGGGGCTCCTATTCAGTAAATATTGTTATTGGGTTTTTCATTCATTCCAGAAAACTGAGTTCAACTCATGGGTCAGTTTACTGAAGTGCCAAGACATCAGGCTATGACACATTTCACTAATAAAATTTCCATGGCCATATATTGTACATCTCTAATTCAAAGGAACTATAAAATAATTAATCATCTGTATGCCTCCTAGATCAAGATGGAATAAACTTGAATGCCTGGTGAAATAAAGCCTGGTTTCATTACTTTATATCTCTTTGTATTAAAAATTTCCACATTTGCCTACTTCATTAAGTCTTTTTAACTGACTAGTCCTGAACAAGACAATATTTTTTCTCCACCAAAATTATTTTTTACTTCTACTATGCTTTTTAAACTAAGATCTCCAGGTAGTAAATGAGTTATTAGTACTAGTCCATGGTACTAGTCTCTACTCTGTGGAGAAGTTCAGTCCATAATTTATAATCAGAATCCTTGCTTCTCCTAGAATACAAGGAGGATCATCATTCTACCTCATTAATCATGACTTATGTCATTTTATATCAAATAATCACCCCCTACTGTTTCTTCTGACCTTCAACAGCATCTAGTTTAAGATCTATATTATCTAGAGGCTACTAGAGAATCTGATGTTATGAACCTGCCCATCTATGGATATATTCTTATCTTCCCAAAAACCCAAGACACCAAGTCCCATAATTTCACCCGGTGTATTATGAAAACCACATATATTTTTAATTTCTTTAAATACATTGAAATAGATTGTCCTTCTTAGTTCTGTTTTAGAAAGTTACAGGAAAGAATGTAGAATTTGGAGGTTGTATTATATCTGATAAAAATTTTTGGATTAGTTGGACCAGGATTAAAAAATTGAAAATTTCTAGCTTGGGTTTTTCTAGATGGCAGTAGACTTTTGAAGCTATGACTGTAGTTGTAGACGCCTTTTTTTGAAGAAAGAAGCTAACATTAAGCTTAATCTACTTCTTCCATGACAACGTCACTAATCCTAAACACTGAATAAACAAATCTCTTCTACTTTTGCTTCTTGTCTATCAGTTTGCAATTTATAGTCCCCTGAGGAACGTTCTTTCTCTTAAAGACCAGATTAACTCTACAAGTTCTTGGAAATCACGATAATGGTGAATTTTTCATTTGTCATTATGGGAGAAAGGAAGAGAATGACAAACAGAATGAAACATTTTGTGTCAGCTCATACAAGCATCAGTTCTTCACGTAAGGTGCAGAAACACAAACATGATATCCAAAAAGCACCTAAAAATCTTTGTGGGTCTCAGCCTTCATGAATTCTAAACAGTCCTGTGCTTTTATTTGTTTAATGGAAGCTGAAGATTTTGTATCAATTTCAAGTAATGACATGGACAAAGAAGTGGAGCAGAATCTGATCTCTGCACGGGGAAGCATGCAACATTTGCCCAGCAAATCACCTTCCCCAAAAGGAGGTGAACTTGTTGAGTGTGTAAAATTACATTTGGTCAGTTAATAAAAAATTTTTTGAGATTGTCATATAGGAATTTAATCTTCAGCATCCAGATAGTGTGATGATGGAAGTTATATAGATGGATAAATATATAGTTTGGACTAAACTCAAACAAGGAATTCTACCAAGATCACGACAGCTGCAGGAAGCTCTGGGCCAGTGATGCAGAGATAAACAGTTTCACTACAAAAGATTCTTTCTTTACTTGCTTAACTCTGAAAGTGAGTGAAATCCAGTGACAATCTTCTTCTGGCCCAGTTTCTCATTCACATTGATGTGGGTATTGCTCCTTCACAGCTAAGATTTGTACACGGTTTCTGCCGTCTTAACTTCCTCAGTCTTATTCTAATGCACTTGTGTGTTTCAACCTCGTGATACAAAGACCTTTCAGATCTCATATTAAATAAGATTCATGCAACCTATTCTTGCTTGACATTGTTTCACAGTTAGTGCTATATTTCACACATTTATTCACTACAATAAGAAGGATACTGTCTCTACATAGCAAACAGCATCTATTTGAGAACCTGATGAATTCATGAAGACTGAGGAAGATTTTGTGCCATGACATAGATAAAGAACTTGGCATAAACTATTTCTGCCCAACTGTGGATCTTCACAATTGGACCCTGCCTCAATTTCTGTCTTGTGCTACATGGAAGAGTGGTGAGTTGACTTTCGCTGACCATCAGGTGTCCACCAAGCCAATGTACCACTCTCCTTCTCAGATGTACAGGAGAGAGAAAACATAACAAAAGGCTTGTGTGTTGAGATAAGGACAGGGAGATCACTTATTACTGTCATAGGCAAAACAGACTCAGTCTGAGGAAATAAATTGAAATTATTACCAAATAAAAAGAATAGGATAATGAAAAATCAAATCAAATCTTTAAAGCCTTTCCCCCACCCTCTCTTCTTCCTTGGTTGACTTCTCTCTCAATTTCTCTACATGCTCCACCAAGTGGCACAGGAGAAGAGGGAATTCGAGTTATGGTCAGTTCATCACGTGTTGTCTCTGCTGCTCCTTCCTCCTTATGCTCTTCTGTTACTCCTGTGTTGGGTCCTCCCACAGGAAGCAACCCTCCATGAGCTTGTCCCACATAAGTATTCTGCCGCTCTTCACAAAATGCTCCAGTGAGGATCCTGCAGGAGGGTTACAAGTCCTGCCGGCAAACCTGCTCTGCTGTAATCTCCTCTCTCCACAGGTCTCTCCAGGAGCCTTCTCCAGCTTGGGCTCTCCATGGGTTCACAGTCTCCTTCAGGTGCACCCACCTGCTCCAACACGAGGTCCTCCACAGGAAAAATGCTCCATTAACCTCCATGGGCTGCAGGCGGACAGTCTGCCACACCATGGTCTTAACCACAGCCTTTGGGGTGTTCTCCGCATCTCTGCTCAGACTCATGGAGCGTCTCCATGTTTCTCTCACACATTCTCACTCCTGTCCTCTGGCTGCTGCTGTGCAGCAGTTTTGTTTTTTTTTCCCGATTCTTAAAAGTTATCTCATAGAGGAGCTACCACTGTCACAAATTGACTTGGCCTTGGTCAGCAGCAGGTCGATTTTGGAGCCAGTTCACATTGGCTCTATGAGACTGAGGGGAAGCTTCCAGCAAGTGTTCATAGAAGCCACTCCTGTAACTCTTCCACTCCCAAAACTCTGTCACACAAATCCAATGCAGCAAGAGTCACACTGGAAAATAGTGGACTCAGGACGACTCGGTGTGCTTCAAGGAATCCACTCAGTCTAAATCATATTTAACTGAAGACCAAGTCCCAGACAGGAATTGATACCTTGTACTCCTCAGGTGCTTGTATGCAGTTCTGTTCTAGCTTGTGAGCTTATAGACATCATGAAGATCATCTCTTCTATTATATGAACATGTTTTTAGAATTACCTGTTTTGAAACATTTTAATCCACTCCATGCTGGGACCATAAAGGGTGGAAGCATCTAGTGTTCTCTCAGGGTAGACACCTAACTTTTCTTCCTGTGAGGCTTGATTTCCTAACGCTTATGGACAGAAGACATACAGCATTGTCTCCTTACGATTTATGTGGTATCTTAAGTCTCTCCATTGCCAGTATGAAAAACTTAGAGGGTGGAGTTGGGTAGTTTAGAAACTTTGTTCAAGGATAAATGACTAAAATTTTGCTGAGACACTGTGAATGCTGAAACACTGTGAATGTTTTTTAAACTGTATCTAAATACAATGAGTTTCAGAAACATGCACCTTGCTGATATTATTGCAACACAAATTACATGAATAGCACATAATAATATTAAACTAAAGTAAGGGGGTTTTCAGAGTTAAATGAGTGGTATGTCTGAATATACACTCTTTCTTTTCTACTTTGAATGCACTGAAATATAGTGGAAATATGTACAATATTTATGATTATCAACATTACTAACTAGGTATCCTATGTTGCTGATGAATACATAGAGTAAAGACATCTTATGTTTAAGTACACTAATTGGAGTTCCAGAAACAGTTGAGATAATGCATGGAGGTTATAGGTTAATTTAACTCAGATGTCAGTGGAATATACTGGTCCAACCAGCTTTCAGTGCTTCTTTGATTAGATAGCTTATGGGACACAAAGTGTCTAGTTATCACTACAGCACACTGCAGATTGCTGTCTGAAATGTTATGGTATTTTAAAGGGAATATATTTTTCTCACCCAAGTTATTCTTCACTTTCTCAGTAAATTAAAATCATTGTCAACTCAGTTATGGAGGAAAGTACTTTTTAAAACAGATAAACAAAAAAGCCTGTAGTCCTAGACAACAATTTTTATTCTCATATGGAAATCCTAGATAGCTTTTCCCTAGTCCCACACAGTAAGACCAAACAATGGAAAACAGCCCTTCCATACTCCATCATATTCTGCAGATACTCCAACTTAGTCATACAAGGTTATGAAGCTCTAATTGAAACGGAGTAAGGTTATGAAGTTGTCTGTGACTATTACTCAGTATCATAGCTTACAGTTCCAGTAGACATTTGAAACTACTATGTTATCCTGACTGAAACTGTCTGCTTAGGCTTCCCAAATTAGGAGTCTTCAAAAAATGTCAAAATATATTTTAAAAATGTAGCTCAAAAATAAAAGGTCCAGACAAATTCCTCCTAGTTTAGGGGATAAAATGACTAAATCAGAGAGTGAGCTATGACTGAAAATATGTCTATGTTGGAATAGTAATAAAACTGGTTTTTTTTCATGTGGCTTTCACTTAGCTGTGTTTCACTTAGCTGTGCATAAATAAGTAGGAAGTTACTGAATTCTAGACCATCAGGCTAGTTTATAAACTGTGATACGAGACTGATTAAATATACGAAAATATCAAAGCCACTGAACATTGCCAGAATGAAAGTCTCAATTAAACCTTAAGCATTCTCAGTATTTCTGGTTTCCCATCTGAATGATTGCATTCATAATGTAGGGCAAGATTCATATATTATTAACCAATTAATTAGTTTCTACCATATGTGAAGACCTTTGGCATGAAACATCTCCCTAGCTATTAAAAGTGACTTAAAGTACAGATAAAGGGCAAAGGGGAAGAGTACTCAAAGTGAAAATCACACTCTCACTTACCTTTGTCATAATTATATCCCATATAAAGTTTAATTTCATGAGTAGTATGCAATGAAACATCCATATAGTGCAATGTGGAAAGTAAGTTCCCTGTGGGCTTAAATTTACTGCTACATAATATATTCAGCTTTAAAAGCAGTCGAGCATAAAGTTTACTCATGTAGGTCCCTCTGCACCCATTACAGACAGAAGACAGATATCACATTTAGCTTTTGGTTACTTATGTGTAAGATTTCTGACTACAATAGAATTTCAGACATGAATATGAAATAAAACTGTGTCTCAATATATTCGTCACTTTCTCTGCCTCTTCTGTGGAAGAGGAAGAAAACCAGCCATACAGAGTCTCTTTTCCATGTTACACAAATGAAGATTCATCTTCATGGAGAAAACTTTGCATCCTAAATCAACACATCTGAAGTTTTAAATCTTCTTAAAAATAATACTTAGAGTAGGTTGATAGCTTGTGATAGATACCATGTGGTATTTTTAGTAGTGCATTAAAATTTTCAGCCATATCATAATATTCCAAAAACGTCCCAAATCCTGTTTTAAGACACTAGCCTTGTTTTCATACAGCTTTATCTCTAGAAACTTGAATGACAAAAATCTATCACTGTGAAAAAATTGATAGTTTACGTATATAAACTCTACCTGTACAGAGTACTTGCTTGTTGCAAAAGTTCTTCTATGTGTAAAGAATTAGAACAGACTAAAGGTGCTTTCTCTGATAGAGAAATGGAACTTTATGTATACGCTCAAACAGTTAGGGAAGATTGGTATTCCCAGTGCCACCTCTTCAGAATAAGTGATCTGTGCAAGGCACTGGATAAATTGAGTGTTGATTACTTCATAAAACAAGAGAAGTAGTATGCAGAGGTGATAACTGAGTCATACTACTCTATGTTTACAATTATTCATGATAGTATGCTAGAAGCACTACCTGAAATCACAGGCTCACATGGAGATTACTAATGCAGAAGCAAGATGTACAAATTTGAGATTTGCAGGTAAAAGTGAAGATAAAAGTGAAGTATTTGAAAAACTTTCTCTTAGCATTAGTCTACCAAGACATTCTCTTGTTCTACTAACATGAAAATAACTCCTAATTAGAAGTCACAAAATGAAAAAGAAAAACAACGACATTTTGAGTGTTTTAACAAAAGAGATTTTCAATTTGTTCAGGTAGTTCTACTTGTTTTTCTGAAAAGCAGGAAATACATTGGCATTAGAAGGACCTGATCTATATAAACTTTGCTTCCTGATTATTAAAAGAACCACAGACCACACTGGAAAAACTGTAGCAAGACAAAAAAAAAATATCGCTTCCTATGTGTTTCAAGAGCCTACAGGGGTTTATTGCCCTTTCTGAAACCACCATAATAAAAAAAAAACATGATAACTAAACTTCTGTCTGGGTACCTTTGCTTTAAAAATTATTAGTTTGCTTTGCAGACCTGATACCCTGTAGGGCTCAAATTTATAAAAGTTCTGTTCTAAAGAGTTACAAACATTTACAACCATACATTGCAAAATACTTGTCCAAACAATTGTTGTTTTAACTGAATGGAAAACAAGAAGCAGGATTTCATAAATCTGGCAGAGACAAAAAGCATGTAGACATTATTTTTCCTGCTTTATACAAGGTAGAAAAAACCTTATAAATAGAATGTTTGGGTTTTCTTAATTCTTCCTAGTGTTCAGTCTAAATCTGATGCAGTTTTGAACTATTCCCATATGTTCTATTACTAGCAGAAGAGATCAGCACCTCCCTCTCCACTTCTCTTCCTCTGGAAGCTGTAGAAAGCAGTGAGGTCACCCCTCAACTTCCTCTTCTCAAAATTAGACAAGATCGAAGTCTTTAGCCACTCCTTATAGGAATTTTCTTCCAACCTTTTCATCATCTTTGTTGCCCTCCTCTGTACACATTAAAGGACCTTCATATTCTTCTTAAATTGCAGGGCGTAGATCTGCACCAACCCTGAATACAGCAGAGTAATCATATCTTTTGACCAGCTGGTTATGCTGTATTTGATGAACCCCAGGATGCAGTTTACCTTCTTGTCTACCAGGGCACACTGATGACTCATATTGAGTCTGGTGTTAAGAGCTTCCATATTCCTTTCTTCAGGGCTTCTTTGCTACTCCATCCTAGGTACAGAATCCATCATTCGAACTTGTTAAGTTCTATCCCATTAATCATAGCCCAGTTCTCTAAATTATCTAGGTCCCTGTGCAAGATCTCTTGTCCCTCAAGAGAGTGAATAACACCTACCAGTTTGGTATCAGTAAACTTGCAAATGGTGCATTTAACTCCTGCATCCAGATCATTGATAAATACATTGAACAGAACTGGCCCTAGAACTGAACCCTGAGGAACACTGCTGGTGAACTGTTGCTATCCAGAGGTAGTCTGCTCATGCAAGCCTTTGAGTTCTTCCCTTTAGTCAGTTCTTTAACCAGCACACTGTGATCCCACAACTGGACAACTTGTCCAGAAGGATGCTGAGAGATACATATTAAAAGCCTTAACAAAATCTAGAAAAACTACACCTACCATGTTCCCTTCATCTACTAGACGAGCAATAGTTACAATCCAAATCATAGAAGGATATCAAATTAATTAAACAGGAATTTCCTTTTGCGAACCCTTATGAGCTGTGCCGGATGCTTGTATTATTCTTTAAATACTTTACAATAGTACCCAGCGTAATCTGCTCCATAATTCTCTCAGGAAGCCTGAGAACCTCTGGCTGAGGTTAGACTAACAGGTCTGTAGTTCCTTGTGTCTTCCCTGACAGTCTTTTGGTAAACTGGAATAACATTTCTCTCATTAGGGACCTTCCTAGACTTCCAAGATCTTTGGCAGATGTTCAAGGATGGTCCTGCCATAACATCTACTAGCTCCTTCAGTACTCTGGGATGAATCCCATCAGGCCCCATTGAACTGTGACTGTTCAGTTGATAGAACTGGTCTTTTACAATTTCAGTGTCCACGAATGGAAAGTCACTCTTCCCACACTCATTGTACTCCAACTCAAGGGTATAGGGAGCAGAAAGTCTATCTGTATTATTAAAGACTGAGACAAAAAAGCGTTTAATACCTCCACTTTTTCTTTATCACCTATTAGTTAAATGACTATCTTTAACAAGCATCATTCCAATGTTTTCTTTAGACCTCCTCTTGATGTTACCATACTTAAAAAAAGGCCTTCTTGTTATTTGAAATAATTCTGACCAGTTTCAGCTCTAATGGAGCTTTGATTTTTCATGTCTTTTCCCTGCATATATGTACCACAGCTTTGTAATCTTCCTGCAAAGCCTGAACTCATTTCCAGAGATCACAAAATTTCTTTCTTCTCTTGAGCTCCATGAAGAGTTCCCTGTTCAACCAAGCTGGCTGTCTTCCCCCCTTTATTGACTTATGACAGTGGAATTACCTCTTCCTGCACTTCTGAAAAGCGGTTCTTAAAGACTGACATGCACTCATGAACTCCTAAGCCCTCAAATCCCGATTCTAAGGATACTGTGCTAAATAGCTCCCTGAAGACCTTAAAGTTTGCTCTCCTGAAGTCCAGGGTACCAACTCTGCTGTCCTTTTTTCTCATTAAGCTGAAAATTTTAAGCTCAAGCATTTCATGATCAATGTGGCCAAGGCAGCCACCTACCATCACCAAGTCCTGCTCTCTTTACAAAAAACAGGTCTAGGAAATGATCTCTCCTAGTTAACTCACTGAGTACCTGTGACAAGAAGTTGTTTCCTTTAATCTTCAAGAATTTCCAAGACTTACTCATCACAACAGTATGAGATTCCCAGTTAATATCTGAGAAGTCAAAATCTCCCATAAGGAGAAGGGTTACTGATGCAGGAATTTCTCCTGATTGCCTATAGAATAATTCATCAGAGTTATATGCTGGCTGGGTGATCAGTAGTATTTACCCAATAAATCTTCTGTTTTCTATCCTCCTAATCCTCACCCAGAGGCCCTTGATCACCTAATCACTGACTGTAAGGGCTGTAAAATCAAACTCATTCTTACATATAGTGAGACAATGAAACTCTACAATGTCATTTTGGAATAACAAGGAAGAATTTTATGATCTAGCTAAAGAGAATTCCCTCCTTAAAGTTTATTGATTACACAGGGCTAGATACTGGGACCACTGGCTCTGTAAGGTGGCCTGAAAGATATGCCTGAGTCTTTCCCTAAAGGCTTTCACTCTAAGCATACTTGTGTTTTCTGAATGAAAGACATTCCAACAGAAATATTCTGAAAAATTTAATATTGAAGACTGACAGGCTTCTTCTAATCCATGATAAAGCCAGTGCAGCAAAGGTAATGAAAAACAACATAGGTAACTTATTCCACTGTTATTCAATTTAGAACAGAAAAAAATACCTCCAGTGTTGTAACAGGAGTTTATTCTTTCTGTCCCTGGCTCTGTGGCTAGTACTACCCATTCTAGTTGAAAATGGTGGCAAAAGGTAGAGAGTCAAGGGGTATTTGTGCGTATGTCTTGAATTATTCAATGTTATTCTAAAGCCAGGTGATTTCAAATAGACACTCCAGTAGTCATAGCACAGCAACAAAGTCATCTTTCTACACAGTTCTTTAATCCTAGTAGCTCGTAAGTGCATGATTTAGAAAATGCTTGTTGAAATTCAATCATTTGTGTCATATGGGAGTTTAGAATAAGGAAATACAGTGGTTCTTCTGACCAGGAAATCTATGAATCCATAAAAATTGAATTAGACAAAAACTGATGACCTAGAGCTAAAGGATTCTATGTCCCATTAATAATCTTCTGAAAGAACTAACCTAGTAAATCAATATCTTCTCTACTTTACATTTCTCTGGTAATATTAATATCAGAAAAATAAACTTTTGAAAGTCCAAAAATTCAATGGAGTCCATATAAACAGCTAAGTACTCAGATAATTACCCAAGGCTTTTATGAATCTTCAAAGCCTTGGAGATATATTTTCTTCTTTTCAGTTCTTTTTCAGTGTATTTCATGAAATAATTTTACTGTATTGACTTTGTTTGTGTTGCATGATTTTCAGTCTTGAACTTATCACATCTGCCAACAAATAAGCAGTTTAGTAGAGTAATGAGAGCTGGCAGAGGAAGAACTATATGTTCTGGACTTAACTCTCAGTTCAGTAAATCTTTAAGAGTATGCTTCATTTTCAGTTTTGACAGCAAGACTTACTTATGTGAGAAGTTGAACAACAATGTATTTCCTAACCTCCTCAATTGTAGTCTTATGCCTATATATCTGTAAAAAGATGAGAACTAATTAGCAGGATATAATGCAGGAGTAGATAAGAAACAAAAATGTGAAATTAAGGGAGGAAAAAAAATCTGCCTTTCATGATCCAAACAGTACTCTTCTGAGTCTTCCTGACACAAGAAAGTGCACAGATAATGCCCTGCTGCCTGAGCAGTGGTGTCCCTGAATAAACTGAGTAATTATTTAAAGTAAATAACTTTGGCTTCAGTCAAAGAAACATCCTAGAACTTCTGTATCATGAATATTTATTTAAAAAAAAAGTTAAGACAGCCTTTTGGTATGTCCTGGACTGAGTCTTGGGAAAATCTAGGACAAGAGGAACAAATATGTTACTCCCATTCTTATGATATATCTGCTTGATCATGAAGTTTGGAAGGGAGGATCCAGAAAAGTAACCAGCTTTTTAAAGTGGATAGGTGACAATTAAAAAAGAGCTCTCAGCAAAGTGCTGTTTTGATAATGCATTGTACAGCATTCACTTTCATCTCTCTAACCTTTAAAATTCAAAATAAGATCTTTAGCAACTGATGTGCTTAAATCATGACCCCTTCATGACACGAATTTTGGTTCTTCCAATATACATATTTCTAGAATTGAAAAATAATCGGTATATGGCAAAAGTTGTAAAAGGAAGCTGTGAAACACAGAAAATGTAGAACTTAAATTTCTTTTTAAGCTCTAAGGAGTTACAACAAAAATTACAATATTTTTGCATGGATAAGTAACATGAATAGGTCCAGAGAAGAGTGACAAAAAATTCACATGACACATGAAATGTACTGAAATTACAGACTTCCACATCTAATGGCAAAATATGAAATTATCAAAAGAAACCACATTCCAGTGAAATCCTTCTGGAACTGTTTCCTGACCTGACACTGCTTGCCAGTTTTATCAATTATCAGGAAGGAGGAATATGAGGGATTTTTCAGAAGAATTATAAGTGGTATAAAAGATCACCTAGTAATATAATGTTGGTAAAGTGGGGCTTAAATGCACAATATATATTTAAGCCAAAGCCAAATGCAGCTACGGTTGCAGGAACGAAGAATGTAGGAAATATGACCCATGAGGAGAAGGCTTCCTGGACACTGGAAGTGAGTTTGGAGAGGATTTGATTTTAATGGTGGTTTATCCATTGGGTATAGATATAGAATACAATATAGCAGCTGTAGATCTATACAGATTTGTAGACCTGTGACCAGAGAAGTACCAAGAATTAACAGCACATTAATAGCAACCATTTACTGCCTTAATTTTTTTTTAATTGAAGGATTACAGCAGACAGGAAATCTTTCAGAAAAGAATGATTATCACATTGGGGTAATGCATGCATGTACAGTTTGTTTACTTCCATGAGGAGCAGTATGGCACAGAAGAATAATCCAAGAACTGCAATTTCACAATAGATAGGTTGGGATTACAAAGGTGAGGTTAGATTATCTGAGATCATGCACATATTTAAATTTTAGGTCAAATGAACACAAAAAATGTTGTATATAGATTTGTGGTGAACTTTCTGTCAGTAGTAAAGCTTACATGAATAAAATAAAGATTTTCTGAAAAGTGTAGCTATTACTGGACCTACATTTATTACATTGTTAACAAATAAACAGGGCTTGTTGTTCCTCTAATCCCTTCCTCCCAACATTATTAATTTTCAGTCTTATTTTCAATTTAACACTGTCCTATGCTTGGAAACTTCCTAAGAGTCTTAATTTTTTAAAGATGTAGAAGAGACACCTGAAGACTGTACTATACACTTTTAATAATACTAAACAATATGATATAAAGCTAGAATTACTATGTTATAAATTTGAAACTTTTTGCTATAAACAAAATCTATGCACACATAAAAGTCAAACAAAGAAAGAAAACATGACATATTCGTGAGTTTTCTCCAAAAACCTCAAAGTACCTCTACCAGAAGATCTCTTGATCTCTTTTGTCTGGCAAATTTATCACACATAGACCAGAAGCTAGGTTTTTGCATTCGAGATTGAGAACATTGCTGATTTACAGTTTTTCATAGCTGTAATGGAAAGAGAAAAAAGATAATGAAATGCAATTTAAAGGCAATCAGACAGTCAGTGAAACTTCATTCATACATAATCACCAGACTCTGGTTCAAATAAACGCAACAGATCACAAGTGTTCAAAGGATTCCCCCCATCCTTTTCTTCTCCCCTTCTCCCCTTGAGAAGGGAGGCATTCTTGATGTCATTAGCTCAGTTAAAGGACTTCTTTAAAGGATGTCAGGTAAAGGAACAGTTCTAATACTATAATAAGAAAACTACATTTTCAGTCTATTAATTTCTGGATAGGAAAGAGTGGAACGTAGGATCAGTTTACTGAAGAATACCGTCCAATCTGAATGTGTATTATTTCTATTTTTTTCCAATGTCTGTAGCAGTTAAATAATATAGAAAAAGAAAAATGAGAATTTTTAGTTAATTTTATACTTTTGTTGTCATTGGTAGAAAAGTGAAGCAAAAAAAAAAAAGCTTTCAATATAAACACACTGTTATAAAATAGAAATTTTTATCTTCCTTTTGAGCATACGCTGTGATTAAAAAATATCATTTAGATGTCCATCTTATTAATCTTTGGATTTTGCATATTGAATGAAGAATTGGCGATTCCTTGTAAATAAAAAAATTTAAAAAGGCTGTATTTTGCATAAGCAGAGGGAAAAAACTTATTATTCTTTGCTTTTTTAAGAATACATGTTCTTTGCATTTACATTTTGTGAAATGGAAAAAAAAGCGCTCACTTCTTTGGCATGTGGAAGCTCATGCAGGGTCTGTTTCTTTCAGCCTTTATAATTTAGTTGAATTTCACTGAGTGAAGACGTCTATAGTCAATTAGTCCTCCCAGTCCCCTGTGACTGCAGACACAGAGTTCAGGGGAGTGTTGCTCTGTATGTGGGTATGTGAACTGCCATTCCAGAGTGATTTGTGGCACCAGCATCTAAAGAGAAGCTGCGAGCACCCAGAGGACCACAGTGCTATAGTCACACACAACAATGCATAGTCCCCTCTGACTGATGAGTTTGATAAGGTGTGTTGGCGGTTGACAATAACATTCTTCTTAGAACTTCAACTCTGGTATCAGTGAGTTAGAAAAGTCACTGCTAGAACAGAAATTCTGACAGCATATTTACAGTATTAGCCTTAAGAAAGCATAGTGGTATCAGCAGGCCTTTACACTTCCCCAAATATTAATGCAGAATATTGGATATTTTCTATTGTTTTATGTTGAAGGACTTAGGTGGAGTAGAATGAGAATGAATTGTTTGAATGCATAGAAAGGGCTGATAATTTATGTAATCACTGTTATAACTAATCAGTGATTATCTACGATTTTTCTACACACTTCTGTTTATAAAAATAAATCATGTCACAGGTGTTTCAATATGAAGCACTCACACTCAACTTGAATGCTACATGTATGAGTTGAGCAATGTTTTCTTTTCTAAGTGTTGACTTTAATTTTTAAAGATATGTAATAGAAACCAGTCATTATTACCCACGTTTTATAAGTTACTGTTCATAAACCGCAGAGGCAGCATTCCATAAAATCCATTATGCAGCCACTGCAATGTCCCACTAATTTAAAAATTACATGCATCTGCAAAACAGGTAAAACATACCTCACTTTTCAGGTCTTCAGAAGTATAAGAACAAATCCCTTTCTGTGGAAAAAAAAAAGAGGTAACTGCAGTCTTAAGTTTCAGCCTTTGAGAACCTTTCACATATTACTGAGCTATCAGCTGAAAGTGACATTTCGACGCAAACAGCAGATAGTTGTGACACCTTAAATACCACCAAGTACAAAGCTTTTCATTTTCTAGTGTATCTGTGTTTTGTTTCTATATAAGGTAAAGTACAAGCAGAAACTTTGCATATCCTATATTGTATACTGTCCAGCACAGCATAAGCTGGGAAAATATTAACAATATTTGAATTTTTAACATGAGATGAGTGCAAGATATCCCTGAATCAGCTTACTCCTGGATTACTTTAGAAACATTCTCTTGCTTCCTATACCAGAAAAGTGATGATTTTGATTGGTGTGTGAGATCTCTGCATCTCTATCTAGATGCAGTAAGAATCAGCATTTCCATGCACACCACGAAAAATAACCTGGTATGTATAAAACTAGTACTAATAGATATGCCTTTCACACAGAGATAGTTCATTGGAGACAAAGGATGAATCTTACTCTACTTTTGCTAGATAAGTGAGGCATGGCCTAAAAGTTAGTCTCACCGTTTTCAAGAAGAAGAGACACTTGGGCACCACAGAGGATGATTCAGCCCACTTGTCTTTGGCATCTAAAACAAGATGGGAGGGGACTGAGATGATGCTTTAGACAGAAGTTAGGTCAGATGAATCCCAGCAATATATGACTAAATTGATCACAGCAGCAAAGTCACAGACATTCTGGCACACACATAGATAAGGTGAAAGTCAGCCGTGTCTTCAAGTCAGTCATTGTTAGACGCCTCACATTGTCATAGCTGTTCTTCATACAACACAAGGTGATTAATTACAATTATTTGGCACAAACAAATTAGGTTTTATTAGTCGTGTTTTTGCTAAAGAATGTAGGAAGAAAAACATGTATAGAAGTAGAGGGTGAGTTATTGCTGTTGCACTTCACTTTAAGTGTGGCTTTTAAGAAATTCTTCATGAAGGCAAAATTAAGAAGAAAGGTACACTGGAAGAAATAGCAAGTTAATATTTTTTTGGAAATTTTTTCAGTTTCGGCTATGTATGTCACTAAAGTTAAGATATTTCATGTTCTTCCGATACAGTCTTCGATCACTTCCACTGCCAAACCAGAACAGAAAATAGCAAAGCTACTTAGTGTACTAATATTGTGGAATCACTGAGTGTTTACAGTACTATTGAGAACTTTTATGCTGCCATCATACACCTACATGTCCTGACAACACTGTTCAGGTCTTAAAAACACGCTTCCAGTACTTCTGCCCCAGTTTTAGGAATCTGTGAATCCAATAGTCCACATTTACAAGTACAAGTCACGAATTCTACATTATCTTACTAATGTTTTATGCCCCCCTAGCAATTTACTCTCTGATGGCATAGTTTTAGACTGCATAACCATTAATGCTGACACAAAGGAGGTGATATGAACATACAACAGCACATTCTTAGATTGGACTAAACTCATCAAGAAACCGCAGCTTGCAGTTTCATTTCCAATCAATTTGATGAAGCAATTTAAGTGTTCATTTTCACTGAAAGAGGGAAGCCCTAGTTGCTATCACTCCCAGACACAAATTTTCGTTGTTAATCTTATGTCAACCCCAGCTATTCTTTGCGAAAGACGTGAACTAATGCAATTAGTTAACCCAGCAGAAAATGAAGTAAACTACAGATAGTTCCCTACCTTGAGCTGGTGATGTGAATGCCATGTCTAATATGAGAGTGTGGCCATAGTAGCAGAAGCAGCAGTAAGGGTAGGGAGAGGAAAAAGAAGGAAAAGAAACACATGGGATTTTTGCAAGGAGCAGGTGATTTGGTAAGTGGAGCTACTCAAGAAACCATACTCAAGAAACTGCTAAATTTACGTGAATGAGTTTGATTTACTCTTGCTTCACTATGAAACTAATCATTAGAATACCATCCCTCTCTTTTTTTCCTGATTCAACTGTTCTATCCCTATGATGTTATCTGGAAAATTTCTGCTTTGAGGAGTGCAAACAGAGATATATCCACTTGTATTTAGTGCTGCAAATGTATATACAATTAGTGAAAGGATATCTATAAGTCATCTTGAACAAGGCATAAAAATAAAACAATGCAAATGGACCCACAGGAGGCACTTAGTGCATCTCACATGCAAAATACTGTTCCTAAAGTGTTTCTTCAGAATTTAGGTTTATGGCACTTTCTGTTCTTTATGTGGTTTGTGGTTATTTGGTTGGGTTTTTTTTCTTCTTTTCTTCTTCTTCCAGGTCCAAATTTTCTATGTCCCTCTTTCTTCCTTCATCATAAATCTAAATTCAAATTATTCAAGGCTGCAAGAAAAAGGGTTTTGGAGCATGGAATGTAACTCCCTTAACAATTCCTGATTGAGTATGCTTTATGATTTAATACAGAATTTTGCTGATCTTGTAGAACAGAATAATTTGGATTAACAATAACAATCCTTAATCTGGATTAAGGGACTGAGTGGTCCCTCAGTAAGTTTGCAGATGACACCAAATTGGGCAGGAGTGTCGATCTATTCAAGGTTAGGAAGGCTCAGCAGAGGGTCCTGAACAGGCTGGAATGATAGACTGTGGTCAACTCTATGAGGTTCAAAAAGGCCAAATGTCAGATCATGCACTTAGGCCACAACAACCCAATGTAACACTGCAGGCTCAGAAAAAGAATGGCTGAAAATTACCTGGCAGAAAAAGATGTGGGGGAAGTGATCACACCCCTGTACTCAACTCTGATGAGGCTGCACCTCAAATATTGTGTTCGGTTTCTGTCTCCTCATTACAAGAATAATTTTGAACTGTGCAAGTGTATCCAATGAAGCTGATGAAGTTTCTGGAGAGCAAGCCTTATGGGAAGCAGCTGAGGGAGCTGAGGGTCTTTAGTCTGAAGAAGAGGAGGCTGAGGGGAGACCTTATTGCTGTCTTCAACTGCCTGAAAGAAGGTTGTAGTGAGATGGGTGTTGGTCTCTTCTCCCTAGTAACAAGTGATAGAATGAGAGGAAATGACCTCAAGTTGCATCGGGGAATGTTTAGTTTGGATATTAGGAAAAATTTCTTCATTGAAAGGTTTGTCAAGCATTGAAACAGGCTGTCCAGGGAAGTGGTGGAGTCACCATCCCAGGAGGTGTTTAAGAGATTTATAGAGGTGGGGCTTTGGGACATGGTTTAGTAGATACGGTAGTATTGGGATGATGGTTCGATTGGATGATTTTAGAGTTTTTTTTCCAAACCTTAGTGGTTTGGTTGTATGATTCTAATTTCTAGTTAACTGAGATTGCTATCACTTCTTATAACTCTCTCTGTACTTTGGCACTAGGGAAGCACAGGAGATTGATCTCATCTAACCTTAGCTACCTGAAAATTTAGTCTAAGACAGCAATCTATGCTACTTCTGTAGTTAATTGAAAGAAGTGGATATCTTCAGAATATCTCATTTCTATTGGACAGGTATTTTGAAATGGAATAAATTTCTTTTTAGGAGTTATTTATCCCTTCTTAATATTACAGACAAAATCTGAATTATTGGGTTATATCAGATATAGATAAGATGGCTCTGGAGAATTAGGGATCTGTTTGTAGGCATTAATCTTTTGATAGCACATCTAGTAAATGTCATACAAATTAAAAATTTTGTAGTACACAAGCACCACATGAACATACAGCTATGATAAATATTATGTAATTCATAACATCATACTTTATTTATCTTTATGTTGCCCCTGTCAAACAAAAAAATCCCAGGATGAAGTATGACTTTAAAATAAATTCACATCATATTAATTTCAAATAACATGTTACCTTGAATAAAATATGGTCCAGAATTACAACAGAGAATTTTAGTATATGGTCAGTTGTCCTATATTGTAAAATTTATATCTGTTAATTACTGGGAAATATTAATAAATATTTTTATTTTTTTTTAATTACTTTATCATCTTGGTTTGATAAAATTCAATTTTAGAGTTAAAGTCCTATTGAAATATCTCAAAAGCTTGCATAGCTAAGACAGTCAAGAATTCTTGATTTAGAAATTTCCTACAGAAATCAAAATGCACTTTCATGTATGACGAGAAATAAAACAATTGCTCTATATAAAATTATTACAATTTTTTTTCCTGTTTTCATATGTTAGGAAATGTTGTCTTGGAATGATCATAACAGAGATTATAGAAAGCATTTCCTGCATTAATGTCAGTGACATCACCTCTATAACATTGAATTAGGTACTGTAGACCAGGGGTGTCAAACTCACGGCTCCCACTGTTGTCCTGCTCCTGCAGCATAATGCGCATCACACGCAGTGCATACACTACTAGCGCACTGGCAGGGGCGTAGGGACAAGGAGCTCAGTGCTACTGCTGGGTAGAAACTTTCTGGATGGTTAATATCACACCACCATAGCAGCTACTCTACATTTTGTTGATAAAGGACTGTGAAAAACATAGTAATGAATACAGTCTTTGGAACTGCAGCAGTTCAGTACTAGTTGTCGAAGATGGGTATTTAAAATCTTTACTTTGAAGTACCCAGTGAGCCACTCATAGCAACCATTTGTTTTGCTGTGCTGAACAATGATTTGGCCAATTCCTGTGTTGATAGATAATCAGAAGTAAACCAAAATCAATGGAGAACAGAAAAATCACCCTTTTTTTACTCTGAGGTTAAACACTAATGAGTGCAAATGCACTCTATGAAGGCAGCCACATGCATTGGGATAAACAAGTTTAAATCAATATGACTCCGGGCAGCCATAACAGAAGATGCAGCTTGAAGGTGTAAGCAATTAGATTGTTAGCTTTTGAAGTGATGATCATCACATTGCATACCTTGAAGAAGGTCACAATGGACTTAACACTTTTATAATCAAAATAAAATAGAATAAAAAAGATTATATTCAATGTGTCAACACTTTACCACATATCTGTTATTGAATTTTACATTTTGAAAAAGTACTTTGGGGTGCTTCTGGAGAAAAAGATAACATTATACATCATGATTTTTGTTACATCAATCTGTTTTTAAAATATGTCATAATTTTATTTTCATGAAAGTTTTCCTCCCTTAAAAGGGTAGCAAATCATTACTTCTGTGCAAAACAAGAGTAAAAGTAATCACTTGTTCTCTAAAATAAATAAAGAAATTAAGATCCATACATTATTAGATCAAAAAGACATTCCTAAGAAATCATGCAATCCCTAATAAGATAACAGATCAATATAGTGCAATATCAAATTCCTTTTAAGGTACTGAATGTCATATCAGATTAATTACTTGTACTAAAAATGTGTAACAAACAAATTCTTAATACGTCATGAAATCAATTTGCAAAAATGAAACAGAAAATTACTTCTTCAATGAGGTTGTCAAATTTTATTACCCATTTCTGGTTTTGCTAATGTGGGATAAAATTTGGCAATTCAATTAACACATATTGAAATGTGTCTTTTCCCTTTCGTATTATACATATTATAGGACTGGAGAAATTGTTATTAAGATAATAAAATTATCATATTAGTGAAAAATAATATATGTAAAGTGATCACAAATTTGTGATCCTCACCGTCCTGAAAGTATGGGGTCTTATTATAGTATCAATCATCAGAATAACTTTGGAATGGGGTTTTTTTGTTGGTTTTTTTGGTAGTTGTTTTTTTTTACTATTTGGGATTTTTTTTCCCCACACAATACTACTTTTCAGTGATTTCTATTTCAGAGAAGCATTTACTTTTCCAGTGAATAGCTGTCCAATTCCTAGACCATTATGGTATACTTCTTCTTCAGATTTTCTAAGAGAATACAAATTTCTACAAGTCAATCCACTAGGAATATTTAAAGAAATTACAACAAACTGTCAATCAACCATTATCAATGTGTTATTCCCATTTCATTTTTACTAAGTTCAAAACATTTTTCCTCTCTAAGGGATCATGAATTCCCTTCAGTTATTCACCTCTGGGCTCATCAAAACCAATGCAGCACCATACTGTGAAAAGCTCAGCTGTTACTGAGTATTGCCTTGTACCACCTAGGAAGAAGTGTTTACCCATTAAAGCTATTATGTATTCAACATATTGCTCTGTTCATGGAACATCATATTAAATTCAAGGTCTCTGATATCATGTTGGCCACAAGCCTTATATGCAGAGACTATGAAGTGGTGGAGATCCATATCATTACGGCAGTTAGGAAGGTGCATAGCAAACTCACCATCTTGGAATTCAGGAGAGCAGACTTTGGCCTCTTCAGGGATCTGCTTGGTAGAGTACCACATGATAAACCACCAAGAAAACTGGTTAATAGTCAAGAGTCACCTCCTCAGATCTCTGGAGCGATGTATCTCAACAAAGAAGTCAGGCAAAAACCCCAGGAGGCCTTCGTGGAAGAACAAGGTCTGACTTTTGTTATTAACATATTTGAAAAAGCCCTTGTTATTATCATTTACAGTGCTGGTCAGCTTCAACTCTAATTGAGCCTAGCCCAGCAAGTCAAGGGAGGTGATTCTACAGCTCTACTCTGCTGTCATGTCACCTCACCTGGATTGTTGCATTTGATTCTGGAGTCCTCAGCACAGGAAGGACAGGGATATGTTACAGCAAATGCAGAGGAGAGCCTCAAAGATGATCAGAAGGCTGCAGCATCTCCCATACAAGGACAGGTTGAGAAAGTTTGTTTTGTTTAGCCTAGAGAAGAGAAGGCTCCGGGAAGAAATTATACCAGCCTTCCAGTACTTAAATACCTTTCTGGAGTTCATATAAATATTTGGGATGAACTTTCACAGAAAATCAGGACAAATTCACCAAATCTCAGTGGAAAGAAAAAATTGTCCTTACCAAAAGAGAATTTCAAGATTATTTTCTGTTTTCATACAGAAGAAAACCAAAATAATTTGATTTATTTCTCTAAGACCTGCATTTCAGTCACTCATAATGACAAGAAGCATGACATTGTAAATAGAATATTGTAGAGTTTATTCTTATTTCAGGTTAAGATGATCTATTTTCCATACAAACTGAGTTAATAATGGTGCAAGCATTTAAAGCATATTTGCTTTGGATGTCGAGAAAGTGAAGGACATGGTTGATAGACGTCAACACTTTTTGAAGGTTGTGTGAGTGATGAGAATCATATGATAACCTACCGGATGGGATGTGAAGATCAAGCATATTGCTGTGCAATCATCTATAATAGCTGTACAGAATACAAAAATGGAAGAAAATATGGGTGAAAATGTCATGTTATGATAGAATTTATGATTGCAAACTAGAGATCTCATATATTGCTTAGGGATTTTTCTTTCCAGCCAGAATTTCATGCACACAAACTTCTATAAGATGTGTAACTAGTCTATTTGCAATTTTCAACTATCTTTTAATAGAGTTTTATGTTTCCCTAGTTTTCAGACAGTTTTCAGACATATGGTATGGACTAAAATACCAATAGGCAGATTCACATCAGGTTGAAATCATCAAACCTAAATAGCAGCTATCAACAGTTTGCCTGTCAATAAACTAGGAAGCTGCTCTATGGGAATGGCCCTGCAGGAATCTGTCTTATATTCTGTGTAATTTAATTGTTTTTTTAACAACTTAGATGACGTATAAGCCTTGATACCCAACAGTAAGTGCTGTAGACCTTTCAGAAGACAAGTTGGGAATTTAAGTCAATCCTGATAAATTGATGAAATGGTCAGAAAATCTGGTCTTTAAGATGAAATTCATCTGAGAAAATTAGACAAGCTACAAACATAAAGAAAAAGAAATCAAAATACATGGTGACAACAACAACCAGGCTGGGAAAATACAAATCTGGGATACAGAGGTCTGGAAATGTGTCCAAATAAGCAACTACTATTGTTGAAAAGACAAATGGCATTTTCTGACGTGTTAGAAAGTGTGTTGCAAACTGAAAATGAGGTAAAATATAAGTACTCCTCTCAAAATCTTGTAGCTGTTGAACTATTTCCAGTTTCAAATGCTATTAGAAAACTGGAGAAAAACTGGAATCAGGCAGGTGAGAGCATCCAAGACTGATGAAGGAAGAATGTAAAACATGGAGGACTGGATTTGGGTTTCCTTTGGTTTTTTTGTTTGTTTGTTTGTTTGTATGTTTGTTTGTTTAAATAGAAGACTATATGACCGGAGAGAAAGGAGAAATATGTCCCGGAGACTTTACAATAGTCTTCTAAGCTGAAATTTTTTCTTATAAGAAGAAAAGCAATTTTCTGTATTTTCAATGATCTGATTACAGAATTAGAAGTTATAAATTTAATTTTCAAAAAGTGATGGTTTATTTTAAGCATTAGGAAAACTTTTAACTTATAAGATGTGTGTTAGTTGATCTTTTCTGGAAATAAAGAGTTGGCCCAAATGATCTTTCCTCATTTCTGTGATTCTAGGGGTGTTTCAGATCTGTACAACTTATATTATGTCTACTTATTATTAAACCAAAATGTAATTAGTGAAAATATACATATCTTCTTTTATTTACATATGATGTCAGAAGTGCTAACTATGTATATGAACATATCCTCACCAATTCTTAAGCAAGCTGCTAAAATGGATAG
The DNA here is from genome assembly GCA_033556795.1 of Tapera naevia. Taxonomy (NCBI): domain Eukaryota; kingdom Metazoa; phylum Chordata; class Aves; order Cuculiformes; family Neomorphidae; genus Tapera; species Tapera naevia. The sequence continues at coordinate 1,749,548 of JAUMJJ010000014.1, read as the reverse complement.
AATTTCAAAACTTTTCTAATGATTCCTATAAAATGCACCACAGTAGGGAGTTATGTCACACTGTAATAGGATTTTATGTCAGTATATATTTTCAAGTGAAAATAGAGAAGGAATATGTTTAAAAATGTCAAATTAATTTGTGATACTGTCTTTTTATGCCTATTGTAGATTTTATATCTTTCTAATAATGACTTTCATCTTGACAATTCATGAAACTGCAGTACAAAAATCTCAAAATAAGAATTATTAAAAATATTTTTCTCAGTGAGAATTTTGTGCCATTTGTTTTAAAAATCATAAACCAGGAAAGATGATGGATTTTATTTCTTCTAATACAAATTAAGTAACTGACACACTAAGTAGTTCAAAATTGGCATTAATTATTAAAAAAATGCAACACTCCTTTTACTAAGAACAAAAAATTAAAAAGGGAAATATTTGAAGCAGAAGTAATCCTGCCCAAGTCTCTGGGCTTAAATTAAAAAACAACAATCAAATATACACAGGGAGGTGGAAAACAAGAGGACTGAAAATAACCTGTTGCAGGAGTTCAGTATTTCCATTGACTATTCTCTATCTTGTAATGTTCCTTGAACCAGAGATTTAATATCGGCAACATAGCTTAAAGGAAACAATTCCTATTCCCGTGTCTCTTTCCAAGGATCTTGGGATGGCAAGGAGGATAATATTACTCTAAAACTGGACGAGAACAAGTAAAATTATGACATCACAAAGGACCAATGTTTGATTCCTGATTCATCTCTGCTTAAAGAGTGAGACATTTCCACCTGTGCGTATCTGGTGTAGACTTCTGCATATCTCAGCTTAGGGCTATCTTTCTCATCCCTGGCACACATGATGTAAGCAAGGATAATTCTGAAGTTGAAGTTCACGTTGCTTAGGTCTGTTTCCCAGCTTGTCCAGGAAATCTACTACAGCATTTAACAAATCACATTGTGATTTTTTTATTTGTATCTAATGGATTTTTCCTCGCTATAATATACCGATCCTCCTTATTTTGTTGTGTGAGCACAGCATCTTCCTTGGGAAACCTGCTTTCAATATCTTGCTGTCCTTCTTGATCAATTTGAGAGCTCGCAGTTCTTTTATGTTAGCTGCGTGACCTAGGGTCAAAGTAAAAAGCTTATCTCCCTTATCAACACACCATCTCTTTTTTCAATATTAACAGAGAAGCATAACCGTAACCAGGAGCTGTCTAGGCCAATGGTGAGTCAGAGACCTTAGGAATGGTAGCTAGATATTGCATTTTTGGATTTATCTAGGATGAGATTCCATTTTTTTTCCCAACTAAATCTCTGGAAGTGGTGTTTTCCCTGAGGGAAGAAAGAGGTTTGGAAGCTGAAATGGGAGCGGAAGAATGAATGATGGGTGAATGGAAAAACTTAGTCCTCTCTCAGGCTTATGTGCTAGGTAAATATACTTGAATGGGTTTGCCAAAAGCCAGTTTACTTCACATATTCTGGTTCTTGAGCCTTTACAAGCTAATTTTCACTATGAATTTCTCTTTTTCTGTGCCAAGTATATTTATAAAATAACATCTTGTTCTCAGTCTCAGAAGTACTCACATACCACTTCACAAGTTGTCAAAAGCTTAGTCAAGCACTAAGAAAACCCAAGCTCACATAATTAAGTTAAAGTCAGAACAAATGTTGTCAGCCTGTGCTTTAGCTGAAATTTGCTCCCTCTTTCTGATAGTGAGGGCCTGAAAGCTTCACTTTTCACAAATATACCTGCTGGTCTAAAAATACTTTTCCTTGTAAACTTTACTTTGATAAAGAAAACAATGGGACTATAGAGCTTGAAATTATTCAAAACAACAAAAAGCGTAAAATTATGCAAAACTAGTAAAAAAGAAATCTGGGTAAAATAATAGAAGGCTGCTCTCCCGCTATTTTCTCTATCACTTGGTCTTCTAACCAAGGCTTCATTTGACTAGTGCTTGTTTATAAAGTTAATAACTTATCCTATGTGTCTGGATTTCTCTGAATGCAACAGAAAGATTCAAAATGTGTAGGAACCAAGACCAGAGCAGAAAAAGAAACCATCCTACTCTTTTTCTAATCTTTCCCCTAAAAATCCTTCAGTACTAATAGAACTTGTTTCTGGCCCATACTCATCTACTATTCACTGTTTGCAAAGACAGGACTGAAATTTCTTGTTGATGACATGGAAAGGGCTCTGTTTCATGAGAGCCCAGGATGTGAGCTCCACTACTTGTGTTGCATTGTGGCTTGAACCTAAACAAACCAGAAAATGAGGAAGAACGTGTTATGCTTTTTCAGTAGAAGAAGGATGGACAAATTCCTGTGCGAAGGAGTTGCCTTGATGCTAAGAATAATTTGCCATTGCTTAGGTAGCTGTTAGAAACCAGTTTTCTTTCAGTGGTGCAGAACGGCCTGCTCTAACCCTGGGTTTTGGATTGTTTCTTCTGCTGGGTGTAATTCACCCTGCAAGTGCAGAAACATTTGTGCTCTACACTGGAAATGAAAAAAAGACACAGATAGGTCCTGAGGAATATCAACCGCTAGGGAGCTACTGAGGAAGAGTGCTTGAACTAGCCGACTGTCTATTCAATATTTGAAATTAAAGCTGCTCTTCTAGCTTTTTACATTCAGATATCTACTTCAAACTTTCAAGAAGTTTTTTATAATTTTATTCTTTCTTGTAAAAAATAAGTATAAATGTGGATGAAAATATCAGAGTATTACATAAAAATGGCTTAATTATTGTTTGACAAGTAAAAATAAACTAACGACTATAACTCTTTTAGCTTAGGTTCTTATTGGAAAGACTATGTTTTTTTAGTTTAGAATTTTTTCCCTTGTGAGAACGCAGAAACTAGCTTTGCTGTTACAGTATCACAGCAGATTATCAACAGATGCTCAGAAACATGTGAATATCACATCAAAATCTACGGTAGAACACTCCAAAAATGTTTGTAAATGAATTTGTAGGTGCTGCGATGAACTTTTAGCTTGCCTTATGAGGACCCACAGCTCTCACAAAGTCTGCTCTGAATGCACAAACACCCTTTGCTGACAAGGAGAATAAAACTTAATTTTACAGTAACAACAAATTGGATGTGATGACACCTCTCAGGTTGTAAACAGACTGTCTGTAGCAGAGGCTATGTCTTCTAGAGTTTCTATTTTGCCTTCATGACAACATTAGTCACCCAGATAGAGAATACTTTTCAGTTAACAGCAAAGGGGTCTTATAAAAGCATCCCACTACTCAATAGATTTTTAATCAGTGACTAAGACTAATTTATCTGCAGTACCTGCTTTTTAGTGCTTTTCCACTAAAATTTATCATTACTTAATTCCTATTTAAATAATAATATCACCATTACTTATTATAAATAGTTCCTGTGACCCATCTTAATGCTTTATGGGAAGATTTGTACCCTCATTTCTGTATCACTCCCGTTTTATACCCAGACTATTAAAGGAGATTAAAAATCCATAAATCCTTGTAAATTTAAGGAATAAAAATTTAAATATAATCATAACTAAATACAAGAGAACAAAAAATACTAACAACATCCTAGTTTTTGTGGGGTTTTTGTATTTCCTTTCATTAGTTTTTTCCTTTGTCATCATTTATTGCACATTATAACTGCATCACTTGCTACAGTATGAACATTTGTGAATAACAAGGCCTCAACTTCAAATGGACCTTTTCCCATTGCAGCAGAAATATATGCCAAGACAGTCATTTAATTCATCTTCAAAATGAATGAATTAGCAAATCACTGGTGACATATTAACCTCCCTTCTGTCTTGGCAAATAAACTAAAAAGTCTGGTTTTAATATTATAATTATAACAAAAATAATAATAAAGACACACACACACAACTAAATATAAAACAGAGATAGTTTTAATACTTTCTCATGATCTGTGGAATTATTTGTAACAGGTATTATAAGATATACCCACAAACTCTTCTTAAAAAAAAATACATGCCTCCTATAATGTTACTTTACTGGTACTGTGGCTAGGTATAAAATTTCACTATAAAGCTCCTGGGAATGCTGAGAAATTTCATTTTATTAATAAGGGGCATATAGGACTCTTACTATACGGAATTTCTTAAGTCTCCAGGGCTGAGGAAGGATAAAGGTAATCCTCATCTGCCAACCAGAGGTATTAATGATTTATTAAATTTGATGTTATGTTCTATTAAGACCAGCATTATTTACGTATTTTAGTGATGTATCATAAATTCTGTACTGATGATATTCTGTCACACGTTATAAATCCACCAGAACCCTAGACAGAAAACATGCAATCTATATGTATGAAGACTGAATAAGGGGCAGATGCAGTCATTTCATTAAATACAGCTTAGAAGGGTAGAGTTGCTTCCATATTCAATGATTTGTTGATGTTGCCTTGACAAATATATCACTTTGAACCACGTTAAAGTTAAGCAGAAGGTCTTACAATTATTCAAATGGGGTATTGTACTCTCATCTATCTAAATATTTATCATCTGCTTAGACTGTAAAAAGTTCATTTCATGACTGTTTCTTTGTTTTGTCCAATTCCTATATCCCAGCAAAAATTAATTATTTTTACTTCTTCTGCTATTGATCTCCAAACTAAATCATTATCCAGACTGCAAGCTGTGAATTAGCCTAATCAAAACACAGAAATTTATGTGAGCTTTCGAGTTCACAACTTGTCAGAAGCTAAACCCAGCAGTCACATCTGGGATCACAAGGTGTTCCTCTGTGCTGCACTGGGCTAATCAAACTACGCACAGTCAAAATATTTGTCTTTGATGTTCTCTTCAGGGAGGTTCCCACAGAAATTACTAAAAATACTTGTCCACTCTGGAGCAACAGGGTTTAATGGATGCTCCTCTGTCTCATGCTATCATCAATGTAACATGCCTCAGTGGGAGAAAAAGGTCGTAATCGGAGATACCAAAGTAATTGTTATCAATAGAAGTATTTAACCGGAAGTTGACCATGGATGTAAACTCACCTCAAGTCTATTTGCCAGTAGAAATAATGTAGAAGCATGGTTTTTTATATGCAATGTAGAAAATACAATTATTTTTCTGAATTACAAAGTTTTCAGCAATATCTTTGAAAGAAACTGGTGTGTTCCATCTTATTTGGTAAACCTGGCATATTCTGCTATAATATTTACCCACAAGAAATTGCAGCTAGCACTTGGTTGCATTGTTAGTCTTAATAGGTGTAGATCTCACTTCAATTTGATTTACAACACCTTAAATTGGAAGCAGCTTCTCTAAAACAGGTAAACATTTTGACTCATGCTAAACGTAATGAGCAAGTTCTGGAGTAAACGCCATCAAGTTCTTGTAATGTTTGATTGGTATACATTGTGTGTATCACAACTTATCATTTTTATTCCATGCTTTAAAAGAAAGATAACCAGTGAAACTGCTATTTCATTTCCATTGTGGCTCCTGCATAAAGCTATAATTCAAAAGACTTTTTACATCTCCTTTTCCATATATGTTTGTTACTTCTCTTTCTCTTCTTGGTTGAAATCTTCAGCACTTTCCATATATTGTGCCAGCACACGTGAAATTTTTGCTGGCATTTGACTGGAATGACATCCTCTGTTACTAAATCTTTGCATATTAACAATGTGGTGTATAATTGGTATCCTTAAACTTGTTTTTTTACAACAAAAATGAACCCAAAAACCAAAGACCAAAAGACCCTGCATCACTCACCAGATAGTATTTCAACACTGAAAAAATACAGATACTTATTTGAACATATTCCAAGGAACACTGTCCAGCAGAAACTGTTTTTGAGATATAAGAAACGCTATGAAAAAATTCATCTACAATGTTTCATAACAAGTGAAAGCATCCATATCTGCATGGAAAAATGTCATAATTTTCTGACTGATTTTTAAATTACTTCTATGTTTATCAAATTTTAGGATTTAATTCATTATTTAAGTAGAGACCCTGAAAATTAAAATATGCTTTGAATATTTCTTGTAATTTAAATTACTAAATAAACATATTTAATGCAAGAATTTCAAATTCTAAATAAAATATTTACATTGCTTTCATTAAATAAGGTGAATTCTCCGACTTCCTTAATTTCTTTCATCTATTTTCTTTTTCTTGTAGAGTGATATAAAGAAAACCCCAATAAGCATAGTATTGTTCTTTTTAAATCCTTCTTGCCTGCTCTAATTTAAAGCATTCCATGACTTCATAGGCTACAACTGCTGCACACAGTATGTGACTGCCTGAATACAGTAATTAGGAGGCATAGGCTACTTCCAAATTAAAAGGAATAAGAACCTTTTCTGAAACATATTCCCCAAAGTGTTTATTGAAAAAAAAACCCCTATTTTATTTACACTGGTATGAATTTTGTGGGTATCTAGAAAGGCTAAATCTGTTGGATTCTGTAGATCATAAAATTCTCTCCTCCTCCCAATTTTTGTAAGACTTTTTTCAGCTTCATAAATTCCTGCAAGTTACTCTACGCATTTTTGTAAATACCTTTTAATTGTTTTTATTTCTGCAGTCATTTAGCGACTCACTCTGGAACCAGGACTTAGTGAACCGTCTACAAACAAAACTCTATTGAAAACACAGACATGGCATTAAAAGCCTTATAATCAAAGCCATCAGTTTTGTAAAGACTTATGGATGCTTCTGGCTTTAAGTGTCATGAATGAAACCATGCCTATACTACGATATCCTCTGAACTCACCTACATCAGCTAGGAAAGGAGGGGAAAAATCTCACTCCCAGCTAACATTGATGTCAGAAAATCTTGCTGTCAACTCAACTCTCTTTACAGAGCCCTATTTATGTCATGGAAAGAAATGTCACACACAGAATGAAAAACTCTTCTGTCATTTGCTGTTGAGTTTCCATTTGAACAAGTTGGCAACATGCTCTTAATCTTATTTTACGTTTGCTTTCAATTAAGAAAAACGTAATCAGTTTAATGATGTTGATATTTCGTTGCAAAATGAACATTTTCTCTTTTTTTAAGTTTGATTTTACTTCTGCTATTTTTCTTTGTTACGAGAATAACCCTTATCCACTCTATGAAAATTAATTCACTTAAAAATAGCATGACATTTACAAAAAGTGTATAATTTTAACAATCAATAGCGATTTTCACAATTTTCATGGCAATTTTCACATGCTGATCAACACCAGTTTGACAGTAATCACCAGCTACACACTGTACTTTCACAGGTTTCCATGTAATATAAAAGTGATTTTTTTTTTTAATGAAAATCCATTAAGGCCAGGATTTTGATTTGCAGATACTCTATTTAAAGTATTACAAATATCTATCACTGCCTAAAAATAAACAGCAATATCAAAATAAAAATTCTGCCCTCAGAGGTAGTTTAGAAATAATCTGCAAGTAAAAGTAATGCTTGGTTAATAGAAATTTACTGACATTAAGGCCAAAACCAAATTACTACTGTAACTACTGTATTTTTAATGTTATCAAGCAAGAGTAATTTTTGTGCAAAGAACTTTTCAGAAGCTCCAGGTGTCCTAAACTTTGCAGTAAGAAATTTTTTTTCAACAGCATTCTTTCTCCTGGTTAGGTGGTTAGTGGCTCGTCTGCCTGTGGACATTTTGTTTTGTCCCATTTTGTTCTGTGTGGCTTCCTATTGTCATTACTGGCTTATGTTGAGCTTCTCATCCACCAACACTCCTAAGACCCTCTCTTCAGGGCTATTCTAAATCTATTCTCCACCCTGCCTGTATTTGTGCTTGGGATTGCCCTGACTCATGTGCAAAATCTTAACTTGGCCTTGTTGAACACCACAAGGTTCAAACAGGCTCCCTTCTCAAGCCTGTCGAAGTTTCTCTGAATGACATTCCTTCACTTCAACATGCTGACATCATCACAAAGCTTGGTGTTGTCAGCAAACTTGCTGAAGATGTATTCTATCCATCGAGTGGTCCATCAGTCAAATTAAGTTCTCTCCAATTTAGAGACAAATATTTCCTGTGGGACAATGTCAAATGCTTTGCACAAGTGTAGGTAGATTACGTCAGTTGCCCTTCCATTATCCCCCAAAGCTGTAGCCCCATCACACAGAAAGCCACAAAATTTGGGCATTTGCCTTTAGTGAAGTTCCTTCCTTCCTTCCTTCCTTCCTTCCTTCCTTCCTTCCTTCCTTCCTTCCTTCCTTCCTTCCTTCCTTCCTTCCTTCCTTCCTTCCTTCCTTCCTTCCTTCCTTCCTTCCTTCCTTCCTTCCTTCCTTCCTTCCTTCCTTCCTTCCTTCCTTCCTTCCTTCCTTCCTTCCTTCCTTCCTTCCTTCCTTCCTTCCTTCCTTCCTTCCTTCCTTCCTTCCTTCCTTCCTTCCTTCCTTTTCTTTTTTAAAAATGGTTTTCCCTGTTTCCCATCAGTTTTCTTCACCAGACTGCCACAACTTCGCAGATATGATTGTCAGTGGCTTCGCAACTTCATCCTTCAGTTACTTCAGGACCCAAAGATGCATCTCATCACATCCCATGGTCTTGTGCACCTTCAGGCTCTTTAGATGGTCCCAAATCTGATCTTCTTCTACACTGGGCAATTCTTCATTGTCCCAGTCCCTGGTTTTGCTTTTTGAGACATTGGGAGCTATGTTGAAGACCTTGCCTGTAGTAACTGAGGCAAGAAAGTCTTTGAGTATGTCAATCTTTTCCATATCCCGGGTAACCGTCTCCCATTTCCTTCCAGAGAGGGTCCAAATTCTCCTAGTCTTACTTTTATCACCTACTTAAACAAGTTTTTCTTATTGCCCATGACCTCTCTGGCCAGTTTTAATTCTATCAGGGGTTTAGCTTTTGTAACCCGATCCCTGGCTGCTCTGACAATTTCCCTGTGTCTCTTCCAGGACATTTGACCTTGATCCCACCCTCTGTAGGCTTCATTTTTGTGTTTGGGTTTGTCCAGGAGCTCCTTGTTCATCCACATAGGCCTATTGGGCTTTTTGCCTGACTTCCTCTTTGTTGGGATGCTTCACTCCTGAGCTTGGAGGGGGTGACTTTGAACATGAACAAGTTTTCTTGGACTGCTCCTCCCTCCATTGCTCTATCATGTGATACTCTGCCAAGGATCATGTGATGATCCTTGAAGATCATCCTGAATTCCAAGGTAGTGAGTTTGCTACGCACATTCCTCACTGTCATAATGATCTTGAACTCCACCATTTCATGGTTGTTGCAGCCAAAGTTTCGTTTAAGCTTCACATTCCTCACTAGCCCTTCTTTGTTGGTGAGAAGAAGGCCTAGCATAACACTTCTCCGGCTCTTCTATCACTTCGAGTTACCATCAACACATTCCAACAACTTCCTGGATTGCTTAAGCCCTGCAGTTTGTCCCTCCAAAAGGTATCAGGGTGTGTGAAGTCCCCCTTGAGGACCAGGGCTTGTGAATATGAGGCTGCTCCTGTCTGTCTATAAAGAGACTCACCTGTCTTTCTGGTTCCCATTATAGTGTCACCTGTCCCTGTCCTCCCTTTATCCTGACTCTAGATTCTTGGTCAGCTCCTAACCCCAGTCAGAGCTCCATGAGCTCCAACTAGTTGTTGCCACAGCGTGCAACACTCCTTCCACGTGTCCCATGCCTCTCCTTCCAAATGAGCTTGTATACTTCCATTCCAATATATCAGTCATAGCAGCCACCCAAACATGTCTCTGTGATACCATAAGCTCATAGTCCTGCAGCCATGCACTTATCTCTTACTCCTTTTGTTTATTCCCCATACTGTGTGCATTTGCATAGAGGCATTTAAATTGGGCCCCTGATTAAGATGACTTGCTGACTGGAATGGACGGAATTCCTTTGTGCCATTCTTCAGGTTCTCTCCTGCTCACTTGTGTTCCTTCTTCAGTCTCTGGGCATCTGTTGCTGGCACTGGCATCAAACTGGTAGCAGTGGGACAGACTGAGAGTCCCCTGTCCCTTTAAATTTTAGTTTAAAGCCCTCTTCACCAGCCTAGGAACAAAGATGCCCTTCCTCTTCTCTCATACATGGCTACTACTCAGTCCCCAGTCCTGTAATGATTCATTGATTCTCCAGATCCAATTGACCCTTTCAGATCCCTTCCTTAGACAGCACCTGGTTGTGTAACTGATGCCCGCATGAAACAGCAAAACAGCCGCAGGATCTGTTGAGAAAGTCAATATATTTTGCTTCAGAAGATTTATTTTCCTTTCTATACATTTGCATTGTAAATATCTATGTATCTATATATCAATCCATCATTTCACCTCTTCCCTATATATTCATAAATACATATTCATAAATGGTTGTACTACAAATCAAAAACAAACAAGACCTCTCAGTCTTCCTCTAGTACAGCCGCAAATTAAAGCATTCAAACTTTTTACGAATCCTTAGCAAGAAAAAAAAAACAAAACAGCTTTTCTGAGATGATATTTCAACGCCTGTCTTGATCTTCCAGTTGCCACTATATATCCTAAAGAACTCTGTAGCACTGGCATATATGAGGTGCACCATAATAATCCATTACATGCTGTGTTGGTGATTTTGGTTTTTTGATTTAGTATTGAAGATTATTTTGTTGAGTTTTTTTTCTTTTTTGAACTACTTTTCATGATAGCTTCTGTTTTAAGCAGCTTTATAACAGTGACAGGCTGCCCTGGTGGTGCCCAGGAGCTTTTCTTCATCAGTAACTGAAAGATATAATAGTAACCTGCTAAGCATCTGCTTGCTCAGTGATTTGAGCTGTGTAGTAGCTGTTCTGAAATTGTCCTGGCTGGTTGCACTGCTTTCAATTGCTGTTCTTACGTCTGCCATTATTACTTTAGGGTGAAGTTCACTCTGATGCAGAGGACAGCACAAGGTCAATTTGTTTATGAAATCCTAAATCAGCCTTTTCTGACACTGTTAAAGGAATCTTAAAAATGTTCACCTCTCTTGTGCTTTCTCCTTGCATAGAATTGAATGTAGCCTATGTTAGGAATTATCTAGCATTTTAAATCTGTAAAAATCCACAATTTTTTCGGGTGGAAGAGCAAAGTATAAAAAAGAATCCAGCATTCTGTATAATCCTCTGCAAAAATTAATAGGAGGTGTAATTCAGGGTTAAATCTGACCCTGATTGCACTTAAGAAAGTAATTAGCATAATTAAAGCACAGATACAAGGAAACCAAGAAAGCAAGAATCAGCAATTCTAACCCAAATTCAGCATTAAACCCATCAAAACAATAGCTTGAAAAGTTACACCAATGTCTCTAAACAGGAGATAATAGAAAAAACCAACTCTAATTGTATTGGGTTAACTATCTTAATGTTACCTGATTTTCTTGCCAAATCACAAGTGTAAGAATAAATAGAACAAATCAAAAAAAACCTAATGCTAAACCAAATCAATGAACCAATCAACCAATCAAAATCTCCGTCCCCCCCAAAAAAACCCCCAACCAAAATAAACAAGAAGGAAGCTTATATTAATTATTATTTATGAGGCATACTCAGAAGTGCTATAGCACAGAGTTGATATCAAAAGACATGATTGGATACCTTCTATGTATTTCACCATCGGTATTTTTTTAAATGTTTAGTATGAAGAAGACCAAATTGTATTACCAGAATTGCAGGGGTCTTTTTTGAAGTTTCCAGTGCTCGCCTTTGATAAATATGATTCACTAAGATTAATGAATTGAGCAACATACCTGGAAACAGATTTTGCATTGAATTGATTTTTTCACTACTTATGAAGAAAATATGACTGCACAGATTTTTCAGAAAATGTTCTTTGTGATTTCTCCCTTTTTTTCAGGTTTTTAATACTCACTTTCAGAGTAGAAATTTTCCATTCTGCCATACTGAATGACAAGTGCATGTTATTTTATAAATATACCTGGCACAGAAAAAGAGAAATTCATAGTGAAAATTAGCTTGTAAAAGCTCAAGAACTGGAGTATGTGAAGTAAACTGGCTTTTGGCAAACCCATTCAAGTATATTTACCTATCACATAAGCCTGAGAGGGACTAAGTTTTTCCATTCACCCATCATTCATTCTTCTGCTCCCATTTAAGCTTCTAAACCTCTTTCTTCCCTCAGGAAAAACACTAGAAACTTTAGAGAAGAAAGACATGAACGATGAAGTAACAATTACTTCTGTAACCACTCCATTAGGCAAATGTTTAGCCAAATTCAGAAGACATAACCTGGAAGTTTTGAATACATGCCCGGAATATGTATACATAATGTCTTGCACTGTTTGAACTTCTTCAGCCTGTTTTAAATACATTTTGTTATTGTGTTGTACTTTGGGACACAATAATTTTTATAGATTTATTTTTTTATGTATATTACTTGCGAATTCTCATTATCTGACTAAAATCAGAGTAAAATTCACTGCTAAAGATATTTATTTAAGTTTGGGACCTTATCTTTCATGTTTCTGCTCTTTTGAATACTTTTCTCCATTTTGCTTTCTATTACCACTGGACTGGAAAACTGTAGATCATATATATATATTCATGAGATTGAGCTATGTTAAGAGTTTATGGTAGAGAATAGAAGCATTTTATTAAATGTCAGAGCATACTCTATTTTCAAAACACAGTTTTTAAAACAAAGGGAATCCTGTAAGACATACTTTTGAGTTGTGATCTCATTGTGACCTTTCTCTGCTCTGAAGGTGTAAGTGAACTGTATTTGCACAGTCAAGCCAGCCATAATGTCTTATAAAGTTTTTTTGGAGGACAGAAAAAAATGTCTAAAACATATTTTATGCTGCAAACAGTAGAGTGATTACACAAAAAGTGTCAAATCCAGCAATATACAGTGAGATATTCCTACATTTTTACAGGATACCTGTGCTTACATCTTCTCTTTTGATCCCTCAGGTTCATTTGAGGGAAGAGGGTTGTTGCTTCTGTTTGGTTAATAACTGCCTTCTCTGACAGCTGGAACAAAGGTAGACTACCTTAATTGCACAGATATGTTTTTATTTACAGGTATACCGTGGAGATGAGGGCAAGCTCACTGGAATACTCAGTCTAGGGGACTTGTCCAAGAGAAAATTCCTCTTCTAAAAAAATGTGTTAATTCACAAATTTTGAAACTTTCAAACCCCATTTTTTAATGGATCTTTTCATATATTTTCTTCATATATGCATTATTCTAGACATTCTAACCATTATTCTAGGTTACTATCTCATCTGTAAGGTATGAGATCAGAGTTAGTTAAGGAAGGACTTACTATTAAGTTTCTGCTACAAATAAGTATTAATAACCAATTAATTGTGTTTGTATGTCAGTATTTTTTGCTTCAGCTACATCTCTGAGGAATCCTAAATTCTCCAGATTGGAAGATTGTTTTGTTTGGGATAGTTTTGTGATTTTGATTGAAAATAATCCAGTTTAACAGATTTCAACTTTGGCAGGGCTTATGTCTTTGCTGCAAACAACCTTACTTCAGTATCCATATGTAAATATTAAGCACTGGCAAATTCACCAACTGCCCTGGGATACAAAGTAGTCATGATACAAATCTTAAACTGTTGTAGAAATTGCAGACTGAAAAGGGCAATATTTTAAATCTTATCGATTGTCTTTTTTGTGAGTAACTCATTTTCCAGGATCTTTTCTTACACATTTTGTGGAGAGACTGATACCAGTCTCCAGAGAATAAGAAAAACTAAGTGTTTTTCTGGTGGTTAATAAATCTCTAGAGCAAGAACAAGGGAAAGAAGGGTTGATCAACTGCTTTTTTATTGTCCTTTTTGCCCGCTGGATTTTCCAGAGTAAGAAACTCCATGTTTGTCAGTGAGTTGAAGACTATGGCCCAAGGCAAGTCCCTGCCTTTATCTGATCACCTTTGAAGCCCTAATTTAGGCTTCAAATGTTACATCTTCATAGTATGAATAGCACCACTGGCCTTGATGCATATCTATAAAGTTTTAATTGTGCGTTTAAACTGCTAAACTATGAGCCGTAAAACGTTAAGTAGCATCATCTTAGCTCCCAATTCTAGCTTCTATGAGATTGTAAGAGACAGTATGTTTTCCAAGCGATTAAGTTTATTCATAATCGGAAAACAATTCTGAATAATTTCCTCAATGCAATGATGTGCAGTGTTTGAGATTATGACTGAGCAATTATCATATCACATTCAATGAATTATAGATTTTATCCGACAGAGAAATAGATTTCTAATTGGCCATTAAATATTTCAACAAATAACTACAAGGAAAGACAGACGCTTACTGAAAGAAAATTTTATTCATTAAACATTGCATATTTAAGGTAACACTTGAGTGCTTTCTTTTAAGTAACTATGTAGACAGGAATTAGAAACAAGCATGTATTCAGGTTAATTTTTTTTTTGACTAAAATAAGTCAGTTTGCTAAAAAAACCCTCAAAATAAATAAACTGTGGTAATTTGTGAATGTATTTAAAAGCATAGGAACAGAAATCACCCTTGAGCACTTAAACAATCCTGATGTGCACAAGCATGATTCAGATCAACACATTTACCTTTTAAACACAACTTTTTATCCCTGTTGAGACTCCTAGTGAAAACAACAGACACACTCATGAATGTATGTCTGTGTATGAATGCTTATGTGTATGTGTGAGAGGAGGAGGAGGAGACAACAGCTAAATGTAGTGTCCCTCACAGTAAAAATATTTCCCTGTACATTTTGTTGAAAACCTCATGTCATCCTCACTAACCTATTCAGAAAGCCCTGTAGAAGCGTACAATATGTTTAGACACCAGTATGGTAGATCCTTAGGTATATGTGTTATATGTGCAGTACGTCCTGTGAAAGTTTCCTTGACTGTGCAGTGAAAGAATCTCAGTTTACTACACAAAGTAGATTTATATTAGATAGAAGTCTCCCTGCTCATATGCTGGCCAGTCCTTCCTCAAAGGGTATTGCAGCACTCATGGACCATCTGTTAAACAAACAATATAATGAAACATGAGGCAAAACACAAGACTCCTAGCTACTGAGAAATTCTCGTTGGTACTTACTTTATAGTAAGGTCACTTCTTTATATTGTTTTAATATATAAATGTTAAGAATTATTTTCATGTATAAAAAATTTTGGGGGCAAAAATTTTCTTCGCATTTATTGAAGTACAATCAGTCCTTCCTAGACATGCAAAGCGGTTGAAAGCATTAAAACAGATTATTTGACCCACCAGAAGGAATACATCTGTTATTTGTTATACAGACTTGGTTTGTTACATCCCAGTTGGCTCCTTAATGTGCAAAGTAACTGAAATAAAAAAGATATTTTTTCATTAAAAAATTTGAGAAGTTTTATATTGCTTGACCCCTCTTCAGTGGACAATTTATTCCTTTAGGACCACATTATAATGGCCTCCATATGGGCTTACAGCTTTAGGTAATTTGAGAGAGAGACTAGTGTGGTATACAGACAATTATTATTAGCATGATTTCAAAACAAAAGTACATTGCACTCATGGCATGTAATCTACCTGCTTAATCTTTGCATAATTATTAGTTTAAATATTTACATTTTCTGAAAGTCACTTATCTAAGAGCTAGCTTCCTCCCTTTGTGGCATCATCACTGTACCCATAAAAGGAAGAAGCTGAGGTGGGATTTCAAACTGAATTTATATGGGAAGGATTAACAGAAAGCAGTTTCTTTGTGGCAGCCTCCATCTACATTCTCACTTGCTACAGGAAGGACCTGCAGTTCATTCAGACATAGTAAATTTATATTGGTTGTTTCAGTAAACTTTGGGTTGAAATGGGGTTTGAGTTAGATTATTGTAAAATTTTGACACAGTTGCTTTATTGATAAGTTTACTAGTATACTCTGTGAGTGTAAACATTTAAGTATTTTGTCCTGGGTTAGGCTGTTTATTAAGTAGTCTTAAAGAGCTGATTGTAAATCTGCTTTAAGTGAAATGACAGTCACAAGCAAATCCTGATAAGAAGTGTGACTTATGAATATACTAAAGCATAATTTCTACAAATGGTATGCCTTCAAAAGAAATTCTTAGGCAAGTTTTTAGGTGCCTTCTTATTTACTTCAGTAGAAAGTACATTCTGATCTTTCAATAGAAGACTAATTTTTTCAGGACAAAGAGTTTTCAAGTATTTATAAATATATGCCAAAAGAATCTTGTCACCCCTTTGTGAGCTTGTAATACTTAAAAGCAAAAAGCTTTCTTCCCACAATCATACTCCCCTACCTATTCAGAGGTCAATAAATATCTTCAAAATGAAACCAATGTCCTTTCTAATGAAAAAAAAAAAGATTGGCTCAAACACTGAAGTTCCTTAAGTTTGTTCACTGACAGAATTTTATATTGTATAGATTGAATATCTCCCCTGACCTTAGTTAGGCAGCAGAGTACGGAGAAGGAAGATGGTTTTCAGCAAAAGCCCAGCCCAGTAAACTTAAAAGTAATTTTGCGTTCTCAGTCTATGCGTCATCCTAGTTGCATGCTGGAATGACACTTAAAGTGACCTCAGCGGCTCCTCCTTTTCTACCTACATCCTAATTTCCATGAAAAAGAAATCAAGATGAATATTCCTAAAGTAAGTCAGTGTATGCCCTAGCCTGCCTGGTCTAGGCAACCTCAGGACCAGGTCACCGTGAGTGCCCCAGTGTGCCATAGATAAATGTGTGAGTGCATTGCTGCGTAGAAGATAATGTCTCCTCATATTTGGAAACCACAGTTTTGCATTTAGGTATACTTTGGCAAAGTAATGAAGTCCCCTGTGGTAAATGTCAATCAATACCTATTCCAAGGTTAAAGTACAACCAACAGTTCTTTGATAGGAATTCAAAGCAAAGAATCAATCCACTTCCACTTGGTTTAGTGTTCTTTTTTTTTTTATTGTCTTTCTGAGTCACAATGAAGCTTGGTGTGAACTTACTTTATGGTGTAAAGCTATACAGTAAGTTCACACCAAGTTTCACTAGTCCCTATGTATGTATTTTTGTATGTCCCTATGTATGTATTTGTATTCACTAGTCCCTGTGTATGTATTTTTGTGTGCATGTATATATCTATGTAGAAATATCAAATGTGACACGTTGGTTAAGTAGATCTCTTTTTATGTAATCTATTTATTGCAACAATTATTGAAATATTAGTAGTAATTGCAAAGAGACCAGCTCTTTATATGTTAACTACACTTCTTCTACATTATTTTGTGTAGTTCATCTGTAAATTATGTGCATGTGGTAATGGCTGAGAAAATCAGATGAAGTCATTCAAGCCAACTGCTGCTATAACGGACAAGTAGCATGGATTTATTACCCTAGCAATATTAATCTCTCATATGTACACAAGTATGTATACATATATAGAAATACAGTTTTGTCTCATTCATTATACTGTAAGACATGTCCTTATATGGATGCATATGTAGACATGCCTAAAGAGAACTCAAGGAACATTGCTTGGATTTTTATTAATTTAATATTAAATACCGGAATTTCTTTCAGAACACTACTTTGAGATGAATAATTGTCAGGAACTCAAATAAAATGTATTCATGTTCATGTCAGGTAATATTTTATCAAATTACTGTACAAAGCATGGTGCAAATACAAATTCTGATGACAGGAAAAATGCAACTCTTCTTCAACAGTGAGTGAATATGTTTGTAATTACCTTTACTCAGCAGAATATTACTCTTTCAAAGTGGATAAGTGGGATTAAATTCTAACCCAGTCTCACTAGCATAGTTTAACCTGCTCAGAATGTACTTAAAAGTGGTGTTACCTAGGCAGTTTTCCTTAATGTTACATAGGTGTTTATTGCATGGCCAAATATACCATTGTAATACCCCATGGCACTTTATAGGGTAGAGAGTCCAGAGAGATGCTGTTAGATAGGCAACCCCAAGGAACTATTTACCTGAGCAATAATCAATAGTAGAACTGACTATCATGTTATACACATATATTTCCACTTATTTGCTTTGCCAAGTGTAGTCATCACTAAAGAACTGGGGGGTTTTTAATGTATTTTCAAGGTCGCACCATGTATTTATTTCCCTTGAAATGACTACAAATTTGGTGAACGCACCCGTATGAGCTAACAGTAGATAGTAAATGGACTCTCTGAGGAAATCTAAGATTGTGCACCCAGTTTCTAATTCTGTATCTTGACTTTTAATAATTACTTTACTTTCTGTGGTGGTGAGAGAAAACATTCAGAAAGGCCACAGATCTAACATACACAGACATGCACACACATACAGACACACAGCAATAGTCTCTTTCTTCACCTTGTTCTGGGCATATGTATATACACCTACATAGTAAACCTAAAACTGAAAATCCAATTAGAAAAATGTTTGTTTACTTTGTTCACAATTAGGCAAATTAGAGCTCAGCAGAAATCTGACTAAGAAGTTTAGGGCCTGCTGGGAACAAGAGTAAATCCTTATATGTCCAATGAAGTCACAGAAGCCATTAAAAAAAACAAACACAAAACAACCCACTATCATTTAATTTTCTTTCTAGGAAGTTGAGGGTGTTACATCAATCACTATTACACCAAGGTAAGGGAGAGTGGAGAATTACCAACAATAGTAGTCCAAGGTCTTCAGTATCAGTTCTTATACAATGCTTTGAGGGCAATGGGTGTTATTCTCCTTCTTCTAAACAAGTGCAAATGAAGACGTGGAAAGGTTAATTGACTAAAGGCTATCAAGTCAGTTAGTGGCAGAGGAGAGAACAACCTCCAAGAACCTTGGTTTCTGTTTATCTATACTCAGGATTTCAAGCTTAAAACATCTTAATGTGTATTTAGATGTCAATACTCTTGAGTTTTCTGAGTATACTTTATTACCGTAGTTGTGAGTTTGGAACTTTTTCCTTTTCTAAAGTGTCTTTTAATTTGAATAACAATACAGTGACTTCTACAATGATCCCTGCTATTTCAGCCTTCATTTCTGAAAAAAATTAGTTCTGAAACTGTAAATTATTATGCAAATCAATTAATAAATAGTGCTAAAATTTTTATTTCTTACACATAGAAAAATTTTTCAGGTACTTAGCTGTTTTCAGGATCAAAACCTTAAGGCTTAAAAAGAAAAGGGAAGCGTCTCAAAATTAAGTCTTGCAATAAGTTGTCTGGGGTTTCAACCCCTGTTCAGATGGGGTCTCCAGAAAAGTGCAATCTTATGTCATATGAGAAAGCATCTGCAAATATCCAGATTTTTTTTTTTGTACTTAGAAATCTCTAACAACTTCCACTGCTAATGAATGAACTGTACTGGAAAGTTAATATCATGCAGTATGCTGAATAAGGACCTTATTTTAATTGCACAGTATTTAATGGCAGCAATCTCTGACAGCATTAAATTCTAACAAGTGACTATCTCAAACTGATAGCAACGACAGTTTGAAGCAGGCCAATAGGCAATTGTTATAGTGTCCATACCAACAAGTTCTATGCTTGGAATAGCTAACAGTGTAATATTTCCGGAGTTTCTGGAGGTAGAGGGGAGGTGTATGTCAACCTGATTTTTAATTAGATCTGTATTAGGACCCACTTTTCACCTCATCTCTCATCCCTAATATGCAGAAGACTTGCTATAAGCTTGTTATTATTTCTCCTTGTTAGGCTCTATTCCTCAGTCACATAGATGCAGCAATGCCATAGATGAAGCCTACCTGAAAGCACTGCTCAGACGGTTGAAAACTATACTACATCTGCCCAACTCTGACAGACAGACCTGCTTGGATATGGAAAACAAAGAAGTGATGGAAGGCTGACAGTGACTTCACCTGTGCCGTAATACGGCTAAAGTGGGAGATCAGAGGCTCATGAAAAGCCCAGTGACAGCTGGCCTCAGAAGTCCCAAGCTTCATAGTTTACTGGACTATTAGTCGTTCATGATGACAACCTATACAGAAAATAATGTGCAATTGGGATAATAGCCCCTTGGGGGTGAGGTGGCACATTCAGAGATGTCCCAGTGACTTAGAGGAGGTGGCATCAAGGATAAGGGAGCCAGGCCACCACCCTCTTCAAGGGTCACAGCAAGCATCTGCTCCCCTGGGGGTGTAGTGAGTGCTGCTGATCTGTACTGAGCAAGGAGCAGGGAGATTGCTTGGTACAAGTGTGTTGTGTGTGTTGCAGAATAAGAATCTTGGAATAGAAATGGCTCTCCACCCATGAGGCCTATCCTGCTTGTTAAATTTTAAGCTGTGTGTCACTGATTGGCATGGTTTGGTCCTTCTGGCCGCACCAACTTGGTCCTTCTGGCTGCACCAGCTTAATTCCCCTATGACAAGAAATCAAGAGGGAAAAGCTTACTTTAAAAAGTACTAGAATATGAAGACAAAGCTAGGACCCAAACACTTTGAGAATGAAATTAAGAGCAGCGAAAGAAGTTATACTGCTATATCAGAAGAAATCTTCAAGGATTTAATGAAATCCTCTACTTTCCTTTGAGCAAGGTGTGAAATCTTTCTCTAGAGCACATTGTCTCCTTGTTGAACTGTTATTCATAAAAATATAACATAGTATCAAATGAAATGAAATAAAATAGCAAGTACATACAGTAAATAAGCAATTCTTAAGTAATTGAAGCACCTCAAACTGAATAATAAAATGAAATCAAATCACTTGTGACACATTATGCATATTTACCAGACAGATGAAAAACACTTGACAGCATTGCATGCTTTTACTTTTAACAGCTGGTACCAAGGTGGGGTGACTTAAAGCACTTGGACTCTCAGATAAGGTCTACATTTTCTCAGTGACAGTTACCTAGTAGTAGGTAGGTGTTTCAGGACTTTAAATGCTTCTTCTCTGTGGTAATCTTTTTGTGTCTTTCTGTGGAATGTGTGCGCCTATCACTGCAGATTTTTCTGTTGTACCCTGTTCAGTTTCATTCTTTCAGCTTGAGCCTGGTATATACAGAGCTGAGTATTAAAGATGTTAGAAAACATAAATTAACAATGTTTTATTCAACCTTAAGTATTCAGTGCATTTCGTTTTACTTATGTACTCAAGATATTGCAGAGGAAAATGCTTCTTAAAATCCTTAGCACTTTTTATATAACAGAAAAAAAGGTGGAGAAGATAGAAGCAGGAAGTTATATCTAGTGGCACTGAAGACAAATAGTGTAATCAGAAATCCCTATTTACCACTGTCATATTCATTTATCATTAGGAGGAACATTTCAAAACAGAAAGGGGAGGAATGTCTTTCACCTCTTGTATAGAAAAAGAAGTAGAAGATCACAAAAACAAATTCTTTCTGTTAAAAATTACAGACATTTCGACCTTTTGATTTATCTATAAGAAGCAGTTGAAAAATACATTGAATCTTACTTTGTACTGAAATTGTGTTGTTTATTTTTTCAGATCTTGACTTTTTTACAATAATCAAATATAAGAAATGTGTACTCCATTTTTTAAATTCCTTGTTTAGACAAAATTGTTTTTTTTCCTTAGAATAAACAGTCCACCATGTGAGGAAACAACAACTCTGGCAATAGAAAACTGCAAAAGATTTATATATGTCTATAGTTTTTCACAATAAAGAATTAAATTTATGCATGAGTGGCAAACATTGCTGAAAAATACCTGATGGTCAGCGCCAATAGATGACTGTTTAGTTTTGTGTCCATCATAGCATAATCAAGATGTTTTGGGCAGTGATATGCTAATATAGATATTATTTTTTATTGATTTGTACTATAGTATCTGATTCTCAGGAAGAATTCAATTCTAGTTCTCAGGGTGATTTTGTGGAAGAACATTTGAGGAAGTACATTGAATATAGCAGTAGTTATTTACGTGGCAATTCATCTCAGCCACTGCACTGCAGTAGAGAAGAAATGGTTCAGTGTATTTACTTCCATACTAAACAACATCTTGACTATAACATAACCTGTCACAGTCTAGTAAAATGCATTTATTACTGTTCTCTATTTATTATATGTGACACATTAAAGACCTAGAAATCGCATTCAGGATCGGTCCCCAGTTAGGCATGGGTTGTATATTCAGATACGAATAAGACAATTCCTTCCTCTACAAGTTTTACAAGTCATTATTTGCAAACTCTGAGCCCCTTGCCAAAAGTAAGTCTGTTAGATTCTCTGGAAGCACTATAAATTTAGAGATTACCTTGCTGAAATCCCGAACATGAGTTACTCAGTATATCAGTTATGTTAGTATTATAGTATGTTATAAGGATTACACATAGATGAACATACATATAGTTTTCTGGATCCAGAATGCTCAACTCTGTAACAAATAAGCGAAAATAGACAGAAATTTGCAGGTAAATGTCAAAACTGTGAAAATGTGCTTGTGTGCCCAACTTCAAGGCTCCACCTGATCTCTTGCACATGGGACAATAAAATTTAAACTAGAGATTTTAATTCTGGCTATGTGAATTTATAAATAAAACTCTTTTATTATTTTTAGTGAAGTTTTTTTTTTAGCCTTTTTAGATTTTATATAGGTTTTATGTAGAATCCAGTGTTATTGGAAATGTTTCTCGTGCTTTCACTGAGATATGAATTATTCCAAATGTGATTATGCCCTAGCTCATGTGGCCTTTTCCCTTATTTAGCTCTGGTGGAATATTTATTTCTGTTTTCCTGATGAAGGCTGGGTTAAAAAACCACTAACTGAGGAAGGGAATAAATTGTGGCTATGAACTGGAGAAAAAACAGTTAATCCTCTTAATTGCATATGAGAACATTACTTTAGGGCAATTTTTGGAAGTTCCTTGTAATGCTGTCCTTGAAATCTCCTTTCTAGTGTTTGGGCACTGTATCAAATATCTCAGCCTACAGGACTACAATTATCTTTACCTTCTCATTAATCTTTTTAGTTAGTATAAAGCAATCCACAGCTTATGAATAAGTAAACATATTTTTATCGCACATAAACATTTCCTTACCTATACAAAGTAACTGTAGTTTTATAAGCAGGTTCTTAATTATTTGCCTATTAAAAATATAAATGAATCCTCTCTTCTTTTGAAACACTGAATTTTTACTCAAATCTTCCAAATGCCTTTTTCTCTGTGTATTCTCTGTTACTGAGCAAAAGTGATATTTTGGCATATTATTGTAGTCCACATTATATATGCTTGTAGAAATCTATAACCCTGTAAAATAATAATAGAAAAGCCGTTTCCACTCAGTGAATTAGCACAAAAACTTCAAACGTCATTCTATAGGTCTGTGTTTCCTGGTGCATTCACTTTTGTCCCAGGGATTGTCACGGTAAAAACACGAACCTTTAGAAATGTTGACACTTATACAAATAAACACTTACATGTATCAGAGCATTCTCTACAGACTCAGTTGTCATATTTGTAAGTGTAAGATTCAGCTTCAGGTAAAATGGCAGCTTTTGTTATTTCTTGTGCAAATAATTATTTCCAGACACTTCCATACTTCCAACAATTTCCATAGTCCTAGAGTATTATTTTTAAAATATATGCACAGATAAAAAAGTCATTTGGAATTACCATTGAGACAAAAAAAAGCAAGAACACTGTTTTGAGCACTCTAAACTCAGAAGTCTCATATTCAAGTTATTTTCAGTTTCTGGTTTGTTTGTTTATTTAGTTTGTTGCATTTTGTTGTGATTGTTTTTAACTCAAAGTGAATAAGATTAACATTTTCACTCTTCCTATTTTTGGCATCATAGATTTTGAATAATGATTTTGTCAACAGTAGTTCTCTATTCAATTTTCTAGTGCTCAACTAGTCAACTAAGTATTGCTGCCTTTTGCATATTACTCATTTTTAAATTAAATACTAGAATAAAAATCACCTATATTTTCTATTGAATGTGGGTTTTTTACAAGCATCAATTTCTTAGAATTTATGTTAAAGAATTACGATCAGATTTTTGAAAACTACATGTTACGCATAATAACTCCATTCAAAAGTTTCTCCTAAGGGCAAAAGTTATTAGTACTAACCTTTTAATGAGAACGGTAGTCTCTTAATTGTATATTTTCCTGAAGAATAGTTTACATTTTGCCCTCAACATCTAGATGATTATGGTTTTTCAATATTAACTGTACATGGAATATGAATCGTGGAATCATAGAATCTTCTGGTTAGAAAAGATCTTTCAGATCACTGAGTTCAACCACAACCATATGAGATAGTTCTGGTTGAATTTGTGGTCTTCTCTGACGTTTCTTCACAAACTTTTACTGTTGTTCCTGTATTCATGTACTTTTTAGTGTTCCTGTGTGTCTTATGCTTTCCATATTGCTTCCTTGCATAGAATATTGGATGTGACTGGGAAAAGGATAATGAAAATGTAGTACTTGAGAGAATGTGGTTTAGGCTGATATAATTCATATTTTGATTGTTTTTTTGTGTGTTAAGGGTGGATTACAGAAATGTAGATTGAAAATTTCCATGTGGTCAGGGTTAGAAGTGGCTTTGCATAACAGTAGTCTAAATAAAAAATAGTGGAATTGTTTCTAGAGGGGTGATTACTCTAATTAATTATAACAACTATTCTATGTTTTCCCTTATTGAAAAAAAGCCAGGACTTAATGACACAGCTCTGAAATCAATAAACAATTTACCATCGGTATCAATGGACATAAAAATGGACATATTTTGTCACTAGGTTTTTCATGAAACATGGCTATAGGTTTTAGCCTTAATTCACTAAGTATAATATGAAATAAGGATAAATGTATTTAAAACTTCATAAAAGCCTGTATCCTAGTACAAGCTGCTTTAATGAGTTGTTCAAGATCTACTGCAACCTTTAGCAGAAATAACAGCATTGACTGCATAATTTCTCTCCCCTCCTTCCTGCCTAGCAGTAGAGTTCAACAATACTTTAGAGGCAGCTTTTCTTCTGAAGTTTTAGCACTTCTAATCCACTTTCTTAAGAGAAGGTAGAACTTTAAAGAAGAACAGCTGCCTCTCACAAGTTTTTTGGCAGTAATGAGCTAAATGGCAGAAGAATCCATGGCATTAATCTATCATGTCAGCTGTATGTGAACCATGGATGATTGTGGGTAACTGAGTTTCAAAAGCGGACAATCCTCCTTCTGCCTCATCTTGATGTTGCATATTGTAGCAGTTTAAAACCAGCAGGGATGCTTTCAAGTTGTTTCTTTGTGTAAAAAACCAAATTTGGATTACAAATTTGACTTCTTAAGTGCAAATGCTGCTTAAAAATAGCCCTATATCCATTGCACTAAACCACGAATACCACCGGCAATTTTGGGGACCTACAACTTTTTTTCCTTCAACTGTTAGTTTAATGTGAAAGCACATTCTTACATTCGAATTTTCTGGTGATATATAAAATTCTGTAACCAAGGAATCTATCCAGCATGTGAGATGAGCTTGCTGTGAAATTCAAAAATCAAAATACCTTCTAGAAATTAAAAAGAGGCAAAGAACTCAGAAGAGTATGTTTTTTTAAACTTGGATTAATCCAAATGTTATATTTATTTTTTTGAGCATTCCTTGTATAAATAAGATTCAACTTAATATTTTACTCTTACACTTAGGGCTGTAGTTCTTTATGCTCACCCTGACAACATTCATTTTATAGAAATATAAGCTTTCCTTAAGATGTCCCTATGGCAAAATAGTCCCAGAAATATCATGGTTTTGAAAGCCTGAGAAGTCACACATAAATGTCTGTCTATGTGTTCCTAGAAGATGTAAGGTGTTCTATTTCTACAAAATATGATACATACCAATGCACACTATTGCAGCTAGTAATTATTTAGTAATTGAGATGAAAACATAATTCTGGAATTTTCAAATCTCTTTTAAAATGGAGTATGTATTGCCTAAAGAGCGTTCTGTCAGAAGATTGAGAAGTGATTATTCGAGTCTGCTCCATCTGGAGTTTTTCCACTGATTGCAATGGGAGTTCTGCTAATTCCTTAATACACAACATTTTCTTTCATAGAAGAGCATCTACATTTGGGTCATTTAATATATTCTCACACAGATTTAGGGTTAGTTCCCTGCAGTAAATGCAGTAGTTACTGTAGGTTAAAATATCAGAAAAAGTTTTCACCTGTTCTAAAATTCTCCTCAGGACTGTTTTCAAGCTTTACATGTTGCATCACACCAATTTTACCATTGTATTGGGTAATTTTGTAAAAAGAGAAAAAAAAAAAAAACGGAGACAAAATTGGCTTTCATCTTTCCTATTGATAGATGCAACAGGTAGCATCATACTTCTCTCCTAAAGAAGCAGAAATCAAAAAATTATAAGGGTTATCATTAATAAAATAAACCAATATAATCATATATTTGTCATAATTTAAATCTCTATAAAAATTCCAAATTAATTTTAAAACTAAGAGAAACATATTCAGTAAAAACTTAGATGAAAAAGCAAGGCTTACCGAAATGTACATTTTTCAGATTCCAAGCTCTTGATTTTAGTGTCCTTTAGGATGTTACGTACAAAACAAGCTTCCTGAGTAAGCAAGTAATCTGTAACTATAGGTTGTCAAATTTACCAAGGTGTATCTTATATATATACATTTTTTCATCTGTTTTTTTTCTGATTTCCTAATAATCCATTGTTTAGAAGTTCTTTAGAATCTGTACCTTCAGTTTCTCTTTAGCAATTTTATCCTTAACTAACAGTACATACGCCACATTTTTTGCTTTCCTGCTTCTCCTTCACGAGATCGTACGTTTTCCTCTGAGTACTGTATCACATTTCAAAGCTGCATCCTATGCTGCTGAAAGCAATGGAGATTTCAACACCGATATCAAAAGTGTAGGCAATTCACAGTACCTTCAAACAAACTTGATCCTCCTTAGATAGGAAACATTTTCTAAATAACAAAATCATGCTTAGGTGTTCAAAAGAATTCACAAAGTTGAATGAAGGATGTTCTTAACTCATTGAGAAGAAAAGGAATCTGTGTAAATTAGGAAAATGCATTAAAGGACCTTATTTTTCCTTTTTTTCCTGTAAAAAAAGAGTCAAACTGACAAGTAGTATGGTGACACAGGCCATAAGAACTACTTTTCTTTCAAGTGGGAGGGATAATCACCTGTAATATTTCAGAGAACATTTTAAACCATGAAAACTTGATAAATGATGCTTTGGATGCTCTAAATTTGGATTTAAAACTCAGTTCAGAGGACTTGATTCAAGATAGATTTTCCAGATTACATGTAAAAATTCATGTATTCATTATATGTAAAAAATTGTAGCCTATTATTGTAGAGTGTAGATAGATAAGGCTATATAAAATTTGTGCATTACAAATGATACCTTGGGTATTTTGTTATTTTAAACTCAGTTTGAATCATATTCTTTTGTTCCTTTGTCTAAACATTCAATTGTTATTGATATAGATGACGTGATTTGTCATGTCGTTGGGGTCTATATCAATTTATTGCCAAAACACTAAGGCAGTGAAGTTCAGACTAGGGGTTAGGAACAGAGTTTTCATTATGAAAACAATCAAACATTGAAATAAGTTGCCCAGAGAAGCTCATGAAATCCATGGAGATTTTGAGGCCCCTACTAGATAAACCTCCAAGGAACTTCATCTGAATTCAATGTTACTTCTCCTTGTGAGCAGGAATGTAAATGAGGTGAACTCCTGAGATGGCTACCAATCTGAATGTTTTTTTGTTGTTATGTTTTCCCTTCTGGATGAAAAGCTTCTTGACATGTTGAGGGAGCTTCAAAAACTGCTACAGAGAACTTGGACAGATCTGGTATTCAAAGAGACCATCATTGCTAATGATGAATGGATCAGTTTTGGAGATTATTGTTGTCTCTGAACTCCTCACAGATTTGAGGTCTTCATTGCATTGTCTGGTGTGCTCTATGTGCAATGCCAAACAGACAGAATTTCTCCAGGAGGTTGAGAATTTATGTAAGAGAGAGGATTTTAAATGTAGTAATAAGATACAGTAAAATTATTTGGAATAGAATTATAATGAGAAATAATGAGATGAATGAAATAAGAAAATAAAAGTCTATGGTCAGCAGGAGAGTTACACATAGGCAATTTGACCAGATGTATATAGAATTTGGCTACACAAAACATAGCACACCATCTCAATAACTTGAAATACTATGCCCGAGGATTTTAAAATTAGGTCTTTCTATGATCAACAACACAAATAGGATGTTGCAAAGAGTTGTAAAATGGTAAGAAAAGTATAATCATAGTCATAATCGTGATCATAATGGGAGATTTCAATTGCTCACACTTAAATTGGGTGAATATTGTGCTATAAAGCATTGTATTTTTTTAAACTGAAATGTTTTTTGGAGCAATTTGCCTCTAACAAATCAAAGATATGATTTTTTTTTTTTTATTTATTCTTGAGAAAGGCACTATAATTGATCCAAGAATTATTCTACTAGGGATCGTGGTGATTTCCTACTTTAGAGGAGTGACAAAAGTATATAATTTAACATAATAATATTTTTTTTAAAAAAAAACCAAAGAGAAATGCCATAAAAGCAAGGAAAACAACAGATTACTTAGAAAAGCAGCTAAGATGACAAAATGTTTCAGGAGGCAAGAGAAATCTCTAAAAAAATTTGTTAAGACTTTAGGATAAAAAAACAGAAGAAAAAAGAAAGGATGAGACTTCAACATTATTATGTGCTAAGTGTGTCTAACTAGAGAGTTAAGAAAGCGTTAATTCTTAATAACTAAATTCAGAATCATGACAATCTAAACCAAAAGGAAAAAAACCAAAATTACCACCACCATCAAAACCACCAACACCAACAAAAAAACCCCACAAACAAACAAACAAACAAACAAACAAAAATATTTCAAGGAACAACTTGTAAAAATCATTATAATAAAATGTTTTCTAAATGCCCTGGAAGTCAGGTAAGCACTAGAGATGGTGGAGCCCAAAATCATGAAAATATACAAGGAGCATCCAATTATATTAAAGCCATAACAGATATTACTAGTGAGGTGAGTCTGAGAAACTCTATCTGAATTGAAATTGATTAAAATTAATGAAAAGTATTTGCCAGGAACAGATAGTATTCACCCAAATTGTCCCAAGGAATTTGAATCTGACATTGCTAAATTGCTAGTTTCAATTTATAACCTTGCATTCAAAACAACTGGAGGAATGGAAGGTGAAAAAGTTGCAGTAATTTCAAATAGGATATCCTGTATTGAACGAATCAAGAGAAGTCACATCAAAGAACAGAATTAGATATGTGATATTTCAAGAAGATGATACATCATAAATTTATTAAGATTATTTAATCTAGTATGTCTGATCTGAGTGATGTGCGTTTCAATTCCAAAAAAAGGGTTTTAATTGGAAAAGTTTGCTAAAAAATCCTAAACACATTATGGTTTGGCTAGAGGTGTAAATCTTCTACCTGGTATCACAGTATCACAGTATCACAAGGTTGGAAAAGAACTCTAAGATCATCCAGTCCAACCTGCGACCCAGCACTAGCACCCACTCATCATTTAAACCATGGCACTAAATGCCTCATCCAGCGTGTTTTTAAACACCTCCAGGGACGATGACTCCACCACCTCCCTGGGCAGCACATTCCATTGACGAATCACCCTTTCAGTGAAAAATTTTTTCCTAATATCAAGCCTAAACCTCCGCTAATGAAGATTGAGACCATGTCCTCCTGTTCTGTCACTAATCGCCTGAGAGAAGAGACCAACCTCTGCCTGCCTACCTTTTAGGTAGCTATAGAGAGCAATAAGGTTTTCCCCGAGCCTCCTCTTCTCCAGGCTAAACAACTCCAGCTCCCTCAGTCGCTCTTCATAGGGCTTGTGCTCCAGCCCCTTCACCATCTTCGTTGCTCTCCTCTAGACACACTCCAGGATCTCGACATTTCTCTTAACCTGAGGGGCCCAGAACTGGACACAGTACTCAAGGTGCGGCCTGACCAGTGCCGAGTATAAGGACATGATAACTTCTCTAGTCCTGCTGACCACACCATTCCTGATGCAGACCAGGATACCCTTGGCCCTCTTGGCCACTAGGGCATATTGCTGGCTCATGCTGGTATTGTGTTAAGTGTAAAGATTTGAAAAAAAATGAAATTAGAATAATTTTTGGCTTTACTATAAAAGTGGACCACCAGTGAGGTCCCACAAGCACCCTGTACTCTTCAATGTATTTGCCAGTGGCCTAGTGAAAGTAATGGATGCTGAGGTCACGGGTGTTTCTGATTAAACAATTATGAAATCATTTTGAGCAGGATAAGATAAATGTACTGAAAATGAACAGCTGAAAGGTTGGAATTAATCTATTCTAACTTTAACTGTTTAGGAGTTCGATAACCAGACTAAACTTGGCATTTAAAGATTCCGGTACAGTGTGTAGAAAGAGATATGTATGTTAGGAAGATGGTGTCTCCATTTAATCTTACTGAAAGATGAATCACTTTATTGTTTGTAGGGAAATCTTAGATGATGGTACTGTATTTTTTCATAGCTGTGAGGGAAAACCCATATAAGTAATCTGGGCAATGAAATGCGAGATAAAATGCAAAAAAATGGCAAGTAATGTATATGAGCAGTATAAACACCTCTATATAATTAACAATGAGCATATGTATATATACTAAATAATACATACCAATTTATTTGTAAAATATAATTAAAATTCATGCAATGTGCATAGGTGGTTCTTTAAAACTGGCAGCTAAGTGGCCAGGAGAAGAAAAAAAATGGAATTAAAACATGAGTTATTTTAAAAAAAAAACCAAACAGTTTACTAAAAGCTAGAAAATTTCATCACAACACTATATAAATCAAAATAATATTTATCTCCAGCACATAAGCCAAATTAACTAGGAAAAACTAAACAGTGAGAAACAATTGTTTGGGTCCTGAGAACCTCAGACCTGTAAACAGGTGAATAACTGCCAGCTTCAACGGAGTTAAAATGTTGGGAGAAACAGCTCCTCTGTAATTTTACTATTTGTTAGTCTGGAAGCTCTTGCACATATATAATTCCATTTTAAATAACATTTTTAGTGACAGCATAAAGTCACATAGCTGCAGACATTATTTCTTTATGGCACACTATGAGCACCTTTTTTTTGTGAACTGAAACTTAATGATATCTCATTGGGCATTGTATTTTCCTATTAGTACTAGGCACACGTCTTCCCAGGCTGGCTGGCTGGCAAGAGAATGCCCTCATTAGTCTTTGTTTCTTGTTAGGATAATCTTAGCAACATAGAACTACTAGATTGCTGTGCTTTTTCTCTAGTATTATTGGTCTAATCTGTCCTTTTAACTTGTGTTTTGTATCCATTTTTGTGAGGCTTGAGACCAACACTTAAGTCTGTATTTTTCACTTTAAATAGTGTTCCCCTGCTTACTGGAGTATTTGTTCCTCCAAAAATGGAAATGGATATTCAATTCTAAATGGCATATACTTTTAAAGTAATATACTGTGTCAAGAGTTTTCTTTTTCTCCCTTATGCGTATTTTGGATGACATTAAATGCCTGATAGGAAGCATATTGAAATCAAATCCTAAGTCTTCTTGTAGACATAATACAATTGTTGGAAAAGTTTTGAGGAGAAATCCTTAGTAGAAAATGTCTGCAACACAGAGGAGCACTGGAAGTTGGCTACAGAAGAGCCTTCCTCAGTACGTTAATTTCAAAGAACCAGTGTGTTACTTTTACACTTACATTTCATTTCTCATTGGAGTCACACATCATAATGTACAGTATCTTTGGCATGGTTAAAGAGCGCAGATACAGTGTATTCCTCAAAAGAAATGTCTGTGTTAAGTGACAGCAGGAATCATTGGTTAATCATTACAGAAAAGTCTTTGATTACAGCAATACATACTTTGGCTGCTATTTCTACAATTAAGTACCCTCAAGGGATTTGATGGAAAATGTCAATTAAGGAATGACAGAGAGCTTGTAAAAATATTTGCAGTTTTTCATGTTTTACCATCGTTCATTGCATTTAAACTAAAACTCTACATAGATATTGTGTGACACTCTACATGTTATAAAGGTATCAAAATGTTAGAGACAAAATAATGTTTCTTCTGGGCAAATACATATCATTTGAGAGTTACCATATGATTGAAATGAAGAAAGATGGAAAAGGTAATGAAAACAAGGTTGGAAACTAAACGAATTTTCTCAGATCAATTTATCAGCCATTACAGAGTTAGTTCCTATGGCCCAAAGACAAGATTTGTTTCTGCCCATTTGTATGTAAAAAGTATAAAGATGAGATTCTAGGAAGAAGATAACGGTTGTATCATGTATTGTAGAAGCTTATAAGAAAACAAGTCTTAAGTACAAATGACTGTAAAAACTCTCCACTCCTTCCATTATGTATCCGTATGATGTCAGAGGAGTAGAAAACTCTATAAATACCAACAATAGTAAGAGAATAATATTAAAAACAGTCCATAGACTATACCTCAGAGTTTTTTCCTTTGGAAATCTTTAGCATATACATTATAAACTGAACTTGCAGTTCCAGCACTGACAGAAATAAATGAAAAGCACTGTTCAGTTTTACATCACACATTCGTGACTGAAATAAATACTGAGTGAAAGTAAAAGAACAATATCAGAAGTAGAAGTGTGAAACAAGTTTAAAGTAATGCATCCTGTATTTATGGATGGAACTCAAAATACTGGCTGGTTCCCATGCTAGTCAGTTTACTTCTCGTGCAGTAGCAAAACAAAATATGTCTCATATAGTCCATATGTTCTTATTCACATGTGACTTAATATTTTCACAGAACAATTTTATTAGCTCATATGGCCTCTTTCCAGTTTGTGTCTAACTGTTCATCAACTTTTGTCATCTACATCATCATCCGTCAACCATTCTTCTGCTAGGCATAGATTGTGCTGGGAGATAAAATTGCTTGAGGCTGACATTATGAGGGATAAATAACAGATAGCAGTAGCAGCTGTTAGGATACTTTATTTCTTCCTGGTGGGGAAATGACTGTTACCATGCTGCTTGCCAGATTGAGAGAGAGCTGAAAAGAAACAAGGTAGCTTGAATTCCTCTGATCTGTTCTCAAGATAAAAAACATTGTATTTACTGTTTTGTTAATGTGTTTCACCACCCTTTTACCTTTCTATTTTGAGTTCTTGAAAATATTGGTGAATTTGGCCTCCTTTTGAAAGGAAACCAAGTACAGATATTGGAATTAGATGCAAGTTTAGCCTGAAGTGGGTAGTTAAAAGTTCAGTATTATTTCTACTTCCCAACTTTGAATTTCCAGTCTCTGTACAAAATCGGGGGAAAACAAGTTGTTTATTTTTTAAACCAACTAATTTATTTAGAGTGTGACTCAAATATATTCAATATCATTCCAGTTGCTCAAGCAAAGCAGGTTAGAATTCAGGAAAACTGGATTGATGAATTCTGTTCATGCCTCCAGTGACTATAGAGGACACATAAGCCAGCTAGGATCTTAATTATTCCCTCAAAAATGTGTTTCTTTGCATAGTAGACTATTTTAACAATAGTTACTGGATTTCTGAAGTCTTTGCATTCTGGGCTGTTAAGTGCAAAGAAATTTGAGCTGATAGAGACAAGCACAAGTCTGACATCCTGGAAGTCTTAGAACCAGTGCATTCTTATTATTTTAAAGCACATTAGATTTGTTGTGCACATGTGGATCAACTTCACCATCCAAGTAAAATAACTTTACCAGATTTTATACAGAGTTATAGGCTTCTTGGTCTCCTTGAAAAAGAGATACTCTGCACATCTGAAGTCTGTTAAATGGAATGAACATAAGTCCAAATTACTACTCAGGAGAAAAGTCAATTTATGGTTCATACATTGTAGGATCAGAAGGAGCAGTTAAAATCTAGTTGGATTAGATATTTGGATAGAAATCCTGTGAAAAATGAGGTTTTGTCTATAGAACAAAACCCAACCAACCAATCAAATAAACACCCTTTGTTTTAAGAATTATTGGTCATGTAGAATCCACTAAAATTAGTTTATAAATTATTATTGTAAATAAGTCGTTAGTCTTGGTGAACTTTTAATGTCAGTTTTATTCAGATCCTATCCCAGTGACAGTCTTGTTTACAAGACTGAAGTACTCTTTATTATCAGACTTCTGTTTCCCCATGTCTCTTCAATATTTTTGAATCTTGGATCTCAGAATGGACACAATGTTCATGTAGTGGTTCTTTCAATGCCAAAATTGGGATATTATAAGCTCCTTTTTCTTTCTTAGTCTACTTCATCTTCCCTAAGGGTGTCTATCTTAGGGTAACATTAGCTTTTTAGTTGCAATCAGACACTGAGGTCATTTCCAACTGATCATCGCCCATGGCTAAATGATATTGTATGAAATTATACAATTTCATACTAAGTGACATTATAAAGCTGGAACCTGACCCATTCTGAGTAAGAGTAGCAGAATTTTAAATCCTAATAAAATTTAAAAAATTGAACAAATTGACTTCATATATTTTCCCACAAAGTGAAATCTGACAACTTAAGGTCAATCTCTGGCAATCAGAACTTGCAGATACAAAGGCAATTTAGTATTCATGTTTTACACTACACTTAGAAAATACTTTTCTTTTTATAGTAAGACAAAGCTGTGTAAATCTTAGAGACTTTTAGCTGAAAAATAAAAGTCCTTAGGGAACTGTTGACAAGAAACCAGCCAACAAAACAAAATCAATGGATCTAAAATTATTAAAATTATTTGTTTATGAATGACAAAGCAGAACAACTTCAAATGGTGAAAATACAATCCTCCCTTATGTAAAAGGGCACAGCATAATTCAAGTCAAATGGCCCACAAACAATTCAGTCCTTCCCTCTTTTCTTTCGGCTCCTTACCACCTTTAGTTGAGTAAAGTTCAGAGATCTGTTGTATGCCATATCTGAGGAGGAAATAAACAAACAAACCTGGCACAAAAATTGGAAACAGAATGTGAAAGAAAAGAAAGCTGTGGTTTATAAGCATAGTATTTTTTGTCTGCCATTACACAGCTGTTATTTTAAACCGTAAGTCTGGGAAATGCCTTAAGTAATGTAGCAGTCAAGAAAGTACTTTTTTTTTTTTTTTTTTCTGAGATATCTAATGTACTTGCAAAGAAGAATTTTTGCTTCACTTCATCTCTAATTTGCACCTCCAGATAGAACAATACGATTTTATGTATCCTCAGATATCCTCCTCCACAATCGTCTCCAAAGATATTCAATAAGACTAAAAATATTGTTAAATACCTGCATGCTGGAAACCATATATACTTCTATGGAAATGAACAGGTCTCTGAAGAATGCAGTGTATTCATTCTTGTCTACCACTCTGTCTCCTCAAATGTTATCTTGTGTTCTCAGCATAAACAGAATTTTAAACTTATACAGAGTTCTCCCATTAAACTATGCCAGCTTTCATATTCGCAGACTTTTTTGAAAATAATGAACAATCAAAGACAGTGCTTGAAAGGTATAAATTAAAATCATTCTAGAAGCCTGTCTTATTTACTCACAGACTTTCACATATTTACATCTTGTATCAACAACTACTTTGAAAAAATTTCGGGGAAGCATTAAAATTTTCACAAAATCTTTGCTCGACTGGTTTGAGCCTAGTTTTAGATCAGGAGAAAACCTCTACCCTTGCCCATAATCAAATATCCCAACTATATGATTTTGACAAAGTTATATAGACCCCATTGACCCAGAACAACAGAGGGAAGACATACAAACTTCTCCTTATCAAATGACTTCTATTTCAAAATATGATTTCTTTTTAACATCTGCTTAGATTTCCTTTCTTTCATAGTCCTTCAGTTTCTTTCTAATAATACACATAGAAATGACACAGGGGTCTGTGTGGTGCAATAGGGTTTCTAGATTGCCTGTATTGGGAGATTAAATTATGTAGAAGACATAAATCAATTCTCTATACTGTCAATGCATTTTACCCATAATGCTCCTGAGTCACACTACTCTTCAACTAAACTTGCTAGTCATAGGTCTCCTCCTTCACCTCTGTTTACAGCGCAAAATCTATTTACTTTATGTGATGGTTTTCACCCTATTTTAATATCAACTCAAAATATATTTGGTGTGATACTAAAGTAATTATGTATGCAATAACATGGAAAGAAGTACAATTGAATGACAGTTATCATTGGAATGGTAGTCTCTAATTCCCATAAAACTTGGTCCAACATATACAAGACCATTATGATAATGAATTTTATACTAAATTGGCTCAAATCACAAATCTAAATCTCTGCATAATATTTTCACTGTTGGAATGTTACAGGATATTCAACTGTTTTGCCTGAGGAAGTTACATATTCCAAAATACTACTGTACTCTTACCTTCTTTGTTGGTCAGCCATTTGTGAGTAAAAATGTTGACAAATCTGGTATTTTCAGAAGCCAGGTTCATTGGCTTATTGCCTAAAAATTGTAATTCTGTCTCTGGAGTATGCTGGTATTTTGAGTATATGATTATATTTGAAGTAGATAGTTCTATTTCATCATCACAGCTTAACACTGTTTTCACACGTAAGGATGCAGATGTCAAGAAAAAGCAAACAGAAACATTTATGACCAGTTTTGTTGTTGCCACCATTGTTCTACAATTGTCATACTATGAGAAGACCTGCCATCCTCAGATTTTTCTAGAAAGAGTACCACTTTATGAATTCTGGAGGACAGTGGAATTTTTATGATAAGCCATGTGGAAGATTCACATTCACCATGGGACTAAAAGAGAAGGAAAGCAAAATTTTACATCAGTTGCAGTTGGTGTCAATGAGTGTAAAAACTCACCTTTATTACATGAACTCAAATTAAGCATATGCAATTCCATTTCTTAG
Source organism: Tapera naevia (assembly GCA_033556795.1). NCBI lineage: Eukaryota > Metazoa > Chordata > Aves > Cuculiformes > Neomorphidae > Tapera > Tapera naevia. The sequence continues at coordinate 1,712,721 of JAUMJJ010000014.1, read as the reverse complement.
TGTTGTGTGGAAAGATTGGATGTACCCTGGTTGGGTTTATTGTCTCCTACAGGTAAATGCATGTTATCTCGGCACAATTTGGGAAAGTTACCTTTGGGCTTTTTGTCTTTACATAAGGAAATTTTCCAGATGTAATATCATCTTGTGTTATGTCTATTTCCATTAGTTTGCACAGCAACTGAAATAAAGTCTTACTTTAACAGTGTTTTATCACTCCTTAAAATACCAGTAACATCATCACTACTTTAGAGCACTTTTCACTTTATTTTTTTTCATAATAGATGAGAATAGGGGACATAGGATTTTGTAACATCCATGAAGATACTTTTGTATTGCAGTGTTAAACATTACATTGTCTAATACATACCTGTTCCAACTACCTGAATCGCTTATGTTATCTAAATTGCAGTCTACAACTCCCACAAAATATATGTGAAAATTCAAACTCTTCAGAAAAAAAAAACACAAGAGGCATAGAACTTTTAGATCCCTTCAGGGATCTAAGCATGGATAAGGATGGTAATACGTGAATGGATAGAATTGAAAAATACTTCTGGATACTTGTATTAAACTTCAAATATCATCACAAAGAGCTCTGACTACATACAGTGTTGGCCAGTACAGATACCTTTGACTGATGCCGATCTAAGCTTGAGAAGAGAGTTGATAATGAAGACAGTGAAGTGATATTCACTGACCTCAGGTAACCCTTTTTCTTACAGAGTTGAAAAACGCTCAACAGATCGAAGAAATTCTTAGAAATACATTAATAACCTTTTTATCGTGTATTAAGTATATTATTTGAGATGAATGTATCCTAAAATTATCATCTCTTAATATGATTAACAGAGAATAGTAAGAGAAGATTCATTGAAATGAAAATGGACAAAACAAAAGATCCAGTAAAGGTGTGGGCGATAATGGGATTTTTCTAATCCTCAGTCAGATTCCCATTTAGGGCAGCTGTATCATGTTCCCCTCACAAAATGATGCTTGAATTATATAGCTGCCTGTCTTCTGAAATATGTCCAACAAACGGTACCAAAATGACTATGACCTCATTCCAATGAGGTGAGGAAGTATCATTTCTATTTTATGGCTAGAAAATCTGAGACAAGCATAGCTGGAATTTGTTTTGCCCGAGGTTAGGGCAGAAGTGTATGTTGAAAGGTAGATATGGAAACCAGATCTCTTGATTCACAGTTCTGTTTTTTATCCAGAAATCTTGTTTAACTGTTTTTGACAGGATTCCTGTAATCTTCTATTGACATATATACAAAGTACCATATCTGAATAAAGAAATTACATATACGCATTTGTTATAGAGTGACTTATTATTTTCTTCCAGTCTTAGAAATATCACCTAAAATTGCTATCCTTTTGAATAAGTTCCAATCTTTTTTTAGTGACTCGCTCAGGATCATCATTATTGACACAGAAAGAAGTCTTTTTGTATGCATCACCAAGAAGTACCAAATGAAAACACACTTCTACAATGAGCAAAGCCTGTGGCTCTGTGCATTTACATGTGAAAGTTTCACTAGTCTACTTAGTTATTATTATATTTTTTAACAATTCTCAGGCCCTTTCTTTTGAAATGTTGCAGATTCTGAAGTCTTAGCGGCAGTCTAGACACTAGTTTTTCTATTACTGTAATCAGAACTATCTTTTCTTTAGGGTTTCAAATCTATACAGCATTTTTCCTAGAAGAAAATTTAAGGTTAATAATTATGTTAACTTTATCAGTTGCAATATGTGTGAGGCTGTGTACCACATTTGCAAATATTATAGAGTAGAGAGTAATAATACCCAATAAAGAATTAGAGAATTTTTGAGTTAGAGACACTCACTTTTGTTACAAATTGACCTTCATATGTGCGTAGCTTGCAAAAATAACTTAGTTACAACTTCTTCTTTATATGATGTTTAGGCAACATTTTTCCACAGCTTCTTAGACTGATAGCATAAAAAATGGCTTCTGTGGAGATATATGTGCTGTAAGGCTCTCAAGCTTGCATGTATTTATTATATGGTATGTATATATCACAAGTTTTTCTCAGACCAGCTTATTTCCACAATAAGGTCTTCTCACATGCCAGTAATTAATTTACATTCTATGCACTTATTGGTGCACCCTCACAACTATCCTGCCTTTGTAGACATTGTATGAATTTCCTTCTCTTTCCTGAATGAGCAAGCATTGTGCAAATGTTACACATAATTCCTTATCTTCTAAATCATGGCAGAAAATTAACAAACGCTGCAACCAAGATGGAAAAACAAGCTTCATTATAAGTCCCTACATACAAATGACCATTTCCTAACAAAAATTCCTATTCTTTAACTGACTTTGCCATTTTGGTACTCACTGTTAGACTTTATTTTCCTTGAATGCATGAAAGAGAAGAGCTCAAAAAATTGACTCAGCTGTTTTTGACAGTGAAAATTTCCAATTAGTTGTTGTATTGTAAAGCACATGGTCCTGTCAACTAAAACATGGCAAGAGGTGGCATTTAGGAGATTTCCTTCAGTGATGCAACTCTCACCTAACCTTCTCCATATAAATTAACATAAATATTTTCCATAAATTAATGGCGCCTTCTAACTGGTATATTTGAAAATTCTATAAAACTTCATAAATGAAGCAGGATAGTATCATGAGATAAATTGAAGATTAGGTGGTTAAAATAATCAGTTTTAGAAAAGGAAAAGGCAGCTGTGGTTTACCCAGTCAGTTCTGACTTGCATAATGCTTTCAATGTGGAAAAAAATGGAATTTAGTTTTGCTGGCTTCTCAAAAGGAAGTAGCAGTTATAGGAGAAGTATTCAATCTGTTCCCTTCCCTGTTTTCCTCGAAGTAGAATCCATCCCAATGGCGTAAGTCCACATGAAGAAATTTAATGCCTCAAGTAACACCCTGGACAAGGCTTACAAAAATATCCTACTGTATTTTTAAATTAAATTTAATAAACTAAAGGAACGTTAGTAGTGACTGCCACATGGTGTGCAATAATATCCTTAACTTTTCTGGGTGAGTAGGTCTGCATGGAAATGAGAGCATTAAGTCAAGCTGTGACAACAGCCTTGTAGTGGTAAATAAAAAAAAAAAAAAAAAAAGAAAAAGAAACCAAAACAAACAACCAAACATAAAAATATCTGAGTTTCTTTCAGTTCAGTCAGTGAAAACTAGAACAATGTTTCTTACCTTGGTAAGGCCCATTTACCATCATGTTTTGATGACTACACACTGACTTAGTTTATGGTCTTGAAGGGGCAGACAGTGGGATTGATAGTTGAAAGGATGCAAGACAGATCTCTTTGGCCAGTAGACACATGGGAATAATTTGCCACTGAACACCTTTGTACTAAGTTTCACTATATGCTACACTGCTTTTATGCGTGTTTGTAGGACATATAAACAGGGCTTGCATTATTTCAATGCTAGGAAAACCTGCCATGTGAAATCAACTTGCAGTTCACACCTTTGACCTTAATAGTGCATTACATAATTCTTCAGTTACCATATGCCTTATATAGCTCTAAGGAATTTTCTTAATGCAAGAAGTATCCATACATTTGAGTCACCTCTTCCAAATTTGAATTTAAAAAGTAATCTGTAATGGGTTAACTTTTGATCCACAGAAGTATTCCATAACTTCCTTTAACGTAACCTGACATATAAATAGGGGGTAGATAAGAGAGTACGCTCTCTTCTTCTTCGGGCAAGGCAGAGGAGCAGAAGGTCCCTGCGTTGGTCCTGTCTGCTGCCGAGCCTGCGGAAAATTTTTTAACGGGTTGGATTTGGTCATCTGGTTCTCCACAGGGGAGGTGGTGTGGTAAGATTTCATTAATTCCTTACATTGTTAGTTACTGGGTGTTATAGTTGTATGCCGGGTGTTATATAGATCTTTTTTGTCCTTTTTCCCATTTCCCTTCCCCTCTTCCCTTGCTCCTTTGCATATCTTTGTGGTGTAGTTCTTTGTATTTTGAAAATATAGAAATATATATATTTAGTGTGATTTCGATTTCTTACATAGTTTTTTTCCTTTGAAAAGGGGTAAGGTTTGGGTGAGAGACAGACTGAGCGGTTCGAGAGCTTGGGAAAGCTAGCTCAAACCAGCTTATAATCTTTTTCTGTTGGGTTTTTGTTTTTCAGTTTGATCCCAATAGTCTTTGAAAAACAAAATATTAATATGATAACAATGTAGTGGATATGTGTACCATATATATTTAACAGTATACATATGATTTAAATACTTTGTGGCAAAGTATAGGTTCTCATTTCATTTCAAGCACAGACATAATACATTGTCATATATAATTTCAAATAACATAAGTAAGTTTACAGATAAAAACCTGTTTCAATAGTGTTCAGAGAATATGAGGGGATAAATCTTGTGTCTGTGAAGCTTTTTCAGTACATACTTGTACTTGTGTTATTTGTGATTCTCAGCCTAGTGCACCACTGCCTTTTCCATTTACATTGAGTGTCATATGTGTGATATGAGAAGGATAATAAATGATCCCTAATTTCATCATGGAACAAAGCTGAAAAGACCTGTAAGTAGTCTTAGTTTGTAAGGAGAAACATTGGACATTGTAGACTTCATAGAGGAATAGTGAATGTAAATGTTGTATCTACAACAGCAGTGCAAAAGGAGCAAGTGTTGAACAAAGCACTTAATATGATGGGCACATTGTAGGCATTTAGGTGATTTTAACTTCGTTTTGCCCTAGTCTGTTTCAAGGGACTGATGTCTATGAGAAGACAGAGCATTTAACTGTGTTCCTGGAGCATATCTTCTAGTTCAATTTCATTAGAAAGGAACCTAGGCTGTGATCTCTGAGCCCACACTAATTTGTATGTGTAATAACAAGCAGTAAGTAGGATTATCAAATCTGAGCAAAAACTGCAGTCCTGATTTGAAATGTTAATCTAGACAGCAATAAAACCCTGAGCAAAAGTATGTACTGCATTACATACACTATATATTTAGCCTAAGGGTCTCAGAAACTGGCATTGCTTAGTCTGAACAGTTAGACAGGCTGTTCATACCCACTTCTCATGATCATCCACTTAAGAGCGGGTGTGACTGCTCCATAGTCAGTCAGGGTTAGCAAAGTCGCAACACATTTGCTTATATTTTCACTTTTCCATCCCTGATTCCAAAATGATAGCATAGTACTGTGGTAGCTAATACAACCTTCTTGCCTTTTAGTTTACTCTGTCATTCGTTTTCACCCACTGCCTGTTCCTTATTAAATGCTGATTAAAAAATACAAAACGTTTTCCATGCTCAGGGTTTGTGGGGTTTTTTTTTGAGAAATTAATTTGTTACATCCTTTTCTGACACCCTGTATGCAGGAAAAGGATTCAAGACAGAATTTTAGTGCTTGTAATGTTGGTTTATGCTGGAAATTACTGTGTGCACCTTTACCAAAGAGTAGCACGCTGAACTACAGCTAGCCTTCCTTATGAAAGGAGGGCTTTGTGAATTCTTTTATTCCTAGTCAGGTGCTTCTAGGTCTGAAAAGACTCTGTGATCTGATAGCTGTTTTTCACATTGTGTGATCATGGGCAGCTTGCATAATACAACAAAGGTGGGTGACTGTTGCCTTCCCCAGGGTTGCTTAAAGTTACAACCTTGATCTCTTGACCTTTAATTTCAGCAAGTTTGATTGCTCAAGGAACCCTGGTGTGCATGTGTGGAGCTGCTGTTTGGCTTATTGTAAATGCTTTAACACTGACATAGTTTTAAAAGAGCAATAGTTTCTGGGGATCTCTTGTGTATCATAGAGTTAAGGAATAAAGTATCATAGAATCACTAAAGTAGGAAAAAACCTCTGAGATCATCAAGGCCAACTGTAAGTCCAACACCATCGTGCCCACTAAGAGCAAGTGCCAGCATAAAATAGTCCCCAGACTCACAGTATACCATGGGCTACAAAATATTCTGTTATGGATATTATAAATGCTGATGTGTCAAAGAACAATAGTGTAAATGTCAGAGGCTGTGTTATACTCCTCCAATAGGGCCCAGTGCAATGATAAGACCCATGCAAAAGGCAGCAGAGCTCAGAGAAGAGAGCCCAGACTGGAGGCTAGGAGTAATTATAAACATAAATTATTTTTTTCTTTGTTTTAGCTTAGCAGATGAATAAGAGAACAGTAACAGCAATGAGCAAGACTGATCAAAGTAAAACTTCCCTTACCAAACATTGTTAGTGTTCTACTTTATTCCCTTTTTTATTTTTCCGAATTAAATAAATTGAAATCTTCCAGTTCAAGGTTCAACAATTACGGTTTTCAATCCAAAATATTTTTTCTGACTTATTATAAAGAAGTATCAAGAGACTGAGACCAATCCAGTTTATATTACCTCATATTAAGGTGGGTAATGTATTCTCCAGTAGATAGAGTTCAGTACCTCGGGAAAAACAAGGAGCTTAGGGGATAAAACTTCAATGATTTCAGTAAATATTGGACTCCTGAGTAAGAGGAGAAAGAGTTTATTTCTCCTTCTGAATCTCTGAACTGAGGGCTTAATTTTGAAAAAAAACCCACAAAAAAACAAAACAAAAATGATCTGAAAATACAAAAACTATGTTTCTAATATATTTCAAAACATTTAACTTACTTACATTTTTATTGTATTATAACTGCAATTTTTAACTAGGAATTATTTCAGTCAGGAGCCCTTAGGGTACATCTCGGTGTATGCCCACTGGAAGGATGAATGACCCACCAAAAGATCAGCAGAAACTGCTAAATCACTTACAACATCAGAGGGACAAAGTAGCTGTGGTGAACAAAAGTATCGAACTCAGAGGAAAGTTTTTCTTAAATTAGACTACTTGCAGCAGTAGAATAAACCTGTAAGTTTAATTCCTATTAAAGACTGTGAAGCATTCATATTCTGTGGTGTGGCATAATTCATCAGAGCTACAAGGTAAAATACAATAGGACATAGACAGTGGTATAAACTAGTAAAAAAGCCCAAAAATTACTTGTATTTCAAAGAGCAATTTGAACCAAAGGGTGGCAACTGGAAACAACAGTGACATTCACTTCACAACAGTCTTAATTGAGAATAAAAGACTTACAAAGACACACCCACAAAGACATTGAAAGTGATGTTGTTCAGCTACCCCTTTAAATGTCCCTGAATTGTTTGGGACCCCATGTACAAATCTAATGAACCACTCAACCCTGCATCATAATGTCTGTTTTCTGTATCGTCCCAGCTTGCTTCTGAAGGGTTGATTAGCCCAGAGAAAGCTTCTGGTTTTGCCAGCCATATTACATTACACTGCATAGTATGGTGTCACTGGCTTCATATCTGCCATGGTTTAAAACGCGTGGCTGTTGAAACAGCAAACAATAGGAATAGCAATTATTTTAGCAATAATTTACTGAAAGCAAACAACAGAAATCCTGGTGACATCCTTCTTCTATTTAAGGTGTCACTGATGCATTCTAACAGAGTAAGAAGGTTGCACTTGTGTTTCATTTGTTTCACAGGTCTTACATAAGTCCTATTTTTTGTTTCTGCTTTTTGTGTGTGTGTGTATGTGTATATCTTGGAGTCAACTAATTAGGTACTTATACAAATTTCCATGCAAAAACATGACTTGTGTGCAACTACAATGACTCAAAACCAGGTGCAAAAGAAAAAAAGCACAGCTTTTATTATTACATGACTTTTAAGCTAATTGGCTTATCTGTCATAACTCAATGAGGCAATGTGTCAAGAAACTTTCTACAAATACACACAGCACCCTGCTTCATTTTTGCATGTGTTTATTTAGTCTCTTGTGTTTCTCAAGCAGATCCACATTTATCTGTGAAGCACAGCAAAGCTCAATAAGTTTCTGAATCTGTACTTAATCAGAATACTCACAGTTTTGCCTTCTGTGCTGCACAATATGAAATGTTGTTTGCTTTTATTCTGAAGAATTTTCTAAGGAGTTAAAAAATAATAACAAAAACCACCAGGGGCTGTGTTTGTGCTTTCATCAGTTTGTTTTCTATATATTTTGAGCTGCCTGTGGTCATCAGAAACAGAAAGATTTGTCCTGTGCTCTGTATTTATTACTATTCTTATTGTATTATTATTATTTTAATGGAGAACTAACACTTTAAATCTTATCTGCAATCCAGCTGCCAGCACAATGGGATGCAAACAGTAGAAAGTGTAAGAAATATCAAGCTTTCCTATGCAATTGGTACTTCCCAAATGGATCCTTATTGTCTTCTCAATTTCCAATTAATTAAAAAAAATAAACAAATCATAGCAGTGTTATTATATTCTGGTGACTTTATAATTCTACCTATTTCTGTCAAAGACGAGAAACTTACTTAGGAGGGTCTAACTGTCTCGGAAAAAATAGTTAAATCACCCTTGTGTTGTTTAATAAATACAAAATTAATGTCAGAGTAGCTTTTGAGAACAATTTCATTCTAGTAATAGACTTCTAAGAATTAAGTTGAAGAGGAATGATTTGTAGAAACATATCAAAATGTTCTTGTAGTTGTGCAAACATAGATATTGGGCAGTTCTTATCTGAGTGCATTCTAATCCTTCCTCTAGCACAAAACTTTTCATCTGTTCATTGGTAACTTACTGTGATTTCATCTCTTCTGAAAAATGTCCATAAAAATATCTAAGAAGAGCAAACATGTCTTATAGGAACTGAAGACAAGTAAGTGAGAGACATATAATTAATTATTTTATGAAGCTCAGAAGTATTGTGCATAACAAGTTTTAAGAATATTTGGTATTTCTGGTTATTCAAAAGAATAGTACAGAATAATTTAAAAAAAATAATAAGAAATATTGCCTCAACAGAATTTAATTTTTCCTGAAAAATAAGTAATACATTTAAACTCCACACTAGAGTATGATTTTGAATCTTTTTTTCCAAAATTGTTCATTTTTAAAACCATTTTTTCAAATAATATTTGTATACCTGCCTTATTTTTTTCTGAAATCAAATCAAAACGTTTAAGCAAATAATTTCTAGATCCCTGTTTAGCACTGATCTCAGTAACAAGAACTTGTCTCAATTGAGATACAATATTAAATTTTACTCCCAAACCAACACTTTTCAGTGTAAATAAGCATATCAGGATCTGGTCACTACTTCATAAGAAATACTCTGAATATTGAAGTGCTTGTGATTGATCTGATTGATTCATGACCCTCAACTTTCATGGGTCTAACGACCTTTGTCAGCTTCTCCACAAAACTGTAAATCACTTAATGTTTTATTTACCTTTATTAAACACTGACATCAGTAATGTCTTCATGTGCAGGTGAATGAACTGAGGATTATATATCTGATTGGTGTACAGTGTCTAAGATTTAATTATCCAATAGTGAGACATTCTGATAACTTCATAATAAATTTCTCACAATGACTTCTCTCAGTTTCTCATGTTCATTTCCTAGACGAGAGGATAGGACCCAAAGTTAGTTCATGTGCATTCTCGTGGAAAGTAGGATTCATTATTTTGCTTATACCTGTATAATTTCAGTGACTTATAATTAGATGGTAGACCAGTGACAGTAATTTCTGACCCTAGGTACTACAAGTGGAAACATCTTGTTAGTTCTTTTCATTCATCCCCCTGTCAGAGCTATTTACATCTACTAGAAAGTCAATATATCAAATAATGGGAATTTTCCATAAGCCCAGGGTAAATTAATATGGTAATTAACAGATCTCACTGTTCCTGTGAATTCATCATTCCTGTGAATGCTTTCGTTCTACTCAAGCATCCATGCTTCGTCTGATATTTGTGCACACTAAATATTGTAGATTGAAAACCTATTTTTTTATCCTTTTGACAATTTTTTAGTACCTTTTATAGCAAAGTTTCATTTTATCTCCTTTCAATGATTTGGATAGTTGTTTTCTAAATATTTATTAGATCACAAACTTGCCAGTGCTAGTCAAGATGTTTCAGTTTTGATATCCAATGAATTCTAAAAGAACAATTAGTATGACTTCTATTTTTACTAATTTCTCTTTGGTTATTATTTTGGGACACATGGCTCGAGTCTCAACTGAAAATTCTTACTAAGACCTGAGTTTTAAAATTCTGAGCTAAGCTGTGAATTGTATGACTGTTGTCCTCTGGCATTTTACAGGTTATGAAACCTCTTTCTGTGAATGAGTAACACCAGGGCCTATGACAGAGAACAAAATAGCTAGGTACTTAACACCTCTGCCCCCTCGAGTCTCTCTGTAGGTGGTCAGTCATCCCGAATTACCTTTACTGTCTGATTTTCTTGCTCATATAATCCTCTAGAGAACAATCCTTCAAAACAAGTGTGCAGTCTTTGAGAGCTTCTAATAGCAACCCCATAGGGCTATTAAACATAGATCTTGGTGCCAGAAAGGATCATGTTGGTCATTTAGTCTGACCTGCCACAACACTAAGGTTAAAATATTTCCAGGACATTTTCTTTTGCTGAAGCTACAGACTGTCTCCTAGAAAACCCATTAAAAGTTTTTGACAAAAAACTTACTTAACCTAATGTTAAAAAACTGCAGCAAATTGTAGTAACTTCTGGTAACATAAACTGTAGGGTTAGTTTTTTTTTTGTGTTGTCCTCTTTCCCTAGTTATTTGGCATTCTGTTCCTACCAAGCTTTCATGAAATTTTTAGTTAAGGCCATGGTTTTATTTAAATAAAAATCACTTTCCATTTTCTTTGGCATTTTTTAAATTAGAACTCAGACTCTGAAATGAAGGTCCTGTCTTTTGTCCTTTTTCTTGATTCTTAGCTTGTTCTTTATTTAGTTGCAAGGTAAAACATGCATAGAATTGCTTTACAGAGAAATTAGGGTTAGTAGGGTTCTGGTAAAACCTAACGACAGCTAGATTTCCATTGCACGGTTCTGCTTTTCAGGTGTAATTGTGTGACTTACACGTACTGTACATAAATGATGTATAGACTCAATGAACAGACAAATTTGATGCTCAGACATAATCCATGGTATGTACTTGACTAACAAGGCTGTAGTACACTATTCTTTTACCTTCATACTTCTTTCAGGATCTAAAGAGATTTCTAAAGTGAGATGTAAATGCAATGTATATAAGTTTAGTTCCAGGGAGCCAGTAGTGTTTGCCCTCAAACTCTTTTCTGAATTGTCCTGCAAATGGCAATAGGAACAGAAAACAAGATGAGCAAATGAAAATCTGCTAGTGACAGCTATAAGAATTTTCCAAATCAGTAATAACTAGAAGCAACCAAGAGCACAGAAAGGAATAACAGCTTTCAGATAGTTCATACTTTTTGCTTTGGTTTAGGATTTTTTTTCAAATGTACCCTCATATGCATTAAACTTAACCTGTAAATATTACTGAAGGCCTATTACTGACTGAAGTCCTTGAATCTATATAGGTTGAATATGGTCTCCTGTGAAGAACTTTAAAGAACAAAGAAAAATGACACTACAAATATTATTTCTGTTCTTACCATCTCAGATAATAGTGTAGAGGGGATTCTTGAGCTAATATATAATTTTGGTTTTTGTTTATAATGGTATCTGCTTGCAAGGTTTCCAAATCAGTATGAGACACATCAGGCCCTCTCAACCTGAAAGACTCAGTAGAAAAGATTGTCCCCAACATCTGAGAGAAGTCTATGAGATTACGCAGATATTAGCAAGGCTAAGGAGACAGCTGACTGAGAAATATCTCTATATGTTATGCAATTTGTACTTCGTATTATTTCTTTTTATGTTGGACAAGGAAGGCTCCTTCAATATTTAAGACTTGGGTTATAATGTAACTTCATAGGGAATTTTCGTTTGACTGGTTGCATTTGTATGGAGAGCTTACTGGTAACTTATACTACTTCTTTCCCTCTCCTAAGAACCGTTATTCTCTTGTGTGTTAGCTTATCTGCTATTATAGTGAAGATTTACCTGTTATCTAAGCCTAATTTAATCATCACATTCCCCCTGAAAACATGCAAAATAAAGCAAGACCAATTTCTGCCTGTCAGTTGAGATGTAACAGATTGGTCACGTCCACATTAGAGGCACTTAGCTCTAGACTCCTCTGTTACACTACAATATTAATATTATTTTGCGTAAGTTTTTTTAGTTGAAATCTGTAGTGATGTCATGGTTTCTTAAAACCAATAAATACGTAACATGCATTGCAGAGCAGTTAAGAACATGGAATGTTTATACACACTTCAGAGCCTTCTGGGCTACCACTGGAGGACTAAAGTGAATAGTTTTGTCCATACAGCCCAGAAGGAAAGTGTTATTCAGTCACTGAGAGTGCTAGCTGCCAAGAGCCATCCACGTTAGGAGATACTTCAACAGACAAGTGATATGGACTTGCTTATGAGTCTCAGAATAGCTAAGAGACCCAGTAGTTAGAGATCTCAATTTTAGCAGTGAAGACTGAATGTGATGTTCTTGACTAACCTGAAGTCACGGTAGTACCTTTTCCTTATTCTCATGTCCAGGCTTATTACTAAGCTGTTCTAGAGTGGGCAACCTTTGTTTTGCATCAATTCATGTCAAAAACCTCAGAAGTTTCTGGATTTGTGGTAATGGAGAAAAATATTTGTGATCTGAAACTTTCTGTGGTACCATTCCCTACCAGAAAAGTTCTGTTTTTTGTTTCTTTGGCCTGCATTTGATTGCTTAGTTTGACTCGCGACAGGTGTCACGATTTAGCCTTGACCCGGCTGAATTTTTGGCTAAACTCGAGCAGTTGGACTCCGAGATTCCACCCCTCACCCCCATGGAAAGGGAGAGGAAAATGAAAGGAACAATGCTTGCGGATTGAAAACTAAAGCTACAGCTTTAATGAAATTATTATAATAATAGTAATGATGCTTTATATGATCAGAAAATATTAAAAATATATACAAATATTTGAGATCGCACCCCCACCCCTCAATGAACACACATCACCACAACTGCTGTAGAACAGACACAGGGGAAGGGGTCCACAGCCAGGAGGGAAGTGTACTCAGGAACGGGATTCAGGGATTCACGGATCTGGGATCAGAAACAATCAGACAAACAAGGTCCTCATTGGACACTGGCCATTGCAGAAGAGAGCGAGACCCTCATGATTTCTCAGTTTTGTACTGAGTATGACATATATGGGGTGGAATAATCTTACTGGTCAGTTTGGGGTCACCTGTCCTGTCCGCCCCTCCCTGTAGGTGCAATCATTTTTGTCAGCTTGAGAATGGCCCTGGTTACTAGAGGAATAAGTGTAAACACTGGCCTCTCCGTATGCCAGTGTTCCATGTTATCACTGCTAGAGAGAAACTGAAAAAGATGCAGTTAGGTTTTCAGAAAATGCAGTTACTTTAGACTAAGACTGAGACAGAGTCAGAAACAACCTAATTAACTCAAATCATGACAACGGGTTCTCTAATTTTATTGTTTTTATTGTAGGATTATATTTTTTGTATTTTTATGTGTGTATCACAGAAGTAGCTGAATTTATTTAGGTATATAGATACATCGTTTACACTTAACTGAATAATCAATGTTATTACAGTTAGAAAAGAGTATTTTGTTTAGGTATTCAGAAATAAAAAGCAATCAACTATGATATTTTCAAGCTTATACTCACAAAGGTTTCTTCAGTTTTATATTTGCAAGTAGTTATTCATAATATGATACACTCCATTGATTGAGAAAACTTTTCATTCTTGTTTAGTTCATCAGGGGTTTCTGACTAGACTTTTATTTTCATATTTAACTCAGCTTTATAAACTGTCTGTTCGTACTCTTTCAAACAAACTTTTAAAATTGTTTTCTTTCAAGAAAAGTCTGTGAGTCTATCCTAGGAAAAGGGGAAATAACTATGGAACAAATCAAGGAGTATGGAGGAGAAACAAAACCTTCCTACATTTTTTCAATAGCTTACAGAATGAATAACAGATAGTCCACATGAATTACTTTTGTCCATTCCATAGAGTTGTGCAGACAATGTCAGACAAGCTACAAATTAATTAAAAAAATTTACAAAAATCAGGACCATGTGTTTGCTGTTCACAATTTTCGCTCATTTCCTCTTCTGTTTTTTTCTATTAAGTGTGAATTCCACCTTTTACAAGACTGAATATTCTTTTAGAGGTTATTAGTTTACTTAATGGGTAAATACAAGACTTGAATTATGCTACATCCTACATGACACACTTCTTGTGGGCATACTCTCCTTTCCATCCTGCCCATTCATTCAGAAAGCTTAGGTGTATTTCCACTGCCAACTGCCTGAATTATCAAGCATTTTTGTCACACATACAGGTTGTAATTATTAAGAAAAACTTTACATTCAGTATTTTCTTCAAGTTCCTTTTTTTGTTTCTTAGTTTTTCCTTTCACTTCTCTTGTGAAATATAGCCTCCTGTGAAATACACCCTAAAGTAGATTCAGTAATGATTCAGGGCCATCAACCAATGAATGTTCAACCCAGTGTGGTGAATGCAGTGACTGGCATAATCAGTTATTCATTGGAGTGTAATAGACTTGTCATGCTGATTGATGCAAGAAGATTTGTGATTGCATTTTTAAGGTCAGGAAGTGCTCAGCTGTGATTAGCATGACAATCCTGTTCTACCAGAATCAGTAGCAGTCTGTTGCGAACTCCATGCTAAGATTTGTCTCCTGCTATCAAAGACATTGTGTGGTGTACCTAATGGATGTAAATTCTCTTATTTTAAAACGAAGAACAGATACCAGCAGTTATATTTGTTTTAAATAATTTTGAAAAGCGTATTTCAAGTTGTTGCAATATTTCTTCATTTTGTTTTTTTTTTTGTTTTCTGAGTAAAATAATATATATGAATGACATTTTTCAAATGCCCCTTAGTTGGCACTCCACCAATCTGGTATTTGGAGTGAAATCTACCACACTGGGTTTTCATATAAATCATATAGGTATGAGTGAAAGAAAACAACAGAAAGCCCACACAGAAGTTTTGACTTCATTGTATACCTTTACTTCATTAACGTAGACAGAGATGATTTATTCTTTGGTATGGTGAGTAAAGGTTGTTCTGAAGAAGAAGAGACAAGAAAAAGATTTACAGACAAATAGATTCATGTGAATAGAAAAATGCTTTCAAAAAAGAGGCAGCATCATCACAAAACAATCCAACAAAAATCCCAGAAATAAAACAAAAAAAAACCACTAACCCCAAAAGTAGGAGAATGGTGGAAATGAAATAAGACAGATGCATTACTTTTGAGGATACATAGATGAAAGCAGGCTGGTGTAAGATGTGTGTGAGATACTGTAACTCTTCTAAGTGGATAAGTTATCAGTCCTTTCCTATTAAGATATCTGCTGAATGTCTTCCTTTCTGAAGCTCAGGTCCCGCAGCATATGCGACAGTTAAGAAATGGGCAAGAAATAGAAAGATAAGACAGAAATATTTTTACTACTTTTTTTATTTCATTGTGATTTTTTTTTTATTTGAATGTTTTTATCACCAATTTCCTCACTTTAATACAGTTTGACTATTATAGCATATACAACAAACATCTGGGATTCTTTCTGCTTATGTCATTGGGGCTTGGATAAATCCTGTACTGCTACATTAGGTGAAATATCTACTTAGCTCCTGTAGGTAAGAAAATTTGAAATCTCTCATATGTTTATTGAGTACAAAATCTGTCTCTTTTATATCTAAATTATAACGTAGGTAAAGCAATGTAACAGAAACTTTTATTAGAGGTCTGATCATGGAAATACGTAAGGCTAGGCTTTCCAGAAGCAATTTAAAGGAATTAAGAACGCAAATCCAAGCAAAATTGAAATCCAGATACTGTTGATCTATTGCCTCTCTTGAGCTTCTTTTCAAAATCTTTCAGTCATTATTCCTTGCCTACCTATTATATTGAGACTTAATTCTGCAGTCCTTACTCCTTACTGCTAAACTGTCAAGACATCATGAAAAGAGTTTACTGATTCAGTAACAGAGAAATCTGAGGATCTAGTAAGGGCATTACATCAAAATCAAAGGGAAAATAAAAAGAAAGAAATGCCCACCATTTGTCTGATATAAAAAAGACACATTTTTTTTGTATTTTAATTATCATTCTATATTTTATCTAAGTGTCTGAGAAGGTAAGGTCATCCCCAATGTGGTAGATCCCCAGACATTGCTGCACCTGGCTTCTTGGCAATATGCCAAAAAGGGACAGTGCAAAATATAAAATTCAAATGTGGGTCTCATAAAGCAGAAGACCTAATAGATTTGATAATGCTCAAACTTCAACTTGAAAATCTCTCTGGAAAATCCACACTGGATTTGTAGTCCTCCATAGTGAAGGTGACGAAAGAAAGCCTGAGTGCAGAATTTTCTCTGAGCAATATTTAATAAAGTTCAGCCACAAAAGATAGGAAATGACATAAATATCTGAACATAAATTCCTGATGTCCTGCAGAAGTGCTGAATGTATCCTGCTGTCATTGCCGCCTGTGAACAAGATGTGACATGGTCTGGCTGCAGATAGGTGTGTCTTCTTTTTTAGTATTTATTCCTCAGTCTTACTGAAAAAAATGAGGCATTTTCTTCAGTACTTTTGATTTTTAAACATTGCTTGAGATGATTGCAAATCTTGATTTGACATATTTTCTGGTCTGATTGTTACTTTTTAGGTACATTCTTTTCAGGATCACTCTTTTGAACCTTGGTTTTGAAGCTAGCCTTTCTCTCTTAAGGCAGAATTATTTAATTTCTTCAGCTTTTATCCAAGATCAAGGAATGTTTATCCTATATTTAGCACCTGCATTTTTTTCCCATGCAGGTACAACTCCATCATATCTGCGACTTGGGCTTCTTAAAGTGCAATATGACTTAAAATAAAAGAACTTTAAAGAACAGTAGATCTGAAAAGTAAATAGTCTATGTTCAGACCTGCCTTTCCTTAAGGTGTATCATCCTATTGAACAAGGCAATGACCAGTATGATCAAAATCTACCCGGAAAATCTCATTTTATGAAGTGTGCCATCTTTGTGCTTTGCTTTTTCCTTCTTGATATTCCCAAAATTCATCACTATCATTAAAAAAAAAAAAAAATCTTGCAGCACCATGAATGTCAACTTTATCTCACAAAATAAAGAATGCTGTGAACATTGGAGATATGTTGAAGTTAAGATCATATTTAATTCATGACGACCAGAACAATAGGAAAAGATTATCTAAAAAAAAAAAATAAACTATGTTCTCATATCCACATCATCTAAATTTCAGGATTTAGGTTTTTTTTTGTTCTTTTGTTTTTTTTTTAACCAAACATCCATTGTTGGCTTTAGACACTTATATATTCTTAAAAGGAAACCAGTTCATGAAACCTTTCCACAGTGACAACCGGAACACAATAAGAGAGTATGACTGAGAGAACCCTCTCAAATCACAGTCCCAATCTAAGAATAAGAGGAATTATTGATTATAAAGTGATCTGGGTAGCCATTGTCAAATCTGACAGTAGAATTCTGCCATGAATGTAAGGGCAGACAAGCTGTGAGTTGGGCTCTGTTGCAGAAAGGTAGAGAAGATCTAAAAGCATTGAGAAATAGGATCTAACAGAATACGAATTCCAGATTTTGTATTTTATTGCTGTCGTACTACAACACAAATAAATTAAGTCTTCAGGAGATTTTTTCTTAATGGGCTCCTTGTCTGTTTGTCATCAGTACCGTCAGAATTTACCTCAAGTGGCTGAAATCTTCTGAATATCTCTCTCCAGAGGAAAATAAGGTATGGACAGAAGGAGGTTTATGTGTTTTCAAGGAAATTAATGGCCTATAAAAAGAAAAATAGGTGAATGCTCTTAATAATTGATAGAATATCTGTTGTATTTATATATAGCAGTATGAATAGATAAGGATAAATATAATGAGAAAATAAAAAAATATTCAGGTCAAAGTAGTGGCAAAATATTATAGAAGAAAACAAAAAAGTACACTGCATACATATTGACACAATTTCTTGGTGAGTAAAATGCAAAAAAATGTACAATTTAACAAAATCAAAGGTCAGTAGATTGAATTCTGGAAGTAAATCAGCTTCATGGAGTGAGAACCCTGTTTCAGAAACCAGGCTACTTCTGCTGTGGATCAAAGGACCAAAGGTTGGTATCACTGTTATTCTCTAAACATTGTTTAAACACTGTCAGTGTAAACACTATCACTATTGTTCTGTTACACTCCAGTAAAAATATCAGTATTTTACACAAGTCTGAACTACTAAAAGTTATCATTTTTAGAACAAAATGCTAAAAAAACCTCAATGAAAACCAAAGAAAAAACAACCCTGTAGAATTCTTTAGGGCATAGCAAAAGAAGGGATATCTGCAGTCAAATTCCTTCTCTAAATAAGCCATAAAAGTCCAGCTGTCTGTATTCCAGCTGAGTTATTCAAAACAATGGGATATACTTTTTGAGCAGGTGAGTAACAGTCAAGGCTATTTCTGTTCTGTCTGCCAGAAACCTGCACTGGAGAACTCATCCATATTCTTTTCTGTAATCTTTCTCAGAAACAGGTCTAAAATTGAGCAGACCAATCCAAAGTTACTATGAACAAGCTCAGTGGTAAAAACGTAGCACCTACAAAATTCTATCAACAGGTATCAGGTGTCTAAAAGGGTGCCTACTTACAAGACTAATAAGAAAATAAAGACTAATTTTATTTTACTAAATATTGAATGCATTTATTTATAAGAGAAATTAAATTTCTCCCCATTTTATATTTCAGTGAAATATATTTCCTTGCCTTTTAATTTCCCACAAGGAAAATCTAAATATTTTTAGAACGTTTCACTCTGCTGAAGTATTTTTGTGTTGTCTTATTTGAAGGAATGTATCCGGTTATGGTGTGTATGTTAGATGCAATAAAAATTAGCACCAATAAATGAAACTAATTCTCATATTTATTAAGATTTCCAAGGAAGGCCCCACAAGTGAGACAGCATTGAAAAGACTAAGCAAAAACATTAAAAGTAAAATAGATGTAGCACAGAAGAGGGAGGCAGGGTGGTCAAAGCTGAGCATCATTACAGTGTTATTTTTTCATCTGGTAAAATTTGTTTGCTTTTAAATGTCTCAATATCCACCTGAGAGACTGCAGTGTCTTAGTTTACTGTCCTTTTGTTAGCTAAAGATGTGGATATTGTCATCCCTATCAACTCTGGGGAAGTATTTTTACTACATTAATTGTTTCTATGGCATCTGAGAACTTACAAAATCTACCTCTTAAGATAATCTGAAAGTTCTGTTGATACAATATGACACAATCTTTATACTACATGTTTTTTAAGGACAAACTAGCAGGGCTCTCGCTTGGTTTTACAGAAGAGTAGCGTATTTGGCCTTCTCAGTCATTTTCTGACTGTGAATTCAGGCAGAAGACAGAAACTGCTGCATGAAAAAAATATACTTTTCATTTCTTCGGAGACAAATCTGCGTAGTGGAAACAACACTGAACAGGTGTATACCCTCTTTGCAGTGGTCTTCAGGGGGAAACAATTAAAACTAGGTTTTAACATGACTTTGCAGAGCTGGCAGATAAAACATTGCTGTGAGCTTTTTCTATGAAGTAAAAGACAGTGCATATTTTTTCCATGATCTGAGTATGTGACTTCTACCTACAAGTCCCATTTCTCCGGTATAAATAGCAGTCACTGTTGATGTGCTACAGTTTGAATAGTGCAAAAGAATGTCTCCTTTAATGCTGGCCGTTTTGTCATATCACATTAGGGACCTTTCCATCAGACTGTGCCAACACACAGTTCCAGAAGATACATCAGATGACTGGACAGACAAAACATAAAAGTAAACTATACTGACTAGTAACCTGCTGCCAGAGTAATGTTCAAGCTGGCTAGTCTGCAGCTCAAGGCCTGATAAAGTCAGAGAGAAGACAGCTGGAAGTCTCTTGGCACTTCTCTGCCTACTAATTTCAATACATCCCCAAGATACAGTAAGCAGCAAACCAGTAATGATGTTTAGAAAGTATTTATTTAATAAAAGGGATATTTTTTATACCTAGATCCACAAACCATAATAAGTTTTTACTTATTTTTAAATCATTGTTTATGAAGTTAGTATTTCTTAAAAGGAAAAAAATGTCAGCCACAGAAACCAAAGGTCTCTAACGCTTTAGCAGGCATAGCACAACAACAGCTATGCGAGCTTCCTATGTTCCACAATTATACTCCATCTGTAATCTAGATAAATGTTTCTAGAAATGTGAGACGTACATTTTCCTGATAATAAGTTCCAACAGTTTATGTGCAAAGTCTTGGCAGTTCAACTGTTAGTACCACCTGAACAAGATTTGGTTGAAATATAGGATAAAAAATGCATTTTAGCTTATTACAATAATTGCCTGTTGTCACAGTCACCATGTCATATGACCATCCCCTTAAATGTTCAGCTCTCAAAAGGTAGGTTGGTGTATTTGTCTCTACTGGATATATTGGATGTATAGCCTAAATCTAAACTTCTTTACTGAAGCTCAAAAATATTTTCGTTCTCAGCCCATAGCTGCCTAGTATGGATGTATTAGTTTCTATACCAGCCTGGCCTATCTGTTGTTTATCTTTTCTGCGCTTTACAGGAGGATGTCACATCCCCTTATATCCTTTGCTAGACTAACTAAATCAAGATTTTCTGTTCTGTCTTGTGAAATAAGTTTTTTCTTATCATCTTAATCTTTATTATGTTCAAGGATTGAATGATCTTTTTTTATGGCTTCTGAGAAACTGCTAGAATTGGCAAATCTTGTCAGGTGCTTTCAGTATTGTTATGTCAGTATCTATCCAAATATCTATTCAAAGGGAAAAACAGAACCCTGTCCTATTTTAAGAACATGAATAAGGCCATAACTCCTATGAGAATATGCTAGGTCTGAAGACATTCCTAAATGTTCTACACATTAATATTCAAAGGACAACGAATTTGGATGAAGAATCCTGACTAGATCAGTTGGTTTATTTGTTGTTTGTATTTGAAGAAGTCTATGTATGTTTGCACTTCTTTCACAGTGATTTGAAATAAACCTTCCCTAACAGCAACTAAAGTTTAATAAGTTTCATAAATGTTGAGAAAACAAGAAAAAAAAGCAACAAACTGAAAAAGGATAACCATTTTTTTTAAAAAAATAACCTGATTATTCACAGTTTTTTACTTTATTTTTTAAAATAAAAAACTATCTTGAGTATTTTGATATTGCCTTTTCCCAAGGAGTGTTTTGATAGAAAGAAAATGTTTTGCAGCAAGGAATTTTCTACTAAACAACATAATCAAAATATCATTAAACAATTACACTGCAATAGACTTCTTAATGAAATGTTTTCAGTGTCGTTTGAACGTTAATATCAACAATGTTAAGCTGCTTTGTGCTCTATGTATGAAACAGCCTGGAGTAATGTGAGATAACCAACAACCAGATAAAATCTTAAAAGTGCCTTTGACAGACAATATACTTGTGCCAGTCTAAATCTTGTCATGCGTTATTATTGAACATGGACATGGCAAAAGGAATGTCAAGAGCTTCTATGTCATAATTAGCTCCATGATAATGAGGGCCCTCTTGCATTTTTCCTTGTGGTTATCCTCTGCTCTAACAGGGATTTGAACCTGTGCAGAAATTTCTGTCTCTGTATTCTTAAAGAAAATTTAGATTTCTATCCAGATTCAGAAATTCTCTTTGGCTGTACCTAAGGGTGCTACATTAGCATGTAATTTAAAGATAGTAACTGGATCCCAAATGTTCAATTGACGAATACTCAAGTGAATGAAGAAATGGTCTATCTGGATCCTTGCTAACTAAAACTTTTCTAAAGTTCAGTACTTCTAAGATTTTTCTTGTTTCAGCAAGAGGCCAACAACAGGATATCCAGCCAATCTCTAATGGAGAAATATGCAGAGTATTTTAAGAGTTTTTCCCCAAAACAATAATCTAAATTTCATTGAGAAGATTCATTGTTACTCAATATCAACAAAGAAGGAAATTGATAGAGTGTGAAAACACAGAGTCAAATCTGGATTTAAATCTGGACTTCCTAGGGATGGATTGCATTACCATTAACATAAATGAGGAATAGAAAGATGGATAACAGGAAAATCTATAATATTATAATAATCTTTCATAGAGCTATAGTGAATTGTCTTTAAACGTGATTTAAGTTACTCTCAGCTCCACCCTCCTTTCTTCTCTAAAGCAGAGTTGTCCTGAAAGAGATGTCTGTACTTCAGCTTAGTTCAGTTAAAAATTTGTATCTGACCAAACTATCATAAGTGGCTTTAGGCCACAAAACTGGACTTTGTGCTGTAGAATCTGAGCTGAGGTCATACTTCCTCTTCCAGTAACAGTGTAGCACTTAGCAGAGAAAGAAACATGACTTTTCATTGGTCGACAAAACAAATAACTAGGATTTACCTACTACCATCATAAAGTGGCTTGGACATTGCCTTCAAATTGGACCTATGTCTACATGGATGAGGTGAAGTCTGTTCTCTGAGTGTTTTACAGTGACATAACTCAGAAGCCTTGCAGAAGTAGAGTGAGCAACTCTTACCATTCGCCTCTCCTCATGTTTAAATGAAGGCTGAGCTCCAATATCAGTTTCATTTAGTCCCAAACAGTTCTACCCCTGCCTCAGTGTTCATGTAAATACCCTTTGTAAGAAATATGTGTGGGCTTCAATGATTTTATCACACTGCTGCAGCAAGACAGTAACTGTTGATGTTAAGATGTTGGTAATAAGCACAGTTTCTATGGTAACCTATAATGTCATCTTACAGCAGGAAGCGTTGCATACTGCAGAACTTTGTGTACGGTGGAGAAGGGAGCAAGTTGCATGACAGTTGCTGCAGAGCAAGAGTGCAGGAAAAGCTGTGAAGTTCTAGATCAGTTAAACATCTTACTCTGTGAACTTACCCTACAGCAGTTTATTCAGTTTCTTACAAGACCTAATAAGTTTTAACCTTCTACAAGACAATTTAATGTAAATTCTCCTGAAATGTTGGAGAAATTGCTAGCTGGAGCATTATTTTTCTTAACAGCTTCTGAAGCCAGCAAAGGTGGAACACTATCTCTTTTCAACTTAGCAACACAGTGCACTAACTACAGTAATTCTCTCTTCTAAATAACTTCTTTCTCCTCTTCCAAAAATATCTTTTTTCCACCTACCATCAAAGTGTTTGCTAATAGCAGAGAGAGAGCCTTGAAGGAGTGGTTGCCATGAGATAATTGGATAACACACTCCTGAAATCTGAGGTGTTGGAGGCATGGCTTAGCTGTGCTTTGCTGCACAACACCCAAGGGATGTGATATAGGCAATTCAAGTTTCTGTTTCCACTTATGCCTCATTACCTCACCATGCTGGATCAGGATCACTCTCATGCAAACCTTGATGGTACTTCTGTGTCTAATATAGTCCACACTTACGGGTTCTGCAACACAACAATTTCAACAGCAGTAGCTACAGCAGGATTCAACAATATTAGTTCTTGCCCCCAACAAATCCAGAAATATGACTTTTCATTTGCAGATGTGAATTTCTGAAAAACAAAGCACTTTATGGGCACATAACATCCATGAAGGAAACGACCAAGCTATTTATTTGCTCTTCTGATCATGCTTGTTGGAGGTATTCCACTGTCATATAAAAAATTAAGTTCTGATGGGGGATGGGAAAAAGCATGACTGGATTTAGGAGTTCCAGGATGAAATTCTTGTTTCATCATCTTTCTCTTTCTTAGTGTCTCTTCCTCTGTAACAACGGGACTGTGAAAGGGGCAACCACGCCCGAATTCACTGCAAAGTTAAACCGGGACTTTAATCTTCTCCACTGTTTTTGACTTCTCTGAACCAAAGGAAAAATCATCACTACTATAGAAACTTGCCAGCTCTGCAAAAAATTGTTCTTGATAAGAAATTCACAGAGCCTCAGCACAAATCACAGGATAGTTTTGTAAAGGTATTTTCTCATCACCAACTCTATAAGAAGTTAGAAATATCACAAAGGCAGCACTGGAGTCACATTTGCAAACAACAATTAATACTGAAATAAAAAATTTAGTTAAATGAGATGAAAATAAAATTTAGTATGAGGACCTAAACCCCATAATAGCTGGATCTGCATAACTTTCACCTTTGATAAAGAATATATTGAAGAGGCAGAAATAGGAGATCCATATTTTCCTTTCCTTTTGGCTATGAGTCACTTACTTCAGTCAAAAAAATAACAGAACAAAATAGTACTCTGTTTCTCTTACTCCAGTTTTTCAAGCCTCTAGGGCATGAGCAATCAAATATTTTCTTCTTGTAAGGTTGTTGAATTACCTTTTACACAAAGGAAAGAAGAAAATCTGAAAAGACATTGTAAAAATATTCAGGGTTTTCATCTCCCTAGACACTTCAGATTATGATCTGTAAAGGGAAAGTTCCGGACCAACACCTTTTATCATAGTCTTCCTCCCCTGTGCCCCGCCCCCCGTTTTTTTCTTTACAGCTGGTCAACTCAGTGTTTTATCGTTGTCCTTACTGAAATTGTGATTATAGACTAAACATTGCTTTTCAGAGTGCCATTGACAATATTTTTAAATTACTAGTCATGGAAGAACAGAGCTCTTCAAATAGCTTGAAATTTGAGATCACTCAAGCTAATTGATTTTTCATCCTGGAGTATTCGTATAATTGAAGTTGGATGGTCCCCAGCATGGAACAGTTTATCCCAACATTTGCACTTTGGTAGCATTTCACTATGTAAAAGGAGTTTTTCTTCTTTTGCTAATTGTGTTAATTTCTTAGTACATACTCTTAGGAGAAGCAAAAAACAGGGGTGACTCTAGTTAGAAAAAGGAATTTGTTTCTTAAATATTGCCTACCTTACTGCCACTAGCTAATTAATCTAGAAAAGCAACTATATCACCAAACATTCTTGGTACAGTTAAAAAAAAAGTAATGTAAAGTAAAAGTGTGTCTACATAATATGTTACATAACAGCAGGATCATACCATTTATTTTTTCTTAATAACAGTGTCTTCGTTTTTTGCTGCTTTGTTTAGGTTTGTTTTTTTTCAAACAGAAAAAAGAATTCAGCATAACTTTATGTCTAGTTAAAATAATTAAGTCGCCCCAGTAATGAAAGAAGTCTGAATTATAACGGTTATACATCTATTTATTTTTAAAATTTTTAAAAAATTATCTGTGGAAATATTTACGTATCAGATATGTTTAGATATGTACTAAATGCTACCTGTTTATACTTACCTATCTTCTGCTGCATAAAGGCTTGTGGGAACAGCCTTCTAACTATGAATGAATCTCTACTACATCCCTTACAGCCTCGATCTGAGTATTTATTCATTTGAGTGTTTGTCAGGTAACAAAAGCTGTATTGTGAGATTCTTATGTTACATATTGGCAACTGTCACATTTAATTACTTGCTAATGTCTTGTAAATGAGTAACCCTTAAGGACACAAAATAGGGTATTTTCTTTCAGACAAGGTAGTTTTGAAGACCATATAATACACCACCTAGAAATCAGGTTATCACTAATATTAGCCATGCAATGTCATTACAACATAGTTCTTAAAACATTGAATGCTGTCTTTATGTTCTAGAAGTGGAGTCTTCACGTTATGTTGCATTTTCTTACAGTAAATAAATATTCAAGATGAGATGCTTGGCTTCTTGTCAAACGCACTTAGAAATTATATTACTGTGACATGATTCAATGATTAGTCAAGAAAAGAAGTTTTTCTGTGGACACAAAAATAAAGAAATCACTGAAAAACTCCTTTGGTGTCTGTATGACATGCAATAGTCACTTTCTAAGTTGAATAGTTAAAGAGAAATAGGTTCAGCCACAGAAGACGAGTTTTTTTCCACAGAACAGAATGACTTAAATGTCAGTGCCAGAATTAGAAAGTCAGCTCATGATCTGTTTTCTGCTCTGTATTAATTATGATTATTGAAATACTGTTAGGCCTTCAGGAAAATTCAAACCTAAACACCTGTTAGAGCAAAGTCTTCCTCCAAGTTAGAGGAACAGAGGCTTATAAATAGAGCAGTCTGAAATACTCACATAGACCCTCATAACTCTGCCTTTTCTTGCATTTGCCTCTTCTGCTATATTCTGACTCAGAAATGTACCCGTGCACTATAACATGCTTAAGCAGGTATTTGAATTATACTCCATCACAGAGCTTAAAACATATCCTGTTTTTTTTTTTTTTAAAGTAGAGAAGTAGAGCTAAGTTCCTTATACTACTAGTGCTTTAATTCTTGACAGAATCTAAAATCTACCTCGTAAGACAACATCAGGTTTGACTGCATAGGCATTTCACACATCACACTTTCTATTTATGAAGAAGTGAAATAAGGGTGGTACTGAAGACCCTTCAGTTCTTCCTGAAGAATGAACAAGTCACCAGCCTTGTGTATCTTCCGTCTTTTTTATTCACATATTACTTTTATAACCTTCACAATAAATGTATAGATTTCCAAGAACTAACAGAGAATTCTTAATGAATTTATGGATTTTTTTTTCTCGGCTGGCTCTGGAATCCTTGAGACTATTAATCTTAAATTATTTCAATGTCCGTGTTGACAACATAGAAAATATGTTTGCTGTCATGCTTATCCTCCACATGTGCTTATTTTGTTTGTCGATTATTCCTCAGATAACTCATAACTGCAAGATTTACTTGTCTTCTCTCAATGCTCATCATTGGTGTTGATGACAGTTCTTCATTCTTACCACTTGTATGGTAGCATTCGCAATAATTCTGCCTAATTTCATCTTACCAGTTAAGAACTATTCTAGCTTTTTTACCGTCTTTTTTTTTTCTTGTCTGTGCAACAAATAGTCTTCACGGTGTCTTTCAAGTCAAAGCATATGATATTTCTCTTTAAAATAATTTTTCAGGGTTTTTTTTCGGTTTTCTATCTTTTTTCTGGTTTTGTAATATTTGTGTTGTATTTAACAGCTAATTTTATTACACTAGCCTTCTTTTTCTTCATATTTTATGGCATTGATATTATCTGTAGTTGGATTGTTTTTAGTCTCTGTTCTCGAGTATATTTTAATTTATAAGACTATTTTCTTCATATCAATATTCACATCTTCAGTTCATTTATCCACACAACTTTTTATTTTAAGTTTTCTTGTTTAAATTTCCCTAACATCCACGTTTTTATGTCTTTTCTGATCTCCAGAAATGACTGTTTTCTAATAATGCTGTATCTGTGTTATCGTGGACTTCTTTTGCTCCTAGTTGCCCTGAGCAATATTACTTGCATTTACTATAGGCTTGGGGGAAGGAGGAATTACATTCAGTTACCAGCAAAATTAACAGGACACAACGTAGAAGCTGCAAAACCTGATGTAAAATTAAGACGCAGGTTTAGATTTGTTCTTCAAAATTTGGTTAATGTTTGCTCCTCAAGTTCATTTTCAGAAACTAAGGTAAAAAAAATCTTATAAATTCTCCTTGGGAAAAATAACATCCCAGACACATCTTTAGATCTAAGTGCACGATTTGGGAGCTAGTCACATTTCACAAAAGCCACCAAAATAAGAAAACTTCTTAGCAACCTTCCCCTGCATACACACTTCATACAGTTGATAAGGAGTGCTTGGGATCTTGGACTTGATTTCATTTGGTGTTACACATCAGTAACCTAAGAAGGAAGGATGACCGCTGAGGATGGTTTTCAAACTCCAGCTTCTTGAAATTCTTTGGCAAGACACTTCTCAGTATGAAAACATAATCTTCTTTTATCCACTGTCTGGACTCCTATTTGTCCGAAAGGAATATTTTCTCTTCTTTTCGTACATGCTGTCAAGCTTTCTATTGTTGGTCTCCTCTCTTGGTAAGGGTTTAAATCTATTCTGATGATGTCCCTGCATTGGCATACGCATTTTGTCTTTTCTAAAGCAGTTTTTTTTCCCTTCCTTAGAGATGGAGAAGACATCATATTAAGAAATTCTGTTGAAAAATCACCCGTGGCCATTGGTTGATGACATTGTCAATGTCATACAGGAATATTAATGCTGTTATTTTTTTATGTAATAGCAAAACTAAAACTGTTACAGAAATGAAAAATTTCTGGGGCTGGTTGTTGGCTTGTCACAAATATTTACTGTACATCAGCTTTGCTGTTTCTGTTGTCATTCTGGAGAGTTCTATTTTTAAGTGTTGTGAATTGCATAGGGCCTGAAATTAAAGAGAGGAAAACTGCATTTTACAGGTGGGGAAAATGAAGTGTGGAGACATGATCTGGCCTTTTCAAAGTTGATAATAAACTGAAAAATGAGCAAAGAATTTGAAATTACTAACTTGAGAATCTTAGCCTCTTCCTCTGAAGTTCTTCATTTCACCTTGATTGCCATTGTTAATATTATTATTAACTATATTATTAGCTAGGGCTACTACACAATGACAATGAAGGTATCAAAATAAACCATTTTGAAACACACAGAGAACTTACTTAACATGTGATTTTATGAAAAATATCATAAAATAAAACAGCAAATAAAACAGGCAATGGAGAAAAACTTTTCAGAAGTGGCAAATAATATAGCAAGGAGAAACAGACATAAGTAACAGCTAAAAAGGTTCAGGATGAACCTTAGAGAAGTCTGAGGGTGGATCAGGAGAGAAAAGATGTAGTACTAGAAAAGGTTGTACTCATAAGTTGGAATATCTCCTGTCTTGGAGTTTTTAAAGACTCAGATAAACAAAGTCATGGTTGACCTGACCTACTGTTAGTGTTAGCCTCCCCTTTGGTTGTAGTAGATAACTATCCATCTATTTGATGGTAAATCAGGAAAAAACTTCTTCCTAAATAAGGAGGACAGTGCTGGAGATAATTTGGGAAAGACTACATTCATTAAGTCCATGCCATTCTGTTTGTGTGTATCCTGTCATGCGTTGTTTTTCATGATGGAAACATGTAGGGATGTAATTTGAATTCCTTATAACCACAACAGCTGCTATGACAATTATTCTGCTGATAATGAAGTTCTGGAAGGATGATCACTTTCACCAGACGGTTTCTGTTCCAGCAGTTCACTCATGATTTCTTCTGCCATTTTTTCCATTCTATTTAATTTTTCTCTTAACTATGTACATTTAATAGGGTTTTTAAAGCTCATATTGAAGAATAAACTAGTAAATGTCAGGAAACATGCAATCTTCAGGGGGCTTATTTCTCTATTTTGAAATGCTGCCAAGAAACTATATAGGTATAGACACACTCATGCTTTCATACAGTAGAAGAAATACCTTCTATCTGTGATTTTTCTGTGACTGCTGTGGATGAAAGAAGTAACACAGATTCTTTTGCACTAAATTTAACAAAATATTGATTATCATTGCACTTCCAACATACCTGTGTAGTCATCTGAATAACAGCATGATTTAGAGTTGTTTACATGCACTTTGTATGCATCTATATCTGGATTAAAAATTCTTATTAATCACTCAGTACAAAATAATGATACTTAGACATTTAATTGTCTCATTCTAGCTATGAATCTCATTTCAAAAAGTTTCAATAGTCTAGAATTTATTAATATCCTTATTACACGTTTCAGTCAAGTGTAAACTGATTATTGCTGCCACTTTTTTAATAAAACAGGCACTTCTAGAAATACAGCACTGGAAAGAAAGAATCCTTTAAACAATACGAAGTCTACCTTTGCACAGGTCAATATTAGTGAAGACTGGTGGGTTTTTGCACTTTACTATTTCCACTGATGCAACTGAAAGTGAGGCAGCATTAACAACAGTGAGAAATTTCAAAATATCTATGAATGCTTTGGAGGACATTCCTAGAAACAACTGAGTCCCTAAGCCAAAACAAAGACCTTGTGGGGACTTACATGAAGTTCATATACCTTTGCATAAAAATGCAGTCTTCAAACTGTGCCTGTTTGTTAGCTATCCCCTGTCTTTGGAAGTGCTGGAATTCTTTAACTGTCTCAAATATTAGCTTTTTCACCTAAGAAAATGAAGTTTATATAGTTGTTAGTTTTCCCTATATTTTTTTTCTTATGGCTAAAAACTCAAGTCTGTGAAAGCCCTGCACAAGGGACAAAAATTCAATTTAACATATCTAGAGCTGTGCAGTCTCAGAACCCATGGGCCCATTCAGCTCATCAGCAATGAGGGTACAATGTCCAGCCAAAACTAAAAACTATTAACTAAAACTAAAACTATTAACTGCAAAGATATTTTATATAGATGGAAGCTAGGAATACTGAGAAAATTAGCAAAAGGTATTAGAGGAGGTGGAAGAATTGCAGTGAAAAGAGGCTGTAGGAAATTATTTCAGACCAAAGTTCAGTTAAGAAGTCAATCAACCACCTATCTCTGTGGAAATGAGGCTTTCTGATTTGCTACGTCAAAGATTCCCATTTGTCTAATCTTCTGCTGTAGATAAGTCTGACTAGTTCTATGACTAAATTACATTTAAAACCTGTCCACAATATATAGTAGAAAGTCTTTCTTGCAGTGACTTTCTTGCAGAAGGTCTCAGTCTTGAGGATATTCGCTATACTCATTTAATAAAGCATGTTAGAATTTGGAAACAGTTTATTATAAAATCTAGCAAAAAATATAACTTTCTTATCTGTATTAAAAAACTCTATGTTTAGAGCTCTCCAAAGGTATGAAAACTCATAGCTTGTTCTTTCCTCTGCAAATATATACTTTTAAACAGAGTGCATTTCTTCATCTGGAAAAAGACGAGATGGCAATATTCAACTCATGTTTTGAAAGTGGTTCAAATTTGGTTTAAAGCATTGGTGATGTTAATGAGAGAATGGAGAGAGTATATATGATATCTTCTCTCAAAATGCTTAAACTGTTTAGCCATTTATGTTTTAATGCATATATCTAAAGAACTCTTACAAAACACTTGGAAAACAGATGTTCTTTTATGGTATAAAATGAGACAAAATGTTATGCATCTACAGCGGTTTCAAGGATTAAAATATATACTATTACAGTACATACTATTAAAACTAGATTATGATCTAGACTGACTTTTTTAATGCAAGTATTAATATGACAATCAGGTAAAACACTGAGCATTGAAAAGTATGCTTCCTGAAACCATTATGTGAAGAGTCTAGGATTTGTTTCACTCTTCCAGACTTCCTTTGCGTGGTTATATTATGTTAGCCATGTCATAATTAGTTCATACAGATCCAAAGGTTTATCACATGGGCAAATGTTTGAAAAAACAAATGTGTAAAAGTATGGTTTATCTGAGAACAGCTGGATGCTTCTAGGATTTTGACTTGCAGATCTTGAAAAGGGCTCATATTAAAATGTTTCCTGTAGTTTGGCTTATCAAACAGAAATAAATGACATTATTCTCACATATAAATGGGGCTATGTTGTGTTATAAATTAGTAGGTGATATTTATTTAACATCACTTAACTATGGTATATAGCAGTAAAAAATTATGAAAATGCTCTATACATTTTTATTAATGCAAATAACCTATTTGTAATTAAAAAAGTTACAGTTAAAGGAGGTTTAAAATTCTCACACAAAATGAACATCACAACAAATATTGTAGACTTTAAGGATCATTTATCTTGGTAAAAAACTTTATTTTATCATTGTTCAATTCTGTAGGACATTTCACTAACTCTAGATATACTTTGTATTGTACAATGAGTTCTTAAAGAATACTTTTGAATGTCTAATCTGTATTAATTTGCTATGCAACTGACTCACTAAAGTTAATTAATTAACTGCATTGAATCTAAAGCATTGAGAAGTGTGGTCTCATAAGGACAAAATCAGGTTAATTTTTTTAAAAATGGTTCTAATAGTCCATTAGTTTTATTCACAGCAAGTAAAATATTTTTCTGAGTCCTGAAGAATTTGCTTTTTTTCTTCTGCCCCTAGTACGTTTGTTGTGGTTATTGACAGAGGCACAATTTGATTTGATTTTGATTAGCAGAAATTAATACTCTTCTGTTATCACACTGTCCTGCTGAGATGTTTTCTTTCATTGGTCCAACCATTTTTCATACTCTTGATTGTATAATTTCCATTGCTTTTTGAATTGTTTTGCTTAGTGCAATTGTAAGATCATTAATAATTAAAAGAGAAAGATTAACAAATAAATAGCATGGGATACAATTTAGCTGAGTTGGAGATTTCATCAGCTGTGAGTCAACATTTACTGCTCTTAGAAAATATTCATGACTGATGGAAAAAGACCAGCAACTCATTTTGGTCACAGAGGATATGCATCTTAGTAGGGAAAAAAACAGAAAGAAAAAAAAATCTCGGGCTTCCTGAGCATGTGTAGTTTTGTGTAAAAATAAACAAAAATCCTTCAATTTCAGACATCTAGTCCTTCAGTTTTCTCAGATGTGAAACAAATACTATAAAAATTATATTTTTTCACCCACAATCTTCTTATTTTTCAGCTGCAGTTACTTTATGGGTCAAAAATATTTCTGTTAACAAAACGTGACATGCATTGCACAGGCCTATCCTGGTGAGTAAAATAAATGGGATATAGCCCCTCATCATCCATAAATGAAGATTTTTCTTCTTTTTTTTCTCAGCAAACCATACATTCTTCAGTGTTCAGTAGGTGATAAATCAACTTCAGTTTCCACAAAGGACATTTATCAGTATGAACCACATGAATAATACTTAAAGAGCCCTCAGTTTGTAACTATTTAGATTATCACAAAACATATCATTAACAGTTGTCTCTGGGGGAAGAAGGATTAAAGGCATACAAAAGCTGTTCTGTTTTGCCCAAGTGGACAGATAAGCATTTCCTTAAATTCCATTTATTAAGGTGATTGTGAGTGGATTGAACTGCAACTCATTCAAAAGACTGAACCTCTCAGAGACTCAGTTTTCCAGGAGAGAGAATGTGTCATTATTTTTCACTCACGTCTGACATAAACAATTCTAGTGTGGGTACCAAATACTACTGGCAATCATGGTCATTCTATACAATCCATGGGTAGCAAGGAGTACACATTACCCCGATCAACTATAAGACAAAAAGAAAAACCATAGCACTAAAGATCTTTCAACTAAATATTAATCAATTCTTCCTGGCCTGCAAGACCATCACTACCTTGCTAATTTGAAGTAAGTTTAGATTTCAGATTTTAAGGCCAGGAGAACTACTTGTATCAAAACTGATTCCCTGCATTGTACCAGGCACAGGATTCCACCAAGAAATGTTGGTATCCAGTTCAATAACTTGTCACTGAAATAGAAAATCTTTCAGCAAAGTCCACAGGTGACAAAGTATATGTCATATTCCTTTCAAAGCTGCTTCAATCCTGAAAGGTAAAATTATGTTGATTTTTTCACATTTCCACTCATTTCAATTTTTATTTGACTAGTTTCTCTTTCAGCCATTTAATTCTTTTACACCTTTTCTGCTTTAAAGAATCTTTGTTTCCTCACGGTCTATGTATCATGTAAAAATCGCTAGTCTCTATTGGTCGTCTCATAATCTTTACTGATGTAAGTAGATGGAGCTTCTCTTAGTTTCTCACAACAAGATATGCCTTCCAAGGACAATGATCATTTTTGGAGCTGTCATATAATATCTTCCAAGAGAAAGACTGTTTCCCTGTGATGGTCTTACTTATGCTAAATGATGACACTGGCTTCCAAGCAGACATAATTAAAATATTTTATATTCATTGGAAAAATAAGAATATGATTGTCTCAGAAGAGTTTGCTTGTGCCATTTGGACATGTCAAAGATTTTAGATAAATAACTTCTATTAGTGGTTAGATTTATAGTACAGGATGTGACATCCTATGTTTAGCTCTGTGTTAGGAACACAAATTGTCAGCTAGCAGCAGTGTCACTTCTGCCTGAGGAAACATGAAGCCACGACCCCCACTTATCACAAATTATGAAGTACACAGTCTGCGCATGCAGGAGATGTTCTATGTTTTCTCTATTGACACTGTCCTACAGTTTATGAATGTTTAAATATTGATTGCAATAGCGTGGAAATGAAGATAACATTTCTCAGTTCAGTGTCCGACAGCCTTGGAAGCTTTGATAATTTGTACTCTGTCTCAGAAATAATTTAATTCCAATAACAAAGATTCAAGGATATTTGTTTTCGAATAACATGTAGTTAGAAAACTCATTTGAGATGCAAGAGAACCATTTTCTGATCTGCTTTCTGGCTGATTTAGTGTTAGCTCTTTTATGTAATGCAGTCTAGGAAAGGCATTTGCTATTTTCACTGCTGCATTAAGCTGAGACATTTGCTTGAGTTTTCATCTTCCAGTATCCCTAACTACATTTTAAACTTACATCTTTACACTATCATTCATACTGGAAGATTGGCCTTATAGCATTCATTGATCTTAGAGACGTACCTTGCCATTTGGTTTCTTAAAGGGTGTGCTGGCTGATCATAACTAGCAAATATTTATGTTACTTTATCAGTCTTAAAGATACATGGACAATTTTTCTCATCAGAAGAAAAATGGTACACTTTCCTGCAGGTCACTGGATAAAAGACCATACAGTCCCCAGGTTGGGTAGCAAAATTGCAAAGATATAATTGAAATAATGCTGCAATTATTCACCATTGAATTCTACTTTGAGCTGTTTAAAGTAAATTTTTTGACAATTCAAATTTTTTTATATATTAATTATACTATTTTGACAAAAATTTGTTAGGATTTGCCAAATCTGGAAGAGCAATAGAGGAGAGTCAGCCACAGCTTTGCATCTGTAGATGTAGCCAACATTTAGGTTGAATGTATATTTCCCATAGGCAGTTGCAGTCTGTAAGGTGGTCTGTAAAATTGTCTTGTCATGCTGAGCTTTGCGCCCTGCCCATCAGGTTGACACTCTCCTGGGATGCCCTGGGAGGATTCAAGGGCACATTTCTCTAAGTTGTTGGAGTTACATTGTCTGTGACTGTGCCTCCCCTGTGTATACAGATTTTAGCTTTTAATCGCGTGCACCGCCCCAGTGGATCAGGACCAGTTTGCCCACACTGTGGGTGGTTTGCACTAAGAGTTC
This sequence comes from Tapera naevia, assembly GCA_033556795.1. NCBI lineage: Eukaryota > Metazoa > Chordata > Aves > Cuculiformes > Neomorphidae > Tapera > Tapera naevia. The sequence continues at coordinate 1,677,637 of JAUMJJ010000014.1, read as the reverse complement.
CAGTTTGCACAAAAATACCTGCAGTACTTAGTAGCTCACAGCATGGAACACATTACTTACTTGACTCAGTTGTAGCACAGTAGAGTAGGAAAGACGTTTTACACTCAACTTATGTGTTCACACCGCAGCGCAAATGGTGAGGGATGCACACAGTGGGACGTGGTGTGAGAGTATATCAAAGTGGGTAAATGGGGAGAAGGGTCCAGAAGTAAAACCATTTAAAGGGGAAACTTTCCGTAAGCCAGATGTATTATTTTAGCTTGTTAAAAACTTTATTTGACAACCTTTACGATTAGGTTAGTATTCTGAAGAAAACTCAGTATAATCCAAGGCAGTATATCCTACAAAAGCACAAGTGCCACTACCAAGGATTTCTCCAACGTATTCAAGAATACCCACTTACTTAAATTCTTTCTACTATTATTAAAAAGGAATTGGCTGAAATTATTGCCTATTCAAGGAATAAGATGCAAGCAGTTTTCACTGCTGTTAGTCACCTAAAGTAACAAAACCATGTTGATTATCTATAAGAAAAAATCAAGCCTGATTAAAAATGTAAACGTAACAGTTTGCTATTAGGCACATTCTTTTAAAAGCGTTTTATCAGGGCTTATGTTTTTCATGTAAAAAGACTGACTGTGTCAGAATATAAATAAACACAAATAACATTTTATATTGGGGCAGCCAGAACATAAAACTCTGTTTTGGTTTGTCAGCATGACACATGTAGTTGGGCTTGTTTTACTGCCAACTTCTTTATCAACCTCAGTAGCTGCCATCTTGAGTGAGATAATTTAGTCAATGAAGTGTCTGTATCATGGAAAATATAGACTGCTCAGAGAATAGAGTCCACATGCTGTGTATGTATATATATAGTCCATAGACTGCACATACAAGGCAGAGTAAAATGGAGTCACTGTTGTATTACCTATGAGAAGCTAAATTGCCAGGCTGTACTCAAATTTCTGTATTGAATGGAAATTCTAGTTAACTTTAAATACGTATTTTCCCACTTCCAAATTTTTAGTTCAATTTGAGATACCAACATTTTAAAAGATCAGCACGCAACATTTCAAATAAGAAGTGTGCTTTTGAAACAAATTTCCACTATCCACACCTTGATTCACTTTATGGAGTGTATAAACTAAATTCCTTTAGGAGGAAACTAAATTAAAGGGCCTGGTCTTGTCTATGGGACCAGACTGAACTTAATCCGAAGTAAACCTTTTTTTAAATATATGCAGTATACACACAAGGTCCTCAGCAAAACTTCTTTCCTCTTCAGATGTTAGACCAGAATTCTTGTTAATTTACATGCAGATTCCATCATTAATACAGCTAAGAGTTTGAACCATGAGCTTGAACTACCCACAGAATGCAGCAATTCAGCAGCATTATGCAGAGTCTGAACACAGAAAAAACAAAAATATTCTGCAGGTGTACATATGATGCATAGATATGCTACAGGTGATGTCAGGACAGCAGATGTGTCATTTTCTTCAGGTTTCAAGGAAACAGAAATTTATGAGAAAGTTTTGTGGTAATGGACATACTGCAACTGTACACTGGTTCATTAGTGAATCAACCTTTCCTCCAAACCCAGGCACCAAATAAAATAGTTTGGCACGCACTAGAATAGGACTAAACTCACACATGAGCAGAGTTTACAACTGGCTGCAAGGCAAGTACATAGCCATAACACACCTAAATAGCCATGAACCTGCACTGTTTTTGTCATGTAGTTCAGTTTTTGTACTAAGTTCCATCAATGGTGTGATATAGCCTACGATCCAAGTTAATCTAAAATTCCTTCACGTCATAATACCTCATTTGAGGAAAAAAAGGAACAGAATAATAAAGAAAAATTTCTTTGGAATGATGTTCTGCAAAAAGATGTCATAAAGCACAATGAATCATTATAACTCACCTTCACTGATGCATTTTTCTATCTACAGCTATTTCAATATTTCCTTGTTAAAGAAAGAACAGTATTTTGAAGTAGTATATTGCATCTCACCATAGATATATGCCCTGACTCCTAAAAATATATTTTATGGCATGTGGTCCACTCAATTCATTTTATTCTCTCTTTTTTACCATTTTAAGGCAACAAAGACTACAGTGCACAACAATCACTTGTTTAATGTATTCCAATAAAATTAGTATATTTTAATTTTAAACGAAAATGTTAACAAGAGGGGAGGTTAAGCAGAATGTATACTTCATCCTTGGCTTCTCTGGTAGCATCTTCATAGAATCATAGAATCATAGAATTGATGACCCTAAAGATCATCCAGTTCCAACTCCCTTGCCATGGGCAGGGGCACCTCCCACTACACGAGGCTGCTTAAGACTCCATCCAATCTGGCCTTGAACACTTCCACGAAGACAGCAACTACAGCTTCCCTGGGCAACTTGTTCCAGTGTCTCACCACCCTCATCATGAAGAATTTCTTCCTAATGTCTAATCTAAATCTTCCCCCTTCCAGTTTAAAGGTATTCCCCCTCGTCCTATCGCTACAAGCCCTTGTAAAAAGTCCCTTCCCTGCTTTCTTATAGCCCTTCAGGTACTGGAAGGTCGCTATAAGGTCACCCCAAAGCCTTCTCTTCTCCAGCCTAAACAACCCCAACTCTCTCAGCTTGTCCTCATAGCAGAGGTGCTCCAGCTCTCTGATCATCTTTGTCTCCCTCCTCTGGCTCCTTTCTAACAGTTCCCTATCCTTCTTATGTTGGGAACACCAGAACTGGACACAATACTCCAGGTGGAGTGTCACAAGAGTGGAGTAAAAGGAGAGAAACACCTCCCTTGACCTGCTGGCCGTGCTTCTTTTGGTGCAGCCTGGGATATGGTTGGTCTTCTGGGTTGTGAATACACATTGCTGATTCATGTTGATCTTCTCATCAATCAGCACACCCTAGTCCTTTTCTGCAGGGCTACTCTCAATCACATTGTCTCCCATCCTGTAATGAAACTGCAGATTGCCCTTACTCAGGTGTAGGACCTTGCACTTGGCCTTGTTGAACCTCAAGAGTTTCACACAGACCCACTTCTCCAGGTCCCTTTGGATGACATCCCATCCTTCTGGTGTGACAACTGCACCACTCAGCTTGGTGTCATGCACAAAGTTGCTTAGAGTGCACACGATCCCACTGTCAATATAATCAATGAAAACATTAAACAACACTGGTCCCAGTATAGTCCCCTGAGGGACACCAGCTGTCAAGGATCTCTATCAGGACATTGAGCCATTGACAACTACTCTCTGAATGCGACCATCCAACTTATTCTTTATCCACCAAACGATCCACCCATCAAAACCACATCTCCCCAATTTAAAGAGAAGGATGTTTTGGGAGACCATCAAAGGCTTTACGGAAATCCAGATAGATTACATCCATTGCTTTTCCCATGTCCACTGATGTCGTCAACTCATCATAGAAAGCCACTAGGATAGTCAGGCAGGACTTGCGCTTGGTGAAGCCATGCTGTCTCAAATCACCTCCCTGTCCTTCACGACCTTCCCAGGCACAGAGGTGAGGCTGACAGGTCCATAGTTCCCAGGGTCACATTTTGTACCCTTTTTAAAAATGGGTACAATATTGCCCTTCTTCCAGTCACCAGGGACTTCCCCTGACTGTCATGACTTTTCAAATACCATGGAAGGTGCCTTGGAAACCACATCAGTCAATTCCCTCAGGATTTTGGGATGCTTATCATTGGGTCCCATATACTTATATAAGTTCCTCAAAGAAAGAAATTTACTACCCTACATAGGTAATCCACCCATTGGTATTATTCTAAGATTTTAACACATTTTATGCTGGTGCTTTTCTGCGGTATTTACATTATCCTTCCATTGGGGATGCTCCAATGGGTCAATGCTTGGATGAATGGAAGAGCGTGATGGAGGATTGGGAAAAAATACATTTTATAATTAGAATCACGCTGTTTATATAACTTCTAGCTAATAAAGGGACCTTTAGGCTAATACTAAGAACTTCAATGTTTACTTGCTGTTAGGTAGTAACAACTACAAATAATATTTAGTACATAAAGGGAAGACATCAGAGTATGCATACAGTTAATGGAAACGAAAGTGATGTACCTTTGTTTTCTGAAAGCCTTGCTTGAAAGCTTGCCAGACTTCAATGTAAGTTTGCATTAAGTCATAGTGCATATTTTTTGAGATACACAGCAAGGGGACTATGATACATTGAGAGGTGGAGAAGTGAAAAACATTCTGCTAGCTAAATGTGTCATCTGTTATTATCCAGTTGTTTGGATTTTACCAGTGTAAAAAAAAGAACTTTTACAACCATGGACCTAGACAGATTTCAAAACAATGCAAAGTGGTTCTTCATTCTCAATGCAGACTTGAGTATGTGTCACCAACACAGAAATGGTGACAGGGAACTCTGTAGAAAAGATTAATGACACCAGAATTTTCCAGCTTGGTGCTTACTCTGCACTTTCAATGTGCAGGGACAAACTGTTTGTTTTCCCTTTTAGATTGCTTACCACTGCTTGATTTACTGGGCAGCAGAGTGAAGACAAGTTTTTAAATAACTCTGGCCTGGCTACCATTCTTCTCAGCAAGAAACTGAATTTCTTTTAAGAACTGAAAAAGATTACTTGTTCTGGGAAAATAACATAATACTTCTTGCTACCAGGGTTTTCTTCATGAAATGTGACCTTAGAGGATAATTCAGTTGCAACTCACTTCTCATTTTGGGTTCCTTTGGTCATGAGGAAAAAAAACTGTGAGCAATGAAAGGATCTGTGAATGGATTTCTGAAAAATTATGCAGGTACTAATTCCTTTAATCTATACAAAAATATACATGCAAAACTAAAAATGGTTAATATAACTTTTTAATGAGTTTAACAAGTTACAAAGACTTCACAAATTTCTGGGTAGCTATGGTACCAGATAACTTTGAACAAAAATCTCCCACTTGATTATTCCATTGAAACCTCATTGATTTTAATTCAGATACAAATGATGAAATGTATACAACTTGCGTAAAGGAAAGATAAACTACTTTCTTTGTGTAGTGCTATTAGAGGTGTAACTCCACTGATATTAAAGGAGCCACACCAAATGAATTCTATTCCAGTTATAGACAGTAATTCTTTTCAAAACATTACAGCTTCTGGTTGTGTTCCATCTTAGCGCCCTGTTCCCACTTAGTCTCATATTTGCACTTACAATGGATTTTGTGAGGGAATTGTCACTCCATCTAAATAAATGGAGTGTCTTGACAAAACCTTGCAAACCTGTCACTGGAGAAGAGGTTTAAAAAGTAACATGATTTCAGATATTTTAACAGGCAGAGGGCTGTCTGTGACATGCTTCATAATATAAATTCATCTTCCTGATTGGTTAGAAATGGTATTTACTTGAAATTTACTCTTCTTTTTGAGGGTACTTAAAGGCAACATCAAGTTTGTATTTCGCTGGGTATAAAACAAATCTCTCAGAAAGACTTTCTCCATATGGATGAAGGTGTGTGGTCCCTGGGGGAAGATGAGAGCTCGTGGCCTCTTTGTGATTCCACTAATAAATTGCCTGTAGAAGGTGAGGATTGGCATTTAAGCAGAGGTTATCTAAAGCTTGATTTCTAAATCATTTGCATAAAACTGAAATCATGAATCTTTCTGCTTAAACAGTTTTGCTTAGAATGAGCGTAGTTGAGAATTGCTTAGGTTAGCAGAGTTGAGATGAAACAGCAGGAAGTGACCCAGGCAAGCAAAAAAAAGCAAAAAGAGGTATCTTCAGCCTCTAGAGGACAGGAAAGAATAGGGTCAGTTTAAAATGATCTTATAAGTATCAAGCTCAACTACGCAGATTGATAGTAATGGTGGTATGCATACTATAAAGCAACACGGCTTCCCTTAAACCTCAGCTGTTTATTTATACAGTTTTAAGCTAGTTCCATTAGTCATGAGTGAAATGAAGTAGTACTGTATATAGGTGAAAGCATCCCAATCAAACTCGTGCAAATGTATTTAATATTTCAAAGGTCATTAGGGAGTTCTGAAATGACATCGCATTTCCCTGAGAGAAAGTGCTGGATTGTCACATAATTTTCATTTCAACCTTTTGCTTCAGCAAGAGGGTATCACACTACTGGCAAATGCAATACTTATATCTTACAGTATAGTTTTCATCTGAAATTTAAAATGTCTTACATAAATAATTTGATAAGAAAAAAATGTTTTCACTACTGAACCTCCCCTGGCACAACTTATGGCCATTTCCCCTTGTCCTATCACCTGTCCCTTGTGAGAAGAGATTAACACTTGCTCTGCTATAGCCTCCTTTCAGGCAGCTGTAGACACCCATGAGGTCTCCACTCAGCCTCTTCTTCTCCAGGCTAAACAATCCCAGTTACCTCAGCCATTCCTCATAGGACTTATTCTCCAGTCCCTTCAGCAGCCTCATCAGCCTTCTCTGGACACACCTCAGTGTCCTTCTTGTAGTGAGGGGCCCAGAAATGAACACTATACTTGAGATGTGGCCTCACCAGTGCCAAGTACAGGGGTACAATCAACTCCCTTGTCCTGCTGGCCACTCTGTTTCTGATACAGGCCAAGATGTCATTGGCCTTCTTGACCACCTGGGCACACTACTGGCTCATGTACAACTGGTTGTCAACCAACACCCCCAGTTCCTCCTCCTCCAGGGAGGTTTCCAGCCAGTCTTCCCCAAGTCTGTAATGCCGCATGGGGTTGTTGTGCCCCAAGTGCAGGACTTTGCATTTGGTCCCATTGGTCTCAGCCCATCGATCCAGCCTGTCCAGATCTCTTTGCAGAGCCTCCATACCTTCAAGCAGATCAACACTGCCACCCAGCTTGGTGTCATCTGCAAACTTGCTAAGGGTGAACTCGATCCCTTTGTCCAGATCCTTAATAAAGATACTGAACAGGACCCAGCGCCGAACCTTGGGGAACATCACTCATAACCGGCCTCCAACTGGATTGAACTCCATTTACCACCACCCTCTGGGCCCGACCATCCAGCCAGTTTTTAACCCAGAAGAGGATGTGCACATCCAGGCCAATGGCAGCCAGTTTCTCAATCAGAATACTGTGAGAAATGGTGTCAAAGGCTTTACAAAAGGCCAAATACGCCACATCCATAGCCTTTCCCTATTAACCGTTAACCTTGTCATAGAAGGAGATCAGGTTAGTCAGGCAGGACCTGCCTTTCATAAACCCATGTTGACTGAGTCTGATCACCTGGCTGTCCTGCATGTGCTGTGTGATAGCATTCAGTATGATCTGCTCCATGACCTTCCCCGGTACGGAGGTCAAGCTGACAGGCCTGTAATTCCCTGGATCCTCCCTCCGACCCTTCCTGTAAATGGGAGTTACATTTGCCAGTCTCCAGCCAAGTGATACTTCCCCAGTCAACCGGGACTGTTGATAGATGAGGGAAAGGAGTTTGACAAGGAACCCTGCCAGCACTCTTAATACCCTTTGGGTGTATCCCATCCAGCCCCATAGACTTGTGGATGTCTAATTGGCTGAACAGGCCTCTAACCAAATCTTCTTGGAACATTGAGGGTTGGTCTTCACTGTCCTCTGGCTCAGGAGGCTTGGAGCCCAGAGAACATCTTACCTTACTATTAAAGACCAAGGCAAAGAAGGAGTTAAGTACCTCTGCCTTGTCTTCATCCTTTGTTACTACCATTCCCCTTGCATCCAATAGAGGAGGGAGATTCTCTTTGGTCCTCCTGTTGTTCTTAATATACTTGAAGAAACATTTCTTATTGTCTTTCAACGAACTGACCAGTTGAAGTTCCAGTTGGGCTTTAGCCCTTCTATTTTTTTGTCTACATGATCTCATCTGCTCCTTGTAGTCCTCCTGAGATGTCTGCTCCCTCTTCCAGAGCTCAGACATTTTCCTCTTTTTCCTGAGACCAACACAGAACTCTCTGCTAAGACCAAGGCTCACAAGCTACTCAACTTCCATAAAGGTTGAATTCATATCCCTCCGAGTCAAAATGGGCCAAATAGAGCTCATATCAACTTCTACTGTATCACGATTATACAGCTTCCTTGGATATACACATCAGTCCTGGAATATCTCTCATTGACACTGGATGGTATTAATTTAATATGATGGGTCAGATGTAGCCTAAGGAAAATCTTGAACTGTTTATTCCTGACAGCTGGTGTTCTATGCCAAGGGTAGACTTGCAAACCTCTGCCTTGGAGAAGGCACTTCTCATCATATGTCCCACCTAATGTGAAACTGCTGGTACGTCTTCCCTCCTCCGTATTTATAAGTCTGTTCCTATAAAAAGCAACCATAGCATACCAGGTCTTTGATTTTGCCCAGTTTAGTAAAGTTCTTTAAACTAGGTTCTCAAAAAATCACTTACTGACCAAGAATTTTCTTCCCCTATACCTGTCAATATTTTTTTGTTTACATGTGACTTTATGCAAGTACTGCCTTTGCACTCTTTGGCCATGTCTGCATCAGCAAGGAACTAGTTGCTGGTTTCCACTGCTAAGAAAGCTTTGTGAAGAGGCTTTTGGGCCTGTTCCCCTAAAGTGAGGAGGATAAGTATATTAATCTAGGTGAATTCTCTACACCTCACAGTTTAAAAAAGATGAGAAATACCACAACCTCATAGTCTAGTTAAAACTGTGTGAACTCTTCTTATGTTCATTAAAAAATTGAGACTTTGATATTTTACTGTGGGAGTTTCTGATTTTAGATACTGATTAGACTAAGACGCAGCAGTGTTAACGCTGAGTATGCTTAGTACTTTATATCAGCTTTTTTTTGATTGTTAGACAAAGAATAGTCAGGATTTTTGCATAACATGTATACAATTAATATATTTAAATTAACATACAGTATCAATTTTAGGGGTGAGATCCAGCTCATCTGATTCAAATGTCTTGAATGTACCTCAAACTTAGGTTTGTAGTATAAAGATCCTCTTTCAAGGTTTGTGTGTTTTCATGAAGAGATTTGAAGTTAAATCTTGTTTAAAGCCTCCAGATAAAGTGATATATTAAACATCAGCACCTTAATGGTAGAATTCATGTCATCTAACATCAGATTCAAGAAAACACCTCAAATTTATTTTATTTTACAATAATATTGTATCAGTATTTTTAAACAAACGTATGATCTATTGATTCAACAGCCTGTAGGGTCCTCCTACATTAGCATAAGCACCATTAAATATACCTTTGACGTAAAACCATTCAGTCTACTCTTCAAAGGTGCAAACTAAAAAAAATAATGTCTTTACAGTCTTCTGCACTAATTTGACTGAGACATTTAAGAAACTACTTCAATGTTCTCATTCAGATAAGGTCTTAAGATATGTCCTACTATTTTTATCATCACCCTTGTCTCTATTAAAAATTAGTGACAATTAAACAAGTTACATTATGTTTAGAACTGTTAAAGCTGAACTGGATGCGGAAAACTGCTACCTTTCTAGTTATGCTTTCAGACAGTGCAGGTGGCAGCATGTGTGCAGGATAATAGTGAAGAGCTATCAGTAGGCTGTAGTCATGTCTTAACTTAGATCAGAAAAAATAAGTCTAAACATAGACCTGTGGAGTTTTCAGACTGGGTTGGTATCTGATCTCCAGGGGAAAACTACATGGAAAATTCTGGAACTAAACCAAAAATAAAATTTAATGTGCTTAGGTTTGTACCCCAAAGCACCAATTCTGAAGAAAAATTGAGAGATATTTTGCCTCCATATTTCTTATGAATGGGTCTCCAGTGACAGGTGCAATCAGTTCATTGCTCCTTGCAGTTTGAGGCAGTGAGCGGATGTGATATGATGTCAGAAACAACAACAACACAACAAAAAAGAGACTGTGCATCTAACGCTTTTTATTTAACAAATTAAGAAAACCACCTACAATCACCTTCAAAACAATTCCCTTCTGAATTGACACACAGCTGCATACAATGCTGCCAACGTTCCCCATATCATTTTCTGGAAGGCTGTTGAGGTATCACAGTATCACAGTATTACAAGGTCGGAAAGAACCTCTGAGATCATCAAGTCCAACCTATAACCCTACACTAACACCAACACTAACACCAACCATCATCTAAACCATGGCACTCAGTGCCTCATCCAGTCTCCCCTTAAACACCTCCAGGGTCGGCGACTCCATCACCTCCCTGGGCAGCGCATTCCAATGGCCGATCACCCTTTCAGTGAAGAACTTTTTCCTCACATCAAGCCTAAACTTTCCCTGACGAAGCTTAAGTCCAGGCCCTCTAGTTCTGACACTGGCCACCTGAGAGAAGAGACCAACCCCTGCCTGACTACAACCTCCTTTTAGGTAGTTGTAGAGAGCAATGAGGTCTCCCCTGAGCCTCCTCTTCTCTAGACTAAACAGCCCCAACTCCCTCAGTTGCTCCTCATAGGGCTTGTGCTCCAGCCCCTTCACCATCTTCGTTGCCCTCCTCTGAACACATTCCAGTATCCTGACATCTTTCCCAAACTGGGGGGCCCAGAACTGTACACAATATTCAAGATGAGGCCTGACCAGTGCCGAGTACAGGGGGACAATAACGTCTCTGGTCCTGCTCATTACACTATTCCTGATGCAGGCCAGAATGCCATTGTCCTTCATGGCCACCTGGGCACACTGCTGGCTCATGTTGAGCTTCCTGTAAACCAGCACTCCCAGGTCCCTTTCTGCCTGACTACTCTCCAGCCACTCTGTCCCCAGTTTGTAGCTCTGCATGGGATTGTTGTGTCCAAAATGAAGTACCCGACATTTGGACTTATTAAACATCATCCCATTAGAATCAGCCCATCTCTCCAATCTGTCCAGGTCCCTCTGTAGGGCCATCCTACCCTCTAACAGATCAACTCTTCCTCCCAGCTTGGTATCATCTGCAAACTTGCTGATGATGGACTCAATCGTCTCATCCAGATCATCAATAAAGATATTAAACAGGATGGGACCCAACACCTATCCCTGGGGAACACCACTGGTGACCGGCCGCCAACTGGATGAAACACTATTCACCATCAGTCTTTGGGCTCAGCCATCCAGCCAATTCCTAACCCAGCACAGAGTGTTCCCATCTAAGCCACGGGATGCCAGCTTCCCTAGGAGTCTACTGTGGGAGACAGTGTCAAAGGCCTTGCTAAAGTCCAGGTATACCACATCCACAGCCTTCCTCTCATCCACCAGGCGAGTCACATGGTCATAAAAGGAGATCAGGTTGGTCAGGCAGGACCTACCCCTCCTAAACCCATGCTGGCTGGGCCTGATCTCTTGACCGTTCTGCAAGTGCCTCATGATATCACCCAGAATTATCTGTTCCATAATTTTACCTGGGACCAAGGTCAGGCTGACAGGTCTGTAATTACCTGGATCATCCTTACGGCCCTTCTTATGGATGGGCGTCACATTGGCCAACTTCCAATCTTCCGGGACCTCTCCAGTGAGCCAGGACTGCTGAAAGATGATGGAGAGCGGCTTAGCAAGCTCATCCACCAGCTCTCTCAACACCCTAGGATGGATCCCATCTGGCCCCATAGACTTATGAGGGTCCAAGCGGCTCAGCAGGTCTCTAACCTCCTCCTCATGGATTGCAGGAGGGCCATATTGCACCCTGCCCCCATTAACCACTTCAGAGGGCCAACTGTCAAGCGAGCTGACATCCTTGCTGTTAAAAACTGAGGCAAAGAAGGCATTAAGTACCTCAGCCTTCTCTGCATCTTTGGTTACTATATTTCCCTCCACATCCAACAAGGAGTGGAGGTCGCTGCCGTCCTTCTTTCTGCCATTGATGTATTTATAAAAAGTCTTCTTATTATCCTTGACGGAAGTGGCCAATTTGAGCTCCAGCTGGGCTTTTACTTCCCTGATTTTCCTCCTACACGACTTAACAACATCTTTGAACATGACGTGGCTTACATCCCCTTCTTTCCATCGACGATACATCCTCTTTTTCTTACTTAGTTCCTTCAGAAGCTCCCTGCTCATCCAGGCCGGCCGTCTGCCCCTACGACTCTTCTTACAACAAATGGGGACAGCCCGCTCCTGCGCCTTCAAGATTTCATTCTTGAAGTGCATCCAGCCTTCCTGGACCCCCTTGCCACTAAGAGCTATTTCCCAGGGCACTATCCTGACCAGTTCCTTAAATAATCCAAAATCTGCCCGCTGAAAGTCCAGCATCGATGTTCTGTTCCTGGCTTTTCTTATTACATTGTTTAGAGAGAACTCAATTATCTCATGATCACTACACCCATTGTTTTCATTTTCACATCATCTACTGACGAAAATGGGTTCCTTTGAGAACCAACTTGGTCTTTGGGAAGATGCAGAAATCAGAGAGAGTCAGGTCTGCTGACAATCGTGGGTGCTCAAGTATAGTGATGTTGTTATTAACTAAAAAATGCTTCACAGACAAAGCATTGTGATCTGGAGCACACCAATATTTTCTGACTAAGGGTAAGAAAACATCTGTATTTGAATGTGTCCACTTGTACTGAGTGAAGCGATTGAGTTGAGCCTTGTCTCACTGTGAGAAGTTAGAATAACTTGTTCTATAACCATTTCTTTGTCTCTCCCCTGCCATTCTTTTTTCCCAAGTTATAGGGATAGTCACTATTTTTTGTATGTCATAACTTGTATATTCTTCCTGAAGTTCTTACCTTAGCTCCAAATATATTTACATTGTCATATATGTACTCACCTACTTGACCCCACTTGTTGTGTATTATAACACAGCTACTGCTGGAAGGTCAAACATAAGCTATGTAGGGTCTTTCACACCTCTAGAACGGTCACTACCAAGAGATAAATCTCAAAGTGAGTGTATGTCTTTCCCTACCCTTACTCCCACTGCCATTTTTTAAAGTGAATTTATCCATTAAAATATTTCTTTTTTGTTACATATTTAAATTAAATAATTCTGCACAAAGCATTCTGTTTACAGAAAAATATATATATTTGAAAAATGTGTATTTTGAATGTCTTGCTCTCATGTTCAGGGTCATCTTCTGGTTAAAGCAGAAATACGAGTCAGGAAAACTGCATTCTAGTTATCACTCTGTTACTGATTTACTTTGAGATTTTGAACAAATTCTTTTCCCCTCCGTGCCTCCAATTCCCATGTACAGAGGATGAGAATATTATTCATTGAGGTTTTAATAGTCTTTTGAAATATCCCAAAGATGCTCAATGTTATGATTAATTATTACTGTCAATATCTGTATACAGTAGTAAACATTGACCAGATTTAAATAGCAAAGATGTCTCTGGAATTTGTACAGAATTCAGATATGAAAATAAATGAAAGAAGTAGTTCAAATTTCAGTCTAATGATATTTGAAATTTGAGAAAAATCAGAGAATGAAAAAAATGATGTTTTTTTTTTCCTTAGATAACTGTAAGTATAAACAACACAACCTAACCAATCAACAACTAGTCTGGTTAGTTTTATCTTTTGATAAATATCACCCCCTCTTTTTTAAAGAACAGCTGGACTAAGCTTATGGATACTTAAATAAATATACATTCCCAGGAAAGTGGATAGTAGCCATCTGAATATACATATTACCAAATATGGTGTGGTTATGGTTTTGATATTTTTGAAAAATAATTCTATTTTAAATATCTATTGCAATATTTCTAAAATAATAGACTACATAATTTTAAAACCATTTATCAGATTTAACAGTAATACAGTATAAATGCAATACTAAGTGTTAGCTTAGGTTTTCTTACGTCTTACACACTTTGCCCATTAAAGAGCCTTCAAAAGTGGACCTCTTTATACAGAGTACTGACGACAATTAAAAATTCTATCATCAGGAACAAAACTACCTTCACAGGAGTCCTAGCATTAGTCTCAATGAGAAGCTGGGCTGCTATCAACATTTTTTTTTTCTATTCATGTTTAAAACATTTTCGCCATTCCAGACTTGATTAACAATACCTAGGAAATGAATATTTTTATAAATATTTCTACTCCAAGTGCAAATGAAAGGTGAACATAAATGAAATCCAACAGCAGGTAGTAAATGTGTGACCAATTTTTTACATTTTTTGTTTTATACTTACAAGAAATTATGCAAGTTGCGAGAAAAGAATTACAATGGTCAGGTTGTGACCTTGTCTTGTTCATTGATGCAGAGGAGACAAGATTCCCACCAAATTCTTTGCATAACTCCCATAAGTCTGAGTTGGGTAGGAGCACAACCCTTGTTTTCAACAGACTTCTCATCATGAATGACAACCCAGAAGACAAGCTCTTATTCTGTTTTGGTCTTAGTGTCCGCCCAACGGCTTGCTGAACAGCAAAGTAACAATGGTTCTCAGTCATTATGCAGATTCATGTTAAACTCATTTCCCACTCCCAAAAAGTAGGAGTAAGAAAATTGCAAAGTAAGCACAGTCTCATAAGATTATCAGCTTCGGGAAAATATGTATTCTATAAAACTGATGTTGCATAAGACAAGGGAAACATTGGGCCATATGTTTCAGTAGCACTTAAGACGAAAATTGTTTCAAAGTCTTGTATGCAAACTAAAGTTACCTTTACTACTAAAAGAGGATAGCAAAGCTGTGCTGAACCTAAAAGAACCACTTTAAAGCAAAAATTAATATTTTTAATGGAAATATGGAAAATATCTGGTAAAGCCAATGGTTATGGAAATAAACTGAAAAAAATATGCAACTTACTACAAAGAAAATAATTATTGCTTGATGCAGTGAAATATTTAATATCATTAGCCCTTCATTATGGAGCTCAGCATAAAACAATATCTCTGTGTGCGTGTGTGGTTTGCCTCACACATCACAAAAGACTTCAAAATATTTGTATTGCAGTTTATGTGTCTCTTCTCCTAGAATGAATTTGTCAGTATTAGCTATTAATAAAATGCACATATTATAAAATTTTATATAACACAAAAATTAAATAATAAACACTAACAAAATCTATAATTAAACACATGTTAATTGAAAAAGTTTTAATTGCAGTTCGTAGAGTTAAATTATTTTTTGCCAACTTTCATACACTTCAGTGTGATACCTATTCAAGGATTTGAGTGAGATTCATTCTCTTAGTATCACACATGAACTTTTAATTTAATCAGAAATAGCCTGAAGTCAAGGTAAAGGACTGAAATTCAGTAAAGAAACCATCACCCACTTCCTTATAGATATACATTACCAGGAACTGCTGGTTTACATTTTTGACGTGATTTGACATTAGATATATTTTCTTTTAGCATTCTGTATATAATGGGGTTTAAAGAACCTATGGAATTATTCAACTAATTAGTATGCTTGCAATTCAATTTCTGCATAAAGAAAGATGCTTACTACCACATGAAACACCCCAGAAACATTAGCCGTCTAAATGGATGTGGCACATATGACATAGGATACACAAGTGACCCATACACCTTTCTGGAGAGAAAGGTAGAAGCCAGGCAGGGTAGCTCAGAATTTCTAAAGTACTAGAGATATGTGTGTGTGCATCTATTCTCTAAATAAAATTGACTCAGGTGACTTATTTAGGCTGGTGGTTAGACTATAATATAAACTGATAATATAAAGTCACCAAATTGCAGAAACATCAGTGGTGTCTGGTGCTAGAATATGGATCAAATCTCAGTCTTTGTGGCCTACGATACAGGAAGTAAATAAAATCAAAATCTTTGGATGTAATGCAATCACTGTTCAGAAAGCATGGAAATTTACTCAAACTTCCATGATCCCAAAAACTAAAAAATAAACTTGAACATTCAGAGGATTATGAATATGAAGTGCCTGGAAATACAAATTTAAAGCACCGGGTTATCCAGCAATTTGGGAAGATACATAAAAATTGTGAGGGGGGGAAAAATGTGTTTGCTGTATTTCATGATAGGTTTGACTAGGAAGGGAATAAAAGAGAGGCCAATTCAGATCCAGTTGAAAATCTAGAAATTTTTAGGCTAATTTTTAAATTGACCATTATATGTGTAACAAAAGATGTTTGAGAACTGATTTTAGTAGAAAACTACATGATAAATAGAGAAAATACTTCATATACATGTAAATAAATATTCTGTCAGGTTTTGATAAGGATGTAAAGAAAAATATGATATACCACTAAACAATTCATACATCTGAGAACTATAAATAGACAGGAACTATCCAAAATCAAATTGCCGTAGAGATCTAATTGAGAGCTACTGATAACAATGGTAAACATAAAATAAATATTTAAGACAATTGGCCAACCAGATTTGTAAGAATAATTTTTTTAATCTTCATAATCTGAAGTCCATTCAACTTGTCCTGTATTTGAAAGGTAATATTTACTTCTGTCCAGCTTTTGTCACTCTTGAATTAAACATTAGGTATTACACCACCAAAAAATCCAGTTGGAATCTGCAGGAGTCACTACAAAACAACCTGGTGAGCGACACAGGTGATTTACACAGTATGGGTCAAATAAAAACAAAAAAAGAAAACAACCCAGAAGCACCTTGCTTTGGCCTGCTATAATAGCCGGGCCTTACTTCAGAGTAGGCTCTTTTACATGTCAATAAATGATAAGGACGGTTGTCTTTATCAGTGAATGCAACGTAACAAATAGTCCAGTGCATCCGTAGTTACATATTTCCAGAAAGGCAGAGTAATTTCTGTACATGTGAAGAAGTGTAAGCATGTTACTTCTAACAATTAGTCATTTTTACTTCGTTTCTCAATGGGGGACCTTTGAGCTGTTGTGCTTTTGATCTATCAGATGAGTTTGCTACGGGTTACAATTAGAGTTTTTATTGCTCTTCTGTCAATATAATAACAGTGAAATTAGAATTAAACTCCTGTTTCAAAACTGTGATTGCCTCCTAGACAATGGTGGTAATACTGAGGACTTGGAAGAGCAACAGAGAATGCTCTTAGGTGGTGTATTTGATCAACAGTTGAAAGACAGTATTTCATATTTCTTAGCAGCAGAAAAAATAATGGCTGTAAGATTTTTTTGCTAAATTTTTTTCTTTTTTTTTTTTTTAATCTAACAGTAGCTATCAGAATTTAAAATTATTTAAGAAGTATGAAATAATTGTAGCTCTGGAAATTTTTTTGCTTTTTAAAATCCTACATTTTTTTTTCACTTTTTTAGTGCAGATGGAGTACTGTTTAACTAGAGAAAAAAATGAATTTACAGTTGAAAAAATAACTACAAAACTATTTTGGACATGTTAAAAATTAGCTCAAAAGAAAGATATGGACTTCAGTTTGTTTGCATTATCAGTGGCAAAATTCAACTCTGACTTGACACTATATGTAGCAAAAGTAAGATTAAAGATTAAGAAGAACTGGCTTATTATGTTCAAGACTTATTGAGTATTTTTCACTTTTGTTTATTAAAGAAAAGGATAATTGGGTGGGGGGAGGGGAGAGGGGAGAGGAAGATAAAATAAAGAATGAGTGAGATATGCAGAAAGGAAAGATGATTCAGGCTATTCAATTTAAGTTTGATTTGAGGGACTTCAAAGGAGGCAGAAGCAGAAAGTAAGATGTTGTATTTTATCCCTTTAGGAAACCTGGCTAATGAGGAAGTCTCTAAGGCAGTTCATGTTGCTCCCTCTACCAAAATCACTCTAAAACTTTTGAAAACTTTCTATTACCAGTTTGGAGAGGATCATAATAATGAAGTGTTTTGCACAAGCTCAAACTCACAGTAGTGTCTGCAGTTCAAAACTGTGCACTATGGACTGAGGTGCTGAGGCCATCGTCCTCTGCCCTTTTACCTTAATGGAAGGGAGAGGGATATTTTTATAATTGCTGATTATATCTCACAATTTGAACGATAACTTTTCCACTGTTATGAATACAACAAAGGGGATCTGAGGAATAATGGAAAAAGGTGAGACAGTGCATATTAGAGATGGAAAAGGCATGGAATGTAACAGACAGGGTTATAGCTAGAAGGTTGCTACATTTATTTCTGCTGCAGTAGGTGCTTCATCTGTGGAAGTACGAAAAAGACTGGAAACTTTCGAAAACCTATTATTAGCTCCTTTTTTCCCCTGGATGATTTCCATTTTCCTTGGAACATATTGTGCTACCCAAAAGAAACTCATCTGTTTGGTAAGGTTATATCATCTTATCGCAACTTCTTACTGTTCTGTGCTGCATTATTCAAATTAATATCTGACGAAAGCAAAATGCATCACACACTCCTTGTGTTGAATTTCATAAGCACATAAAAGGAATTACTGTAAGAGAAATGTAGCCTGGCACATACTGGTGCCAGATGAATTGCTGGAAGAATTGTTTATGTCTAGATCTAACCCCAAGTGAAGTGCAGTATTTTCTTAGTTTCCAGAGGTTGCCTGTGGAGAAGTACCTCAAGTTCACTGGTAAACATCACATTTCTTTTAAAGCAATTGAATGGGTACTAAGTAAATTCTGTTGTATTATATTACCAAGAAACAATACACAACGTGACTAAATGTTTTTTATTTTCCAGTGCAATTTGTTGTGTATAATCAATGCTACCCAGTACATTCAACAGAAAACAGATTTGAATTAATCTTTTTCTCTTGATACTGGGTGAAGTATTTTTTTTTTATTTAGTTAGTTTGCATTATCAAATAGCTATTAAGATCAGAAGGTATTGTTAAGGAGGTGTAAAATAGGACTTGAAAGTAAAGAAGGTGGAAATTGGTTACTTTGTGTAAAAAAATTAGTATACAAGAAAAAGATTCCAGATACTTTTTAAGTATGGGATTGCTGGGTGGATTTGACTCCCCCCACCCCCGTTGTAGTAGTATCCTTTCTGTCCAAGATATTTTCAGTCATTCCATAATTTCATGGCAAGTTTTGAGTCCTTAAATAAAGTTATTGTTTCATAACTGTCTCAGTAAACAGTCTTGAGATTGTGACAATAGCAAAATTATGTCTATACACACAACATTCCGTAGTAGTGCAGACAGACTTTTGTTATCCCTACAGCTATCTAAACAGAAATTGGAAGGGGAAAGTGCAAATAAATATATCAGTCTAGAAGTGACAAGGACAGATTTGCAAAACGTATTTTACATCAGTGACATATACTTTTAACCGCTATGAAAATATACACTTCTCAGTCCTGATGTATACAGACAAAATTTGAGATCCCAACATAACTTTAGAAGTCTTAAGAAGATTTATGACAACGTATTTAAAGGCTTGATCCTCCTTCCAGCGTAATCAAACAAACTTTTTTTCCAAGTATTTAAAAAAGATAGGAATTGAGACCTAAATTTTCTTGTAAAATAATTTCTCTCACACATCTCTAAATCTATATAGTACTACTGTTAGTGTCTACATAATGATATATTTTCATCATAAAAATTTAATTTGCCATTAAAGTTCCTCCTGTAAAACCCTTCCTTATGAAATGTAACTTGCTTGTAATGACTCAGGATCAGACACAGAGAAGGAAGATTTCGTTTTACAGGTTTCAGCAGATGGAAAAATTTCAGTGTAAAATACATGGAAGTTGAAAGGGCATAGCTTGGAGTAGGGAGAGGAGTTTGCTATAATTTACTTCACGATGACTTAATACTCAGGGGCACTCTGCATTTAGTGTCACTTACTTCCTTCTTTTTTCTCAACAAAATCCTAGAAAGTAAACATATCAACTCTCTGTAAAAAAACCCTGAGCTTCATCTGAAGGTTCCTTTCAGAAAAAAGGCAAGAACTAACTGTCTTTTAAAATATTGTATTTTTGATCCAGATGGAAACATCTCATTAATCTCCTAAAATCAAGCAGGCTGGACTTTCAAAGGAGGCACAACTCCCAGAAATGCTTTTAATCTATGGGATATGACTATGCAGTATCATGCAATGATGTCTTTTTTTTATGGAGGGAGAAGAGGTAATTTCAAAGATGCTGCCTCTTGGTTGCTCTCTTTCCAGGTCAGTGTTATACTGTGCATAATAAACAACTAACTTTGTTCAGTAACATATCTTAAAGCAAAAGATGGAAAAGTCTAACCACAGAGTCAATCTCAAAATCATAGGAAGAGACCTTGGAAGAGGCACCTGGGGGTCATCTAGCCTCGCCTACCAATAGAAGGGGGAATATTGCCAAAACCAGATTTTGCTGTATGTTAGAGTTTCATTCTACTGTGATTTAAGCTTCTGTGTATCTGAAGCCTGATTCAAAGTCAGTCAACATGTACAGTTTTTATCTGGCCTTAATCAGTCATTGCACTAAATATAAACATTTCTGTATTATGGTTTAAGTGGTGATGGTAAAAGGAATTGAATTCCATCTATTTTTACTTGGCAGTCCTAATGTCCAGAGTGTTTTTAAAGAACCAATATATATTAGAGAGCAATTAGTCTTCTAATTTCTAGGCTCTGTCTTGCAAATGCGTCTTTAAGCCTTTTAGAGAAAGCTTAACTAAGCAGTGATATAAGTTCTCTGAGATGAAGTCTGAAGCTAGTATTTATTCTGTTCTGAAAAGGAAATTAATTAAAAGAAGGCAAGAAAAGGACAGAAAAAGAAACCTCTAAGACGTACTGGTTGTTTCCTGAAACCTAAGCAGAAGCGAACTTATGCCTACCAAAAATCATGAGTTCTTTCCTTCATGTTTCTGCAATCTGTTTGTAAGGATAAAAAGTAATTTAGTGTCACACAGTTCCCTTTCAGTTGACTGGTTTAAAGATGATTTCAGTATCTGCTACATAATCTAAGGCAAGTAAGGTGGGTTACATTTTGCAGAGACCTAAAGGATTATTTCCTATCTAGATTCCTATCTAGGAATGCATTTTAGCAAAGTTTTCCTCTGAAGTCATTGCTAAATTGATAAATTATTCATGTCAGATTTACAATGCTGTTAATGCCAGATTTCACAGTCTTTCATGCTATGGAACTCCTTACAGTCTTTCACTGTCTCAACAAATTC
Source organism: Tapera naevia (assembly GCA_033556795.1). Lineage (NCBI taxonomy): Eukaryota > Metazoa > Chordata > Aves > Cuculiformes > Neomorphidae > Tapera > Tapera naevia. The sequence continues at coordinate 1,656,719 of JAUMJJ010000014.1, read as the reverse complement.
CAGCCCAAACACTTCAGTGCAGAAAGACTAAGGTATGCAGACATATTGAAGAGCAACAGAATATTAAGCTGATTAAATTTTTACATATTTAGTCATACAGAGTAGCTACAGATTATAGGTGTGAAAACAGTAACCTACAAGAAAAAAAATTTCAGCTAACCTCTCTACAGTACATCCTTTCACTTAAGAATATAATTGCTACGTATCTATCAAACCTAGTGGAGTCACTGAGGCTTCATTTCACAAGAGACCTTGACACTGCATTTCTCACTGTTTTTCCTCACTGCCGACACTTTATGTCATTAATGGGTAGGCATTCAGGTCAAAAATCCCATTTTTTTAAAAAATTGAGATACTTGTCACGTTCAATGCCCTACTCATATGGTCTGTAATACATTTAAGAGTATAAGATCAGGGTAAAGGGAGCTCAGTGGGGTTTACTGGGGGAGTGGTGTTAGCAGCTTGAAGCTACCGTGTTTGGATTTCACTCCACCATTATTGGGTTTTACAGCTCCTAAAAGTTGGTATTTGAAATTCTGTTGAAGAAACAATAACTATTAATTCCTTTCATGTAGAGGAACACATTGTACAGGAACAATTATTGAATTTCATTTGAAATAGTGTTATTAATTTTATTTAATTTGAGCTTGAACTAAAGCTGTAATACAGAGACAGTCAGGACATAGACTCAAGTTGACCTAAAATAAAGAAGAAGCAGTTACCCAGTAAAGCCTGCCTGAAAATCATCTTATTGCTGGCTTTAGAGAAAGGTGACAAATGATTCTTATACAAGACAGTGGAACAAAATTAATAAGACACGTATTTGACTTTGTGGATTAGTTCAAATGAGTTTTGGCAAAGGGAGGACTTCCTCTGAGGAATTACACAGTAAGGAAGCTCTTCTCCAGACTGGCAAATAAGACAGGTGCTTGGAAATGGAAAAAGAAAGCAACAGTTCTTTGCTGTATCACCTTTTCAGTAATTTCTGAGTATTGGGTAATCAGAATTGAAAAATAGCACAGCAGAATCTGGCTGTAGTCTTGAGAATACAAGCTGAAGTTTTTACATTTAGTTCAAAGCTCCAGTGACTAAGGGCTTGGGAAATTTCTAAATATAAACCATTCTTAAGGGTAATGGGTGAAGTCTTGGTGGGTAAAAAACTAGTGGCATGCACAGTGGAGCCAAGATTTAATTCTATGGCTTTCATTACAGTGATGTTATGTGATCGTATGGACTAAAACAAATCCATTCCTAATGGAACTGTTTGGGAAAAGGAAGAGATAAGAAAATAAAGTGATATACCATATTGGTTCATAAGGTTGTTATTCTTTTTTTTTTTACACATTAAGAAAGGCAAAGATTAAGAACTGTGCGTAGGCTGACAACCTTTCCCCTGTACCAAGATACAAGCATAGAATACATAAGAGAAAAGAAACAGAACGTAAAAAGGATTAAGTGAGAAATAAGAATACATTTTTTTTTCATTTTCAGAAAAACACAGGATTTTGCCAAAAATATATGTCTCTTACTCAAAAGCATCACTTCCTGGAGGTAGCAGGATTTATTAATTTATTTTTAGTTATTTATTTTTTACTTGATTATCTTTTATCTTTCAGGTCTTTCCAGCCTCGAACTCAGAACTGATCCTCCCACTTTCTCAAGGAAGCCACCAAACAAAAAACAAACCCAAACAATCAAAAAACCTCGACTAGAAAAGAATATCTGAAGAAGTAGCAGCATGTAGCTTCTCTTATGTGCAATCTCAGCAAGTCATTCCATTGCTTCAAAGTAAGAATTTTGCTTCTTTTTCTATTAGCACTGATAAATTCACATCTGAGAACTTTAAAGTAATCTGATCGTGGCCTGAGATTGCAGAGAGGCTGAGATAATACCTGCAAGAGATTCGAACTGCCCTTGCCACCTACCTCAGGACTCAGTGGATAACATAATTGTGCAGCAGCATAATTAGATTTTTTCCCCAAGTTTATAAAAGAATTCAATATTTTTGCTTTACAATTCATTGTTTTGTTGCATTAAGCATCCAAATTTTATGTTGGGTGTGCTGCCTTTACAAACCATCTCTTTTTCCTTTCTCTATGTCCATTAAGTGAACTTACCTTACCTTTCAGAGGGGAGGAGCCTAGAATCTGTGCTAAGGCCCTGACCAGGGGAAAAAGAACTTGGACATGATCAGCTAGAAAGATGAATTCCTTACAGCTGGATACAAGTGCTCCCTAGGTAAATAGTATCCTAAAACAGATAATCCTGATCTGCTTCATCTGGGAACATATAAAAAAAATCACCCTTAAATCCAGTTACCATCACTGATTGGTCCATCTGAATGTTTGCAACTGTAAGCAATAATCTTGACTGTATTTTAGAGGGTCAAAAAACAAGTCAAAACAAAACAAGATTAGTAGTTGTTACAAAACCTAGTGTTCCTGGAAATGGAAGGAATTTGTTTTGTTAAATGTTCTACTGTTCGCTGCACAACTTTATTTTGTTTTACTACAGTGTAGACATGGTATCCAGACACTATCGCACTGAAAATACTGAGAGTACAATGAACTTTATCCGCGTTCAGGATTATCTCTTTACTGAAAGCAGATTTCCTATTAGGTACACCATTGATCTATTGAGCCACTGGCAGGTACATTACAGTAGAACACAGGTTGACATCCGTATTCCTCTGATGGCAGCAAGAGAAAGGTCTCCCGGGAGAATTTACAGTATCATAAAAGATGCAGGTTTATAATCTAAGCATGAATAACTTGCATTGAAGACTGAACAAGAAAGAAACATAGGGACCTGCAAAGGAAACTGGGGGGTTAAGAGACCATTCAAAGATTCCATTGTAAAAATAGCTATGGAATATTAAAGCAATAGCAGGAAATCTCAAGAAATTACATACTTAAAAGTGAAAGCTATTTAATAATTATCCTAAACAATAACCATCTGAGAAGAAAGATTGTCTATGTGCTGGAAAATATACTTTCAAGACAGTGTTTCCTGGAATTGAGTCAAAATAGGAAGGAAGGAAGGAAGGAAGGAAGGAAGGAAGGAAGGAAGGAAGGAAGGAAGGAAGGAAGGAAGGAAGGAAGGAAGGAAGGAAGGAAGGAAGGAAGGAAGGAAGGAAGGAAGGAAGGAAGGAAGGAAGGAAGGAAGGAAGGAAGGAAGGAAGGAAGGAAGGAAGGAAGGAAGGAAGGAAGGAAGGAAGGAAGGAAGGAAGGAAGGAAGGAAGGAAGGAAGGAAGGAAGGAAGGAAGGAAGGAAGGAAGGAAGGAAGGAAGGAAGGAAGGAAGGAAGGAAGGAAGGAAGGAAGGAAGGAAGGAAGGAAGGAAGGAAGGAAGGAAGGAAGGAAGGAAGGAAGGAAGGAAGGAAGGAAGGAAGGAAGGAAGGAAGGAAGGAAGGAAGGAAGGAAGGAAGGAAGGAAGGAAGGAAGGAAGGAAGGAAGGAAGGAAGGAAGGAAGGAAGGAAGGAAGGAAGGAAGGAAGGAAGGAAGGAAGGAAGGAAGGAGGTACAACAAATAGATTTAACAGACTGCAAGTAGTCAGGAAAGAATCCCAGAGCAGATTTATATTTGTTAGAAATTATTGCATTGCTCATTTCTAGTATCATTTTGTTCCTCTCTCTCAAATTACTGTTTTGAAAACTAGATTGGTTTAGTTATGCTTCTGCAGAAGACTGATCTACCTTCATAAGAGAAATGTGTATATTGGGATGGCTGTTTCCATACAAGCTAACAATAAACAACATATTCCCTTTTGGAACAACCGTAACCAGTAGCTATAAGGAAAAATTCAGGCCAATTAACCTATACATTTAGATGACAGAGATGAAGGAGAAAATTAAATAATATTAATATTTTATGTTCAGGTATTTGCCGTATTTAATAACCCAATCTCCAAAGAGCCCTAAGAGTGTTACTTCTTAACAAGGAGGAAAGAAAATCAAGATCTACTAGAAAATCAAGATTAGTACATCTTAACTTTACTTTCTCTAGAGAGTTAATTGAAATATTCCAAATTGTAAGTTATCCTTGTTCTTCTAGTATTCTCTATTTCTCGCTGAAGAGTGTCCTGGGAAACCTCTTGGTCACTTGGAAAATTTAAGATTTCTGCTTTCTACACAAAAGAATATTGTAAGGCATGCCAGCCAATCTTGCCACTAAAAACAAGTTTCTACAATATCCTTTTGTGGGCTTAATCCCACTTTTAGATAACATCAAAATTAAATTCCTGTTACATTAATAGTATACCCTTGCTAATATCAAATGGTGTTAGCTAAGTAATTCCATAATCCTGCATAAGCCGAAAGAATTAAGAAGGTGCCATGATTTCTTTTTAAGTATTTCCAAATTGTCATCTCACCCTTGTTTTTTTTTGTTTGTTTTGTGTTGGACTGATTACATTAGTAACAACACAACAGTTTGAGGCTAATCTCCAAAAGACTGAACTTTACAAAACAAACATTTTACTGATCCATCAGCATTTCTTACACCAATTACTGAAAGGCCAAATAGCATGATTACAGAGTGTGTGGTGCTTACACCATAGAGGAATAAAACTGCTTTCTGTAACCCTTTGAAAGAACACGTATGACTGAAGGCACCTGGTTGAAAATAGCAGGTTTTTAAAATAGTGTGAAATGCCTTATACTAGAAAGGCATAAACCAGACCAAATAAGGTTTCAGATGATTACAAATTTGTGTGAATTTATCCTCCGCTGTTGTAGCGTAATCTGTATACGGTAATTAACCAAAAGTTGTAAATTTGTCATGGTCCTGCCTTGAGAAAATTGATATAAAGGTATAATAGAGAGGGATTTAGAATGGAAAAGAATTGCAAAAATAAGAGATTTACTGTCCACCAATCTGTCTGTCTGCCTATTTACCTACTTGTTTAATCTGCAGTGCATTATCCTTTTGTCTACTCACTTTTTTTTCAAATCAACAGAGAATTTCAGTCTTTGTCTACTCGAAGTATGAATACAAATCTATAGCATTAATGTAACTATTAGTTGTTGGTTTGTCCAGTTTGGAAAAGTGTTTCTGCACACTGCCTTTTTTTGAAATATCCGTCCTCATAAGACCAGACCTCAATGGCACCAGGTTCAAGGCAATAGGAAACAGAATTCTCTCTGGTGCCAATACTAGAAAAGCTTCAGGTTTTTCAAGTAAAGCATGCAGAGTTTCAATCATTACTTGTAAGACGAAAATTTTAAGCTTGAATATATCACAGAACAAGAAAAAATAATTATAGTTATTAATTAAAGGCTACTGTTTGACGTCTCTTTGGAAAAGGCCCTGTAAATAAGACATAATTTTTCAAAAAAAGTTTTTTGCAAATCTTTGCTGTCATTAGAACAATTCACAACATAGAAGTTGGTTATTAAAATTCTTATTACACATGTTCTGCTTAAGCAGAAACTTTGACCCGAGGCAGAGTAAGTAAATTTCCAGATACCACAGGACAGATTGATAGCAGAAATAAAGACATAAATATAAACCTTGTAGTTTTCTCTTGATCGTGCTACTCCGCAGTCTTGGAGTGTGCTAGTAATTTGTAAGAGATAAAAACAAATAAATTTGCTGAGAAAATTATTGTAATGATTGCAACAGACATGTAACACTTCATATATTTTCCAACTACATGAAATGAAATGTTAATGAAAAGTAACACACAAGCACATAAATAGTCGATAAAGACACATTGTAAAATTCTAGTACACTGGATAATTGTCCCGGTTTCAGCTGGGATAGAGTTGATTTTCTTCCTTGTAGCTGATATAACGCTGTGGTTTGCATTTTAATGAGGACAAAGCTGATCATACACTGAGGTTCTAGTTGTTGCTAAGTAGTCAAGGAATTTCCATTTTCTCATACTGGTCTGACAATGAGAAGGCAGGGGTTGCATAAGAAAATCAGATTAGACACAGCCAGGACAGTTGACTCAAACTGTCCAAAAGGGTATTACATACTGTATTAAATCATGCTGAGTACATAAACTCAGGGAAGCTGGTCAGGGGCAATTGCTTCTCAAGGACTGACTGAGCAAGTGGTGAGCAGTTGCTTTTCATTTGCATCACTTGTTTTAATTTGGTTGTATTTATCTCTCTTTTGTTATTTTCCTTTTCACTATGATTGCTATTACTATTATTTTTATTATTTTATTTGGTTTCAATCATTAAACTGCCTTTATCTCAACCCATGATATTTCTCACTTGGACTCTTCTGATTTTCTTCCTTATCCCACCAGTAGCAGGGAAACGAGACAGTGTCGGTGTGGTACTTAGTTGCTGGCTAGGTTTAAACCACAACAGAAATGACAACAGAAATGTGATATTCATTTAATAGAATGGGAAACAAGGATAAAAATTTACAGTTAATTTATATAAATGAAAACCTTTCAATTTAATTTTTCCGATTTTTTTTAACTAAGGTAATATTAACATTTTATTACAGCAGGTGTAATCTACATATACTGATGAGAATATATTACTGATGTCAGTGATTTTCCAGTACTTCAAGAAAAAAAATATTTTTGGTGTTTTGGGTTTGGGTTTTTTTTGTTTGTTTGGGTTTTTTGTTTGTTTTTTTTTTAAATATTGATTCATATTTCAAACATGTTATCCCAACTTATTTTATAACTAGCTCATATACATCTCTGTCTTTGCTTTTTCAGGGCTCTCCTGAGGTCTCTCCGTCGCCTATGCCTTTCTTTTTACGTTGTGTTTGTTCTCTGGTTTTGTTCGGTGCTGACAATTCATTACCTTCTGACCACTCATCAGATATCCTTGTTAATGAACCAGAACCTTTATGAGCAGTTCACCTCCTGCAGTTCTATGACATGTTTTCTACTACTCACTGAACAGTTTAACTAAGTGAGAAGGCAATATCTTTGATTTATCTTTAGATATTGATGAATAGAACTGCCTTGCAAGAACTTTTGGGAGAAGCTTTCCTGCAGTTTCATAGATACACTTGTTTTTCTGATAATGACAAACTCATTTAATTAAAAGACATAACTAAGTTATAATTGTATTAACAGGTATTTAATTGTTACTCTGCTTATACTGTAGTTTCTTGAACATTTATACAGCTTCCTAATTAAAATTTATGCAGGTAGCAATAAACATGAAGTATGTATGTTAGTTATTCAGCTTGTCAGTATAACACTTACAATAATATTGTGTTTGAAAATTAAAATGCAATCTGTTTATAACACATGTGGACAAGTACATCAGACCCCCATTTCGTATTATTCAATAAGGGACTTTGAAACGTTCTTTTTCTAGTACAGATATTGAAGTCATTCCATGTAATGTGGAAGGAAAGGTTATTTAATTACATAGAGTCAAATTGGTAGTTAGCTAATAATAACCAGAATTCATTGTCATAAAATAATATCTTATATAGGTATAGAAATAATTTTCTCTATATCTACTTCTTGTATTTAAAATAATGGAGCTGTAATGTGGCTATGTTCAATAAAGGAGTGATAAATACTTAGGGTTGAACTTACGGCAACATTATGCCAGACTCTGGAAGTAGTTATGGAAAGTTGCAAAATAAGAATTTTATCATTTCTTTATTATATATTCAGGATTTATATGTAGAGATCCAAAAATGCAAAAATAATATGGATCCAGGTATGGAAGGACAGATTAAAGCTGATAATGTAAAAAACATAGAGATTAAAATATTAAATTAATTTTCTGTTTGTGATACGATGTTCAAAAGAAAACAATGAAAAAATAAGAGCAAAAGGCCCATGAATAATGGCTTAATACACTAAACAATAGGAAAAATCTCCATTCCACCAGCACTTGCTTTTAAAAAACCTTTTCTGCTTTCCTCCATTCTGGGATTGGCCAAAACTATTCATGTAATACCAATGCAAAGCATGAACACTTTCTTGAACATTTTCCTCAGATACTGTTGAAAAATATTTCATCCTTTATGCTGCTGTTATATTGATATTCTGAAGATTCAAAGTATTTGTGACTGGCTCTGCTTGTAATTTCATTCTATTCATCACCTAAACAGGATTTTGTGTTCCTTATAGTACCTACATCACTTTGCTTATTCACCAGTAAGAGGCCAAACACTTCTGCTGGCGTTGAATGCTCTTTGCTGGGATTCTTAATAAAAGTTTCCTTTCTTGCCCTTCTATTTTCTCCTCTCCAGGAATGTGGTACTACACTGAAGCCAAATTTTGACAATCTCAAGCTGTAAAAGTCCACCTTTGTTTTCACATCATTTCTCCAAGGCTAAATGCATATAAGTACAGATGCTTTCTCCCTGTGAACATTTTGCTGCTTCTGTAAAATGAATATTAAAACTCAACTTCTAACTTCATCAGCCTGTAAATAAAGTTAAGCTTTGTGTCCATTGCATCTTAGCTCCCTTAGCAGATCTCTTTGTTGTTTATTCCCTATTAACAAAAAAAAACCTTTTCCCAGATTCCCCTTTAGTGTTCCATGGACACATTATGTTAAAAATTGTATTCCTTTTTTTAAATTAATACTCATCAGCTGATGCATTTTATAATAAGTGTCCCAGGGAAATATAAGACTCAAGCCTTTTTCCTAAATTAATGTTTTAGATTAATAAAGGACAGATAATATTCTTTTTTAAAAAAAAAATCTTTAAGATGACAAGAGCTCAGAGATCTGTATTTAAGCTAGTTAATCCGAAATACGGTTATAGTCACAGTATCACAGTATCACAAGGTTGGAAAGACCTCTGAGATCATCCAGTCCAACCTATGACCCAACACTAGCATCCACTCGTCATTTAAACCATGACACTAAATGCCTCATATAATCTGTTTTTAAACACCTCCAGGGACGATGACTCCCTGAGCAGTGCATTCCATTGGCCAATCACCCTTTCAGTGAAAATTTTTTTCCTAATATCAAGCCTAAACCTCCCCTGATGAAGCTTGAGACCATGTCCTCTTGTTCTGTCACTGGTCGCCTGAGAGGAGACCAACCTCTGCCTGCCTACAACCTCTTTTTAGGTAGCTATAGAGAGCAATAAGGTCTCCCCTGAGCCCTCTTCTCCAGGCTAAACAACCCCAGTTCCCTCAGTCGCTCTTCATAGGGCTTGTGCTCCAGCCCCTTCAACATCTTCGTTGCTCTCCTCTGGACACACTCCAGGATCTCGACATCTCTCTTAACCTGAGGGGCCCAGAACTGGACACAGTACTCAAGGTGCAGCCTGATCAGTGCCGATTATAAGGGGATGATAACTCTCTAGTCCTGCTGACCACACCATTCCTGATGCAGGTCAGGATACCATTGGCCAGCCATTCTGTCCCCAGCCTATAGTTCTGCATGGGGTTGTTTTGTCCAAAGTGTAGAACCCAGCACTTGGACTTGTTAAACTTCATTGCATTGGAATCAGCCTATCTCTCCAGCCTGTCAAGGTCCCTCTGTAGGGCCCTTCTACCCTCCAGCAGATCGACACTTTGTCCTAGCTCGGTATCGTCTGCAAACTTGCTAATGATGGACTTAATCCCCTCATCCAAATCATCAACAAAGATGTTAAACAGGACTGGGCCCAACACTGACCCCTGAGGAGCACCACTAGTGACCGGCTGCCAACTGGATGAGACACCAGACACCGTTCACTATCACTCTCTGGGCTCGACCAACCAACGAATTCCTAACCCAACACAGAGCACTCCCGTCCAAGCCACGGGCTGTCAGCTTCTCCAGGAGTCTTCTATGGGAGACGGTGTCAAAGGCCTTGCTGAAGTCTAGGTATACCACATCCACAGCCTTCCTCTCATCCACCAGCCAAGTCACATGGTCATAAAAGGAGATCAGGTTGGTCAGGCAGGACCTGCCCCTCCTAGTCAATGAAGAGATATCAACACTTCTGGTGTGCAACATGTCTCAGGTTAATGAATATATCTAAACCAGAGCAATTTAATCATATTTATAAAATTATACCCATTGTCCTTGTCTGCATTTTCTTTCCTTCTTTCACTTCCTACCACTATAAGGCTAACTTAGGATGCATAACTCTACTCTGATTCTCTCTACCCTCTATGTATATTGACTGTTTGTTTGTAATACAGAGAATGCACAGATCCACCTTACTAGACAATCTGTAGCAGAATCTGGAGACCATTATCCAAAAATTCTCTCTCACTCGTTTGGGCAGTACTAGCCACTCGTACAGAACCTGAGCGGTGATGCCATTAACAGTCCTGTATTAATGGTGACAGTGAATAGAGTTGTACTTTGCAAGGCAATAGAGTCTTGTCAGAATGTAAGTGCCCAAACTGCTACCTCTCAAATCTCACAAGGGACCACCAATAACTTTTGCCACTGACTTCAGAAGGAAATTGGAAAATGTCCTTAAACTGCATACAGAGCCAGCAGGCATGCTTGGAAAATATTTGGTGAACAGTTGCCCCTTCATGCAGCTGTGCCAAGGAATACATTCACAGATGAGCAGGATACCCAAATCTTCAGAACTTTCAAGAGTCAGAATTTTACAGGTCTCATGAAAGTGCTGTCTTAATATGAGGGGATTCTTTACATTGAAAGAAACTGTTCTATGGAATGCCTTCTTAATAAGGGACTTCTAAGGCTGCTTCCTCCAGAGGAAACACAGAAATAATTCCAAGAAATTTGGAGTCAAATGTATTTTCACAGTACCAGATCAACCAATAATAGCCAGCTACGTGGTATTCATGGCAGGTCTTCAGATTGCAATTAAAAATGTGATATCATATGTTAAAGACCACATTTTGCTTTGTGGTTTTTGGTTTTTTTTTCCCCTTCTGGTCATGAAGTCTGCTCATACATGTAATTTTCACCTGTAAAATGAAAACATTATAGATGTTTTCATTAAAGATATTGAGTTTTTCAGGACTATGGAAATAAGAAGTCTGTAAGTACTTTAGATCTGTAGATAAATAAATTAAAAGTACACAATTCGATCTGCAATGAAATTCAACCACCGTGCTACATCTGGAAATTTGATGAAAAGTGTACTCTTCTTTTCAGTCCCTCTAGTAGTTATATGATTGAGTTTGAATAGAGATGGCTGAATATAGATGCTCTGAGGTCAAGAGAGTACAGGGATGACAGTTCATATAAATTATATGGATTTCACTATTACTGCAGGGATCAGTGCATTCTTAGGAAATTCTCATTGTTTAACTTTTGCACTTTCACTACAGATATTGCATTGACACTGATATATACGACTTTGGTTACAGCTTATCTCCCTTAATATGATCATTCTGATAACTTCTATTTCATTTTGACAGCTATTATACAATACAAGGCTAGCAAACCTGATCTTCATTACTTCTTCTTTCATTTTCCTTTGTGCTCCTCTTTAACCTCCAGAGGGTTGATAATGCCATTCATTTGAAGGCATCACATAGTGAAAAGAGCAGGCAGGATCATACACAGCAGGGTAAACTGTATCAAATATGCAATCCTAATAGTCTGAAAACACCTACTTACTTATTTAGGAGAAAACTCAGTAAACCTTGTGTCAACATCTGTACCATTTAAACAGTTAAAGTAAAGGTGTCACATGTTCTCATACTACACACCCTTAATGGGATTTCTGTGAACAAGGAAGAGGGGATGTTTAAGACTTTTATTATCATCTTTGGTATAAAAATATGTGACAGGAGTATATATATATATATACACACATTGTATGAAAGTTATGGACTTTGGTACTGGTAATAAATACATATTTAGAACTTACACTACCTTAGTAAACAGTCAGCTCAAAGGTCCTGATTACTGGTCTTCTCATTTTTTCTTTCTCTCTGTTTTTCCTGCTTAAGCAATTAATGGAAAGGAGTGTCTAAACAGAAGCAGAAAGTTGCACATTAAAAAAATCCAGATAATTTGTGTTAAATGTTTTCTTTTTAGCATTGAATAAGGAAAACTTAAAAAAAAAAAAAAAAAGAGAGAGAGAGAAAAGAGAGAGAAGGCAATGAAACTTCTATGATAACTTCCTTAAAGGTTTTCAGTAAAATCCAAAAGCATTGCTCAGGCACATTTAAATCTCTTGACAAAAAAAGAGCTGTGATTCTTCAACTATATCAATAGGTAACCACTTCTCGTGTTTATCCACCATTTATGCCATGGCTTAATACAGTTCCAGAAGGATGAGATGGTAATAGTAAGAATATATATTACAAGATTTAAGAAGAAAGTTTCAAGGACAAGAAAATGTCATGGTTTGAAGCAATATTCTTTGTCCAGTTAGCTCTATGACAGATTAACTTCTTGTAGCAGTGAATGGCTAGATGAGTAGGGTAGATTTTAAGCTGTATTTTACTCCAAAGGTTATAGTTTGGGCCGTTTTGAACAGTAGTTCCTACAGTGGACTATGGTTACAAAATTAAATATTTACTATGCTTTGAGGAGAATATTCCCGAGAGGATTAAGTCAGCACAATTTTCCATTGTTGCCAGTGAAGCATCTTTAACCTATTTCTTTTTAAAATAATTGTTTCTGACTATTACACTGTATTAGTATATTCATGACTTAAATTAACTGATATTGATGCAATCAAATTTTTATAACATAGAATGACTCCTAATTTGTGTCTTTCTTGGAATCTTAAATTAAAATACTTTACTAGATTGTGATATTTTAATTAAATAAATTTAATTAAGTTCTTCAGGAGGGATTTTTGATCTCTCCTAATTTATAAAAAAAAAATGTTTGTGCTGTCCTTGTTCACATCCTGGCAATTCTGTGGACTGTTTTCCCTAAATTGTGTTTCAGTGGCATGCTGCTGTGTGGTGTCTACCTCAGTGGATGTATAGAACTTCACGGCCAGGGACACTTGCTGGCAACATAGATAAGGAGTAAAACAAAGAGAAGTTTGTCTCGGATCATCCATTCTGCACAGACTGATGCTTGGTACATGGTAATGTGGAGAGCTCACAAAATCCTGAGACTGTATTTAGGCTTTGTTGCCTTGCACCAGCATATACATTCTTGCTGAACAACTGCCACTTCATTAACATCCTGGTGCTGTCCTACCAGTGCTGGAATAAGACAATCTCCGTTTGCTGCTTCAGTCACAATATCCTTGAGATATCTTTCCAGGATTGTCATGGGACACTGTAGACACTGAAGAACGGTTTTCTATCTTACGAAATAAGACAGTTGCTCTGAGGTCGAGAGAGTACAGGGATGATAGTTCATATAAATTTGGCTTTTACAAAGCCAGAATGTTCCATTCAGACCAGGATCAACAAGAATCAGAAGGTAGGGGTGTGTCTTGTGGATGTTGTTCAAGAAGCACAATATTCCTAAGAAATGACTGCGTGTGCATACACTCCATCTTCCATAAGCACAAAGAAGAGATGACCAGGCACGCTTTGCTCAGACAGCAAGGGCTTGGCAATGACACAGTCAGTTTTTTTTGCAGTATTTATACGTTTTTGTTTTGGTGACTTGTGCCACATCAGTTCGAAGTGAGAATCACAGAAAACGAAAGTAGCTCTGGAAAGACTTCTATAGGCAGATCAATTACTCCTCTGTCACACTACATTGGTGTTTCTAAAGAACCCAGTGCTGGTGACTCCACAATCTTCTGAAATAATCCATTTCATTCTGTCACTAGCTTTACTTTCATAAACACTTGCTAGTCTGAATCTTTCTTTCTTCAGTTTCACCCAGCTTTTTTTAAAAATTGCATTTCTGTCGAATAAATTTAATAATGCTTTTTCTTTATCCTGTCATTCTGAATTCTAATCTCATCAGCCCACCTGAAATACTTCTCATCATGTTGTTTGAAAATTTAAGAGATATATTTCCTATTACATTATTGAAGTTATTGGAGCAGATAAATATATTATTGAACATCCCTTGTAAATAATGGCTGGAATTCAGTAAGAAGACGGTGTACTAGGAAGCTCAGTCTGTGAGATCGCATACGGGAGGAGAAAAACAATCAATCAAAGGAGTCATGCCCTTCTGCTCTCCTCTTTGTATTAGTCAAGTATGGAGTCCTTATCTCATTTATTGCTTGATCAAAACATACATGTACAAAGTACACATTCCTTAGCTTAGATATGTTCTTTCCCTCATACATGCATTGCATGTACTGTTTAAATTATCGTAGTGTGAGTGTAGACAGAAGCATGCTGGAAGAAACTTTAGGTATCTAGGATTTAGCAGACCAGTTTCCAGAGACAAACTACAGTCTAAGTTTACTATGGCCTTGGACTCACAAGTTCTTCACAGACTCCTCATATATACATGCTTGAATTTTTCTAACTACTTTACTGTATAGAGATAAGGCATAAAGAGTTAAAAGAGAATCATATTTTACCTGAGAATTGGTAGATACTTCCCTTCTACAGATCTCTTTCACTGTGAAATGGTTAAAAGTGATGTGATGTCCAGGAAAGGTAAATTAGATCCCAAGCCTGCAATTTTATAGACTTCTATTTATTAAACTTCTTGTATGGATCACATCCTAGGCTATGGCTTTGTATTGCTGTTTAGAAATCTTGCCAGAACAAAGACTGAAGCATATTATCTCTTAATATTCATAGCATGTCTTTAGAACTTACTTACTTTTTTTCTGGAATTCAGTTTTATTGTGTGGAGAGATACCCCAGAAGGATTTTACTTCTTGCTATCAGTAGATTTATCTACTGAAACAGTGGCCTCAGCACATCATGTGCCAGGTTAGCATTAAAATGCAAGGGTAAAGGTTCAAGGTCAACTAAAATGTGGTTGTTAAGTCTGTTGGTCAGTCAAGCCAGAGCCAACCCTGCAACTTCCATCCTGCTTGTAGAAGTGTAGTCAACTTCAATTCCCTGAACCTTTCATACCAGGGGAGCCAGTAAGTATCTTGCAAAGTTTTGAACATGTTCATGCAGACTTGTAGAAAGTGAAGCCAGCTGAGAAGTCAGGATTTTAATGCAGTCTTCATATGAAGTTAACATGACTTATGCATATCAGAGATATAGACTATATGAAATAATTATGTACTTCGAACTGGCATATACTAAAAATCTGTCATTGTTACATTATACATTATGAAGATAGTTTCTACGAAGAATGATCTAGCAGTGTTTAAATTATTTTTTATAAAATATCGATTTAATCCATCATTTTAGTAGTTCAGATAGTATATGTTTCCTTCATACTGAGTTGAGACATAGAGTGTACTTTCAGTTTTTTGTTTGTTACTTTTTTGAATTGTGTGTAAATTACATTTTAGTTTTAGTATTATACTGGTAAGGATCTTCTTTTTTTCTTCTTTTTCCCCAGCTTTACCTTTCACCAGAAGGAAACTCAGAAAACACCACTGTAGTTAAATTAACTTGCTAAATTGCCTTTGAGAAAAGAAAACCAGACCAAAGCAAAAAAGAAATCTCCCACCCTACAAAAAACTATTTCAGATGCCTTATTTTGAATTCACTACCATTCCAGAATATTTTAAAGTACTTTCAATTTACAGGTTCATTGATGATTGATGACTTTATTAGTTATATTTTTTCCCACTCCCTTTTCTTCTTTTTTTTTTTTTTTTTTTTTTTTTTTTTTTTTAAATAACACTGCTATGAATGGCATTGCAAAAGAACGTGATATATTGTCATCCTTGGAATTTTGGAAGATTAACACAGCTTACAGAAAAGAAAATCAATATTCTTTTCAACCACTCTGTGCTTAAACTGACATTTTATGCAGCTTTTCAGTTGCTGTACAGCAAAGTCTTAAGCTGCGAACACACTCATTCTAAGAGTGAGTGTATCTGTACAGTATATAATGCCTCTGAGAAATAGCTAAGGTACTGTTATAACATGCTTCTGAATACAGTTCCATTTCCTCATATTACAAAAATATTGAGACATGTGCTTCCATTGTGTGGAAAATACAAGCTTAGGTACATAAGAAAAGATAAGATGAACTTTGGGATCACCTTTGGAAAAGAAGATTTATGCGATTGAATATGTGCCAAGGAGTCCGAGTTATAGTATTTGGCATCTTAAGTGGAAAAGGCAGCCAATATTCTCCTTAAAGCTGCTGCTGCAAAAAGATGCTTCCATTAAATTACAATAGTGATGTTAAAACAGAAGTCATGGTATTTTCCGAACTGGTCATTAACTGCTGCTGCTTGGATGTTGGTTGTTTTTCCTTAGACAATTATTCAGAAACAGATAATATGCTTCTGTAAATCCAAACTGAAACAAAAATCAAGTCATGAAAGCAAAATCATCAAGGAAATATAAGGTTGAATAGTTGTATCTCAGATAATTTCATTAAAGCAAAGTACTAAAAGAATAGTAAAGAGTGTCTTTGGGAAGGGGAATAGAAAGAGGGAGAAATGAGGGAAAAGTGAAATAAGGAGTGAAATATGAGATAAGAGATTTTTGCTGTTAGAAATGCCTACAGATTTAGAACTTGAACCTAAGATCATTTATTTTCTAATTTGTGCTGCAGGACCTAATACATGAAGTGCTGTAGAAAAGCATTTTACTACCTTCTGGGTAATTTGTTTCTCAATTCCAGGATATTTTAACATCATGAAGCATTAAAATATACATATGTAAGTTCTGCAACCTTTTGAAGTTCTCCTATCCCCTGTGGAGAAATACTGTAAATATCCTTGACAACTGTAATAACTGGACACTGTTAGAGCAATGCTAACAGAGGGGGTTAACAGCTTGTGCGTGTACAAAATACTTGAACTCAGACAGAAAGCCATTATTATGACCTTGTGCTGACCACATTCTATGAAGTGTTACATGATCAGGGACAGGGAAGTTGCTTAATGGAAGTTATATAGTAGCTAGATGTATCCTTGTCACACTTCATCTAAACTGATACATTGCAATGGTCCACACTGCTCAGACCTGGCAATTACTGTCCAATTCCAATCTATTCCACACTGCCACTATAATGAAAAATAATTAGGAGCCTGAAAATGAGTTTTCACATGAAATGGTTTCAGTGCTTGGATACAATCGCCTTTGGCAGATGGCTTTGAGTTTGCTTTAATATAATAAAGACAGTTAATCATCTCTAAAGAGTGCACAGAATGAATAAACTTTTAACACTACTTTCTCTTCTGAAACTCCCATATTGATCAAATGTTTAATACTGAAGAGTTTATGTTTCTATGAGTGAGTGTTCTTAAATAGCTGATACACAGGAATTTGCACATGTTCTGATATACTCTGTAGAAGAACAAAATTAACCCGGGGGCAAGTTCTTTATGCTGGAGCTTAGAAACTAATATTGAAGAAAAAAAAAAACCCATCTTTCTTAAAAAGATTGAGATCGTTAGAATGTTTTCATGAACTCTGACTAAGAAATGATAGCTTACTTAAACTACAGGAAATAACATGACATAATAGTAGTAAGATTATTGATAACTTTCAGATAACTGTGCCTGTTGTAGTAAGCACATAAACTGATGAGTGGGAATCATTTCATCTGACTTCAGCTACCTACAGCACAGTTGTTAGTCACTTCATGCTCCCTTTGTAGCCGAAGTAGAGAAATAGGCACATTTAAGGTGCGATTGGTATGACCTGTATGAGATGCCTGCTTTTGTTTGAGATGAATTACATCATAGAAGGCATATCAGTTTCTCTTCCCTGACCATAAAGGTAGCCCTGAGCGATTAGCTCAGGTGTTGATGTCAATAGTGTTTAAAGTCAAATTCAATAAATCTGCCTCAAATAACTCTTTGATTTTCATTAAACTACTGGCTAGGTTTTATAACATTTGTATACTTGTATTTAGTATACAAGTTAAGAAACATTGAATAATGTTTCATAGATATGTTATAAATCATATGCATAACAATCTGAATAAAGAAGGATGGATAAAGGTCTTTCCATTGCATCCATTGAACCATGAAGTATAAACCTAAGCATTAGTACTAGAAGAAAGAACTAGAGATATCGTTCTCCTGGCAAGCAAAAAAGAAATGGGTAGACCATTCTTTTCCTGAAGAACTTAAACAAACAAGACAAAATCATGGTGAAAGTTATACGACATGTTAGTAGATGAAGATAACAAAGACTACATAGCTGTGTAGTTTTTGATTATTTTTTTTTTGTGGAGAAAGGATTAGCTAAATGTGGAATGAGATGTAGACAGGACCATTATGGGGAAAAGAATATAAAAAGGGACCAATGTGACTGTTTAGTTAATAATGGGCTGCTAAGATAGAAAACAGCTCAGACAGCAAGATACTAAAGGTAGGAAAGTCCTGAAAAAGTTACGGAAAGTAGTCTAAATGTCCCAAAGTTTGTATTTTGTCTGCTTCTACTCAGTATCTGTTTGATTTCTTTCTGCAGTTTTTCTTCCAGGCCACAGAGCAGCTGGAACAAGGAGCATGACATCCTGGTCATACTCTCTGCCAGAGAACTGTTTTTACTTGGCCCCAGTGAGGACCCAGTGAGATTAATGAACAAATCTCTTAACAAAATTCTGAACAGGAGTCTGAACTGTATTTTATACTTTTCAATTCACTGTTGATTAGCAGAAAAAAAAAAGTTATCATATTTTGTTCCACTGGCAAATGTTTGCAGTAGGCATCTTGATTATTCTTCCTTTCTGTATGTTTATAATTTGTTATTACATTCACTAACAATCTAAATAATTTTTAAAATACAATTTATAGAATGCATTTAGCAAATTATTCAACCAGTGTTTGGAAGCAATATCTATCTATCTATCTATATACCTATCTATCCATTTATTTATCCATTTATTTCATTGAAGGAAGAATTCAGTATTTTATAACCATGTATGTCACTAGGGAAATAATGTTGCATTGCAGTAGACTAATTAATACAGAAAACTACCAACATTTCGTGTACAGGTTTAGATGGAATAGTTTAATGTTTAGGACAAAAAATGTTGGGAAATAAAACCCTCTCTTTTGAGTTAAACTATTAAGTGGAGCTTTCAATTTTCTGTTACAGAATTAGCAGACATCAGTGCTATAGGCTTTTCTTTCATTTCTACATTGTTCCTTTATTTAGTCAATCCTGGCAACTTTTAATGTCTTTTTAGCTACTTCACTTTCACCCTTTGACATCTATTTATCTCCTACTGGTCCTGTGGATACCATTATTTTATGATACGAAGCTAGGTTTTTGAGGTCGTCTTATCTAAACAGTTTGGTTTTTTTGTTTGTTTGCTTGTTTGTTTATTTGTTTTTCTAATTCCAATTTAAAATTACCAAGTGAGATGAGGATTACAAGTAGAAATAATGAATTAAAAAAATCTTTATTAGGTATATCTGTTTAATTCTAAATCATGTAATTATTTATCAATCAAGAAGATTCATTAGAACACTTATTTTGGAATGTTGAATGTAAGTTATAAGTGGTTTGAAGACTAATGTGTGTAGTTCACATAACAGTTCAGTTTCAATCTTATTTCTAGTACACTGAGTTACGTTGACTATCAACTCAACTTCATGTCATAGAATTTTCTTTCATACCTTCTTCCTGTACAGTCTGAAGGTATTCATATATTTGGCACACTGATCCATACCTTTTTAATGTTTTTTGTTTCTAATTGTGGAGATTACTGCTCACTACAAGATTGTGTGAACTTTACTGGTTAACAAGGTGTAACACAGAAGTTCTGAGGGAAACTCTGAATTTTCAGAATTGTAAATTCCTTGCAATGTTTGAAACTCATATAAAAGGTTTCATTTTCTAAAGAAATTTCTGAAGATATTTCATTTTTTACCTTCATATTCCATGACTTAATTTTGAAAAAAAAAAGAACTCTGAAACCATTGCAAAGGAATCGTATCAAGATATATAAATATCTCTGTATACAGAGGCTACTAAAAATTATCCTCATAGCTGTTATATTTCCACAAATACAGTTATTGCTTGGTTTCTGCAATTAGATAAAAAACAGTCCAGAGGATCTATGGGTACAGCCATTGAAAATTTTGCAAGTTTTGCAATAAATATCCTTGTGTAATTCACTGAGCAGCAGTGCCAACTTGTGGCACCATGTGAAGCTGGGACAGTCTGTCAAAACCTAGACTCAGACAGGGGAAAAAAGCGATTGTGAAGTCTACTCCTCGGGTAGATCAGGATGGTCTTTTTGCTACTAAATACAGTACAGATAGTGTTGAAAATGTTGATGTTCCTTACCTTTGCTCATACATAAATGAATTAAAAAGATGTTCATAGATAAGCATGTTAGGAGAGAAGGTAGGTAAAGTTAATTATAATTACTTTTAAAAGTTCATACACTTGTAAGGCTGTAAGAGAATTTAAAATTCTGTTAGCTTTTTCTTTCTTTTCCCCATCTTTTTGGAAGGTGTACTACTTTCCAGAGTACATTGTCTCATTGTATATCTGAACCACTGCCTGCGAAATAGTACTAGAATTATGAGTTTGGATTCCTTTCTTTGTTTTTCCCCCACAAGTTTTTGTCTATTACCTGTACTGAGGTACTTGATTGAGAAGATGGAAAACGTGACAGATAAGTGACTCTGAGTAGTGGAGAAAAATTCCTGCAGTCTGCAATTAAGAGCTCTAGTAATTGGACCAATTAGTAAGCCAGAGGTATATAAGTGTGTGGAGGGGGAAGCAGAGGTGGAAGGAAAATGAGACTGTCAGATTGAAACATGTTTTCTTGGCATCGTGCAACTGAATAATGTAGAAATTGGAGAATTGAAAATTTAAGATAGATAAACATCAGAGGGCTACTGTTGAGAGGATTCAAATGATTTTGTGTAGTATGTTGAGTGATGGCCTGTCTGAAGGTAGACTATAATGCAGTTGGAAGACAGTTCTTAAGTCAGACACATCTGTTGCTATGTGTGCGAGTTACTTAGATAGAAGTAAAATTGGCCTATATTTAGAAAATAGAAACAAAGAGATATAGTCAGGCAGTCATGCTAAAGTCATCAGTATGAAGGTGCTTGTGAAAGCTAACCATGATAGTGCTGTGTGAATCCTATAGCAGACAGCACCAGTGTACATCCCTATAAAGTCAATTTCATAGCAAAGACTGGTGGACCTCACCTAACACTCTTAATGTGAATGACAGTTTTTCCACTCTAGGATGTACCTAGTGCTTAAACATCATTTTCTCTGTGACTAATTTTGCTGTGAAGCTATGATATTTCAGAAGGGACAGAAGGCTTTTATGTATATATTTGTGCACCAAGTATGCAGAACGGCAATTTTATGTTGACTGTCACATGAAATGTCATGTATTAATTAACTAATAGGCACTAGCAACTTTAAAAGAAAATGTATAAAACTTTAAGATATGCTGAATATTTATATAGAAACTAAAATGTTCTGTAAGTTGACTTTCATTCAGTATTTGTACAAATCCCATTGAATTTTATCAACTTGTATATGTAGCTACTGAGAGAATAATTTATACTTCTATGTTTCAGAGGACATCATTTGACTGATTTGATTCTTAAACATCGATGTTGGCTTTAAACATTTTCTAATTAATGTATAAATCCCTACTTAAGTTTAAATATGACATGATGTCATATTTGGAAATGTATTAGAAATAGAAGTTTATTTCTGCCTTAATAATACTTCAGCTACTCTGTTACATAGTTGAGAAAAGCATAACAAAGTATTAAAAACATTACTTTCCATGTAAAACTGTAAAATGTTCACACCGAGCACATAACGGTGCTTAATTTTCCAGTAGATCTGCACTCCTTTTCAACCACTGTTGTCACTGCCAAGCGCTATGCGTGCTTCTTTAGTTTCTTAATGCATTTTGTCTTCATACTAAATGAGAAAAATGAGAAGGGAAAACTTTCTAGACTGAATTGGGACAGAACGTCCATCACCTTCCGAAAACCTTGCCCTATTATTTATGATTCAACAATATACAGAATAAAGTCTACCATGGATCTTTACGCTTGCTACATACACTTCCGAACAATAGTAAGGATATTAAAAGTAGTCAGAAGACATTACACATAACTTGCTCTTTTTGTCACTTCGTAGATGGTTTTCCTATACAACACTGTATGCCAGAAAACCTTACTGGCACATGTAAAGTGATGTAATTGCTAAAACATCAAATTCCATGCTTACAATAAATTTTACAATGAGATTGTGAGCAGGCATAATTTTTAGAGCAACAAATTATTTATGCTTGGTACTGACTAATGTCTAGTTTCAGATTGCAGAAGAAAATACTGAGCATTTTGATATGGATTTGAGGGAAAAATAATCAATTTTTCTCAGTAACCAGATACTTCTTAATGGAAATATATTTTTTCTCTCAGCCTTTTTCAATGTACTACCAATAAATTCAATGGTTACTTTAATGTTACTATAGGGTTTTTTTAAATATTATGGTTTATGAAAGCATAGTATATATTTCAAGACATAATTACACATTTCCGTTGGTTTTGCTTTACTCCAAGTATTTTTTAGTGGAGTAGGAAAATGTTTTAGATGCTTAACCTAGACAGAATTGTTATATTGTGTATTTCATTCATGTTATGATATTATGTACAAACTACTTTACAACGGATATTTATACTGGCAAAAGTTTGCAGTATGTAATAAATAGAGTGGGATTCATGCTATTTAATCTTAGAGGTCTACCTAAAATTGAAGAAGTCATTCAGACTGTTTCATAGTCAAAGACACTGAATTAAGTAGTTCTAGGATACTTTCCCTAAAATACGTACCTAGATCAGGTTGTGCTTAGCATAAAATGTCTCCCTGTCTCCACTAATTATGAAGTGTCTAAGTCGCTAGTTTATATTTAGATTTCTATGTGATGGATTCAAATAAATCTATTGGGTCAGATGAATATCATCCAGAGACTAAATCCTAGATTTAATTTTATGAACCGGAGGTAGAAAAGAGATACATACAGACAAATGTACAGTAATACATACATGTGCATATATGTGAGAGTGTTTACTGTGTGTACAGATCTTAATTTCTTTTCTATTATTATGCATTCAGTGAAGTTCTTAAGTGCATAATCAAACGCTATATTAATGTTGAAATATTCTTCATTCAAGGCACAGATGGATATTTGGATATTGCTCACTTATAGTGAAAATGTCAAATATTTTATTTTGTGTTCTTGATGTGGAATACGCAGGCCCAAACTTGATTCACCACATATTTACCACAAAACCTGTTCCTAAGGCACAACTACTCATTTCTTCTCCTGTGGCCATCCTCACTGTAATATGCGTATTATCTCAGACATAAAGGAATGCAGATCCACCCACTCCCACACACCAACTGTCAGACTCACCCGGCTGGTTCCTGGCTTTCAGCCCCTATGGTAACATTGACATCCCTCTGACATACACAAGGTGACATCTCGGCTGTCCACACACTTCCTTCCCTGGTCCATTTTTTTGTCAGTCAGCTCTGAAGAAAAGCCACAGCACCTGCACGTGCTTCTCTTTATGTAATTCCAGACTCCACCTTTTGGGGTTTATTGATGTGTTTGCTGTACTTTCAGTCTCTTTGCTATGACATTTTCCTCCCCATGCTACTAGCCTCAGCTGTCTTACTCAGCCACTGTCATTCCCACTTTGAAATTTAAGTCCTTTCTAACCTATTCCCTTAGTTCAGAGAAGCCTTGTAGATGAAACACTCACCAGATGTCACTGATGCTGATGTGACATGAACAGTCTCCATCTCAAGCTCCTGGGTAACAGAAAGATCTCTTGTGTTAAGATAAACCATGAAACTTTCTCAAGTATCACAGGCAAATATACTTAATGCATGTAATTTTTGTAATACTTCTAGTGAGAAGGACATTATTACACTTCATGAACTTCCTCAAGAGAGGAAGGAGAGGAGTAGTGTATCCAATAATGTAGTAAAACAGATGAGGTATTTAGGGTTTGGTTTTCAGAATGTATGGAATCTTTAAAAATATCATACTGCTTCCAGGTACCTATAAAGTCATCTGCATGAGGAGATGAGGATTAAATAACCAGTAACCACCTGTGAGAAGTTCAGGTAAAATAAACAGCTTATAATTGCATAAAAATAACGCAAAATCAAATATTCTGACTTGGTTTTGGGACTTCATAGTGTTTTGAGGAGATGGGAAAGGAGGATGGGTTTTGTGCACAATTTCCATATAGAAAAAAAGGCAAACTGGAAAAGCAGAATGCTTGTTATTGCAATATTATCTGACAGCTTGGCTGGAAGATTTGGATGGATGTCATAGACCTCTGACACTCCCTGTAATGGAGTAAGTGATAGCAACAGGTGGGAGTAGTCCCCTATGTCAATGTCAGCATTTACTTCTATGAGAATGTCTTGCCATGTCTCTAGAAGATTTGACACTTCCTTCACTCACCAGCCTGTTACTGTCCCAGTACCGTTTCTTCTCTGGTACTTCTTCAGGTAGCCCCTGATTTAATTAGTCTTCTCTTTATGTAATTCCAGACTCCACCTTTTGGGGTTTATTGATGTGTTTGCTGTACTTTCAGTCTCTTTGCTATGACATTTTCCTCCCCATGCTACTAGCCTCAACTGTCTTACTCAGCCACTATCATTCCCACTTTGAAATTTAAGTCCTTTCTAACCTATTCCCTTAACCAGCCACAGTTCTGTACTCAAAAACTCTTAATCCCTTTGGTCTCTCCATCTTTCACACATTACATCTGTTTTGTTCACGCTCAGCCTACCTGCTCAGTTCCAGCCTTCCTGCCGGTATCCGTGTCACCAGACAGTTCAGCCCCAGTTTTCTTCCATTGTTTCCCATGTCAGACTTCTTTTTTTCTAGTAAGTCAGATCGGGATTTAGCTGATGCCAAAAGGGATTCATTTTAAGACTAACTTCTTCAGGGACCAGAAGAATATTTCAGTGACTTTCAGGCACATCTAAATATCTATTTGCAGCTAATTGAACTGAGACTCATGATGAACATTAGGATGAACTATGTTATTCTCTCTTCTGCACCAACTTTATTGAGTAGATTTCCATTGTTTATGGTAGTTTTAGAGGGTCATCTTTGAATGTCCTGGGGGTGTTAGAGTATCAGGCCCTAGGGATTTTGCCAATCCATAAAACCATTCCACTACTGAACATCTTATGGGAAGTCTGGTAACCTTTAGTGGTTACTCTAAGGTATCTGACAGAGTTGTAGGTGCCATTGAGATTGCTGAATACTACTTTGGAACTTAGGAGCTGACTTCTGTCTTCCCTGCCTCACCCAGCCATGGGCTTGGTTCTTGTTTAGTGCAAGCAACTAAACTTTTAACAAAGTTCCAAGATACTGAAAATGGGATGTTACATGTATTATGATATGACCTACCAGGTAATTAATAAAATTTGGTGTACTGGTTTGGTTTGAGATGGAGTAGGTGAACTCAAAGTCTGTTAGGACCCAAACTCGTTCATTTTATTAGTATGAGATACGTATTTGTCCTCGACAGGAAGTTTATTCACCTCAATACAGTATGAAGAAAAAAACCCCTCGTTTTCCTCACTTGCAGTTGTCAAGTCTGATATTCCCATGGTTCTGAACTGAGCCTTGTCTTTCAGCTACTGAATAGGTCAGAACTGTTTCTTGAGCTGTTTGCTGGTTTTATCAGCCAATGTTTTTTTTCCTAGAGTGCACAGTATGGATGAAGTATAGCCTGCATTTACCACCAGTCCTACAGAAACCTCTCAAAGCACCTTGCTTACATCTGCAATATATTTCCTCAGTTATTTAACTCATTCCTTAAAGAGGTCTGGTTTGTCTTCTTTTTTTTTCCCTCCCCCAATTAACAGAAAGATGACTCAAAAATCTGTTGGGTTTACCCACACTGTGACTGCCTATCAAAGAAGCCTTCTGATGGTCATAAGTGATACCTCTCATGAAAAGAGACCTACACCTCTAAGAATAAAATCTACCAACTTGTACAGTGCCTTTATTCAGCATAGCATTTAAACAAATATACTGAATTATTGAAAGGGATTTTATTTGCTTAACTGCTTTCCTAAATTTTAGTCTAAACTGGGTAATAAATTTTATGGATTATATGGTAACAGATTAGAACTCCTATTATGATTACAGCAGGTTGTGTGGATTCCTTCCTATAAAGAGGTGAGTTACTTGGCCTAAGCTAATGAAATGAAAGTACACTGGAACTGTGATATCGTAAGAATAGTCATGTATTTAGAGTGCAATTATCTGGCAGAATTTGATTTATTATACATTGAAGACTTCCATAAAAAAAAAAAAGATCCTAAAATTTGCAAAAACTATGTATTAAAAAAGATTTGTGATGAAAATTTTTGCTTTTTCACAGTATCACAGTATCACAAGGTTGGAAAGGACCTCTGAGATCATCAAGTCCAACCTATAACCTAACACTAACACCAACACTAACACCAACCATCATCTAAACCATGGCACTCAGTGCCTCATCCAGTCTCCCCTTAAACACCTCCAGGGTCGGTGACTCCACCACCTCCCTGGGCAGCCCATTCCAATGGCCAATCACCCTTTCAGTGAAGAATTTTTTCCTCATATCAAGTCTAAACTTTCCCTGACGAAGCTTAAGTCCATGCCCTCTGGTTCTGCCACTGGTCACCTGAGAGAAGAGACCAATCCCTGCCCAACTACAACCTCCT
Source organism: Tapera naevia (assembly GCA_033556795.1). Lineage (NCBI taxonomy): Eukaryota > Metazoa > Chordata > Aves > Cuculiformes > Neomorphidae > Tapera > Tapera naevia. Next base: position 1,630,114 of record JAUMJJ010000014.1, on the reverse strand, counting down.
TTTAGGTAGTTGTAGAGAGCAATGAGGTCTCCCCTGAGCCTCCTCTTCTACAGACTAAACAGCCCCAACTCCCTCAGTTGCTCCTCATAGGGCTTGTGCTCCAGCCCCTTCACCATCTTCGTTGCCCTCCTCTGAACACATTCCAGTATCCTAACATCTTTCCCAAACTGGGGGGCCCAGAACTGTACACAGTATTCAAGATGAGGTCTGACCAGTGCCGAGTACAGGGGGACGATAACTTCTCTGGTCCTTCTCTGGTCCAGATATTTTCTCAAATATCTGCCATCTAAGGCTGAGATAGAAGCAAACTGATTTCTAAGGAACCATATAGATAATTAAATTCACTTAAAAAAGTAATATTTTTCTTGCAAAGACTTCAAGACCAGTGGCATATTACTTTACAAAGTGAAAGTCAGAAAAGTCAGTACTTTTTTCTCTTGGAAATGTATGAGATATCTATTTTTAAATTCTACATTTATTAAAGGGTTTGTTGAACTGACTCAGAATGTTCTGTGCCTTTTAATATTGAACTACGAATTACACCAATGATGACCTTTGAAAATACTTTTAGGTTCTGAACACAAACTGTTTGGTGGGGATTTTTTTAATACATCTCAGACAGGATTTTATTCCAACTGAATGATAACAAGATATTTTTTGGACTATGTTTTAGTCTCAGTTGATGTCCATCAAATGGACACATTGGTCTATGTATCAAAGCTATTTGCTCCGAGAATCATATTATTGGGTATTTTCCCATTGTGATAGCTTATTCTGCTGGAATTGTTCAATGTGGTGTAATAACATACTAAAATATCATTGGAAAGCACATTCAGCCGAGATGATTTGAATCATAGCTGAGAGCCAATAGTTCCTACCTTGTTGTCAATCTCACTCTTTTTCATTGAATGGATATCTAACCATGCATTTGCAGGGCAAAAGTATAGCCTAGTGCTTAGGCTTCTGGTGAAGACAAAGACCCATGTTGAACTCTATGGTCCAAACCATGCAGAGGATGGAAAGCAAATTGTGTCACTTAAGTTGTAGATGAAAAACTCTTGTCAAGAAAAGCTTTATCCTCACTGAAAATGTTTTTTGGTTTTGTTTTTTTTTTCAGTTTCTACCCTTTTTTTTTTTCCATACATAAATAAATTAATTTCTGACCAGATTTCTTTTTTAAACAATGTAGCGTATGCTGTCTACTGACTTTTTTAAGCCTTTTCCTTTAATACATGCCCCTTATGGTCTTATTTTAAAAGAACACATTAAGAATAGAGATTTCATCCAAAAGTAAAACAAATGGAGGCTGACAGGGCTGATGTGTGGAATATTTCTATATGTCAAAAAGAAATGGGTCTATTTCTTTTTTTGAGTTCACCCTTCTATTTTTGCAGACCAGAAAATTTTTCTTAGCTTTTTAGCAAAGCATTCATTCAAGCTTTAGAATGATAGATATATGGGTCTTTTGGTTAGGTCTGTGATTCTATTTCACATCACAAATTCCTGGAATTCCTTAAAAATAAATTATAAGTTGCTATTGCTGGCAATGTGTTCTAGAGTAGTAGTAATTGATAACAGCTTATCAGAGGTATGAGAAGGTAATATAGATGATATACAAAATATTTCCAGCTATTCAAATAAAGCATTACTCATAACAAGATATAGTTGGCCCCCAGAAGCCCTGGGAAATCCAATTGCATCCCTTGCCAGGAGTTTCCTCTTGCCTTATGTTGTATATATCTATAAAGATATTGCGTACTGTTTTACACTCCCAGGAAAAATTAACTGCCTCAAATGACAAAGATGTGACAGATTAGTAAATATATTCCTATAAAATAATATACAGTTAGGTTCCTTAATTCAACACATAGCAGTTTTAAAATAATTCCTCACTTCTGACTGTGGCAAATATATTTCAGTCTTTTGATGCATTTGTAGCCGCTAACAAACGGACTAAACTTTCCATTCTCCTCTAGAAATTCCTTTTTTTTTTTTTTTTGTGAATCTGGATTGCTTTGTGGAAATAATTCTGATTTGATTGATAGAAAATATCCAATATATTACCTTTAAACAAACAGGTCACTACTATTGCTTGTGAATGCTCTAGCCACTAAGTTGCTAAATATTCTGAGACACTCTTGATTAAGTCCTGCTTTTATTTCTATTAATTTTTAGTTCAAAATATTTGCGTAACATGCTGCAAGATAATATTAGCATGCACATTTAAAAAAAAATATGGAGCATTTAAAGTGTTGCTTTCTGACCAGGTTATCTGCGGTTTTCACTGACAGTTAAAACTAAGACTCAGGCCACAAGTACAAAAAAATCTTGTTAGCAAATAACCTTGTAAATCTTCTGCTTTTTATGTCACATGAACATTCAGGGTATCACCCACATTCCTGAAATTTCAGAGTTAATTTTATTTCTTCATTAATTTTGCATATTCAAATACATACCCTACAACCGTGAATATTATAACGCCAATAGTCATGACAAATGTCTCAGTGATGAGATCTAATCTCCAGATTATGCTAGTGCCTCTGCTTCTAGCTGTTGTGTTATAAGCAGTATATCATACATTTATTTCCTATAGGGCTCAAGAATACGATCTTTGGCTTTGTTTTGGGTATGGGGGGATGTTTGCTTATTTGTTTATCTGATTTTTGTTTGGTTTAATAGTCTGTTCTATTACCATAAAAGTACCCTGGTGCAAGCTTACGGTGACTCCCTTACGGCATGAAACTTAGTGCATAGAAACGTGTGTTCCATAAACACAACTGTTCTGTGTCACTCTGGAATAACTTCTAGCGCTGGATAAAACATACTTCCAATATCACTGTAAAGATGAAGAAACTTTATACTTTTTCTTGGTATAAATTGCGGTTGTAGGTATCTGCACATAGAGTCACACTTCGTAGGAGTTTTACTAAGAGAAAACAAAAAAAAAGGCAGCAAAAGAACGCTTGATAGTTTTCTAGAAATACATAAAAAATATATTAGAGGGAGTCCTATTTCTTATTCATTCTTTCAAGTTTACAAAAGTAATTTATTCAAAAAGCATTATCTCATTAGGGGCTGAATGTTTTCCTGGATTATTTTTCTGCCAGTGTCATGTTTGTGTTGCAGAGAACATGCAAATATATTTTTACAGGATCCTACAGGATAATTGCAAAATTAACTGGCAATCTACTTGAAGTAACTTCGCCTCTCTGGAACAATTTTACATGAAGCATCAAGGAGTATGACATCATCTACAGTTAAGTTCATCAATAAATTAATAAGTTTAAGTTTATGACTGTTTGTGTATCTCCATTGGAAGTCAAAGAACTGAGTCAAAAAATCCTGAATTTCTCATTAACTTCAGGGATTTAGAAGGGGTAGGATACAGAAAACGAAAATGCAGCAACAGAAAAAGTAATTTCAAAGCAAAACTGGAGGAAAGCTCTGTATCTTTACATTCAGTTTGTATTAACACAGCTTCCACATCGCTGCTATAATGTTGAACAGCTTTATATATAATACAATGGTGTGAAACATTAAAACTTTGCATGTGTTATGAGAAGCAATTTACTGCTGATTATTTCTTTCTCCCTCTTTCTAATGGAAATACTTTGCTTCAAATATACTTTTGAATTAATTATGCCAGTATACAAAAAAAATCTTTTAATTTTAGTATCACTTCACAGATTATAAAACCCTAAGATTTTGTTACATTTCAGAAGACAGTGTTTGTTCTTTTTAATCATAATTTCTGTGAGGCTCATCTTCCCAGCTTGCTAAAAAAAGAAATTGGTATACAAAAAACCTCATTCAGGAAGGTTGAAAAAATAATGTATGGAAAGCAACAAAAAAGTCATACATACCTGTTCCTGTTAACACTATATATCTCAATTTAACAAGCTCTTCATGTTCTTCAACTACATATAAACCTCCTAGAGAGGAATATTACTGTTGATTTTTCATATAACTACCTGGTCTTGCAGAACAACACCTAAGGTTCCTGGAGTATCACTTCTGAGTATAAAAGCTCATGTTGCCATTTACTGTCACTGTAAATTCAATGAAATCCTTTCCCCTTCCCCTTTTCCCCTTCCCGTTTTCCCTTTTTTTCCCTTCTCCTTCTCCCTTTCCTTAGATAATGTGAAGCAAGAAATATATTCTAGGTGCAAACTTGAAATGCTTGATTCAAAACTAAGAGATAATTTAACTTCAGCCCTTTAAAAATCTTGTCCTTATAGTCAGACAACACAAATTTCATCTCACTGGACATAGTGTATAACATCACTGAACGACTGGCAATATATACTCAGGCTTGGATACTCAGTGTGTATTAAATATCCAAATATTTTCATTACTTGACCCAGTTATTTGTGTATTGTTTACAGAACTGAAGCATAACTAAAGACATCACAAGATTCTATTAATAAGGAAAAGAATGTTTATTTAGAAAAGCAAGAAAAGCGTATTATAATTGTACCCTTGAAAATGTCTGGACATCTTTAAATTGGAAATACTGAACTAAAGAATCTGTCATTTGAAACTAAGTAGAATCTTGCTTAGAAAACTTCTAACTTAGAAAATGGCTGTTTCCCCTTAGGATCTGAGATTTAATTTGTACTATAAAGTGTGAAGTCTGAATTTTAAAAATCCTCCATATTTTCAAAAATTTGAAGTATCTGCATTTTTAATTTTGTGGTTTTCTTATTCTTTCTTAGAAGAAAGTAATGTTTACTGTAACTATCAGTTGACTGATCTGCTGCATATTTGTCAATAGGGTGATGGAGGAATGGTTTAATAAAGCCAGAAATAGTAAAATCCATTGTGAGTATTTGCACCGAACCTCAGAATACACAGAATCAAACAGTGAAGTAGTGACGGTAAGAACTTCAGTTTTGGTGATGAGGTAAATCTGCTGGCTGTCTTTCAAATTTTTATGCCAGTCCAGATGCTTTTTTGCATAATGACAACATCTTTCATGTGTCAAAATGGGTTTTGATTACAACTAAATAAGTAAGAACATGTTGATAAGATCACCTTTAATGTAAAGTTTGGTCTGAGTTGTCTAAAAACATTTAATAGAATAGGAAAACCTGTTGATAAAGAGAGACATTTCAAGAAAGAAATATTGTAGGACACCATATTTCAGAAAGAAAAATAAGCATTGCTTTCCTTAAGAAAATAATGTAAGTCATCAGTTTGAGAAAAGAGAGGATCGGTTAAAGTGGACAAACAAAATGTTAATAAAGAAACAGAAATTTTATTACTTTTTATTACATTAATAAACACATTACATTTATTATATTATAAATAATTTGTTCAAGGTCATTATATTAAATTAATTGTTGGGGGTTTTATTATGTTTATTTCAGTTGCTGTGAAAACCTTGCTTTATATCTGTTAAAATACCTTCTGTCTGGTTGCAGCTGGTTCTTCATGAGAGCTATCATTTCATGTTTTCAGAGCAAACAAAAGACACATTGATTTGAATAGCACATTGTTATCCACAGAACCTGCTGTCAAAAGATGTGTGTGTGTGAAGGGTATAAGCTTTATTTATATATTCTTATGTATTTTAAGTGTATCATTTCTATATGGTCTTGCCCAATAAGATTAGCATTTTCTTTTTAAATATTTCAGAGTCACTCAATAGCCAAAATACTTTGATATCTATCCCCTAAGATAAACTTAGGGTAAATAGAATATTTTAGTAAGGGCTAACTGAAAGACTAAGAGGGTTTCACATATCACTGCAGTAACAGCAATTTCTATTCCAAAGCTTTATTGGCTAATTTTCTAGATTTTGCAAGAGATTCTGGATCTGGCCTTTGGATGAAGACTTGGATCCCATCTGTACTGAACATACTTTGTTATCACTCCGTCTTACAATAGGGTGTAAACATGATTTCTGAAGAACAGTATAACTATTTAAACCCTTGTCCATTTTTCCCCATTATGTCATTTATTTTAAAAAGAATATTGCTTTTATTTATAGGTAATACTTTCTTTTAAGCTGTATTAGGTATAATAATACTACTCCAGGTAAACTCATGGCAGTTTTGTTACAACTGCAGAAATGTGAAGGGTGCTGATGGTATTTGCATTATCACACACATATATAACAAACTCTTACAAAGCAGAGGCTGCCATTTTCCTGTATATTTACACAGTGTCTGAATGTTTTGCCTCAGTGTGTATTATAATCCACATTTTTATAAATAACTACAAAAATGAAGACATGATACTAGGACTTTGATTAAGTGTTATAAATTTGTCCTTTTGTGATAATGAGAAACTTTGACAATAAACAAATGAAAGTATTCAAGTATTGTAATGGTGCAGTGTAAGAAAGGCCATTTCAGATAATACATATTGGCCTTACAGATCTACCAAAAAATACCTGAACTTTTAATAACGTAATACAAATTTTTACTAAAGTCTCAACTAGATAGTCTGTTTCTGTATGGTCTCTTACTAACAGAGAATTTATCTTAGAAAGTCAGATCATATTCTATATAATGATCGATGTATTGAGTCCCAGAAGAAGTCCCAAGCTTAGTAGGTATGGTATAACATGTTAGACTAGCTTGTTGATCAGTAACTCTCTCCCCATCAAGAGGTCATGATTTATATCTGGTTGCATGAGGGCATATGTGTAAGTGCTATCTACTCTATACAGGCATAAATATATACATACATGCACATGACTTGCCATATATACTTGACGTATTTGTCATCTATTCCATGGTATGTGTTTCACATAGATGCACCCACAAACGTATTTTATGTATACTGAATATAGTTAAAAAGATCATTGAATTCATATTAATCAAAAATTGAGTGGCCTCCTCAGTATGTTTTTAAATTAGTCAATCCTTATTAGATCTCTTCTCACCAGTGATAGGATCCAAGGCCGAATGGCAGGAAGATGTGCCAGGGGAGGTTTAGGTTAGATTTTAGAAAGAGGTTCTGTCACTCAGAGGATGGTGGAACACTGGAACAGGCTCCCCAGGGTGCCAAGCCCGACAATAATCAAGAAGCATTTAGACAATGCTCTCAGACACTCAGTGTGAATGTTGGAGTTGTCCCACACAGAGACAGGAGTTGGACTTGATGATCTTGTAGGCCACTTCCAATCAGTTCATTCTGTGATTATGTGATAGCCTGGTAGGCTATACTGTCTTGGTCACAGAAGCAGAGAAACACACTCGTATATTTTTTCTTTTTTTTTCTGAGGTGTGTTTTTGTGTTTCTAGAATATAAAAAGTACAGCACAAATAATTTATCACAAAAATCAGGTGTCCTCTTTTAGTCCAGTTCCAAAATTATTCCAAGAACTTTAATTTCAGATTTCATGTGAATTTGTTTTTAAATTACATTTTGGACTGAAAAGTCTGAAATGTTCCAGCATTGAAGTTTGTAATTGAAAATTAAGCAATTATTTAACAGTGTTAGGTATATAAACATTAAATCTATTTGTTTGAAAACCAGGAAACAAAAAACCTCAAGTCTTATTGCGTGATTGAAAGGTATGATTTTACACCACTCTTATAATTCAGAGTCCTGATTCATTAGTGTAGGACATAAGACACTGGCAATACTAGAGATCCCATTTAAGGAGGCAGGGATCAGGGAGCTGATTTGTTTTGTTTTATTTTTTTTTTTAATACTGGCAAGGCTGCTTAGCCTAGTTATTTAGATATATTATGATGCTCAATTGAACAAAGAATTCACATAATGTGCAGCAGGTCTCCAGAATATGACTTCGTCACGGTTTTCCTAACGGTTCAGTTCATGTGATCTACAACATCAACACCTCCAGCTGGCCTAGGAGTAAGTGAGGTAAGGAAAGTGTTCATATACAACATTTTTCCATTTTAGTTTCCACAAATATTGATGATTTTCTTTTTCTTTAAAACATACTTTCTCTGAAATTAGCCGTCTTCCCCACCTCAGCTTCATTTCCGGAATGTCTGTGGGTATATACCTATGACTGTGTATATATACATGTACGCTATGCACATATACATAAACTATATACATATAACAGCCAGAAACTGAAACTTCTAAGTGATTAAATTCTGCATTTAATTATCTACTTACAACTCTGTGGAAGACAGAGTTTGGCAAAGCATCAATTGTTCTGCTTCTTTTTCTGTTGGAATGAAAGCAATTACTATCATAACGAATTAAACATTGTAGTTTCTTTCCTTTTGAAGTGTTGTTAAATGTTTCTTCTTCATCTACCAGTGAAATCTTCAACAAGTCTGGTTATGTTGTTGTGTGGTGTTTTCTTTTTTGTTTGTTTGGATTTTTTTTGTTTGTTTTCTTTATATTCCTAAATCTGAATGAGTAACATAAATAACAGGATAAAAGTCGTCTGCTGAGAGAACTTATCTAGAAAAATGGAAATGAAAAAATGCCAGAAATACAAGAGAAAATTCATCAGTAAACTGTGGATAGGACTAAAGCACAATTCTACTCCTTTTAATACTACATCTTGTCATCAATGTTGGAATTAATGATATATATGAATTAAATACAATGAAGTCTAATTATCTTGTCAATGCATCCGAGAGAAATGTGGAAGTAAAATCCTTCAATAATTCCAAGTCTTTCAGGCTACTTTTTGGGGCTCTAGCTACTTCAATATAAAATCTCTAACATTTTAAATTTTTCTCCATTCTCGCTGGGTATCAAAAGTGTTTGCCTTTAATATTTGAACTGTGTGCCCAAGTGATCTACTGCTAATTGTAACCAGTTGCTAAGCTGTCATCCCCAGGAAAGGCAGTCGCTTGAAAAAGCTGGTGAGTTCACAGAGTTTAGGCCAGAATCAGAATCAAAGAACTTTATTAATTGATTTATGACATGCAATTAAACCGTAGTGAACTACACATGCATGATCAATACTAGTAATATAGCTGGTAAATGACGATACCAGGTACTTTCAGAATATTAATAAACAGCCCCTGTAACTCATCCCCAGGAGCACAAACACGTACACACAACCTCCCCTTCCTCCGTATCCCCCAGCTCCCAGGTAGCGCCCTCTGGCCCCGGCCCGTGGGTCTCCAGCACTCGCTCCCTGCGGGGGCGCCACACGGCGTGTGTCTCTGCGCGCGTCTCCGCGGCCGCCCGGTCCCTGTCGGCTGCCGGCTCTGCGCACCACCCGCCCTGGGCAGGGGCGGCCACCGCGGGGGCGCTGCAGGCAGGGGCCGGCCGGGTGCCGCTGCTGCCGGAGCTCCTCAGGGAGTCTCTCCCTCAACTGACAAGTCTTCGTCCTGCCTTTACACCTCTTTTCAGGCTGGCTCCCTTTGTATTTCTATTTCTGATCCTGTGCCCACAATGCACACACGTCGCACTGATACTCACGGCCCTGCCCTAACAACCAGGGCTATTGGGTCTACATCAAGTGTGGTTCATGCAAGCACCCCACAAAGACCTTTATGTTACAGCTGTGAATGGTAAAAAAATAGTATCAAGATAATACAGGTAGCATTTTTTTCATTCTGTTCATTTCACCTTTTATTATTGGATTCAAGAAAGTCACTTGAGTGAAGAATAGATGGGGAGGTGGTAAAAAGAGACAGAGATTATAACATAGAGGGAGAGTAGTAGAAAATTTAGAGTATTTTAAGATTTCGCTGCTTAAATACAAGACAGTTATCCTAGAATTCCCAATAGTCAAAGAGATACGCAGCCACCTCTGCAGGCAAACTGATCTAGTCTGTTCTAGACATTTTAGTATGGTTAGACCAGGATGAATTTTCTTGTGTAAGTGACTATTTCTGGTCCATGGATTTGAAAGGAACTTAAATTGATAAATGAGGGTTTACACAATATTTTTTTAGACCTCTAAATTTATATGAGACCTAAAATCTACCCATGCAGTCTTTATTCCCTATGAGTAGACATCAAAGCAGAAGTCCTTGTAATGCCTGCATCACAGCACAGTTTCTCATTGAATCCTGGAAAGTATTTCCAGAAGAAGACACAGTTAACTCTATCTCTATACTGGTCCAATGAAATAGTAATGAAAATGAGCCTCCAGCTACACACAAATTCCCATACACCTCATTCTTGCTGTGATGGATTTTTAATCCTTATCAAAAGAAAACTGTTCGGCAAATCAGGTTAAAGAGAAGAAAAAAATGATTGTGATTATGAACCATTTCTGTGCTACAGTTTTTAAAGTGTTTGATATAATAGGATCCTGTTCCACATGTGCGTATTCTGCTAAAAGAATATTAACTAAAAAATCATTATTATTCCGGCCTGTCAGTATAACATATTGACACCATTTCTCAAGACACACACTTAGAAAGTGGCATGAAAATTTGTTGATGGAAGAGTGACCATCATTGTTTTTTTAGTTCTCATCCCACTGGAAGACCACAGCACCTTACCAGCACAAAAAGGAAGGAAAATTTTCATGTAACACTGTGTTCACTGGGGACAGGAATTACCAGGGCAATTAGTATAAGGAGACTGATGAAACTGGTGGTTTCATCACAGTATCACAGTATCACAGTATCATAAGGTTGGAAAGGACCTCTGAGATCATCAAGTCCAACCTATAACCTAACACTAACACCAACCATCATCTAGACCATGGCACTCAGTGCCTCATCCAGTCTCCCTTTAAACACCTCCAGGGTAGGTGACTCCACCACCTTCCTGGGCAGCCCATTCCAATGGCCAATCACCCTTTCAGTGAAGAATTTTTTCCTCACATCAAGTCTAAACTTTCCCTGACGAAGCTTAAGTCCATGCCCTCTGGTTCTGCCACTGGTCACCTGAGAGAAGAGACCAACCCCTGCCCGACTACAACCTCCTTTTAGGTAGTTGTAGAGAGCAATGAGGTCTCCCCTGAGCCTCCTCTTCTCCAGGCTAAACAGCCCCAATTCCCTCAGTCGCTCCTCATAGGGCTTGTGCTCCAGCCCCCTCACCATCTTCGTTGCCCTCCTCTGAACACATTCCAGTATCCTAACATCTTTCCCATACTGAGGGGCCCAGAACTGGACACAATATTCAAGGTGAGGCCTGACCAGTGCCGAGTACAGGGGGACAATAACTTCTCTGGTCCTGCTTACTACACTATTCCTGATGCAGGCCAGGATTCCATTAGCCTTCTTGGCCACCTGGGCACACTGCTGGCTCATCCTCAGGCAGATGCTCTTGTTTGATTCTGTCTTTTCAACTCAGCACCCATAGTAGTCCTTTATAAACACATGCTGGTGCAAGTTTTGGTAAGAACTACTTGAATATAAATGATAATAAACAGTCAAATCCTGTTGGCCTCGATTTGTTCACACAGGTAGAAACTTACTTTGCTAAAATCACCATATACCTTACTCAAAATGAGTAACTGATGCTAAGAGAGAGAGAAAGATAAATACTATTTCTTACACAAACGACACAAAAGGCTTCTATAGAGACAGAACTCTCTCAGGAGTAAATTGTCCTCTAGCAGAGTGGTTTGTCTCCCTCTACAATGATTATTCTTTACTGCTGTTTACCAGCTTGTTCAGAAAAACCTATAATGATGTGTAATCCAGAACATTCCTAGACAATTAATTGCACAGCTCACTTTTTCTTTTTTTTTTATATTTCTTTTCGTAACATTGCAAATTTTTTACATGTCTAAATTAAATCACTTCAGATGCAATTTAACCCCATTATTTTTAGTCTTATTCCCAACTGAGATCTGGAGAACATATTTTTCCATTCTTATTTTTCTTACTTGCAGTAATATTTTGCATATTTGAAGATTATTGTTGCATTCTCCTTCTGTATACTCTTCTTCAGACTAAACAGTCACAGTTCTTCCTGTCTTTCTTCATAATCATGATTTTTAGATCATTGTTCTTGTCAATCCTCTCTGGGTTTCCTCCAGCTGGGCAGCATCTTTCTTGAAACATGGCACCCTAAACTAATGTGGTCTTCTCCAGTTGAAGGTGCTGCTTAGATACTTTTAGCCAGTCTTTCACCTGCTTTTAATAAGGAGAGTTGAACTGGATTTGGAAGAAAAGAAATGTGGCTGCGTTTTTTTTGGTTGTTTGTTATTGTTCTTTTTCTGACAAAGAATGTCATGTTATAATAGCTGTCAGATGTCAGAAAACATTAAGAGTGATGTTATGTATCCTTTAAAATGCATCAGCTGTCCTCATACCAGTGTCAGTATGGGCTCTGAAAAGGATCAGGGCCTCTATACCACAACTTACTTCAAAGCTTACTGCTTATTGTAGTGACAGCTGATGGTAAAACAAACTTATTCATTGAGACTTCATGTAACAAGGGTAAGATCACTGCGAGTAATTCTCATTTATCTCAGTGATCTGGCACTGGGATCAGGCACTTGGTCAATGCCAGCTGCCTAAGTTAATTTTCTACAGACCATGGCTTCTCGTATTTGTGCATCTCTAAACTTTCCAGTAGCTTCTTTTTGCCTATGAAGAGCGGAAGACTTGCTCTCCTTCACAGGTATTTCAAGATATTCTTATTGCAATATGTATTGCTCACTGCACTTCTTTCTTACACCGCAGGTCAGAATTTAATATACTAGGACTTGAAAGCTAACTGGGGATAAGTTAGATCCCAAATATCTGTGATGAATTTTAAAACGAGGATTAATGTTTTTTAAATGGTTTCTCTTAATGACCTTAGATTCTTATAACATTTATTATGCTAAATATAGAATTGCCTCAGGATCTGATAACTACATATTTCAGAATCTTCTTGCACATATTAGAACAGAACTTTGTATTGGTGATGATTGCATTTACTATTTGGAAATAATATTTATTATTATTACAGTTGAAAGCTGATTTGACAAGTGACAATGGGAAACTACCTGTATTCCAAACAGGCTGCCACACTTCATAGTTCCTACAATTTCAGCAGAGATTCTGAGGCATAGGCTTATCTCTTCCAATTAACTGAAACTAGAGCAGACCGAAAGATAAAAAAATAGCCATGAATGCCTACTCAAAATTGTAAATAAAACTATCTTCTTCTTCAGTTATAACCATATGTATTTCCTTTTCTGACTATTATCATACAGCAGATTGTTCACTCAGGGAATTAATTTAAATGAAGTATATTCATGCACATTTGTAAACACAATTATTTGAGCCAAAACAAAAAAAGTTGAGCTGATTCAGTTCTGGAATGTAATACACTACATGCCTCATGCATTCAATCAGAGATAACCAATGACATTCAAATTTCAGATATTGATTATTCTCAATGGCTTCTTCCTAAACAGTTTAAAAATAAGAGGTCTAAGAGATTATGGTGAAAACAGAAATTCAACTAGCAAAAAAATATAAGACAATTATGATGATAAAGTAATATAGAAGATGAACATAGAGAAGAAATTATGTGGAAAGCTTACAAAATAGGGAAAGCAGAAAACATTTAAGATTAAGCATAGATTTAGAAGTTGGGAAAAGAATGGTTGGAATTGATTTATGAAGCATGGAACTATATGAATTTGTTTAAAAGGCGGAATCAGTAATTAAATAAATGTTCTGTTGTTTCACTGAGGGAATTTGTATATCATAAACACTTCTGATACCAGAACAATAAAATAGCTACAGGTAAATACTGTGGATATAATAGCATTTTGAAGCAAAAAAGGCTATTCAGGTTGGGGTGTAAAGTATTAATTTTGTGGTCTGCATAACAATTTTCTCCAGGACCACAAATATTTGGCAGCAATCAAGGATTAATTTTGTTGCTATCACTGTTACATGTGATATATCACTGTAAGATCCATATAGATCACATGAAACAGCAGCATATTTTTTTTCTTTAGTCTGCTTAGTAGTATGACATTAAAAAAAAATGGCTAGAGGCCCAGGCGTCCTGGGAAGTCACTGTGGCAGGCATTGTTCATTAATCCCAATATCAGATTAAAGTAGGTGGATATAAATTACTGGTGGAATGAAATGGAACAGGGTCTGGATAAGAAAAGAAGAAAACAGACAATAAATACTAATAAACCGAAGACTGTCAGTGCTACCTGTAAAAGTAAGTCAAGAACTAGGATTCTCTGCTGTATTAAGATCGGCTTGAACTCATATTTTAAGATAAATAGAATTATTTCAGAATTTGGTGTCTGCATTTTCTTCAAAAGTATATTCATTACAGTTTTTAACATTTCACCATATCCAGGAATGACAAAGTCTAAATTGTGGCCTAAAATAAAAAAATACTTTAATATGTAATCATGTGTCTTTGGCAGCTACAGCATACAAAACAGTGGGTTTCATAAGATTTGAGATAAAATTATGAAAAGCACTAAGTCCAGAAAAGAAAAATTAAGTTATTTTTTAAGTTAAGGAAGGGAGTAAATTTTGGCAACTGGCTAACAGCTCTGCGTTTTGCCAAGGTCAGTATACACATTCACATAGATAAGCTATAAAGCTAGAAGCAAATTTCCTTTGCTGAACTTCAGTCTTTCAGGACAGTAGAAAAGCGTGTTTTAGTCTTTCAGAACAGTAGAAAAGCTGTGCTTGATACAGGCAAACTTGAGAGACTAAAAGTGTCTGATATGTTGTGTTTCATTTCCCCGCTTTCAAAACACTGTCCTCTGAATACTTATAAAATTTTGTGTCTGCTTTCCCAACAGACCTGAAATACCAACATGTTGTCCAAGCTCTAGCTTAATCAATATCTATTTAATTTCCAGTTTTCTAGCCCAAAATGTCTGTTATTATCCACTAGCTTAGAAGGAACATAGGATTTACCTCCTTTTATTCCCTGTGCTGTTTGAGGAGATAACTTCGACTGATGTTACCATTCTCCACCCTAGACCTTTTTCTGGAAGTGAATAGGACAAGGAAGAAAGATCGAGTAGAAGGTAATCACTGATCCCCTGAACTCTAATTTACAGGGACATTTGAAGTTCTTTTAAAATATGTATTAGATTTTGGTTACAGTTACTATCAGTCACAGAAGGTGTACTCTTCAAATGAATTGTAAGAAGTCTTAAGGTACATGAAATGTCTAAGCATGATAATACACTACATAGGATGCTGTTAGTGATTTGCAAAGCCAAACATTATGTTTTCTTCCATCAAAGCTTTCTTTAATACAGTTAATGGATGATAATTCATAGTAAAACATAAGATAAGCATACTAAAATGTGAAAATGAGGACAGGTGGTTGTTTCAGGTGTAATATTTTCAAAGAGTTCATGCAATGCCCTCTGGTCTTTCTTTTAGAGATTAAGACCCTCATTTCAGGAGCAAATTGAGATATTGCGTAATTTTATATAACAGTTTTGTTTATTCATTTTTTCATTCAGGTGTTGATAAAACAAATGTTTTTGCTCTATTCCCAGAATGAAGTGACTGTGTTCATCATAGCCTTCAAAATAATGAAATTTTTATTTTTGCTATCACAACATCAAATTTGATGTTACATGAGTTTCCTATAAAGAGATTTGAAGGGAAAAATTATTCAGAATGTTTACATCTTGATTTTTTTAATTTCATGATTTCTAAGTCAACTTCACAACTTTCTGAAAATTGATTTTTTAATAGTTGGGGTACAACGCTTTTCTTTGCTGCTTTTACTGACAGTATGAAAAGAGTGAATGGAGAACACTAGCAAGGATTTTCCAGACTGTTAAATATATACATCATGTTGAATCACTCTCAGAGCACAATTTGGCTGTGTTCTTTTTTTTTTATATCTGTTTTTCTGATATTCACATGAACAATCTGTTTCTGATAAAAGTGATTACTTTTATCTCACTCTTAGCTGGACATAAACGTCACCATACCATAAGCATAACATTTCAGGACCATAAATAAATCTTGTTTGTTCACTTTGAAAATGCCATTCATTATAGCATGTAAGATTTAATCTTTAAGCTTTGGACTGAGATATTTTTTTTATGATCTGATAGGGCAAAATGCTATTTGATCAGCAGCTCCCTTTCTTTGACAGTCAAATCAAAACTAACTAATCAGACTCCTGTTCTTGTCTCATTTTCTCTGTTTCCACTCTATCTGCCAGTACTTTTAATAAAAACAGCAAAAGTAATTATAATAACCCGAAACTGAAACAAAAAAACCAACCTAGCAGGTATTTATTTGCTGCAGTTACCAATTTACCAAATGCATCTAAGCAACCAGATGGCTTTTCAAGGCAACTTCAGAAAGGATCTGTGGTTTACTTACATTTAAAACTGTTACTTTACTGATGCAAGATACTGTGGTTTGACTGTGAATTGACTTTACAGCTAACTTTTTGGGATAAATCAGGGAAGTAAAGTAATTAACTGTGGTCAGAAGTAACTCACTGTCTCTAATTTTCCCCTTACTCACATAAGTTTTATGGGAATATAGTTGTTTCCCTGAAGATTCTTTTCTCTGATTTCGTGGTTACTGTGGGGAACATCCTGCTACTTTTAGCAGTGTGAGGTACAAGGTCAGATTCCCATGACATTACTGGCTCTATCACCCAACCACAAAGTTTTTGCAAGTCTTTTCAGCAAGTTCAACTTGTGTCTTTTTTTTTTATTTTAAAGTGAATTCTCATATAGGCTAAGTGCCTATGAGATAGAGATACAAATAAAACTAGAGAAAGACTCGTAGATCTTCACTCTCACAAGGCTAAGGCATTAATTGTAAATTACTGAGCATAATTCCAGAAGACTCTGCAGTGAAGCTAGGATGTCCTGCCCCTCCACAAAAAAAATCAAAACCCAAACCAAAAAAAAAAACAACCAGTAACCAAAATCCTCAACAATTACTCTAGTATGAAAGTCATGGGAGAGGCAAGAAATCTGTTTTCCAGAGAAGAGAGTTTAAGTGTGCATTAACACAGAGGTACAGAAATGCCATGTCTAAATGATAGGTTTCCATGAATGAGAGTGTGATTCTTCTCCTCTAGAGGAAAACAGGAAGATGGATGATGCTACATACAAGTGAAGCACCTCATTCCCCTCCACAAGATTGCAAATACCGTGTTCACACACCACAGAAAAAACAATAGAAAGTCACATAGTAGAAGCTGGGAATTATAAAGAACAAGACCCAGGATGATAGCAAAGGATTAACTCAAATCATAATGAAGAGGTTAAAGTGAAATACCTCACTCCTAAGGAAACACACTGCTAAATCTCCTGACAGAACAGTTCAGTTGAGAGGATACTTCAGAACTTCTCTCTCCCAGACCTCTTCTTTCACAGCCTCTTTCTGCAGTAAAAGAGCGTTGAGTCCACTGTAGATGTTGTCATAACTATTTTTAACTTTTTGCCATGTAGTTTCTATCTGAAGCAATAACTATCATTATAGATTTATTTTTTAAAGTAGGCTCTACCTTTATGCATTCTTTCCTTTTGAGTGAATCTATCTTGGTTTAATAGTTGGTTTTTTTTATCTTTGACCACATTTTTTCTGTTCCTTTAATATAATTAACATTATTCTTGGCTTCCATTTTTAACTCACAACATATCTGTTATATATTCCTCAAAGAATGTTAAAATGTGCCAAATACATTATCAGGGAATATGGACTAAATTATATTTTCATTTTTGTCGACTTAATTTAGTCTCTTATGATCCTTCTATCAATAAGTCTCACAATATTTCTTTTTCACCCATTCCAATAACTTTTAAACCATGACCTTGATTGATCTCTAAGGCTGAGTGTTTTAAGAAGAGGGAGATATGCCAAAATATTGTAGTTCAGGATGCATGTCCCAAAGAGTGTATTTTAAATCTATAATTTTCAGATCATTCTTTCCCCAAATCACATGGAAAATATAAGGTTGGTCTCTGTCTTTGTTTAGAATTTCTTAACAATACTTAATCTTTTTTTATTCTTTCACTTGGAAAGTGTTTGTATTGCCCTACTGGATCTATAAATTCATAGACAATACTTTATGAGTAATATCACTGTATTTAGTCAAATCAGTTTTCGTTACTTCAATAGCTGGGGTTTGCACCTCTGTCACCCTCTCAGCCACACTGCTAATAACTTAATTGGACCTGTACATCATGCCACTGATTGCAACCCAGTAGTTTATCCAGTTTCAGATTTACCTCACTGTCCATTTGTATAGTCCATACATAGTCAGTTTATATATGAGGATAGAGCAGTGTTAAAAACTTTACAGAAGTCTACATAAGCAATACCCACAGCTGTTACCTCTTCTACCAGGCCAGTCATCTCATTTTTGAAAACACTCAGGCTGGTAAAACATAATTTTTTCCTTCATAAATCTATGCTGACCGTTTCCTACGTTTACTTCCTTGTACAAAAAAAAGAATGAAAAACCAAAGAAAAGTGATCTTGGCAGAGTACTTGGGAGGTAATTTTTTTTCTTTGGTACTGTCCTGTTTTGAAACATGGATTATTAAAAAATGTCTTAAAAGAAATATGTTAAGCTCTTTTTGCAGTAAACCAAGGGTAATTTCTGTCAGGTGTTCTAAAATTATCTGTATTGAGATAGCGAGTGATTTTCTGCAGAAAGCATGGATGTTAGTTCTATTTCTCCCTATTCTGCAGTAAGTGGTTTATAGCGATGACTCATGAGTACTTCTATGTTGTCCAGACATATAATAGGGAATATTCTTATGGCAACATGCGATGGGTCTGGTCCTTGTTATCTTTGTTTACCAAACAGCACGTGCTGAGATTCCCTTAGAAGAATCTTTTGTAAATGAGGAATGATCTGCTCCAGACAAGCCCCTTGGGTTGTTCTCAGTTCAGTTTGTGAAGTTTCTCCAGCTTCCTGGAACACTCCATGTGTTACCCGTTACACTTCTGAAAAACCTAGACGCCCATAGCAAATAACAAAATAATATAGAATTTAAAATGAAGAGCATGCTGCCATACTGTTGGAAGTACAAAGACATGGATACTTGAGAATAAATGAAGACACCAGCTGAAGCCCAGCTCCATTAAGACAGACTGCGGAGATCACGGAGAAACACTCACAAATCACATTACACTACTTGGATGTTGCTGAGTAAAGGTGTGCTCTGAAAGGAAGTGTAGTGAGAGATTGTCTCTCAAAATCATAATTTAACCTGGTTTATGAAAGTCTTAAGAATGTTATTTACTGTTTTAAAAACATTTCATGAAAGAAAAAACTAGCAGCAATATTAGGGATTTCTCTTTAGTTGCTTTGGAGGATAATTATCATTAATAAAAATGAAAATTCAAAACCAGGATGTAGAGGCATTCATTCTCTTTTAACCATTCTGCTGGCAAACCACATGGCTGCATTTAAAAGTCTAATCTGCGTAGTGAAGTATTTTGGTAATAGTAACTGAGATTCCAAAAAATCAGATTGACTGTTGGGCTGTGCGAAGCAACTGAGATCTATATAGAAAATTATCATCAAAAAGCCTCTAGGAATAGAATTTTAAATGTACTCACGGAGAATTTTGTCTTATGCCTAGTGTTCTTGCTTTTCCAGACATGAAATCTCCAAATGAAATATGGGAGCATGCACCATGCAGTACTTGCATAGTAGCTTTGATGAATCTGGAACACATTATTGGGCATGTTCAAATAAGTTGTGTAACACGTGCAGGAAACTATACATGTACAGTGCTCATTTGTCTGGGAATTTGTTAAAAAAAGACAATTCCTGCTTTCAAACCTGAAGAAAGTTATAGTCATGTTAAGGAAACCAAGGCATATGGCAACCATGATTTTCTTGTTGTCCTTGAAAATACCATCACAACTCTCTTTCTAAAACAGAGACAGTAGATATTCATCAGTCATGGAATGGCATCTGTTTTAGGAATAATGAGGCTACAGTTCAAAGGTTTTGTGCCACTTTGATAGCATACGCGTTCACTCACTTCCTTTTTTCCCTGGTTTCATCCTCTTTCTGCTTTTTGTCTCTTAGAGACTTTGAAACATTGTGATGATGCTGAAAGGACTCACTAGAGGGTTAAACACTTTTGGAAATTAATATATCTTGCTAGTTTTGGCATCCAAGAATATTGAATGAGATACAATATACCATGTTTCAGTAGCTGTCCTGAATGCTCTGTATGGACTTTTTCCAAGCTTATTTTCACTTCGTACTGAATAAAGATTTACATTCATATTTTAGGAGTTATCGTTAAGATAATCTGGACTAGTACAGCAAAGGATGCAGGAATTCTTACTTTTCTTTCTTAGCAGCACACAAACTTGAGTGGACACAGCCCTGAGCAAAATGAATTGATCAAACCTTCTTTGAGCAGGGGTTTGGATTAGATGGTTTCCAAGGTTCCTTCCTGTCTGGATTAATCCATGATTCTGTGATCTTCAAAATGAACTGAGTTAGGAACTGTAAGGAAACTGGACATGATCCTTGCACTAGGAAAACAGCAAATACAAATGATATAAGTGCAAACATTGAAAGACTTTATCCCTTTCCATTGAAGAAAAGTATGCTTTTTCAAAGAAATATATATAGAATACACACTGATAAGACTAAGTGACAAAATACATTTGTAACAGGAGATGTATATGATAACAGAAAACTCTAAATTTGAGACTTGTAACTGCAGACAAAATTCAATCCAGAGAACAATGCAAAAAGTAATTGCATGTACAGTTTTCAGGAAACAAGGAAAGTGTAGTATATTTAATAGTAAAAACTTAAAAATCATCCTGGGTCTTTTTTTTTTTTCTCTAAGCAATCCTATTGAATTCAATGATGCCATCTACAGATTAATCAATTAAGGAGCATGAGTGAATATTTTATAATATGGTCTTCAAATACTGATTATCTGGATGGAACAATATTTTTACTAAAAGAAAGAACCGCATTATTAAAGTAAGAATCACGTTAAAATTATGTTCTCAGGAAACATGTGCAGTCGCATTTGACTGATGTTTTCCAGAGAGTTGACTTATTTAAAATGGTTTCTAATTATTAAAATTTGGTTTATTTATGTCAAAAATATTTTTGTAGTAGCTGAAAATGAAGAAAGAAAACTTCTGTATTTTAAAATTAAAAAAAAATTATTTACTTGAATAAAGCATGTCATTTAAAAACCTGCCTAAACTCAGTTATGAAAGTAAACAAGGAGATATGTTTCTTGCAGAATTTTTCAGGTGGTGAAAAAGTATTTAAAACAGTCTTAATGGTAAGCCATCAGTAAGGTATCCTATGACCATATTTACCCTGCAAGAGAAACTGAGAAAGCTTCTTCCAAGGCTACAAGAGAGTCCTGAGAGCAGAGGGAGTGCAGGAAGAAGCAACATGCCTGCCTGGACTGGAGCCCAGTACCCAGCTGAGTCTTCCCTCTGACTTGCAAGTTCTGGCTCTGATCCATAGGTACGTAGATGTATCATTGTCTAACTAAATCTGATAAAGACTTACAGCCCAACTTGTGTGACATCACACCTGCTTTAGTTTCTGCTCTTTCTGGCAGCACATCATCACTTTGTTGGTTTTGCTGATAGATTTTACGAAATGGATTATTCTCTTTATTTTTTTCTGTTTGTATGTCAATATAAGTTGTACACTCCTTGCATAATGCTCACAATAAAACACTGAATATATTTATAGCAAAATTTCGACAGGTAAATATTCAATAATTCTGAATGTGAGTTAGAATATGTTAGAATACTTCGCAATTTTCACTTCTAATTTTGATATCTTCTGAAGGAAAATGAAACGATCGTATTAAGATTATACAACATTGTTAATATAATAGTTATAAGTGCACCAATAATGTAATTCACTCAGCATGGTATACTAACTGAAAGTTAGTAATTTACGCCTATCCTGTCGAGTCAATGGAGATAAATGGGCCTCTGAGGAGCCTGATTCACTACTTCATAAGAAAGGTACCTATGAAAGGTACCTATCATCTGCAAGTTTGCAGACGATACAAGCTGGGAGGAAGGGTTGATCTGTTAGAGGGTAGGATGGCCCTACAGAGGGACCTGGACAGACTGGAGGGATGGGCTGATTCTAATGGGATGACGTTTAATAAGTCCAAATGTTGGGTACTTCATTTTGGACACAACAATCCCATGCAGAGCTAAAGATTGGGGACAGAGTGGCTGGAGAGTAGTCAGGCAGAAAAGGACCTGGGAGTGCTGGTTGACAGGAAGCTCAGCATGAGCCAGCAGTGTGCCCAGGTGGCCAAGAAGGCCAATGGCATTCTAACCTGCATCAGGAATAGTGAAGTGAGTAGGACCAGAGAAGTTATCGTCCCCCTGTACTCGACACTGGTCAGGCCTCATCTTGAATATTGTGTACAGTTCTGGGCCCCCCAGTTTGGGAAAGATGTCAGGATACTGGAATGTGTTCAGAGGAGGGCAACAAAGATGGTGAAAGGGCTAGAGCACAAGCCCTATGAGGAGCAACTGAGGGAGTTGGGGTTGTTTAGTCCGAAGAAGAGGAGGCTTAGGGGAGACCTCATTGCTCTCTACAACTACCTAAAAGGTGGTTGTAGTCGGGCAGGTGTTGGTCTCTTCTCTTGGGTGACCAGTGACAGAACTAGAGGGCATGGACTCAAGCTTCGTCAGGGAAAGTTTAGGCTTGATGTGAGGAAAAAGTTCTTCACTGAAGGGGTGATTGGCCATTGGAATGGGCTGCCCAGGGAGGTGGTGGAGTCGCCGACCCTGGAGGTGTTTAAGGAGAGACTGGATGAGGCACTGAGTGCCATGGTTTAGATGATGGTTGGTGTTAGTGTTGGTGTTAGTGTTGGGTTATAGGTTGGACTTGATGATCTCAGAGGTCCTTTCCAACCTTATTATACTGTGATACTGTGTGATATGAAAAGTGCGATGAATCAGTCTTTGGATGTGCTTATTTCTTTCCCAGTATCTCAGTTGATGTGGTTTTGGTGGTGTTTTTTGGAGTTTTTTAATATTATAAAATATGTCTATACAGTAGGCTCTGGATCCTGACATGTGGCACCCCTGACTCCATGTTCAGATGAGGGCTAACACTGTATCATTCTCTGGTTTCTAAGCAAAGGAAACAGGAACACACAAAGCAGCTATGGTTCACCAGGATTTTCAGAAATACTGAAATGCCTCAATCTTCTGTAGAAAAGCTTTAATAGATACCAACTGCAAATACTGGTTGGAAAATTCTACCAGTTGCAATCATCAGAAAAAGTAGTTTTCCTGGGCAAGAGATTGTTCTTCACAGATTTGCTTATCATGCCATTTTTTTTTTCCTTGTCATGCACTCCTGGTCATTTACTTATGAAATATAGGGCGACATGGCCACTGGACTGACTCAGAATGACTATTCTTACATTCAATAAATTTATTGCCTTAGAGATTCAAAATAATTTCATGTCAATGTGTTTACAATGTACACATGTAATTTTGTCAACTGTTCTAGAAAAGGAAGATATAAGCGTATCTCCACATCTAAAGCATTATATTTTGTCTAAGTGGCATGAGATGAGAACATTCAATCTGGAGACAATTAGAAAGAACACTGAAGTAATTACATCCATCATTTTATCCACTTTTTTTTCCTGTTTTTCATGATACAATTTGTTTATATAAACATAATCATCTTAGTGGCTGATGAAGAAAAAATAAATAAACAAGGATGTGCTCTGTGGTTTATACATAACTTGTCAAGTTGGAAGGATGGAAGTGTATTTCTTCTTTCATTCAAAGGAAAGCAGCTGATACAGGATACATTTCTTTATTTTTCATGTGGCATTATACTTCTCCTTAACTGTGGGTGGTGAGTTGCACTGTGGTGTAGAACTGCCTCATACAGGAAATAAATATGTGAGATAATTGTGCAAAGAAGGAAAAATTACTGGGGGAGGAAATTAAGAAGAAAAAGAGTTTCCTTAACATCTGTTTTTCACATTACGAAGGACCAAACTCAATTATGTGTCAGGCATCAAAGATCACGGTAATCTCCTATAATTACGAAAATTTGAAAATCTTCTTTTCATGATTTCTTAATCTCTCTTTTAAACTTCAAGGTGGGTCTCTGTTTAAAATAGATTGTTCAAAGATCTGTTATTTTTAGGAACATAGTATACATCAAATATGTTCGTGAGGCTTATAATGCATAGGTAGAGTACTACAGAACCGGAAATATTTGTGTTTATTCTCTACAGTTATTTTAACATATAAGTGCCCTAACAGAAATACCCCTAGAACTGACAAATAGAAGGGTGAAAAAAAAAAAGTAAAATCTATAATTTTCTCAGCAATGAAAGAAAAAAGAAACATTGTTGCTTAATTACCTTTAACACTAAAAAACCTCAGGAAACCCCAGAAAAAAAAAAATACTGGGAAAAAAAACCAACCTTGCCTAATGCTTAGATTTGAGTGCATCCAATCTGGAAACACAGCAATCCAGATTTTTTGTTGCTGTTGTTGTTTTCACTAAGGAATCAAGTCAGCAAACCTCAGAGAACAATATCTTAATACTGCCTACAATGCAGAGCAGAAATCTCCCATTTGAACCCAAAGCAAAGCATCAGGAGAAAGAATCATAAAATATTGCAGGAGATGGAATGCATCTTTTTATTGACAAATGCATATTTTATCTTTCATGCAGTTCATATAAATGGATTCTCTATAGAAGATAGATTCAGGTTTCACTATGAATCAGAGCAGAAATGATTACAGTTTCTCATTCTTGTTGCGGTAACACATAGGTGTGGCAAACAACTAAACAGAGAAAGTTTTTAAAAACATGTAGAAAATGACAGAACAAAAACCAAGGGGACTCAATTTTCCTCATGGTGTTGAACTATTTTTCCAATTTAGTTCTCTGTGTTAAGGTGTTTTAAGGGTTGTTTTTCAAGGGTGACGCTAAAAATTTCTCATCTCCTTTAACAAGACAGCCAGGTAAATGTCAGGTCTGTTGCAAAATTGAATTTTCTCAACAGCGACTAATATTGTCTACTCTATTTACAGTGTGGAAAGGGTTAATATGCTGCTTTTAAAGACATTGCCTGTATTTTTAAAAGTAAGAGAAAAATAATCTGTGAAGCATAAAATACTGAAAGAATATATTAAGTGCTTTATCCTTCAATTTTGCTGATGGAACAGTTTTCATATATAATCCTCATGATGGTAACCAGTGTTATTAGAAAATCTAATTAGCTATTAAGGACTACATTTGGAAATAAATTATTCACTCAAGTAGAAATATTTGTAAACAATGTGTTATTGATTTCTTGCATGAAACCTTATGATTTTCTAGGGTGATTATTGAAAAAAAATATGGTTTGTGGGAGATGAAGTATAGTATAAGAAAAGATACCTCATTGGTGAAATATCCATCTTTGTCTAGAAAATCACTAGTTTCATTTATTATAAAAAATGAATCCTCTATGATTAAAGCAGAGATAGATGAGAAAGGTGCATTTACGGAAAGCATTGTTGCAATCTATACTGCTGCTACTGTTCCTTATTTGTGTCCAAGGGATGCATTCTCTTCATGATCTCCAGCTGCTGTTGTAGAGAAAATGTGCCTTAATTTGTACTTTTTTATTGCTCTGACTAACAAAAATCACTTACATCTAAACAAATAGTTAAAAAGTATGAATTCTTAAACAAAGCAGAACTGTACAAATAATCTCATTATTCAATCCAAATTTGAATTCTTAAATATCAGAGGATCATCCGTATGTTCATAATGTTAGAATCTAACTTGGAAATGTACTCTTACTCAGATTCCAAAGGACAACATTGCATGCCTTGTAGCAACTGCAAGTTATGATACTTTATGATTAAGTCCTAAAAATATTTTCAAAGGTAAAAACAACAAAAAGAGTAATTATAACTAATCTAGCTATAGATTAACTTAATACGTTTTGGTTGGGGTGTTGGGTTGTTGGTTTTTTTATCATTTGGTTAGGTTTTATTTCCTCACTCTGATCTCAGGAAGAAAGGTCTGATCGTGTATCCAAGCAATGACAATACTTTGGGTTGATCCACAGCAGTAGAGTTTGAAATTTACTATTGAATGTAAAGGAAAATAGAAACAATATCTTTCCAAGCTTAAAAAAAATCTATAGAAATGTAAAATATACTAACTAAATAAAAAGTTAGGAAAAAATATATTTAAAAGCATTATATGTTTATTAATCTGAAGTGTAATAAAATATTTAATGATTTTTTTATGACAATATGCTTAATTTTTCATTGTAACTACTGTCTCTAATCTTAGTGTTGTGAAAAGTTAGTCATCATCTTTTCAAGGTATTTAATTTAAGCTTTGCTTTGATTTCACTACTTACTTGATGTTTTGTAGCCTTCATCTGTAGAAAAAATGGGAATATCCAGCAATGTGTAAAGAATATGAAAAAACATGAAATAAAAAAATTATAATGACACTGTATATTGGCAATAGTATAAACTAAATATCATGACCTGAAATAGCAAAAGCTGAAATTCCTGATTTTTTACTCTCAGGGAGAAAGCCCAACTATAGTTATATGTCACCAAAAAATAACAACCCTTAATGTAGCTGGGCAATGACTACTGAGAATGGAGTTACATTTCTATCCATTCCACTCACTCTTCCTACCTGCTTGTACCCTTTTGTCTTCTGCTAATTCCTGTATAACTACACAGGAAGTTCTAGCAAGGGTGTGTTGCTTGTGCTGATGCTGATGTGTTATTTTTGCAAGTATAACATAGTACAAATTGAGACTTATGCCTAGGTATAATATGCAAATTGATTAGGAATAAAATATATATTTATGCTTGACATATATGCTTCTGCATAGCTATTTGCTTAAATTGATCTCTATTAATTAAAATAGATTCTTTTTCCCTCTCTCATTTGTGTCTCACAAGATCAACACAGATATGAAAAAGGTACATCTTCTTGTTTGTCAAATGAGCTACTAATTTCTAGTTACCTAGCCAGATGCTCTCCAGAAATACCAAAACTCAGTGAAGTCAGCAAGTCACCACCAAATCTACAATTGAGTATTCATAAAATTGTTGTTGTTGATGAGGATGCACCAGTTTGAAAGAAATTTAGACAGGCAACCTGTCATTCAGAGATGTAACCTACCGTACTTCACCCAGAGAAACAAAGCAAACAATGGAGACTCTACAATGACACTTCTAAGCTAAATATTTTCATTACTTAACTGCTTTATCCATTGAACTCTTTTTTTTCGAATTATTATAATTTTCCTGTTACACTTTGACATATTAATAAATTAATCAGATTAATTAAAGGTCTGAATAACTTTAAAATATGTCCACCTTCTCTTATTTCTTTTTCCCTAGAAATGGTACTTCTTTCCAACGACTATGTCCTGTAAAGCAAAAGTAAAACACTTTAAATTCAAGAATAGTAATAGTACTATTTGAAAAATCACGAAAAACTTAGCGATTTTACTGCCATAAAGAGGAAGTGATAGAAACTGTCTGGATTTCTTTTTGGTTTTCCCTGTTTACTCCATGTTTTACACTGAAAATTTTCAAAAATGTAGTGTAGATTGACACAAGCCTAGGAATTAAATCTGAGTGACTATTGACAAACCCCAGAATTAGTTAAGTAACTGGGAGGAGTTTCTGGTGAGTAAGTGCTTGACCCCCTACATACTTCATTATCTTTGTTTTTGAGCAGAACAAAATATAGTAAAGTAGCCTGACTAACCATTAAAATGAGTAATATTTGTACTGTTATAGACCATCTTGCTCTATAGATTATGCCTGCCATGCAACTAGTTCAGTGGCATATGATAATCTGTTAGAAGGTGCTGCAACTTGCATCTTCATGTTTAAAACTCTGTTTTCAAAAATCCACAAAATTGCAACACAGGCAAATAAGATATTTAGCTTTCTGGCAAAGGTGTGTAAGGGGTAAGAGAGTGTTTTATGTAAAAAGCCATATTATATGAAGCATTTTATACTTCATGTTGTAAATAAATAAAAAATTACTCTGAATTTATGATGGAATGTTAAGTAGATTGTTTATGAATTATATAGCATATGTTTTTGTTAACAATTTTTTTAAGATTATTGTCAATTTCTATGATACAAGTTTGAATCAGTCCTAATAACCTGCTATATATTTTCAGAAATCTGGATATTATGAAGCATCTGAGCCTCTGGATGTTTTTATAAACTCATGTGGGAAAGCCTACTATATTTTTTTCATCGGTGACACATGGAACAAATTAAAATGAAACATTTTTATATTTTTTACTTACTGTAGATTGAAAAGTTAGATCATACCTAAATGAAAATGTTTTTGCTCTTCTAGAACTGCCAGATTTATTCACTGTATATGGGTTTCTCTAGCTGTAGTACCTCTTTATACTTCTGAATGGCTTCTGAAAGATATTCTATAAAATATAATAATCATGAAAGCTGGTGCAAGTGTATATGGTCATGGGCACATTGGGAATCACTAACAGTCGTGTAAATTTAAAACAACACAATCATAAAATAATAGTATGTTGGGTTATGTTTTACATTTCATCTGGAAGTTATAGTAGGCCTGTTATGCACAGAGAGAGAAAAAGAGAGAGCAACAGCTAGACAGAAAGAAAGAAAACATCACAACTTAGCTCCATGGGCAAAGCATCTAGGAAATGAATGCATGTTTGTTAACAAAAAGTATTTCTGAACATTTTGCACAGCATTTAATCAGGATGCACAGTTCCTTAGACAAACCTGCCAATGACCAGATCTCACTCTACAGATCTCACTTGGACAGAGATTTGGAATGATATTTTTGCCAAACATGTTCTACATTTAACTTTTGAAAATGTCTATATATGGTCTATAAGTATTTTTTACAACTACTGTGTTGCAAAATCAGTCTAGCAGTGTAATCCAAAACAGGTGTCCTGTGAATGTCTTTACAAGATCAGCATACAGGACATAGCCTTACAGACTGTTTTAGGAACTATGATTAGGATTAAGAAACAAATCCCCCTCCATATTCACAGTGTGAAAGGATCCCATTTCAGCACACACGCTGTTTCCCCACACAAGAAAGAGAACGGGATGTGGGGTCAGGCTGAAGTGGCAAGGCTAAGATGTAGAGGGAAGGATCAATGTGCTCCAATGCAGGACTAAGAGGTGGCAGAAGTCAGCAGAAAAATATCTTCAACTTCATAAATTCTCCATTTAAAAACCCTCTGTAAGCTTCAAAGTGGAACACAGAGGCTAATTAAGAAATATCATGAGTGTTGCATAGACTCTAAATGAGCTGATTTCATTTCCTGGCATTGATAGATATTTTTTTTTTTCCATTTTTACATACAAATGAATGCTAAAATAGTCCAAAACAGTTTTATAATGAAAGATAAAATGAAATCTCACTGAACACATAATACTTTTAACATTGTTTTGGTATCTGTATACATGAAACAAGTACTTAAAATGCTTTTCTTGATTTAAAAATATTCCAGATTTTAATCAGTTAGAAATAAGTTTTCAAATATCTGAAATGATTAACAGGATAAAACCAATAACAGTTACAAGTCTTACTTGTGCTATTAAAATGAATGGTAATGGTATTCTGGAATTTCAAGCACGTTTTTTATTTACTTCAGGTTGCATAAACAGCTCTTTCCTTCCAAAGGATTTTCTTGATAAACTTATTCTGTAACTTCAGACAACATACATCATTTTTTGCTGGTATGTATTCCCTGTAGATGTAACCTAAATGTTTAATAAAATTAAACTTCATTTAGCAGAGGTAAGACATTTCCCAAATGCTCATCTCTGACTGTGGCCTCAATCTGTTCCCATGGGGGCCAAGTACTGTCATAAACTCCACAGCCCTCCCTCCCAGTGCCAGTTGCAGTTCTTTAGCTTTCCCTTTTCTAACATAGATGTGTGATAGCAAGTAAATGTGTGTCCATTAAAAAACAGTGTCACTTAAATATCATTTATTATTGGTTTCCTTACCACCTGTATGAAAGTGCATTACTTTCCACTTATCAACATGTAATTTAATTTGACATTTTACTTCCCACTCACTGAGTTTTTAAACCATTTTTGAAATTCTGCATGAGATAGATATTATCTTGAAAAACTTCTTGTCACCAAGAAATTTTGCCAACTTACTGCTAACTTCTTTCTAATCTTGAGTCATTTACAAACATATTCAACAGCACAGGTAGAGAAACAGCACAGAGAGTATCTAACTGTCACGGATATTCAGAGTTATCACAGATAGTCATAGTCACTGGAAATCACGGCTCTACTTGTCAAACTCTCTGACTCTTTCATGTTCCTTCTGCCAGCAGGAACCACCATTATACCGTTAAAACATAATAAAAAGTAAATAAAAAATGTGTGACTAAGCAAAACAGAATACAGCATGCATTCTATATTTCTTAATATTCTCTGTCACCGGCTACAACATGTTCTTTAACCAGAGAGAGGCTATGGATCAGACAGCCAATATTTTAAAGAGGTTGGCTGAATAACTTCAGAGACAGCTGATGTGGTACTAAGTGTACCTGGTTACTGTGGAAATCCCATGATTTATCACTTACTTATGGTGCCAAAATGTTTTTAAAACCACCTGTGTGTGTGAGACAAAGCAGCCAAGTAAGTCCCAATCTTTATAGAAGATAATTTCACAGTTTAATTATAGTCAGTATAAGTACCAGAAACACTATTTTGTTTTCAATATTTTGATAAACTATGATTTAAAATTATACTAAAGAATGCCCAATTTTTTTGTCATTTTATTATAGCAGAATATTGTTTTTACCCTATCTTGAAATCTTTCATGAATAGACTTAGTAGCCAGATAAGTTGTTGTGTTGAAACTGGATGGGACATATTTAAGCTCATATATTTTAATTATGCTGAGGACCATTTTTTCAGGTATGTGTTTACAGTTTTTGTGTAATAACCATACACAATACAGAAAAAAAAAAACAAACAAACCCAAAAAAGAAGAGAAAACAAAAACATGTCATCACAAAACCCAAATTAATTATGGAGGGACAGTAAAGTTCCTTCAAATCAACTCTCTTTTTCCCTGTCATATATGATTGAGATATTTGATAAAGTTTACATATTCTGATTTGATAAAGCTTATATATTCTCCTCATTTTCATGCTGGAAATTAGTCTATAGTATGACAGGTGGACCATGAGTGATTTGTTTGAAAATGTGTACTGTAAGAACTATTTTCTAGTCATAGTATGGAATCCATAAAGGAAAATGGAAAGCGCAAGAAACCCACAACTGCAACACAATAAAAATTGCATCAGGGGCTATTAAACACAATTAAACAATCTATGCACATCAGCCCATGGAGGAGTCTCCAGTTCATGCACTTGGTGAGCTGTCAGCTCAGACACACCAGATCATGTAGATTTCTTACCTTCTCTTCTGACTGTTTTTCATTACAGCAAGACAGAAGAATGATAAAATGGAGCAAACTAGTATGAATGTGTTCCAAGGCATGTTTCAGTAATCACAATAAGCCAAAAAAGGTGTTTTAAAGCCTATTGAAATGATGTGCAGTGTTTGACTGGAGAGACTAGTAAGGCAGTGACCTCAAGAGAAATCTAAGACATAAGCAGTGACAGTGTTTCTTCTGTGTTTTGGTGTTTCTTTCAGAGTTGTTACCCCACCAGATATTTTGGGGGTGATGATATTTGAATGAAATTAAGCTTGTCAGCAGGCTCTGTGCAGGTCTTTCCAAGAACATGACAGAGGGTTCTCCTTTTACAGGGTAGTTGGCTCCCTTAGAAACTGACTCCACAGTTTCTGATTAGTAGCAATGCAGCTATTATGTTTTTCACCAGTGCTGTAAGTTCTTTGTCAACAGGAGTCGTGCTAT
The DNA here is from genome assembly GCA_033556795.1 of Tapera naevia. Lineage (NCBI taxonomy): Eukaryota > Metazoa > Chordata > Aves > Cuculiformes > Neomorphidae > Tapera > Tapera naevia. The sequence goes on along the minus strand of JAUMJJ010000014.1, from coordinate 1,598,356 downwards.
TACTTATTCCAGGAATGCTAAAAAGCAAAAAATCCTTGCAGATTTGTTGAGAGATATAAGAGTAACTCTAGAATTGCTGATACAGAAACATGTTCCATCACGTGAAAAAGGTTTTAGTGAACCAAAGGATAAAGTCATGATCCTTCCTTTTTTTGCAGAGCTACCTGGAGTGGAGTTTTTTTCCAAAGAACAACACAACTCCTTGGGCACCATTGACACTGATGAGTCTGTAGATTGAAGTATGTTCACAAAAAAGTAATCCTCCACTTACTCCTCTTGAATGCTTTCCTAGCTTGGGGCACTTCTACTTCATTCCCTGTTTTTCTAAGCCTCAAGTCACATTCTCGTTGTAATAGCAAGCTGTTCAAAAGGGATTCCATACAGATTTCAAAATCCAGCTCCTTGCCAGAGCAGGTAGATGAAAGAAACAGAGAACATTCAGGAGTTGAACTATGACTTGTTATTCTCTTTAGAAGAAAATTAGGGAAGAGCAAGAGAGAGTGTTGAGGCTGTTGTTAAAGCCCTGTAATTTCATTAAGAAATTGCATAGCTTTTGTCCCTCCTGAGCAGGTCCATCTCAGTGCCTCCACCTGCCTAAATACAACTTTGGTTGTCACATAAGAGCTCTTTAACACATTTGATTGTTACAGAGGAATGTTATCCACAAGCAACTGAGGCCAATTATACTTCAATGGAGACAACGGGTGCAAGGAACCTCAGACAGTCTTTAAGTCCTTTCCAGTTAGGGACCTGACAAGGTAAGCAATAACAGAAGAAATGCCCTCTCCAGAGCTACACTCTGGACAATCTTAGCATTTGGATTTTCTTGAGGATGAAGCATGGGTTCCACACTGACATTTTCGGAAGTTTTGGAAACAGTCACCCTCCGTAGCAAGGGAGACAGGGAAGTTCAAGTACTATAATTTTTATTTCCTGTTTTTACGCTAGGATTGACCCTCTTAACATATTCAGGAAAAGGCTTATGGGGCAAAAGGGCAGGGAAAGGTAAGCACTATAATGCCTTCATCTCCACTCTGGATATTTGTTGGCAGATCAGCTTCTCAGCTAGCTAGCAGGGGACCTTATCCTGATACCTAAGTGAACATGTTCAGTGACACATCAAATGAAAGATATTTTAATACAACCCTATCGATTTCAATGTGGTCTCCTTCACTTCTTGGTTTGAGGGCAATAACTCTCGTCCATAGAGCAAGGAATAAACCTTGCAAACGTTCCTCCAAGCCTCCAAGTGCAATAAGGCCCTCAGAATTTGGACTACTACTGGCAATGATAAAAAACCTTCTCCTTCTCCCAAGTTCCACTCAGTCACATTTTGTAGTCAGTATTTGGGCAATGGCTTTTGTCACATGGTAGCTTTTACATACCAGTGGGAAAAAGCAGAGAGAAAACCCTACCTGTTAAAAAATGAACAAAGGAAGGAGGAGTTAAGAACTGACAAGGAAGGGCAAGACTGAGGTTAGCAAGATCCAAGAAGTGCAAAGAGGGGCAGTCACGGGGATAATTAAAATTTCCTTCTCCTTTCCCTGAAAGTCCCTCCTTAAAGGAAGTTGTTTGAGAACATGAAAAAGGTGAAGAAAGCAGGAGAAATCTTTTCACATGGTGACTGAGCTGTGGTTCACAGAGGCTTTGGATCCAGTAATGTTTGGATAACAAGGTAGATGTCAGTAGAAGTAGGACGGCAGCAGTGGCACCTGCAGTTGTGATGTGGTATTGGATACTGCTGTGATGTTCTAGGCCTTTTCAACACAGAGAGATAAAGGACAGAGGGGGGAAGGGAAGTTTTTCTGTTTTTTTTTTTTTTCTTATTTCGGTAATGGAGAACAACAAAGTGAAGGTCGAGATATTATAAGGAGCAAATGTTTAGTTATTATAATCTGTCAGGGATGTAGAAATATGTGACAGAAAGAGAGAGTGACTGCTTAATTAAATGCCTTAATTTATTTGACTTTTAAAAAGTCTTTGATAAGGTCATGCTAGGAGCTACGGTGAGCTGCAGAACATCTTTACCTCTCCAGAACTGTGAACTGCTCTGATTGTCTTCGGTAACATGAGACATTTAGAAGAGAGTATTGTGTTTTTCATACTTTAAGTCAAAATTAAGATTTAGATGTTGACAACATTTGACAAAATAGTGAAATATCTTATTAGTGGGAAGCAAAAATGCAAAGCCAGACTCTTCTCAGTGATGCACAGTGAGAGGACAGGAGTCAACAGGCATGAACTGAAACATTAGTTTTAAAAAACCCTGAACTATTTAAGCACTGGAAAAAGGCTTTATTCCTGTGAGCATCGTTGAGCACTGGAACATCTTGCCTAGCTGTTGCAGTTCAGGACTAAAAGAGAGTATGGAAATTAGTCCTGTTATGCTATCAGCTTTGCCAGCTAGGCCTTACTTACGCTATATGTTATACTAGAGAAGTTGTAGCATCTCAGCTTTGGAGATGCTTAAAGTTAGTCTGGACACAGTCTATAGCATCCTGTTCCAGCTGAACTGCTGTGAGCAGTAGTTAGATTAGGTTGTCTCCAAATATTCCTTATTACCTTGGCGTTGCTGTGACACTCTATATTGGAGAAAAACATTAACTTGCAAATAACTCTCATTTTCTCTCTTAAGAGGAATGCAGATTCACTTAAGATTTGCTGATATATAGATATGATTTGCTAATATTGAAGTATGATCATCCGGTAATCTTGTCCAGAATCTTCTACAATGATGGTTCAGATTATATAGACACTTGTAGAAACAATAGTCCGAACATTCTGCCTTCAGGACCACTATATAAATGAGATGTGTATCTCAAGCTAATGACTAAGAGGGAACTTGTTTCAGTAATGGCTCAGGAAGCATTGATTTTTAGCACATTGATACAAATCTTGGGTGATCAATAGTACAGCTAGTTGCAGAAAATGAATGGCTAATCTCCAGACATAAAATAATTTCAATCTAATGAGGACAAACTGTAACTATAGTGTCTGGGGCAACATTATGCACTTTATTAAAGAGAAATTATCAAGATGAGTGAGGAAATCAGAATGAATATAGCGGACAGGGAAGGATGTGCAACATGACAGGGGCAGAAGAAAAGGCAAAGATCCCTCTATACAACAGAGAGCTATCTTTAGCACCAACGCAGAGTACAGCATAAGTGTAAATGTCTATACTGGCTGCCAAGGACAAGCTTTGATTATGTCCAGCTACTAGAGAGCCCAGTGTACGTCCTCAGTTGCACACGCAGTAGTAATAATGAGGACTGGTCTTCTGCCAAGTTGTCACTGCCTGGTTGCTCACAAGCAGTTTTCAGTTTGTTCAAGAGACAAGTCTCATGGCAGTTAGGAAGGAAGAGAACTGGGAAGGTAATGATGGAGTGTTTTGTGATTTTCAGTGCTCCAAGCCAATGTTCTAGGATGACAGAGGAAGGTCCATATTTTAAAATGTTTAAGATAAATTGAAATGGTAGACAAAGACATTCAAAATTGATTTGGAAAGCGAAAAAATGCATTGTAATGAAGCTCCGTACATTTTGTTTGATCAAACAGATGTTACGGAGATGTAGCATACTTCCCTGACTTTTTTTTTTTTTCACAGTTAGTGTCTCCTAAATCTAGCAAAAAGGAGTTGTACTAATAAGGAGTTTGAAAATGCAGCTTACAGAAGTTAGAAGAGAAACATTTTTAATGTGACTGTAAGGAGCATATAGCAGTAGAACAATCAGAATAACTGATCTGAAAATATGAAAAATTCCATGACACTTGTATATCTAGCTATACTGCTAGCCCAAGTAAGCAATAAAGGCTCTGTCTGTGGGAGAAAAATATTAATTTTTGACTTTTAATTTATGTCATTTTAATACACACGTATAAGAAAATGAGGAGAGGAAGAGAATCCTACGTTGAAACTCAACCTTGTATTTAGATTGCTAAAAGTGGGAGAGATATATTGGTCCTTTCAACTTGGAAGTTACGTGTTCAGCATGGTACCAAGTCACTCAGATAGGTCCTATGACCTTTATTAAACAGGAAATTGTACTTGATCATTCTTTTAATGGAAGTCTGGTCTGCTAAAATCTTAAAAAAATAAAGAACCTCTCTATGTTCCAGAGATTCAACCTGATGGTAGATCTTTGAAGCAAATGTTCAAAATAACTTTTGAAAGACAGAGAAAAGTCTTAAGGTGATTAGTTTTTCATTCAATTTTGTGTTCAGTTTTCATTGAATTGTTATTTATCTAAATGTCATCCAGCTATGTCATTCTTATATTTCCACTATAAATACTCATATATTCTTCCAGAAATAAATTCATGAATATATAAATTTGAATTGTTAAAACTATTGCTGTCTGTCAGCAGAAGCAGAAAACTTAGTTCTCTTTCGTCATGAGCATGCTGATTTATTTATTCAAGATGAAGCAACAGTACTGACAATTCTTTTTATCGACCCTCTGCCATAAAAATACAATATAGTTCTCTTGACGTTTTGTGGCATGTGCTGCATTGTCTGAAAGGACTTCTTACTTATCAGTTGAGGAAATGTTATCACTGTCAATGAGTTGAAAGTGATGGGAGAAAATTTCTGGTTTCGTTATATAAAGCAAGAAAGATTAATAGCTGGGATTTCATCAATAATCTTCCTATGGATAGATGAATGTAATAGACTTTACAAGACTAGAGAATGATGTCTTTTGATGAATCACAAGCTTAATTATCTCAGAGAATAAATTCGTGACACTACTCACTATTTGTTATTATTGTTGTTATTATTATTTATTGGAAAGTACACCAATCAAAGACACTGAGCTCAAATGAAAAGTAGACTTTAACATATGCAAAGGAATCTTCAAAATATCTTTTGGTAACTTTATCCAAGACTCGGGTCTTGCAGAAGCAACCGGAGGGGCCAGACTCATTTACGTGCCTTCCTTTGGATGTTCGATAGGGGATCTCTGGGATATCTGTTGAGGTTCTGTCTTGGTCTTGTTCCCTGTGATAGGAAATAAAAGAAACCTTGCCAAGAAACAAGAATTCCTGGCAGTCTGAAGTAAGACTACCTCAGAAAAAAAAAAAAAAAGAATAAAATAATATACTTCCTACACACTGCTCTAGAGATTTTAACGCAATATAAACACACTAGAGAGCATGTCCTAACCAGGATCTCCTGCTTACAGCTGATCCTTTACATCCTAGGGCAAGGAAATTTGCAAGTACTGTACCTCTTAGTATGTGGCAGGACCTCTAAAAAGAAGTTAATATTTAAACGTTTTTCAAGCAAATAGAATAAACCTAAACAGAAGAAAAATCCTGAGTAACTTTTAGGCAGCCAGTGCCTTAGCATCCTTCTAAACACGGGTTCTGTCTTAGCTCCCGATTCCCTCTATTCTGTGACACAGATCACAGGGCTGACTTTCACCTTGAGATGTACTGCATCAAATGGTTTACCTCTTGACCTTCAGGCCCATTTTCCACTTTAATATATATATGTTTTGCTTTACCAGAGTAAAAAATCAATTCTATCACTGAAAAATGATTTAAGGCAGAATTCCTGACAGCATCTCAAATGAAATTATTTTTTTCTCTACCCTCTTATGAAAACCAGGCTAAAGTCTAAGCTCTGTTTAATTATATATATGTGTAACTTTGCTCATAGCTTAATCTCCAGTTTTACTATCTCACCCTAAAAAGTAAAGCAGAATTAAAAAGCATTTTCTGGCTATAAAACTAAGCATATAACTTAAGAAAAAATAAAATTATTATACAGTCTCTGAATGCCTAGCATAACCTCTACTTAAAAATTCTGTTAATGGACATGCTATTATTAAATTACACTGTGCAAATGAAAAGGACTAGTTTATTCAAATACAGGAAAGCCAGAGAACTGTATAAGAATTTCATCATGGGTATGGTATAATGCCGAAATTAAGATTCACTTTAGTAAATGCAGATCTGACCTAAAATGTCTTTAATATAATGCTCTGGAGAATCATTTCAATTAGGTGTTAATAACAAAAAGCTCTTTTCTTTACATTAATGAATTTTCTTTGGTGTTGCATTAGAAAATTCAGAGAGCAGCAGTTCAAACTTTTGTATTCTTTCTCAAGGCAGACATACACCTTAATATGGAGTAAAGATAGAAGGACAATGAGAAATGAAACTGTGCGAAATATAAGCAGGAACAGAGGACACTGTGCAGGTATTTCAGTATTTTGGTACTTTCCCCATCAGTCTGTGACCCAATTTCTTCTGCAAAATTACTTTCTTTTTCACAGACTGAAGGCTTTAAAACGGAAGACATTGTTTAATGCACCTGACATTTTCTGAGACTCATTTCTTTTTTAAAAAGATATACATGTATACCTATTAAATAAAACTTATATATTAATATATCATATTCATATTAATCAACATGGACTATCAAAAGAACTATGCCAAAATACAGTCAAATGCAATTGTGTCCTACAATGCTTTTGTTGCAAAAAGATGCATAAGACAATAAGAAAAAATTCTGGGTCCCTTTTATGCATTTCTATACATCTTGCATTATTACTAGTTTCATATCTGAAAATTCTATTTCAACTTGGTTAAAGCCTTGTGTCTTTTCTATTTCTACAGCCTTCAAGAGCCACTGTGTTAGGTACAGCTTATTAAATATACACTATCCGTGTAAGCAGAACTAAGGCTGGAGTTTTACTTACTGACATCTACATTAAAAATGTTGATTGCAGATAGTTTTCAAAATATTTTCAAATGAACAATATATTTTTAAAATCCTGGGGAAATTTCAAAATTTGACTGGGGAAAATAAAGATATATTTTGGGTTACTATCCCCATGTAGTAAAGGTTAAGTTATATTTATCTATTCTAAAATATTTGACTGCTTTCTAACTAGGAAACTTATTTGATTAATCAAGATGAAATAAATACTTTCCTTTTGAGGGAGAGGAGTTTGGTTTTTTTTGATAGTGCTTAATTATAGAGAAAACAATTGCATAGAGTGAATGTATTACAACGAGTAAGACTCCTTTATGCACTGCAGATTTTGCCTAATTAAGTATTTTTTTTTGAACTTCTTTAGATTTTAAGAAGAAACAATGCATGAAACCAGAGCAAATTGGGCCCTAAGTGTGTGGGTGGTCGAAATGGAGGATTTAAAGGAATTAATACTTATTGGAGTACCTATATAAAAGATTTAGAATGTATAATAATGCAAATCAAGATAAAAAGCAGATGCAGAGGCATATTATAAGTGGGATCTGTAGTTTTGATACTAAAAGAACGTTAGAAGCTTAATCATAAACCTAAAACTTTAGAATTTGTCTGTAAATTGCATATCATCAGTTTGGTTTTCCTGATGACATTTAAATATGATAGTCACAGTTGTTGAGAGTTAATCTATGCAACTGAACTGGACGTGGAGAGATTTATACAAAATTCCTGCATTAATTAGCATACATTAAAATAATAACTACATAACGATAAAAGGTGTCTTGTTGCAGGGATCGGAGAGATCTTTCCACAGGATGTCTGACTGCAAGCTGTGCTAACTAGTAGGAGTTGGTAGGACCCATTCCTTGTTTCGTCAACTACTGAAGGACATTAAAATAGAAGGGGTAGTCTAGAGACCAGAAACAGGTCGGAAGATCTCCCATTTCCAGCAATTCATTCAACAGACAGAGAATTTCAGAGCTCCAGGAAATGCACTGTTCCCATGCAGCCACACAGAAAATATCCTCATGAACTTCTAGTGCCCATGACAAACATAGGTGTGATATACTACCTTAAGGGGTAAATCCTTGTACAAATTAATTTTAATGATGAATTCAGCAGAAATAATTCCTACTTGTGATATAAATTCTGCTCCTGGACAGTCCTGCTTTACAGGTATGGGAGTAATACTAAGGACAGAGTGAAAAGTGCAGTTTCTGTTAAGAAACTGTATATGTTTGCAGGGAATCTAACACCTTTATTTTGTAGGCTGTGTTCCACAATATTACAGAGAAGTATTCTACTCCATAATAGCAGAGACACAAGGGAGCGTTAATAAGAAAAGATTAGCCATAATAACTAACTAACTAACTTCATTTTCTCTCTTTCTCTTTAATGTCTCCTTAGGTGAACTTAACATAGATTTACGACACTGTCATCTAGATGCAAAACAAATAAACCCACAAAACTATAAAAAACCCCAAACTAAAACCACAAGAACAAAACAGTCATAATTGATGTCTGAAAGCATGTATATGCTTTATATACATCTATGGTGTATCAAAAGATATATAAATCCAATTAATACTTAACGTTATTCTTATTGAAAGTAATAAAAACTCTTGAAATATATTCATTTAAAGAGAGAATATAAAAGTGCATGAAGGATACTCAAAACAATGAATGCAATTAGTAAGTCAATCTGATTAGTGTCCTAGGAGATCATATTGCTTCTGTTTTGTAATCACACTAAATAATTTCTCTTACCTAGTGAAATTAGTTAAACAAATGACAAAACTATGTCTGTTGTCACTTTTAATCTTCATTCTAAATTATTAATTGCATTATGGAAACTTTTAGAAATGTCAGAATTAGCCCTGGATGTTTTACACTAGTGCACAAAATTCACAATCTGCTCACTTGAAATTGATTAAACAGAAGAAGCGAAAAGATCTCAAAAATGTGCCTAAATTCACACAAGATTCCTTGTTTGGTAGCACACACTCAACTCATATAGGGAGCTCTTGCACTGAGTAATCTTTCTGCCTGGTTCCTAGTTTGGTTCTAAAGGAAAAAGTATGAAAACATACAGTTTCTTTCGGGATAAATACTTAAATCAATTGCATAAATATATACAAATATTTGAAAGGTAGTCATATCTGTTTCTCTAAGCTTATGAGTGTCTTACAACACAACATAAAGGGACCATATAAGAGAATGAAATCTGAAAAGGAAAATTTAATCTCAGTACTGTGAAAATCTTCTTGACAGTGAGACATATCATCTATTGGACAGTTTCTCAAGAAAAGCAATCGAAGAGAAAGTGATTGAATTTTTCACTCTCACTTTTAATACTTTTTAACATCTTAAATTTTCATGCAGATGGAATATTGAAGAAAAATATGTCTGAAATTATGATGAATGAGCTGACCAAACCTCCATCTGTGGTTTTGGGGGTGAAAAAAGAATCAATAAACTTATGACTATTTTTTTAGCAAACTCTATAGATCTCTCGTTATTAAAGATATAAACTGCATATTGTAATGAAAGACAGAACCGAAATGTTAAAATAAAGCCGAATAAAATATTGTACTGTGAACTAAATACTTAACAAATGTCACACTGGTCTTACAAAACAAAACAAATCCTCCCAAATTTTTTTTTAATTAGAGGTGCTGTGAACCTGTCACCATTGTCACAAACATTGATAACAAAACTTCTCATAATTTCTAATATTTATATACCATTATGGGACTGTCTACTATGAACCTGGATGCATTCGCTCAGGTCCACAATGAGGACTGAGCCCAAAACACTCTGGCAATTACATCAAACCAGTGGGAGATCTAATCTGTATTAAGATGTTCAAACCAGTTGAGACTCTGAACTGACTGGCAGTGTTCAGAGCAGGAGTAATTTATTAAGATACTGTTCTAAACATATTGTTTCTATGGTTTATATAGGCATTTGCTAAGCAGGCTAGAGGTTGAACTCTATTGCGCTGATTAGAGAGAAGAAAGAAAATCGGAGAAGGTAAGTATGACTGGAGTAATAAGGAAGCCTGCAGAAGTGAGAGGTATGCATTAAACAAAAGGTAATATCTTGTTAGAAGTAAAGAGCACTACAACTTAATGTTATAAAGATTAATATTGAACTCTATGTCCAAATGTGTGAAAAAATGACAATGCAAAATCAGAGAATACCTCATTTGATTTCCAAACCTATTATCCAATACATATTTCCAAATACAATTTCCAAACCATTTCCATCCAATACAATTTCCAAACATATAATCCAATAGGCTACCTAAAAGTTAATATTTTAAAGCTTTTTTTTTTTTTTTAAGAAATGGTGAGAGGGCTGTGGCAGAGAAAAGCCAAAACAACAATCTAAGAAAGAGAAAATAATATTAAACAGTAAAGAAATGTCTTCTTTTTCCTCCAGGTTTAGCAAAAGCTAAAATATCGGGTTTAAGTTATTTTATCTGGGAACAGTCTCAGTTGCAATGTTTGTTTACTTTTAAATTAATTTAGTTATGGTTCAGCAATAGATTGTGGTTCAATGTAGTAGCAAAGTAAAATGATACAATCATGAGTACGAAGAAATATTTGAGAAGTACTGGGCAGGCAACCTGGGATGACTACAAAGGTATGACGTTATACGGGGAGAAAATTAGAAGGGCCAAAGCCCAACTAGATATTAACCTGGCTACGGAAGCAAAGTACAATAAAAAATGTTTCTGTAAATATATCAGCAGCAAAAGGAAGACTAAGGACAGTCTCAAGGTGTTTAAAAGATATGTAGGTGTCGTGCTTGGGGACATGGCTTAGTGATGGACTTCACAGTGTTATTTTTATGATTGGACTTGATGATCTTAAAGACCTTTTCCAACCTAAACAATTATGTGTTTCTCTGATTCTGTGAAAAAAGCTAAACACTCTGCTCCATGAAAAGAAATATCACGGAGTGAGTAAGCCCTGTTTTCATATGGATGTATGTTTGGTTTGTTGCTTTCTTCCATATCTATTCAAATTCCTGTGTTGCAAAGTGTTTTGTAAACATACAAAACATACTTGCAAAACAAGGTTTACCATGTAAAATATTATATGCTTTTGGACATAATATTTTCTCCTCTATTTCATCACAGGTATTTTATTTATATGTAAGAGAAAAATGATATTAAGTATCCAAATTTTCTTTTTTAACCTGATTGTATCAGAAAAGAACCTGAAGTTTGGAAATGGCTAGAGGAATAAATATTAAAGCAGCAGTGTGAAGGAGGACTAAGGTTTATTTTTACTTGAGATTCACTACATATTATGCCATCATCTGAGGATTTCACAAATAGATAGTCTCTTGAAATGATATTTATGTTTAAGAACAAATCATCTGGCATAGAAGCTGAAATGTAGGATTTTTATTACTCAGGAAGTAAGGACGACAAGGACATCCGTGTCGCTGGGTTGCTTGTGTTGGAATATCATACCATTTCTCCTTCACATTTATGAGTTGTATATTTTCTGACTTTGTTTTTTTTATTTTATACTGAACTGAATTCCTTAAGGACACCTTCCTGGGGGTCCTGTCTCTTATTGTCTTCTTTCCCCGACCTCTCCTCTACCAAAATTACTCAACAGTCTTTTCAACAGGTAGTTATACTCACATTCATCATGAATTTGTCATTAATCTGCTGTTCCATCCTACCTATAAAACACCACCATTATTGTCCACTATTACTAAATCTTCTTCATGCATCTCAACACCTGGACTTTGAAAGAAAAAATCTACACAAGAGAAACAATTTATTTTCCTTCTTATTTTTTCTTCCCTCAGCTGACTTAAATTTTCCTAGTGCATAGGTATACTAAAGCCATATAGGGGACAGGGTGTTTTCACTCATTGCTTGTCGGCTGTGTGATCGAAAGTGAGAAAACGAAAATGTGTATCCTGCAGCTCTTTCCAGTATCACCTAGTGATTTGCTCACATTCATGTGTTATGTTTTATATCCTGACTGGGTTCATATAACTCAAAAGTCTTAAGAGAAAGTTACTATCAATTAGAGCTAATTTCTACAATTTTTAAATAACAGATAGTACTTCAGCTAATACCAGCTGATTAAAATGGTTATCAGTTTGCAAACGATGAGAAAATTGTTAACTTTATTTCTGAAACTTTACATGTATGCTCTTTATATTGAGATGTGTGTGATTATATTTAAAGATGGCATAATGCAATTTTCATAATTAATCTCACGTTGGATTTGAGAATCACGTCTACATATTTTGCTCTCATCCAGCTGTTCTTTCAATGCTCGTTGCATCTTGCTGTCTAGACACAGAGAAATGCCTGAAACTTAAGTTGAAAAATTTGTTGGGAATAGATGTCTGGATGAGCAAAGCATACGAGGTTCTTTAAATGTTCACAAAGAAAGCATCTCCTCTGATACCTTTCACAGTCATTGCAGCATTAGCATGGTCTTAGAACTCGGTCACAGCTTCATCAAATCTCCCATAAGCTGTATGAAAGCCTACGTTCTTGGTTCTTTGAATTGTCTTCCTTGCATACCCTTTTGCAACAGTATTATGCTGTTACTCTTTGAAACATACTGAGAAAGAAAAAGCTAACACTACTAATATCCTATACCCTTGCATAAGGTACCAATGTATTTTCTCTTTATGCAATTTGAGATGGACCTTCTTTGATATTTTTAATCAAATAATTTTTATCTCTATGCACTTCAACTTCTTTTGTTGTTTTTTTTTTTTTTGTGGGTTTGGGGTTTTTGTTTGGGTTTTTGGTGGGTTTTTGAGAGAGAGGCATTAGGTTTTTTCATTGTCCTTCTATCTTCACTCCGTATTAAGGTCGTATGTCTGCCTTGAGAAAGAATACAAAAGTTTGAACTGCTGCTCTCTGAATTTTCTAATGCAACACCAAAGAAAATTCATTAATGTAAAGAAAAGAGCTTTTTGTTATTAACTGTAAAATGTCAAAGCACATTTTTCCTATAGTTTAGATTTAACTGCAACTCGAAATGTTCTGGAGCACTGTGCAAGAAAAAAAAATACACAAGTTCAAAATAAGCATGAACATAAAAGCACAAAGAAACACCTTATACATGAGCACACACTTTGGTGTACGTGGTTAAAAAGTCTGCAAAGAACTAGGACAGATTCTGAGTATTAAAAGTGATCATTAATTAAAAAATAATGGCAATTTGCAGAAGTATGTTTAGCAATGTTTTTTGTATCATTGTGTGTCCTCAGGCAATTCTCCTTAGCTCAGTGAATCTATATGCGAAACAGATACAGCTCCTTCAGTGAAAAGCAGAACATGCATTAATTGAATTTGAAAAAAAAGAGATTAGAAAGTTTGAATACATGGACAAATGCTGAACCTGAGTCACTAAACATACTTGAAATCATGCAAGTACTTTCACATTTATAGACAAAGAACGCCATATTTGTTATCTGTGTTGGGAACACTTACACTTTATCGCAAAATGATGTAAAGGCCAAGTTGTGTATGTTCAACAATTTAGAACCATCTGTTGTGAAGAAAAGAAGTAACTAGTGACTCAGCCTGAGGTCAGAGATAAAATACGACTTGAAGTACAGCAGACAAAAATAGGCCTTCTCTGTGGAGGCTAAATTACCAGTAAGGGAAACCACCCATGAGACATCCAGCCGGGAAGTGACTAACAGAAGGTTCAAGGTGAAACACTTTCCTCCACACTTGCTGAACTGCTATTTATACTCTTGTAGCCATCCTAAAACTTCCGTCAACACTTACAGGGGACATATCTCCATGAAAAAATCATATATATGACAAAACAGTGGTTTACTATTTAAAGAATTCTTTATCAATAATTTAATGGCTTACTTTGATGAAATATTTTGATACTGACTTTGATAAGATATTAAGCTGGAAATACATATAGCCTTATGAAAATTAGTTTGAAATATCGATATTTCAATTGTTTAAATGAAATTAGGATTTTCTGCATGCTAGCATATTAAATACATGAAAATACATAAAACTATACTATAATACATTCCTGTTCAGGAATGCAGACTCTTAAAGTTAACAGTTTATATTTCCTTGGAGGGTGTTTTTAGCAAACATTTTTCTCTTTCTGCTTGTTTCTGGGTTTTGTTGGTACTTCCCTCAAGAACTGTATATGTAGCCTGCCAAATCTTTCTTTTGATCTTTTACAGTAACTAAAATGGTCATTGAATCAGCAACTCTGTTCGTGCCTCCGTGATAGTAAACCTTTATTGATATCTATTCAATTAATAGTGACTTTGACTTTTCGTGCTTATTAAGATTGCATCGTCTTGTTCTGTGTTCACATCTGACCACTAACAAGTTTCAACCTAAAATACTTTGACATTTCTTCAGGTTTTCAGTTAAGATTTTAAGAAATAAATCTTTCCAAAAAAAAGAGATATAATTTATTCCCCTTTAATGTGATGGTTTTGCTGAAGCCTTATTCACTTCACATTCACACTGCTGAAGTTGTTTGAATGCTTTCTTCAAATAGCAGCATCCAGAAGAGCAGATGAGAATATTTTTATACTGTTGTAAATCAAAAAGAAAGGGCTTGGTCCCTTGCAGCAGTGCTGTGTTTATCGTCATTACAAACCCTATGCAAATAAAAAACTATACGGAGGAGTCCATTCTTTTTGTAAGTGCATTTTCTATGCATCGCTCAGACACGCTATTTCTTATGTGATGTGCTTAATTTCTAAGGATATTAAACTAAGTTCTCTGTTAAACAGGATATAGGACAGAGGGGTTTAATTTTTGCACAGACACTTTTAATTTCTCTTATTCACATAAGTTCTTAAAGTGCGTACATTGCAAGTGGATTTAAAGTATCTGAACTGTAATTACTATCATTAGTGTGTACCATCTGCATCTTTCAGGAACCAGCAGATTGAACTAATCACCAATAATTGTTTTCAAGATGTTTAGCACATCTTAAATTTAAACATCAAAACAAAAGCTTATATTTAGCACTGATTCCTGCCAAAATCTTCTTTTTCCAATATTGTGTGTCTATGCTAGTTTCATGTGCTAGATTAAACCCTACGTGAACTTCTCCCCTAGCTGAAGTCTGATACATAGTTCGAGAAAGTGTTTGATGGATTTTGGTTTGTATTTTCCCCTTAGGAACCTACATTAGACAGCCGTTGTAGATCATTGCAGGAGATCAGAATCCTTGCTGGTACCATAACATGGAAAATTAATTACTTTCAAATAAAAACGTAGTGATTCTTTCTTACACCACCTCATGTAGTCACTGACGAAATGGCTTTGCGAATTTTTATCTGTGTAAATCTATCACATCTGACACAAAAAAAAAAAGAACATACGACTTCAGATTTAACAGAAACTAATGTAATGATCTGCCTTAGATAAAAACATTTTCAATTAACGTATAGGTATGCGTTTTTAATGATTTTTGTTCTTTACTTAGTCTAACAACCTCCTTAGTTTTTAAAGGTTACTAAAAGTATTTTACAATCCATATGTGAAAAAGGCTGTAACATTGTGCTTTCAAATACAAATACATTTAGTTTATATATTCAATATTTTCGGAGACCACTGAAAAAAAAATGAGTTTGTGAAGCTGAATTTTTAAATGTTTAACAAATGGAAATTAATAAAATTTTCAGCAGGGTTCTTAGTGTTGTATACCTTTTATTTTATACTATTAGACTTTGATCCCATAGACTGCACTCTGCATCTGATGCCTATTCATTTGTATAGCTGCTTGTATGAAAGACGCTATAGACAATAAATTCCTTAAGACAAATACATTATGCCACCAATTTTGTTTCCTAGCCTCAGCACAACATCCTGATGTTTCAGAACCCTGGGTCTCAGTGATACTGTACAATCCTGGCCAAAATTTTGCTGACGGAGAGTAGATATGGAAAGGTTCTATCCCCTTTAAGTCTTCTGGTTTATAGCATACCTAAGACACAGAACAGTCTGAATTATTAAATAACAAAGATAAACCCATGGTAAGGAAGGGAATTTCCTCAGATACTTATAAAATATCCTACCAAAGCAAAACCTGGGGTTTTCAGACCTTTTTGTTCATGCTGTCCTACACACGCAAGATGTAGTTATATTAAATCTCACATACGTTGTATTCACAGCTTCTTCACCTGGTGTCTTGACAAAGACATAGATGTAACGCAGTGTTTATTACATGATATTGAGGCCAATACCCAAATTATTAGTCGTAGGTTAATTACTAACTAACAGTTCTCTACTGCCTGAATCAGCACTAATATTTTATTTCTGGTCAGGAACAGATTTCTGAAGAAAATCACTTAGTCATTTTGGTTACTGACTATTTTTCGTTACTTTGTGTTGTACAATGCTTTTTGACAACAGGAAAGAAGTTCTTCTTAAATTAAGTGAAACGGAGAGATGAAGCACTCCAAGAGATCACCTAGCATTCTTCAGCTGTCAACATGTACTCTGGTCATGGAATGACACTAGAACTAGACCTCTCCACCCCTGCCCCCGAGATATATTGTCTGCAACACAAATTAAGTCTCTCTCTTAGAGTCTCTCCTATTTTACTGTACTAGTAATTGTGACCACAGATCGTTCCATAAACCTACCAGGCAAAGATTTTTTTTTTGTTAAATGGAATTATAGAATCTTTTGAGTTAGTAGGGACCTCTACAGATGATCTAGGCCAAACCTCCCTGCTCAAAGTAGATTCAGCAATGGCAGATTGCCCAGGTCCCTCTCTAAACACATATTAAATATCTTCACTGATGGAGACTTTAAAATCTCTCCGACCAATCTGTACAAGTGCATAATCACTGTCAGAGGAAAAAAGTGTTCTCCTGCATTCAGATGAAATATAGTGTTTCCATTGCTGTCTACTGCCTCTTGTCCTATCACTGTCTTCATTCTCTCCTATCAGACATTTATACACATTGATAGATCTTTCTGAGCCTTCTCTTCTCTGAACTGAACAGTCCCAGCTCTCTCAGATTTTCCTCATATGTCAGTTTCTCCAGCCCATTAGTATTCTTTGTAGCCATTCACTGGATTCACTCTAGTCAGTCCATATCTTTCTTGTCCTGGAGTATCCACAACTAGACATAGCACTGCAGATGTCATCTCACCAGCACTGAGAAGAGGGGAAGGATCACCCTGCTAGACCAGCTGGCCACACTCTTCCTAATACAGTGCAGCATGCTGTTGGTTGCCTTTGTTACAATGGTGCGCTAGTGAGTCGGGGTCAGTTTGTTGTTTGTCAGAACCCCCCATGCCTTCTCTGTTAAGTCACTTTCCAGCTGGTTGGCTGCCAAGCATTTACTGGTTCCTAGGGTTACTCCTCACAATGTGAAGGACTTTTCATTTCCATCATCTGTTGAATTTTATGAGATCCACCTCAGTCCAGTTCCCTAGACATTGTTATTTCCTCTGAACGGTCACAAACCTTTGATATATCAATGATTCCTCCCAGTTTCACATCTCTAAACTTGCTGGGGATCTATGCTGTCTAAATATCTAGGTCATGAACAAAGATATTAAACAGTAGTGGCCCCAGTATTTGTCATATTCAATTTTTTTTTCCCCAGTAGGAATCTTACATAATTTGCTTCCAAGGGTCAATGTTTACTTCAAGAGCAGAGCACAAAATGAGTCAAAAGAAGAGATGGCTGTCTTTTAGTCTGTCCTTGATTTCTTAAGACTGATGAACACTTCATTACATATTCTGACTGTGTACTTTAAAGATATCTAACAATAGATAAATATGACATTTCATATACATGCACACACACAACAGCCCCTAAATGGTAGCAAATTGTACAGATAGGCTTTGTAGCATAATCAGGGATAAGCCTAGGATCTTTCCAATTTTTAGTTAGTAATGAAACCTAGAGCTCTAGAAGTGAAAGACGAGAAATGTTTGTGTATTGTAAAGCTACCACATACAAAGCCTCAGATCATAAAACTGAAAACTGTATTCTTACATTTACAGATTCAGAAAAAACAGCAATATATGTTTGTCTTTAGCAGGCAGAGAGTTATAAAAATCAGTCAAGGCATTTTATCTAAAATATATATTTTGAGCAAGCAGTTGAAGTTTGCAGATCAATAAACAGAGTTAGGATGTCATCTGATTAAAAAGTTATAATAAAATTAAAACATAGTGTATCCAGTTTTGTAAAGGTTTTTCCTTCTTATAAATTTTGTACCATCTGTATTATCTCTAATCCTCCTAAGACTGTATTTTTTGAAGACATACATTTAATTTTCCTTCATTTTCAGAACATCAGACTCTGATGTGTATTGCGCACTGGAGACCTCAAAAAGGAATAGTAGTTTATTGAATCCATATAGATTCTTGTAGTACTTACAGGTAAAATATGTTAAAATGACACTTCTGTTATAAAGGAATTTTTTTTTCCAATGATCCTCAGAATGAAAATATGAAGTTTGTTCACAAATCTTTGAAGCAAGGGAATACTAATGTCTAAAGATATCCCTACCCTGTAACACTGATGCAACATAAAATTTAGAGGTAAATGTTAGTTCTCATCTGGTATGAACAAATATTTAGTTTAGAAGTAGCTCGTAGCAATATATGTCATGTTTTCCACTTCTATTGGTTGTAGAATGAAGATCCTCCTGCTCTGTGTCTATTTGCTGAATAATTTACTGCATTTCTTTCCCTTTAGAGCAAACATATACAAGTTTTAGAATGTATTGTCACGTATCATGTGCATTGTTAGAGGATTTAAAGACAACAAACATAAGCACATGCTGATTCACAAACAGGGAATACATTACACCCAAAAAGCTTTGGGGTGGAAAATAATATATTGAAATGCTAAGGCTTTTCAGTTCTGAATTAACTGCATATTAAGTGAAAGCTTTTAAATCCAAGATCTATGAATTTTAGTGAGAAAGCATCACATTTTCAGAGTTCATGTTTTTTTTTCCAGTTGGGAAAATAACTTAATGTATCCAGAAACACACTTGGGACACCATGATTACAAAAATAATTCAGTCGTATAAGAAAAATAAAAAAATAACTAAACAGTTCCTCCAGACCAATACTTTGCCTTTCAACTTAGCTGCACTGAGATTGCAATCAATATCCAGTTCTTAGTTTACAAAATTGAAATTGAATAGATACATGGATGATCTCTACAACAATTTTTTAGAGGAACTTAGTACTGACTTAAAGATGTTTATATTTCAGATCCATTCAAAATAAAGAGAAAGAGAACTCTCAACTGCAGACTGTATGAGGTCAGCAGTTCTTTGATTATTAGAACATGTCATTAAGAGTAAATAAAGGGATTTTTTGTTTTAATAAAAATTACAAATTGTCTTTAACATGTACACATTTACGTTCATTTTGTTTATATGCATATTTGGTTGAAATTCCCTAAGAAAAAAAAACTTCAGGAAAAAAGTATTATTAATGCTCATGCAAATTACTTTATGCAGGGAATTTAGGTAATCACTTTGACAGCTTGAATTTGGTGATCTTCTAATCAGCAAGTAGCAGAAGTACTATGTGGCTTTGGTGGTTAGACACAACACAGATATTTAGTTGAAAATGGTAAAACTCCAAAACTTAGATGAAGTTTTCTTGAAGAAGTGATGTTAGAATACATTCGTGCAACCTCTTTAACAAGTAACCTCCTTTAAATAACAAAAGACTTCAAAGCGCCAAAGGCTACCTTTAATTCTGAAAGGAATATTGCACCAAATTTGTCGGTATCAATATATTAGGTCAGAAACTGACAAATTTGGGGATTGCCATTAGTCGCTGCTGAGAACATGGCAAAATCATCATTCAAACCGTTCACTGGTAGCTATCATAGGCTTCAAAATCACCCTTTGCCATGAAAAAAAAAAGTAAAATCTTTATTAATAATAACTGTATAACCATACTTATTTTATAAATACAATGGTTAGCAACAAGATCTCATCTTGAGAGCTGTAACCACCAGGATAATATGTGAGGTGTTTCAATAAATAACCACTTTGGACCGGGGAAAGGTCTGTTAGAAATAATAAGCGTAGTCAGATACTCCTAATTTTATATGAATTAATAATTAAAATGATCAGTGCAGTAGCGAAAATTATCACTTCCACCTGTAAAAGACTGAATCCTCATTAAGGTTTTAACACAATTATCTTCTTTTCATTACTGTTTTCTCTGGATTTTCTGTTAAAAGAAGCACACAACCCTTTGAAATTTCAATTTATTCTCTTTTAATAAAGCGATTTTATTTGCCTCAGACTAGGATGGAATGACAGATGCTTCAGCATTGGATTTTTAAATACCATAATTAGAGCAAGGATTCACCCTTGACATTCTTTCCCTTTCTTTAAACATATCTATAAAACTTTACCATTTAGGACTCTTTTGTGTCTTCTGTATTTCATTTATATTTTTATTTACTAATATTTGTAAAGAGGGAGAGGCAATAAAAGCTCACTGAAATGAAGGGGAGAATGTTTTGAAATTCATGGTTAGTTAGGATCATAAGCCATAATGGAGCTGTTACTGTTGCTCATGTCAATGCCTACTCAGAATGTAATCCCAGGATTACAAACACAATGGACCATAGCAGATCCCACTGTATGAATGGCTGCTGATATGCATAAAAACCTATCATTCTTCTGATAATTATTTTGTCTAAATTTAGAATGAGAATTACTGACACTATCAAAGGTACTTTTGGTTGGATATTAGACTAAAAGATGTTACAGGATTTAGCATGTGCTAGCATTAATTGACTGTTATGTCTGTCAAGCAAATAAACCCTTGCATAATAGAATTAAAGAGGGTACTACTAGAATAAGAACTGACTTGAATGCAACCATAAGAAAATGTAGCTGGAAAGTAGGTATTTATAAAGAGACTTTTGCATAAAATTTCTTTGTGAACTCTGGTATGAGGTTATGTTTCAGTTTAGTTGGTTTTAATTTGTGTTTTGGATTCTTTGTGTTTAGTAAGAGTCTAAGGAACAGCTTTCTGAAAAGAGAGTTACTTTTCCCTAAAAGTGTTCTAATATGCCTGTATCTCTCTGTTTTATTTTTGATAGTCCTTTTACACTGATAAATTAAATTGCTACGGGAGTGGGTTTGTGAGTACAAAAGGCCATTTCATGTATTATGGTGTGGATTTTTTTTATTATTATTTTTAAAGAAGCAATTTACTTCTGAAATTATTTTTTACCTAGACATAGGCATTTTTTCCCCAACTGGATATTTTGAGCAGTGTATTTTTTTAGGTTGGGGAAAAAAAAAAGAAAATTATATGGTAATAACCTTATAACTGCATTTCTGCAGTATAGAAACCTGTTTACCTTTGTGGTAGCTTCAGCAGTAAAACTTTGGTCGTTTGTACCAACAGAGAAAATTACAGAGAATACCTGACTTCCTGCCATAAAACTCAGCATGTCACAATAAATGCCAATAATAGTTGTTGTTATTGCTTACTGAAAAGACAGAAAATTATCTTTTCTAAAGGAGACCTTGAGGAGTAAGGACACTAGTGGGTTAGCAAATGAAAACTTGTGAAGCAAGTCATTAGAAAGATCAAAATAGAAGGCAGTTTTCTGTACAGTTGCAAACGGGCCTCATAGTCCTTAGGGTGTTACACCTAAGATTATTAAAGAAAAACAGTGAATTTGTTTAAAATAATATGAAAATGCATCTACATATGCCTTTAATTAAGCCCCATTCATTTGGAAAATTCTTTGTAATTGGATAAAGTTATTACATTATCATAAATTTTCTACTCATGTAGGGTATTAAGTTACAGGTGGAGATTTTTAAGCCTCCTTCATACAGATTTTGTGTGAGAAGTTCTTCTATGATTTCTGTTGGTAATGTGCACAGGTTTCATAGATATAGGATAATAAGAAACCAATACAAACAAAACACAGCCCTCAAAACCCAGAAATATCTTCCTGGAGATGCAGAGTGAAACTTTCGAGGAGTTTGTCTAACTCTAGACATTAATATAAGCAGTGAATTCAAAATGCAAACACTTATGTTTAAGGAATCTGAGACTCAAGCAATCATGAGAGCTTTTTATCAACTGCATAGCGATGCAACTTTGAGCAGGCCTCTGAAACAAATAGATCATGCTGAACATGATCAGGACTTCACTGGGTACATTAATATAGCCATTCTGGTCTCCAAGAAGCATTACTCATCCTCATTAATGCCATGAGAATTTGCCCTTTCTGATTGCCTCCTCTGATTTTTCTGTCCTCATTCTCTATCACTCCAAAGGTTTTTGTGCTATTCAGAGATCTTCTAGATCTCTAGATCTTCTAGATAACGTATTTATCTCTGGATCACTGACAAAAATTTAAGTGGAAGGTGAGGCCCAATACATCTATCACTTACAAAACTGTCTATATGAAAAAAGTTAGCTAGCGTCTATCTGTTTTCTTTAAATGAACACGTTACCCCAAAAAAATCCAATGTACCTTTATAAAAAACTAGAGTAGATTCAAACATAGACTGATATTTATATTGCAAAATTTTCTGAGTATTTAGCCAGGCTATAAACTCTTTTGTATGCAAAATTCTGTGGTTTTAATTAATTTTAAAAATTTCGTTGTTTTGAACACTACTTTTTTTAATTCCAGAATTGTCCATTTGAAATGAAATGTCAGATTCCCCATTTCAGCTCACCAAACATTTACTTGTGGGAGTTTCTGAATGTACATAAACAAAGAATATATTTAATAGTACTTCAGTACAAAATGTAGATTGCTGTTAATGTGTTTACATAGGAGCTATACTTGACAGTGTGACCAAAGTATAGTCTCAGTGGCAATATTTTTCTATTGAATATGATTTAATCTAGACTCTGCTCAACTTTCATTTCTATTTTTATTTATAATATGAAGTCTTTCATTTTTTTTTTAACAATGCCACTTTAAATACCCCTCATATATATAGAAACAACCAGATGGCTGCTCAGTTTCAACATTTCATACTACAAAATTCAACCATCTACCAAAAATAAAAATATATAAACTAGGTAGGTCCTAAAATAAAATTTCTGAGTCCAAGTTACCCCTGCCATGGTGGAAAAAACACTAAAAATATGCAGAATCAGTTTCCAGGGAAGCTAGACATCATAAGAATTTTTTAATGTAATTTTCTGTTTCCTCATAGCTAGGGTTGAGAAAAAATTACATGATCTTATAAACAAACAACTACTGAATATACTTTTCTGCAATTGTTTATTTTTTATCATAGCAAAACTATGCATAATGATGGCACAGCGCAGGGCCTGATTTGTGTCGCATACTAGAGAGTCTCAATACAGGCATCCTACTGAAGAATATAGTGCCTCTCAATAACTGACATTTGGTCTGGTACAGTTTAAAGGACAAAAGTGCTCCTCAGGATCATCTGGGGAGTCACAGAATCATAGAACAGTTTGAGTTGGAAGAAATCTTTAAGATCATCTAACTCCAGCCCCCGTGCCATGGGCAGGAAGGGACACCTTCCATCAGGTGTTGCTCAAAGCCTCATCCAGCTTGGGCCTGAACCTGGCTCCGAACCTGGCCCCAGGGATGGAGCATCCACAGCTTCTCTGGACAGCCTTCTGGGGTGCCTCAGCACCTTCACAGAAAAAAAAAAAAATTCCTTCCTAATACCTAATCTAAATCTACCTTCTTTCAGCTTAAAATCATTACCCCTTGTCCTACACTGTCTGATGAAGTATTTCTGCCTATCTTCCCTGTAGGCCCCTTTTAAGTGCTGGAAGGCTACTATAAGGCCTCCCTTGAGCCTTCTCTTCTCTAGGCTAAACTAGTATACGAGGTGCTCCAGCCCTCTGGTCATCCTTGAGGCCCTCGTCTGGACTCGCTCCAATAGATCCATGTCCTTCCTGTGCTGAGGACTCCAGGACTGAATGTGGTACTCCAGGTGAGGTCTCATGAGAATGGAGTAGACAGGGAGAATTACCTCCCTCAACTTGATGATCACAATTCTTTTGATGCAATCCAGGATACGGCTGGCTTTCTGAGCTGCAATCGTACATTGCTGCTTCTTGTTGAGTTTCTCATCCACCAGAGTCCCCAGGTCCTTCTCTTTAGGGCTGCTTTGAATCCATCTCTGCCCAGCCTCTACTTGTGCTTGGTATTGCCCTTCACTAGGATGCTCACTTGGCTTTGTTGAACATTATGAGGTGTGCACAGGCCCACTTCTCAAGACTGTCTAGTGCCCTCTGAATAACATCCCTTCCCTCCAGCATGTTGATTTCACCGCACAGCTTGGTGTAATCAGCAAACTTGCTGAGGTGACACACAATTGCACTCTCCATCAAAGATGTTAAGCAGCACTGGACCCAATACCAGCCCCTGCAGAAAGCCACTCATCATCAGCCTCCACTTGGACATTGAGCTGTTGACCACAATTCTTTAAATGGCCAATCCTTACCCATCAATTGGTCCATCCATCAAATCCATGTCTCTTTAATTTTGAGAAAAGCATGCTGTGTGAGACAGTGTCAAATATTTTGCACATGTTCAGGTAGATGATGTTAGTTCCTCTTCTCTTATGCATCAGTGCTGTAGCCCTATCATAGAAGGCCACCAAATTTTTCAGGCACAATTTGCCCTTAGTTGGCTGTCGCCAATCATCTTCTTATTTTCCACATGCCTCAGCAGAGATTCCAAGAGGATCTGCTCCATGATCTTTCTGGGCACAGAGGTGAGATTATCTGTCCTGTAGTTCACTGGGTCTCTCTTTTTTCCCCCCCTTTTTTTAAAAAAAAGGATTATGTTTCTCCTTTTCCAGTCAGTGGGAACATCACCAGACTGCCACAGCTTCTCAAATATGATGGATAGTGGGTTAGCAACTTCATCTGCCACTTCCCCGAGGACCCTTGGATGCATCTCATCAGGTCCCATGGACTTTTGAACCTTCATGTTCCATAGATGGTCTCACACCTGACCTTCTTACAGTGGCTAGTCCCTGCCTTTGCCTTGGCCAGTGTGGCTTGAGCCCTGGCTGGTGAAGACGAAAGAGGCAAAAAAGTTGTTGAGTACCTCAGGCTTCTCCATATCCTGGGCAACCACGTCTCCCATTTCCTTACAGAGATGGCCCACCTTTTCCTTAATCGTCTTGTCACCGACGTACTTGTAGAAGCTTTTGTCACTGCCCTTGATGTCTCTGACCAGATTTAATTCTTTCAGGGCTTTAGCTTTCGTAACATGATCTCTGGCTGCTCAGATAATTTCTCTGTATTCCTTCCAGGCTACCTGTCCTTGTTTCCATGTTCTGAGTACTTCAGCCTTCTTCTTTTCTGTTGTCACCAGTTTGTCAGTCATGTTCATCACAGGGGGTGTGGTTTCTTTGACCCTACTTTTCCAGCTGACATACCTATAGAAGCTTGTATTATTCTTTACATCCCTAGGCAAGTTCAGCACGAGTCATGCCTTGGCCTTCTTGACCCTATCTGTACATGATGAGGCTGTGTCCCAATACTATTCCCAGGATACTTGTACCTGTTTCCATTGCATCTGCATTTCCTTCATGCTTTTTAGTTTGATTAGCATGTCTGATCCATGATTGCCTCTTTCTTTCCTTCGTTGATTTCTTACACCTGAGGACTGAGAGCTTTTGCACTCTCTGGAAAGCAGCCTTAAAGATCTGCCAAATCTGTTCTTTTCCCTTGTCCCCAAGGGCAGTTTCCCAGGAGGTCCTGTTGACTAAGTCCTTCAAGCTGAAAGTTTGTTTTCCTAAAATTCAGGGTCCCAGTTTTGCTCTTTGGTTGATCCATATCCCTCAGGACCATGAAGTCCACGAATGCGTGATGACTGCAACACAGGCTGCCTCCCGTCTTGACATGACTGATTAGCTTACTCATGCTGGTGACCATCAGGTCCAGTATCATATCCATTCTAGCAGGGATTATTGCCTTGCTTAACGAGTTATCCTCAGTGCATTCCTGGAGTCTCCTGGAATGTCTACACTGTGCTACTTTTGTTGGTTGAAATCTCCCAGAAGGAAAATAGTCTGCAAGTGCAATGCGTCCTGCATCTGGAATAAGGAGGTCTTCATCAATAAGTTCCCTTGATTATGTGGCCTGTAGTAGGCCATACCATAATATGGAAGATATATAATTAGTTACCTTGGACTGCCTTGTCCTGAAATAAAATGAGACCATCAACTAACAGAAAGAACAGCATAATGTAATGAATATATACAGGATTTTGTAGTTTCCTACTGACTTCTTATGATAATAAAATTGCAAAATCGAATAGAAAATCTCAATGATAATGATACTATTTTATTTTTTTTAAAAAACTCTCTGTATACTTTTTAAAACTGAAAAATATTTTAATAAAGTCCAAGCATCTGCAGAATGGTTTTCTTATCTTTTACCTTTCAATTTAGAATTAAGATGTGATATTTAACTACAAATGTACAGAGAGAGTAAAGAAGTAAGAGAGTCCTAGGTAAAACAATTGACATTACTTGAACTATGATCATAAAAAGAAAAAGAGCTATATACTAGGAGTCAGAGTTCTGCAAGCTTGGAATAAAATCACTGCAAAGCTCACACCTCCACTGACATTGTATGATCAGAGGGATTCCTGTGAGACTTTTCATTACATTCACAGATGACCCCTATTATTGTGCTCTTTCTTGACAATTCTGCGGGGAAAAGATATTCTGGAATGCTATGAAATTGCAAGCAGAAGGATATAAAAAAAAAGGAATTTGAAAGTTATACTCAAAAACTCCACAGCTATGTGGACCAGGAATCAAGCAGTCAATTATATGACAGTAAAGTGCTCTTGGAAATATCTCATAATAAAATACAGCCCATCATGAAAAAAAACCTCAGTTACAAATAAAGGAAAATAAAATACAATATAATATTATTTTCAAAGGATTATGAGAATAACTGCATGTCTAAATTTAATTCTAATTCAGCTTGTGATTTTATCCCAATTTTCAAATCATATTTGTCTTGAAATAGCAGTGACCCCTCAAAAAAAAGAGGCTGGAGACTACTCAGTATTTTAAATGATCAAGTAATTTTTTATGGATGATATTGTGTTTAGACTAGATTAAATTATTCTGCTTGTAAGCCATATTGTAGCCATGCAAATTTTTTTTAAAAGATTATGCCATATCAGCAGTAAATTCCCATTCTAGTAAATCCAAACCAGAAACAAAACAAACGAAAACCAAACAAAACCTATCACCCACACCTGTGCATTTGTAAAGAGAAACGTGTATTCTCATGTGCCAGCTAACAAATCAGAACTATTGCACTGAATACATTATAGAGAAGACAATTTTATCACAAAATAAATATCATCATTCAAAGTTATTTAATAGCTTGAATAAAACTTCCTTTTTATCTTACAGTGAATTATTCCAATTTAATTTTTTGTTCTTGCTGAGGAATTGAATAACTGAACAAAAGATGGGCAAGAATGCCCTTTGTCCTACTCCAGTCCTGTCTGCATTTTCCAATGGAAACTATTTCCCCTTGTTCCTTCCATTGTAAAGCCCTCTACAAGTGTGTTTTGACCTTCTCTTTCTATTAAAAGAAAAAAAATTGCTACAATTTTCTATGTACAGAAAAGGAAATTATGACATAAGAAATGTTACTGGACGATATTCAGATTTCCTAGATTTTGTCTGCTGAAAAAACAGGTTATTTTCACTACACTGACCTTTAATATATTTTTCTGTGCTCAATGGGGAGAGCAAATATCGTCTAGAAAGTAATTCAGAGCCATTGGATGCTAAAGAGAGAAAACACCTGTGATGGGAAGAAAACAATTTTACACAGAAATATTGTCCTATAGAGCTGATGATTTACAATATGACAATACGAGTTACAAAATCACTCTTGAAGATTAAAAAGAATTGTAAGTCTGGCAAGTGATGTTTTCCTTCCTCCTGAAGAAATGATTCTCCATCACTTTGGATGACGTATCATGGCATTGGGAATAAGAAAGAAACAAGTGAAAACATTTGTTGTGGAGAAATAAGTTTGTCTGTGCAGATCACTGGCTGTACTAAAATAAGTATATAACCATTGGCAGCAGTAGTTTTAATCTTCATTTTTGCTTGATGTGCATTGGTTGAATACTGACAGATCCTGGCTCTTTAGTTCAGACCGAGGAGAGTCAAATTGTGGAGTTTTCCATTCAGTGCCTATGGGTTGGTCAAGCTAATGCACATCGTAGAGAAACATGCTGAGGATACAATTTTTTCATACAGTTCTATATCTCTCAAGAATACACCAAGCCCCGTATGCTCTTTTGCACAGTGAGAGAAAGGAAAAGAAAAACATCAGGCCATTCTGCTTTCCTTAGATTCTTGCTAGGTAGGATATCAGTGACAGAAGGACTTCTGAAGGTGCAATTTCTCATAGCTGTAGATTGAAATAGTTTATGGATTAAGTTGGAACCCAGAAACTAAGCAAAAAAAAAAAAAAAGAAACAAAATTCCATTTACCTTTGAATTCATCTTTTTACTGCACACTTGAAATTCTCTTCTTCCTTTGCCTGGTTAGATGTTTTCCTTTTTTTGTTACATTGGAGAACATTCAAGGGCAAGCAGCCTGACATAAAAAAAAAATCCAAATTGACAGACATTCTACAAATCTGCAACTCAGCTGGCAAAAATAGAGAATATAAACTGAAAATCACCGTGGGAAGAAAATCTCGACCCAACACTGGGGGGAAAAAAAGAGCAAGCCAAGCAATTTCAAAATTAAGGGATCAAGGTGAACTTGATCATTTGATCATTTTCCTTGAAGAAGTGCCAAATCTCTGAAGATAAATTGGATTTGCAGCAAGTAACTTCAGCACATCAGGTAGAATATGAATCTGACTTGACAAAAAAAAAAAAACAAACCTGTGAAGGGGTGGATAAAACACGAGATGAGATCCTCACCCTTGATAACATTCCTTTGAATAGTTCAGGTTTCTCAGAGGAACTGCTAAATGATTCTGACTAAGCATCTGTATAACTCTTCAGCAAGGGAGAGACAATGTAGCTGCCTAGTTACATGTATATACTAACTGTCTTAAGGGACCATGCAGTGAACACACATAATTTATTGGGCATTTTGTTTGAGGCAACAGTAGTGTCCCAGCTACTGTTTTAATCTTATAATCTGCAGTAAATAAAATAGCATTACTATCTGCTCTGGAGCAGTTTAAACTTAAAGAATAGTGAAAAGAAGGTGATGCACCCGTATCAATACTTTTCAGTTGCATTTTGCTCCCAAACACCTTGATCACCATATGCATATCTCAAAGGCTACATTATGTTTTTCTAATGCAGACCAAGTATCTAATTTTAATTGCTCATACTAGATAAGAAAATACTAAAGAAAATTTACATGAAACCATCAAAATGGAAATCACATTATAAAATACATCTAGTTTTCTGACTACACACACAATGAATCAATCCTTTAATTCAACTGGATGGCAACAAGCTGTTTTCGTGACTAATTAAGTATCCTAGCAAACAGCAATTTGCTATGCATTTTGCACATAGCTTCTATCAGCAAAATCTCATGTTATCAACATGTGTTTTAAGGCTAATAGAGAATTAGAAGGATTTAGTCTCCTCCACTGAACACAGCAAAACCATGCATATAGAAATCTTATTGCCTAAAGAAATTTTTCATTTAAAAATTAACTTTGTACAGTTCATTCTCCCTATAACGAGGTATTCAAAGAGAAAAAAATCTGAAAAACCACAATTTTTTTTTCCAAAAAGAAGTAAAATAGTCTATGCTGCAAACATGAAACAATGAAAGATCACTCCCTAACTGACCTAGTGGCTTAGATCCCAGGATCTGCTTAAGCCACATCTGCTGGCTCTCACAAGTTGTTCTGGTTGCTCCTGTTTTAAGAACAAATATGCCTTACTCTCAGGTGACACACTGTGGATAAAGATGGGGAGTAAGTTAGTCAGTACAGACAAGAGATGAAGTTGTATAGAGATATGCAACACAGAACCTGTAAACTACCTTCAGAAATGTAACTTAAGGTACAACAATGAAAATAGATGACTATGTACATCTCTGTATCTGTTATAATAAAGCTATGATAATTAGTTAATTCACGTACTTACTGTATGGAATTTCACAGTGCAGTACTGAGAAATCCTAAGTGGTTGGCATAGGAGCATTAAGTGTATCTATATACTTGCCACCTCATTCTTCTGGAATAAAGTTCTTAGGTCAAGTCAGACTAGTTGATCTCTTGCCTCTATCTGGTGTACTTTTCCATATTTCCGGCTTGATATCTGTCTCAGGAATTTCCTTATTTCCCTAAACACAAAGATTTTTTATGTTTGTTGAACAGCTCCTCACTCTCATTGAGAGAGAAGAGAAACTAAAAAGAGAAGGAAGCAGCAACATTTTCACTGGAGGTCATACCCTTCTTGATCTGGTTTTAAAGAGACAGTGATGATAGTTCTGTGAATACCTCAGTGTGCTTATTACTTAAATAAGTGGAAATTCTCATGGAGGACTGGATGAAATACAAGGAATAAGCTGTGGCTAAGGTGAGCCTCATCTAGTGCTCTTCCACTGGTCTGATTTCCAAAGACTGCCCCTCTTTTCTGGACCCTAGACACAACCAACCCTGCCTTACCAGTTATTCTTGTTGCCTGTTAGCCATTCCCTGTGGCTATTTAACCCACTCTAATACAAGGACTACCAATCTCACATTACAGTCTCCTTCTTTCCATGCTACTAATCAAATGGCTCTGCTGGCAATCAGCCTGCTATGTTACTCAGTCTGGTTGCTAGTTTGATCCTTTCTCCCATGGAAGTCTGATTTAATTTATCATTATCAAAAACTATATTCTCCCTTCCAGATGAAAAAAAGAGGCTACACAAAGGAAGGAATTTCACAAAATTTGTGCATTTATTTCCTCATCAATAATGTAAAATTGAAAATTTGCTTTACTACTTACTCCATAATCTTACAAATAGAATCGTTTTTCAAGAGTCATCAGATTGTTTAGTATTTATCATTGAAAATAAAAATAATAGGAAAACACACACAGGTACTGTGAACACTGCCATTACTGTAGTATTGATCCAAAGAATAATCTCACTGTGAATAATGCTTACATTATACCCTTGAAACTCCTTTTGGTAGCACTAAATTTTTGTTCTTGAGATACTCATCTCTGTATTTCTTAAACAGTTGAGAAAGGTCTAAGAAATTATCAAGAGATTTGACATAAAATAGCAAGATTACTCTTAATCTTTCCAAAAACTGTCTAGTTATACCTCAATATTTCTCTTAAGCAGTTAAAAAAAAAAAGCTGAAATTATGCTCCTATAAAAATAACTTTTCTTTGGAAAAATTCATATAGTAATATATGAATATGAACAGGATTTTTCATCAAGCATAATGAATATAAGACAAATATAAAATACAAGACTCAATGAAAACAAGAAATTTAATTTGAATTAGTGATCTTGATATCTTGATAATCTAAGAGAGAGAAATACTCTCACAGCTCATGATTCCCTTCATTATTATTTCTTCATGATGAACTGATATCTTCAAGTGTCCAGGACAAGATTTAGTTGGATCTCTACTTTTATAGGTCTTGAGTTAGCTATGATAGATCTCATGCCTAACCAAAGAGATGCCTACATTTTCACCTCTTCCGAATGCCGATCCTTTGAATGATATCTAACCACAGACCGTTAGTCTTTAATATACCAAATGCTATTCTTTAGAACAGTTTATATACATATTCTGAACATCCCCTGTAAAAGAAACCCTAGGAAAGTAAAACTTAGTACAAACAGCTACAAATTTATCCAGGGGTACAAGAAATAAGTTTTTCCATGGGTGTTTTTCTCTTGTTGACAATAACATGTGAACATTATCGCGGATGCTTGACAATACTAATTTCGACCTCCTAGCTGACCTATCCTAAAATATTACATTGTTATATAGCAGCAAATCTTTTGGTAAAAGCAAAGAATCAAGAAAAATTTTCATGTCTTGAGAAAATGTGTAGCACAAGGAAAACAGAGATTGGAGGGTATAAACTTGCTCCTCTATGTTCACATCTCCTTTTAAAGCCTTCTAAATTTAGATAAACTTACTAGGGTCATTAAAAACACCTTGAAATGTTTTCTTGAATAGCAGTGAAAAATGAAGTTAAGGGCTCAGAATGAAAGAAAATTCTAAGATAAATACGTGGCAGAAACATTTAACGTTATTTTAAGTGTAAATTTATTTCCTCTCACATGACGACCGAATCTACAAAACATCCCGGGACAGGAATAGAGCTTTGTGCAATAGTTTCATGATCATAGTGTGTCTAAAAAGGAAGATGGAAATATTAAAAAAATGCTGAATTGAAACGAATTTTTTCCAATTATTTATTAGGTATGAAAGAACAGGAGACAAAGACAAGTCTTGTCCCAAGGATTTTATCACTCACTGAGAAGCTAAAAAAAAATGTAGAAGTTGCATGATTTTTACAACATTGTTACAACAATGTCACAAAAATGAAAAATATAGAGAGACATGGAAATCACAGTACATAGTGCAGGTTGTGTCATAAACATAGAGATACACTCATGCCTCGGAGGTGAAACTCCAGTCACAATGCAGATGGTTATCAGGGATTTCTCTAGAGTTGAATGCAATCTTGAAGCTGAAAGGGGAATTGAAACTAAACAAACAAACAAGCAATCCAATAAACAAGAAAAAATACCTCAACAGAATTGTCTATTACACCCAATTGTTTGTTACTGACTGATCTAGAAAATAATAAATAAAAACTAGACAGATTGTTATCAGAATTGTAAAACTACTTTCTTTGTGACAAAAAAAGTTGATTTATACAATTGCATATCCTGATTACAGAAAATATTAGAATATGTTGAATACCTATGTTAAAAAGAGAACACTGAGAAAATGTACCAAAAAGGCAGAGGTTTATATGAACGTTTAGAACTGTACGAATATTTTTTTGATTGTACGATAAAAAAATATATCAGAAATGTGGGAGGGTACACAGAGGGCAGAGAAATAGATCGTTAGGAGAACAAATGAATTCTTCTTACAGATATAAGCCTGGGTCTTTTTGTGAACTTTGCTGAAATATTTAACCTTCCAAAATTTCTCTTTTTCCATTCTGTAAGAACAGACTATCTGATCCTCATAAGTATTGAGGCTTAATTTAATTTTGTCAAATCCTTTTAAGTCCTTGGATGAAAGACATTACATGTGAGTACTGCCAACTTTAATTTTTTTAAGTGACTATTAACAGTAGTTGTTTTTTCCTTGGGTTCAGTTTCTGGAGTCATGGGATTATTTGAAAATATACATTTTTATTAAAAGAATATTGTTTCTAGGGAGAAAATGCATCACAAATAATAGTTATAGTTCACTAGAAAGTCTCTTCTGATTTGTTTTCTTACTGGTCCACAAATAATTCAACATTGTACACACTTGGGAATGCTTCTAAAGGAGGAAAGTTTGTGAGCAGTGCTTACAGTTTCTCTGTGGATGTAGAAACTATTGTTATGAGCCTGGTGATCCTGTCTTCTCAGCATAAGGAATTTTATAAGATGGTCAGTTTGGGTTTTATTTGCTTTTGTTTTGTTTTGAATTGATGATGGTGTTTATATGTGTAATGCTTTAGAATAGAAGAGTAAGTCTTGTTTCCTCAAAGAGAACATTTGAAATATTGTATGTTGAGTGGTTAGAAGCAGTTGCCAGGACATGAGAAGCAGTATATTCAATGATGAGAAATTCTAGCTACACCTTCACATTTGGTGTTCCCTATTTATTAGCTCTAAGCAGCAGTATGCACATTCTTTTATGTGCCTTTCTCTAGTGCTTTCATCTCTTCATGCATTTTGCGTAGTTTTGAGTATTTTCCTCTAAATTATGGATATTCTATTGGGAAACAGGTGCTGATAAAATGCTAATTATAATATCTGAATTAGAGACAGCAAAAACATATCCGATTTTACCTGAAATTTTCCATAAAATCTTTACTGAGTCAAGAATGTTAAGGAGGGTAAGGGAGTTGCCATTATCATAAATATTCAGAGCCAGATCATCCTTCAAAACACATATCCTATGGGCTTCAGAGTAAGTTGCTTATGTATTTTAGTGGTCAAGAATTTTAAAGGCATTTTTAGCATACTCTGAGGACATTTTCAGTAGAATTACTTGGATGAGATTGACTACAGCAAAATGCTGGATAATATCAGCAGAAATAGCTCTGTGAGTTTTAAGAAAAAGTGGAGAAGGGTCAGTAGACAAATTACTCAGACACAGTACAGGTAAAAAGAAGTGCTAGGATAAAAATAGATCAGATGATTTAATTTTTGCCTTTGATCTAATGTTTGTGATTCTTATAGTCCACAATAATGTAAAACAAAATCAAAAAAGAAATACTATCATGTACAAATGGAGTATAAAAAGACATATAAGCTTCCTCATGTAGTTCAAGCTTTGCCAGTTTTAATGGTGGAATAGACCACACAAAAATCAGAAGGCAACTGTCTCAATTTTTTCCAGCAAGATGATTATAATGTTCCATTCTTTCTTTAATCATATCTACTGTAAATCGTAAAGAAATGGTTAGATGGAGAGATTTATTTTTGGTTGTATCAGGATGTGCTATGTAAGCATCCATAGGAGAGAAGAAAAATACATTTGGGAAAGCTCTAATATCTAATACAGGAAGACAGGTTCATTTTTGCTGTGTTTTTTTTTTTCTTTTACCAAGCCAGCGAAGGACAAAATCTCTGACAGAGTTAATGGGAATAGAGAAATGTGAATTAAAAAGGCTTTAACGAAAAAAAGAAGGTACTGAAAGCGCACAGGAAATGTCAATCAGAACTTTTAGTAAGAAGGGAAGCAAAATACCTCATCTAACAGAAAAGATGAGGATAGATAAGAAGTGGGTAAATATTAGAGAGGTGATTGCTACAACAGACTCTTTAGGAAAAAAAAAAAGAAATTACATTAAGTTTTACAGTAGCTTTCATTAGATAATAGAGTGGTGTCTGGTTTTCATTCCCTCAAGCAGCAGTGCTGTAACCTGAATAGATACCACTATCATACAAAAAAGGAGTCTTAAAATTTATATATGCACTGTTTTTTACCAAGTCAGGAATGTTAAATTGGACAGAGAGGGAAACAAATCCTCCTCATTGAGTTCAAGTCATAAACTTCAATGTATTCATCTCCTTCCCTCACAAGAAAATTGGTGAAGGGTAAAGATCTTGCATATAAACATATCATGTAAAATGTATATGCACATAGAGTAATCAAAAGATACGGTTGCAAAGGCTGTATAAAAACAATGATCTTTCAGGTGCAAAAAGCATACAGTTCACTTCCCTGTTCGCTGGATAATAAAAAGGGTCACTTTGAAGACATAAAACTCATAGATTCACAAGCACAGTAGAAACATCTGTTAAATAAATTTAAGGAAATAAAGTCATCAAAACTACATGTGAATTAAACAAATATGTACATAGAGCATAAAAGTATATTAGATAAAGTTAAAATAAAAAGTCCCAATGATCCAACACGTGAAAAATAACTTCAGTTTTAGAATCTTCACGTTCCATATTTTATCCCTTGTGATTTACTTATGAAAATTTCAGATCTGTAATGCTTTAGTACTTCTGTGTTTATTTTGTTTAAATCATTTTCTCCTGTTCATAATTGAGAAAGAAACATGAAGTTGCTTAAATTGCCTGTTTACTTGAATTTAGAATTTACTATAGCTCCCTTGAGCTGTCAAATGACTTAAATAATTCCTTTCATGTTTTTTTTTCTTTCTTAAAATGGCTTCAAATATTTTCATGATTTTGAGGGAAAGAGAAAGCTCTATTTTTCACAACAGAAAAATATCCAAGTTTTATACACAATGAAAGGCTAGAATGACCAGATTATTTAGAAAAGAATAAAGACACAATAAGTGAAACTGAAAGATTCTGTTGCAAGGGCACCTTGACCAAAATTCATGCTTCCTTTCCCAGAATTAGTCCCTTTCTGGATGGTGAGAAATTATTCTTCCAAAGGTTTCATTTCGCTAGACTCTGTGTATTCCAAATAAATAATTAATTTATGGAATAGATATGTTTACATTTTACTTTTTTTTATCCTTGCTTTCATATGAAAGCTTTTAATAAAAGAAGTGATTTTCAGAGAGCACTTTAACTCAACAGACAAAAACAGGTAGCCGACAATAAAAAAGTTCAAGTTGCAAGATATTTGTTTTCAGCACAGATCACTGGAGGTTGCTTAATTAATCAAGGCAATAAATGATTTCTGAACCTCTTAATTCTAGATGAGAACATCTCTTTTCATAAAATTTGGGATGATTTATTGTAATTGTTATTGTAAATGCCATAGACATGCAGTTTTATTATTGTTTGAAGAAATCCTCTTTTCTTTTTCTTCTTTCATTTATTCAGTTTAGTGCTGTCATAGGAGCATCTGATCTGGCATTCAGCACAAGTAGTGGAGTCAAAATGAGTGTCAAAGAAAAAGAAAGCTGTTGTTAAAGAAGAAAACAGAAACTTTTTTTCACAGGATAGATCCAATTCTAAAGGTCCTTTCCTTTCTTTTTCCCTCTGTTTCCTGCCCATTCATGAGGAATGCCAAACAAACCATTACGATATTAAATTCAGATAAATTCTGCCTGGAAAGATGTGACCTAAATTCAATAATTGTCTTTAAAATAATTTTTCATCTTTTTCCCCACCAAATTGATAGCTAGTTTATTCATTACAAATTAAAAGAAAAAGTAAAATGACACTGTAAGTCAGCCAGAGGGAATAGTTCTATTGCAGAACTCATTAGGCTGAATTTTATGATTACAAGGACAGATGGTATCATGATGACATTGTTGTAGAACTAAGGTTTCATTGCAGATAACATAACAGATACTGCTTATGCTATGCTGAAGGTATTGGTCTCCGTCTTTCCATGGTACAATATAATCACTATCAATGTTTAAGTTTCTATTGTTTCTTCTTGTTTCCCTAAGGATTCTCTGCCTGCAACTGCTCTACTCCTGTGTGCTGTTTATACATTCTTCTCTGCTTGGATACTTGGTATCCCTTTTTGTAGGATAATGAATCTCTTACAATTCCCTCGCATCAGACCACCCAGACAGCTCATTGTCCTCAACTCTGCATCCTCCTAACTGTCTATTTTCAGTTTGACTAGTGTTTTCTGCTATGAACTCATAACTCCAGATTACTTTTAAGTATTACTCAGACAATTTTCTTACCTTTCAATTTTATTAAATAATTATGCTTAAATAATAATTATTAATGCATTTGAGATAATTTATCTTTTAATTTTCTAATTCAGTCGTGAGGTATCTTGAGAAAGCAGTATCATATACAAGATAAATTTTTCTTACTTTATAGATACATTATAATGGGCAAAGGTTTGTGCATGCCTAATCAAAAAGAACCCTAGCGTGAGGCATAATTTATAGTGCTGTGATTTGGGGTCAAATGTTTCGTTTGCATAAGAGTTTGAGGGAAATTGCATGCAGTTCCAATGTATTTACAAGATGTGCATATTTACCAAAAGATTTTCAAGTGAATCTTATAGACTTGCCTTAATCTCTGTGATTGCATGACAGAAGCATATCTGAAAACATTTTTGAAGTGTAATTTACGTGATTTACCATCTTCAGACTTTTAACTTTTTTGTTAATGAACTAATCTGTTCAAAATATCCAGCTAAAGCACTTGGTCTAGATTCACTTAAAAATCTAACCAAACTGGTGATATGTCTTCTTCTTCACAGTATTTAAAACGGCACAGATGAATGAAAAGTGATTCCAAGGTGTGGACACTATTTATCTACAGATTATACCTCTCTTCCTCCCCAAATATGTATAAATAAGAAATTAATGGCTATGGTATCATACATTGGATTAATTCCAGTGCTAGCATAAGCAAATATAGACACATGATTAGTTCTGTATCAACAAATACTGATTTTTTAAAAAATGGTTTACAAAATTGAAATAGCTTTTTTTAATAAAAAGTAAATTACATATATAAAATAAATAAATAATAAAATAATAAATAAGTACATTATTTGTTATATTGGAATCAGTCACTCCTGGATCTTCAACACTCTCCATAGTGTTAAATCCTATTCTGATCTAGAGTGGCTCTTAAAGTTAAAAGTAGAGATGGTACATGAATTCTTAATTTCAAAAGAGATTCAAGATAATATTCTGTTATTCTTCACTATAAAAAAACCCAAACAAACAAATCAGAAATCTTCAGTGTGTCAAAACTCTAAGCTATTTCCTTTCACTTTAAATTTCAATATTTCTTTAATAAATAAACAAATGAATGAATAATAATTCTTAAAAAGTTGTCAAAGATCTGCCTTTAAAAGTTCTGTGTTTACCTTAGTAAATAATTAAATTATTTTTAGAGGTACATAAAGGGAGTTTTTTGTTCATTTATTTTCCTTTTATATTTATTGAGGAACCAAAATGTTGGATTTGTGATTGTAAGTGTAGAAATCATTTTCCTAACACATGTGAAATGGGAAAATATTTTATTGTACATTACCTGTATGAAGTGCACAGTAAATATTGTTGGAAGTATAATATACCATGTATACTGATTGTTTAGAAAGAAAATTGAGAAGGAGTTAGCTTATTAAAGTAATTAGAGTTTGAAGTACAAAAACCTATGGAATTCTAGGACTACACTGAAATCAAAACAAGAAAAAAATAAAATAATATTTGTTGAAGTTGAGAGAGAGTGACAAAAACAACCTTATGATACTGCTGGACACTGCAAAAAAAATTTGAGGTAGGCATTTTCAATGTGCAATACACAGCAAAGTCTTTTGGGACACCATAATAAAATAGAATAAGGAGTCATGAAAAAGTTTGTGACTCGGAAGGCGTATTTTCAGCAGGTAGAGAAATTCTATAGACCATTAATCAGTCATTACTGGAATAGATTGAAATATCATCATTTTAACAGATGCCAGAGTAGATGAGGGAAGAAGTCTTCTCTGATGACTCAGCTAAATATCATTGCTTTGATTCTTCTGAGTACATCTGATATCCTTCAAGGCTTATTAACTGCCTTATCATGAGCTGAAGGAGTTTCTAATACTGTACCATGATTTGTGCTCCGTGATGCACTGACTTTAAATTGTGATGTCCTTTGAAATGTGCATTAAAATGGAACTAGAACTCAATGAACCCCCTGAGAGCCTTCTGTTGATTTCAGTCTGCTTCAGATTGGATACATGCTCATCTCTACATATGAACAGAGAATATTCTCTTAATGATAGCATCATTACCATGAAGGAAGAATGGTCCAGAAGTTACAGGATAAGTTTGGGCTTTAATTTTTTTCATTACCTTACTGTGCTACTCAGGCTTTTTTTTCAAGCGAAGAAGACTGTGAACCACCTCAGCACACTCTCACTGCTGCTTTTGCAGCACCATAGTTGCTTCATAGGTGCACTAACTATTCCCAGTGGCAAAGCTAACATCGTCTGTGCATTTATGTCTGCAGTTTCTCAAGGCTAAAACCCAGCTGGAAGAGGAAATATCTGAATCAAATATGTTGCTTGAGATCTACTGGACGTCTTTTCAAAAGAAAAAGGCCAAGGAGCTTCCTACACTAAGTCCTGACCATACAAGTAGTAGTGCCTTTGCCAAGCAATTAGAACACAAGAGCAGCCTGTAACATAACCAGAATGAGACAACTTCTGTCAAATGAAACATGAACGTGCTTGTTACATGACACCAGAGGACATACACACTCATATCCTCTGGACTGATGTGCATGTTACTGAAGGGGTAGATGCAGTCCAATAGCACCTAATTGCCTTGGTAGATATACTTTGTGTAAAAGAAAGAGGTAGAAGTAGGAGCTCGTTCTTTTTTCTCACATGGATACTGCTCAGTTTGCTGACTCCAGCTCCTTTAAGCTCTCAATTCTGCCTGAGCATTGAATAGGCAACCACAGTATTCTTATCAGTGTGGCTGGACAGAGTCCAGACACCTCAGTCTTATACCAGTAATGTTATGAGTTTAGTAACTTTTTATATTACAGGCATTCTCTTAGGCAACATTTGTTAACGTGAGATGATGAAGTGGAAGCTATATTCAGTACAACTCGTACAAATACTCTTAAAGTTTGTATGTTGGCTTCCAAGCACTAAGGAAAAAAATGAAAGAACAACTCAAATGAGTACGTGAGAGACGCTGGCATAAATTCTATTGCCACTAATTAATTTTAGTGCACACTACCCACACAGAGCCCTGAATATTAACCTACGAGATACTCGGTTTACATTTATTGCTTGTGAAAGAACCAAACAGGTACCTAGAGAAAAATAAGCTCATTGTTACATTGCAATCTGTCAAACAAGTTGAAGCTTGAAATCAACATAAAAGCACAAGTAAGATTTTATACATATAACATACAAACAATACACCATGGTCTAACTGGAGGCTCTCTACCACACCTAAATCCAGCTGTTTAAGCTTCTGCTGCTTCTGTTCTTATCACAGCTGTGATTTTTAATGTAATGAAAAAACCTAGTTTCAATCCGTTTGACAGGAAAATAGGTCTATTGTAACAGAGTAGTTGGAGAGCAAACTCTCCAAATATAGTTCAGAATGAAGGTTGCGCTTTAGTTGATTTGTAAATAATTATAAAATTACTGATTAGCATAAGATGTGGGCTGAACTAACTTGTTTGAGTACCTGATATTAAAGAAAAAGCCAAAAAACAAATCAACCAAAAGTACTTTATTTTTCACAGTATCACAGTATCACACAGTATCACAGTATTACAAGGTTGGAAAGGACCTCTGAGATCATCAAGTCCAACCTATAACCCTACACTAACACCAACACTAACACCAACCATCATCTAAACCATGGCACTCAGTGCCTCATCCAGTCTCCGCTTAAACACCTCCAGGGTCGGCAACTCCACCACCTCCCTGGGCAGCCCATTCCAATGGCCAATCACCCTTTCAGTGAAGAACTTTTTTCTCACATCAAGCCTAAACTTTCCCTGACGAAGCTTAAGTCCATGCCCTCTAGTTCTGCCACTGGTCACCTGAGAGAAGAGACCAACCCCTGCCTGACTACAACCTCTTTTTAGGTAGTTGTAGAGAGCAATGAGGTCTCCCCTGAGCCTCCTCTTCTCTAGACTAAACAGCCCCAACTCCCTCAGTCGCTCCTCATAGGGCTTGTGCTCCAGCCCCCTCACCATCTTCGTTGCCCTCCTCTGAACACATTCCAGTATCCTAACATCTTTCCCAAACTGGGGGGCCCAGAACTGGACACAATATTCAAGATAAGGCCTGACCAGTGCCGAGTACAGGGGGACAATAACGTCTCTGGTCCTGCTCACTACACTATTCCTGATGCAGGCCAGAATGCCATTGGCCTTCTTGGCCACCTGAGCACACTGCTGGCTCATGTTGAGCTTCCTGTCAACCAGCACTCCCAGGTCCTTTTCTGCCTGACTACTCTCCAGCCACTCTGTCCCCAGTCTGTAGCTCTGCATGGGATTGTTGTGTCCAAAATGAAGTACCCGACATTCATATCCATCATACTTCTGACAGCCTAGCTGGAGATTAATGAAAGGTTCACACAGGATAGCTCTTTACGATTACAAGCAGCAAAACACAGAACAGCAGTTATGGAATAGATCGACCAGCTTGTGTAATGGCAACCATGTTCCACAAGACCTTCTTTGACAGATACCTAAAGAGCCACAGCAGTTTGTAAAACAACAGACTAGATTATCTATTGGGCATTGTTTTTACTATTCTATTTTTTTAACACTATAGCATTATAGCATGCTCTTATTTCCTTCCAAGTCACTGGATACTTTTCATACATTTTAGTGATTTTAATTTCACCTCAACTGGTAGTGACAAATGTTTACATAATTAAA
Organism: Tapera naevia; assembly: GCA_033556795.1. Classification (NCBI taxonomy): domain Eukaryota; kingdom Metazoa; phylum Chordata; class Aves; order Cuculiformes; family Neomorphidae; genus Tapera; species Tapera naevia. Next base: position 1,556,618 of record JAUMJJ010000014.1, on the reverse strand, counting down.
TTGACTGGATGTCGGAAGCAACATTTATGTAAATCAGTATGACATGAGAAACCAGCCAAAGAAGCCTTCTCAAGTATTCCTTCAATTACTTCAGTTTTGTCTTTCTCTTCCTTTCTCTGGCTGTCTCCCAGTCTTCACCCAGTCAATGCTCCTCACCTACCCACACCACCCAAACTCATGTCACCCTTTAAGAGTGTTTCAGGTTCACCTCAGCTGTGAGCTGTGCTGATACAGCCCTGAAAATCAAGAAATTAGTCTTATTCCTGAGGCCAGCTTTCAGAGGCACGATGATATCAGAGCTGTTTACTATGTGGGAATAAAACACAGCTTTTATTTTCAGTTTAGGTGTTTCTCTCTCAGGCTGCTGAGTACAGTGATATCTGGTCTGAATCTCCTAACAGACACTATGTAGAGAAGAGCGATGTCAGAATTTCAGTTCCAGGAACTATTACCAAGCTCAGCTGCTGTTTTCCTCTTTATTTCCTGAATTAAAAAGGGTAATGAATCATCTTTGAATAATCCCGCTTTCATTGTTGGTAAAAAAAAGATAAAAGTTTCAAAGTTTCTAATGGGAGATATCGTCTCCTTTTGTTTTTCTTGTTTCACTCTAGCACTTTTTTTTACTTTATTTTTAAATCAGCTTCTTAATATAATCTTTGAAGACTTCTTGATTTACCTCTCACCATGCTTTTTCTATATTTTTGCAGCACATCAACAGACTCCCTTTTCTAATTCCTAATACTGCCTGACAACAGAGGAAGAGTATTTTCAATAAATATTTTATAATATGCAAGTCCAGAAATATAAAACTATCCATGATTTCATTTTGAGTTCCATTTTGCTGAGAAAATATTGAAACCTTTACTTCTGTATCTTTTTGTTTAAATTGCTTCTTTGAAAATATCTACAATTTTCTTGGAATTTTGAATTATTACCAAATCCTCAACTATAAAATAATCCCATTATAAAATATATAATTCCATTTACAGAATTTATTATCTTTCTCTACTGTTCTTTGTCAAGACAAAACAAAACAATGTACTTCAGTTATCAAATAAAGGTCCCTTCTCCAATTCCAACAAATCTTTTTCCGAAACATTTCGCACTTTGTATTTTCTACTTACTTTGTCACACAATCATTTGCTCATTCGTTTTGTCCCTCCTTCCCAAAACCACAAGTCCCTCTGTATGTACACGGCTGAGTATTACAGTTTGTCAGCTGATTCACTCCCTAGGTGTCACTGAAGTACTGACTAGAAAGTCTAGACTTCCAACATGCATCTAAACCTCTAAAGGTACATAAATGTCAACATCAAACTGAATCTCACCCTCAGGGGTTCATGGATAAGGGTTTAATGCTGTTTCAGTTGCCATTTGGACAATTAGTACAGACAACCACCAAGGCTAGAAAATACGACACAGGACTCACATGAGACTGTTTCACCTGGTGCAGCAGCTGGAGGCCATGCAGTAAACCCAGAACACATCAAAGGTCACATGGCCCCCATGTGCAGGGAAGCTGAGTCAAGTCCCTTGTCAATGCCTTCACTTGGGTCAATTCAATTGCCTCAGCTTGTGCCTCTGGCGATTTAGAAGGGCCTAAGATATGTCACCTGGCTTCCATCTGCCAGCACAGAAAATGCAGATGTCTATAGGTATGCAGTCTTTTTAGCTGCATGTGTGAGAAGCAACCCATTACTCTGACATATGGCAGAGCAAAGAAATAGAAGAGTTCATTGATGCAACCATTCCTTCAAAAACAGACTCGCTCAAGTTAGCACTGCAGATGCATTTTGGTTTTAGTGTGAATGTTGACTAAATTACATAAAAATAAAAAAAATCTTACTGGCAGTGTTGGAGCAGCATTTGACTTCTTAACTGAAAGAGTCTGATAAGAATATAACATTGATCTTGAGAGCTCAGAGCCCCCTTGTTATGGGTATTACCTGAAACTTCATTGTTCAGGACTGGTACAGGCTGCATCTTTTCTACTATATATACATTGGGTTGTCCGAGATACTGACTACATGTGTGTTTAGCAATTATTCTCTAAACAGAAATGCTTTGTAATCTCACAGTCTTTACACTAAACAAACCATTATGTCATTTTCAGACATTTGTGTACACTATTAATTCATGTTTCCTGCACAATGTTCTGAACTTATGTCCAAGAGAAGTAAATAAAACCGCAAATTTTTACCCTGCACAGAAGGGAGAGAGGTACTTTTTTTTGGTAGTATAGATGCTTCCATTAGCATTCACTTCTGCAAAGGGGGTTTTCAGCTATGAAGGGAGTATACATTCTGTCTGCTGAGCCCCAGATACAAAGCCTTATTAATAATAGACTGAATTTTATTTCCCAAACCCACTAATATGAGAAGAGATAATAATGCAAAAATCAAATACTGACACCATGATTTGACGCTGGGGATTAAATTCCAAGAGACAGTGGGTAAACAAGTTTTTTGCAGAAATATACATATGTGCCAAACTAGACAGAAACCTATATTTCTCTTGCATTTACAGTAGGTTATCCTTGGCTAGCAGTCTAACTCCCAGTCAGATGCATAGTGATTCCCATTCCCTCTTTGGCAGTACAGTAGGGAATAATTAGGAAGAAAAGAAATTTCATGGTCAAGATAAAGACAGAGAGTTTGTTTACCAATTACTGCCATGAGAAAAATAGGCTTGGTTTGGGGAAAAGTAATATATTTCCAACAAAAAAAGTATTTAATTATTGAACAGGTAGGGGGAAATAAAAACTGAGAGTTTGTGGCCAGCAGACAGTGATTTCTTTCTGCTGTCACTTCATCATTACACTTTTCCTGCGTTCCAATGTGGATTCTCCATAGGCTACAGTGTACATCTGCTCTGGTGTGGGTCCCTCCTAGGACTTCAGAGAATACTTTCTCTTCCATGGAACACCTGCACCTCCTCCTCCAACCTTGACCTTGGTGTACTGTCTGCTTTTTCTCACTCTATTTGTTTCCTCTTTCTCTGTCTTTGCAGAATATTTGCTCTCACAGAGCAGCTTCCCCTGCTGCCTCTTGCTGACAACACCTTACCAGCTAAAATCAATGAATATTTTTTAAGGAAATATTCTTAATTAAATAACCTTTATCAATAATATATTGTTGAGAGGCTTTTCTTTTACCATGGCTTCTAAATTCTGCATTTTTAATTTATGATGTTTGCTAATTGTCACTTTTCTCAGATACTATGAACCCAATTGTATATTGATATGACCATGTTAAAAACAACTAATATCACCATCTTTCAGCAATTGATAATTTACTAAAAAAACAGAATTTTTGTGTATAAATAGACAGATAGAGAAGAAAAAACATTTGTTAAAGGAACTCAAGCACATCATAAGACCTCTCTAACACATTTGTTTTGAAGAACATATGGCAGTAACACCATTTCACCAAGCTAAAACTAAATTTTTTTTATTATGTGATAAGAAACTAGCAGCAGAGAGAAAATGTCACCTACTGGTCCTAGCCTCCTCATTATTGTTTCCCATTACCTGAATCAATTAACGAGTTTGGGTTTTTTTACCGTGTTTTATAGAGTTTATCCTATTCAGATCAGCATCCTATTCATCATCAGGAGCATTAACGCTGCTACTAGCAAAAATAGGTATTAGCTATTAGCACAAATAGTATTTTTCATAAAAGCACAATTTTGACTGAAGTAATTTTAATATAAAATGAAAGGGCACAGCTCTTGCAAATATGACATAGTCATCGTAATAAAACATCTTTATGATTAGTTATCAACTAAAATAAAAAATATCAATACAGAAGTTGTTGCTACTTGTTTGCTCTTTCCACTTCTTTGGGTTATATAGTCCCAAGATCACAGGGACCTCATGCTGTTCATTTCTGCATTATAACTTGCCTTATTTAGAAGCAGATTAGGTTCACCTCTCTAACGGTAACAATAACTGGGTTAAAGGCAACTAACTTACATCAACTTCCAATTCATTGTACTTCTAAATTTGACTTGAATGCCTTCTCATTATCACTGATAAATAATCCGAAAAGTGGAGTTTTTTTAGAAATGAAAGTTTTTAAGCAAATTGGTACAGACGGCTCTATCAGAACCTAATTATGACTGTGGAGCCAGAAAATAGATTGCATTTCCCATACATTATTAATGTGCTTCAAATCCTCATTTGTCATGTTCAAGGTTATGTGGAGATGACATTCAAGGAACCCAAACTCCTTGCTAAACTAATTTCAACAATCCAAGTCCTTTACAACACCATCTTCTTAAGTTCTTGGATAATAATAAAACTATTGCATTGTTCTCATCAGACCATACAGAAACCATAAAGTTGTAAATAAATTATTGATGATGAAAAATCAGATCAGTACCATAAGAAATAATTAACAGGCTTTCACTTACATATTAGTTTAGCAAATATATGTATAAAAGAAAGAATTAATTTTGTAACACCCACATGATTACTACAAGCCCACGTAAGAAGTTAGGCACATTAAGACCTGTAAGTAATATAGGGCACATGACTAGATACAAAATATTATTAGTAAATGTATATTGGTTCTGAACATTTTTAATAGAAGAAATTACAGTTCAAGTGTTAACCACAAAATATACGTGTGATTTTTACTGCTAGAAGCACCAGGGATCTTTACATAAACTTAAAACCAAATTGTAACCACTCACTAATTCTGAGCACTCCTAAACAAGTAAGATAAGGTTTGTATAATATTTGTAAAATAAGACTTAGGCTTTCAGGATCTTTCTGTTTATTCTAACACTCAAAAAATATTTTTGAATACAAAAGTCAAATGAAATTATGTGAAATTCATGTAGTATCCAACTTCAACTTATTCTGATGATGCCTTAAAATATTGGAGAAATCTGTGATGTTTCAGACATTTTATTATATGTTCCAGTACAGAAAAGTACTCTGCTTTATTCAACCTAAGTAAACACCAATTCCTAACAGAAAAGTGAACACTCAAAATTACTTGTGACAAAAGAAGAGAAAAAACATTTTATGAATTCAGTAGATATCTAAAAATCTTGAAAAGTAAAAAGACTCTCCATTTTGCTCACCATACATTATACTTGCTGGAGCTTATGACACTTGTTAGAAGAAAAACTGTGTAGAAAATTAGATACTGGGACACAGCTGTTGCTCGCTTACTACACAGTTATCCCGAGACCAGATACTTAAACTTGTATAGTACCTTATCATGCTGAGCCATCTTATAGTACTTCCCAATATTACATTAAAATTGAAGAATAATCCTTTTTGTAGATTTACTGTTCAGATAAAATGTGATAAAATCCAAGGGGCCAAATCCAACATGTATTCAACTTCAGTTATCTCTGCCGTTACACATATGATAACTACTCCACACAAAACCATTAAATCTTATATATAGATCTAAAAAATGCACTTACAAGCTAGGGAAAATTTAAAAATAGCAAAACCCCACCATTTATTGACCTGTCTTCTTTTTCATAATCTATTTGCTATTATTTTAGATACTTGAATTTCAGTAGGAGCTTATTACTATTCTCTCATATCACAATCCTTCATCTTCTTGATCTTGCTGAGAATCTGTTCCTCTTCCAATATGTGTGTGTGTGTGTTTGAAGGAGATATATCATCATGTTTTGCTGATCTAAATATTATAGAAATGTGAAACAATGGATATTACGTGGAAATAAAAAATATTAAATATTTCTTGTGATACTGAGAAGGAGTTTCCTAAGCAGATTTAAGGTTCCCTTTAAACAAAGTATCTTGGACAGTCAGAAAACATGGATCTGAATCAAGACATTTCTTTTTCTTTTGCAAATTTATTTTTAGAATATAGTCTGAAAAATTTAAGTAAAGATGATACTTTGGTCTTTATGTTAGTAGACAAAACCAATCTAATAAAATAAAAATAAATTTTAGAAAGGAATTATGCTTGTTCTTTACACCAACAAAAACTAGAGGATATTTATACACATAAAAGTAACCACTTACAAAGATGTGCATGAGCAGAGAACTAGAACTAAATCTGATACCAAAAAAATGTAAGAGCCAAAGGTTTTCAGTTGCCTAACACGAAGAATTAACTGTAGTCACCATTTTAGGTGCTCAAATAAGTGCTTAAACACAGAGTTGATTAGGAAAATGTGACACCAGTCTCCAGAGGGATGTTGAGCACATCTATGTGGACACATCTAGCTCTGTCCGAAGGTTTAGTGGTTGTGTGACATGACCATTTGGACTTGGGTAAATAAATATGTTCCTGCGGTTTTTATAAGCTTCCATCTTGATTCTTGTAATCCAATATCTGCTTAGAGCACTTGCAAAGTGAGATTTCATTGCTAGTGATAGATAGTTTGCAGCTTTTTCTTTTTTTTTTACTGGTCATTTTCATACTTTACATTTTGCTTTCATATTTATTCCCAGTAGAGCAGCAGAACTGACCACTTGTTATATATGATATTTTTTTTATTTCTCTCTTTAATCTCCATGAAGTCAGAGATATAAAAATTAACTTCTGTTCACCAATAAAAACAGCCTTTTGTAATTTCTCAAGGAACTATTGTGGAATATTTTGAAGCTGCTTTCCTAGCAATTCCATGTTCACTTCTAGTGTAAAAGTTTCTTCTCACAAATATTTTCTGAAGTTTAGTTCCTTTGCAAATTCTTGAGAAAAAAAAATCACCTGCTAGTATCTTTAAAAGAACAAATGAAAAGCAGTTTGCAAATCACTTAAGGACATTTTATTCAACATATAATTTAAGAAAACTTTAATGGCTATATTAGCCACACCAACTGAATACCTAGCTTTTTAGTCACAACTTAGCCAGTGAACGTCTGTTATATTTTTTTAATTTTACCCCATAAATTGTTCTGTTCAGATGTCTAATCAAAGCGATTGTCTGTTCTTGCATTCCCTCTGGTTCCTGCTGGCATCTGGATGATAAGGTGCCCAGACCTGCCTAAGGATTCTAGATATATCACCACCCATAGCCATATGTAAAGAGATATTCATTCATTTGTCTTCAGATTTGATTGGCTTGTATATTATAGAGGGTAAAATTGCCTGGATTTCAATCTTTTCCTCAATTACTTCACATCACATTTGTGTATAAGCAGCTAAAAGGACTATTGTTTCTGATGTACTCCCACTCAGTGTTACTGCATTTCAAGTATTCCATATCTATGAATATCTGTGTTTTGAATAATTAACCCCCACAGGTATTTGCATGCATGTTTGTAGGCTCAAGCTAACGTAGTTATTTCTAGTCTACATTTTAATTCTTAGTTTTTTAGATTTTTCTGTATTTGTCATTTCTCACTGTTTTGTACAACACCACTTAATTTAGTACTTTCTGAAAATGTAATTGATAGTGTTCATTTTTTCTTTCGGTTCACTAATAAAAATACATAATATTTTTGTTACACTCAAGCATAACAACTGTCAATATTAAAATCATATAAAAAATAGGATCTATACTGTAAAGATTCACTTGAAGCTCTAAATACTTGAAGTGATAAAAAGAATTTTGCAAACTTTAATTATCCAAACAGTATACTTAGTGTACAAATAATGTAGTGTCTGACAGCTTTCTAAAGGAAATGTAGCTGCTGCTTTTAGTTTCAAATCTCAGATGGACAGTAATTAAAGCTCATACACTGCTATATAACTTTGCAGGTCTATGCAGTTTGCTAGTGAGTTTAACTTAATACTGAAGGGAAGGAGCACAAGATTAGAGTTTAAATTAGTTGTTAGAAACAAGATGGGGATGTAGTTTTAAGTTCTTTAGTATTTGAAGGTTGCATTTTTGTACTCTTGGTCAACTCAGAGTCAGGCATAGTGTCACTCCTGTCTCTCAAGTACTTCTTTTCAAGTGCTAAATCTAGACGCTTTATTGGCTTGACCCATCAGTGTTGTATTACTCATAGAGTCAACATTGATCTAGTCTTCATGCTCTTCACTTGGAACTACTTTGAAGATTCACGCTCTCTGATATTTTATTTCCTAGAAGTCTTTATGCATTTCCTTTATTTATTTATTTATTTTTAAAGCTTTCATTATTGAAGTCCTGTACGGGCATTCCTCTGAGAATGTATTCCTAATGGTTAGCAGATGTCCTTTGTGACCTTAACCAAAATCTACTGTTACTGATGCTGCAAAAAAATACTGAAATAATTTTTAGGTTTTTGTCCAGTCGAACTGTCCTTTTCCAGGGAAAAGTAAGAATGCATGGGCTCAGGCTGATGGACTATATGACCCAGTACCTTGTCTGCATTGACTGTTAATTTTTTCTAGAAAAGAGTAAGACCTCAGAAGCTATAACTCTTTTACCTAATGCTCTCTTAATCCCCATTTTTTTAAATAAGAAATACTTGATATTTTATTTCTTTTACATGAACTCATCTTCCTTTCTGCTCCTGAGTAAACTTCACTATTCTTGTCAAGATAATGCACAGGTCTGCTGCCTCCTTCGTGTTTTGAATTGAGATCTGACTAACTTGGTAGTCTGAGCTTTCTAGTACATATGGTGTAAGATGCAGTGAAATGTTAGTACCTGTGCACAGTCTCAATAGCATTCATAAATTTGTAGGGCTCTATTATTTCTTCCTTTAGTTATCACTTTTCCTCATTCAAGAGCTAGGGACTATTTGTACTGTTCTTCACATCGATGCCACTCTGCACTCTCAAACATCCTTATTGCTGTTTCTGATCCTTTTTTTAAATCTATACAATCTTTTTCACATGAGAGGCCCAGAACTGAAAAAAATACTCAAGATATGGCTGAAACATATATTTATACAGTGAAAGAATTATTTTCCTCTGTAATCCAAACATCTGGTTAGCTTTTTGGTTTGCTACTGAACTTTAAGCTGGTGTTTTCATAGAACTGTTTGTCATGACCCAAGATCCTGCTTCTGATCAAGAAGCGTCTGTTCAGAGGCAATTGTTTTGTTAAGATTTCATTTCTTTTGTACATATTTTTCTGCTGTGTCTTTGTGCTTTGTGTGTATACACGTGAATCTGCATGAATCGCTTCAAATTTATCTAATTGATTTTAATCTAAAATTTTATTTTTATTTTTTTTCATTTTGAACCTTCCTAATAAAACAAATGTTATATCCTATAACTTGTAAGTTTGTATACTCCTTATATACTCCAGTTTTTGATGAAGAATTAAAAGGAATGGGAAACCTCCCATTTGAGTTAAAATGGGTAAATTGAAATGATTTTTTGTTTCAATCTCTACCTCCTGCTTGAGGAGGTGAGTCACAACTCTTCTACCTCCTCCTCCTGGACTGAGTCAAATCATACATTTAGCCTTTGGCGAAAATATTGCTAAAGTCTGTAGTGTCACCCAGATTTATTTATTTTTTGACAATATTTGCCATTAATAGATGTCACTAGGAAACTTCTAAAAGTACAGATGTTAGTATTTAATGCAAATACTTAACAAAACTAACAAAATTCCAGGAAATTCCTGTATAATCACACTCTCTTTAGGAATGCACTTTTTAAAAGACACTGTCAAATGCACAATTCTAGTAGTATTAAGTCTGCGTCAGTTTCTCTACAGACATATTGTGCAACATTCCTCTATCCAAAAGAAGAAATTTCTAATAAAACCCCAAGAATTTAATATATAAACCTTAAAATTAAGCTAATTTATTATAATTTTGTGAAATGTATTATTTACTATATCATTTTTATAACAAGAACTTTCCTGGTTTATCTCTTCACCTTCCATTTCCATTTCTTTCCCTTCCCTTTTTTCCTCCCCTGCCTCCTCACTAATAGTAACTTATCTTTTCATTTCTTCCCTCTCAATTTTTTACCCAATATATGCCTAAATAAGCTATGAGTATCAGAATCTCTTTTCATAAACCTACTAAGCTTTTTAGCTAAAACGCATTCCTAATTACAGAACCTGTTCTAAAATAAATAATCTGTTACAAGATCTATATTTGTGAAAACTGTAAGCACCAAAATGAAAAAGAGTATTCTAGTACATAATTGTAACCCATGGATGTCTGCATGCTTTGACAGTAGAAAACAATACAAAATACAATATAAATTTTACATGTATTTACTGTATGTTTCCTGAAAGGATAATTTCAGGATGATAGCATACAAATGATCTTATTTCATAATCAAAATAGTCTATGTCCCAGCTCCCACTTGAAAAAAAATATGCTATGTCATAAGTAAAAACAGCCCCAGACTGAAAAGTCAGCTATAAATTAAAGTGTCTTTGCTCTCCACAGGTAGGAAAATAGCCTGAATACACTGCAAAAATGGGTGAAAAATTAAGAGTCTTCATAAAGACCTTCTGAAGATGGTGCTCTGAAAACCAAGAGGGAAAATGTGTTCACACAGGAATTTTCTAAAGTGTAGTCTCCCTAAGAATTTATGTATTATTAAGAAACCCAAAACAGGCCAATATATTGAACAGCATCAATCCAAACCAAATATTACACTCCATTCCAATGCAGAGCTCTTTAGATTATAGTTTGAAAGGTTGTAAAGACAGCTGGGTGTATTCTTGTGTCCATCTCCAGGATGCTTGCCAAATATTGGCTGTTAAAGAATGGATGTGAGTGGGAAAGCGAGGAGGAATACAGACTTATCTGAGACCTTTGTAAGAGAGAAACATATACCCCTGGGTGGCCACATGTCATGGATATTCTCTGTGTCTGCTCCACTGAAATTATAATCAGAAAGTATATAAAAAAGACTAAGTGATAATAGATTTTGCTCTATTATGCAAGTACTGACCTAGTTCCAAAGGGAAGTGAAGTAACAGCTTTCATATAACAAATACACTGATGCATAATACCTGTATTATATTTTAACTTTAATTTTATATATCATACTTGAATATATTAATTGTATATAAGTAAAAAATTATGACTAGATTATTAAATCAATAAATAATGCAGTAGATGTTGTACAAAACACTCAGAAGCCTGTAATATTCACAAAAAATCAATCTGCCTTAAGATCTTTGTTCTTTGAGGGACACAATTTTTTATAGATATTGTTTACATATTGAAAACTTTTCAGTAGTGTTTCTGTCCTTGACTACAGGACGTATTCCAATTTATATAAAAAATCAGGTGAAAAACATTTCATACAGTTCAGTTTAAAATCCCTTTCATCAGTTTCAGAGACATCCCCAATGTTCTGTGTTATTCTGTAGCAGAAACAGATCCATCTCCATTTGGATACTGCTGAAGAATTTTTGGTGACCAAATTTTAGTGACATCTTCCCTCTTCTCGCGACAGTTTTTGGTGATAAAACACTACTGCTAATTTTTTTGTCTTGCCTTATTTGGTACAAATTAAATATGTTCATACAACCTGTCTTCATCATTTGAAAAGGAATCACACATTTCTTTGAAGCTGGGCTTTTCCGCTTTTTCTACACATCATTTCCTTATACAACTACTGCATTTAATACTATGTTAATTTAGCATGATACATTGTCATGCAATGTTTAACCTGAATGAATATTTAAGAAACATAAAAAAGACTTACAGTGACACGGAGATGACTGGAAAAACAAAGAATATCAAAGAAGTAGGTAACAAATTAATTTGCTCTTCTACAGAACTCTACCACAACCAGAGATTCAGCTACTTAAACCTTGGGACATGTTTTGAGAATCCTGGTCAACTGGGGCCTGAATGGGATCCAGCTGTCAAAGAAGGGGAAGAACATCTTTGGATATAGGCTTTATAGCCTGGTGAGAGGACTTTAAAATAAAGTTTAAAGGGATAAGGGAACCTCAATACATGCCACTCCTACCAGTGCCAGCAACAGAAGACCAGACCCTCAAGAAGGATCACATGTCAGCAGGAGACCATCTTAAAAGCAACACAAAGGAATTTCAGCCACTCCAGCCAATCAGTCTGGATTAAAGAGAGGTCAGGGACAGGTGACATTTCTACAGACCATCGGACCAGGAAGAGCGAGCATATTAGGCCTTTATAGACAGATAGACACTCAAAAGCCCTGGTCCTCATGAGGAACTTCAAATACCCAATATGTGTTGGAGGGGCAACACTGCAAGGCTTAAGTAATCCAGTAGGTTCCTGGAATTTGTTGAATTACTTCCTTCTCCAAGTGATAGAGAAACCAATGAGAAGAGGTGTTATGCTGGACCTTGTTCTCACAAACAAAGAGGGGCTGGTGGAGAATGCAAAGCTGAAGGGTAGCCTTGTCTGCAGTGGCCTTGAACCAATGGAGTTCCAGATCCTTAGAGCAGTGAGGAGGACATAGGGCAAGCTCATTACCCAGATTTCAGGAAAGTAGACTTTAGCCTCTTCAGAGATCTTTTTAGTAAAGTACTATGGGATAAAGCCCTGGAAGGGAGAGGAGCCCAAGAAAGCTGGTTCGTATTCAAGGATCACCTCCTTAAGCTCAGAATCGATAAATATCAACAAAGAGGAAGTCAGGCAATAAAAGCAATAAAAGCCAGAAGGCCTGCATGGATGAACAAGGATCTCCTGGAGAAACTAAAACAAGAAAAGGAAGCCTGCAGAGGGTGGAAGCAAGGACAGGTAGCCTAGGAGGAATACAGGAATATTGTCTGAGCAGCCAGAAATCAGGTTACAAAAGTTAAAGCCATGAAAGAATTAGGTCTGGGCCAGGGATGTCAAGGGCAACAAGAAAGGCTTTTAAGGTGCATATGTGAAAAAAGAAGACTAAGGAAAATGTAGACCCTTCCAGGATATGGAGAAGGCTGAGGTACACAAAGACTTTTTTGCCTCAGTCTTCACTGGCAAGGGCTCAAATCATACTGCCCAAGTTGCAAAAGACAAAAGCAGGGACTGGGACAACAGAAACTGCCCACTTTAGGAGAAGATCACATTTGGGACCATCTAAGGAATCCAAAGGAGCACAAGCCCATGGAACCTGACAAGATGCATCCCTGAGTCCTGAGGCAACAGTGGTAAGCCACTGTCCATCATAGTTGAAAAACTGTAGCAGTTTGGTGAAGTTCCCACTGACTGAAAAAAGGAAAAAAAAGAAAGACCTGGGGAACTAGAGCCCAGTCAGTCTCACCTTTGTTCCTGACAGGATAATGGAGGAGATCTTCCTTGAAACTCTGCTGAGGTATATGGAAAATAAGGAGGTGACTGTTAATAGCCAACATGGATTTACGAAGTGCAAATTGTGCCTGACAAATTTGGTGGCTTTCTATAATGGGGCTACAGCACTGGTGGATAAGGGAAGAGGAAACAGCATCATCTACCTGAACCTGTGCAAAGCATTTGACACTGTCTCACACAACATCTTTTTCTCAAAATTGAAGAGTCATGGATTTGATAGGTTGACCCATTGGTGGATAAGGAATTGGCTGGATTGAAAGAATCATAGAATCATAGAATTACCTGAGCTGGAAGGGACCCAAAAGGATCATGGAGTCCAACTCTTACCCCTACATAGGACACTCCCAACCTTCACACTATGTGAGTGAGGGCATTGTCCAAACGCCTCTTGAATGCTTGGCAGACTTGGTGCCATCACTACTTCCTTGCAGAGTCTGATCCAGTGCTCCACCACCCACTGGGTGAAGAATCTTTTCCTAATAGCCAACAGAAACTTCCCCTGGCACATCTTCCTGCCATTCCCTCTAGTCCTATCATAGGTTGCAAGAGAGAAGAGATCAGCACCTGTTTCACCTCCCTCCCTTGTGAGAGGACAGTAAACAGTTATGAGATCCCCTCCTTGGTCTCCTCTAGATTGTCACACTCAAAGAGTTGTGGTTCATGGTTCAATATCAAAGTAGAGGATGATGATGGGTGGCTTTCCTAAGGGGTCACTATTGGGTCTGGCACTGTTTAACATGTTTGTCGTAGACATGGACAGTGAGATTGAATGCACCCTCAGCAAGTTTGCTGACAACACCAAGCTGTGTGGTGAAGTCAACACACTGGAGGGATGCGATGCTATCCAGCAGGACTTTGACAGGTTTGAGAGATGGGTCCATGGAAACCTTAGGAGGTTCAATGAGTCCAAGTAAAACATCCTGCACCTGGATCATGGCAGTCTCAAGAACAAACACAGATTGGGCAGAAAATGAATCAAGAGTAGTCCTGAAGAGAAATGCTTGGGAAGCTTAACATCAGCCTGCAATGTGCGTGCTTACAGCCCAGAAAACCAACTTTATCCCGGGCTGAATCAAAAGACATGTGACAGCAGGTTGAGGGAGGTATTTCTCCTCCTTTTCTCTGCTCTTATTAGACTCCACCTGGAGTACTGCTTTCAGTTCTGGAGACTTTAACATAGAGTGGGCATGGATCAGTTAGAGCGATTCCAGAGAAGATCCACAGAAATAATAAGATGACTGAGGCACCTCTCCCATGATGACAGACTGAGAGAGTTTGACTTACTCAGCCTGTAGAAGAGAAGGCTCAAAGAAGAACTTAAGGCATCATTGCACCACCTAAAGGGGGCCTACAAGAAAGCGGGGGAGAGACTTCTTACAATGACATGTAGTGACAGGAGAAGAGGTAATGGCTGAAAGAGGGTAGATTTATATTAGAAATAAGGGAGAAATTTTTCACTCTGAAGGTAGTGAGGCACTGAAACAGGTTGCCCAGAGAAGTTGTGGATGCCTAATCTATCCCTGGAAGTGTTCAAGGCCAAGTTTGATGGGATTTTGAGCAATCTAGTCTAGTAGAACATGCCCCTGTCCATGGCAGGGGTATTGGAACTAGGTGTTCTTGAAGTTCTCTTCCAGCCCAAACCATTTTACTATTCTATGATTCTTAGCCAGGAAGATGATATGAAATTATGCTTCCTCCTTTTTGCATGTTCCCAGCTTCCTTAGGGAGGAGGAGCATGGCTTTGGAACTCAGATCCGTATGATTATCTGCCAATAGCATATGAGTATACTTAATTTACTACTTTTTTTGTATACATCTTCAAATGCATGCAGGCACAAACATATATGTATATCCCTGTATATCAGTCCTCTTCAAGGGTTTCTAAGGACTATATCTCTCTACCAAACATTTACATGAGTGAACAGCAAGGAGATGGAAAAAGACTCCCACTGGCAGAAAGGAAGAACTCGAAGTACAATGATGAAAGGTAGTAATTTCATCCATCCTTTTTGTAATCTGATTTTCTTATCTTCGAGTGTTGCCTGTCTGGGCTAAGCCAACTGACTTCTTGCCTAACACCACTGATTTCTAACTTGAAGAGTTACATTACAGTAAGTATGCTTGTTTTTTTAAAATTCCCCAGGCCATTTAGTATTTCAAAATTCAGAAGTATGTATGTGTAGGACTTTGCCAGTTACATTAAAATCTAACTGTTTCTTAAAACAATGAATAATGAATGAAAAGATGCTGAACACAGAAGGTTGTCGAGTGTACATGAGGAAAGAAAATGTGATGACAAACTGAAAAGCAAAGTGGAAATATTCCAATATACAATATTCCAAATGAATGAGTCTATCATTTCTGTAAAGTATACTGGTCCTGATTCTAGTGCTGTATGTTTTGTTAGATCGTTCTTCATTTACTTAAGTGCAAGTGAAACATCACAGTCATTATCCATATAAACAAGGTCTCCATGAGATTTTCATACTGTCACTTTATAACTCTTGCAGTAGAACTTATTCCTATAACAATATTGCTTTTACTACATGGCTATGTAAGTGATCCCTGTTACAATGAACATTAGATAAATTGTCTTTTATTTACTATCTTATGTATATTGGATTTTTTTGCTTCTGGTGAGTTTTATAGTTTCTATAGATTCATAGTGTTATACACATTAAACTAGAAAGAAAAGGTAGAATCTATGATTCTATGATTCTAAGTGGTTTGAAATACTCAATCAGCATTCATCTCAGTGATTTCCATCTGCTAAGAGGAAAGATTTTAAACAACTGAGTTATTTGAATGATACAGAGAGTCATGCATGTTTTTTTTCCTTTGAGCTTCACTATTGTGACATTATCATTGACTTTTCTTGCTACATGTCACAACTGCTGATTGATATGACTATGTGTGACAAAATATCTGAACAAGGTATTATCTAATTTTCCTGTGAATATTTTGGCCTTGCACAGAGATAAATCTAAATATTATCTTGTAGTAACTTAGAAATCTGGAGAAACTGATCTATCTCCCTGAAAGATGAGAGTTCGTGGGAAGACTTCAAACATTTCTGATCCATTCCAGAAAAGATCAAGACACTTGGAAAAAGCTTCACATAAAAAATATTCTTCCATTACGATACATAGTAGAATAAAAAAATGACACTTCATCTCCTGCTTCAGGATATTAATACACTTAATTTTACAGTCAAACAAGTGTAGTTGTCCATTTAATGCTGTAAAATAAACACAGCATAAGCTATCTTAATATATTGCTACCATAACAAATAAATTAGTTATATTTTGTGATGTGTTAACTTATAAGGAGAATGACTTTCTCCCCTTCAAAAAGTTGAACACAGTAATCCAAAATGTAAAATTTTCAGAACTTGTTGTAAGAATGTCTGATAAAAAATATATCTTTCCTGTTCTCTCGTATACTCTGATTCTGTGAAATGCAAAGTGCTTTAAAATCTGTGGAATACTGGAAGCAGGCTGTTCTGCTAGGCAAAAAGGATACTACTAGCTTATATGAAAGACTGAGTGAGATTTTACATTTTATATGATGAATGATTTTAAATACTGAATGTATTATATTTAAGTAATTTTATCACATTCTACAACTAGTTTTTTTCCTGCCCACAAATAAAATTCTTTCATTTCAGCCTGAAAGTTTGCTTCTCAAGCAAAAGTAGACCTTAATAAATTATTTGCTGGGTTTTTTTTTCCCACTTTCTGTCTTTCTTGCTTAGTTTATGACCAACTTCAAAAAAATATTTCTTAAAATACACAACTTTGAATAAATACATAGCCTTTGTGTCCAAAACCAAGTACTCATGTTCTATATTTTGGCATTCTGATTTCCTAAATTGCTGCTGCATACATGCAGCTCCCAGGTATTTGGTATAGAAAATTCAATCTACATTTGTTATCCTGTGAATTATCATGACAAAGAACCTTAAATATTCACTAGATGATGGGTAGCTGTTAGCAAATGGAAAACCTCATTAATTTCTCTCTGGTGACAACAAGTAAATAAATGTGACAACAAAGTAAAATAAAATACCTCTTGTTTCCATTTAAAGTTATTTATTTTTTTTAATTTCAAGCAAGGTAACAGTTCTTTTGCCTTTATCATGTCTGAAAAGGTTTTGAGCTACTTAGATTTTCCTACCATGACTTTATTCTAAAGGAAAATTTGTAAAATTGTGATTTATTTTCTACTTTGGTGGTTTCTTATAGCCTAACTATTGCTGAGAACCTTAAGTTTTTCACACCCCTGTGATGTTCTAAACACTCTGGAGAGTATATCTTTTTGGGTATGTATGTTGGTGAAAGTCTAAAAGCTTATTATTACAATTGTTTTGGTTTGAGATGAAGTAGAACCAGTTTCTGAGGTTTCATCTAGGCCTCATCCAAGTAACTTCATTTTCTGAAAGATAACTATGTTTTTCAGACAGTGTTTCTCTCTACAAGTGGCTTCTTCCTATAGAAGCCAAGGTCATTCTCATTGTGATGGAATGCTGTAAGTAAATGGGAGGGAAAAGGGACGTAGCTGCAGGGAGAGGCCAGAAGGACACTGCCCAACAGAGTATTCCATTCAATGTACATCATACTCAGTATAAAACTGAAGGATAATGAGGGTCAAGCTCTCTTATCAATGACCGATGTCCAAGTGAGGACCTCACTTGTCTTTTTGCCCTGATCCTGGTTCTGTGCATTCATGAATCCAGATCCGAATTTCAGCTCCCTCCTGCTACTGAGTCCTAACTGGGACCTTTTCCCTGCAGCATCTGTAGTGATGTCATCATCAGGTGGGGAGGGGGGGGGGCAGAATTTCATGTATTTGTGTATATTTCATTATTTTCTTATTAATAGTATTTTCCTTATTATTAGTGTTTCATTAAAGCTGTTTTAGTTTCCAACCCGGAATTCTTTTTTTCTCTCATTTCCCTTCCCCAGTGGTGGGGGACAGGGAATCAGGTCCACCACAACCGCTCACATTTGGTTACAAATCAAGCTGGTCTGGGGCTGAATTGTGACAACAGTGCACTCTATAAACCTTCCCTTTACGTCTCACTGATCTCTATTTTTGTTCCCTGCTAACAATCCCAGTTCCTATCATCTATGGGCCGACCTCTCCTCTTTTCAGAATCGCATGCTTAATTCAGTGCTCAAGACTGAATCACACAACGTCCTGTATTAATCTTGTCCAGTATTTCACATTTTACGTTGTCCTGTGGGATTTCTTTATTGTAAAGTCATATACTAGAACTCTATGCATACATGATAGAAGTATGTTTTTAGCTCACTAAATTGTTCTTTAAAATATATGAAACAATGTTTAGTATTTGGCACGTTTTAAGAGAGCAATTTATAGCTAAATTATACTAAGGAGATTGCTTTTTATATTACAAGATAACTGCTTATAAAGTGATTTGTCTATTTAAGACCAGAAGATTAGTGACTTCTTTTTTTATTTAACTTCTCTGGAAACTCAAAATGGTAGTTTTTTTCCTTTCATAAATCAGGTATTTTTTTTTCCTCTAGAATCAATAAGAAAATAGCAACATTTTCTGGATTAAAACCTCCTAACTACTCGAGGGAAAATTTTATTTCTTTGTCTCAATAATTTCTCTGACCTTTTTTCTATTTCATTTTTTATTTATACAGAGTAAGACATTCATTACTTCTCAATTTAAATTGATTTTTATCCATGCAAGACAAATTAAAATGGAATTCTTAAGGGAATCATATCATCTTGATTACCTTATTAAAATAGAGACAGGTTCCACAGCTATTGCTTACTGACCTGTGTTAGCCAGCTCTTATTTCACATTCTGGCTCTCTGAGTGACTTTGGGCTACCTAGCTAACCTCTCTGTACTTGGCTTTCTCTGTGTGATAATTTTTTATAATCTTTCTGGACTTTTGCAAAAGATCTGGTTTGTTTTATAAACACAAAACAACTAAACTATAATTATGATTAAAATCATATAACTTGAAGATCTTGTATAATCAGTTTACTACCTCTTAAACTACTGTAATTTACCACAAAAAAAAAAAAAAAAAAGTGAATGAAAGGAATAAATAAACAACTGTAAGAGTTCTACCTTGAGGCTGTAGATCCAGAAAGACTATGAAGGCTACCATGAACCCTGGAGCTTGCCTGTGCTCTTTTTCATCCTCAGCATCATGGTCCATAGCAAATAAACTGTGTCACTGAGCAACCGTTTGAGCAAAGAGCAAAACTGGAAAACAGAAAAAAATCACAGGCAACCCAGGAGAATAATATGAAGAATATTCTTGTTTATTTCATTCACATCTTTACCTCTTTCCATCAATGGTCAAGTTCTTTTTCCTTTCTTCAAACATCATACTGTATTTCGCTCAGCAGCATTCAGGCCTATTGCTGTTTATAATGCATGATAAATGTCTGAAATTAATGTCATTCTCCTAGAGAAAGCCACGATTTTCCCTTTGAATACAGTATATATAAAGGTTTGGCCCACAGTTTTCGAGACTTGTATCAAGAAAGAGCCCCACCTGGACATGAAACATAAAGACTGGGAGGAGGAGAAAGAAAGGATCAGAGAAAAAAATACTTTCCAGTGACTAAAAATAGATTTTACCGTGTTACTTACTATGTATTATTTTATTTTAGTTTTCTATTACTTACTATTAAATCCAAAGCAAGAATTTCAGGAGAGATGCTTTTTAGATTCCAGTACATTTCATCACTGACAGCAGTTGAGCAAAAGGGCAATAGGAAGGGAACAGAAGAGGATGATTCAGTACAAAAGCCTTACTGAATGGGCTGAGTACACAGTGTGATTGAGTGAACTAAACTCACTACTACAGAATGAATACTACTCCCTGCTTCTCTTTTGATGCTCTCTTCTCTTGCTGTCTACTGTATATTTCCTACACTTTCTCTGTTTTCTCATTTACATCTCCCTCCTGTTACTAATCCATTCAAATGACATCTTTCTTCAGTATGCTGTCTCCACCTCTCATTGAGTCACAAAATAAACATATACAGCTGAATCTTATTGGATTGCTTTTCTACTACTGCAGGCAGCTCAGTTCTCTATGAGATCATTAGTCTGTCAGCCTTAGTCTTAACGAACCTGAATTGGCTTCTAGATCAGGGCCCAGAGACAGCCTTCTCTTAGACTCTGAAATATGTAGCCAAAGCAAAGGTCTGTACACCAAGAAATTGTGTATATCAATCACAACATAAATAATATCAGCTTGCATTAATCATCATTTACTGATCATAAATATTATTACCTTGCCTTGAACCCAAATACAAGCATATTAAAATACATAACTAAAAGCAACAGATGGAACATTCAGATGAAACAAGAAGTAAGTATTTTGCATAAGTGTATGGGATACTTGATCAATAAAGTGGTAAAGGAGAACAGATGTAGTTGAACTTAGGAGACACTCAATTTGGCAAAGAACAAAATATGAGTACGAGAACAGACAGGACCTCCTGTCAATTGCGCAGAAGACAGTCAAAAGGAAAAACTGATAAACACTATCAGAAACAAACAAGCTTTGTCCTATTTGGAGAGAGGCAATAGCATAAAACTGGCAAGTATAATCAAAGAAAATCAAATAAGGACAGGTCACTTCAGTTCTGACAGAAGAACCTCAACCTCAGCAAGTAAAGATTATCAAGGGCAATACTCATCCACACTGACTATATAGAATTGATTGTATACCCACAACTAATTTAGGACATAGAAGTAAAGATTAGGAGTTCTGTCATTGATAATGGTAAGAGTTTGTCATTAGCATAATATGTGCTGTTTATGAATAAACTTAGCAGGGTTTTGTTATGAAGTTAATGACCAGCTTGATGCATCAGTTTTATTAATACTCCCATCACAGCCATCTGTTACTGCCTAAGACGTGTACATACATACAAATACATTTATACAAATGTTCAGTTACAGCAAAGGAGTCTGGAGCAGCTTATTTCTAAGATAAATGTCTCAAGTTAGCAACATGATTTTTCTCATGTTTTCAACTACAGAGCCATCCTGTGTACATGCTCATTTTGCTTCTTCTTTTAACCTTTCTCCTTGGGATTTCATCTTAATTCTCCTTAGTTTATTGAAATATTTCAACTCAGTGACATAAAGAATATCTGTATTTCAACCTTTACTTAACTACGAAAGTCATTAGAGTTAGAGGCAGTTGAATGTCTCAAAAGATGTACAACTATTGATTGTGTATGTGTGCCTGAGCTTAATTTTCAAAAAATATCAGCATCAAGGGAATTGTGAACAACTTAGACAACTTTTATCTCTTTGTTTATTTGTTATTTTTGAAGATATATATATGTGCTCTTTGGCCATTACGTTTTCATTCCATTCTTTAATACAGCAAAGGATAGGACTCATTAATCATATACCGGGCTGGGGAACTATAGTTATAACTCTCAAGTTTCAGAGTAGAAAACAGAAAAGGTTATGTTTAATATAGAAACAGATATAGTCACTCAATGAAAAACTATCGTCATTGTTTTCCATTAAATATCACTGCCTGCTTTTGATTTAGTAACTGATCTGACGGTTGCTGTCTGTATAAAAAATTAAATAATACAATTGTTAGAGTATTCAATATGCTAAACAAGTACGTACTAGCTAAGATTCACGTTGTGCAAATAAGAATGCTTATTATTTATTTAATTCAAACTACAATCTTGTGTTAGAAACTAGAACAACTCTACTTATATAAACTGTACATGAGAGGTCTTTTTTAACATTTTTAATATGATAAAGTAATGATTGGCATACTCAAGTATAGCTAGTTATAGAAACTAGAGATAACTTGCAAAACCTTTATCTCAGAGTAATCCAATATATTTAAGTAAAGACAAATTTTGATGCAAAGCAGAGTTTTATTTCCTAAAGGTTGGTACGACCATGCTGCAGTCAGATTTGTGTGATAATACATGTAGATTTGAACCAGGGAGTTATGTACAGAATTCATCATAGTAATATATTTAAATACTGAGATTCAGTTGGTTTTGGCTGTGATAGGGTTAATTTTCCTCATAGTAGATGGTATGGTGCTTTTTTTGATTTATCACTAAAACATGCATCCATGTTTTAGTATTTGCTGAGCAGTGCTTTGACAGGGCCCCACCAGTGAGTAGGGTGTAGAGAGGGCAAGAACTTGAGGGCTTGCAGGTGGGATAGCAGACTCCAACTGACCAAAAGGATATCCCATGCCATATGACATCATGCTCAGCAATGCAAAACCTGAGGAGAAAATTTGTCAGGGCTGATGTTGGTCAGGTGTTGGCTGGGCATTGGTCTGCTGGTGGTGCGCAGTTGGGGTTTTGTATCACTTGTTTTTCTTAGTTTTCTTTCTTTTCGAAGATACTGGATTACAGAACAACAAACTCTCTAAATTCAGGATGTCTCTCTGGTAAAAAAAAAAAAACATCTCACTCAAATTGATAAGAACACGGTTATTTATTTCACTGTGACTAGAGCAGTCTATGTAATCTTAGAGCAATTAACCTATGGACAGCCAGTGTTTTATGGTGAACAGAAAAAGTAATCTCCTCCCCTCAAGTAATCATAACTTCTTTAAAATTAATGTAAGTAATAACTCCTTAAAAAAATAGTTCCTTAGTCCAATGTACCTCAGTATAATTATTATATTTTCAGTCTTTCTGATCAGAATTTATTGGTTTGTTGCATGTTGTCAGACTACTGACTAACTATAGCCTCTGACTTTTCAGCTTATCATCATTCTCTAACCCCAACTTTTCAATTAAGGGACTCAAACTGATCATATTAGATGTCATGAATCAATTGCTTTCTTTCTCAAGGGTTGTTGTACACTGTTACCATATGACGTTTTACTCTGCTTTTGCTGAAAAAGTGCATTTTCACATGTGATTGCTCTTACAGAGATGCCTTAGTACCTTCAAATTGCAACATATACTTTCGTACACAGAAAATAAAACAACTTTGTTCAGAAATAGAGGCGTCTACCCCTAATTCACCATGTAGAGTAACCGAACATTTGCAAAAAGTGCTTGCAAAAGTGAATAGAAATTGCATTCAATATGTTGCTGACGTTGAAATTAAGTTACATCTAAAATAGGGACAGAAGATTGTTCTCTTTATGCTACAATTTGACTTGAAAGAAAACCTGCAGATGATGCAACCTCAAACTTGGAGCAGCCTGAAATTTATCGCTATGGCTTTGGTATCTAACATTTTGTCTTTGCATATAGCAAAGAGTGAATGAGGCAGGGCTAGTATATGGTCTTTGATATTTTCATGTGAAGTAAGTGAAACACAGGAAAGGCTACCAGATGGCTGGCTAAAATATGAAAGTCTCTGCAAAACATGACTTCCATAATTCCGATATATTGAGCAAACTCTTAACTAGCGATTATAAACTAGATCATTAGCCTTGGTTCCTGTGTTATCAAGATGGCAAATGGCACTGGTGGAAAAATCTACCTTGCTCTGCAACTAGCAGAACGATATCTAATTTCATGAAGATTAGATCTTGCATGTCATGGTAATCCTCACACTTATTACCTCCAGGCTGGAAATAAAAAGGCACCCTGAAATGTTGTTCTTGGTATAAAATGCGGCTGATAAACTTCTTAAGCTTCACAGATTGCTGTGAACAAATCACCTGAAAGTTTTTCTCCCTATTCCAGGTTAGTCTTACATTTAAAGAACAATACTTCAATGGAGTTGATGTTGGATACCTGAGAAATTCCCATCTGAGGAAAATTTGCACAGCTGTATTACATAACGATAAATAAATAACATGTTCATCAGTAATAAAGGCAAAACTTTCTCATTAATAGGATTTAGCTTCAGTAACAGTAAGTCCTCAGCAGGAATGCAAGAATATTCAAAGGTAAATTATAAATATATTTTATTAATTTGGATTTCCAAGGGTCAGTTTGTTATATTTCTGTATGTGTGTATCGATCGATCTATCTATATGATCTATCTACACAACTATATATACATGCATGCAATCAACATATGTAAGTGGTTACTTTTTCCTAGCCACTGAAAGAATAGAGACACACTCATGTAGTAACTTCAGGAAGTAACTCATTTATAATGGGAGGGAGAACTGCCATAGCAAACAGTGAATTAGGATAGTACGTAAGGTATTAGAGTAGGAACAGTGAGTAAGAGCTTAAGGTGGGTTTTTTTCTAGTAAAATAGATTTGAGAGATAAAGATGGGGAGGCTACTAAGAAAAAAGGAATCTTGAGGAAAGTTTCACTTTTCATTAACTTACATACCTTATAAAGATTTTTAGATTATGTTTTGAATATAAATAACTGACAATAACCATGGGTTACAGGCCAAATCAAAGGCATTCGCTTTTGTCAACAAAACGATGAGACAGTTGTGGAGAGCTGTAAACTAGGAACAACTAGGAAGGGAGATGATGACCAGCAATCAAGTAAAAAAATGGTAGACTGTGCTAACAAGATAAACGTGCAAGTTTATGTGCTCAGACTGCAACCCCTGAAAGTATGCAGATGACAAAACTAGGGGGAGCTGCTGATATACCAGAGGGCTGTGCTACTATTCAGAAGGATTCTGAGTGGTGGAGAAACAGGGCAATTGGAATTTCAGGAAGCTCAGCAAGTGAAAACGCAAAGTCCTGCACCTAGGGAAAGAATAACCCTGAGCATCAGAAAAGGCTGCAGTCTTGCTGCCTGGAAAACAGCTTGGCAGAACAGGACCTGGGGGTACTATTGGACAACAAATTGAACATTAATCACCAATGTGCCCTTGTATTAAAAAGCATCCTGGGCCACATTAGGAAAAGCATAAGTCAGGCAAGGTGATCCTATTGCTCTGCTCAACACTGGTGAAAAACAGATAGAGAGCGGAAGATTAGACTGGATATTAGGAAAAGCTTCTTTGCTGAAAAGGTTAACAGTCATTGGAATAGGCTGCCCAAGGAAGTCATTGAGTCACCATTCCTGGAAATATTTAAAAGATTAGTACATGTGGCACTTAGAGACACAGTTCAATGGTTAACATCGCAGTATTAGGTCATACATTGAAGTCAATGATTTTAAAGGTCTTTTTCAACCTAAATGGTTCTATGGTTCTATGAGTCTATGAATACCAACTTCAGTGCTGGCCTCCTTGGTACAAGAGACACGCGGAGTTACTTGAGTGAGATCAGCAAAGGAACAAAACTAGGATTAAGGGTCTGTAGCATTTGTCATATGAGGAGAGGCTGAGAGAGTTGAGATTGTTCAATCTGAAGAAGTGCAGGTTCAAGGGTGATTCTATCAATATGTATAAATATCTGACGGGAAATTGTGAAGAAGGCAGACTTTGACTCATCTCAGTGATATCCAGTGAATGAACGTGATGCAATGATCACAAATTAAACTGTAACAAATGTCATCTCAACACGTGACGTCAAACACTGCAACAGGTTGCCTTCACAGGCTGTGAAGTCTCAATTCTCGGAGATGCTCAAAATCCAAAAAAGACATTGTACTAAGCAACTGGCTTTAAATGATCCTACCTTGAGCAGGGACTGGATGATCTCTAAAGGTCCCTTGCAACCTCAATTACTCTGTGAATACAGAATTGCTCTTAAAGAATTTCCACTTTTACTTTCCATTCCAGAACAATCATCTATTAGCTCTACTTCCGAGAAATCAAGGAATGCCTTGATCAAAAGTGTATTCATGTGAAGGCCTGAGTAAATGACAGTGAAATTACAAATCAGAAAGAAAGAACACAAATAAAAAGGACAACAAAAGACACGCTATTAAAATTATTGTTTCACTGTTTTCTTCAACACATCAAGATAATTTCAAGACACCTTTTCTTCTAGGAAGGAGAAACCCCAAGCATTTCCTGATTTCCATTGTGTGGATGAGGAAGTTAGGACAATGAAGACAGGTGTCCTCTGGTCAAACAGAGGAACTACTATCACAGACCACTTTTGATATCTCAGCCCTTACTCATTCCACAAATAGGACTTCCAAATGGCTGTGCATCTATATACGTGGCTTAAAAGAAATATACCAAGTTCTAGAAACATAATACCAGGTAGAAAAAGGTCATTCTGTCCTGAAAAAGTGCATCGACTTTCAACTAGGCAGGTGAAAAGTAACAAAGGTCTGGAAGGGAAGCAAGAGAGCTATTGTCGACTGAATGTAAAATTTGCTTAGCATTTATTATCGCTGGAATCAGGTTCTCTTTACCTTCAAGCAAAATAAGATCTTTGAAAAGATATATAATATGCTTTTGTTTTCATCTTTTTTAATGCTTTTAAACTTTTAAGAAATAGATGTAAATTCTAGGGAAGAAAGACCTCATCTGCAGTTTGCAAATAGCAAAACCTCTGCAACAAATTGAACAAAGAATCAGTCTTGCAAGTTATACGCTGCTGCCCCTGTTTCACTCTAGAAATATGAGTAGGACCATAAGGAAGAGTGATTCTCTAGAGATCTGAAACAAAAGGAACAGGTGGATATAAAAACATCAGTAATGGTCAATAAAAAGAGTTGATTCAAAAGAATCTTCCCAAGGGAAGAAAATACAACCTTATTGCCATAAAGTAAATTAAATAATAATCAAACACATTTGCATATTGTAATTTCCTTGCTGAATTTCATAGACTTTTCACTAGCATTATATTAATATTCTTATTCTATCTGTTCCTTCTAGTTATTAACTGATACTTAGGGATTTTTAAAAAAATAAAAATTAGGGGATAGTGAATTCAAGAACTTTGTCTTTACGTTCTAAATTCTTTATGCAAATAAAAAAAAAAGACTCTAAGAAACAACAACAACAAAAAAACACCACACCAAAAAAAAAAATACCTTTTTAAAAGTTTCCTTATGTACAATGAAACTTGTTGAAAGGTTACTAGGACCAGGAAAATACTCTGTCTTGAAAAGATTTCAGTAATATATTTTATTTTTAAATTATCTATAGAAATAACAGCCTGAAAGTTTCAGTCCATAGGAAGCTCAAAAACCAATATGACTGACAAACATATTAAAATACTTAATGACCAGAGGACAACTAAATGACCCTTGAGAACATCTTATGATTATCTCAAGCAAATATTGTTTTATTTCATCATTTTGATCCCATTAATCTACACAATCTTGCATTTTGTCCTTTTCTGAAAAATCAATTTCTAGCTCTTTCCATATTGCTCCTTTCGCCACTTAGTTCCATATTATGACCTGCCTGTTTGTTAAGCAACTCTGATGGCATTGTATTTAGACTAGTCACCTTAATAACTGTAAATATTTCCTTTTTATTTTTTAATTCATTGTCTATTACTGTCCCAATTTATGGCCATCAATTATTTTTTTTTCTAACTGTAGATGCAATAATTATATCCTCAAGAAGAAACCCAGTACCTTCACACCACAGCTTTATTCACTTATGCATATGGGTCCTTCTTGCTACTATTCCTTGAACCCAAACATAACAATCCTAAAGTTTTAAAAGCTTGTTATACAAAGGTACCTAAGACTCAGTGACATTATCTCTTTATTATATTCTCTGTCACCCTGTGAAATATGCACTGGACGTAGACCAACATAAAGTAACATCTATAAACCTTTAGTAAGATGTACAAAATCTGGTGTGTACAACACGGGAACACTTATGTGACAAAAAAAAGTATAGATAAGAAATTATAAACCTGCCCGCATTTCTCAATGAAATTAGAATCCACCTCAAGTCTGGGACTGTCCTTTCTGCTATGATCTCACTGTCATGAATACACTATTTGAGACAAAAAGCTCAGCTGCTCTTATTTTCTAGTTGCACACTTAACAGCCTAGTAACAAATGCAGCCAGATGAAACTCTAGAGACAGAAATTGAAGTATTCCTATTTCTGACTTCACATAATGACTTTAACTTAGATCGTTCACTACTTTACAGGCAAATGTTTAAGGACACTCAAAATCATGTATCGCAACATATTCCATAAAAATAATACCCTGTTTTATACATATGAAAGGACAGATCTCTGTGCCTTCCGTATAAATAAGCTTAATTGCCCAGTTTAGTAACACATTTAAGCAAATGTTTTGCCACTAATATTTAAATAGTTTTCACAATGTGAAGGAGCATTAGAACAAGAATTTGAGACACCATGTTAGGAAGCTTTTTGTGGAATGTGACAGACACTCATGTAAATGCAAACCTCCCATTCCCAGATCTTCAATATGACAGTGTTTCTGTAAGTATTATATTATTGTTGAGGTGTTCTACATAAGAATCAATTTGATGACCATGGATGAGAACAATTAGTATAAATAATAAAGGGCTTAAAGGGGTAAATGCACTCTAGCAGCTAAGCACCTGATATTCTTAAGGATCAGTAGGGTTGCTAGTGGGAACTTACATGTGGAGGTAGTTTTCAGTGCCAGATCCCAGAAAACACAGTGGATTGAGGTTTTAAATTTGGATACCAAAGGCTGTGATTGGGCAACAAATTCCCTTAGAGAGCCTAGTCTTGAAACGACAATCTCTGTATTCGTTAAAGTATTCACAAAATTTTAAAGTCCTCTAAAATACAGACATGATCTATGATTCTAAAAATCTTTCTCTTGAGCTAATGTTTATTTCTTACCAGTTATTAATTTATAACATTTTTTTCAATGTTTGTAGTTTTTAAATTCTGCTGCCTTCTACAAATTCAGTTTTATCAAAGATTGTACTCTCTGTATCTGCTGATAATTTTCACCTAAAGTATGTTTTACCTTTTATAAAGTCTTTAAAATAGTGTCTTAATATGAGGAAAATGGATTTTATCCACTTCTCTAATAATAGTTTCCTCACTATCTGGAGAAAACCTGCTGTATGGCCTAGTTTCTGCATTTGTTAATTAGTATTAATATCTCATATTCTTAAAAGTTGTGATTTCCTAGTCTTTTTAGAAAATAAATTTCAAAAACCATATAAAGTTCAAAATAGTTTGAATTAGTACTATCAAATGAGAAGACTAATAATGGATGTGACTAAGAAATTATTCTTCTTTTACTCTTTTATAAAGCTGGGGAGCCTGAAGCTATATTATCGAGCACCACCTCTGTCAGATCTTACTCTCTGCAACTATTCGTGCACATTATATACTGCTATTATTCAACTTGAAAATACATTTCTTCTTTTATGAAAACTTATTCAATTTTAAAGGTGAATTTGTAAATAAAAAATATAAATGATTTTGATGGTAATTTGGTCTCCTGCTGTATCAACATTTTCTATCATGAATTTTATGCTTATGTTTCTTTCCAGTCTGACTGAATCCTTTCCTTGTTATTTGCTGCTTATTGATGTTCTCTTCCTTTTCTTTCATTCAAAAACTCAGCTCAATTTAAAGAATTTTTTTGTCTCAGAAGTCTAATGGTTTTATTTCCCTCTAATGATTTTATCCTTTTAACCTGAAAAATACCTACAGTGGTAATATTTCTGACATTTTCTACCACAAAACAGGGTGGGGGTGGGGGTGTGTAGTCTTTCATCTCAATGTGGCTTATTAAACTGTCTTTATCTCAATCCACAAGTTTTGTCACTTTTCGAATTCTCTCCTCCATCCCACCGAGGAGGAGGGAGAGAGAGGTTGCGCAGTGCTGAGGTGCAAGTTGTTAAATTATGACAGTTGATTCATTATTTCCAATTCTGTAAGGGGAGTTTTTTTCATTGATTGTTAAAGTTTTAAGGTTTAAGGCTTTTTTAGACAGAAGGCTGTAGTTTCTTATTGCTAATGAATAAATATTGGATTGAGGAAAGAGAAAGGAAGGAAAAAAGTATCTAGGCATGTAACATGGGGCTTCAATGTCATTTAGGATCTCAGATTCAAATCTGTACTCCCAAAAATTTCTGGTTGATTTCTAAAACTTGAGGCATATGATCTATAAAGGGTTTTCAGCTTTCTATCAGAAAGATTCCTAAGTCTAACACAAGTTCAAAGCCCGCTTTAGACAGAATTAAACTGTTTGGCACCTGTTTCTCACCTCATTAAACACACATCATTATTTTTTTTTAACCCAATGACTGTTTAGACCTAGTAAACACTATTATATCTATGGGATCAATCTCACAAAACACAGTGTTGAACAAAAAGTCCTGCTACCAGTTGTTTTTACAAAAAGAACTTTTGATCATCAGCAGAAACAATCTCAGTTTAAGAAGAATTATATAGATTTGGTTTAACAAGAATGAGTCCCGGTTTCTTAGAATTCTCCTAAAGGATTCCAGGGTCTGGATCCCAAGAGAAGAGGAAGTGTAATTTACAGATTGATTATTGCTCTGAAAAGGGGCATGCGGTCTGCCTCACCTCTCTGTATATCACGTCTTGTCAAAAACATTTTGATAGCATTCTGTAACTTTCTTGATCATCCTGAATCACCCTGACTTCTTTCCACAGATGGACTGGATAGCCAATAAGAAAGTAAAGAGCATTGTGTTTTCATTAGTACTAACTAATTTTAACTAAAATGCCTTTAAGTAGAAGCAATGCCTTTATCTTTCCATTTATCACTCTGGAAACCACTTTAGCATGATAAAAGAGCTCCAACATGACAGATGTGTCCATACAAGTATTTGGTTAGGTATAGGGGTATACTTTCTTTTGTTTAACACATTCTCAGTTTCCTCAGCTTGCCAGTATCACTTAAAAGAAAGGCCTTCCTACTCACCATGACAATACGCTGGGACACATCTGAGTAACAGTAGAAATGCCTTAATTTAAACTATGTGATATCTACAGAGAGGTTCACTTTCTAAAGCTGTCTGATAAATTGAGTTGACAGGCAATCTTCTAGGTAAAAACTTGTTAAGTAGATAGGAATTCAATGAGAATATTCAGGGAGTAGAATATCTCTAAGTGTATGTGACCTTTCCATGAGTATTCCTAAAAGATGAAAACCTCTTTAGTTTTCCAGATGATGTTTCCGTGCTTCTCTTTATAGGCTTTCATCCTAAAAGAACAAGGCACCTTTTGAGAATTTGGCATCTGGGACATTATGATAGTTCATATTTGGAAAGTAACATGCAATATTAGAAATGTATAGAATCTCTGTTTTCTTAGTACTGTGTTTAGGACTGGCAAGGTAGACTGCTTTAGTAATCTTTCCTCATCATATCATCACATTGGCAGCAGTTATTTCAAATTGGATTCTTCTGCCCAAATGTATGTCTACTGTATAAATCTACATTGAGCCAATGATCGAAACGATCTTTGTAAGGAAAATGGAGAGATGTTAACTCCCTCATCTTGTCTTCTAGGAATTTCTTCTTTTTGTAAACACTAAAAATAAATAAGGTGACCCATGTCCAAGAAAACAAATGTCCTTTTCTGTCTCCTGACTTTAAAAGTATTCTTGTTACTTTCCATAGTTATAGGTGTGTGATGAACTTCCAAAATTGCATGAGTAATTCCACCACTTAAGCCAACTGTATATAAACAACTTAGAATATCTGAAAGAAAAAATAAAAACTGGGTTTTTCTCTTTCTGGCAACTAAGAGCTGGAGATTAACATTTTGGAAATTTCGTGTTTATTTATCCAACAAGAAGTCCATTATTCTTATCTACTTAACAAATTCTAATTCTGTTTTTACCTAACTGATTGCCTGTCAACTCGATTTGCCAGACAGCTTTGGACAGTGAACCCACTTGTGCATGGGTAATATATAGTTTATCAATCTTGTGAAAATTATATCAGATATGCCTGCTAACAAAACTAGATTCACATAAGCATGCTCAGGACTATCAGGTTCTTTAATACAGGCACAGAACTAAATGAACACAGTCATCCTAATTTTGGACCTAAGGTAGTGACATGCTTTCATATACAAAACTTCCTGGAAGGCATTCATTATTAATTAATGTAAGAACCATCTCTCCCTTCTTTTCAAGAGCCATCTCCAGTTTACAAGTAGCAGCATTACGTAAGATTTCCCACTGCCTGGAGTGTTTCAGTGCCCCCCCCCCCCCGTGCTTGCTAATTGAAAACTGACTGCATGTATTAAGTCTGCATATTGTACAGAAGCTCTTTCCAGGAAAAAAGCTTCAGAGTTCAACCCAGCCGGGAGCAGGATGGCTGACGCTGCAAGTACAGTTGATCTTCCCAGTAAATCACAGACTTTCTCATTTCATCAGGAAAGTTTGTGGAATGACCAAAGTCATATATGTGTCAAGATAATGGTTAATTCAAATTATTGAACAACTGATTTGCATAAAACAGTGTTGACAAACTGAAATGAGAGCAGTATAAAGTAATCTTAGAGCCTTGTTAGGAAAAACTATTATCAATCAAAAACTTGCTTATAAAGAAACTGTGTTATGTCTTCTCAGAAGGAGGAGCCATTTTGTTGTTGGAAAAAGACATTTTTGACTTTTGCTGTGTGGACCACCTGTCAGTAAATTTGCAAGGCTTTTGTGACATGTTCGCTCACTTTAAGGTTTTTAACTGACTTCCCCCCCTCCCCAAAATCCTGACCCTGAATGATAGAGTACCTGTGCTTATGTAATATTAATGTTTCTTAAAAAAAAAAATATTTTGTTATTAAACAGCAGCACCTTTCCTAATCTTACCTCAGCATGGTGCCAATTACCTTATCTATTCTCAGTACAGTGATCACCTCCAGACAGCTGTATAAAGAGGCTGACAATATACATCACTGTCTGCAAAACACCTCAAAAGTCTGGGCAGCAGCCAGGTTTCAAAAGGTCTTGGACAAATTTTTTAATTGTATCCCATGCTAGTTCTTAAGATGATATGGGAAGATTTAGTCCACAAAACACTTACCTTTTATAATACAACTACTGAATGTCTATTTCATCCTTCTTCAATACAAACATTTTGGATTACTTTCATACTAGAACACATGGCAAATATGAAATGATTTTTAATGCTTCCTTCCTGTACCTAAAAGCTCTAGACCCCATCCACACTTAAATAGGTGCTTTTTTCAATCTATGTAAGCATTTTCTTATGTGTAAGGTTTTAACTGCTTTCCTTTTTTATCCAACACTGAATCAAACTGCCTCCTTTAATGGTTTTGGAGGTAAACATATGGCTTTTAATGGTGATCTAGTACTCCTTTTATTTTAATGAGAATTTACCAAGTTTTTGACTGAATGGTTCATGAGCGCACAAAAAGAACTGCACGTGTGTCAAACGATTGCACATGCACCACAGGTGTGACAGAGCCTGCTTGCTTGGCACCCTTGAGTAATGGGAGCTCTGCAGAGCAATGAAGTAGACCATCACTTATTACCTTATTTGTTATCCTCTTTCTACTTGGTTCTCCTTTGCTCCCATCAGTTTCCCCTCTTCTTCTCCTCCAGATTCCCAGTGATATCTGCCATCTTACCTCAGGTTTAAAACCCACCCATTCCCACCTAATGTTAGAGTAATGGGGATTCAAATGACAATGTAGATGAAAGCAAGGGAGAAAGGATGGTGCATTGTTTAGTTTTCAATATCACTGAAGTGGCCAGGGAATGTGAAAAATACCACTAGTTCATATCTGCTTCATTAGGCACCTAAATGCCCCTGGGGATCCTGCTTTAAGAGACATAAGACGAAAATAATCTCTAAAAGCAGAGACACAGCTAAAGGGGAAATGAAGCAAAGAGAACCTGAAAATAGCATTTGAAAAATAAAAAAAAACAAACTGCCAGGGTGCAGCAGGGGTCAGTGTTCACCTGGCAGGGCAGCAAAAGCTCCTTGATGTCCATCAGGATGGGGCCTGAATCCACTGCTCCAGCTAGGAGCAGGGCAGCCAGGATAAAGACATTGGGTCAGTCCCAGCCCCAGGTACTGGACATATCCCTGGGGACAGAGAGGGATGAGGCTGGGTCAGGACATGGCCTGTTGGCCAGCCTGGCTCAGCAGCGCTGACAGCTGGGCAGGATTGGGCTGTGTGGTCCTGGAAACAGGTCCCGTTGTGTCATTGCTGGAGAAGAGGCTGACAGCCCTAGGGGTTCAAATGAGGTTCTGGGCCATGGACAGAGTGGGGATAGCCTTTTGGAGCGGCTGGGCAGGGACATCCAGGCTCAGGTGTGCTGTACTGAAAGACGTGTCAGTAGTTCAGTACTTAGCAATTTGTATCCCCATACTAAGCACCTATGCTCAGCTTCACATGTCCCAGCTTTTTTTAGGATATCCTTTTTGAACCATGTTCATTCCACTTAACCTTACAATGAGAAAGGCAACTAAGGCAGAGTTGTAGCATTTCTGGTTCACTTGACCAAAAGGAGGGATTTAGACCTCCAGAAGGATTTTCAGTCTGAGATTTGAACTTTCCTCTTAGGGCATCTAGGTCTCTCCTTCAAGTAACTCTCTCTTTTGACTTTACAAGGTTGACTATACCCTTAAGTGTTTCAGATAGGTGCTTCAAATTAGATGATAGTATGGATTAGGTGAGTTGCTACCTATACTCTTTCTTCCCACAAGGAAAAAGTTCTTCTCATGGCTCTTATAGATCCTCTTGTACCTCTTCTCACGGAGGCCTGAAAATTCATCCCTGAAGAAATTCCATGATCTTAACTCTCTTTTCTGACTGACTGTGATCCTGATATTATATATTACCAGATAGATAATATAATTGCTGATTTCACAAAGAAGAGCACATGCTCAGAAAAGCTCCTTCTCTCTGTATTGCCTTTTTCCTCCATGGGAAAAAAAAAAAAGTCACCACAAAATACTAGCTTTTCATGTGGCTAATCCTGATTTACCTTAATTTGCACTAGAAGATTCAGCCATAAAAGCAAAAAAAAGAGTTCTGGAGGCAGAGAAAGTTGTAAAAACGTTACAGACAAATATTTCTTTTGGTGGAGGTGTAGATACAGTTTCTAGTGGCCAAAAACTAGGTAGCATAGTAAGAAGTGAAACAGAGCTCCCGCTCTGGCAAGAGACAGTTACTCCTATTAGGCTGACAGTAGCCTTCAGATGGTAGAAGTGCCCACGACACAGTCTAAAGTAGACCAAATCCATGGTATTGGGAAGGAGATTCCGTATAGTGAGTTAAAAAACCCACTAAATTCTGTTTCCTTGTAGTAAATCCCTCAGGTGGTTGCAACAGGACACAGGTTCCATGGGAGTGGGAGCAGAGGAATTGTTCTGTCTTTGCCATCTTCTTCCACTGTGAATCTGAACCAAAACATTTAAACCAAACCGAACAGAAATGAGAGTGTCCTGGAAAAGACAAAACATTTTTAGTTGCTTCTAAAAGAGTTTGTGGAACTATTTAACTTAGTCCTACTTACGCAAATGCTAAGGAAGAGTGCATAATCAAAGCCATGTGGGAACTGTGGAATATTATAAACTGGAGAACATGAAAAAGAAAAAAAAAAAAGGAGAGAGAGCCAACAATGTAGAAAAGATATGAAGAGGCTCAGAAAGTGGATCAGAGAAACTCAGGGACTGAAATCATAGCCAAGAGAACAATAGGGGAGCCAAAGGCCATTCCTGAGCAGGGAAAGGAAAAGCAGAAGACAAACTCTGGGACTGAGATTATCATGCCAAAATATGGCCAAGAAATGCAAAATATACTGCAGAAAGGAAAATCTAGAGAAAAGCAATATTGCCACAGACTTGAAACATTCTCTGCGAAGAGTATTATAGCTCTGCTACTGCCTAGTTACAAATTTATTTCACTAGGCTTAAAGAAACATATTTACTCCGAAGGGTAAGAAAATTCTAGGTCAGGAGCTGGCAGGGCTTGTTGAGAGGGCTTTAAACTAGGCATGACGGGGGAGGGGGGAGTTACTAGGCTCACCAAAGATGTCCCAGTGGAGGATGAGCCATCCCAAAGGGGGTTGTCAGTAACCCAACTGAAGTGCATGTACACAAACGCATGCAGTATGGGAAACAAGCAGGAGGAGCTAGAAGTCCTGGCCCAGCGGGAGAGCTATGATATAGTTGCTATCATGGAAACGTGGTGGAACGACTGTCATAACTGGAGTGCTGCCATGGAAGGCTACAAGGCTCTTAAGGAGAGAGAGGCGTGAGAAGAGGGGTGGAGGGGTGTCCCTCTACACTAGGGAAACCCTGGATGCTGTTGAAGTCGAGATCGGTGATGACCAGGTTGAGTGTCTATGGGTAAGAGTCAGAGGGGCAGTCAGGTCTGACCTCCTGGTTGGAGTGTGTTACAGACCGCCCGACCAGGAGGAGGATTTGGATCTTCTGTTGTTTAAACAGCTGGAGGCTGCCTGTAGATCTGCTGCCCTTGTTCTTTTAGGAGACTTTAATCTTCCAGATATCTGCTGGAAACTTAACACTGCTGAGAGGAGGCAGTCCAGGAGGTTCTTAGAGTGTATTGAGGACTGCTTTTTGTCACAGCTGGTGAGTGAGCCCACCAGGGGTGAGGCTCTGCTTGACTTGCTGTTTACAAACAAAGAAGGGCTGGTGAGTGATGTTGTTGTCGGAGGCTGTCTGGGGTGTAGTGATCATGAGATAATTGAGTTCTCTCTGAACAATGTAATGAGAAAAGCCAGGAACAGAACATCGATGCTGGACTTTCAGCGGGCAGATTTTGGATTATTTAAGGAACTGGTCAGTAAAGTACCCTGGGAAATAGCTCTTAGTGGCAAGGGGGTTCAGGAAGCTCGGAACACTTCAAGAATGAAATTTTGCAGGCGCAGGAGCGGGCTGTCCCTGTGTGTTGTAAGAAGAGTCGTAGGGGCAGACGGCCGGCCTGGATGAGTAGGGAACTTCTGAAGGAACTAAGTATGAAAAAGAGGATGTATCATCGTTGGAAAGAAGGGGATGTAGGCCAGGTCATGTTCAAGGATGTTGTTAAGTCGTGTAGGAGGAAAATCAGGGAAGCAAAAGCCCAGCTGGAGCTCAAATCGGCCACTTCTGTTAAGGACAATAAGAAGAGTTTTTATAAATACATCAATGGCAGAAAGAAGGGCGGCAGCGACCTCCACTCCTTGTTGGATGTGGAGGGAAATATAGTAACCAGAGATTCAGAGAAGGCTGAGGTACTTAATGCCTTCTTTGCCTCAGTTTTTAACAGCAAGGATGTCAGCTCGCTTGACAGTTGGCCCTCTGAAGTGGTTGATGGGGGCAGGGTGAAATATGGCCCTCCTGCAATCCATGAGGAGGATGTTAGAGACTTGCTGAGCCACTTGGACCCTCATAAGTCTATGGGCCGGATGGGATCCATCCTAGGGTGCTGAGAGAGCTGGCGGATGAGCTTGCTAAGCCGCTCTCCATCATCTTTCAGCAGTCCTGGCTCACTGGAGAGGTCCAGGAAGACTGGAAGTTGGCCAATGTGATGCCCATCCATAAGAAGGGCCGTAAGGATGATCCAGGTAATTACAGACCTGTCAGCCTGACCTCGGTCCCAGGTAAAATCATGGAGAAGATAATCCTGGGTGAAATCATGCGCCACCTGCAGAACAGTCAAGAAATCAGGCCCAGCCAGCATGGATTTAGGAGGGGTAGGTCCTGCCTGACCAACCTGATCTCCTTTTACGACTATGTAACTCGCCTGGTGGATGAGAGGAAGGCTGTGGATGTGGTATACCTGGACTTCAGCAAGGCCTTTGACACTGTCTCCCACAGTAGACTCCTAGGGAAGCTGGCAGCCCGTGGCTTAGATGGGAGCACTCTGTGCTGGGTTAGGAATTGGCTGGATGGCTGAGCCCAAAGAGTGATGGTGAATGGTGTCTCATCCAGTTGGCGGCCGGTCACCAGTGGTGTCCCTCAGGGATCGGTATTGGGCCCTGTCCTGTTTAATATCTTTATTGATGATCTGGATGAGGGGATTGAGTCCATCATCAGCAAATTTGCAGATGATACCAAGCTGGGAGGAAGGGTTGATCTGTTAGAGGGTAGGATGGCCCTACAGAGGGACCTGGACAGATTGGAGAGCTGGGCTGATTCTAATGGGATGATGTTTAATAAGTCCAAATGTCGGGTACTTCATTTTGGACACAACAATCCCATGCAGATCTACAGACTGGGGACAGAGTGGCTGGAGAGTAGTCAGGCAGAAAAGGACCTGGGAGTGCTGGTGGACAGGAAGTTCAACATGAGCCAGCAGTGTGCCCAGGTGGCCAAGAAGGCCAATGGCATCCTGGCCTGCATCAGGAATAGTGTAGTAAGCAGGACCAGAGAAGTTATCGTCCCCCTGTACTCGGCACTGGTCAGGCTTCACCTTAAATACTGTGTACAGTTCTGGGCCCCCCAATTTGGGAAGGATGTTAGGATACTGGAATGTGTTCAGAGGAGGGCAACGAAGATGGTGAAGGGGCTGGAGCACAAGCCCTATGAGGAGCGACTAAGGGAGTTGGGGCTGTTTAGTCTGGAGAAGAGGAGGCTCAGGGGAGACCTCATTGCTCTCTACAACTACCTAAAAGGAGGTTGTAGTCGGGCAGGGATTGGTCTCTTCTCTCAGGTGACCAGTGGCAGAACCAGAGGGCATGGACTTAAGCTTCGTCAGGGAAAGTTTAGACTTGATATGAGGAAAAAATTCTTCACTGAAAGGGTGATTGGCCATTGGAATGGGCTGCCCAGAGAGGTGGTGGAGTCACCGACCCTGGAGGTGTTTAAAGGGAGACTGGATGAGGCACTGAGTGCCATGGTTGAGATGATGGTTGGTGTTAGTGTTGGTGTTAGTGTTAGTTTATAGGTTGGACTTGATGATCTCAGAGGTCCTTTCCAACCTTGTGATACTGTGATACTGTGATATTTAAATAACAACTTCTAAAACTACCTGCGCATTTCCAGTGTTTCCTGAGTTTTAAGACTTCAACATACAATTTGTTTTTAAATGTTTTCTTCTGGTATAAAATTTGTTTTGTAAGCCTTTGCCATTCCGGTTCATGCAGTTTTGTATGCTCAATATAATTCCTCTACTTTTTGTTTGCAGTATGTATTTCTTAATGTGTATCTATTTAAAAGTAGATTAAATTTGTGAATTATAAATTTTTTTCTCATGTTGTATTTATTCTCCTTTTAAATTAAGGTGTTTTATGAAGACAAACAACCACTTTATGTTGTTACAGACCTCATGCTTTGTTTA
Organism: Tapera naevia; assembly: GCA_033556795.1. Taxonomy (NCBI): domain Eukaryota; kingdom Metazoa; phylum Chordata; class Aves; order Cuculiformes; family Neomorphidae; genus Tapera; species Tapera naevia. Next base: position 1,517,415 of record JAUMJJ010000014.1, on the reverse strand, counting down.
GATCCCTTTAAAAGACATTTCATGATTCTCTCTGTATTCCATTTAGATATTATCACAGTCAAAGATATACGGATACAAAAATTTCCAAAATCTGTCTATCATATCAACAGAAATCAGGATTTTTAATTTGTCACTTATTATTTTGCTCTGCATCCTTTACTGAGTTCAAGCAACACAGTTAATTAAGAACTAAGTTTCTGGGTTTCTTTCCTTTATAGGTTTTGGTTTATTTTATGTTGTGCACATGTTTATCTGTATCTCTTACTAGGTTCTTGCTACCATATAACACTTTCAGGAGCCTATGAATTGGTAGATATTTTTCTATAGTGCATGCCATCTCCACATTTTCATAGACTTTTATCTTTCAAAAGCTTGATTTCCTCATAAAACCTTTTGTTTCCCAACTGTAATTTATAATATAATTCAAATAACTGCATGGGGGCTAGCCTATTCCTGCACCTGTGGGTGAGTGCTCAGCAGAACCTATATTAATTTTTAATCTCTTGCTACATGTGCTGAATTATTAATGCCACATTTCCAAACAAGCGGTAGTCAATTTTGGGGATTTTTTCCAAATGTTTCCAGAAAGAGCTTTCACTGCTTTATTTGGCTATGGAAGACTCATTTCCTTAGTCTATCTCAACAAAAGATGGAGATATTAAATCAATATCTGTCAGTATTAGTGTCTAGATCAAATTGTTTGATCATGAATAAAGCAAACAACTGTCTCAAAACTGTCAGCTTTTTTTTTATGCAAACTTATTAAAACTTTAATAATGATTTTTTTTTGTACTGCTTTAAATATTTTAAGGTTTTCCAGTTTTCTTCAGCTCTAAGTGCTCAGAACAATGTTGCCTGGGTACTGCACTATGCTGCTGCATTCTACAGGGCTGGCAAGGGAAAGTGGACATGAAACGATTAAGATCACAATATAAATTTCAATCATCTACTGATATTCGGTGTAGATCTTCCAAGACACATTGCATAGTGCCTTTGTACCTCTAGGGAGTCTTTACACAGACTTAACAAATTCAGACAAGATAGTTAAATCCTTGATATATGGTTATAGTAGGAGTAAGTACAACAGTAAAATTAACCTTACATACAAAATTTATGGATCCAACATGACTATTTCTTTTTATTAACAGTATAAATAGCCTTCAAGGCAGGAGTAAGGAGGCACTGATTAACCTAGTAAATGATTTTGTTTGTCAGTTAATAACCAAAATAACAAAAACCAGCTATATTTAGTGCTCTGCTGGCAAGTCAAGACCCAAAAATGAAACTGTTGTGTTAAAGTCTAAAAAAGACTAAGCATGCACTGAGTTATAGATGGAGATTTCTATCCATACAACTCAGAAAACTAAAAGTCACAGTCAGTAGCGATAAAAAATTCAAGCCCTTCCATAATTACAGTTTTTTAAAATCATTTTTGGCATATGGGAAGGTGAGGTGTTTTGTTTTCAGTTTCATTGTTTACATTAATTATATATTGAAAGTTTATTTATTATGCATGAAGACTAACAGAATTAGAGACCTATCCTACTGTTCAAAGTAACTCTGTCTTCAACAGCATGAAGATATTTGGGGTCAAATACTCTAAAATACTGGAGAATTCTAAATTCTCCCTTGTGTATTTTGTTTTGCACCATCTGTAAATGTTCAGTGTTGACTGAGGCAGAAAATTTAAATGTTACTGAATATTATCATTCAATTATCTACACTTTTCAAAGTGCTGCATGAGCGTTTCATGGTGCATTTCTGAAATAAGGCCCTAGTTTCCCAGAAAGGTTGCACAGAGGAGACATGATTTATTTTCAAGAACATGGATGCTTCCAGGTATCATTGTGATCAAATACATTATGATGCCATTTAACAATGTGATGTAACTGGATTCTTAACTGATTTAGAAAACAGAGCAAAAATGTGAGGACATTACACACCATAACCTTATTAATTTGTGAGTGAATCTTTGAATATTCTTGATTATTATCTATTGTAATGAATGATGGTAAGTAGTTTAAATTTCCAAAAGCAGCTAAAAGAGATGGCAGCCCTTGCGAAAGAAAGCACCAAGTCCTTGTTTGATTTCCAAGATGTAAATTTTCATCACTGAAATGGAAGTTTGTCAGTTCCATTGATTTCTTTCAATTTGCATTATGTTTCCCCAAAAATGCTAGGCATTTTCTAGGGAGAAAAAAAAAAAAAACAACCAAAAAAACAAACAAAAAGATACACAATTCCTTGCTTTAGAAGAGATTTTATGCAAAAAAAGTAACTAAAGGAAGCTACTTCCAAAGTATATTTCATTATTCAGAAAGGAAAAGCAAGATTTAAATTTTTTAACTTATTGATGAACTTTTAAGGTGAGGACTGTCTGAAAAATCCTGACAGAGATATTGTATCATAAAGAAAAAGATCCTTTAGATCTCTTTGTTTAATGGACAATATTTCTCTTTTTTTTTTTTTACTTCTTCAGGCTACCTATACAGAGAAATAATATCGGACTTACATGGTCAGAGTTGGATACAACTCAGTATTTCAGCCTAGATTATACTGGTGCACTATCATTTCACTAGAAAATCTAGGACTACCTTGACAACTTCCTTCTAAGCTGTATCTTTTAAAGTACAGCATCGGTGGGATAGCTTGTGAAAAAGTTATTCTTCATACAGTCACTTTCTTTTTACTGTCTTTTCTGGTGGAAACGTTCCTAGTTCATAGTGACAGTGTCTCTATCCAGTTACGTAGTACATGTTCATTTAAACATTTGTGGTACATGCTGAATATAGAATGACCAAAAGAAGATTGCACCAATACTGTTTCCTTTGTTCCAAAATTTTTATATTTTACTGTTAAGAAGTAGTTAATCATCGTCATAATAAACACATATCTAGAAAGATGGCCAGTATCTTCAAAACATGTGATCTCACGAACACTAACACACAGGTTGCAATGCCACTCTTTGTGAATCTGAAATTCATTGAACTGAGAGCCTACTGACAGTTTTCACATTCCATCTGGTAGTAGTATCACGGTTAGTAGCCTCTGTGTTAGCCACAGCAGCAAAGATTAGACATGCAATTTGGCAATGTGTCTCATGTATTTAACAAACTGAGGGACAGTCATGATAGTCAGGTTCCCTCTTCCTGGGAGCCATACACAAAAACTACCTAAGAATTGTAGTTTTGCACCTTGAGATCGTCTTATGAGGCCACTGACTTTGAGTTACAAACAAAAACTATAGTAAAGCTGTCTCTGACTCCATGAAACTCCCCAAGACTGCATGATCAATTTTTAAATCTCACTGTTAAATTTACATTTATTTCCATTACTTGACCCTAAAGATCAACTAAAAAGAGAGAGCTTCCTCATGACTGACAGTGCAACACTTTCCTATCAATATAACATATTGCAAACTCTAACTTCTTGTACAACAGTTCTGAACATTCATTAGTACTAAAATCAATAACCGATGAAGTCTAGCTCTAGTGTTTACTCAGGTTGTTTATCCCTTCTAAAAACTTATGAGTTGGAAGTTGCCCACCCATAGATGTTTACATATGCAAATAAGTATGTACATGTGTGCAAGATATTTTAATTCCTGCAGGCACAGGAGAAATGCTGGTGGAATTAGTTGTCCACGAATGGGTAGTAATATTTGAGATGCTTGGATGCATACCTTCTCATCTTAGCTGCCTGCTGAGAAGGTTGTCCAGGTTTGTGATTCTTCAATGCTTGTCATTCTGTTATGGAACAATGTCTGTTCTCAAATACCCTAGAAGGTCTCAGATATCACCAAACTCCTATATTTAGATAACTGAGTCAAGCTCTAGATCTAGGTAGAAACATAGCTCTCCTACAAATATATGTAGTGAGGAGTCCTATAGCCTTATGTCCAAGTGCTGTACTGAAACCAGTCTTTATTTCATTATATCTCCCTTAGATAGTTCCTTACCTGGCTTAAATTTTGTACCACCCATGAACATCAAACAAATTTATTAAAATCTCATATGTCTCATCATACAGAGCAATAGGTAGATTTATTTTGCCACTTCTACTGGGTATATGACTGCAATATTTTCTCAAATGTAGATACCAGAAGCTATGTCTACAGTTTTTATAAAAAACACGTGAAATTTCATCCAAATTTTTTATGTGTAGCTTGTTTTCAGTTACTTGCAGAATTTTAATATAAGGTCTGACAAACTATTCATGCAGAAAACAAGAGCAGTAAGCTACATTCAGCTGCCAAAGGAAAAGAGGTACAACTGAAAAACATGAATATTAATACAGTGCAAGTGAAAAAAAAGTCTCTGTATTAATATCTTAAATAAATTCTATATTTTAAAGCATGAAACAGATACCTGATATGAGATAATAATATTAATATTTTAAAAACCTTGAAAAGATTAAAAAGTAAGATCAGAATCTTAACAACATGATTTCATTTTTGTTTTTCTTAAATTTTTCTTGACTTCAAATTGCAATCATAGGTCAACAGAGAGAAATTAGATGAAACCCCTCAAACATTTTTGTGGGCAGGGGAAGCACACCTTATATTTGAGAACAAGATTTTACCAATAAGCTAATTAGTCCTAAAAATCTTATCAGAGTGTTAATATAATATTTGTTAAGAATTGTACTAGCACTTGTAGTTGAAATTATCCAATTACAGCATATTTCAAATTAAGTTGCTGTTAAGGCTGACAGAAAGAAGCTATCTAATGTTTACTATTTTTCTTAGGTTAAGTTTGATCTTCTCAGTACGTTGTAGTGGCAAGTCATAAACATCCCAACTTATTTTGAAATTAATTTTGATTATGGGGATTTGTTCTGCCCTCTTGTTGGGTGTTTTTGAGGTTTTTCAATACATTTGCTAACAGTTATCTTGTGTTTTTACTTTTTTTTTTCCCATTTATTTTAGAATTTCATGTTATATCTAAGTTATACATACGCTGTACACTTTTCGTTTCTCTCTCTGTTATTCTTAATATTTGTTCTACTCTGTTCCCAAGACCGCACTCCTTTAGCAAGCAGTAATTGACGATTTCTGAGCAGTGTTTATAGATCTGGGACATCTGGTATCACCCTGTGCCTGCACTTTCAAGGTCTGTGGTAGTATCTTGTTGTACGTGCAGTGATGCCTATTATAAACCATTATTTGACTTCAACAGCCTTCAAGTTGCCTAGGTAATACATTACCAGTACAACCTAGTTAAAGATACAACTCAATTTTAGCGTCATTACCAGTTGCTTCTACAAATGTGATGATTGAATAGGAGTTATATGTATATATCCACAGGTACTTTATACTTTGGTAGCTACCTGTTATTAATGTTTATTAGTTTTGGCATACCACTCTGAACGTATCAAAATTTCTTCCCAGTATGTTCAGCTAGCTTTCCAGTATTTAGCTTTTTCCTGTACACACCCTGACATGTCTAAAATCTCACATCTCCATAGCACCTTTTAGTGACTATACTGCTGGGACTAAAAATGCAGTTCTTCTATTTGAGTGAAAAATTACACAAAAAGGAAGATAGAACAGAAATGTTGTAAGGAATTCTGAATACATTCAGAATACTTCGGTTGAATTCTACAGTCAAGATAGTCCTTCAAAAGACTCACTTCTGCTTTCTTCCAGGAATACATTTTGTTCCCCTTCTGTCATTTTTGTTTAACCAAATACAACTTTGTTATGCACAGATCAAATATAGATTGGTGAGACTAACTAGTTGCTGTGAATTCTTAGAATGAATCTTTTGAAGTGCCCTCAGTTTCTGTTTCTGTAGCTGTAGGTCTCTGATCAGCTAATTGGACTCCTTCAAAAGAATTAATGACTAATGGAGACTGGAGAGAGAGACATAAGGAGAGAAAAAATCTCTGCTGTTTGCATCCCTGATCTTCAGTTCTGTCATAACATCAGTTTGCATAGCATGTCCTATCATTTCTCTCTCTCCTTGATTTCCTGAATCCCAGAAGTTATACTTTAAGACTGAGGGAGAAGAAAATTTAGGAAAGTACAGGAACACAGAATATAGTCCATTATGATTAAAAAATAATAGAAAATTGAAGGCAATATTACAACTAAATTGAAAAATCTTTCTTCAAGCATTAAAACTATAAGGATATTACTTAAAAAGTCTAGTTCATACTTTTTTCTCTGAAAGAGGCATTTTGGGGGATTTAATGGATTAAAACAAATATTCAATAAAAACATTATGCATATGTATGATGCCAATATATATACAAAATATGTTTTTCCTCTTCAACACGACCTTTCATTTTGAATGTTAAGATCAGTATGCTTCATTTGCATTCACTCAGTTGAGTGTTTTTTTTCCTCTTTTGAATGCATGAAAGAGATTTTGACTTTTATTCCAATTTTGTATTTTGAAATTTTTATGAAACAGGAAAACTGTCTTCTACCTGTCACCTAGAAGCTTACAGTTGGAAGGATAAAGAAAAATTTAGAAGAAACATCAGAGAAGCATGCTTCCTATTCCTTATTTCAAAAAGCAAAAAAAAAAAAAAAAAGTCAGAACAGCCTCAGGAGAACAAATAGCAGAGGAAAGGGTAAACTACCAAGTAGTGTTCTCCTTCTTTTTCTACTGATGTTATCGCAGCTGGATGAGTATCCAAAGTCAGAAGAATCAATTTCAGTGTCAGCCTGCATTTTATGTTTTAATCATGTTTGCTGGACTGAAAACATCTATTGCTTCTAATATAATGTTTAGGAAGTGTGTTTACACACACACAATGTGTACAAACAACATTCACTAAATCATGAGAAGATATTTCCTGTTATTTGAACGATCATATACTTTTCAGCTAAGCTATTTGCAAATGTAACAAAATAGCAATGCCTTTCCCAAAATATGAACCCAAATCTGGTAACAAGGGAACTATGACATTTATCGGGCCTATCTTTTCTATTAAAGAAAGGAAAATATCACAACTCATGTCTCTCATTGTTTTGATTTACACTCATTGAGACATGGGAAATGTAATTTTACTTTTCGATATTTCTTTTAACTTCTGTGTGAATATCTAATGAGTCTATCTGAGATCACTAAATGCTTTCATTTTTACCAAAAAGCAGATATGAGTTATTATTTCCTTCCTGATTTCAAGTTAAATAGATTTTTGTCTAAAGCTTATGGTCAACTGTACACAATTTAATGATTTTGAAATTCCATCAGCTTGCACATCCTGAAGGAACTCATCAACATCTATAGTACTGATGTTGTATTATGAAAAAACACTTCACTATCTGAGGAGAAAGGAAAGCATCTCAAGTTAATCTGTGGATCTTTTGGATCTTTTTACATCATTAATTTTATTAAATAAAAATATCCCCCCAGTACTTTGAAAAAGGATATGGATTTATGTGCCCAACAAGAGAGGCCAGCAGTGGCTGTGTCTTCAAGAAAGGCTAATCATTCTTGTTAATATGAAAGTAACTGGAAACAGAGAATAAGAGCAGCACTCACATTTCTAGAACTTGGTTGGAGCACCTCCTGTAAAAGATCAGGCTGAGAGAATTGTACTTGGTTAGCCTAGAGAAGAGAACGCACTGGGGATACCTTATAGCAATCTTCCAGTATTTAAAGGGGGCCTACAGGAAAGCTGGAATGGCATGTTTCACAAGGCCATGTAGTGACAGGGTGAGGCATAATGGCTTTAAACTGAAAGAGAGTAGATTTGGGTTAGATGTAAGGAAGAAATTATTCACTATGACGGTAGTGAAGGACAGAAACAGGCTTCCCAGAGATGTAGTGGATGCCTTGTTCCTGGAACTGTTCAAGGTCAGTATAGATGGGGTTTTAGGCAAACTAAAGTAGTGAAAAGTATCTCTACTTGTGGCAGGGGGGTTGGAACTAGGGGATCTTTAAGATCCCTTCCAACAGAAAGACTTCTACAATTCTATAATACTTTCTTTCAATGCAGCTTTTTAGTAAAGCATGTACTTCAGGTTTTCTCTTCCAAAAGTCTTCTGAAGCCTTTCAGTTCTGGAAATTAGCCATTTGTGATGCAAATTCAGATTGTTAACCTACGTTCAAAGAATTTTTTATGTGCACAATTCTCGTCTAAGATGACTTGAGATCCGTTATGGCTTTCAATATTCCTACATGTCTTTTTTTCCCTGGCTAAGTATCTTTTAATAAATTATGAAGTGACAGAAATATTCCTAGACTCTAGGACTTTATTCTCTGTATTTCCAAACAGTTAAAGCAGTCTTTGGTGCAGTTTTGGCCTTGACTAACTAACATTGTGCCATATCCTGGGCACAGCTGAAGGACTACCGTGTCCCGGAGGTAATTTCCAATAGTGAGCTACAGTTACTTGTCTCTGGGGTAAAAAACAAAATCACACGGATGGAGGTTGTTCTGTGTCATTTGCCTCAACTTGAAGGAATGTTCTCAGACACTTTCATTTTACCATCCTAGTTTCCACCTTTATATTGAACATCTGTCATGAAGTGTTTGCTGGAAAATTTTGGTGAGATTTTAATGGCACAATTTTTACCTAAAAAAAAAAATATGTGAACTTTTCTGAAAGCAGCAGAAGTGAAAGAAATTCTGTGAAGATGAAATGACAGAAGTATTTTGCCTTTCATCCAAATTGATCTCATTAAAACCTTCTGACAGAGGTCACAATCTATGCTCGATCTTGGAAATTATTTGAGGCTCTGCATGCAGAGTCTCACTGAATTTGCCAAAGTCTTTGTTACCTTCTCAAAACTAGCAGTGAGAGATTTGCTCATGAGATATCATCACTAATAAAGGTCTAAGAAATCCATGTTCTCCACTGTTGCGTTGCTTTACATGAAGTCGAGTGATCCAACATTCCTACTACATAACATTGCTGCTTTCAGGGTCCACAGCAGGTTCTCAGTGATGTTATATTTTCATCTGATCAGTACCAGAAGACTTTGTTCCTATATTTACATATTTCTCTCTCTTCTGTCTTTTCTTACCTTTCAAATACACATACTGCTTACACAGTGTTCAATCTAAGTACCAAAAAGACCTCATGAGTTTCCAGTCTTGGTGCTTGTTACATTCCCAAACTCTCAAAGGCATTGCATCAAAGGTTGTGTTTTGGTTTGTTTGTTGTTTTTTTTCTGTTGTTCTGTTCTGTTTTAGGACCAAAAATTCAATTGTGGACAATGTAGATCTTCTTTTTCTTTCCCTCATTTATGCAAAGTAGTTCATTTATTTGAAAGGATAGATAGTCTGTTGTTCTGAAATACAGTTTGCAAAACTTCTAGAAAAGTAAAAAGAAGTGTATGAAATATGAAGCCATAATAGTCTGGAGGCTACAGTTTCACCAGGACAGAACCTCTTATAAAAGTTTTGTACACCATTCACATCCTGATATGTACTGTAAGGCTAATGCTGCATAAAAACCTCTCAATGACCCTGAAAACATGAGAATAATTAATTCTGAGCACAATGGGGCTCATCTTATTCAAATGAAATCTTAATGATTTCATAATTGTGACTAATGTCTTATCTATAAAACATCAACAGGGTTTCAGAGACTTTTTTTAAAATATATTATAAAGCTGAAATTTTTATGAACATGATCAAAGTAGGTTACAACATCATGACACCTAAACTCCACAGCTGAATAGTCTGCTCATATTAGATACAGAGCCATAGAAAATTTCTAAGTCTAGAGATCCAAGCTCCCTTGATGGTGTGAAGTGCATGGCACTAGGTAGAACATTGCTTTAGTTGTATGACTTTCAGACTATTTTTATTGTTGTACTAGTTTTCCAGGAGGTCAGTCAGCATATCCAGATTAAAAACTTGATCGTTCCTTTAACTTTGTTCTAAATTGTTGTTTGCAAGAACTGACACATCTAAATTGAACAAACAGTTTAAGTGTTTGAAGCAATAGATGCCAATATGCAATTTCTAGTAAAATCAGATCACAAACAGATTCTTTAAAATCACTTCACTCTTTAATTTCTGCAGTACAGTATTGTTACTTAATCTATGTCTAGACTCTTATTATTTATCTATACAGTTGTCTTCATGTATTTTATCTAGACGTGAAATATGTTCAGAAGTTGCAATGAAACCTTATAGTAAAATGACTTTTATTTAATATGCATACTATTTCAATGTAGAATTTTTATTGCGGTCTATTCTTTAATTAAAACTTATGAACTCGAAGATAATACTATTAATGCAGTAATAATATTTAAGATATATTAGTGAAAACATAAACTATCCTAGCTCCTCAGCTGGTGTAAACCAGAAAATGCAATTAACTGAATTCAATACATCTCCACTTCAGTCAATGGAGTTACACTGATATTCACCAGCAGAGGATTCATCACATTATTTCTAATTTATAGGTAATTTATTACAAGCAAGAATGATGACGATGTATCCAATTATCTTGAACAAAAGAGCATGACTTAAACTAATTTGAGGATATACAACACATATCATCTACTCTTATCAATCTTTGGCATAACTGTTTGACTCAGATATTTAACTGTTTTGTTTGGGTTTTTTAAGCTAATGTAGGACAGTTTGTGTGGTGTGTCTACCTTGGATATTTAGAATATTTAAGTGATTTATGATTTCTTTTCAATGAAAGAGCCTTCTTTCTTCTTTCAACTTTTGTTTTCCTGGTTTCCTTGAGGAATCACATTCTTCTGTGCTGAGAGCTAATTTTACTCAATATCATTAAACACCTTGTTAAATGTGGGATGTTTTTAAAATTTCTAAGTTTTTCTCAAGGGAAACCAAAACCATAGGAAATACTTTGCACAGAGCTGGGGTGAGACAACCAGGAAAAAAAAAAAAAAAGTAGTTTCCAGAAATTGTACAGTGAATTTGCAGTGTTTAGAATTATCTTCCACAAGGTTTTTTCTGGGTTTCCACATTTTCAAAGAGTTGTTTCAAGGTATAGCAATGCTCATTGTTTTTCATGTATTCATTTCTATTTTATAATATACTCAGTCACAATATTTTTTTGTTTTTTACATTTCATATTTACATTTATTAAAGCTCATTTTTTTAAAAAAAAAAACTTATATTAATGTTACTGTTATGCTCAGCAGTTTCATCCTACTATGACTAATTTAGAAAAATATGTTAAAGTAACTTACAACTTAATTGTATAATACGCTCACAACAATTCCAAGTATAATAACTTCTCAAGGAAAATTTAAAAATATAGTCAGTTACATGAAGACAAAATTTTACAACTGTGTAATAAATTTAGAGCAAAATATTCTTGGGATATTTCTCTATTTCTTCCCTTCCCTTTATAACAAAAGAATGACATTAAAATTTCATAAATATAAGGTTGCCTTTTATTTAAGTCTTCTCTATGAGAGTTTCTCACAAGTAAATATTTCTGTTATACGTTAGGTTATTTGCTCTCTCTTAAATAAAACCACAGATGTTATAAAATTTTGCAGAAGCTGATGCTTCAAAACCTTTAAGCTCTGCTGCAAGCCTCACTGTAACCTCTTATGCATTATTTTAATATAAAATAATATACTATTACTGTCCATAATGACCAAAAATCCCTTCAACTCAGCAGTCTGTCTCTAGTAATAATCATAATAATCTTGAGAAAGAGCAGAGTAAATTAGGCACAAAGGTAAGTTCACTAGTTTCTAGTACAGTGCAGCCCAAAAAATTCCTTTAACCAGTGATGCCCTTTTTTCTATCCATTACTCTAACTGATTTTTATATTCATGCAAAATTGAGAGTGCTTATGTCTTGTCTGAATGCTTTTAGTTTTCTTTTTTATTTGTTTTAAACTTAACACTTGTTATTTCATTTGGTTCCTTCACCATTCATGCTAGACGTTCATTGTCATCAGACAATGAATATTTGTTCCACATTTCCGTTAAGACTTTTCTGATTTTAAAGACCAGAGCCATCAGAAATCTCAGATCTCTCGTTTACAGGCTGAATAGCTCTTGTCCACTTAGTTATCTCATAAGTATCATAGATATAATTACATTTTTTTTTTTGTGTAAAAAAGCCTTTCCCTAGCACTGAGAACATTTATCTCTTAAAATCAGGAGGTAAATATCAGGCAAAAATCTTGTACTGCCAGTGGTTTTTTACTATAGCTGTCTCATGAGCAAGTGCTGACTTACGCTACGTTTCAGAGACTCACTTACACTTCTAATACTGTAATTAACTTTCTACAGGTTGTCCATACACCTGGCTTGTAGCTTCTAAATTAATAAGGATTTGAATAAAAGATTTAAATCCCTCAGCTTCTTACAATGAAGAAAAAAAACATTTAAAATAACTAGCTGGAGAATTTAAAATCTTATTAATAAAGATGAATTTATCTTCAGAACTACAAAAAATGCATCTGTCTCCTAGAGGCAATAACCAGAACATGTAATTATATCAGTATATTTTCAATATATATCTCTCTCTTTCTCTCACTCATTTTTTCTCTCTCTTTGAAAGTTCATCACCAAAACAAATAGTTGAAAAACAGGTTCAAATATCTTGATTATGAGAGAAGACACACTTTTGTTCTGTCAGAGTGACCCAGTCCTTTAGAGTCCTAGGAAAAATATAGTCTGTCGTGACTTACATGGAAAAGCAGAAATATTGTTGATGAAGGAGTCACACTTAACAAAGAAGACTTATGACCAAGATTCTGGCTCTTAATTCTAGAGTTTTCTCTTTTTAAAAAATCAACCTTGATACTAATCACATCAAAACTTGCAAAGACTCCATCCTATTCTAGTATATTTGCATAAAATGATAACAATATTGAATATCAAAGTCTGATTGCAGAACAAAATAATATGTTGTTCTAATTGCCTAACTCAATTTTTTGAATTGAATTCCAAGCAATGGTCAGCCCCAAGGTCCTTAGTAAGTTTTCTTTTTTTATGCTGAAGGCATAATAAACAGAAATCTTCAAGAGTCTTGCTGAGAGAGTCACAGACAATGCATAACAGGTTGCAATGCCTTCAAATGCCTTCAATGCCTTCAAATATATAACAAAACAAGCAGAAACACGTGAAATAGAATTTATAAACTATAAAATTTTATAACTTAACTACTCCTGGCGATGTATAAAGACTGTATACTCCTTCACATAGCGGTCTGGCATTCTGACATTTCTAATGAAAACGTCTTTATAAATTGTTACTTTCCTTTCAAATACGGGAATCACCAGCAGTTTAGAGTGTGACACTTACTTCAGCTTGCTCTGCAGAGCAACTGTTCACTTCATGAGGATAACCATATTGAAAAAGAATGAAGGCTTCCACTTCCTGAAGAGTTGTGGGAAGCTCCTGAAGTTCGTTGCTACTTTAAGATCAGTTAGATTACACACACAAGGATAAAAATGCAAAACTAGTTCAAAACAGAAACACACACCCCCCCCCCCCCCCCGGAAAGAAATATTGTGTGTAACAGATATAATATCTATATTAAAATATCAAGTACATATTGAGTACATCAACACTCTTTTGTCTGTAGTTGATGTTCTACCTGATTAATGCTTTATTCATTGAGTGGTGTTGGTGATATCACTGGGATGTTTTGCAATGTAAATTACTCCTGATTTTGAGTAAGGGTGATGGATTCTGCCTCAAACAGGATAAAATGAAGAGTTAGAGTAAAAGAAATATGAATCACTTCAAATTACAGCACTAGAATGAAAACCTGAACTAGCTCCTATAACACTACTCATATGAGCTTCAGATGTTCTCATGTTGAAGACATAAACAATCCTTGTTTGCTGATGTTTGAATGTCTGTGATAGAGAACTGTGATCACAAAATATTTCCATGTAAACTGAACTCTCTAATTGCTCTTTGATGTATGGATAGCCTATTAATTTCCTTTAGTAATTTTGTTTACTAATGAATATTGGCCCCCAACAAACAGTTTCATTTAATAACACTTGTCAAAGAACTCTGTGACATTCGTACCTGGTAGGAGGCAGAATTTGGCCATTAACTGACCATTAATGACTAGTGTTCAGGAAAAAAAAAAGAAAAGGAACAGAGTTGTTTCAAATGCAATCTGTAGTACGCTTTAATTCTGCAGTAAGTTGGCTTCATTGCTCAGCATCTCAGAAGATAATTTGACATTTCTGTTTCCAGAAACATCCTACCAGATTGGTGGTGTACTGCTTTCTTTATAAGGCTTTGAGGAAAGAACACAACCTAAAGTCTCCCCTTGGGAGTACATTACCTGAGGTGCTATGGATCATATTCCTGTTGTCTGTCATGGAATCATAGAATCTTCCAATTGGAAAAGACCTTGGAGATCACCAAATCCTACCGTACCAAAAAACATCCTGTATATACTTTAAGGATGACACCTTTATCCTACAAAAGGGGCATTTAGTTAAAGCTAGAATTTTAGTTAGCTGAGAATTAGCTTACATGTGATACCTAACTTGCAAAAAAATACAGTAAAATGTTATGATTCATGTGTGCCCTTGTCAAAATATGTGGGTTCCGCTCCTCAAAACACTGTGAAAGAAGATTATTTCTATGTCCCATTGCATTCCAAATCACAAGTAAAATGGTGTACTTACCGGAGGTATTACATACCTTTGTATATCACAGTATCACAGTATCACAAGGTTAAAAAAGACCTCTGAGAACATTTAGTCCAACCTATGACCCAACACTAGCACCCACTCGTCATTTAATCCATGGCACTAAGTGCCTCATACAATCTGTTTTTAAACACCTCCAGGAACAACGACTCCCTGGGCAGCACATTCCAATGGACAATCACCCTTTCAGTGAAAAATTTTTTCCTAATATCAAGCCTAAACCTCCCCTGATGAAGATTGAGACCATGTCCTCTTGTTCTATCACTAATCGCCTGAGAGAAGACACCAACCCCTGCCTGCCTACAACCTCCTTTTAGGTAGTTATGGAGAGCAATAAGGTCTTCCCTGAGCCTCCTCTTCTCCAGGCTAAACAACCCCAGCTCCTTCAGTCACTCTTCATAGGGCTTCTGCTCCAGTCCCTTCACCATCTTCGTTGCTCTCCTCTGGACACACTCCAGCATCTCGACATCTCTCTTAAACTGAGGGGCCCAGAACTGGACACAGTACTCAAGGTGTGGCCTGACCAGTGCTGAATACAAGGGGATAAAAACTTCTCTAGTCATGCTGACCACACCATTCCTGATGCAGGCCAGAATACCATTGGCCCTCTTGCCCACGTGGGCACACTGTTGGCTTATGTTGAGTTTCCTGTCCACCATCACTCCCAAGTCTCTTTCCACTTGACTACTCTCCAGCCATTCTGTCAGCAGACTACAGTTCTGCATGAGGTTGTTGTGTCCAAAGTGTAGAACCCGGCACTTGGACTGTTAAACTTCATCCCACTGGAACCAACACATCTCTCCAGCCTGTCCAGGCCCCTCTGCAGGGCCCTCCTACCCTCCAGCAGATCGACACTTTGTCCCAGCTTGATATCGTCTGCGAATTTGCTAATGATGGACTCAATCCCCTCATCCAGATCATCAACAAAGATGTTAAACAGGACTGGGCCCAACACCAACCCCTGGGGGACACAACTCGTGACTGGCCACCAACTGGATGACACACCGTTCACTATCACTCTCTGGGCTCAGCCATCCAACCAATTCCTAACCCAACACAGAGCACACCTGTCCAAGCCATGGGCTGTCAGCTTCTCCAGGAGTCTTCTATGAGGAACGGTGTCAAAGGCCTTGCTGAAGTCCAGGTATACCACATCCACAGCCTTCCTCTCGTCCACCAGCTGAGTCACATGGTCATAAAAGGAGATCAGGATGGTCAGGCAGGACCTGCCCCTCCTAAATCCATGCTGCCTGGGCCTGATCTCTCAGTCATTCTGCAAGTGCCATATGATTGCATCCAGGATTACCTGCTCCATAATTTTACCGGGAACCGAGGTCAGACAGACAGGGCTGTAATTACCTGGATCGTCCCTACAGCCCTTCTTGTGGATGGGTGTCAACCCAGGACCTCTTCAGTGAGCCAGGACTATTGATAAATGATGGAAATTGGCTTGGCAAGCTCGTCTGTCAGCTCTCTCATCACCCTTGGATGGATCCCATCCGGCCCCATAGACTTATGAGGATCCAAGTGGCTCAGCAGGTCTCTAACTTATTCCTCCTGGATTACAGGGGAGCTATATTCCATCCTGACCCCACCCACCACTTCAGAAGGCCAGTTGTTCACTGAACAATCTGTCTTAGTGTTGAAAATGGAGGTAAAGAAGGCATTAAGAACTTCAGCCTTTTCATCATCTTTAGTTACTCTATTTCCCTCAACATCCAATAAGGAGTGGAGGTCGTTGCTGCCCTTCTTTCTGCCATTAATGTATTTGTAAAAACACTTCTTGTTGTCCTTAACAGAAGTGGCCAATTTGAGCTCCAGCTGGGCTTTTGCCTCCCTAATTTTCCTCCTACATGACTTAACAATATCTTTGAACATAACCTGATTTACCAGCCTTTCTTTCCAAAGGTGTTACACCCTCTTTTTCTCGCTTAGCTCCTTCAGAAGCTCCTTACTCATCCAGGCCGGCTGTCTGCCCCTACGGCTCATCTTACGGCACATCCGGACAGCCTGCTCCTGTGCTTTCAAGATTTCGTTCTTGAAGTAACTCCAGCCTTCCTGGACCCCCTTGTTTTTAAGGGCTGTTTCCCAGTGTACTTCCCTGACTAGTTCCTTAAATAATCTGAAATCTGCCCGCCAAAAGTAAAGCATGAACGTCCTGTTCATGCCCTTCCTTGTTTCATTGTTTATGGAGAACTCGATTATCTCATGGTCACTGTATCCCAGATGGCCTCCGACCACAACATCACCCACCAGCCCTTCTTTGTTTGTAAACAGCAGGTCAAGGAGAGCCTCATCCCTGGTAGGCTCACTCACCACTGTGACAGAAAACAAGCCTCAATATATTCCAAGAACCTTCTGGACTGCCTCCTCTCAGCTGTGTTAAGTTCCCAGCAGATATCTGGGAGATTAAAGTCTCCTAAAAGAACAAGGGTAGCCTATCTTGAGGCAACTTACAGCTTAAACAACAATAGATCCACCTCTTCCTCCTGATCAGGCGGTCTGTAACATACTCCAGCCAGAATGTCAGTCTTGATTGTCCCTCTGACTCCTACTCATAGACACTCAATCTGGTCATCACTAATATCAACCTCTACAGTGTCAAGTGTTTCCTTTATATACAGGGCCACCCCTCCACTCCTTCTCTCCTGCCTGTCTCTCCTGAAGACCAGTTCTTTCAAATTTAATATACACTATAGCATTAAAAATAAAATGAATGTGAATGTAATTATTTGCAAACATATCAGTTAACTGTTAGAATTGGACTATCATAGTATTAATAGTAAAATTTCTTTCTCATTTCATTTACTCTATTTAGAAACAGTCTCATTCAGTTATTATTTTTTTTTAATTTCGTTTTTAAAGGTTTCTCACCAAAATAAAATTCTTTATGTTAAATGAAAGTGCTGGGTTTTCTTATTTATAAGTTCCACAGTACACCTTTTAGCAATGATTCCATAGGTATATAGTTTAGTTTTCATCTCTAGTTCTCCATTGTCAATTATAATCAGTAAACTCCTCCATGTTATAATTCTGGATCAAAGTATTTTGAAACCTTCTTTATTATTTTGCAAGCTACATTTCGTATGGACATTCCTTTTCCTGAAATATTTCTAATTTTAAATACTAATATTGAAATTACAAAAGACTTTTACACAAAACTCCCTTTAGTTACATTTGTGATATAACTGGCATTAATATTCTCATACATTGTTTGCCATTACTCATTTTTTACCCTAGTTCAATTCTCATGGATATCAATGTCACAAAAAACATTGGCTTCAGTAGAATAATGTGTTTTCTCATAAAAATATAGGAAACACTTATTTGGTTACCATTTATACAGATTTCCTGCTTCACCAGTGTCAACTTCTTTTGAGGAAAGAGGTAAGATAACTTTGATTTCTGAAAATTCCCTGACAGAACTTAATTAAGCAATGAGGCCTGGCAATCCAATCCTGTATTTATCATTTCTTGTTCTGAGGTAAATCATAATATTTTACATTTATTGGCTGAAAATAAATCTCCATATCAGAATATCTACCTCTGTAGTAGAATGAAATATTTCTGTGCTACTTCAGATATCATCGAGAGTCAAAGGAAAATTTGGTATTTCCTTTCTCATAATGCAGACAGATAAAACCATACCTCAGTGCAAACAAATGTGAGTTTCAGTTTAAAATTATCTGTGAAATTTTATTTTCTTTTATATAAGAAAAAATCAGAATCACACACCTCAATAAAAGATAAAAGTAAATATATTGTTAATTGTTATACACATTTGGTGTACTAAAAGACAAAATTGTTGTTTAAAAAATCTTCAGTGTTGCTTCTAACCTTAAATAAGTTTCAGTCTATGCATGACACAGAGAATAAGCTCAGTTGAACTTTACAAATCGGTATGTGGAAAATTATTATACATCCAAGGTATGTCTGACAGGCTTCTAAAGTCACTGCACTGGTTTTGACTTGGATAGAGTTAATTCTCATCATAGTAGCTGGTATGGTGCTACATTTTGTATTTGGCATCAAAAAAAAGTGTTGTTAAACACCCGTGTTTTAATTTTCATTGAACAGTACTTGTATAGCACCAATCCCTTTTTCTCTGCTTATCAGGCTATCCTGCCAGTGACTAGCCTAGGAGTGTCATTTATACATGATGGAGCCCTCCTTTCCCTAGGGACAGCCAAACATATGCCTGCTGAGGGAAAACAGTGAATGAAGTGTTTTTTGTGCTTTGCTTCCTCATGCAGCTTTTGCTTTACTTCTTAAACTGTCTTTATCTCAACCCACGAGTTTCCATAATTTTGTCTTTTTGATTGTCTTCCCCATACTGCCAGTGGGAGGTTAGTGAGTGGCTATGTGGGGCTTAACTGCTTACTGGGATTAAATGACAACTGTCATCTTAAGCTAGTAGGTACCTGTGGGCTAATCAACCAGTAATCTCCTGGTTAGTAAATAATCAAAGGCAGAGTAAGTGATTCAGAATACAGAACTACATAGGCACATATTCCACCCCTCCACCCTCCAAAAATATGGGAAGGTTTGGAATGGGTTTTTCCTCTTCTTTCTCTATCTTCCTTTAACCCTGCTGCCTTTGAGTTAATGTCTTTATGCTTCCCTTTAAATTAATGGAAGTATGAAAGACAGAGTTTTGAAACGCCAACATTAGAAAATCAAGCTTTTATGAATAAAAGTATGACATTTTAATGATGCCTTTTATAGTTCATAGCTGCAAAACATAAGTTTATTTAGTATTTTCAAATTTGTACACTTCCTTCTATTTTTACGCATTGGAATGTTACTAAGGGAAGACGTATAGTTTTGTTTTGTTTTTATACAAATGCTTGTCACATAATATCTAGAGTTAGGGTTTTGTTTCTCTTTAGGTGTTGTTGTCATATCATTACGATCAGTGATGGGTCTCCAGTTTCCTTTAAAGAGACTTACTTAGGATGAAATGCTATCTAATTATTAGTATAATTATGGTAATACTTCCCTGATTTTCCTTGTACTGATATGCATACTGAAAGGTACACATACATAAACATACATGCTTTATCTTGAGCAAACTGAAAGAATGCTATTTCTGCATGTCACTGTAGAATTTAATTGTCACTTTACCAACATTCTCTTTTTATGGCCTAATGATCTCCCTGCTACGAAAAATCAAAATAAATGCTACAGCTTAATAAAGCCGTCTAAAATTTAGGTTTTTCAGTTAGGATTCTATAAATACTGACTCTAGTTGTATTGTTGTCTTAAACATCGACTGATGTATTGCATTGTCTTAAAAATCATCTGACTCTACTTGCATTGCAGTCTTTAAAACCTTGAGAGCTGTGACTCCTGCTGTGCTCACTGTGCTGCTGCAGAGGAGAGGGAGAAGGTGCAGCAGCAGGTGCTACTTCCCCCATACCTGACTGCGCACACAGACCAGAAGGGTTCAGGCAGGGGTTATTCTGGCAAGGGTCTATTGAACTGCCAGTGACCCTGGAGCTCCCAGCCCCAACTCTAAAACCTTCCCAAAGGAGCTTCATCCTCAAAGGTCCTGTGCCTTTCCATCAGCAGTAAAGGAACTAGAAGTTGAACTGCTCAGTCATATATGGGTGGTTGGTCGAATTATTCAATACATACTCATAAACTTTCAGACTCCTTGAACAGCTAACAGTGAGAGATAAATGTGTTGAGGATACAATTTCCTACACCCACTTTGGATTCCTAATGTGTCAGAAGACTCTTTCCATATTTACTGTTAAAATGAACTAAACCTTAGACTTCCATAGATAAAAATACAAAATGTCAGTTTTATTCCATCCTCAATACAGATGCTTAAAAATAAGACTTTAGTACCATTTGAGATCCTGAGGACATCTGAGAAGTCCACAAAGGAGCTGACTGATGCCACACAGGATGAACGGAGACGAGTTTTTCTGGACTGACAGAGAAAATTACACATGATAAACTCAAGCCCCTGCGAAACATTGAACTTAGAAACCCCAAGAACAGCACAGAAGGAAGAAAGCTTAATAAAAATAAATTACATTAAATATAAGGAATTTAACAAAGTTGCTTACTGCAAATACTCAACAGACTGAAAGTATCAAGAGATTAATATTCAGATCCTTATCAAAAATACTCATTCAGTTATGTTTATTTAAGGCATCTGCGCCATATGCATGGAAAGTATTAAAATAATGGATGAGTTTCCTTTTTCTACGCTTCCTGTCAGACCTTGTTTTAGTACTACATCTGAGGGCATGCCTTTGAATTGAAAAGGTAATTAAATTTTAGGACTTTAATACAGAGTGGTGGAGACACAAACCCTGAGTCCTCCAGGCTCTGAATACATGTACACATTTCTCATATTCTGGAATGGACACATGATCTGAATATTTCGCTGCATCAGAAGTAGTAGCTGTAAGATAAACAAATGTGTTGAAAATGTGATAAAATGTTTTAATAAAACAGGATTGCAACATATTATCTATTTATCGTTCTTTTTATTATTTGGACTGACCCAAAATTAAAAATGCTAGTTTTAATTTTGATTACAACATATTTTGTAACTAATTATTAATTTCCACTTTAATCCTCTCATCTATTTTTTGAAATTACCTCAATAAATGCTTATGAACTTTCCAAGTTTTTTACACATAGTGGTATATATTTTGTGCTGACTTGCTTCTAATATAGTTCCTGTAAACTCTGTAAATTTGTGTGGACAAGAAATTACAGCTGAATTTAGCCTATGTAGAAGTCAACTGTGGTAATACAGGCAAACCAAATAAAAGTCATGCCAAGAAGTCATTATAGTCTGCAATTAACATAACAGATTTTACAATGTGTGCTAGAAGTGAAGAGGTTTTGCCTTATACACAGTTTTATAGTAACAATTATAAAATGAAATGGCAATGATATGAATATAATGAGATAGATCATGGTTATGGGTCTAGTTGCACCTCCTTTCTCTTTATGGTTGCTGAATTCATCCCTCAGGTGTTTGACTTCTTGTGCTTAATTGTCTTAATGTAACTTTACATGATTCTTCCACATAGTCATATTGTATAGCTATAACTACACCAATGTTTTTTTTAACTTGCAGTCCAAAAAGCATTTGGGCCATTTATGGGACAATAACCTCCTTAAGTCTAATTTGTTCATTAGGGGAGGAAAAAAAAAGACTTTTAATATATCTGTACTAGAAAGAAGCAAGGTTGTACACAGCTGCCTTGTCTGCTCAGCAGTACCACAGGCATCCGTGCTTCCTGGAATTTAACTTCCATTAACCGCTACTTAGGCATGTGGAAAAGTCTACTAGAGGAGTCTTAGCCAGTTTAGAGCAGGGGAGGCAAACTCATGCCCCATGTGCTGAATCTGGCCCTTTTCCTTGTTTTATCCGGCACCGCGTTTCTGCCCAGCAGCTGCGCTGAGCTCCTTACTCCTGTGCTCCTGCCAGCGTTGGTCATGTGTGCAGTGTGACACGCGTTATGCTGCAGGAGCAGGAGCAAATGAATGGCGGGAGCCATGAGTTTGACACCCTTGGTTTAGAGGCTCAGATATTCACAGGCGTAACCCAAGTTTCATTAATATCTTAAAGGCAATTTGAGCAGAGAGATCTTGATACAGCCCTTGTGACTCTAGCCTGAACAATATGTGTTCATAGTCATACTACTTAATAGGCTAGTATTTTACAATGATGAGTTAGGGAAGTCTAATTCTTTTAAGCACTTCAAAGATTCAAATCACTCCTTTAATTCAGCTCTTCTGTATCACCTATGGAACATGAGCGTACATAATACCGAAAATATTCCTTCTCATCGCATTGTTTGCAAATACACTGTTTTTCTGGCTAATCCATCTCATATACATGTGTTCAGAATTTAATTTAAAGTAAAACTCCTAAATCTTAAACTGAAAGGTTTGATCCTGTGTTTACTTAAGAACACTTTTGATTACTTCTAAAAGATTTAGATGAAAACTAGGCCTGAAAATATTTTGTGTTTAATATTAATGGGCTTTTCACTGCAAGCAAACAAGGAGTGCACTGTTGATTGATATAAATCCAGCTAACTCATGAAGAAACATTCTTGCTTCCAAGTAAATACATTTGGCAGCTTTCAGCAGCTCAAATCCTCAGCTCCCCACTCTGTTATTGACTTAACTGGATCTTCTGCTTTCAAATAGTTTCTTCCTTTATCCTGGACTGAAGCATGAGATCTCTTGCTTAATTTTACGCTTTAATGCTTGTTGAAAGATGAAGGATATGAGCAAATATGCTAAAACCCACCAGAAAAAAAAAAAAAAGTATTTTTATGTAGTACAATACTTTGCCCAGCAGCAAAAAAAATATCAAGCATTGACCTCTTCACAAAGGCATTTAGACTTGCAATTGGCCTTTTAGCAGTTATTTCTGATCTCTTCCTGTGTTTACCACATTTCATTTCTTTTCTCTTCTGCTAGAGGATGGTTCAATGCAGCTGCAGATAATAAACCAAACAGTTCAGTTTGTGTAGTACTCACAACTGCTGCAGAAACTCTCATAATAAGGGAGGCTAATACTTCAAAAAGTCCATAGAAGTGAATTATTTTCGCTTTTCTTACTTCTGGCTTTCACTTAGGAGCTATGATTTTGTTTTAAGAAATGCTTATATCGTTATTTTGCTCCTTTAGTTCCCCATGTCCAGTTTTATATCATCAAATTAAATGTGTTTAATTCTTAAGCCTTTTCCAAATTCTTTGGTTTTCCACTTTTGATTTTTTTTGCCCTTGTCTGGCTCTCTTTTTTGCCTGTTTTATTTGCCTTTTCTCATGCTCTTTGACTCATTTAAGCTGACACTTCCATCACTAAAAATTACTGCTACGTACTAATTTCATTCCTTCTAATGTTAATATGTACAAGATGCCCTGTCGAACAAAGTTTTCTCTATCACACCTCTCTAAGACTGATGGAGACCATGTTTCACAGCATCAAACTCACATATTTATTCTGACTTCCTGAAGATTTTCACGCTTCTTTCTGGTCTTCTAACCAGTTTTCCTGTCTGTAGCAGCAAGAGTGGAGTGATTTGACCCTTTAGATTTGCAAATGATTTCTACTTAAAAAACAGCATTTAGCATTTCTTAAGCTAAAATTAATTGGAGATATTCATCTCAGGAACACTGCTAAAGGTAGATTTTCAATTAACTTTTATTCAATCCATTTTTTAAAAGTTTACCTCAGAATTATAGGCCTGGAGGCCAAAATTTAAATTAACTAAATGTATATCTTTTCTAAACACATAGGCAGGGATGTTTTCAAATGATCTTTTTAATTTACAATTCTGATAGTAAACAGATCCGAGTTACACAAGTAAGTACCATTATTGAAGGTTACCATTTGAAGAGTATAAAAAATAAATAAGCATGGTGAATGAATTTGCTTTGCACTTTTTCAGGTTGTAACTAAAGCCCTGTGAAAGTAGTTACAGTTTAGGAATTTTCTAGTCTATAAACCTTTTTTTTCTGTACTTTATCTTTTTGTAAATGGCCAATATGAACTGAGAGACTTCCTGGGCAGTGAGTTCCAGATTTTGGAACTTTTCTTGGCAGCACCCTGTTTGTGTCCAGTGAAAAGACAGATGCTTGCCTACCTTTCACACTCCAGGGGATTTTTATATAAAATTTTCGCCAGTGTTGTGATTTCTTATTTCTTTCACAGATTTTTTTTATTTCCATTGTTAGCCATTGTTGTATTATAAAACTTCTAAGCGGAGCAGAATGTAACAATGTGAAAATTGGTGCTTTCAGGTTATCATCTCGATTTTTAAAAGTAGGGTTTTTTTCCAAAAGGATGCAATTTTAAACCTGATTTTCATGATCCATTCTTTAACATAGACCACTGATTTGAGGACTCTGATAAAAAAAATGGCTTATTACTTTAGGAGTTCTAGTTTAAAAGATATATCCTGGTATAAAAGTGTCAGTACAATTAGATCATTTTAAGTTGGTGTTCTACCTTTTCTTTCAGGAAGGCAACATATTGTACTAGCTGCTAGTTATAAAAAATGTTCTCATTAATTCAGTAGTTGTCTTCAGTGTAATGATGAAAATACATGCAAGTGTGATTTCTTTAGATTATAAATTTGATTTTGCTTTTATTTTGAAAATCTATCTATCATTCTATCAGTTGCATGTATTGAAAACCTTGGAAGACTATGTCCGCTACCCACCCAACATCAATCAAGCAGATTACTTTGTCACAGAAAGTGATTAGGTTTGTCAAGCACAATTTGCCCTTGGTGAATCCATGCTGGCTTTTTGCAATCTTGCTAAGATGACCACTAAGATCTTGACCCCTTTTCATCTATCACTTTCAGAATATGAAAGCACAATTTTCTTGCAATTCAGAAGTCTTATGTATATCCAAAATGGAGTATATAAATATTTTTGTAAATGAGAAAGAGTACTAAGAAAAATAAAGGATTGTGATGTAGATCACGCCTTAGATTTGAAAGTGAGGGAAATAAATTTCAAATAAAATCACATACAAGTAGATAAATCTGTCTATAATTTCTGTATTTCTGGATGCTGACAAAATTGTAGGATAGCTACAATATGCTGAAATTTAGTGTTTTTAATTATGCTTTTAGTCCCTCATCTGTTTAAAGACAGATGGTGTATGGGCAGATCTAGTCTAACAGCTATACATTTTTATTAAGCTTTGTCGATACAGAACAAATACTGTCATGTGAGTATCCAACTAAAACCGGGCTACACATGTAAAGAGACTGTAAACCAATACAGTTCAAATGGGAAGGTATTAGTGGGAGAGAGTATTTTAGCCAGTTACTAACAATATCAGTAACAACTGAAAGATAAAACTGTTTTTTTTTTCCAAGAAGTGGTTGTGTACAGTATGGAGTACCAAGAAAACCAGAGATTTCAACTTCGTTTGTGCATGTAACAAGCAAAAACTATGGGAAGTGAACTAAAAATTTTGTCTGAAGCTCAGTAAGTTAATGCTAACCTTGAGTCCGGTTCTACTTCTCTCTTACTCCAGTTCTGAAAGTTTGAGCTACAGTTCTGAAAGTAATTTAATTTCTATAAAAAAATGAGTAAATTTCTGTATGCAGAGAGAAAAATACAATGGTATATTTTTAGTCTAGATATCCACATATCTCCATCAGTGCTAGTATTAAATGCATGAATCTAGACATAGAATGAAAAAGTAAAATAAAGACATGGGATTTCTTTCATCTAAGAAAAGAGGGAGAAAGCAGAAGAACCTTTGATATAGGCCAATCACCCTTACTTTTACCGATTTAGAATATCCTATGATAACACTATTATAAGAATAAGCATATGAACAAAATGACTTATAATGGAATTCCAATTAAACACTATCCATCCTGAATCAAATATGACCAAACTCTAGTTTGATCAGATGCTTACTTTCAAGTTCTTGCAGTAAATTTCTTCAGAATATTACTGTGAATGTTAATAACCTTACCTTAACTTTCTGAGAAAATACATTCATGCACAGTCTACTCCATTGGTCCCTCTGCCATCACATGTTTTGGATTACTTGCCTCTTCTCCTATCCATCTTCTAGAAAACACCGGTGCTGGATTAAAAAAAAAAAAAAAAAAGGTAAGGTGGCCGCAAATATTTCAGTCAAATGAATTAATACTCTCTATCAAAGCATGCTCGAACACGTTGTGTGTTAAATTGCTAATTTATCATGAGGAAACCAGTGAAGATGGTATCACATAACTGAGATGGGAAAATGACAATATGCACTTTTAAGAGGAAACAAAATAGCAGAGGAGTAAGAGTAGACTCATTGTCATATACTGAAAGATCTGGACAAAATTTTAAAGGAAAACATAATCAAAGAAATGGAAGAATGCAGAAAGTGGGACGAAATGCAACACACTTAACAATGGTAGTTCATGACTGATTAATTTGATATCCTTTTTGATACGTGGATTTTTAGACAAGGAAAATGAGGTACATTTTATCTATCTGAGCTTAGACTCTAAGAGTAATTGATTTTGCAGCTCAACCACATACATGAAAAAAAATTAGGAACTGGAAAAGAAATAATAACCATAATAATGATAACAAAATTGTTTAGGGGTTAGTGTAAAGGTAGCAATTTCAGTAGCTACTCAATAAACACATATTAATATGATAAAGAGAAGATTTAAAGTCATAATAGAAAATAATAAGTATAGAAGGCAGATGTGTTCTGTCACATCAAAATAGAAACTAAAAGCAGTGAGACCATGTAAGGCCTTGTCTTAGAACTTTTCTAAAATTTTTTTTGTTTTGTTGGTTGGTTGTAATTTTGTGGGTTTTTTTAACTAGGTATTTTAACAATTTTAGAAAGAAGGGGGCTTAAATTCAGTCCTGGAGATGATAAGCTGTTAAGTAGTTGCAGCTGTCTAAAAAGTAGCAAATTTAGAAAAGCAAGAGAAATTGTACTATTATTGCTTTGGTAGTTAAAATCAGGGAAAAAAATAGTATCTGAACTAAACCAGAATCAAACATAGATAAAATGCTTTATAGGGGAATATTAAAATCTATATTCTATGTGTTGCTAAAGAAAATAAAACTTAAATTTACAATAAATATAAATTTGAATGGAAATAATAACATTACTAAAAATACAAAATTTTGAAGAAGACTTTGGAAGAAAACCTACAAAAATGAACAACATAATCCCATTAACAGGAAGAGTATGTACAGTATGTGTTGAACTTAGCACAAGTACCAGGTGTTTGGAAACAATTTTTAAAGCATTACTGCTACTTCAGCTAACCTTTTCAGGAGAATGCTTTAGTTGATCATAGGGTTCTACTTCTATTTAGTTAGAAATAGAACACCAGTACATCTTCATAAATCCCATTTTAAAGGTACAAGTGAAAGACATCATGAAGGCAAGGGACAATCAGATGGGTCAGTTGATAATTTTACAAGATGTCTTAGTCTCTGCATCTATATGTGTATTTAAAATGCTCTGGGGAAAAAAAGAGTTTCCTTGAAATGGAAAGGAAATTCTTTATCGCAGCATATATCATCAAAAATAATTGTTAAAAATTTCTGCCGCAATTTGGTGAACATACAGAAGTTTATTAGTTACAGAGGTAAACCTAGATCGGTCAGGATTTACTGTGTTTAGGCAAATTGCTGCTACTAAAATCATATTGTTTTTAATTAGAGTTACATCTCATGAACATCTGATACATTTTATCTCTCTGAATGCAGAAAAATCTTTAGATGAATAGAATGTAAATATATGGTTCTGCTATTAAAATTATATTTTGGAGGAAAACTAAGAACTGTGTTTCCTTCTACATGATACAATCCTGGGACTTTAAGTTTAGTGAATAGAATTTCTTCACCTAGCAAGTAAAAACAGAGAGGTACCCACTATCACTAGCTAAGAAAACTAGGACCCGCTGCATTGTATTCTTTGGTAATGATAAAATCAAAAAATATGTAATAGGAGTACTTCCAGTATATTTCGGGTTTTGTTTCAGTTGAAGATATTTTACTAGAAGCAAATGTAAAAGATGAGAAAAAGTAATTATAGTTAGTTCTTATTTATATTTCTGTAAAATACTTGGTAATAGGAAACACAGTATTTCATTACATGAGCTGCATGTGAAAAAGAATTTTTAAACGGGAAAACAATTTTCATGAGAAACTTTCGTCTGCATAATGGTCTAATCTTTCTGGTAGCTTGCTAAAGAACTATAACTATTAACCACGCTCCTTCACTTTCCTGAGACAATAAGGCTCAAACCAGGTCAAGATTGAAAGCTCAGATCCATACATGCGAGGTTATTCTTGTTATTCTCTTTTTGAAAGAA
This sequence comes from Tapera naevia, assembly GCA_033556795.1. NCBI lineage: Eukaryota > Metazoa > Chordata > Aves > Cuculiformes > Neomorphidae > Tapera > Tapera naevia. Next base: position 1,488,964 of record JAUMJJ010000014.1, on the reverse strand, counting down.
ATAATATCAAAAAACCCTTCATTTTTCTTACACAGAATGTGCAGTTACTGTCACAGTCAGATGAATGTCTTCTGACTCACACTACTCTAAGTGAAATAAATGCCAAAAATAAAGCATTACTTGCAGTTCCCTAGGACCTGTAAGGTTTTGAGACAACTGCCATTGCAATTTTGCTAGAATTACTTTCTAGCAACATTTGCTAAAGACAGAATAACCTGTCCTCTTAAGCCATTATGATTCCCGTATCCTTTATCTTTTGGAGGTATATGTATTTAAATCTGAAAACGCGAGATACACTCTTATCAGAATGAGTATCTTCTCACTCACATAAAGTAATTTTTCATGTAACTGGAACAAAAATTGAACCTTTTTTTTTGAACCTACATTTTCATCAAACTCAGTAGGCAAATCATTGAAACTCCCATTAACAGCTTTGTAACATTGCCAAATAATGAAAAGATTATGGGAATCCATTATGGTATAAAGGGCCAAAGCAAATCTTCTAAACTTTTTTTTTTTTTTTTTCACATTCCAGCTTGTATACATGCCAGTAATCCAGCAGGAGAAAACAGAAAGCTCTTGTACAATCTGTACTGTATCAGCACAGGCAGGGTGATGAATGGATTCAGTAGAATTGGGAGGTAGCAGTGGATAAAAAATTAGGTAAGAGACAGCAATGTGCACCTGCAGCCCAGAAAGCCAGTCATATCCTGGGCTACATAAAAAGAAATTTTGCCTCTAGGACAAGGAAGATGATTCTTTCCCTCTCCTCTGCTCCCATGAGACCCCACCTGGAGTGCTGCATTCAGCTTTAGAGTCTCTAGCAGAAGAAAGATATGGACCTGTTAGAGAGGTTACAGAGAAGTGCCACGAGAATGATCAGAGGGATGAAACGCTTCTCCTGTGAAGAAAGGCAGAGACAGCTGGGGTTTTTCAGCTGGGAGAAGACTCTGGGGACACCTTATTGCACCCTTTCAATATATAAAAATGTGGGGACAAGCTTATTACAAGGACAGGATAAGGAGTAATAGTTCTAAAACAAATAGAAGGCAAATTTAGATATAAGGAATAAGGCAGATATATAATTAGATTCAAGAATTTTTTTTTTATGAGATTGACAAGACAGTGGAACAGGTTGCCCAGAGAAATTATGAATGCCCCATCACTAGAGGTGTTTAAAGTCAGTATAGATGGGCCTTTGAGCAACCCGATCTAGAGGAAGGTGTCCCTAAAGACAGGGATGTTGGACTAGATAATCTTTAAAAGTTCCTCTCAATACAAAGTGTTCTATATTTTTCTAAATTTGTTCTGTTCAATGGGCCCTCAAGAGCTGTACGTGTGACATTCTGAAGAATGCCAGGAATAATTAACATAATTAAAGCACAGAAAAGAAAGATGAAAAAATAAATACTTTATGTGAAAGCATTCACAAAACCTATAGCACTGTGAAAAAACTTTAAAAAGATTAGAAATATGTACCTGAAATGTTTTGATTCCTAATAAATTGCCATGAAATGCAAATTAAAACATTTTAAATTGCAGTTTCAGCTCTTTACTGAACAGAAACTGTCAAGTTTAAGATTCTGTATGAACCTTAGGTAGAGGTTTTCTCAAATTTAGTGTCTCTTCAGAGACCTCAATGGAAACTCATTCAGTGCATAAGTGGATTCTAAAGAGCAAAGATGCAAGGTTGCATAAGCAATGAGACTAGAGAATTATGCAACAAATCTCATAGTGTCATGTATAGACATTCAAAATGTAATGTATCACAATACATTACATCGGTATCTCTTTTCAGAGGGATAAACTAGAAATTGGTTAAAATAAGGAGAATAATAAATTATTCAAAATATAGGAAAGGAAGAACTAAAAGAATGAACTAGACCATTTTCTATAGCATTCTCTTGGAAAAACTACCTACTCATGGCTTGTATTCTTCAACAGTTAAAAAACTGACTGGCTAACTTCACATTAAGAGGTGTCAGGCATTGGAACAGACTGCCCAGGTTGAGTCACAAACCCTGTAGGCATTTAAAAGACATGCAGACGTGATGTTTAGGCACACAGTTTAGTGATGAACTTGGCAGTGTTTGGTTTACAGTTGAACTTGATCATCTTAAGTGTCTTTTACAACCTAAATAATTCTTAGAGTTTTTAGAAGTATCAATCTATTCAAGGCTTACAGTTGTTTTATTCACAGAAAACCAAAAACTTTAAATACAGTAAATGTTCTAGAGAATTTAGTTTTAAAACTGCTGTCATCCCTGTAGCATACTAGGATAAGAAGAAACACAGGCTGCCTGATAAAACAAAAGGGGAAATCATATCACAACATGGAATTAAACAGTAGATATTTCTACCACACTTTCTGTAGTTATACTGGTGTGTGACCAGTCACCTAAACAGAAAAACAGTGTTTCTGCTTCAGGACTATATAAATAATGCATCAAACACTAAAGAAGATATTTCTTGCATCAGAACCTCAAGCAAAAGCTTTGTGCGCTGCGGAAATTCTCATTTATGAAAAAAATTAAGTAAGATTTAAATATTCTAGTTCTCTAAATTTTATCTGACTGAATACAATGATGCATGATCTGTTCAGGGGTCCAGCAGAAGACATGACCTCAAATGAAATGAGGAGACTGAAGAGGTAAAGGTCCCCTGCAGATGCTACTGAGGAATACAGGAAAAGTTGTTTGGCACATTCCAAGAAATCAGGCTTTTTCCTCAAGTCCACATTTATTAGTCAGTGCATTAATAAATTATCACTTTTCTGGCATTTATATTTCTGTTAGAAATCACAGAAGTAATTAATTCTTCATGAGAAAATACACCTATTTTGCTCTGCCTTTAAGTAATAATAATTTATCATGATGGAATGACTATTTGAACACATACACTTATTGGATAACTGGCCATTCTCAAGTGATAATTCACAATTATTTATAATATCAGAAATACAATTCCTATCCATAAATAGTAAATAGAAATCCTGTTAGTTTCTTCTTTCTGTTTAAATGACACATTAACCCTTTTGATTAACGTAGCACTAAAATCACATGGTATTATTTTATTAAACAGCATTTAACATCAGTCTTAATAGCTCCAATCAAACATCACTTACTGTTTACCCTTGGATTATTCATTTCTTGTATTATTTACATAAACAAATCATGTAATGCATTTCTCTGATGCACATTCCATTGATTAATTACACGTATCTGTCTTGCAACAAAGGAGCTCATAGGCTAAAGATCCACTAACTAAAAGAGGAACAAGTACAGAAAGTGGGAATATACTGTGTCTTCAGTCATGTGAAGTTCCCCATGGTGACAGTCATCGAAATTCCACTAAAACCAATGGAGCTAAACTGACTTTAATCTAAATCTTAATTCCATCAATTTGCCAGGAAAATGAAGAGACAGAAATTATACTGACAATAGCTGGGTTTGTAGGTTCCTCCATTTTGTATGACCTTGTTAAAGTTCCTCAATTTTTATTTGAACTCCTTTGTCTTCAAGACACAATATAAATATCTGCCTATTGAATAACAAACTAAAGCTAGAAAACTTTTTTAACAGGCCCTGGTTTCATTATGTAACAACATATTTGCTTAGAAGACTTATATTTGTACTATTGCCTCCCTAATTTGGAGTTGGGATCAGAAGGCAGCTTCACCATCATCTTGCTCGTACTTAATTTCAGAAAAGGGTTATCAATAAAACAAGTTATAGAATATATTTCATCTGAAACAGTATTTAGGAGTCTAAAACTAAGTAAATATTTGAGACCTGAATATCATACACTCTTAAGGTGCAAGAATATTTTCAATTTATTGACACAAGTTTTCACGTGTGAAGTCCTTCAGATGGGTATTTTGCAACTGTCAGTCCAAATCAGCACAAGGAACTACCATCCAGTACAGAATGCAGTTAACCAGCTGAACTCTGAAAAACATCTTGCTAAGAAATTTTCTCTTTCTTTAATGAGTGTCAGGGAAGCTGAAACTGATACTTGATTGTATCACCTAACACCTTCTTCTACCCCACAAACAAACAGGCTACACAGGTTAATCTTCTACAGTTCTTAGTCAAGAAGCTGTCTTAGAGAAGGATTTAAGCTCCAATTTCCTGCTGAGCAGTATTTTGATTTTAGACAACAGGGTCATATTATTTTGCCTTAGTTCCTTCTTTTGTGAAATAGAGATTTCCAAGAAAGGTTGGAATCTTCTTATAAAAAAACACTACAAAAATATAGTTTCTCCAGAAAATAGTATTTAAAAAAAAAAATATTACCCCATCTTCTCCCTGGTTTCTCCTTGGGATATATTTTTTTTCTGGTTTTTTTTTTTTGAGGATGTGGGCTGGGTAGGGAGAGAGTATACAGTGGCAGTATACAGAGAGTATACAGTGTTTTGATTCTTTTCTTGAAAAAATTAGAAAGTCTATCTGTTCAGATGATTATTGTTATGATATTTTTTTGCCATGTACCAGCTTCTGTATGAGAAGATCCACCTTAAACAAAGAAATGAGCAAAATTTTACTCTGACTAATTTATGAGAAAAAACATACGAGCCAGAAAGTGATTAAAAATGACAGCTTATTAACTGAAGGGTGTGCCATCAGCATCTCCAAAATCCAATGGGTTCTGGTCTATTAGGCAGAAATAAAGAAATATTAAAACTAAAAAATAAAAGGATGTACCCATAAACAGTTTGTATAAGGATCTGTGAAGAGAAAGAAAGGGAATGAGATGCAGCAGAAGATGACTTTAATGTTACAATGCACACACATTGACAACTAGAACTGCACCTGATATTTTTTCCCCTTATAATTAATTAAAGCCCTTATTTCCCCATTGAGAGAACTGGAGCTGCATATAAAAAGACATAAACAGCAGCATGAATAATCTAGATGTACTGCTGCTTCCGATAGTCAAATAGGTTCAATACCTTAGCCAAGTTAGCATTTTACCAAAGCCTGGGTAATTATCAGAATACAAAGAGTATCTCACCATCATTTAAGGTAAATGTATTACACAGAATAGGAAAATATGTATCTGACACTGAGAATACGTCCAAAGTAGAAAATTTTGTGACAAGAACATCATGATAGAGTGGTGCTTAGTGTCTTCTTTAGAAATGGCCTGAAAAATAAATAAAACATTTCATGTTATTTGCTTTATACTTAGTATAAATTATAATTGCTTTATCTTCAATATGGAAAGAAAATTCTCTAAGGAATTCATCTACTGTTGTGTAAGTTTTGGTTATTTTTAGATCTCATACACAGTTAATTTACTGCATCACTTGCTGCACACAAGCCTTTGTTTAGTTACGTAGCCACTGATTATTCTATATTTAAAGAGTAAAATTTACTTCTACAGACAGCCAGAAGAAGGACTTCATGATATATAAGATATTCTTTAAGAGTTTCAGACATCAATGATAAGAAAGAGATGTTGGTTACTACTACTGCATGCTGTAACAGTTAGAGATTTCAATCACAACCAGGACTGTATAATCACTGCAATAAGAGCCGCCTTCTCCTAAAATGAGTAGTGTCTAATTAGACAATAAAATTAATCTGAAGGATTTTTAAGATTTATTTTGTGAAGAAATTTAACAACTGTATGAACAAAAGTTGGAGCATGATTGAATTTTAGAGAAAGTTGCTTTAGAGGGAAACAGAATCAGTTTGATTAGCAACTTTACCTTCTGTTTTAAAACATACTTTATGAAAGATGGACTTTTTAAAACAAAACTTGGACTTTCATTCTTGATTCCTTTTTTTGGTTGGATTATTTTCCTGAGACAATACTATGTGTTACACTGATGAAGTTTCACATGCTTTTTTAGAAAATCCAGTGAATGGCATTATGTTGCAATGAATTTCTAGCAATTTTTTTTAGAAAATCATTATTTTCCCTCATCAGTCTGAAATTTGTTGTCTTTCACTATAGATTTGGTTGCTGCAAAAATGGCATTCTTATTCCTCTACTTCCCAAGTTGTGTCAAAGTAAAGGCTACTGTTTTCACCCTATTAGAGATATTTAATTAGCATTTTTAAAAGGGATTCACAAAACACATAGTCTTTATTAAGGAATTATAAAATGCAATAAAGTACAGAGAAATACCATTTATTTGCACAAAGTAGTACTGTTGAACAGTATTTAAAACCAAACCCAAGACAGAATAAGCAAATAAAATCATTACCATAAACACAACTTCACACGATAATTAAGTTATGAATATTAAAATTTCAATCATCTAAATGTGTTAAATCAGCTTATTTAATTAAAAAATATTTTATTTTCCTTATAAATGGATCTTTGTCTTTAATTCTGAAAATAAATTTTTATCAGTCCACCATGCTGCAAGCTTGTTCCTAGCTGAGTTGCAATCTAGCTACATGATTCAAGAATATGACCTGATAAATCATGGGATGGTCTTGGAAGAGTTAAATATAAGGATATGGTCTGCTGAAGCTAGTGGAACTGTTCAGCCTAGTACACCACATACATTGCAAACAATATTAGAAATTTGGTTTCCCTTTCATTTATGTTCCCCCATATTTTCCATTCAATGTTTTGAGCTTATTCTGACAAATTTGAAAACATTCTCACATTTTGAAAAATTCACCAGCAGCTTGCTTAACCTATTAGTAATCACAACATCCTGGACTGTGAAGAAATTCAGTTTCAGACACCTTCCTTTTGGCAAAAAGTCCTTTGTTTCTATGTCAATGAACCATAATGTCTATCAAGGGGGACAAAAATAGGTATGAATCTGATTATAGAAAGTGCAAATATTAGGTCCAGACACTCATAAATGGCAAATATTTCATCACGTAATTCTAACATGAAAGTCAAACAAGTATGTTCATAATTCTTTCTCAAGCATGGTTACAAAAACCATATGGAACATGTTTTACTTAGATTACGTTCACACAGAGTGAACAGTATAAAAGAAAGGCTGCTTTGTAGATTATTTCAAATATTAGCTCAGGAGTTGAGGCCTTGGGTCAAATCCTTTCTCTGCCATGGATTCCCTTTGTAATCTTTGGCATATCACGTAAATATAGGTATCAGAAAAGTACTTACATGCATAAGTTCTCAGTTGTGACCTCAAGGCTGCTTCATTGTAGAAGCACTGGTACTCTGCAGATGTCATTATTTTTACCTTTAGAGTTCCTAGAAGTTCCGTAACTGCATATTGGCAGGGGTCAATTCATTTTACATAGCTCAGATTATTGCCTAGACTTGTTATATTCATGGTTACAAGTTGTCTTATTTAGCCTGGCAAGGATTCAGAAATTAAAAATCCCTCTTCCTAAATCCTCTGTGTGACCAATACACTCAGAGCATTCCTAACACATACCAGAGGATGAGGATCCTCATATAATCTATTGCGAGTCATTAGTTTCTTTAAAAATACAGAGAACAAGACAGTTGTGATATATTCCTTTCCTCCAGTGACTTCACTGTAAGCAGACTGGTGTATAGAGAAGGAGTATTCTCATCTAGCTTTATTGGTTTATTGGGAGTCGTCTGCAAGGAAGCTGAATTGCCTTTTAGAGATGTCTAGCTCTGTCCTTGGACTACAGCAGACAGTGGAAATTCAAAAAACCATTAGGAGCTACATAAAGCTGGGTATGAAGAACTCCACTCTGGTGACTCCCTGAGCAACATGGTAACATTTAAGATATCATTCTGCAGTGCCTAACTACTCCAGGTGCAGCTCAGAAAGCTGGCACACCTCCTCAGGTGGCTGCAATTCATTCTATCTGCAAGACCTATCACTGGCAGCCAATTGGAAATCAAAGACCTCAAGCTTGCATGGGTGGTGCAGGATCTGTCGTGTCCCCTATGGTAAAATACTATAAAGACAAAGAGATGAAACACAAGTATTTCTGTACAAAAGCTTATTTAAGGATGCTTTGTCCTGGCTGTTGGTATTGTTAGGTTAATGTAACATGGGTGCATCTCAAGTTTTAAGATTATGATTGCTTCCATATATATTTTGAGTCATGTGTTTGATTAATTTTCCAAATGAGTTCACGTAAATGAAAGAAATCCTAGGAAGTTTTCTTCTACTTTTTTTTTTCAACCCAAAGGCAAGTCTCAATTGTCAAAGTAGGTAACATTCTTTTGTCCTTAAAATATTTATGTTTATTCAGAGTCTAAAAAGTGGCTTTTAAAACCCACCTTGCTTTAGTGTCCCATATTGATTTTTTTTTATCCTAAGTTTTGGCAGTCACACGTAATAGATATTGGGATTTGTGCTTTGTATAAAATATTTAATAGAATTCTTTAGTTACATGCGGCAAATATTCTGCAAGTGGCAGATGGTAAAATGAGAAAACATTTGTTTAAAAGTCAGAATAGTCAACAACACAACAGATCACCTTTCTCCCGCAGAAGACACTAATTTGGCATATCGATATTCTTTATATCATGTGGAACCAACAAAGAAAACAGTACTGTAAAATGCTTTGTAAAGAAAAAGAAGACAAATCAAAGGAAGACTGTGATGTTGAGGATCAAACAAATGCGGAAAAGTGTTGTTGAAGTCATAAGCTGTGTTATAAATCAGACCTTTTCTATCCTTTTTCAGAAAATGTCTAAGACTGCATGAGAAGCTTCACATTTTTTTATTTTCTTGTTGAAGGTGTTGTCTGCCGTAAGCATCCTTAGACATTCAGCTTTTAATACTGCTCTCTAACACATATTTCTGCTTAAGGATGCAAAATGCTGGAAGTAACAGCATTTGATGGACATTTTCTGTTGTTTTCAACCTTCGGACCCGCAACATTTTGTACAATTCCTCGTTTTGTATTTTACAAAGGTGAAAGAAGTTTTCAAATAATAAGATCATAGTATATTGTTTCTATATCTGCAAATAACAATCCTGGGTTTTTTTCTAGTTTTAATGTAAGGGCTGTACAAATCCTTTTCAGAAGTAAACCCACTTCTTCAGAAATGTTAAATTAACATTACTAGCTCTGAAGTAACATTACCAACATTCCCTAGATATCTTTTTTTCTATTCAACATAACCCACTAACCTTGCAGTTTCTGATGATAGAAATGGGAGTTGCCTAATCAACCTTCCCTAGCTCAAGTTCACTTTTTGATTTGCTTGAAACAATGAATTCTCTAGAAACCTTCTTTATTTGCACACAGACTGTGGGAGAATCAAATAGAGTATTCTCCTATTTTTTTGACAAAAATTGGTGATGAAATATCTTGGTTTTCACTTCATTTATTGGTTTACAGTATTCTAATAGCAGAAATCAGCATTTAAAAGAGTACAAATGCCATAAAATAAGTTTAAACTACCAAGTTTTAAAATGTTCTTCAGCAGAGCAAAAGGTGTAAATGCAGCGATGTGTAATATCATTTGAGGTTAATGACAAATAAATTGTTTCCCTATTTTGGGAGAAAGCATCTGCAAAGAGATGTATTGTCATAAGTTTGAAATTCATGCTCTCTGGCAGCTGCTGACTAGTAATAAGGTCTAATGAGCTGTCTCCTTACTAAAAAAAATAACTTGTGAAATAACAACCTCTTTGCAAATTGTAAGAGCGTAGGAGCAGAGATGACTTCTCTATCCTGAGTTGATAAGCACATGCGGATATCAATAGCATTTCAATTCAAAAACAAACCACCATTGCTCAATTCAAATGTGGAAAAGGAATGTGAGGTTAGTGTTTGCATAGACAATCAAGACTTGCATCTGTTTCCTTGTGGGTTTTGTGATAGAGTAGTGCTTTCACTAATTTAGAACCGTTAATATCTAAGTAAATGTAAAGCCCTAGGAAACACAGACTAGAATATGTTAATGTAATATAAATCTATAGATGTAAATAAATCGTAAATATTTCTATATACTGAAAGAGAATATATATCTATATTAACATAAACAGGGATTTCATACGGCTACTGAAAGCTGGCTCTGAGGTTCTCTATCAGTACCAATACTGTTTCAGAAGACAATGCTGTCAGAAGCTAAGGACAAAAGGGCTGGAGAACAATCTTGCTTTCTTCATTAATCATAAAGAAGAATTACTCCGCACTGATTTAATGGGTTAATGTTCGTTCAAAAATGTCATGAAATAATAAACCCAGAAAGTCTTAACTTCTATTTTCCCAGCCTGACTCTTAAAACATGCTTATTTTCTGCAGTGCTTTTTAAATTTTTAATTGGAAGTGAACAGGTTGCCTAATATTTAACCATTCATTCAACAAAAATTACTACATGAATATGTATGTGTATACATACATATGACACATATCTTTTGGTAAATTCTCTGTTGAAGGATCTGGTAAAGAACATGCTTTACGCTAGAGCTACAAGGGAAAATTTTTCTAGTGTCATAAATAGTTTACTTTTAAAAGCATGTAGTGCATTGTTTACCTACTTTTCAGTCTGTCACGTTTTGAGTAAATATGTATCCTGTAAAAAAATGTGTATTATGGAAAGCAACTGACAAACAGGAGTTCAAAAACTTTAATTTATTATTTATGTTGGTTTCTTTTTTCAAAAAATCTCTCTGTATCCATACTTTGTATATAAAATGTACTTTTAAAAAGTAGGTAGGCATGCATTCATTATAGTTGAAATTAATTCATGTAACAATTATAGATTCTGCCACTCTATTAGTCATGATAAGAGAAATCTGTATTAGGAGCATTAAATTGTACATATTTATATTTGCCTTACTACTTTCAGTCACTAGTGAAATGTATACATGCCTTTGCCACAGTAGATATAAGAAATCTAATGGATACAGAATTTTAGTGAACTGATCCTTTGAAGGTACAGTTGCAAGGAGCCTCTCTACTAGATTATACCATCTTTGATTAATATCCGGCAAAATTATTGGAAATAAATGAACCAAGGAAGGGATTTCTCGGTGAAACAGAAACATACAGAGAACTATGAGAAGATTAATCAAATATTTGGTAAAAGGGAAACAGAATGCAAAGTGCATTTTCCAGCAAACACAAAAGAAAAAAAAAACGAAAAGAAACTCAAAAGTATGTTCTATGAAAAAAAACCCCAAAGTATGTTCTATGCTACCAGGGAAAACTCCGAATACGCCCTAACAGAGACCGGCATTTAAATTGCATTTCCTCTTTCTCCTATAGTTGGTTTCACAGATTTAAACTAGTCATGCAAAGTAATAGTTTTCATTGCAAGGCATTTTCATATGTCCCCTTTTCACATAAATGAGTTACAATATAAAAAAAACACAGGAGGACGTCGTCAGTGCCTATTTAAGTGCAAGGAAGCCACAATTTTTATTAAGCACCAATCTTGTCTTTTACCTCTAAAAGACATGATTAAGAAACACTGTCCTCTGTACATGTTCCCAAGCTATGACTCTAGATGACATAAAAGAGTCCTATTCAAAATTTCCATCCATGTACATAAGATTACTTCCTATATTATTCACCATTTCTTTTACCTATGTACAACTAGCTGAGTGAAAGCAATGATTTGTGTCCCTGTGGTCTATTGCTAGCTTTTAATGCATCAAGAGAAGAGCCAAGTTAATTGGCTAAACAGCTGTCTGCTCTTTTTAAACTAGGCAATTAAATAACGAGATGTCATTACAGAACTAAAAGGCTCTTGTAATAACTTCAATTAATTCTATTTTTTTTAAATCAGGTCTCTGTTTTAATCCATGTAACAGGAGCAAAGTTACTTTTTTAACTCAACATAGCTCCTTCACATGGCTTCCATTCTTCCATTGCTCCTATGCAGTGCAGCTATACGACAAAAATGTTAAATATTTTAGCAAAATGTCCCGTTATATACATAGCTGTCATACATACAATGACTGAAATAATGCAGCAAATATCTTAAAAGCATACCTAGTGGATCGTATTAGTTGCATCAAGAACAGCTCCTTAGCTGATTTAAATTGACTTCAGTAACTTCAGTGTTGCCAAGCAGACATATATCAGATGAGGACTGAGCTGTAACTAAAGAAATATAAGAAAAAAAAAGAGAAACAGAAACTTAATGAAGACAGGGGACATTGTAAATGCTGAAAGATCTATCTAGAGAGCAGAGAGTGAGGACTGAGGAAGTCTGACAACTTAAAAATACCTTATTTTATAAAACAAATACATGATAAAGTTATTCAAGATGTAAAATTTGTTTTTATTTTAAACTGATAACCAATTGCCTCTTTGCAGCTTTCTTTTCTTGTATCACTTCTAAATGATCAGATCTCATGCCACAGTGAAGATAGATTATTTAGCAGGGAACATCCTGTCTGATATGGAATCATATAAAATGTATCTTTGTTAGTACCTATATTCTGGTAGGTGTTTAACATAAATGTTATCTTATTCCTTGTGTCATTTCCTTCCGTGGTTAAGTGAGCAAATGCCTCATCTACTGATTGGGAGTAATAAGGAAACTCTTGGCACACAAACTCCATACATCAGGAGTGAAATTCCAGTTAATAAGGTAAATACTTTTAAATTCTTTATTTATGTGTTTTATATCTAACACAGAAAACACATCCCATCCCTATACTTCCACATGTAACTTTTTATCATATAATCTTTATTAGTTGTATTAATTGAGGACAGCAATTAGTTACTTAGACCCTTTGTAAGCATTTAGTAAACATGTTCTCTGTAAAACACAATCTAAAGATAAGCACTGTGGAGAAAGGGAAACAAGGATAGATGTCTTATGTGGAAGGAAACTCAAAGTACTGAGATTCTAAGCAACTTTGACTATTCTAACAGACTTAAAAATGATTGACAGAGCACTTGAATGGGATTGGGGAACCTGGCGGATGAAGAAAGAAAAATGAAGAAGGAAAAAAGTTCTGTATTTAGCTGTATACTTTTTTTCAGGAAGAGTGTCATAGATTATATTGAGTAAAAATAGAAAGGAAATATGTTCAGGAATGGTACAAAGCAAAGAACTTCATCACAATGGGAAAAGTAAAACATGAACTACTTCCCACACCCAAAATTTCTATTTTGATCCAAAAATGCATATTAAACAGTAATCTGCAAATCTGGTACAAGGCTTTGGTGATTTAAATCAGTTTATTAAGTTTGTAAATTTACAGTATGTTTGAAGAGTAATGTAATAAGTCTATTGTTGCACGATAAGGCCCAGCTTTTAATAGCATGCAAGACTGAACAAAATTTTAAACACAAAATAAGAAATATGAAGGTAAATGGAAAATGTGATGCAATTTCACATGACACTATCAAAGGTAAATTGTAGCAAACTAGATGATATATTTTCCAATAAGTAATGTTTTTATTCAAGGATAATACAAGTCTAATTTATAAACACTTCAATAATAGTATTAATGAAAGAATGTGGTTCCACCTGGAAAGATTTAGTTTAGCTGGAGAAAATGGACATTATTTCTAGAATTGTAGGGTGTGAGGGATCACTGAAGAAAAAGAAGTTGTGCTGAAAGTCAAACTATGAGGCTGAAAGAAGGCTACTCTTAGAGTGTTACAAGTACTGGTCTTAAGAAACTTCTAACTTAACCTCTGGATCAACAGCTCTGCTACAGAAAATAAGTTGATAATAATAAAAGCTAGTGATGGACAGAGTCGGGAGACTTCTTCAGGAAAATTAGGATGTTATGAAAGACATTCAGAAAAAAAAGGTGAAGAGGTCTAATATAAATTTCTGCAATAAGATGGGAATTTATAAAACCTGTATGCCCTCTTCGGTCATGAAGTGTCTGTAAGCTCAAAGCAGTAGTCTATAGTGACTACAAGAGGTATACTGATAAAGAAATGGAAACGTTAATGTCATTATATAAAGCATTGTGAAACTTCACTGAATAGGTAAAAAGGTTTCATAGAAAATAAAGGCTTTTTGAAGATACATATTTGTGACATAAACAAGGACAAAATTATGTTTTAGCAATCAGATGATCTTGGCAGGAAAAAAAAAGGGGTAAAACTTCATATTAATACATTAAGAACATTTTGCTGATTGTTCAAGTATTTTCTTTCATTGCTGTGCTCAAAAATTTCTAATGCACCACTTTTCTGCTGCCCATCTGAGTACTCTAATGACTGAAATACACAAAATAGATCTCTCACACACGAGTAAAATGAGTGCTATTATTTAAATAATTTTGAACTTATTGTCTAAGAATCTGTGGGGAAAAAAAACCTTTATTTTCATGGTTGAGCAGTCTGCTACCAAACCTAAACCTTAAATGCAAGCACATTGTCAGTCTGTACTGTGATCAAAGATGTCCTGTATTTTAGGGTGATAGCTATTTTGGAGCTTGTCTAGCTTACTGTACTGGATCCTAACTAAGATTCTGAGTTAAGAGACATTTCATAGGTCAGGACTCTGTTCCCACAACAAGGACTATTTTTAATGTGTCAAATATTAAAGATAAAAGACATTAAAGTTTCAATCTTTAAAATACTGTTGCAAACACATTTGACAGGATGCATCAAGATCTTTCTACAGGAATACAAAGGGATGTGGCTGCAGAGTATTTCGTAATTTGAGAAGGATTAACTTCGGAAGGAAATAAATTTCCCTGAATATGTGGAGTCAGAACAAATGCATAAATAAGGAAGCACAGATTTTGTTTTGTATTCATGTTATTCTCACTACAGGTTTGTTGTCATAGGATGCTATCCTACAAATGATACTGAAAAAAATGTCAGCAGTGTCATCTTTCTTGTGAATATAAATTCAGCAAAAAAGAGATTGTGCACTTATGTCTTAAGAATCACTGTATTCTTATTTACAAGCTGTGAGATATTCACCAGGATATTTGTATACCCAGTATAAGTCACTTAATAGAGCCCAACTTCATTAAGGAAGCATCCTAGGTGAAAGAGTTTAGACTAGCCATGTTATTTTTGAAGTCATTACAATTACATATATATATATATGTTTAGTGTCCAGATTTTTTTTGAAGTTCCTGAAGTAATGAAGTCCTGTTCCTAGGTATGACTTACAAATACTCCTATAATATAAATACTAGGGAAAAAATACATTGTAAATAAAATAAATAACCATGAAATACCTAGGCTTTCAATTAGACTACTCCCAAATTATTGCAATTTCTATTTTTTATCATAAATAGCAAATTACTAGCCACTATTCAACGGTACAGCCTTTTATGCCTTGAATTATATATGTCCCTCCTTACTTTGGCAGATTCAAGTCAAGATGAACTTGATACTTTCAGTGCCTATTTAGTATTGGTAGTCAAACTCACAGCTCCCGCTGTTCTCCTGCTCGTGCAGCATAACATGCATCCCACACCCTGCACGTGTAACTGGTGCATTGGCAGGAGAGTAGGGGTAAGACTTTGATGCTGTGGCCAGGTAGAAGCAAGGTGCTGGGCCAGATAAAAGAAGGTGGAGGGCTGGATTCAGCCTGTGTGTCGTGAGTTTGACACCCCTGCTCTGGAAGAAGTATATATGTTATTTTTCTTCATTCCTCATAAGTTTTTTTACCAGTTGTCAGGACCTGCTCCCACTCCATGATGTGCCCCCACAGACCTGCTCAGTCACAAAAGGAAGGGTCCTTTGGTGTCTGTGTGGCAAGCCAAAGATGACAAATCTCACAGGGTAAATTCAAACAGCATTTATTTTGGACAGAGCCAAAATAACGGATCAGTATTTTGGGCACAGCCAAAATATTGAAACAGTATTGGTTTTGGACACTACCAAAACAGCAAATCAACATTTTGAGCACAGTGAAACATCAAATCTAATACTCAGGTGCACTCCGAATTGCAAATTCCCAAAAGTTGCAAAATCAGATCCCAATCTGTTCAGATCCCAATCTGATACCCTCAAGGCAGCTTGAAAAGAATACAACTTGGATCTGATTCAATGTACTGTAGTGCCATGGAACACAGAAGAAAGGAAAGGAGAGAGAGGAATTAGATTAACTGGGGGTTGGTGAGGGTGGGGAAGAGGGAAATAGTCACCGCTTCATAGACCTCTTGAAAACGTGGTCTTCAGGAGCATGTGGTCCAGTTCTTCTGCAGCACGTGTTCAGACAGGTTAAATGGGGCAGTGGGCACTTGATGGGCTTCTATTTATAGAACAAGTCCATATCCCTGCCATTAGCATGAGGGGTGGTCTTGTTATGAAAGTTCTCATATCGGTGCACATGCAGAAGTTCCTTTGGGAAGGTTCTGGAATTGAGGTTGGGAGTTCTATGGTCACTGGCAGCCCAACAAACCCTTGCCAGAATAACCTCTGCTTGAACCTTTTTGGTCCTGAGAGCAGTCAGGTGTGTGTGGGGGGCAACACCTGTTGCTGCACCTCCTCCCCATCCTCTGCAGCAGCACAGTCAGCCCAGCAGGAGCCACAGCACTCAAGATGTTAAAGACAACAATAGAAGTAGAGTCAGATGATGTTTAAGACAATACAAGTAGAATCTGTCAATGGCACATAAAAGTCTTTACTCAGCTTTTCTAATAGTTTTAAATTCAAGTTATTAATACTGCTTCCTTGAAATATCTAACTTGTAGAAGTTGCTATTAACTTTTTGTTAGAATGGAAAATATTTCATGCATTATTGTACTTTCCCTGACGAAGCTTGAGTCCATGCCCTCTACTTCTGTCACTGGTCACCCGAGAGAAGAGACCAACACCTGCCTGACTACAACCTCCTTTTAGGTAGTTGTAGAGAGCAATAAGGCCTCCCCTGAGCCTCCTCTTCTTCAGGCTAAACAGCCCCAGCTCCCTCAGTCACTCCTCATAGGGCTTTTGCTCCAGCCCCTTCATCATCTTCGTTGTCCTCCTCTGGACACACTCCAGCATCTTGAAATCTTTCCCAAACTGGGGGGCCCAGAACTGTACACAGTATTCAAGTTGAGGCCTGACCAGTGCCAACTACAGGGGGACGATAATTTCTCTGGTCCTGCTCGCCACACTATTCCTGATGCAGGCCAGAATGCCATTGGCCTTCTTGGCCACCTGGGCACACTGCTGGCTCATGTTGAGCTTCCTGTCCACCAGCACTCCCAGGTCCCTTTCTACCTGATTACTCTCCAGCCACTCTGTCCCCAGTCTGTAGCTCTGCATGGGATTGTTGTGTCCAAAATGAAGTACTCTACATTTGGACTTATTAAACTTCATCACATTAGAATCGGCCCATCTCTCCAGTCTGCCCAGGTCCCTCTGTAGGGTCATCCTAACCTCTAGCAGATCAACCCTTCCTCCCAGCTTGGTATCATCTGCAAACTCGCTGATGATGGACTCAATCGTCTCATCCAGATCATCAATAAAGATATTAAACAGGACTGGACCCTACACTGATCCCTGGGAGACACCACTGGTGACCAGCTGCCAACTGGATGAAACACCATTCACCACCACTCTCTAGGCTCAGCCATCTAACCAATTCCTAACCCAGCACAAGTGCTCCCGTTCTAAACCACGGGCTGCCAGCTTCCCTAGGAGTCTACTGTGGGAGACAATGTCAAAGGCCTTGCTGAAGTCCAGGTATACCACATCCACAGCCTTCCTCTCATCCACCAGCTGAGTCACATGGTTATAAAAGGAGAGCAGGTTGGTCAGGCAGGACCTACCCCTCCTAAACCCATGTTGGCTGGGACTGGTCTCTTGACCGTTCTGCAGGTGGCACATGATTTCACCCAGGATTATCTGTTCCATGATTTTACCTGGGACCGAGGTCAGGCTGACAGGTCTGTAATTACCTGGATCAACCTTATGGCCCTTCTTGTGGATGGGCATCACATTGGCCAACTTCCAGTCTTCTGGGACCTCTCCAGTGAGCCAGGACTGCTGAAAGATGATGGAGAGCGGCTTAGCAAGCTCATCCTTCAGCTCTCTCAACACCCTAGTATGGATCCCATCCAGCTCCATAGACTTATGAGGGTCCAAGTGGCTCAGCAGGTCTCTAACCTCCTCCTCATGGATTGCAGGAGGGCCATATTTCACCCTGCCCCCATCAATCACTTCAGAGGGCCAACTGTCTAGCGAACAGACTTCCTTACTGTTGAAAACTGAGGCAAAGAAGGCATTAAGTGCCTCAGCCCTCTCTGCATCTTTCGTTATTGTATTTCCCTCCACATCCAACAAGGAGTGGAGGTCGCTGCTGCCCTTCTTTCTACCATTGATCTATTTATAAAAGCTCTTCTTATTATCCTTAACAGAAGTGGCTGATTTGAACTCCAGCTGGGCTTTTGCTTCCCTGATTTTTTTTCTACACGACTTAACAACATCTTTGAACATGTCCTGGCTTACGTCCCCTTCTTTCCAACGGTGATACATCCTCTTTTTCTTACTTAGCTCCTTCAGAAGCTCCTTACTCATCCAGGCCGGCCGTCTGCCCCTGAGACTCTTCTTAAAACACATGGGAACAGCCCGCTCCTGCGCCTTCAAGATTTCATTCTTAAAGTGCATCCAGCCTTCCTGGACCCCCTTGCCACTAAGAACTATTTCCCAGGGTACTTTACTGACCAGTTCCTTAAATAATCCA
This sequence comes from Tapera naevia, assembly GCA_033556795.1. Lineage (NCBI taxonomy): Eukaryota > Metazoa > Chordata > Aves > Cuculiformes > Neomorphidae > Tapera > Tapera naevia. The sequence continues at coordinate 1,470,469 of JAUMJJ010000014.1, read as the reverse complement.
AAATCTGCCCGCCGAAAGTCCAGCATCGATGTCCTGTTCCTGCCTTTTCTTGTTACATTGTTTACAGAAAACTCAATTATCTCATGATCACTACACCCCAGACAGCCTCCGACCACAACATCACCCACCAGCCCTTCTTTATTTGTAAACAGCAGGTCAAGGAGGGTCTCACCCCTGGTAGGCTCACTCATCAGCTGTGACAGAAAGCAGTCCTCAATACACTCTAAGAACCTCCTGGACTGCCTCCTCTTGGCAGTGTTAAGTTCCCAGCAGATATCCGGAAGATTAAAGTCTCCTAAAAGAACAAGGGCAGCTGATCTAGAGGCAGCCTCCATCTGTTTAAACAATAGAAGATCTATCTCCTCCTCCTGGTCAGGCGGTCTGTAACATACTTCAACCAGGAGGGTAGACTTGACTGCCCCTCTGAGCCTTACCCATAGGCACTCAATCTGGTCATCACCGATCTCAACTTCAACGGCATCCAAGTTTTCCTTAGTATAGAGCGCTACCCCTCCACCCCTTCTCTCACGCCTGTCTCTCCTGAAGAGCCTGTAGCCTTCCATGACAGCGCTCCAGTTATGAGAGTCATTCCACCATGTTTCTGTGATAGCAACTATGTCATAGCTCTCCCGCTGAACCAGGACTTCTAGCTCCTCCTGTTTGTTCCCCATACTGCGTGCATTTGTGTACATGCACTTCAGTTGGGTTACTGATGACACCCTTTGAGATGGCTCATCCTCCACAACACCTCTATTGAGCCTAATTACTCCCCCCTCCCCCTTCATACCCAGTTTAAAGCCCTCTCAAAATCCTGCCAGCTCCTGGGCTAGAATCCTCTTACCCTTTGGAGTCAGACGAGACCCATCTGGGTCAAGCAGGCCGGGTGCCGTAAAGGTTTCTCCATGATCGTAGACCCCAAAATCCCTCTGCCGGCACCAGCCCCTAAGCCATTTATTAAGAGCGTGGATTCTCTTATTCCTTTCGTTATACAACTCTGCCACCGGAGGAACCGAGCAGAACACCACCTGTGCTCCTGCCCTGTCCATTGACCGACCCAGCTCCTGGAATTCCTTTTTAACAACCCTTGACCCTCTGTTAGCTAGCTCATCACCGCCAGCCTGGACCACCAGAAGCAGGTAATAATCTGACGGTTTAATTAGGTCCGGGAGTCTCTTAGCGATATCCCCTACCCAGGCTTGGGGAAGGCATCAGACTTCCCTATGAGTTGGATCTGGTCTACATATAGGTCCCTCCATCCCTTTCAGAAGGGAGTCACTCACTACAATTACCCTTCTTTTCTTTTTTTTACTCAAAGTTCTGACCTGTCTGACAGGCAATGAGAAGTTAATAACCTCCCCAGGTGAGTTCTCTGCAATACTGTCCTCCACCTGAATGCCAAATTCCAGTACCCCAAAACTGTTCTGTATGGGCAGCTGGAAAGGTGGCATCTGAAAGGGAGGTCTATAACACCCACGAGAGCAGACCTGCTCCCAGTCCTCCTCTCCAACCAGTTCACTCCCCTTATCCTGTTGGTGAGGAATATGGCATTCCTCTGCCTCCTGGGAGGATTACTGAGAGAAGAGAGGGTTGTACTCCACCAGTCTATTTCACTTCAGAATAATTATTGTGGGATTTGTCTTTTTCCTGATACATTTATACTCAGATTTCCTGCAATTTGAAGCATCCCAGATTCTGTCTTTTTTCCTTTGGTGTCTCCTAACAGTGTTCTACAAGTTTTAGATGTTACATTACTTATGACTTCACCTCTTTTTTCCATTTTTTTTCTTAATTAGCATACTCCTTAATTATATTCTTTAGTTGATTTCACTACTTAAGATGGGCTAGTTTCAGGGTTTATTTTTTTTTGTACTCTTTTTAAATTTTGTCTATCTTTCTTTCTTACCTTCCATATTCACTTGTACTCTCCTTTCTTCATTGATTCTGCAAGCAAACATTTTCTCCTTTCTGAAATTACACTGCCAATAGATTAGAGGGGAAAAAAAAAAAACAACCTTGAGGCAATAAAAAACAAGAACCTCTTCCTCATCAAAGAGTAATTTAGTGTTACCAGTAGTGCAAACTTACTGGAAACAGGAAGACTCTTAGATTTATTAGTTAAAGAAACTTTAGCCTCTTTAACATCCTGTGCCTTAGGCATATTTGCTAAAATTAACTCTGTCTGCCAAGACAGTTAACTAAAAATTCCTGGTAAATTTTGCTGCAATGGAACACCTTTTGAGAGCCAGAGGAGATAGGTAAGAATTGTCTAGGGCTGTGCAATACAGAAAGCTGCTATCTGATTACCTCCTTTTTATGTACTTTGGATCTGAACACGAATCTGTCATTCATTATGATGAGAATTTACAGGCTTTAGTTTCTTGCGAACACACAACATTTCTATTTATCTTTTGCTGGTATGGTATGCAGTGCCTTCCTTCAATGACTTCTCTCTATCACTTTTTTACGCCATGGGTTACACTCTATGTCGCTGCTCTGTTCCTATAAAATACAGCCCAGGGGAAGTGCTATGCTCCGCAGCAGGACAGGAGAGTTCTGGACCTTTTCTTTCTCCTCAAAGCATATGCGACTGTGCAGGAAAATGAAAAATTGAATCTTACTCCCTACTAATTCCAAGGCTGAAAAGAATGAAACCTATGCAAGCTTTAAACAAGAAACAATGTCAAAGATAGTTATGGAGATAAAAGCCATATCCTTATATTACATTTGATTTTTCCTTTAATTTTTTGTAATAAATAGAATCTTCCTGGCTATATCACAAGGTTCAAAATGTTGAAGACGTGAAAGATTTAAGCAGCATAATTCTTCTTAATTTAATTTAACCTGTATCAATTTATGTTTCTTAAGAATCTGACCCAGTATGTTATTAAGTGTAAAAACTTATGGAACACAGAAACAAAAAGAAAATACACCCAAAGGAATTTTTTTTCTTCTGTATTTTTTCCTCTGTAGCTGAAAGAGTGTAATATCTGTACTTTGAATAAATGTTATGAATTCATTTTACTGTGAAGAAAAATAAAACCTATTAGCCCATGTATCTTTCATTCTCTCTTTATCTGTATTCCAGAATGGAAGAAAGGTTTTCATCCAAAATCTTGCCAGTTGTGAGGAATAATGTTGTTGCAGAAAACCAAAATACATCCACTGCTGGCTCTTTCATGGTTTATAACAACTCATCAATTACATCAGGTTTGGTTTGTGAGAAGATCAACAAAAGTAAAAAGATAGTTAGTGGGTCTCAATGAACCATTATGTTGTACATTCTCTTCCTACCGAGGTCTTTTAAAACAATATATGAATGAGACATGTAAGTACTCAATCTTGAATACAAGACTTTTAAATTTCCAGAAGAATCTTGGGTAATTTTGGTCTTCAATTTATTTTTTTTGCTGCTGATAATTATGAGCAACACAGAAATTTAAAAAATCTTAAGGGAAACCTAAACCAAAATGAATGATTGATACCTGGTTTTGCTTTTGTCAAACAGGAATGTATCACTGCCAGTTTTAGTCACGTCAGCAGAACCACTCATGGAACAAGGTCACATTTAATGCACATCAGGCAAGAAGACTTAAGTCTTTTCAAAGATTGTGACTGTGCAATTAAATCTTCCATCTGACAGCTGTGATCTAGATTTTAAGTATTTTACAATGTTGTGTGTGTACAATATATATACAGCTTGTTTAACATAAGATTAAATTTATCTCAAGGTATAGAATATGTTCTTTATGTTTCCATTACTTTCCTTTTTTTTCCATTTCCTTAATATAAGTCAGATTTTGCCTGCCATGCTCTTTTAAAACACTTACTTGTGCATTGGCACAATTATCGCAGCAGTCCCCTGTGTATATCAAATGCAATGTGCTACTGCGTGCATTGTCTGCATCTCCAGATGAAATGTCTTGATGTTGCTGCCACGCAGTCTGTCACCTGTGCTTAAGTACTCCTCTATCATGGTGCTCACCTCTGACTGCATCTTGGCAGCTGCCAAACCAGTCTTACAAGAACTCTGACAAGAACTCTAGTATTGAACAAAACTTTTAAAGCATACCAAGGGCAGAAAGAAAAAGAAAAATGGAGGTGATAATCGAGTTTTCAGGGAAAAAAACATAAGCATGATACATATGAGATCCACTGCTAATCAGACACCAAAAAAATTGCCTTTAAGTAAGCAGCTGCTAAATCAGAATCACAGAATGATTTGGGTTGGAAGGGACCTTAAAGATCATCCAGTTCCAACCTCTCTGCCATGGGGAGGGACACCTCCCACTACGTCAGGCTGCTCAAGGCCCCATCCAAATTGGCCTTGAACACTTCCAGGGAGGGGACATCAACAACCTCTCTGGGCAAAGTTTCAGTGTCTCACCACCCTTATTGTGAAGAATTTCTTCCCCATGTCTATTCTAAATCTTCCCCCCTCCAGTTTAAAGCCATTCCCCCTCACCCTATCACTACAAGCACTTGTACAAAGTCTCTTCCCAGCTTTCCTGTAGTCCCTTCATGTACTGGAAGGCTGCTATGAGGTCCCCCAAGAGCCTTCTCTTCTCCAGTCTAAACAACCTCAACTCTCTCGCCTGTCCTCATAGCAGAGCTGCTCCAACCCTTTGATCATAGTCCTCCTCTGGACCCATTCCAATAGTTGCATATCCTTCTTATGTAGGGGATTCCAGAACTGGTCACAATACTCCAAGTGTAATCTCACAAGAGTGGAGGAGAGGAGGACAATCACCTCCCCTGACCTGCTGGCTGCACTTCTTTTGATGTAGTCCAGGCTATGGTTGGCTTTCTGGGCTGCAAGTGCACATTGCTGGCTCATGTTGAGTTTCTCATCAACGAGCACCCCCAAGTCCTTCCCCACAGGTCTGCTTTCAATCACATCATCTGGGGTTTGCCCCAACTCAGGTGTAGGACCTTGCACTTGGCCTTTGAACCTCAGGAGGTTCACACAGGCCCACTTCTCCAGCTTGTCCAGGTCCTTCTGGATGACATCCTGTCCTTCTCTCCAGCTTGTCCAGGTCCCTCTGGATGACATCCTGTCCTTCTGGCATGACCACTGCCCCACTCAGCTTGGTGTCATCTGCAAACTTGCTGAGGGTGCATTCAATCCCACTGTCTATACCATTAATGACAATGTTAAACAAAATTGGTCCTAACACAGACCCCTGAGGGACACCGCCTGTCACAGGTCTCCATCTGAATATTGAGCCATTCATTCACCACTGCTCTCTGAATCCAACCATCCAACCAATCACATAAAGGAGACACCTGAAGTAATACTGAACAGGAATTTATAAGCACAAATCCAAATTTCTACACTTTCGTAAGTCATACTTTGCTTTTAGCCTAGATTCACTTAATTTTTGTCATATGTTACTGTCTAGTGTTTGTTTGTATCAGATTTACTTGTAAGAAAATAGAGTATTTATTACTCAAATTTCTTTATTAGATATTGTTAGGCAAAGAAGTCCTTGAATGTAAAGACCTACTGTACAGTTCAAATGAAACTGTGTTCATTTTTTTAAGGGGAAAATGCCTTTCATTTCTGGCTGACAGAATTTATCTGAGATGTGAAAAATCACAAACATATTAATCACAATCCTTTTTCTAGTCATATTAGTGGGCACACATTCTCACTGTAGTTGCATCCTGTTTGTATCAATTTATATACAGGAATGATATGTTGAAAAAGTATTTTCAAACTCACAATCCTTCTTGTACTATAATGAATCTATTTTATTGCAGTTGAATGCATGCTACAGAATGTCCATTTCTGTTATATTGAAATTCAGTGCAAAATACCTTTTATTAAAATATAACATCTGCTTGTAAAACAATATGCAGTCTTACAGGGAAAACAAAGAACTACGTACCTATGACATTGATTTAGCATTTGGAGTAGCAAAGAATTTTTTTAGAAAAAAAGTAAAGTATTGAGGATTTAAAAGGACATAAAGAAAAAACCTCTCTGGACGCTTCTCCATGTGCAAAAATAGTATCTTTTTTTCTCATCCTCTGAATCAAAAGTATTTCTGACTTCAGCTCAGAAGCATATGCCATAGAAATCTGCAAGTCTGAAGTAGAAGTTAAACATAATTACCTCTCTCACCTCTACATTTTTGGATTCGGCCTAGCATTCCATCAGTGGTTCTGTACTTAACAGCAAGTCGTAAAACCACACCGTAAGCTAATTGCCTTCTGATTCTATTCTGTGTTGATTGTTGTCTGTCAGGTGCTCCAGTGATGCACAATAAAGTGCAAGTTATAAAAAGCTGTGATAGTTATGTGAAATAGATTGATTTTTTTTTTTGAGATTATAGTCTTTCCCAGATAGAGGAAAGGAATTTTATGCAAACAGTTTATTGGAGGTTAACACAATAAAAAAAAAAAATAAATGCCAAAACCACAAACAACCTAAAAACCCAATGCTCCTCTTTCAGGTGAATGTTGCAGGTCTTAAAGAGTGTTCATCTGTGTTAGCGTGGTACAGAGTCACGTTCCCTCAACATTAGCTCAACAGTGGTATAGTGCTGTATCCATCTCTGAACCATATTCTACTAGTATGCATAATAGGAAGATCTGGTAGCTGAGGACTCAGAAAAGTTACTAATAGATTCGTCCTCTGAAATATAAGAGGAGCAGCTACAGCTGTCTGGCAAGCAAAGGGAGGCAGACTACTGTATTTACTTCCACAGCATCAGTCAGAGGGAGTGATAAGAAACTTAACAGTGTAAACTGACAGCTGCTGACTCCAGGCATTTAGTAGCCTAGCAGGTGCTATGCTGAGCAGTACACAGTGATGCTGGAAGAATACAGACAGGTGGAATGAAGCAAAGTGTAAAAATTGCATGTAGACTGCGGTCTGAGAAAGGTCACTGATGCACATTATTCCAGTGAAATGTAAGTTAAATGCAGCAGTAGTACAAATCTGTCCTCCTTTGCCTTATGAACGGGTATCATATAAGACTGCAGATCCCTCACTGACTTACAAAGGCCAGAAATGGTGCTCACAGTAAGCGTTTAAAGACATATAAGCACCCAGATGGAGAAAAGACAAATAGGTGTTTGTCTGCATGAACTCACAAAACATACTTGAAGTTATGCCTATCTACAGTCTTCCAGTGATCCTGGAGCAATCATTTTCTTTCTCTTTTCCCATCTCTGAGCCAGAGTATTGGCAAACCACACTAGGTTAGAGGTATGGTATAGTGCAAGCAAACCAAATATATGTCATTCCAGACCAGAAACACTATGAATGTGAAAAAAAAAGTCATAGGACCTGTGATAGGTTTATCCTGGCCAGTAGCTAAGCACCTACACAGCCACTTGCTAAATCTCCTTTCTCTCTCCCTTAAGGACAGGGAGAGAATAAGGAAAGCAAATGAGAGAGAAGTTGTGGGATGAGAGACAGACAGTTTAATAAGTTAAGGAAAGAGGGAGGAAAAAAAAGCCCAAACAAAAACTCAAACAAAAAAAAACCCTAAAGCACAAGAGATGCAAAAGAAATAACTCACCACCCCCCACAAGCAGATCATTGTCAAATCACTCTGAAAGCAACAAGCACCTGGGAAAAGAAAGTTTTTTATTGCCACGCATGGAGCTATGTGGTAAAAAACAACATTTTGGTGAATTTGAATCATCTATGTCTCCTCCCAACCTCTTGCCCAACCCCAGCCTACACACTGGGAGGTAGAGTGAATAAAAGAGAAAGCTTTAATGTTGTGTAAACACTGTTCAGCAGTAGCCAAAACATCGATTTGTTTTCAGCAGTGGTTTAGTCACAAATGCAAAACAGAGCATCATATGGCCTCCCATGACTAAAGTTAACTCCATCCCAGCCAGATTCAGTGCAGAGTGGTATAACTTGTCCCAGGATGCTGATGCTGCTACTTACACTCTGGTTAACCATGGCCACACTGGGCCTGCTGTTTAGATGTGTTTCCAATTCAAGAAAGATGGAAATTCAAGTTCCAGGAAAGACAAGTGAACTTGTCAGAGAGCCACCTGACTAAAGATAGTGGTGTGAGAAATAACGTGGCAGTGCCTTAAACTAAAAATATGCCCTGTTTCACCGTGCATTGTTGCTTTCTGGCACAGACCAGGGTAACTTAACTCCTGGTACTAATTTTCTAACAGACAACCTTGCCAAAACCATGTTATTAACCAGACCATTCTTTGTTAGTCATACGTTAATTTCCTACTGCGGGAATATCTGCAACACTGCCTCTGAACCAGAGCCCACGAATCAGCCCTGGTTTTCCTGAGAAGAGGAAAATCTGCAGGCTTCCATGAATATACACACATATAGCTTCATTAGAGAGTGTGGATCAGAATAGGGAGGAAGAGAGTTAAATCATCCCACATGTAAGTTCACAGCATGGATATCTGTCTCCCAGCTACTTGCATGGTAAGAAAGGGACAGAGGTGCTCAACATCACCACATCTAATAGCTGGGGAATTAAAAGACAAGCAAAATGCCCCGTGGGCATCTATCAGCTTTGCAGGCAGCCAATTTGTTGGCACTCTCCCCCCACTCCCACACTATTCTCCATTCTCTTCTTTCTGTTCTTCTACCCTTCTTAAATAAGTAGACAAGACATCTTACAGAGCCACTGTTTGGCACTTCACCCCCAGTTTGACCTATCTCAGAATTATCCCTTTCTATCTCCTGCCAAATTGTCTGCCAGGACATGGAAAGAGCAGAAAGCTGTTGGCTTAGATGAAAGTCCACTGTGGTTGACAATGCCTGTCTTCTTTCACAATACGCATATGAGGGTCAAATCTCCCTCTATTTTCAGAGTATTTCTAGAAGATTAGCAGAACAAAACTTATCTTAAATATTTACCTTAGGAGGTTTCTTCCCATCATGACCATGGAGTTTTGTTCCTTGGCATGTTACTATTGAATCCTGTTATTCATTGTGTCTATGTAGGTGGAAAGGAAAACTGTTTAACCTTATACTTTTACCTATCTTTTCTACTAATAAAGGAAGCAAATGTCACTGATTGCAGATGTGATGTCTCTTGTGTTTTCCAAGGTTCTAAACTTTCACTGTATATCTACCAACACTGCAAACATGCAAAAAAATCAAGAAGTGTTTCTCAAGGATTAGCTAACAAAGCTGAAGCAACAAAAACAAGTGCTCTGTCAGAAAAGAGCTCTTTTTCCACAATCAGTGACTACCAACTGGATTTAGGCTTTATTTCTGTAAATACTTCTGCAAACACTTTCATTTGGCTCATCTACTTAAAATTATTCACGTATTTAGGAGCATGTAGGATCAGAACACTACATTATAAATACTCACAAACAGATACTGTTTATTTATATTTTTCTTTAATTATGAACCAAAGATTCTGGGTTGAAAGGAATGTTAGATATAAAAGAAACTTATATGTTTCTATCAAATGAAATCATTTGAACATCACAAAATTTAGACCATCAGTCCATGCACCTGATGAGTCGCATCTGCAGGTCCTAAGGCAACTGATGGATGAAGTCTCTAAGTCACTATACATTATATGTGAGAAGCCGTGGCAGTCTGATGAAGTTACTGCTGGCTTCAAAAGGGGGAATACAATCTCCATTTTTAAAAAAGGATAAAAAGAAGACACGGGGAACTATAGGCCAGTGAGTCTCATCTCTGCCCCTAGATTTAGATTAGACATTAGTAAGATTTTTTTTTTCCTTTGAGGGTGATGAGACACTGACACAGGTTGCTCAGAGAAGCTGTGGATATCCAGTTCCTGGAGGTGTTCAAGGTCAGGTTGGATCAGGTTTTGAGCAACGTGATGTAGTGGAAGGTGACCCTGTCCATGACAGGGGAGTTAGAACTAGATGATCTTTAAGGTCCTTTCCAACTCAAACCATTCTACGATTCTATGAAATTATCGAAAAGAAAACCAAGTCTGTTCTCAACTGCCATATAATCTTTTATTTTTTGCTTAATGAAAGATACTTATTAGTTCTCAACTTTGACTCCTAAAATTTAGCTAAAATATTAGACATAGTTTTACATAACAGCATTCTTCCTTTTCCTATGGAAACTCCGTTTGCCAATTTGCTAGAACACAAATGGGCTGAAATATCACTCACTTGAGAGCAAACCAAATTAAAAAAAACAAGGAACAATAAACATCTATTTATAAATAGAGATTGCATATTGAAGCTTTAAATTAATATAGTCCTGAATCACCATGATTCTGGATATAAAATATCTACCTTCTACAAGCCCAGTTAAGGTTCCTTAACTTAACAAGACACCATACAAGCAAGTGACAAAACATATTACTGACTTGCATCTTCTATAATCAATATATTAGATAAAATACGTAGCCATTCCAATTTTAGTAATAATAAATAATGCTATGAGAAAACTTACAGATGCCTGACTTTGTATTTCTGAGGATTATATTCCTAAAAAAATCTATATTATACATGTAGTAGACATTATAGAAAGTCAGTGCTACTGTTCCAACAGTATATTTTCTTTACAGACTAACTAATGACATAAAGGGGTTGCTGCGGATGTGAAGTTGGAGGAGTTATAGTGATTATAATGGGAGGAAGAAAGTGTTATATCATCTAACAACTTATTTTTATTTTCTTTATTAAGGAAAAAAATGTTCTCAAGCGTAGTGTAGGACATGCAGGTATAATGTTCTCCTTACAGATAGGGAAACTGTATAAGAAAGAAGTGAAAGCTACATATATATGAACTAATTAGGGCCTCAACCAGATACTAAAAGTCAGTAGTCTATGGCAAAGGCCAGGCAGGTTCCAAACTTATCTTACTGACAGCTCAGGAGTTAGCACAGGCTTTGCAGCATTACACTGTAGATCTCACATGTTTTAACAGTTGAAAGAGTCAAATAGTAAAGATAGGGGCTGTTCTAGTTGGCTTTCTTGGTAGAAAATGATCCTGGGCAGATTTAATTTCCCACTGAGTATGTAACCCAAGTGATGTTCCAAGCATCATTGCCAGACAACCAGTAGAAAGACGAAGAAAGACAGCAAACCAAAGGGCTTCTGAGTCTTAGCCTAATGTACTGTCTGTGAAAGTGATTCATTTTTTCTTAAAAGCTCTAAGTGTTCATCCTCAGATATTAGGTGGAAAAACACTGCAACACATTTTAATCTATGTTTTTATCTAAGTAAATATTGTTTGTGGTATTGGAAAGATACTCATTTTGTTCATGGAAAAGGACTGTTTAATATTATTGAGAGCATCAAATCACTCAAAATAAATAAAAGAAGTCCCCCCAAAAAATGAACAAATATTTCAAATATCTTAAAATAGAATTCTAATGTTTTGCTGAAATAAATATTTGATTTGCTGAATGTTTTTGTCAACGGGATTTGGATCAGGCAAGTTCAAACACTGTTAAGCTTTGGCAGAGTCCTTTTGTCTAATGTTTATGATTGTCAAATGAGTGGGCTGTAAGATCTAGATCTGATTCTGGAGCTGGACTGTCTTGAATATGAAGTGTGGACGGAATACAGAAGTAGCATTGTTTCCTTGTTTTTGTTTTTTTTTTTTTGCATAGAACTATTCAATTACACTGAGTTGATTACAGCCACTGAAGACTTACTGTTTTTTTAGAGTAAAAATTTTCCTGTTGAATTTTTTTGCTATGTTAAAATGTTTCAGTCACTTTCCAGATACTAAATTATGTTTATGGTAGTACTTGAACTGAGACATGCCTGTTACTTTTGTTGTTCATAAATACACAGCTTATTAAAAAGGGATTTAGGGCATTTTTTTCTCCTTTTGATCATTAATTGTAAGTGCTTATGACGTGCAATATTCTTTCGGTGATGATGTTACTCTTTCAGTCCTCAGGGCACTATAATTTTCTTTTATCATGGAGGACAAAATATTTATTTTTTGTATTTATAGAGTTAATAGCAACTGACTCTATCATATAGATTTTTCTAAGCTTCTCAGGTCTTAAGTCATCAAAAATACCTAGGGACAGATTTATAATACAATAAATAAGAGTAGACATTCTCTGTACTTGCACTTCCCCTCATTGCGCTTTAACTACATTGTGTAAGTCTTGGTTAAATGTGATTCTGGAGGTAATTTTAGGGTGGATATATTTAGTTCCCATTATATTTTCAGCAATCTTGATAAAATAAAAATCCCCCATGCACAATATTTTCTGTACTCAGAAGTGAAGCATGGTGCTTGAAGCTGCCTCTATTGCATTGGTTTGAAGGATATTATATGTTATATGTTATTTTTTTACTTAATCCCAAAGACAGATTGTGTCACTATACTAACGCCATGAATTTTGAAATGCCCTCAGCCAAATTTTGCTTTCATCTTCAGTAAAGTAAATTAGAAAGAAGACAAAATGATTTTTACTGTTCTTGCTTACCTGTGAATGTTACAGCTTTAGTTATAGCATTGAATGTTTTTTAGAAGGCCTGCATGTAAGACAAGAAAGTTTAAGATCAATTTACAGCAGTGACATATTTTCTTACGCTGTGTTTCCCTGAGCATCTGGGAAGAGCTTGGGCATGTCTGGATGAAAGCATTAATTGCAAAATTGTTACTTTTTGCACATGGCATTTTTCACATTTCATTTTGAAATGCAAAGATATCTCAGTATATAACCTTGAGAAATCTGGGTCTAGATTTTATTTATATGTGTAAGGGGAGTTAAAGTAATGCGCATATGGGAAAAACATAACTCAGGGATGGGTCTAGGACAACTCTCCACCACCAGTTCTCTGTGGGGATGACTCTCTGCAGGAACAACTTTAACCCTACTCCCAAATCTGACCCTAAAGCTAATTTTAACACTAATCTTAATCCTAAACCTAAATCTCAGCCTAACCTTAAGCCTAACCATAAATCTAACCCTAGCTCTAATTGCTCCCTGCTGACCGTTGTGCCCCTGGATAGTTGTTCCTATGGAGGATTTCCCACAGAAAGTTGGTTGCGGAGTATTGTCCCTTCCTGCTTTGGCATGATTTTATAAGCGGTTAAAGCATTAATTTCAGATCCAGAGAACATGGGCTTCTGCCACTCTTTCTGCCTAAAACAACTTAAAGCAACTTTTCCTATGATTTACCCTAACTAGGAAGCAATTGCATATGTGAAACCTGAGACAGTATAAGGTCTACAGTAATTCCTATTTTAAATCCTACTTTAATAAATGTTTGAACTCATTTTAAAGTAGTTTCACTTTGGAAAAAACCTACTGAAACAGACATTGTACTACAATGAGAAGAAGAAAAGGGGCTGGGAGGGAAGAGAGAGAAGGCTCAATAATTCCCCAGATATCGTGCTCATTTTATAGGCAGTGGTGGTGAGTTCTGAGTTCCAGCTCTTATTCCAACACCATAGTTTAATTTATCTGTGAGATTTAACACAACTTCGGAGGTGGTTCTTTGGTCTGTTAGTTTAGACTTGCTCTTTTTCTGTGTATTATTTTTATAGCTGTCAGCTCAGTAAGTTGGTTATTAGGATCATCTTGTAAGGTTCTTACCTATTTCCAGCTACTGGCTACAAAAGCATCTAAAAGTTGTGGCATTCAGTGTTCTGGTATCCCTGCACTTCCTTATTGTTTTTTTTTTGTCTGCATATTTATTTACCAAGTCTAGAATCACCATATTTGTCTAGAAACTGTGTCAAGAAACACACAGCTTTTATACCCTTCCAGGTAATGTTAAACATTATACCTGCAAAAATATGTGGAAATATCTTAGGTTTCCTAAGAAGGTTAAACTGAAATATGAACTCCTATTTAGCAAAAGAAATTGATACCTTCTGGCTAGCATTACAAAACAGAAGCTACCATGTCAGATGCTCATAGAGTTTGTGTAAATCTCAGGAATTTCGGCTAGTTAGTCAAATAGCTGTGTTTATTTTATGGACTAGGCTACAAACTTGTGCTGGAATTACTGTATGCTGAGAAGGGAGTTTGACTCTATGTCCAAATTGGGAACATTTTGGGCTGGGTTTATGATGATTTTTACCTAGCTTACGAAAGAAAATAAACTGTACAAAGCATTTTTCATGAGCTTCATGCAGAAGTAGTGCAACAGATAAGCAAGCCTGCCACTCTGCTTGTGGCATTTATACATAAACAGGACAACCTCCTATGTGTATCTGTTGAAGTATCGATCATGTCTCGTTGAAAATGACCTTGCATTCAGTTTGCATGAGGTGGACGAAAGTCAATATTTAAGCAACTTACCATCTACCTACTTAATTCACTAATTATCATTAAATAAGTTACACCCTAACTGAAAAATGAAACATAAAATGGTGACAGCAGGTAAAAGATCTTAATTTTTTTAATAGGAAATTAACAGGGAATTTCTGACTAATCACATCATACAAATATGAGAGTGGAGTTTCTTGCATGCCATTCTACTGGGCTGAAATAACATTTCTCATGCATGGACTTCTCAAATATAATTGTGCTTTTTAGGTAAGGTTCACAATATACACTGCATGTTTGTTTTAGGAGAAAAAGCAAATGAATTAATTGAGTGGAATCTAGAGAAGTTATGAAGATGGGGATGTCTTTGGAGAATATCAGAGAGGCTGATAGAGATAGAGGTGTTGGAATGTCTAGTCAAAAAGAATTCTATTGCCTCTTCAGATCTACTTCTCCTTTGGAATGAAGCAGGAAGATGAGGCAGAGGACAAAAAAAGACTGTTTATATTATATATTATTCATCAGATAATGGTTTAAATATAATATCCTATCAAATTTACTGGGTGAGGAAGAGTCTTCCATTATTAGCACACTAGAGCATATCCTTCTTAGCCCATTTTTATATGCTTGAAGGCAAAATCATGACGCCAAAAGCAGGTAAGTCTCCACGTTCAAGAGGAATAGAGAAGAGAAGGAAGAGAAGGATGAGGACTATAAGCGGAAGAGGCATGCAGCTGCCTGGCCGAGCAGTAGCGGATAGTAGAAGATAGCACTTTGCAAAAAAAACTGACGCAAATTTGTTCTGTCAGATGTGTCTCTGTAGTAGGAATCAAAGGAATCCAAGTGCTTCATCTTACTTTTTCTTGAAGTACTGAGCCTCTCTCCCTTTTTGCACACTGTTTTCCAGAGGCAGCCTGAAGGTGAGCCGTTTGTTTCCATGGAGATCCACAGGCCCTAGGATCTTACTGCTTGTGAGCCCCTGTATTAGTAAAACACATATCATTGGCTTAAGTGCACGTAGATAAGTCTTGCTAGAAACTTTCATTTTAATGAAAGAAAAAAGGAAAAGAAAAAAGGAAATAAACATCAGTTATTAGAGTCCAGTAAAAATCTAGTAAAATTCCCAGTACACGTTTTTGTTTTTCTGTTTATATCAGAATATATCATGATATGGGGATGTAACCTGAGTGAATGTGGATGAAACTCCATTTTTTATATTAAGTTACATATGCTTAGGTGAGCGCTTGAACTAACCTATGACATGATATGATTAGGTTGACAAGAAGTAAATATGTACATATCTCCCTCACTAGTTGCAATGTGATTTTTGTCTTCACAGTACTGTTTTAATACTGTGATATATTAAAAGGTAGACAAATACAAAGCTGTGTCTAGTGCTGTTCCTTATTAATAATCAGATGATTGACTTAAATCACTTCAAGGGTCTTCACGTTAAGGAAAGGAGCAATACAGACATACACTGACATTAACTGCTGCAAAGGTGTTTCCTGAAGTAGTGGACTTGTCCAAAGGAAGAGCAACAAAATATATTCAGCCAGTATTCACAGCTTATCTGTTTTCACCTGATGACTGAGAGGCTCTGGAAGATTTTGCTTACTTCTGCCTCTAAGGACAAGGAATAAAGAGAGTAGAAGAGAATCTTTTACTTGGACTTTAGCAGCAGTTTCTAAAGTAATGTGCAGTAAGATATTTTCTCCTTTGAACAGATTTCCAATAAATCTGGAAAGGCACAGGGGGTAGAAGAGATCAATGAACCATGCTGAGTTACAGAACGACCTTACAGCCCACAGGAAGAAGATCTCATTGCTGTTTATTTTTAGATGACAACTGTGTTGGACTGACTTTTATTTTTTGGCAAAGACACGAAGAGCAGAAGTGAAGTAAATAACACTTATACTGACTTTGAATGTACCAGAAAGGAATTCAGTTAGGCCTTCAGCCTTCTGTTAATACACACATTGAATGCTAGTTAACATCATTGTTAATTTAGGCATATGTGTTAGTTGAAGAATAAATGCTGAATAAATGACACCACTGGTTATTTTGCATAAGGTTAGAAGCAAAGGTTTGCCTCGTGAACAAGCACAGGTCTTGAGGTCAATGAACAGGTTTGAAGAGAGCTACGGAAATAAAACATCAGGTGCAGCAGCAGTTGGCAGTGACACAACTTTACATTAAGCAATCAGAAAGATGATAGAAAGCAGGGATAGTTTCAGAAGAAATTGTTAAATAAATAGAAAGACATGAAAAAGATATAAGGAGTAAATTCTACATCACATTTTAGCAGCATTTATTTTTGTATTTATTTAAACATTTCACTTTTAAGAAAAAATATGAATTATAAAATGTACTCTATTAGAGAAGAACCTGCTTTTTATTTGTGTGAGAGTACAGTGAAAAGTCCACCTTAATTTCTCCTGTTTGTAATTTATTTAGATCTACAAGATGTTTACTGTTATGTGAATATATCATTATTTATATATATTTATCTGCCAGGAATTATGAATGCTTTCAGTTGCAGTACTGCACTTTTCCCTGTTTATCATTTGCCATTAGAATAGGCACCATAAATCAGAATGCCTTGGTTATGTGTTGAGTGTTGCTGTGATGGAAATGAAGAAATGAAGAATACCTGCTTATGTGAAAACACATATCTGATCACAAACTAAGCACAGACACTAATATTCCACTCCTTAAGGGGAGCGAGGAGGCCTCAGACACAGCAGGAACAGCTGCTGTCAACATGGCTGCTAACTGAAATACTGCTTCTTGGGAGGGGGGAAACGCAGCAGCTTTCAGTATTTTCACTGGCATTTTTAGATTCAGGCACTTATTTTCCATGATTAACTTATTTGAGCCCAAATGGATTTTCAAACCTTTGCTGATTGAAGTAAGCACTGTGGGAGTCCTGAGAGCTTTACCTTGCATAATTTCTTTTCCCATTTCCCATTTCAGCGATTCATCCCACAAGGGAATACTAACTTTGTAAAAGAGATAGGGGGAACTTCCTCTTCTCTTTTTGGAAATTCATTTGAGAATCAGAAGAAGAGGAGAGGAATAATCCTTAAAGGAAACAGGAGGAGAGGAGGTGGAACAGTATTTAAAGTGCTAAATAATTATTTAAGTTTTTGAGAAAAAGAAATAGAAAGTGATAGGGGAAAGTCATGTCTTTTTCTATATACATATATTTTTGTTGAAAACCTAGCAACATGTGAGAGTCATTCTATAAAGACATAAAATTATGATCCAATTAAAACCAGATGATGGGAGAAGGAAATAATTCTGAGTCTAGGCTTAAGATTAATGACGCAAATTCATATAAACTCAAAATCAAATATGCTGACATGTAAGGTTTTTTGTTTAATTCAAGAGTAAACATTCTGCTTGGACTTGAAAGGCAACCTCAATGTGCTATATTTTGCGTATTTTTCTGCTTTTTATTAAAAACCAGAATAAGAAAAAAAAAATAAAAGCTTCTGAAGAAAAAGGGTGTGAAAATATTGAGCATTTAATCTCTGGAAAGGAAAAGATAAAGTCTCATAGATTAACATGTATCATAATCTAATGAAGAGAAAAAAGGACAAAATTTTATGTTTATGGCTCTTGGGACCTACTGAATTTGATATAATTTTTTTCTATACAATAGTCTATACCCTTACATGCAGCTATGATTCTCTGTTAAGTTCTGTAGGATTTTAATATATATTTATACAAAATTCAATTGATTTCAACCCTGTTTTCTTCAATGGAACTTTTACAAAAGTTCTATTTGCAAAACAGCAGCAGTTTTGATAGAAAAAACCTCCTACTAGAAACTGTGGAACTATGCTTAAAAGTTTCATGGACACAAGTAGGAAAGATTCATAAGGCTGTGTGTAG
This sequence comes from Tapera naevia, assembly GCA_033556795.1. Classification (NCBI taxonomy): domain Eukaryota; kingdom Metazoa; phylum Chordata; class Aves; order Cuculiformes; family Neomorphidae; genus Tapera; species Tapera naevia. The sequence continues at coordinate 1,452,377 of JAUMJJ010000014.1, read as the reverse complement.
ACGTTGTAAGAGATGAAATAGGTTTTGCGCTTTGTTCCTGAGTCAGACAGACATAGTGCAGTTTGTATTCATACAGTTAAACTCCCTTCCCAACAAAATACGATGATGACATCCAGACTGTAGTTGGGAACAGTTTCCAACACATTCCATCCTTCAGAACACACCCAGGTATTTCTGTTAGCTGACACTGTAAGTTAATTTTCATAGGTCTCTTAGACCAGACATATCAGAAAACAGGCCAGCTGTTTAGCAATGTGTACAATTATCTATTACTTTTAATTGACTGGAGATGTAACTGTAAAAATTAGATAAATTATGTCAATGGCAGTTGGTATTTATGATTAACTCAGTAGCAGGCATTCAGTAGCAGCATAATGTTCTGTTTACGATATTCTTCTGGTACAGTCCCTGGATGTTTCATACATACGAAGGTTTGCAAGATATCCCCATTGGCACTTAGAGGTCACATTTAGAGCATAGCGGATCCAGGCACATCTTGTCCAGTATATCAATTTGGAGAAAATGCTCATCTTCATAAGATACATTTCACAGCCCTAGGCACCTGCAACACTTATTCTCTTCCACTGACTCCACCTTGGTGAACTTCTTAGTTGTCTTTTATCTCCTTATAATACTGTGACCACAAATGACTTTGTCAGCTGTCCAGATTGTCCTTCTGCTGTTTTGCTGAATCTGGTCCAGTTCAAAGACAAGGAATTGGGGAGCCAGTTCTTTGAAACTAATTGAAATGCATCCCTTCCTTCCTCTTTCATTTGCAGCTGTCTTAACCATGCCATTCTGCATCAGTTTTTCTAGATTCTATTCAATATGCTGGCTCAGCAGCGTGTTAGTTCAGCAATTCTGCTATATTCTACAGATATTTTAAGGCCCAGTAGTCATGCTTGCTCAGCAACCCTGTTAGCCTCTGTCCTACCCCAAGCAATGTCAGATGCAGTTTTGCAGGGTTTAGCAAGAATTGTACTATTAAGTCCTCCCATCCCATGCCCATAAGGGAAGTGATATGTTGTGTTCCTCCACTGCTCAACAACCGCTTCCCTTGAACAAGCAAGCTGTGCTAAGGTCTGCTGGCTTGTATTATTTCACTGGCTCCAGTTCTCTTCCTCTGGCACAAAATCGGGGTCCCCTTTGGTATTTTGAATTTCGTCTTGCAGCTACCCAGCCTTATCATTTGATTTTCAGGTCTGCTCACACATAGTCAAGAAAACAATTTTGGATCAATATCTTTCTGGACTACCTGAACTCATCGTTAACAAATGTATTTCAAGTGGGACTGGCAGAAAATCAGCATGGGGTTAGTCTTTGTCACTCCAAGGTACATGACGTCTGCTTCATAATCTTACTGCAAAACCATATACAAGTGCCTTTACCACTTCTAGGGTGAGCAAGAATGATTGAATTTGACATTGAGAGATCTCCTTAACTCCAAGTGAAAACATTAAGAAGGACATTACTTCCCAACAACTGCAGTGTTCCACACAATGACCAAATATGTTGTATCCCTATCCTGAAGGATTTACTTACTATTTGATCAAAGGCCAGAGTAGGGCAAAGAGCAGATGGTGGCTTCAGTGGCTGCAGAGTGACAGCACCAGGATTAGCCCCAGTGTGAACAAGCAGAGTGACAAGCCAAGAGGAGGAGGATATGGTCGACAAAAAGCACATCCACAGATGACCTGCTGTAAAAATAGCATATGGTTAAGGAGATTGCAGACTGCTGTATGCATTTAACATGCTCTATGTGCCTTGACACCAAATATAGAACAAAAGAATAAGAGAAAAAGCAGTGCTGAGAAAAATAATATTCTGTGTGTGTTTCCAAAGGAGCAAAATAAAATAAAATAAAAATAAGAAAGCTAAATAACTGAAGAGAACTTCTGACCCTGGGAATCTGTGCTCTCCTGCATGACTTAAACTCTATACAAGTGCCTGAGAAACTTTAAATATTGAAAATGTCTTCAAACATTAATAAATAAAATATCAAATTTATTCTACATTGAAGGAAATATGTGGTACCTGATACGGTCAAAATATACCTCCCACCAATATTTGAATACCAGATGCAGATTTTTTGTGCACCTTAAGCCCCTTCTGATGTATGCATGTACAGATGGAAGTCATAATTTTTTGTTTTAATTAAATATAGAATGGGTGTCCACTCTTCGCATGTTAAATGTTAATGACAAGAACGTGACATAAGTGTATATTTAATTTTTAATAAATGCAGTTCATGGATTTGAAGGTTGTGTTGACATCACAGACTACTTTCCTCCCAAGTTTTATTAGTGTTTTTTCAACCTGTTTCATATTTCTCTAAAATGAGGCCATTACCACTCCCAAGTACATTTCTCCTGGTGGTTACAATCAAATGAATAGCTGACAGAAGATTGACCTAAGCAAAGAGACGAACATTTGCCATGCAAAATATAACTGTTGCTGAACATAATTAAATTAAAAGGAAAGTCCTGGATATCCTCATGCTGTACAGGAGTTCCTATTGAAATGGGTTTTAATTTTGGAATGCTTTGCGTTTTTTTACATACCAACATCCTGATATACAGTCTTTGCTCATTTAAGTCAGTTGATAGCTCACTGCCACTTAGTTATTCAAAACCAGTGTAATGAAGCCTTCATAATGGCCTTTAGAGCCTAAGTATTCCACTAATTTATCCTTTTACTATCTATACAAGATTTTTCAGATAAATAAAGAACTTTAAACAATATCATTAAAAATATTTTATCAAAATATAAGAATATTTTTAAACTTTTTTCTGATAAAACTGTGAATTGAACAGTATTCAACTGTTTAATGAATTTCTCATAAGGGTCTAAAGTTGTTTTTAAAACAAAACAAACAAAACAAACCAAAAGAAACCAACAAAAACCACCATACCCTTTGAATAAGCTGTAGTGTTTGAAAAAGAATTCAAGGATTTTGAAGAGGGCAACAATAAGAAAATAGAACAAAACCAAAGCAGATCTGGTTGTTTGGTAGGTTTGTTTTGGCTTTATGAAGGTAGAGACTGTATAACTGTAGTTTCAAGAAGAAAATGTTAGAGGAAGGTAAGAGGTCAATGGGAAGTATGGTAGAGGAAAGAAGAAAAAGCAGGGAGAGGAAGGTCAGGGGTTACTGGAGGAGAGAATGATGTAGGTGGGGGATGAGAAGTATGAGCTTTTTTCTGAGCAACAGAGCCTAATGCAGGCTGCAAATTGAATGGCAGAAAAGTTGAAGTAGGAGAACAAGCAGTCTCAATATTAGTATAAAAAGGAAACACAGACTACAAATCTTACTGGAAACAATTACTACTATTGATAACAGTAACAAATATTCTATTCTTGGCTATCTTCTCACAAGGATGCCATTTGGTGCAACACACAGCTTTATACTGTGGATATGTACATACACTTTGGGAGTTTTAAATGTCTAATTCAGCATGCAGAGTGCTGTGAGATAGTCAGTAGCTGTTAGCAATAGGACAAATGTCGTCTGTGGGCTGACTTCATTGTCTTTCCTAGCGTTGTCCAGAGTTAATACTTGGTCCCTGGTGCATACTGACCTAGATAAAATTTGAAAGGACATCCTTGAAATGAAGGACTTTTTTTTTATTCTTTGGAGGGATTTTTTTTACACTTTTACAGTATTGTTGTTGTTGTTTTTATTGTTTTCAAATTTTACGTGCATTAAGCATTCAGCTTAAGATTTCCTCACCTCTGATCCTTGTCCCATTAAACTGCATTCCTTTCACAACAAACATTTAATTATTTTACAATTGTTTTTTTAGAAAAACAAAAGGCATACAACCAAATTAATACAAAACTACACTCTTACTCATTCTTATTCTGCTCCTTTTGCCACAGAATATCTACAGCTGAAAAGTTATTATTTCATGAAACAACACACTGCTCTGATTGCAATCTAATTAGTCACTGACACAACAAATAAAATGCATTAAGGCTGCCAAAAATTGAGCCTTTTTGAAGGCACTATGGAGAGAAGAATTAAGAACTATGTGGATTATCTTAATGGATTTACAAATTTTAAGAGGTCAGTAACTGTTATTCAGTATTCTGCTGAGTATTTTACTATCCACAAAGAAAGAAATTTCGTGCTACTAAATCCATTCTTTTAAAAAAATCATTATTTTCAGAAAAATCTTATTTTTCCAGGTTCCTTTTTGGTTTTAACGAAGCTGAAAATATTTCTCCCCTACATTCTGCTTGTACAGCTGAAGCATAGAATTTAAGTGATTCTCTCTGACTTTATGTGTCAGTGTTGGGTAATATTCTTCCTGAGACACCAACTGAAGCTCAGGAAAGTGCTGCAACAGATGTTTGAGCTACTTCTGCGCAGTTACTTCGAAAACTTCCAAAGAGCCAACAGGAAAAAAAAGAGAAGTACTGAAATATGAAATGTTTAACATTTGAAGTGTGCTTCAGATTTTGACTCAATGTCTTAGTATTTTCAAGTCCAAGCACAAAGAATATGTGGACAAGTAGGACAAGTTACAGCTAACTGGAAAATGTTTCATTATTCATAGCTTAGTTTAGTGCTCCATAACTTTCTGAGCTTAATCCATCATTTTATAAAGACAGTGGTCATAGGAGTAAATATTTTTAAAATTGTACTAGATCACATAAGCCCAGCCAGAGACATGCACAGCTCAGAACATTTTGTATTGTCACTTCGTGCTCAGGATGGATTTGTAAGAAGTAAAGCATGTGCTGAATCATTAGAATCAGACCTAACCACTGATGCATTTGGAATATCTTTGATCACTACTACTACTACATACTTTGCTTTCTAAGGAATATGCATAGTGCATTGTAGCTATTGAGATTCTTTTTATGTTAATCTTTAATTGAAATCTTTTTTTTATTATCAATATTCATTATAAAGAAATAGAATGATTCTTTATCCTCCCTATAAATGCCCTTTAATAGAGTAGTTAGCATGTATTTGTACATGATAAAACAAAAAGAAGCACAAATTCCTGGTAGAGAATTCTGGAGGGAGATCTTTATTGCATAAGTGTGAATGGATAACAAAAAAAAATCTTAATTTCCAAAGAACAAAAGTTATTTCCAAGTTTTCATACATAAAGTCACCATTTCAACACAAATCATAACATAAAAATGCAAAGTTGAACATTAATTTAAGAGAAACTACCCTTCATAAAACTACATTGCCTGTCAGCGTTTGTAAAATTGGAAGACACTATCACAAAGAATAGGCAGTTGTCCCTATATAAATACTGTAGGATGGAACTTACTAAAAATAAACAAAAAACAAGCTACCAAATCGGTTAGTCAACAGATGGACAGGGAACAAATGGTTTGGATTGTCACTCAGCACTAATTGCAGCCAGATTTGGGCCTTATGAGCAAAAAAACATTGGGACGGGGTGTTTGTCAAAATATTTGATTTATTCTGATCACCAAACTAAGATAAAAGAATGAATTAGGAGCTAATTAAGTAGAGATGGGAAAACTTTTCAAAGTGCAAGTTTCAAGTGAAATATATTGTGCAAAATTCTAACAGTAAAATACTTTCTTTTCACCAAGTATAATTTATGGTAGTGAAGTACACTGCATATAGAAGGTTTTAACTTAGAACAGTTCAATCAGTCTGAAAGCCAGGCCGGTAAGTGGGATAGTATGGGATGAACACCTGAAATTGCTGTAGACCTTATTTCAACAGGAGTTAGACTGGTTAGATTGGATCATAGATCCATTCAATATATCCTATGTTAAAATATGTCACACAGAGAACAAGTAAAATATATTTTCCAGATTTCTAAAGTGCAGACTAATAAGATTGTGCAGTTATGTCACAGACAGGGCCAGTGGAGAACACCAGGTCAAAAAACTCTGTTAAGCATTGCTTGGAATGGAGTAAGCGGAATTGTCCCCATGTCCCCTGAGCCAGTAAGTTCTCAAATCTTGTCAGCTCGGCCTGCATCTCCTATGATTAATTCGAATAGTTGAAAATACCAAGAATTATTGGAAACTTGAACCTTTTTTTTAAAAGAATTTAAAATAATTGGAAAAGGTGGAAATACTCATATATCTTTACTTCACAACTTCTATGACGTCTGTCCATCAACTTTGCTTTAATACACACCTTTATCTCTTGTGCTTTCTTTGTGTATATGTTGACAGCATCATGGTTTTTTTCCTTTAAATACTTCATTGCAGTCTTCACATTCATCAGGTAGAATAGAATGTTTCAAAAGCCTGTAACTATTTGCAACCTGATTGCTGTTCCTGTGTGTTCTGAAAGACAGAAATAAAATGAATGCTGATTTAAGGATACACTTTCCCTTTGAAGGAACAATGAAAGCTTGATCTGTTATATGTTTAATTTGGCCTTTTTATTCTGTGATTGATGCTAAAACTTTCATCCTCATCTTTATTGCTGCAAGTTCTAAGAAAGCGCAGCTTCTCCAAATTTTGTAAGACTAAAAATGGTTTGAATTTCATTGAAATATATGATATTGCATTAGAAAGATCTGTTATGTTTTGTAAGCTATCTTCTAGAAAGTCACTAGCCTGAGATTTTTTCCCCATATTTATTGTGTCTTCTTAACCAAATATTAAAAATCTGAAGGACTTCTGATCTTCATACAAAATACAGGACAAAGCTGCCTACGTGCCTTCTGTTGTGAAACAGATTCCAGTAGCCTAAATTCTACACGTAGACAGATAGAGATGAGTGACAAGGTCAGTTACTTCAGTTCACGCAGTCATAGTATTCATAACAGCATCTAGTCTCGATTTAACACAGTTTTAAGAAGTACTTTACAAAGGAGTTTAGGATTACTGGGAGATACAGCAGCAGAGAGAGGAAGTGACTTGCTTGAAGACATTCATCATTGTCACCAGTAGAGAAGAGTCTTAAGATCTTCATCTTTTTGATTAAAATCAGGCGACACTCCAGGACTTACTATTACTGCTTACTGTTATCCCTGACATGTGCCTAGATTTATTTCCCATTTTACATGTAGTGATAATTGTGAAGACTAGGACTTGTAAAATAAAACAGAGATTAACGCAGACAGGGGATAGATGAACATCACATGTTCTTTCTAGCCCATCAAACAACTACTATTCAAAATTGCACATATTGAATATTTTAAGAAGTATCCATGTCGGCTCATGAGCAACTTTTTATCTTGAACATATCCTTACAGCCCAGAAGGTCAACTGTATCCTGGGCTGCATCAAAACAAATGTGGCCAGCAGGTCAAGGAAAGTGATTCTCTCCCTTCACTCTACTCTTACAAGACCCCATTTGGAGTATTATGTCCGTTTCTGGAATCACCAACTTAAAAAGGATATGGAACTATTAGAATGAGTCCAGAGGAGGGCTACAAACATGATCAAAAGGCTGGAGTACCTCTGCCGTCAGGACAGGCTGAGAAAGTTGGGTTTGTTCATCCTGGAGAAGAGAAGGCTCCAGGGAGCTTTCATGGCAGCCTAAAGGGGACTAAAATAAAGCTGGAGAGGGACTTTTACAAGGGTATGTAATGACAGGACAAGAGGGAATGGCTATAAAGTGCAGGGGGAAGATTTAGATTAGACATTAGAAAGAAATTCTTCACAATGAGGGTGGTGAGACACTGGAGCAGGTTGCCCAGGGAAGCTGTGATGCCCCTTCCTTGGAAGTGTTCAAGGCCAGGTTGGATGGGGCCTTGAGCAGCCTGGTCTGGTAGGAGGTGTCCCACATGGGATTGGAACCAGGTGATCTTTAAGGCCTCATCCAACCCAAACCATTCTATGATTGTATGATTTGTTCAATGGTTTCAACCAATGAAAAATTTGTGAAAATTGCAAACTTTGCCCGTGATTCACAACCAAAAAAAGAAGTGAGAATAGTAAATAAATAATTCACAGTACTGGAGAATCCCACTATTACAAAATCTTTTTACATTCCTTATATGGAAAGTCCCTGATGTAAAATTGAATTATCTTTCTCCCCTTTTTGCCTCCCCTCCCACCCAATGCAGAAAAAAATCTGTAGAATCTGTGTTGGTGCCTTAAGTTTGACGAAATAAAAGGTACAGCAAAAGGAAATGAACAATCCCTGTTTGTAATAATGCTATGTATATGCAACAACATTTATTAGACTTTCCGTGAAGGAAGTTTATTCACAAAGAAAGTGGCTAACATTTGATTTATTGAGATATTTACATTTTTTATTTATAAAGACTAGGAAATAATTTTGGGGATTAACTTTACATCTCTTGGTACCATGTACTTTAGGGTTCTTCAGGTTTAATCCAAAAAGGATTGTTCAAAAGCACATTAGAAAACAGGGCACACCTCATGTTATAGTTTTTTTTCCAACACTGCCATACTTTACAGATATGTAGGCAGCAAAATATAGCAATCAGGTTTTTGAAGTGTTTCTAGATCATCAAAAAGTTATTCACTGCTTGCATATATCCAATTGGCAACAATGTTATAGCTGGATGTAAGCATTTACATTTCTTGGAATTGACAAATACTGCTTTTCAAGAAAACTTAAAGAAATGTATATAAAAATGCTCAAGACACAAGAAGTAAAAGGAAAATCCTTAATAATAGCATGCATTACTTTAAACACGTGAACGTTAAATTTAGGAACACAATACTTTAGAAGAATAATATACGGTATTAACACACAAAGCTAAAATAGTATGACTTTCTAAATATAATAGCTAGGTTGAATATAGGTTGGATTTCTCAAACATAATTTTTTTATTTCTGGAGAAAAGTTAACTATCTCAATTTTTATTTTGATAGTCAAAAAAAAAGAAAAGAAAAAGAAAAAAGGGAAGGGAAAAAATTATTCAACTACTTTTGGGTAAACTTGTAGGTAAACCCCCTAAATCTTCACTGAAAGCTGTTCGTCTAAACATTTTTTTAACAACTTTCATTGATGTAGAGGTAGACATACTATTTGCCATTTTTTCCTTAATACTGACCTGCATTTTCCATGTTCCAACTCAAAATCTTTCCTCATATTACCCACACTGGACATGGTCAGCAGAGTACTCATTTTCTGCATTTTCATCTGATGTATTTGAAGACAGTTACGAAGTTTCCTTTACCTTCTCTTGTCTCACTTAAGCCACTCCACGTCTTCCATTTATTTGTTTATTTATTTTTCATTTAGGTCAAATTTTCTACCCTTCGGATCAGCTATAAATATCTGCACAGTTTGACCCCAGGTGTGACTTTCAGTTAGTAAGTAGAAAAACACAATTGTTGCACGTATCTTCCAAATGCAACTGTTATATCATCTCCACCCAGTCTGAAGTCCAGGATATTTTGCTTTTTTGCAGTGGTTTGACATAGTCGACTCATGCTTGGCTGTGATCTCTGCCTGATTTTTAACCCCGTTTTCCCAGTTTTCTAAGTTGATAAATCAGATTTCCTAAGCATCGATGTTTGGGCTTGAGCTATGTTTTTCTATCTTTACCAGAAAAATCTTACCACATTTTTAACTGTATTTTTCTCGTGCTTAGAAGGATATTGAAAAGATGTCAAATGTCATAAGGCAGTTGACATTAATTCTGAATAACTTTGAGTATACAATACAATCTCAGAGTTTTTCTGTTCAGTGTTCTGTTTGTTTTGCATTTCTGTTGACATTTTTTACATTGTGTCCCGTAGGACAAAAATAGTTTGTTTATTATACCTGAATGTGCACAATATGTTGCCTAGCACAGAAAGTCACAATAACTTAGGGGGGAAGTGTCTCGTATAGGTACTATCAAAATACAGACAGTAACAGGAACAAATTAATATATTTAAACTATCTAGTTAGTTAAACAGAAAAGTATTGTCTTTATGACACTATTTTAAAAGTGCTAAATTTTATAATATGGGTTTAAATAGAGAACCATATATTAATTAATGAGGACTATAGGCCTACTATCAAAAATGGGTTAAAAAAAGAAGTCTTTGTGTTGTCTTAAAACATCTCTGAGTTGAGGACATACATTTTCTTTGAAACATATTTAGCAGAGTTTTTACCATTTCAAAGCTAACTCTGTAGCTTTAGCCATTCCTTTTGCTCTTATAGCTTTCCACCAGCTAGACAGGAGTGCAACTGCATTTGGTAGCCAATTGCCAGTAGTATCCTTAATGAGACAGGTGTCAAGGCTCCTGAATCCTAAGATCATCTTTGAAATCAGGTCTTCAACAGCAGATACCCTGCACCGCTGCTTTTTCCCCAGCTGAAAAAAATTCCAATTTACTTCCCTCTTTAGATCTGCACAGGGAATTACTGTATTGAATTGTTATGATCACGGAAGATATTGCTTGCAGCAGTCTCTCAAAGGTTTGAAAATGACTCAGATAGTTTGAACAGCTATATGCATGTCAGCAGTGAAGGATAAGGGGAGGAAACAAAAAGAAAAGGTGAAGAAATTAATTATTTGGAACGTTGGAAGGAAGTAATTTTGCAAACACAAAAAGAAAAATGGAAAATAAACACAGAGTTTATTTCTGAAGTGGAGATAAAATGTTTTTGAAATGTAATTATAGGTAGTACAAGCACATCTTTAGAAATCACTCTGTTCAAAATTATGTTCCTTCCTACAGGCTAAGTCATTTGGTATTCTTTTTATAATAAAGATGGCAAAGTATTGCTAGGAGTTTGAATGGGGTTAAAAGTCTTGGAATTATAACTGAATTGGGGCAGTTTTCATATCAGTCTTCATGAATTCAATTGTTGTCTCTAACAACTGTCTAAGAAATTAAATTTCCTCATAAAAATGTAATTCAGAAATATGAAAATAAAAGCTAGTTTAGAAAAGTTAGCAATAATTCTTAGTATTCAAAAAAATTCCCCATGAATCGTTACATGAACTTTATACAATGGACAACTCTGTTTCCCCAAATTACACATACACATAATTTTTGCATTATTTTTACGTTGTAAATTTTACCGAATGATTTCTCATTTTGCCACTTGTAAAGATGTACATATTTTGCATCAAGATGAGTTTATACTCTTAAAAGTCTTCCTTTCTTTACAGAAAACTTGTCAGAATCCTCCTCACTACATTTTTCAAATGAAGTCACAGCAAATACTATGAGTGACTGCTAGTTCAGGGAAGAAATATTTGATGATCTCAAAGGTCTTTTCCAAACAGAAGATTCTACAATTGTATGATACTGTAACACTACAGTGCAGCTAAAACCTTTTGTTTACTAGTTTACCCTTTTCTCCTACATCACTGCCTTATCGGAGTTAAAAGAAAAAACACAAATCATGATAAGCTATCACTCAGTGCCCATACTGTCAGTGTTTCTGTATATGATACTTCTATACAACATCAGGTAGAAAATTCTCCATTGCAGACAATTATTTACAGGGTTTCTGTGGCACAAATTCTGTTCTCCTGTAACAACACTGTTATAAAGCCTGAGATACCCAGAAGTCACTATTGCAGAAGTCTCTAGACTGTAAAGCGAAATGTGTACTCACCAGTGCTATATAATGAAAGACATGACCCTCTGGGAAAACGCATGTTTCTCTTAACCTTCTTAAATAGGCAGTTCGGGTGTTAAAGCTCATGTGATCTGTCAGAGGACGTCAGGACAGGTGTCAAGCCTTGCCCAGCATCACAATATACTCATTGCAGGTGTTGCAGAGACCTATACTTGTCAGACAGGACTTCTAAGACTGTGGCTCTAAGTGTCACACTGTTTCTCTCAACAGTAGGTATAGTTCCCATCTGCACTGGGTCATGTAACCTGTCCTTGAAATAAAGGTCTTCCAAGAGAAAGCTTCTGCATGTCATTTTACTTAGACGTACTACTTTCAGAGATAACTCAGGAAGAGTTGTGTGGTTCTCACAGACCCACCTTGAGTAGCAATCCAAGTAGAAGAACAGAAAGAGTTACGAGAAGTAAAACATAATCCATAATACTAGACTATATCAACAAAAAATTCTTTCATAGATGTTTCAGTGTCTCTTTTGGAAATCACCATTAGAATGCACCATGTCTTGTCAGCTGACTTCCTCAGTTCAGGAGGGAGCTGCTTAGCAGTGCTTGTGAGGATGATCCAGGTAATTACAGACCTGTCAGCCTGACCTCGGTCCCAGGTAAAATCATGGAGAAGATAATCCTGGGTGAAATCATGCACCACCTGCAGAACGGTCAAGAAATCAGGCCCAGCCAGCATGGATTTAGGAGGGGTAGGTCCTGCCTGACCAACCTGATCTCCTTTTACGACCATGTGACTCGCCTGGTGGATGAGAGGAAGGCTGTGGATGTGGTATACTTGGACTTCAGTAAGGCCTTTGACACGGTCCCCCACAGTAGACTCCTAGGGAAGCTGGCAGCTCGTGGACTAGATGGGAGCACTTTGTGCTGGGTTAGGAATTGGCTGGATGGCCGAGCCCAAAGAGTGATGGTGAATGGTGTTTCATCCAGTTGGCGGCCGGTCACCAGTGGTGTCCCCCAGGGATCGGTATTGGGTCCCGTCCTGTTTAATATCTTTATTGACGATTTGGATGAGGGGATTGAGTCCATCATCAGCAAATTTGCAGATGATACCAAGCTGGGAGGAAGAGTTGATCTGCTAGAGGGTAGGATGGCCCTACAGAGGGACCTGGACAGATTGGAGAGCTGGGCCGATTCTAATGGGATGATGTTTAATAAGTCCAAATGTCGGGTACTTCATTTTGGACACAACAATCCCATGCAGAGCTACAGACTGGGGACAGAGTGGCTAGAGAGTAGTCAGGTAGAAAAGGACCTGGGAGTGCTGGTGGACAGGAAGCTCAACATGAGCCAGCAGTGTGCCCAGGTGGCCAAGAAGGCCAATGGAATCCTGGCCTGCATCAGGAATAGTGTAGTAAGCAGGACCAGAGAAGTTATTGTCCCCCTGTACTCGGCACTGGTCAGGCCTCACCTTGAATATTGTGTCCAGTTCTGGGCCCCTCAGTATGGGAAAGATGTTAGGATACTGGAATGTGTTCAGAGGAGGGCAACGAAGATGGTGAGGGGGCTGGAGCACAAGCCCTATGAGGAGCGACTGAGGGAATTGGGGCTGTTTAGCCTGGAGAAGAGGAGGATCAGGGGAGACCTCATTGCTCTCTACAACTACCTAAAAGGAGGTTGTAGTCGGGCAGGGGTTGGTCTCTTCTCTCAGGTGACCAGTGGCAGAACCAGAGGGCATGGACTTAAGCTTCGTCAGGGAAAGTTTAGACTTGATGTGAGGAAAAAATTCTTCACTGAAAGGGTGATTGGCCATTGGAATGGGCTGCCCAGGGAGGTGGTGGAGTCACCTACCCTGGAGGTGTTTAAAGGGAGACTGGATGAGGCACTGAGTGCCATGGTCTAGATGATGGTTGGTGTTAGTGTTGGGTTATAGGTTGGACTTGATGATCTCAGAGGTCCTTTCCAACCTTGTGATACTGTGATACTGTGATACTGTGATCAACTTGTGCCCATGGGGCTATCTTTGTCTAGGACAGTTCCTCCTATTTGTTTTTGATATAATCTGAGCCCTGGAACTGAGAAAGTGCCCCTGGCACAATTAGTCTGAGTAGTGTCTCATCTCTAAGCTGGCACACATAGCTCACAAATTCCTCCCTCTCTTTCTCTCTTTCTTTCATTATCCCCAATTATGCCTGTACTGCTTTTTCAATACATGTATAGATTGTGAGCTTTTCTTCTTGTCTTCAAATATGGAATTTATTTTTAACACTAATTCATGTACTTTAATATTTTATACTTCTGCCACATTATTATTTTTCTCTCAACATGAATGTGTTTAAAGTCTTCCCACTGCACCACAGGTTTCACCCTCATTACTGATGCATTCAGCAAGGTTGACAGCATTTAGCAAGTTTTGACTTCTGATAGAAGCTACAAAAGATACCTAGCGCTAGTGTATATCACTGCGGGCAACTTAAAGGTTTGCTCCATCTCCTTCCCACTGCAACTACCTCCTGTTCAATGGATGTGGTTATCACAATATGGTTTTACTTGATTTCCTTAAAAGGTCATTTGTTGCTGCAGAGCCTTGCTGGAAGCACTACACACTGCACCTTTTTAAAAGCCATACAGGAAACGTTGCTATCAGTCATGTTTCCACCGGTGCCTTGAAGTTTGAAATTTAAAGGAAATCAGATTTTGTAAAATAATAGATAGATGCAGGATTTCAAACTCTTGAGAAATATAATATTTTGTATTTCATTTGTCCATGTACTTACCCAACTTGAAAAAATAAAATGGAAACTTATTCATATAAGAAAAAAATATTTGTGTTTCATTTTTATATTCAATATAAGATATTAATTTTGTATAGATTATACATTTTATCTGAAACTTACCAAATGTAATTCAGCAATATTTTAACATGATTATACAATCTGATGTCACATTGATTTAAAAATACAAGCTTTTTCATTATATCATGATACATTATTTACACCAGGTAATTGAAAACGTATTTCAGTTTTTCAAAGGGGAGAAATAAAGGCTATATGTGTATCTAAAGTGTTTATACAACTTTCCTTTTTCAGCACACGCTGTTGTAAAGGAAATTGATTTCCTTTACATACAATTTCTACATAGTCAAATATTTCTTGTTGAAAGCACAACTATGAAAATTAATTTTCTACAATGTGCTAACTTGGCTATATGCCTAAAGGAATTTTCCTTGTCTTAACAAGTATTTAGTAATACTTGTATATAGTAATACTTAATATTTGCTAATACTTAGTATTTAGCTATTTATTTCTATTTGTAATATTTAGTATTATTTGTATTTTGTACCCCATTTTTCTTAGAAGTCTTGTAAGATCTTCAAGTTACTATTCCAATTATTTATGGATTCATGATTTGTAAAGACAGAAGGGACCACTAGGATTCAAGACCGACACCTTGTGTAACAACTGTATTTACATTAAGTCAATTCTTTCTGAAAATGAAACCAATAATTAAAACTCGTTTAATTTGAAGGCATTTCCACCTGAAGGTACAAGTAGAAGCTTTTGATTCTGTAGTTACAGTATTAAATATGTGGACGAACATACAGAGAGAGGAAGGAGGGAAGACACAGGAGGAAGGAATATTTTGGATGTTGACAGCAAATTTCACAATATCCAGAATGCATTTTACCAGATCTCTGGTCATCTGTAGTCAGTATGATTCTTATTTCTTCTCTAAAATGCAAAACAATATACAAGCAAGTCCTGGTCTCAGAAAAGCCCTGAAATTAAGATTCCTGAAACAGGCAGATCATGCAATTTCCCTTCATGATAACCTCTGTATGAGTACTGTACCCAAGTGAAATAATATTGCCTTCCAAGAGTTGATGGAAAAGAGGTGTTGTGCCACAGTACTGTTCTACCACTTGTACCATTTCTTCTCTGCACGTCAATAATGTTGTTGGCAATTTTCTCACTTTTACAACTACGAAAAGCTTTTTAGTTTGCAGTGTCAGGTGGTGTTAAACCCTGGGAATATATATCAAAAAAGAAACAGAGAATTCATTTGCAGATGTATGGAAAATCATCAGTGTCATAGCATGGCAACATCTCAAATTTGACCTGTTCTCAGATGCTACGTCAGCCATTTAATTTTTATACAGCATGAGCAAGTTAAGACAAGAAAAGCTCAAAATATGGACCACTTTCTTGAAGGAACTATATTCTTCCCTATACATTGTTTTGTTTGATTTCACATTTATTTCATTGTCACATTAAAGATTCAGCTTAATGAATGTGAGAACATTCTTGTGCTTCTTCCTTTCATGTAACATTGTTTATTCATTACTATTTAGTAT
The DNA here is from genome assembly GCA_033556795.1 of Tapera naevia. Lineage (NCBI taxonomy): Eukaryota > Metazoa > Chordata > Aves > Cuculiformes > Neomorphidae > Tapera > Tapera naevia. The sequence continues at coordinate 1,436,563 of JAUMJJ010000014.1, read as the reverse complement.
ATATTAAAGTGCTCTGTTATTCAAAGCACAAAGTAAGGCTAATAAATGCTTCAAAATGGAAGTTTGGATATTTTTTACAAATAGCTATTTATAGAAGTTGTTTCATTTCTAGCCCCTTGTTAATTCAGTAATTCAATCTCCAAGTTACTTACCCTTTGTTCAATTAAATAAGTGAAAATATTCCCCACTTAACCTGATTTTGTTTTTAAATTCCTAAATATTAACGGTATTTTCATCAATTATCTTCTCTAAAATCACTAATTAGCTATTGTCCACATATGGAAAAAAATGAAATAGATGGTCACAGTTGCCTAGAAAAGGTAGATTTCCGGAATTCATTACTACATAGTTATTTAAAATAATAAAAAAAAATAATTATAATTTAAAATATTTTTGCGAAGGGCTATTTACGTAGATATATACATAGGTGTTAAAGTTTACTATGAACAGACTCTGAGTTTGCCTGAACTGACAAAATTTTTACAAATGAAAAGTCAGAAATGTATTATGTAGATTGGGTGAATCCTACAAGATAAACTCTAACAGAAGATTCAAATTCAGGCAAAATAGTGTCCTTGCTTTAAGCATAGAATTAACTATTTGAGATTATATGGTCAAATAAGCCCTCAATATAAGGACTGCTTCTGAGGTGAAAGAAAAGTTGGGCAGCTTCTTCTCAGGTTCATAGCAATAGTTTTGTTTATGGGCATTGCAAGTAGCAGAGAGCTGGTCTTTAAGAAGAAAAATAAGCAGTTAACTTACAGATACCGAAAGTATTGAGCTTATATTTAAACCTACAAACGTTTATTTACCTGGCTGATTTTACACAGGTCACACTGAAGCACCCAGCTCTTCATTACCTTTGACCAGCAACCACTTGCTACTGCTACCCTGAAGACTACTTATTGCAGTGACAGTCCTTTGACCTTGACAGCTCTGGAGCTTTATATCACCACAAAGTTTCTTATCAGTATTTAGAGGAGAAGACTCTCCTTTTTCATGCTAATCTTTACAAAAAAAATCGGTCCAAGTACTTAAGACTTGACAGGGTGTAGCAGATGCTAAGGATATCATGTGCTACCCACTGCCTGAGACTTCTGCAGAGGCCTAGAAAGCATAGATGTTTAGTCTAATACAGCCTCACAGGATTAACCAAGTGAAACTGGACATGGTTTGAGAGCAACTGTTTTTAAACTGACTACTATCACTTGCAACTCATTTTCCAGACTCTGATTCACCACATTAATCTTGCAAAAGCCTAAGCAATCTGTTGGAATGTACTGAAAAAAACAGAGTTCTTCAGAGTTTTTCTTCCCCTTTCACATGCAACAATTAACTCACAATAAGGTCCTTGACTCTCCATTTTAAAATACAAAGATGATACCTGGAATCATTTATTTCTCTATGTTTCTAGTGCTTACACACAAGCCCTTTTAACACTGGAACAGCTTGTGTCATTTCAGCCAATTGAGGATTTTGCTATGATTAATCTGTAAACCCTTGAAAGTAAGGATTTGTCATGGAAATGCTGACACAGCCTTAACTGAACAGGGTGAATGGCATGGCATGGCTACCTACTGGCAGCAATCTCTGTATACATTGCCATGACAAAAGGGAGGAATATTCTTCCAAAGCACTTAAAGGCCAGCATGAATTGTGAGGGTCTTGCGTATTTTTTGTTTGTGTGCAGCAAGCAGAATGTGCTGTACTATTCATTCCAGGTTAAGCTTTCAGTGCTCTCTAATAAGTGGTCCTTGTACAAAAACGTGATCTACGCTTTTCCAGATATTTTTATTTCAGGCAGCTACACAGCAGCAACTTCTGTAATCCCTTCTCCTGCAGTTAGAACTACTAGAAAGGCTTAATAATATCCCAGAGGCAAAGATGAAACGGTGTCTCCATAGCTACTGTTTGTTGTAGAGAGCTTTTGAAGTTAAGCTTAAGATGTCTTTATTTCCCTACCAGAAAGATATTTTTTTTTCCCTTCTTTCTCCAGTGTTGTAATGATGATGGCTTTCTGATTCAATAATATTCCAGGAAGCTGTTAGTGTTCCCATAAAGCATTAGAGAATGAGAACACCTTTTCATCAGGGGCTCCTGGAATCCATAAGTAACTGCCACCCCATCAGCAATCTCAGTCTAAAACTACACACTTTCTTCCTTATCAGGTTTATAGTAGCCTTCGCCTTCAGTGGCAGCTTACGTTTGCCTGGCTCTCTAAATCTACATTGAGTTCATCATACAGCTCCCATTTATATTTTGTTTTTCTTTGGTGTAAGAAAGTAAGAGGTGATAAAGCTGCTAATTCTATGATTTTATCAAATGATGGTCTACCTTGATAAATGACAGGGGATAGTATTACATACTTATTGATCATAATTATCATGATTATAGTTAACACTTAGGAGCCTGAGGCATTCCTCATGCTCTCTTGTGTCACGTGCTGTATACTAATGGAAGAGAAAGTCCTGAAATAAAAATTTACAATTTAACTGTATGACAAAAGAGAGCAGATTCAAACAGAGTGGGCTTGCAAAAAAAAAATGGAACAATACTAGTCATCATAAGTCTTGTTGGTGGATTACCTCTGCCAAGTCTCTTGTTGGTATCTGATCAAGTAGAAGTTCTTGGAAAGGTAAAATATGGTAGTGATGCAATTTAGCAGGTGTTGCCTGAAGATCTTTTGCCAGATGGGATTAAAAAGCAGGAAGCAAATGTATTGTGTTTGCTTTGAAAATGCAACAGCTGAGGCTGTGCACAGCATTTTGGATTCAAGCTAAATTTTAATTTCTTAATGGCAAATGCCGGATGAAAGGTATAGAAAAGACATTCTTAAAAGTAAAGTTAACCAGATTGTCATAGAGTAGGACAATAGGAAGAGGAATTGTGGAGGAATATTAAAAAAAGGAGCAGGGAAACAGATTTGCAGCATCATTCTGAAGATATGTGAATGAGGAAATTCAATTGTGAGAAAAAAACGGCATAAAAATTATCCAAACTGAATCCAGTGAGCTTCATCTGTACTAGCTACTTGGTAAAGTGTGAAAAAAGTGCCTTTGTATATACAAAAATATGTAGAAAATAATCTTTAAGAACAAGATAACATGAACGTAAGTATCTCAAGATATCCACTTTTCAGCTGCCTTTTAGCTTCAAAGAAAAATTACAATATTGTTGACAGTAAGGCAGGAAGGAAGATTTTAGCAAATTCCATTTTAATGAGGCTGAACTATGTCACTGAGAGAGCAATCATGCCAAAAGAAGACAGCGGCAAACTTAGAAAAAGGTAATGTCACCAGAGGATCCGGAAAGAATGATGTCTAATGGAAGTGGAGTAAAAAACTTGATGTTGCAGAATGTTTTGTCATTTTCTCTGATATTTAAGCACCACTCCCACTCACACCAGACTACATTTCCAGTAATTTTAGGGAGTGAGATTCAGCCACAGAAAATGTATGAAATATATAAGAATTCATAGAGAATGATATTTGCAGGAGCTCACCTGAATTCTTTAGAAAAACTATGACTTATTTGCAAGTAGAAAAATAAGGGAAAGTATACCTAGGTAATTTCAGGTTTGCCAGATGTAAGAGCTCAGTAGCATAGCTTAACTCTAATGCAAAAATCTAGACTAAAAGTCCATACAAGCAAAGTTTATATATATTTACACAAGTCCTCAATCACTATGTAAAGCAAATGAATATGCAGTAGGTCAAATGAATACTTTGAACACATAGGATTTTATACATTATATCTGAGCAGATCTGTTATTATATGAGCTGAGTCATAAGCCAAAGCCAGACAGTATAGTCAAATCCAAGAAATAAAATCTCATTACACATTAATTTTATGATCATGATACAATCAATCAAGTAACCAGCTTTGGTAGCTTATCTCGGTGAGAACTGTCAGTAAAATAAATAAATAAAGTTAAATAAAGTTAATTTATACCACTTTGATTTCTATTTGGTACGTACACAGAAACAAATGCTTTACCTGAGAATTTAAACAGGATTTTAAGACATCCTGTTTTCTGACATTCCTTCTTCCAGTCTTACAGCAGTGGGGAAAGCTCTTTCATTAGAGATGTTTTCTTTCAGTTATTCTCTTCATTTCCGTATAAAGACAATGAAGACAAAAACAGAAAAGGAGAAGGATTATTCTGTAGCCACTAGTTTCACTGCAAATGAGACCAGACTCCTTGGTTAGGTAGTAGTGCAGAAGACCTGCCTGGCCTTCAAATCTGAAACCTCAACAGGAGGATAACCAAACTGCAGAAAACTGGAAATTCCTAAACCTTAAGACATCAAGGTGAGCTAAGTTTCAAGTGTTAGAGAGTCCATGCTAACACATGGGCATGGAATTTTGATGCAATTAATTGTGAATTCTCATTACACCCCTGAGGATCGCTAGGCTTACTTCGTGAATTTCTAGTGTATCTGTTAGAAACAAGTCAAAACCAGTAAGCAGAACATTCTCTAAATACATGGAGTTATTAGTGCTGGTAGAAGACAGACACCTGGACTTTTCTGTCCTTATCTACTCCAAAAACAACGCTCTCAGTCCCCAGATCTGGGAATAGAATAGAAGAGGGAGTTTATTCTAGACTGACATATCCAAATGAAACTTGTAAACATTTCACTTCATGATGGTCTTTCATGATGGTGAAGAGTGAGAGTGGCACTGAAAAGTCATTACGTTGCTGGCAGATTTAGAGATTATTATAAGAGACAATACAAAACTCTTAAAGTACCGTAGTATTTACATCTGTGTGAATATGTCTTTCACTTAAACTTCATTCCCAGTGTTCCCATTTAAAAATTCTCACTGATTGAGATACTACCTATAAATTTTAGTGGTGTTAACTTAAATTATTTCTTATCCATGGAGGATTTAAGCATGCTAGTGTAGCTGGCGTTAATTATTAAATGATCTGTAGATCAGGGTAGTCTTTTAGGTTGAAGTTATCTTCTATTTTTTTTTTTTTGTAATTTTGCCCAAAATCTTCCTCTCTTCCTGTAGACTTTAAAAGCAAGTGCTTCTTACCTGAAAATTACCCCAAGACAAAGCAGGGACCTAAACAAATGACACAAACTTTATAATCAATAACATGCATCACTAACAAATCTTTTGCTTGACAGCATCTGTCAGATTTTTAATACGTTCTTTTCAACCAGGGATTCATGGGAATTCAGTACAAAATGACTAGGAATAAGTATAAAATTTATCTGAATCTTTGAGATATCATGAAAACATCACGATCAAATGTACATATAGAAAAAAATGCTTAATTTTCATTTTTCAAATAAGTATCAGTTTTGCATGCTTTTAACAAATCATACCTCATGCTTTGCAAAGACTTAATTCACCTAAATGTGAAGATGTATGTACCTTTGTATTCCTGGTAAGGACTTTATATTTTGTAGGCTTTTCTGATGAACTACTGAGTGACCTTCCTGCAGGTAGGGCTCCCAGAATGGATACACAGTGCAATGTACTATTACTCCCAGTACATATGGTACTATCTGCAGCATCAATAAACTCTTGACCAGATGTTCAATACCCAAACATAATGATCACTGGGGAGCCATGACAACTGCCTACAAATATATAAAGGAATGTTATAATAGGATGGGGACCAATTATTCTCATTAGCCAATGAGGGCAGAATAAGAAGGAATGAGCATTTTTTAACGAGGAAATTTTAGCTGATAAAATAAGACTAATAAATTATAAAAAAACCTGCCAAAGGAATTGATAAAATTGTCATCATTTAAGATATTTACCGTTGCCTTCTTCTATGCTTAAGTCAGACAAGAAAAGACATGGTATACTACTTTTTAGCTGGTTTTATACATCTGAAAGGGACTTCTTGCCTTATTAATGAAATCTAGTTTTTGGTTGACAAAAACCATCTACTTCTTTCAATTCCCAATGATCAGATACTATCCAAGAAAAGTCATTTACATAGTACTGTAAACCAAAATTAAAAGTCTTGCCAAGATGCCATTTGTGTATATGTGGATATTTACAGCACTATGCTGTGGACTTTTTACCTCTATATTTAAAGTTAAAATTTATATGGAAGCCTGCAATGCTTTTCCAAAGTTTTTTTGTGTCTTTTCCTTTCAATATTTTTTCCAACCAGCAAGACTACTAAGAAAGAAATAATTCCTTAAGTAGATGAATAATCTTACAGCACGAGTGTGCAATGGTACAGAAAGTGTATATTATATACTTTATTTTAAACTAATATTATAGGCAGCATATTTCAAAAATTGAAATAGCTTCTTTTCAGTACTCTGACTCTCAGAAGACTTAACATTAGAATCTTCATCAAAATTGGTAAACACCTCCAATGTTTCAGGTTCGAAAGAACATCAGACCTTGATTAACTACAGAAACTGGCTGTATGAGTATCTTGAAAGTATCTGAAAGACAGAAAAGAATATCCTTCTTTTCTTCACATAGGAAAAGTTTATTCAGTAGTTAGGAATAGCTTTGAACAGTTATAGGAAATGAATTAGTTTTCTAGTCAATAGTGAAAAAAGTAAAAAGTATTTGAGATCACTTTTATGAGTTGAATACATGACAGAAGATATGGTGAATTTCATCTTCCAGGAGGCCTGAGTACAGCTAGACAGAAATCTTGTATTATGTACTAGTCTCATTGCCACTATTTATGAGTTAAATATGCAGATTTCATGTTGTGATAAGATCTGTTCTTCTATTCTCAAGGTAGACATCTATAATTTTTGCTTGTGTAGATTAAGTTCAAATAGTACCTACACTTCTGTTATTTCTAGCCATCATTGCACATGGTTATCAGACAAGTTTTTATGTCGCTGGTGAGACAAGATAGAATAGTTCCCTGATCAGCAACTTCGCTAAATAACATCCAACTGAGACAACTCTGAAGCATATGGATCTGGTAGGATTTGAAGTGCATTTGCCAAATTACTTTCCTCTATGCCTTAATATTTTATCAGGACTAAGACTAATTGTACAGGACAACTAAAATAAAATATGATTTTCTATTATGCTGTGAAATTCCTTTAATATAAAGATCTTAATGATTTAAAAGAATGAAATTAGTTTGGACTTTTTTTAAAGTTTTTTTTGGCAATTTTATCGCTGGTAAATCAAGATTCACGAAGATTATATGTTTCATCTACCTATCATGCCGTAGATATCCAGAATTTCCAACTTAAAAAATTTCTCTGACCAAATAGTAACATTTTTCTGTAAAGTGTCATGCTCAACAAATGTAATAAGATGGATGTGCTAAATATGAAACGCTCACCATAAAATCCCATATATTCCCAATGTTTCAGTAAAACTTACTTAGAATGACATGGTATAAATGGATGTGTTCCAATACCTTCCTATATTAATTTTTTGTCTGGAGTCTGTAATTGCAGTACATGTGCTTTTTCATAAACTTATGGTCTGAAAGCAATTATATATTTCTTTGATGTAGAAAATCATTGAAAATTTAGGTTATTTTGCAAATTAAACTTACCCAAGAATGTATTGAAGCACTGTAACTGAAGTTAGCTAGCGCACAAAAAAGGTGTGAATGCTTGCAGTTACACTGCCTCCAAAACAAGTTATCTAAATGCAAATTGGCCTTTGGTAATGGTTCCTGGAAGGTTCTTACTCCCAAACTATGACTGGGAATTGCTGGGGAAATTCTAGTCAATGTGTGCCAAAATTGTGCTTGAGTGGATTCAAACATTTACCAGTGTAGAAGATCCCATTAAAATGCTTGAGACCCTACCCAGGTACTATTTTTTTACTAACGGAATGATACTACTGTCTATGTACCTAAAATTACTTACTCTTGAATATAATTATGCTAAGAAATATATAAGTGTGCCTCAACATATGCAAGGAAGCAGCAAGTGCGCTATCAAAAATATTTGTAGCTCAAGTAATCCAGTAGATTTTATCCCAGCAGACAACTTCAGTCATATCTTCAGGGAACACCTTTGTGCGTTGAATTTATACAGAGGAATGCCAGGTGGAAAACTCTATTTGTAGCACATTAGGCAGAGTTTTAGCTGAGGAAGTTTGTTCAGCAGTAAACCATAAAAAAATATTCAGGTATTTTCTACAACATGGTGTTTTTCCTATGTGGGGAAAATATAGGAATAAAAATGAGTCTAAGCTTTTCTTGACATTTCCTAGGAATTCTAAACATAATAAAAATTATACATAAGTTTTGAGATTAAATATTGAGTCATTTACTTATAGTTACTGTCTGTAGAGCAGAGATGATTGAACTGCTACACTTAGCACACAGGCATATAGAAACAGACCTTAATATCCTTATGGAGATTCAGTATGCAAAAAATAAAAGTGATTTGAACATCTGCTACTTGAATTCCTTACTAATCTGCCAAAGAGAATGCTTGGAATTGTTTTTAGCAAGAAGAAAAATACACAGTGAGTTGGAAGACATTGATAACACTTGAGCAGAACAGCTCTTCAGCACTCTGATGAGATGAGTTACTATACAGATGGCTTCCATCATGCAAGTCTTTTCTGTTTATAGGGCTGCAGGTGGTAGAGTGGGAAACAGGGTAAGTGGAGGAAAGGTTAGGACTCCAGATCAATTGTAGTAGTTCACCAAGTAAAATCTCTCCCTGCTGAATGTACTAGCTGTTTATCAGCACTGCCATCTAGAGCTGTGTGAAAAAAATTCACTGCAGACAGCAGAAATGCTGAAATTAGAGCTTTCATTGTTTAAGAAAATTGTACATAGAGGGAAATGTAGACTTCTTACACTTTATCTTAAGGCAGGTCATCCAGTAACTGTGTTAAGGAAGCAAGAAAAGCTAGAATAAAAGGCTATTGAAAATAATCTCTGATATACTCAGATGACCTTGACAGATTTTCATGCATGGGAAAAAGACTTCATAAGAATAAGTGCAACACACAGGTTTGCTTCCCCTTTGTAGCACAAGCAAAATTTGTATTCTCCTGCTATAGGAGTATTTTGCTACACCTGTGGGCTAGTTATTTTATCTGTTACACATCCAATTTCAAATACTTTGAAGTACGCAGTAATCACACAGTTCTTTACTGAAGAACTTTAACTCCCCTGGGGTTATTTTAATCATTGAAGAAGTTAGGAGCACTACGGAGGTGTCATGAGGGCTAGTGACAGCCAGAAATCCACTGAAATAATTTTATAAATGTTGGAGTTTCAGGGAGCACAGGAACAGAGCCAAGCATAAGTTCTGGGGAAGTTCTGTAGATCTCTTTGTGCAGTAGAAAGGACGGGTATCTTACTTTCTAGGCTACCGTGTTGTTATCTTTACACAAAAACGCAAAACATTTACGTTCTCTGTATCTTTTTTTCCACACAAGCCAGGAAAACTACAAACTTTACCAATCCTTTACACAAGGATTGTAGGTTATTTTCCATAGGGATGAACACAACCTACTTTTCAGGCTTGGACAGGCTTTCAAGACAAAGGAGAGCAGAAACACAAGTTCTTTTCTACCTACTCCTTGAAATATTACTGAACGTAATCATTACCCATAAGGCCTTCAAATAGAATATATTCAAAATCCACAAAAGCATTAAAGTGAATATTTTTAGAAGTACCTTGGTGCTTACTTCTGAGTTCTATGGAAAAAGTAAGTATCTAAGTGTCATTAAAAACCTGGATTTAAATTACAACTACACTGCAAAGTAAAAGTACTTGTAAGACTCTTTTTAGACGTTTAGGATGGATTTACTCCTACAGGCCTTTACATCCAAGATTTCTCATACGCCACATCACATTCACCTAGCCCCTTACTGGAGCAAACAGCCAGTGCCACTCAGCACATAGAGTGAAGCAGGCTTACAGGCATCATGCCAGCTCTCCAGGTGGCATCAGGAAGTGCATAAAGCATTGGAAACCTTGCTGAATCCAGTATATGTTCTCTCTAATGGCTGGAGACACCCTTAAAAATTAGCCCTCAGACATGAGTGTGTTGTCTCCCTTTACTTCTGGGTACAGCCTCCTCACACTGGGAGTCATGAAGCCCTTCAGGCATGGTATGACCAGCAGAGGTCAGCCAGCATTCCTCTGGCAAGGGCATGTTCATGCTCTCCGTAATGATCTGAGCAAGGCAAATTGTGAGAGTGCATCCCGAAAGCATGGTTGTTCTCTTATCTGGTGGTAATCATATCAGCTTTCCAGATGGTGAAGTCATAGGAAAAGCAAGGTCATAGCTGTGATTAAAAAATAATGCAAAAGAGAATAAATATTATAGGAACAAAATAAGGAATGGCAAGTGTATCTCTTTAAAGCTACTTAAAAGAGGAGCTTGTGAATAATTTGCATATTCATATGAGCACAGGTACATGGTTAGGATATATAGACTAAGACATACAATTGACTTGCCACGTGTTAGACAGATGCTTTAACTGATTTCATGTGAATAGTTGACACATTGTAAATAGGAAATAAAACATGTAACTAAAAATAAAAAAAATTGTTTATTTTGGGAAGTTTTACTTTAAATTTGTCACGGGATAAGTGGGCACAATGGGTCTGTTACACTGGTTTATCTTATACATGGTTTCTCAACAAGCCTTCTCCACTTCATGTCGTGTCTGGGGCTTGTCAGTATTTAGATATTTTTTGATTCTTGTAATCAAAGCGCCTCTCATCAGTGGAAATCTTCCCACTGAGCTTACTTACTAGCTAGATAGTGTTCAGTTTCAAAAGGAAAAATAAGATATGCCTATGTATGCCTAAAACACTGGGTCTTTACAACATCGAAAATATCCTTTCTGCCTCCTTGCATATTTGTATCCTTCAGATGATGTGAAGCTTACTGCTTTGGGAAAACTATATTGAGAGCTCAGCCATTAGTATATCTGTTATTGGAACAATTTTTATGAAGTTTTGAGGGTGGATGGGTGTGTGAATTATTTTGAAGCAAATAAATAATGCATGTGGCATTGCACTCTATTCTAATGCACATGCTAATAACAGTATAGCTTTTAAGAAATTAAATTCAAAAAGATATTTTAACATTTTTGTACACAGAGGTTTCACAGATTAGGGAAGATGAAGTCCAAAGTTAGCCTCTAAAATGATATGCTTAAAAGCAAGGTTCAGTATGTGATTTCAGCCTAGTCAACCCAGTGGTTTAACATAACAATGTTATAATCAGGGAGCCACATCTGAAGCTTAGATTTTTCACTCCTTTGGCTATTCAATCTCTTTCTTATTGGGTTTAAGGCAGTTCTTGCTCTTTGACTGGTTAGTTTTTTATACTAAGTTGAAGAGGAAAAAGATGAGAGTTAACTTTTGATGTTTACAGTCGAAAAAATAAAAAGTGCTTTTCCCGTGATGAGCAATACTGCTCGCAGAGAGATGGAGCATTCAAAGAGAAGCAAATGTTCATACAGCAGTCTAAACTCACTGTCACTGACGGACTCTGAAAAGATTGCTCCTTATTGAACAGCTGAACCTGATAAAAAGTATGGTTCCCCACCGACAACTAGGAGGCCATTAAAATTTCTTGAGCTGCTCCAAAATGCATAGCCCCAATAAAAAAAAGTCTTTGTGTTCTTCTTCCCAGGGGTGAGCTGATAAACCAACAGCAAACCATTCTAGTAATGAAGACGGAAAGAATGTGAGGATTAGCCTCGGGGAGAGAAAGATTATGGCTTAGCAATACTGGGGAGGAATCAAGGTCTCTGAAACCTTTCTGGCACCTGCTCCTAAAGCTAGCTGCAGTTTTAACAACATGTTCTACCAGTACAATATGAACCGTCAATGATTACCAGACTTTAGTAAGTTTCATTATCATAATTCTATGGCTTGTTAAATATTGCTGCTTCTTTCATGATTATGTAAAAGTTTTGTACCACGAGTACAACTCGTAGTTAAAAAACAAACAAGCAAACAAAAGCAAAAACATTTTTCTCAGGCAAAGACTGAACAATTGAGACCAAATGAGACCAGCAGTCTCAATTATAGAAGAATGTAAGAAATTATATTGCCATTTTTACATAAAAGGAATTTCCTTTTCCTTTTTTAAACCAAAACCCATAATAAATGGGAGACAAGTAGTAAAAGGTTGATGAAAGAAATTTCTGATGATATCTGGAGAATCCAAACTTCAACCACTGTCATTTTTTTCTATTATTTACTTCAACCAAGCTTTAACAAAATTTGTATGAAGAATTACAGTTTTAGAAGTCTTCTAGACAGATTCTAGTCATTCATGTTCTTTTCAAAGATCCTTATTTAACAGTCCCTCCTAGATATTTTAATTTTAATGGTCTCAAATTCAAAACATAGTTAAAAAAGTTTCCTTCCTATTTAAGATTAACTTTAAAATTTACAGGGTTACTTATCAGGACTACTAATTTAGAGATCGCATATAGTCTGCTGCCATTACACAGTCAGGGTCCCTTGATTTCAGAATTACTTGAAGTCACTGCATTCATAGCATAGTAAAAGTAAATACATTTCTTCTTTTAAATTCAGGATTCCCATTCTATTGGATGGCTTGCTAATAAACAACGAATTTGTAGACATGTTCAGTGTTTCAAGTCTAAACAGTGGGAAAGCCAAATTGTGAAGAAACTGTCTCTTTAGGTGCTTGGTGTTTTTTTGTTTGTTTGTTTATTTTTATTTTTGGTGTCTAGAGTGAGCTAAGTGAATGTAGGATTTGGAATTCTTAACACTTAATTTAGATATCTAGCCCATTTATTACCCAAATAAAATTGTAGACACGCACATCTAGAAAGGAGAAGGACATTAACCCAAGTAATCAAAAAAAAACATCTGCAATCTTAGTCATCAGAGGAAAGCAGGCGTCCAACATCTGCAGTGGAAGTCTCCTTTTTTACTCCATTGTCCCTGGAGAACAATGCAGCTGTGAAAATTTGTACTATATAAGTTCTGTAATCATTCTGCTTTAATAACATGCCCTTTTGTTTTTATTTTTACAGATCAAAAAACAGTCTGAATGGAACAAAATGACCATTGTATTCTCTTGGATTTAAACATCTCTCGAGCTAGAAGCTGGGTCTTCCACTTCCTGAATGAACGGTTTAATGTTAGACTGTGGCAATCACCATGAGATGGGCTGGATTTCATTTTAGTCCTACATAGATTTCACTTTTGAGTTTTCTTTAGAGATTATCATCTAAGACTGAATCACAATAACATTCAAGAAAGGAGATTAATTATACTGCATATATACTCCTATCCACTCACAGATGATTAAATATTGAAGATGAATAAAGAACAGCTGAAAGAACACATTTCATCACCTATTGGGTAAAGGAGAAAAATTCTGGAAAGTAGGGGAACTGGATCAATAGATGTGTTATGGTGGTGTTTCTATAGCAACTCCTTCCCTCTGCCATCTGCCGAGAACTCCTAATGCATGTACACAAGGCAATTTTAAAAAACTTGTAACTGATCATTTGAGCACATTACCAGTGTCTCAAAGATTAAATGGTCAGAGACTTCAGACACTGAAGCAATTAAAGGGTGGGTGGTAGCTGAAATCAAATTTTCTCCAGTATTACTCCTTGCTTCCCCTTAGCACATTTTACGGAATTACAATGGAATCCATTCAAGCAAATGTTAAGTAATTTAGGATCTGCACAGTTGTGGAGAGTCAAAGTGACCTCTGGCCATTATAACCTGCTGCCAGAAGAATTCCAGTGACCTGTTATAGGACTTTTAGCTGGAAAAAACAGCTATTTGCTCAAGAACATAGTTAAACATGTACACCCTTTTCATATGTTAATTTCTTTAAGCTCTTGGACTTGTGGGTGAACATATATCAAAATCTTTCCAGTGAATCCATTTTGATCTTCTTAAGATGCTTTATTAAATAAAATGAAGTTTTGTTGAATCCACTGGTCTATACGTGAGGATATGGAAACTCATAATATTACAACCCATTTCCATTGTGAATGAGCGATGACGATAAAAACTCCCTCTCAGTAGGATAACCTTAAAAGGAGACTTATTTTTTTTCAACATCGGTTTCATTCTGTGTTCCTCTCTAGTGCTCTGTATTGGCTGTCTCTCAAGGTCATTTGCACTAAATTTCAAATGCTATTCATATCCTTTCCTAAATGGCTTATTATAGCATCTCTTTACTATAAGGACTGCAAAAAAATGTCTGCATCTTTATGTGAGCAGGTGAACACAACTTCACAGAGTTTAGTAAAGATAAGATACCACTGCCATCCTTGTAAATAGACCAAAACCTCAAAAAATCCAATTTAACACATTTAGAAATCTTCCTGAAGAAAATATTACAAATATATGTTAAATGTTTCATTAGTAATTCAAATGACATAGCAAAAAAATACGATTTCTTGTATTTGCATGTTAAATCTTAAATCAGCACTTGAAAGCGAATGAAGTCTTGCTTGAGATGAACAAATTATTATTTGGAATTTGTCAGTTGATATAGGAGAGCAATTGTTATTATTTTGACTGTCAAATTATAATGAGAATCTCAGGTTGATATTGTAAGTCAAAAACTATATAAATGGAACATGATTTTGTATATATTTTCCATCTAAGTCCTCTTTTGTAAAGATAAATCCTACTTTTACTTTACAAAAATAATGGTTATTATCTCACGACTATCTATCATATTGTGAACTAATAATTATTATTGCTATCTGGGTGAATCAGAAATAATTTCTTGTACAGTTTTCATATTTTAATATTTCTCTGTTAAAATATTAGTTGTATGCAGATCAGAGGAATAGTGAGAGACAGTATGATTTATCTTAATGCACAATTTATTGAGTAGCAACTGAGACAGGGTATAAATGATTTTTTTCTTTGGTGATTTCAGTTTATGGTTTGGGGTTTTAATCTCGTTTTTGGAAGCATTTCCATTTTATCCTTTGTTTAGATTTGACTAAATGCAAGAAAACATATCCTTATAAAAGAAAAAATGCCAAAGGTCTCTTTCTTTGAAACGAGTTTTCAAAAGGTGTTTATGTAAAGTAAGACATAGTTATTATTTAGAAGTGACTATTATTTATAATTAAAAATTCACCTAAGGCTCCATATAAAACTCTTGCAGTGCAAACAGACTCCATTTTTTGTTCCATTTTAGTTTTATGTTATGATTCCTTTTATAAAGGGTGAGTACACTTTTCTGTTTCACATTTTCTTTGCTCCATCTGCTCTAGTGTTCACAAAATGAAAACCACAGTATGTTCAAATTCCTTTCAGTTCTTCTTTAGATATAGTGCAAGAAAGAAGTGGAATATTGATAAAGACGTGATAAAGGTACTGTCAAGCTTTAGCCCCAGCCTGGCTTGATTGACAGCTAAATGAGCAATTGTGGTAGACCCAATTCCTTCCCCTGACTCCCTGTCCCTGCAAAGGGGAGAAGGAAATGAGAGAAAAAGACTTATAGATTGGAAGCTAAAAATAAAACAGCTTTAATGAAACAATAATAACAATAATAATAACATAAAATACTATTATATTAAAATAATAAAATCTACACAAATATACAAAATTTCTCCCACACCAATGACTACATCACAACAGATGCTTCAAAGCAGGCATGGGGAAAATGTTCCAGGCTGGACTCAACAGCATGGGGGAATTGGACATATGAATGCACAATCAACTAACTTTTCAACTTTCCTCTTGCAAGTATTTGTAATATTAGAATGAGTACAACATATACCATGTGATAAGTTCTAAAATTTGATGTTTCTTTCTAAAGTAAAAATATTTCTACTAGTCTTGTGAGTATATTTAGGGAATTAGATTCTAGGTCTACTGATTTTGGTTTTTTTCTCTGAATTTGAAAGAAAAAGGTCAGCATTTAAAAAACTAATGCTGATCTGGAAGTCTCTTTTTTGTTGATTTTTTTTTTTCAAGAAATGCAATCAAGTAGAAATTAAACTAGAGAATGTGTCTCCATGGAATATATCTAGTAGAGATTAGATGCTACAGAAAACAGTGGAGCTACTTCTTCTAAAGCTAGCAGAAGACTGGCAGCTGTGTCAGAAGGTGATTGTTTAAGTTGTCTTGGAGCTCTTGGAAACCTCCTGCTTATTGTATTTAAGGGATTTACTCTTTTTACAGGCAACAGAACATTGATGCTTTCCCATTTGACTGAAAACACATTTCGTCTTAGGTAGCATAAACATGCACGATAAAATGGCAGATGACATTTTAAAAGTGAAAGTTTTTTCACAAACATTTAACTTTACAGAGATTATTGTTAAGCTGAAGGCCACATGCATTTACTAGGCGGTAGGGAAGTAAACATAGAGTGGGACGTTCAACCAGAGCTGCTTTTATGACTACAGCTCTCCTAGATCTTATCTTTGCATGTAGAAAACAACAATGGAAACTGTGTTCCCTAAGATTACAGGGATAAAACTTCCTCATTTCAATAATATGTTCATCTAAACATTTCTGCTTCCATTGCATGAAAGAACTGCTATCCTCTTTACACAAAAGTGAGAGACAGCCTTTGCTATTCCTAAACCATAGAGTATCTATGCAACTACTCTTCTGCCCTTTGCAAAGATGTCTTGCTATGGAAGGTGTTCATATTGACCAAGCAATTCCAAAATGCCAGAAGTCAAGCAGGCAAGGCAGAAGGTCAGTCTGGATGAGCAGGGATCTTCTACCATAACTGAGGCATAAAAGGAAGATATGTGGCCGGCGGACACAAGGACAGTTGACATGGAAGGGCTACAGGGAGGCTGTTCAGCACTGTAGGGCAGAAATTCATGAGGTCAAAGCTCAATTAGAGTTGAAACTGGACAGCAGTGTGAAGGATAATAAAAAGGGCTTTTTAAAATACGTTAGCAGCAAAAGGCAGGCCAGGAATAGCATTGGTGCAATACTTGACGAGAATGGACACTTTGTAAACAGAGATCTAGACAAAGCAGAGATATTTAATGCTGTCTTCAACACCAGTGATGGTTTTGGGCACAATCAGAGCCCTGGACTAGAGGACCAAGACTGTGCAAATAATAAAATCCCAACCAACCTTGAAATTGTGTGGCATTTGCTACTCCAGCTGGATCCTTGTAAGTCTATGGGGCCTGATGCGGTTCATTCAAGGTTACTTAAAGAGCTGATTGATGTAATAGCGAGATCTTTCTCAATGATTTTTCAGTGTTCTTGGGACTTTGGAGAGGTACCAGTTGACTGGATGCTGGTAAATGTTGTCCCAATCTTCAAGAAAGGCAGCAGGGATGGCCTCTGTAACTACAGGCCTGTCAGTCTCACTTTGGTGCCTGGGAAGATTATGGAGAAGATTATTCTGTGAGCTATTGAAAAACACCTGAAAGACAACACAGACATTTATCCCAGCCAGCAAGGGCTTATAAGGAGAAGGTCCTGCCTGACAAACTTAATTTCTTTCCATGAGAAGGTTACCCACCTAGTTTACCAAGGCAAACCAGGTGATACAGTCTTTTTGGATTTCAGCAAGGCCTTCAATACTATCTCTCACAGTATCCTCCTAAACAAAACGGATAAACACATAACTCAATGGGTGAACAATTGACTGATGGGTTGAGCTCAAAGGGTTGTAGTAAAAGGGGTTACATCAGGCTGGTGATCAGTCACTGGTGGGGTTCCGTAGGGATCCATCTTACGGCCAATACTCTTTAATGTCTTCATAAATGACCTGGTTTATTAACCAAGTTTTCTAATGACACAAAATCAGGGAAGCTGTTAATACTCTTGAATGCACAGAGGCCCTACAGGGTGATCTGGACAAACTGGAGAGTTGGCCAATCACCAATCACATGACATTTAAAAAGGCAAATGCCCGGTTTTGCACCTGGGATATGGCAACCCTGGCTATACACTCAGACTGGGAAGCGAGAGGCTGGAGAGCAGCCCTGTGGGAAACAAACTAGGAGTTCTAGTCAGTGACAAATTCAATATGAGCCAGCAGTGTGCCCTGGCAGCCAAGAGGGCCAACCTTTTCGGGTAGATCTGGCACAGCATTGCTAGCCAATTTAGGGTGGTGATTGTCCCATTCTGCTCCACACTGGTGTGGCCCCACTTCAAGTACTGCGTGCAGTTTTGAACACCACAACATGACATCAAACTACTGTAGAGTGTCCAGAGCAGTCCCACAAAGCTGATGAAGGGTCTAGAGGAGAAATTATATGAGGAGAGTTTGAAGTCACTTGGTCTGTTCAGCCTGGGGAAGAGAAGACTGAGAGGAGACCTCATTGCAATCTACTGCTTCCTCACAAGGGAAGGAGTAGGAGTGGGCACTGATATCTTCTCTCTGGTGACCAATGATAGAATCTGAGAGAATGGCAGGAATTTGTGCCAGGGGAGGTTTAGGCTGAGTATTAGGAAAAGGTTCTTCACACAGTGGTTAGTGGAGCACTGGAATAGGCTGCCCCGGGAAATAGTCATGGCGCAAACCTGACAATGTTCAAGAAGCATTGGAGACCGACCTCTGACACATCGTGTTAATGTTGGGGTTGTGCTGTGCAGGGATAGGAGTTGGACTAGATGATCCTCGTGGGTCCCTTCCAGCTCAGGTCATTCTATAATTCTATGATCCAAACTTAGCATATTAGCACGTTCTATTCTTCTAAAGAAGTCATGTCAGAGGCTATACACCTGGAAAAAAAGAAAATAAACACCACTAAACAGTGTCATGGGCATCTTATCCAAGTTAATTAGATAGTAATCCAAGTAATCAAATAACTGGGTTGTTTGATTAAATTTTATCTTCACATTTTGCCACTTACTTTCAGCTCTGCGAAAGTGTGGTTCTTATCCTTTGAAAAACTCAAACTGTGGCCAGCTGGATGGGCAGAATTTAATTTCCTCGTCAAGATGCCCTTGGGTTTTTTTTCTGTTATTTCCAATTGAGTTAAGACTCAATGCCTGAGTAAGGAAACATTTGTTCTTTTTTGTATGCCATCATTCCCAGTAACGTATGTAAAACTAGATTTATTAAACACAACTTTTAGAAATTGAGCTTCAGTTCTTTGCTCTATGTAGACAAGCGTTGCTAATCTTGCATAGGATTTGAAGGCTCAGGACTTACCTTAGTCTGAGAAAAAGATATTTTAAGTTCTTTAGACAAAATACAAGACAGCAAGTCATATTAATGTGATAATCTCAGAAAAAAAAAATGATGTAGCAGAACAACGGTAGTTCAAGACGCTAACCAGACACTGGGAAGATTTCAGTTCACTTCTCAAATTCCTAACAAACTTTCTTGAATATCATCAATAATCTACCTACCTCAGTCCTGCACTGTAAATAATAGATAACACTTGCATTTATTCCATTACTTAAGCCCTAATCTTCATGTTGCAGGAACTACTCATACTATGAGGATGTACAATGTATAGTATACTGATCTTAGTGTGACATACTAACCCTGTTTGTATCATTATGTAGTATTAAATTTATGTGGCTATGTTTCTGGGCTGCAAACAGCTACCTCTGCTTCAAATCCAATATTGCCCACACAAATGAGCAAAGTTTCAAAAGATGAATTAAGTTTTCCAATTCATACATTTTAGTCTAGCATGCTGTTATTTAAGATTATGTCAGCACTTCTGTTATCTTATTTTTCACCAATCTATAATTAGCTTGTACAAAATTCAGTAGGGACTACAATTTAGAGAAGAATATTTTTTTTCCATATGCAAAATTGCTTACCAGCATGGAAAGAAAACACTTAGATGAAGTTTTACTATCATGTAACCCAAAGTATACTAGTGTTCTTGTTTAAATTTTGTCTAGTTAGGATAGCATTATGACTCTCCAAAAAACAGTCAAATCTGGGCCAAATTTTTTAGTCCTTATGATCTTCTAGTTAGTCTTACTTTTTCAAGTTCTGTTCCTTGATTCTACCACTTGTTGTAATCTCAACATTTAGTAAGACCTTTATCCAATCAAGGTTGAAGTTTTCAATGCTTAATTTTCCCACAAGGTTGCGATTCATATTTCATAGCTTAGGCAACCTCACATCCAAAGAGCCTTTAGTTTTGTCAGTAGCCACTGGAAAGGACTAGGAACCTCTAGAGGGTGACAGATCCAAATCATGGGGCAATATTTTTTACTAT
Organism: Tapera naevia; assembly: GCA_033556795.1. Taxonomy (NCBI): domain Eukaryota; kingdom Metazoa; phylum Chordata; class Aves; order Cuculiformes; family Neomorphidae; genus Tapera; species Tapera naevia. The sequence continues at coordinate 1,416,468 of JAUMJJ010000014.1, read as the reverse complement.
TATTCACTTCAGGAAGAGGACTTACATTGAGTATTGTTCTGTAAATGTGTCTGTCTACAGGAAGTATTAAAACATGCTCTGCATTTATTTCATGATGTGCACTACTTATTAATGGAGATACAGAAATAGTGGGACAATTCTTGCATTATAGTTTGTTTGTTCATTATGTACAATGACTTCCCATGAATCACCCTGAAAATAATCTGATTTCACAGATCAGTCTTTTTTAAGAAAGCCTCAACTGGCTTTTTAACAAGACAGGGAAACTGAGCAAACCCTTAATAAATACTACAAAAATAGTTGTTGAGGTCGTTCTATAATTCTGCTGAAAATGTGAGAATGGACAGTGATTGCAAAGAGAAAAGGGTAGAACTGAACATAACCAGAAGAAGAATTAAATCTTCACATCACATTTCACTGAAATCTCATCTGAGATGACAATTCTGGTCAGTTAGTTTAGAATCTAATCTGTTAGGCAATATTAAAACTTGTCAAGCACATATTTGTGCAATTAATAACCATTCACTTATTTTGTTATTCTCATCTATGGCATACAACTAGTGTGTAGAAATAGAGTGGTGGTGTGATGCCATATCAACTTTCTTATCAAATATTCAAGGAAAAAAACAGCAGTGGATTTTAGAAAGAAATATATTTAGAAAGTGCGGCAAAAATGTGAAATATTTTCTGCAACATTGTTCTTCCTAGTTTCTCCAGAAGTATGGATAGAGCATTATCCTGAGACAGAAAAAAAATATTTTGAACTAAAAATTCCCCTTTCTGAATTAGTATTTTAAGTGTACAATGGACAAAATTTGAGAAGAATCTGTCATGTCTAATCTTTTAAAGGATATTTGGGGATATCAGTTCTACCTAACACGTTGTCCTTCATCCTACACTTAAACACTAAGCTTTTGAGGAAGAAAGGCATTTCAAATATTTCTCTTGCCAGTATCTCACACTAGGCAGTATGTTGGTGTTTGCAGCTCAAGTTGCCTTTCTGAGATATTTTTTCCCCAAAGCAACACAAGCAAACTTGAAATATTAACTCAATCATAAGCATCAAGATGTAGCACAATTCAAGAGCGAATCCCTATTCTATAATTTTTTCATAAACAGAGTAGGGTTCTCTGGAGATCTGGACTGTTGTGTTAATACTACTTATAAGAACTTGCAAGGACTTAAAAGGGTTTACGAGAGAATTAATGATGAATCTCAAATTACTGATCATGGTTAAAGTAGCCAGCTTGGTAACATGTTTTTTTTCCTTCTAGGAGTAAAACAAACAAATCAACTTGCTGTTTTACATTATGTCTGTTTGGTTTCAATTTCAAAGGTTTAAGGTTTAAGGTTTCAGTTTCAAAATCACACACACTCACAGGAGAGGAAGAAAACCTTGATGAGTTGAAGTCAAGTTGCTGTTATTCTGCTTAAAGATGTAGACATAAATCGTGGTTTGAACACTCAAGTGCTTTTCAAGTAGGGTAGGAGAATTCTAGCTCAGGAGCGGGCAGGGCTTGTTGAGAGGGCTTTAAACTAGGCATGACGGGGGAGGGGGGAGTTACTAGGCTCGCCAAAGATGTCCCCGTGGAGGATGAGCCATCCCAAAAGGGGTTGTCAGTAACCCAACTGAAGTGCATGTACACAAATGCACGCAGTATGGGAAACAAGCAGGAGGAGCTAGAAGTCCTGGTCCAGCGGGAGAGATATGATATAGTTGCCATCACGGAAACGTGGTGGAACGACTGTCATAACTGGAGTGCTGCCATGGAAGGCTACAGGCTCTTCAGGAGAGACAGGCGTGAGAAGAGGGGTGGAGGGGTGGCCCTCTATGCTAGGGAAACCCTGGATACTGTTGAAGTTGAGATCGGTGATGACCAGGTTGAGTGCCTATGGGTAAGAGTCAGAGGGGCAGTCAAGTCTGACCTCCTGGTTGGAGTGTGCTACAGACCGCCTGACCAGGAGGAGGATTTGGATCTTCTGTTGTTTAAACAGCTGGAGGCTGCCTCTAGATCGGCTGCCCTTATTCTTTTAGGAGACTTTAACCTTCCAGATATCTGCTGGAAACTTAATACTGCTGAGAGGAGGCAGTCCAGGAGGTTTTTAGAGTGTATTGAGGACTGCTTTTTGTCACAGCTGGTGAGTGAGCCCACCAGGGGTGAGGCTCTACTTGACTTGCTGTTTACAAACAAAGATGGGTTGGTGAGTGATGTTGTTGTCGGAGGATGTCTAGGGTCTAGTGATCATGAAATAATTGAGTTCTCTCTGAACAATGTAATAGGAAAAGCCAGGAACAGAACATCAATGCTGGACTTTCGGCGGGCAGATTTTGGATTATTTAAGGAACTGGTCAGGAAAGTACCCTGGGAAATAGCTCTTAGTGGCAAGGGGGTCCAGGAAGCTTGGATATACTTCAAGAATGAAGTTTTGCAGGCGCAGGAGCGGGCTGTCCCTGTGTGTTGTAAGAAGAGTCGTAGGGGCAGACGACCGCCCTGGATGAGTAGGGAACTTCTGAAGGAACTAAGTAAGAAAAAGAGGATGTATCATCGTTGGAAGGAAGGGGATGTATGTCAGGTCATGTTCAAGGATGTTGTTAAGTCGTGTAGGAGAAAAATCAGGGAAGCAAAAGCCTAGCTGGAGCTCAAATTGGCCACTTCTGTTAAGGACAATAAGAAGAGTTTTTATAAATATATCAATGGCAGAAAGAAGGGCGGCAGCGACCTCCACTCCTTGTTGGATGTGGAGGGAAATATAGTAACCAGAGATGCAGAGAAGGCTGAGGTACTTAATGCCTTCTTTGCTTCAGTTTTTAACAACAAGGATGTGAGCTCGCTTGACAGTTGGCCCTCTGAAGTGGTTGATGGGGGCAGGGTGAAATATGGCCCTCCTGCAATCCATGAGGAGGAGGTTAGAGACCTGCTGAGCCGCTTGGACCCTCATAAGTCTATGGGGCCGGATGGGATCCATCCTAGGGTGCTGAGAGAGCTGGCGGATGAGCTTGCTAAGCTGCTCTCCATCATCTTTCAGCGGTCCTGGCTCTCTGGAGACGTCCCGGAAGACTGGAAGTTGGCCAATGTGACGCCCATCCACAAGAAGGGCCGTAAGGATGATCCAGGTAATTACAGACCTGTCAGCCTGACCTCGGTCCCAGGTAAAATCATGGAGAAGATAATCCTGGGTGAAATCATGCACCACCTGCAGAACGGTCAAGAAATCAGGCCCAGCCAGCATGGATTTAGGAGGGGTAGGTCCTGCCTGACCAACCTGATCTCTTTTTACGATCATGTGACTCGCCTGGTGGATGAGAGGAAGGCTGTGGATGTGGTATACTTGGATTTCAGTAAGGCCTTTGACACGGTCCCCCACAGTAGACTCCTAGGGAAGCTGGACTAGATGGGAGCACTTTGTGCTGGGTTAGGAATTGGCTGGATGGCCGAGCCCAAAGAGTGATGGTGAATGGTGTTTCATCCAGTTGGCGGCCGGTCACCAGTGGTGTCTCCCAGGGATCGGTGTTGGGTCCCGTCCTGTTTAATATCTTTATTGACGATTTGGATGAGGGGATTGAGTCCATCATCAGCAAATTTGCAGATGATACCAAGCTGGGAGGAAGAGTTGATCTGCTAGAGGGTAGGATGGCCCTACAGAGGGACCTGGACAGATTGGAGAGCTGGGCCGATTCTAATGGGATGAGGTTTAATAAGTCCAAATGTCGGGTACTTCATTTTGGACACAACAATCCCATGCAGAGCTACAGACTGGGGACAGAGTGGCTAGAGAGTAGTCAGGTAGAAAAGGACCTGGGAGTGCTGGTGGACAAGAAGCTCAACATGAGCCAGCAGTGTGCCCAGGTGGCCAAGAAGGCTAATGGAATCCTGGCCTGCATCAGGAATAGTGTAGTAAGCAGGACCAGAGAAGTTATTGTCCCCCTGTACTCGGCACTGGTCAGGCCTCACCTTGAATATTGTGTCCAGTTCTGGGCCCCTCAGTATGGGAAAGATGTTAGGATACTGGAATGTGTTCAGAGGAGGGCAACGAAGATGGTGAGGGGGCTGGAGCACAAGCCCTATGAGGAGCGACTGAGGGAATTGGGGCTGTTTAGCCTGGAGAAGAGGAGGCTCAGGGGAGACCTCATTGCTCTCTACAACTACCTAAAAGGAGGTTGTAGTCAGGCAGGGGTTGGTCTCTTCTCTCAGGTGACCAGTGGTAGAACCAGAGGGCATGGACTTAAGCTTCGTCAGGGAAAGTTTAGACTTGATGTGAGGAAAAAATTCTTCACTGAAAAGGTGATTGGCCATTGGAATGGGCTGCCCAGGAAGGTGGTGGAGTCACCTACCCTGGAGGTGTTTAAAGGGAGACTGGATGAGGCACTGAGTGCCATGGTCTAGATGATGGTTGGTGTTAGTGTTAGGTTATAGGTTGGACTTGATGATCTCAGAGGTCCTTTCCAACCTTATGATACTGTGATACTGTGATACTGTGATTTATTCACTAATTAGCTGATCTTTAAAAATCCTATTGAGATATTGTCCCTTTGTATGTAAAAATAATGATATGCTGTATTTATGTGAACACTACTACCTTCTCCATATATTTCAAATGAGTCTTGTAGTTCAAGATGTTGTCACAGTTTTTGCTTCATCTGCTCAGAAGACACTGTGCTGATATTTGAGACTCTTAAAAATAAAATGGGTGGAATTTTCTTATTTTTGTGCATTTTTATGGAACTAGTATCAGACTTTATTCAACAAACATTAAATTTTATTTAAAGTTTTTATTCTCATTTAAATTACATGGCTGAAGGATGGTGGATTTCAGCAGTACAACATGGAACCAGGATTACAACCATGTTAGAAGAAGAGAGAACTTTGCTGCTACGAGAGATTTCAGTGACATTTTCTGTCACAATGTAAATTATTGGTCTCGTTAATACTAAATTTTTACATTCTTTCACCTGAGTAGCTTAGGAGATTTTTTTCTTCAGTCTTCTGCTGTCCATATCTTTTTCAAGAAGCCAAAAGTTCCCAGGCATTTTCTTTTATTCTTATATCCTTAGTTCCATTGCCTCAGACTTGCTGCAAGTATATAGGAGTACTCTCTTGGAGGCACAGAGCTGACTTGACACCTTCAGTGACAGAAAAATTGTGAGGGAGGGGAAATCAGACAGGATGCTAATTTCATGTGCCTGTCCCATCACACATTGTCCCTATATGGTTTTCTAACTCCATCCTTCATATGCTGCTGCCCCCAGCAACGCCTCTCAGTGGATAGTTACACCACTTGTGAATTTGTTCACAGTTCCAGAGATGCTTCAGTGTCTTGAATGTCTCTTCAAATAAATAAAATCATGCAAGATATTTTAATTTCAAAACATTTTGACCAATTTCTTCCATGGTCTTATTTTCTACGCTGATTCAGTGCAAAGAAAAGAAAAGAAATACATTTCACAAGCACATCTGTTTTGATCAGCTGTAATTAATTTAACACAAGATGCTAGTTTTAGTTAACTGGTGAGATAAGCAGAATTAATGAGTGGACTTTTTCATTTAATTGTACGTGCCACATAAGGGGAATATTGAAGGCAGATATATGGATTATGAATTTACAAGTTTCAAATACTGATGAAAAACAGCTTAAGAAAGGAAAGACAAGATAAACACATATATCACACAAATAATTTTTAGGTGTGAAAAATGAGCTTATATTTTATAAATACCAATTTATTTCCATGGGTACCTGTAAACTGATTGAGGCCAAATCCAGCCAAAATAATACTATGCAGTAAAATATTTAAAATCTGTATAATACTTACACATTAAGGAAACAAAGTGAGACCTGTCATTTTTTTAAATTCTGACACGTGGTACAGTTGTTGTATGGCAACATATACCTTCGTGCACTATATATTATAAGGCAATATATTTACATTGCTAAATTATTTCTGTGATTAGTATTTAGCAGTGATAACTGAAGATCTTTGATACACAAGAAGGTGCCATATACTTTTTATTATCATACAATTTTTTTTACTATTCATATTTGTTGAGAAGGTATGATTATTCTAAACATTATTTGCTCACTATGATTGTAAATGCAAGCATAAACAGATTGTAAGCTCCAGAATGCTACATTAACAGAGGCAAAATTACCTAATCCATCTATGGAAAGAGATCAATTAACTAGGTAATGCCCAAATCTGAATAATATATGCTACAAATTTTATAGTTAACAAGAGGAAAGGAAAAGGCCAGAGATCCTTTGACTTTCACATATTTTATTTCTGATTTTGTCCTAATCCTGGCTGATGATTTTTTTCCTGAGCTATGAATTATCAAATTACTATTAACTCCTGTTAATTTTTTTGATAAAAGAAGAGTTGTCAGGTTGTTAGGGAGGTTATCAGTAAAGCATTCTGGCAGAAGTCTCCCCACAAGACCTTCCCTTCTGGGTTATTCTATGCTGCCACTGATTTGTGCAAGGTAAAACAGGTACCCTGCTTAGCTCTCTGAATGTTGTGCAAGAAATACACTTTTTGTAGTGTTAGCTATGGCAACTTTTCTGACTGACAGAAAGGATCCCCAACAGCTGAAATCTGAGACATGCTTGCTTTCAAAATGAGGAGTACTTTGCAGAGCTGAAATATAATTGCTTAACCTAATCTTCCACCTCCTAACTCATTCTGCTGTGGAAGTGAATGGATAGAAAATATCTGCCTTGACATAGCATCTTGTAAAAAATTTTACAGCTGTATGATTCAGGTGAGTTAAGCTTGGCTACAAGCACCTATGTAATTAAGGTCGACTAACTCCATTGTATGCAGATAAGGAAGAATTTAGCTATTTGACAGACTTCATCACCTGCTGTTTTAAAGGACAACACTTCAGACAATAAGGAAGATTAAAATAAGCCTTGTGATGGGTAATAAGTACATAAAAGATTAGAAAACCTTCCACTGAAAGAATTTCCTGAAACTTCCTTTCCTTTAAGTTCTTGTTGACAGTGCTATAAGGTGCTGTACCACTCACAAAAAAAAAAAAAGAAAAAATATGGGGTATCTTAAGGATGATCCTTCCTTCTGCTTAAGAAGAATCCAGTTGCCTTTTGGGAAGCATGTACTAGCCGAGACACAGAAGTTATCTTAAAGCAATCTTCATCTCAGTTATATAACATACCACCAAAAAAAGTTATAGAAATTGTCAGTCTCAGCAGTCATAAACAATTGAGTATTGACTTACGCTCCTCTATTTACTGTAATTTTGCAATGTAAAATGCAAGCTTTAAAAATCCAAAAGCAAAACCTCCACTATGTCACTGGATTTTTCCCCAAAGTTTTATAAAAAAAGAAGAGACAGAAATAAGCCCTTTGTGATAAAGAGAAATATAAAGGATAATGTGCCTAACTGTAGGTAGGCCAGAGTAAATGAAATAAAAATGAATACCAGTGAAGATGAAAATATATAGATGAAAATTGTGATTGGTAAGTGCTTAGATACCTACTAATACTAGAGAATATATTTACTCTAACTTAGAAATCTGCTACTATTTCCTCTTTTTCAGTAGCCTCAAGGCAAAAATGGAGCATAAAAACATTCATCAGTATAGTATAAAGAAAATAAACAAATGCCCGAATACTTAGATTCAGCTGATCTTGAAAGGAGAAGAGTATGACATACTGATAAAATATGTGCAGGGGAGGAAAAAACAGCAGAATAAGAAAAGAGATTAGACTTGGGAGTCTGAATCATTATATCTCATCAGGAATGTATTATCATGAGTCCCAGCGGAAAGTAGGTAAACTAATAAAAGTGTGAAGACATCTGATATAAGGTTTCTTAAAAATCTGACAGTGGAAAAGCAATTTTCTTCAAAAGTAGTATTAATTTTTTTTTTAACCAAACTAATCTGCTGGTACCATGACTAGCAGACTTCTGCTTTAATTTACTTTTTGTATTCAGGTTTGGTATTTCTTTTTTTAAGTAAATAACCTGTCTAAAAAATGCAGCACTTATTTAACATTGATGTTGGTTTAGGTCCACTCCCCTATCAGTTTTAGGGGGGGGAGGTTTAACCTTCCTAAAAGGCCTGTTAGAGAAACATGTTTTAGTCTTTTTCCAGCTCTTCCTAAACTCTTTTTTTTTTTTTCTCCTTAAGTGTACAGTGTACCCATCACTAAAATCTCATCCTTGTTGGACAAAGACTTCTTTATTCCTTTTTTCTGGAGGGATATATTTGAGTCGCATGAGCCTCAGATATGACCAAGCTCAGCATCCCACGGTAAGAGCTCCTTTTTTGGTGCTATCTGCCATGAGATTTCCCTTCATTGACATTTTCAGCTGTCACAATGACAGAACAGGAGTTTGATAAAAGCCTGTTAAAATGAAAACCTCAACACCTAAAATGCACAACCTACACTTTTGCGGTAAAGTGAAAGCTAATCTGCTTGGTGTTGGATGCTTAGATACAGATACCAATTCAAGAAAATTATGTTTTATTGAGATCATTATTAGATACTGAAAACTAGAGAAAAAATCACTCGTGGAAACAGCATCATAATTTAGAGTTGTATGCTGTCTTTATTTAAATGTATGTCATATTCATTCAGAATAAACTTCAGAAAGAACACATACAGCATCTGTAGACCAAACACTTTGTTTGCTTTAATAGCTTATCCATACTAAAGCACTTACTGTAGAAGGCAAATTTTGTTTGGCTCATTATCTTACCACAAACAAACTCCTGACAATGGATCCAAAACTCAAATAGTCCAGAATGCAAAATGTACTAATTTCTTGAATTTTCTTTGAAGTTTTTAGTCACCTGACATTTAAGTGAAATGCCCAGATGCAGAAATATTTAAAAGTTTGCCATTAGAAACAAACAAATAAACATATCAAAAAAAACAATACCAACACAAAGAACAGGTAATCACCTTACTTATAACTCTGACTGTATTTAACTTAACTAGAGGTTCGAATATTTTCAAAGTATACTCTTACATCACATTGGTAAAGCTCTATTACTATGTTCACATATGTTTATTACACCTGACAAAGCATAACTTCTCTCACAGAGAGCTGACAAAAATACTGTTCTGCCATTACAGCCTACATGATAGGTTTTTCCTGCTACAGCTAAATCAGTTTCAAATCACACCTCATCTACCCCAACTGACATGGCTATTCTGACAGAAGTCTGCAGTATAAATTGTCAAGCAAAGAAATAAAATTTCCATTATATTCCCAAATTGGCAAATATATAAAGAGAAATTAACAGAGGCATGAGCTACCCAAATGATACGGAGCATTACTGTAAGCATGTTAAGTCTTTAAAGTAAAAAATAATGTGATCTGAGAGACAGAGTGAGAAATTCAGATTTCTCAAAACTCAGGTGAATTTATCTGTAATATCCACATGTATGATTTGTAATTTTTCATATTATCAGAAAACAAACATATTTTTGTGTGGTGGAAGTATTGTGAACATTTATAAGTTGCATATGTACTTGCACATAAAGCAAGTATTTTAGCTAGAAGCAGAAATTAACTAATACAACATAGAAGAAAATCAGACAAATAATAAATATTTTCTTCTGAGATAACATAATGTAACAGCAACAGCACAACCTGAATATCTATCTGTAACACCACAGGTGTCTTTTTTGCAAAGTGATTTTTTAAGTGAAGGGCACTCTGAAGGCACACACAACCTTTCTGTTTGTTATAAGCAACCACACTCAGCAGTTGCTCATCAGTATCTGAGATCAACACTCTGCGTTAAGACCACAAAAAACAGTAAACTGGTACAAAACCTAAGAAACAGTTCTGAAGTAGCAATCTTGATCAAAGGAAAAAAATCAATTCTTGGATTTTGTATAGGAAGAGAAGCCAGAACTCCATATCTGCTCTGCTTCATTTCTGTCCCAGACTTCTGCATATAACATTTAGTTACAGTTTTCCTGTTGCAGAAATCATGTAGATGTTCCAATTAGATATTGCCAAGTATTAAATTGTTATAACATCTGTAACAATGCAATAAAGTCAGAATGTTTTTAACTGTCTATGTGTTTAAATGCCAAATATCTGATGCGCAGACAGAAGTCAGAATTACATGTGCACAGATTTCTGAGCTGCATGCAAACATGACAGGCAAATGTGTTTTACATTAGTAGTTGAAAATATTTGCTAAGTATGGATTTTTTCCTGTGTTTATCACAATTTCTGCCTTTATTTCTTACTTCTCTTAAAAAATATAGAAATGAACTACTATGGTTAGATTAAGTTCTTAGACACAGTTATCGGTGAAAGAAGGGAAATTACTTCAGAAACTCTCCTAGGAAGCAGAGATCCAAGGTAGTCATTATTCTTTCCTGTTGCCTGTGACATTCACTCCCCGTCTTGACTTCTACAGGCCTGGGACTTCTCTAGCTCTGTCACTGCCCCAGGAATGATCTGAAACTCACTTGTCTATCCTATGTTGACCACACCATACAGCCATGAGGTACTAAGCTGAGAACGAGGTAGACTCAGGCTGAGAACAGATATCTACAACCATCCTATCCTTTTTGCCAGACAGAGACGTAATGTTTGAACTAACTAAAAAGGACTGAAATCAATCTGTCTTTAAAACTCAAAACCTGACTGAAATCTTTATGCAATAGTTTTGCTGTTAGCCAGTAAATGTGCCTGCGGGGCAGATTGTGGGATAGCCCTTGTGTCCCCAGAGAGACAGGAGTCCTTCAGTTTATTACTCTCTGTTACAGAAGAAACCGGTTCCACCAGGAATCAGACCATATCTAGATTCATGATTCAGACAGGTAAAGCAGACTGATGAGGAATAAGACATTGCAGAAAAGTATTGTTAACTTAGTTAACTAACATAGGAGCATAGTCTACCCTTTGAAGTATCCATTTGTGTTATCTGATATTTTTTCCTGGGAACTCTGGAATCTGGTGATCATCACCACATTTTTGCATTCTTCAATAATGGGGTGGCTTACATGGCACTAGGTTTACTGGTATCTGATGGGATTCACCCTTCTCAAACAGGAAAGAGAATCTTTACTCAGAGCTTACAGGGCTCATTGACAGGACTTTAAACTGAACTTGAAGGGGGAGGGATATAACATGAGTCTTGCCAGGGAAAAGTGAAGGGATGACATGACAAGGTTAGAGGAACAGGGTGCTAGTGAACACCCTCAGCCTGTGTCTCTGAGATATGCTAGTAAACCAGAGCACAGCTGAAGTTACGCAGAGATGAGCTGGGGGCTACTTAGGCAACAGGAGCCAAGAGGGAAACAACAGTGAAACATCTCAAAGGAATTAAAGGGTGTTCGTCTAAGCAGGTGACCTGGCCAACAGCCCAGCTGAAGTACCTCTACACCAATGCACACTGCATGGGCAATAAACTGGAAGCCACTGTGCAGCCCAAAAACTATGACATAGCTGCCATCACTGGACGTGGTGGGACAACTTGCAAAACTGCAGTGCTGCAATAGATGGCTACAAACTCTTTGGAAGGGATAAGCAAGGAAGGGGAGGCAGTGGGGTAGCACTGTACACTAGGGAGGATTTTAACTGTCTCAAGCTTGATGATGGTGACAATAGGATTGAATGTTAAAGAGTAAGAATCAGAGGGAAGGCAAACAAGGTAGGTATCACAACAGGAGTCTGTTACAGACCACTCAACCAGTGTGAAGAGAGAGACACACTGTTCTGCAAGCAGCTGGGAGAAACCTCATGATCCCTATTCCTTGCCCTCATGGGGGACTTCAGTCTACCAGATGTCTGCTGGAAATACAATACAGTAGAGAAATAAACAGTCTAGAAGGTTTCTGGAGTGTGTGTAGAATGACTTCCTGACACAGATTGTGAGTGAGCCAATCAGGGAAGTTATACTTCTGGTCCTGTTGTTTACGAACAGAGAAGGACTTGTGGGTGATGTGATGGTTGGAGGCCATCTTAGGCATAATGATCATGAAATGACAGAGTTTCTGATCCTTGGAGAAGTGAGGAGGGGGTCAGCAGAACTGCCACCTTGGATTTCCGGAGGGCAAACCTGTGTAGAAGACTGATTGACAGAGTCTCACAGGAGGCAGTCCTGAAAGCCAAAGTAGTCCAGGAAGGCTGGACATTCTTCAAGGACAAAATCCTAGGAGTACAAGAGCAGAATGTCCCCATGTGCTGGAAGACAAGAAGGCAGGTGAAGAGACTGGCCTGGCTGAACAGAGAGCTCTAGCTGGAACTCAGGAGAAAAAGTTTATGGCCTTGGAAGAAGGTGTAGGCAACTCAGGAAGACTACAAAGATGTTGTGAGGTCATGCAGGGGAAGAATTAGAAGGGTCAAAGCCCAAATACAACTTAATCTGGCAACTGAGGTAAAGGCCAATAAAAAAAGTTTTATAAATGCATCAATGGGGAAAGAGGAGCCAAGAAGAACCTATATCCTTGAGTAAAGGTGTTTGTGGTTGTGTTTTTAGTTTTAATCACTTTACGTCTACTGTGAATAAAATTTGAATATGTTAAAAGCATAAAAATATTATTTTAAAAGTCTTATTTAAAATAATTTCAGTTCAAAAATCATCAGAAATTAGCTTCTTTCTCAACAGACACTGCTATAGTTACTGAGGTGCTGATTTTCATCTTGCCTAGCTTTTAATTGCAGTGAGGGATATAGAATTTAAGTATAAAAATAAGTATAAAATTCAAGTTTGTCATGTTGTTAGAATTGTGGTGGTGTAGCTGTGTAACAGGGCTGTGCCTTTGTGCACACCTAGTGCACTCAAGTCATTAACGCCTTAGGTGATTCAGAAATTCCCTGTGTAGACATCTATGTAAAGGAGATAATGGAGACATTCAGACAATAGATGGACTTGAGACAATGATTGACCAAACTCCTAGCCACCCTCTCAATTAAGCATTTGACTAATTGGTGCAGAGTCTCTCCTGGTGGAAATTTCAGACTGCCTTGAAGATTTCTCCCAGGAAACCTTGCACTGCCTAGACCAATTTTTCTGCTTAAATGTGTTGATTAACATCCTGGGTGGAGAAGCTTGCTATCTTAGAGACTCTCAGGAGGTTCCTGCTGCAAAATGGATCAAATTGTACGTAGATAAGTCCAGTGGGGCAGCCTTTCATAGGCAGTTAAGAGAATTGTCTGTAGCTTAAAATAAACTGTTGCAGTGGAACTTGCATATGATTGAGGTGTCACATAGGACCAGTGCCAGGTCGACTGCAAGAACCGAGCAGCAAGTTGAGGAGTTTCAGCTAATGAAGCTGAAGGTACTTCTGCAATGACTCTTGCAATGTAGAACACCAAGTGTTCTATTCAAGACATTTTATTCCCCACATAAGCATTACTCTGTGCCAAGATCCCAACAAATTAGATTTTGGCAAACACTCCGTCTGTGAGTGTCTGTGAAACATACTCATCAAAAAGTTGCCTAGTCTAAACCTGGGGGAAGTGGTGTCACCTCCACAGCATGATTTATAATACCTACATTTTAGAGAGTTAAAAGTCTGTAATTCTTCTCTAAAAGAAAGAGCATTATACTGATTACACTGAGATGCAGGTGGGCTAATGGCACTCAGTTTCACCATTTGCACTCGACCCCAGTGCTGTCCACTGCATCCTGTGACGCAGCTGTGATTACACAGTTGTAAAGCCAATTTCCCTCCACCGTCACTCTTTTCCTCTTTTCTCACCTCCATGTATGTCTGGGTTGAAAACATGACCTTGATTATACTTGGATTCCAGCAAAACACCTCACCCAGTAACTTATCCAAAAAATTTTAATTTAGAGGAAATACACAACTTTGAGAGTAATTTACAGTGGAAAGCCATGGAAATTTCACTACACTTAGTTAGCTGACTAATCCTGCAAAATAAAGCAAGAAATGTATAAAAATAAGAATGGAAACCTCTCAGTGAAAAGGAGAATTTCCAATTGGAATATGATGTTATGAAGGCCTCTACTTCTGTTAGTTCCCTTCTGTTACCCAGTCCTGTCTCCATATCCTCCCTTGTGCCAGCATAACTTTGTAGTTGTAAAAAGAACTAAGGGTGTGATCCTGATGAAAGCTCAGAAAGCAGAAGGAAAGAGTTGTTTTTCAGTGTCCTCAGTTCTCCGGTGTGGTTCACTGCCCAGTGCTGGAGTGAGGGCAGATGTGAGTGGTAAGCATCGTTTCTGTCAGTGCTAGTATATGACAGCTTAAAGTACTTATAAACTACAAGCCCCTCATACCCACCATGTTTTATTACAGACAAACCAAGAAATCTTTCTAAAGCCTTTAAAGGCCTACTTGATATTATAAAATGAAAAAGAGGAGTTTATCCAACAGTTGAGAAATACGTCTGCAAATGCCAGTGAAGAACTAACAGTTTCTTAATCAAAGTATGAATAGTCATAAAAATAGAAATAGATATTGTTTTAATGTTATCTGTGAAAAGGCTCTCTTTAATTTTTTTCTTATTGGACACTGAAATTTCCTGTGTTCTTCTAAATATTTGTTTTTCAACATAACCAGAAGTTAAATCAAAGTCTTACTGATTTAAGATGTAAAAACACACAATGATTTCCAAGTTTTTAAATCATAAGAAAGTCAGGAGATTTAGAAGACCAGTATATTAACTCTGTGGTACACTAGTAGTACGTACATACAGTATTACATAAGTCTGTTCTTCTCTACTTGAAATGGATCTAATGGATTCTAAGGTCAGTCTTCAAAATAAAAAAAAAAAATCAATAAAGACAAGTAAGTGCAAGTCTTAAAAGTAGCATCATAAACAAAGATGTAAGTAAAGAAATTTGAAGAGGTAAGACCTTCCTCACCATTAAGTGGATCATACATAAATTTATCAGGTTTTTTTAAGTTCTTCTCACTCAGAAAAACTGTATAAAAAAGGAAGAGTAACGTCATAGTTCTTTAATTATAAGAATATATTTGAAACAGCACAGAAACTCCTTTGAATAAATAAAAAGTAAAGTTGGTGTATTTTCTAAATTATTCTCAGCACTGGTACAAGCCTGTAAAGTGCTGGAGTAAATAATAGAAAATTGCAAATTTTTTTTCAATTGATTAATTGCTAACAATAATTAAAGACAAACAAAAAACCCCAAAGAAACAAAATAAACAAACCCCAACAAACAAACAAACAAAAATCAAATAAGCCAGAAAATCTTTATACCAAATGATCCACAGTCTATTTCTATAAGGTCATGGAAAGTATCTCACTAACAGCCTATGATAAATAAATGAAACTTACAAGAAATAATAATAACTTTAACAACAGTTGTGTGCTTTAGAATCAGGTGCAAGAATTCTAGTTAAAGTGCCTATTGATGCTTTCAAATACAGGAAAAGAACTTCCAGATCTTGATGTATACAATGTATCTCTCTTAAAGACTCAACAACTGTCTTTTTCACAGACAGCATACAGAACTCAAAGCAATTGTCCAAGGATGATTGTCACCAGCCACGACTCCATTTTCTGAGATTCAGACTGAAAACAAATGAATTATGATAATTTTAAGTGATTCATCCTCCCTCATTGACTCCAAATCTTGATCGCAAAAGCAAGTCAGTGTGTCTATTTGTGAATATATCAGTTGCAGAAAATGCTTGTATTAAAACCCTAAGAGTTAGGAAGAGGTGAATCTATTGTTTAAGCAGCTGGATGTTGCCTCAAGATCGGCTGCCCTTGTTCTTTTAGGAGATTTTAATCTCCCAGATATCTGCTGGGAACTTAACACAGCTGAGAGGAGGCAGTCCAGAAGGTTCTTGGAATGTATTGAGGATTGTTTTCTGTTCCAGAGGTGAGTGAGCCTACCAGGGGTGAGGCTCTCCTTGACCTGTTCTTTACAAATAGAGAAGGGCTGGTGGGTGATGTTGTGGTCGGAGGCTGTCTGGGGTACTGCGACCATGAGATAATCGACTTCTCCATAAATAACGTCAGAAAGTTTATTATCACTATAGATTCTCTGTGATTTATTACTAAAATATAGTAAAAAATAGTAAAATATAGTAAAAAAAAATCTCAAATTAAGGTATGTTTGCAAAAATGAATGGCAAGGAGATAATGTAAAATCATCATTATTCCATGTATTACAG
Organism: Tapera naevia; assembly: GCA_033556795.1. NCBI lineage: Eukaryota > Metazoa > Chordata > Aves > Cuculiformes > Neomorphidae > Tapera > Tapera naevia. The sequence continues at coordinate 1,400,366 of JAUMJJ010000014.1, read as the reverse complement.
TTTTGTTCACTCATTTTTTGCCTACTCATATTTTACAACACAACACTTTGTTTTTTCTACATCCAGTGACTAAACCTAAATTTGAAGCTATATCACCTTGCACTGAAATCTCATATCTATCACACTAAACAAACAACGATTTTTTTTTCTACATGGCTAAAAGAAGTTTAAGAAGCTATTTAGAGGTGAAATCCAATTGAAAAAAACAAGTGAATTTCTATTTATTTCACTGTGTCTTTATATTAAAAGGAAGTTGTTATTGTTTCAGTAGGTAATGCTTCTACCTTTAAATCAGAACTCACCCACTGTCATATTCAGGACTCTGATTTTAGTATTTTATGCAATTATAGTGTTGCATTAGCTTTGAAAATGTGCAGAAAATGTATCATCAGATAATATTTCAGAAACTTGACTTCTGTCTAAAAAGTTTAGGTCTAATGGTCTGAATATTTATACCTATCAAAAGCGAAAGGCATTTCTCATATAAGGGTTTCTATAAACCCTATAGAATCATAGAATCATAAAATCCTCCAGTTGGAAAAGACCTCTGAGATCATTGAGTCCAACCGCGCCCATTATCCACTAAACCATGTCCTTTAAAAACTCATCTATCCTTTTTTTAAATACCTCCAGGGATGGTGACTCGACCACCTCCCTGGGCAGCCTGTTCTAGTGCCTGACCAGCCTTTCAGTAAAGAAATTTCTCCTAATGTCAAGTCTGAACCTCCCCTGGTGCAACTTATGGCCATTTCCCCTTGTCCTATGACCTGTCACTTGAGAGAAGAGATCAACACTCGCTCTGCCACAGCCTCCTTTCAGGCAGCTGTAGACAGTGATGAGGTCTCCCCTCAGCCTCCTCTTCTCCAAACTAAACAATCCCAGTTTCCTCAGCCATTCCTTATAGGACTTACTTTCCAGCCCCTTCATCAGCCTCGTTGCCCTTTTCTGAATGCGCTCCAACACCTCAATGTCCTTCTTATACTGAGGTCCCAGAACTGAACACAGTACTCGAGGTGTGGCCTCACCAGTGCCGAGTACAGGGGCACAATCACTTCCCTTGCCCTGCTAGTTACACTGTTTTTGATACAGGCCAAGATACCATTGGCCTTCTTGGCCACCTGGACACACTGCTTGCTCATATTCAGCCAGCTGTCAACCAACACCTCCAGGTCCTCCTCCTCCAGGCACCTTTCTAGCCATTCTTCCCCAAGCCTGTAACACTTCATCTGGTTGTTATGCCCCAAGTGTAGGACTCAGCATTTGATCTTGTTAAACCTCATCCCATTTGTCTCAGCCCATCGATTCAGCCTGTCCAGATCTCTTTGTAGCACATCCTTCAAGCAGATCAACACTGCCACCCAGCTTGATGGCATCTGCAAACTTGCTAAGGGTGCACTCAATCCCTTTGTCCAGGTCATTAATAAAGATATTGAACAGGACTGGAACCAGCACTGAACCCTGGGGAACACCACTCATGACCGACCTCCAACTGGATTGAACTCCATTTACCACCACCCTCTGGGCCCGGCCATCCAGCCAGTTTTATACCCAGCAGAGGGTGTGCCCATCCAGGCCAATGGCAACCAGTTTTCCAATCAGAATGCCGTGAGAAACGGTGTCAAAGGCTTTACTAAAGTCCAGGTACACCACATCCACAGCCTTTCCCTCGTCCATTAACCGGGTAACCTTGTCACAGAATGTGGGCCAATTCTAATGAGGTTAATTATATATTCTAACTAAACTGTCTGTGTGTTTCTCAGATGCACAGTATTCTCACTTTGCCATTCAAAATTACTCATTTAATATATTTTGATAAATTCTTCTCTGCAACAGGGAGACCAGGGAAGGTCGTCACACAAATGAATAGCTCTTTAGAAGGTAGGCAATGAGGAAAATAAAATATATTAAAGATCAGATTTTGCAGTGTAGGGCATTTATGAATAGAACCTTCATGAAATCTTTGTTCAGAACAATAGAAACTTAACAGAAGATCCGGAAAGAAAGATTAACAATGAGCTGTCAAAGTCTTCAATGAAACAAAGTTATCTTGGAAAAATTAAAACCAACTGTGAGGATCGAAGAAGACTCACATAACCAAATGCCTGGGACACCAATGACAAACAAAAGTCAGTGAAGATAGATGTAAAACCAAGTATAGGATAAAGAAACAATCAGATTTTCATAGATGGACTCACAATATCCAGTTAAGGCAGTGGAATGCATCCTTGGGATTATATAGATATGAATACTTTAACTCGGTGATAGTCAAAAAGTAAACAGAATATTAGGAAAAGAATAGTGAGCAAACCAGAAAATTGTTATACCACTCTGTAAAATCAACTTCCCCCCAGATTCCAGATTTTGAATAATGTGTTGATTTTTTTCAGATTACTTTGGTCTTCTGTTTCCAGAAATAATATACTGGAAGTGGACAAACTCTGAGGTTTGTGAGGCACTGGAACAGGTGCCCAGAGAAGCTGTGGATGCCCCATTCCTGGAGGTGTTCAAGGCCAGGTTGGATGTGGCTTTGAGCAACCTGATCCAGTGGAAGGTGTCCTTGTCTACAGGGATTAGGTATAGATGATCTTTAAAGTCCTTTTCAACCAAAAACATTCTATGATTCTATGATTATTAGTTTTATCAATGACCTGTAGGACTCGATGAAGTTTGTCTTCATGAGATTAGTGGCTTACTCTGGGATGAGGGGTGCAGTTGATATGCTCAGGCACAAGGCTGCAATTGAGAGACGTCTAGAAATGCTAGAAGAATGGGCTAATAAGATCCTTATGAAATCCAGCAATGACAACTCCAATGTTCAGTCCTTGAAGAAGGCTAACTCTCAGAAACAGTACAGGCTTAGGACTGACTGCCAGAAACCACCTCTGCTGAAAAGGATATAGATGGGCAATAGGACAAATATGAGTCATGTCTGTGCCCTGGCAGCGAAGGTATTGCATACTGAGCTGTATCAACAAGAGCATAGATCAAGGTAAGTTATTATTACCCTTTTCTCAGCAATTAACAGACTCCATCAGAAACACAGAAACTATTTTTAAAGACCTTGGTACAAAAAGGGTTTGTAAAGTTGAATGAGTGCAGCAGAGTTCAGATTCCAGCAGAAAGTCACCTGGATGGTTTAGGATTGGAGTACTTAACCTGTGAGAAGATGGAGCTTGTCCGTAATGGAGAAGGTAACAGTTTTCTAATACTTAAGAAGAGGCTACCAAAAACCAGGTTTCTTAAGAAGGTGCACAGAGGGAGAAGAGTTGTCACAGGTATTAATCTGAAACAGGGCAAGTCCAAGGAGATAAAAGCACTGGGACAGGGTATCCAGAGATACCCCATGGGATCACCATGCATGAAAATTTTCCAGGCTGAAATGGACAGTTGAAACTAAACATGCATGGCTAAACTCACTGTTCACTCTCCTTTGAACAAGGGGCTGGGCTAGATGACCTCCCAATGTGCCTTCCAACCTCAATAAAGTTATGATCTTGTGTCTGAAGGTATCTAGGACTACTTATTCTCAGAAATAAGTAGTTCATAGCTGAACTTGGCCTAAACGATGGTACTTGAAAAAGCCTGCTCTAGATTGTGTTGAGAAAACATATCCAGAAAGCAGAGGCAGTTAAGACTTAAAATGAAAGGATGTGGTTCTGCCAGGATCCAGCACTATTCAATATGTAACAATTTAGACAATAGAAGTAGAAATCAGATTTATTAATTTGACATAGCATATAATTTTGGAAATTGTAAATATAAATGCACGATTCTGCCCTTTGATTCAAATGTTTATGTGTCCAACATACTGCATAACAGTAAAAATGGATTGGGTGAACATCAGGTGAGTGTACCTCTATATCATCTTTTCAAGACTATAGATCAGCTGAGGGAAACGCATCAACCAAAACTGAAAGAAAGGTAACAGTATTTCCCTTCTACCAGTGCTAGTACAGCTTCAGTTTGGGTCTTTTATGGACATCAAACTACAAGAAAGATGTGGTTAGAGAAACACCCGACATAAATTCCCAAGAGTAATGTAGGACTCTACGCACATGACCTGTGAAGAAGGCTTGAAAATTCTGTGGTTGTTTAGTCTAGACAGAGAGACAGAAAAGAAACATGATGCCACTTTTGAGATATGTAAAAGGTTCCTGCAAAGTGAAAAAGAACAATCTGCTTTCTATCTGAGTGGAGGACAGGTCAAGAAGTCATGAGCTGAAACTGCAGCATAAGAGCTTTGTGTGATATTAGAAAAACTTTCTGACTTTAAGAACAGCAAATCATTGAAACAGACTGATAATGAAAGTGGCAAGAATCTGCACCAGCTGTGGAGTTGAAAACAGGCTAGACAGACCCTTGTCAGGGAAGCTAAAGGTTTAATAGCTTCAGCCTGGGGATGGAGAGATGGAACAGACAACCTCCAGAGATCTTTACTAACTAGAGGCATAGAATCATCGTAAGACTGGAACATGAAGTTTCTTTTGCTAAAGGAATCTGTAATTTCATAGAAATGGAAAAGTTTAACCCTTATAAAAAAAGACTATTCCTCATAGAGCTGTGCTTTCCTATGGTGATAAACAAATCCGCTGTTCTTAAGGTGAGGATCCCTAAAGATAAGACAGTGTTTTAGGTACTCTGGGCTCAAGTAATTCAATATTTTAAAAAGCTGTTCCTGCCAAGCATGAGTTAAAATAGAATGAATTAAAAGATAGAAGGTTGAAGGGAAGGTGTTTAACAAATAAACAAATATATTGAAAATAAATGATCCCACTAGGCCTGTGTTCAAGTTGTCATGTTTGCAGAATAAGCAGTTGCTTATTTCCAGCTAGAGAAGAAGACAATTCATCACTACAAAGGATGTGAACCATTAGTAGTACCTCTGTTGTTCATAAGATCTGGAAGTTCTTTGTTGATCCGTTCTTTGTTGATCCTTCACTATGAATACCAGTGCTTCAGAGCAAACTTCAGAATCATCCATATGCCAACATTTAAATTCCCTTGGAAATGGGACTGTCAGGAGGCAGGAATATTATAGTGTATGCTATAAGTTACTTACCATTTGCACTCCAGTTCACACAAAGCTATTGTAACCATAAGAAGTCTACAAAATTAGAGGGTTGTGTTGGTTCTCTGTAAAAGACTTACTCTAGTAATTATTATATAGCAGCTGAAATATAAAAGCTAGATCCACTGCTGTTGATAATCAACAGAATTACACTCACTTCAGTGGAACTCTACCAATTTATTCCAGCTACGTATCGGATGAAAAATGTCATATGTCCAAAAAAATCATCTATTTTAATATAGAAATGCAAAATGCCAATAGGATTTTAATTTTCTAATATACTTAGAAATCTTATTAAAATATCAGTTTATGTATTTATCTTTTTAATGTATACTCAGATGAAATATAATAGGCTTTTCAAGATAACCTATAAAAAAATAGTTCTGTTTTTAACAGGGCTTCTTACTAGGCAAAATCATACTAAAAATGGTACAACAGAACAATTTCAAAGTGGAAATGGTAGCTAATGTTTAAGTCAGTATGGTGATTAAGAGGAGCTTAAGGAACATGAGTGCTGTATAGGAAACACAATTATTCTGCCTCACAGAAGAAGGGCTGGAATTGGTTGTTCTTTCCATACGAAAGAGAGAAGTGGAACGAGAGCTCTGGAGCATAGAGCATATTAAGCAATGCTGTAAATGAGTAGCACTCCTTGTTGCTGGGGGACAGGAGGAATAGCAGCTGTAACTGTTCCTTCATGGTAATGACTGCTTTCCCACAGCCTTCAATTACTCTTTCAATAAGAATAATGAGCTTGATTTGCTGAATTTTAGACATAGGCAAAGTAGGCACCAGCAAACATGGTGATTCTATCAGACTGCAGCTAGAAATGGGGCTCCCTGTAGGCATAAGCTTCTTTTGGAGCCAAAACCCCTCCACATTTCTGTCTTAGAATCTTTGTCCAAGATTTCTAATTAGGATTATTATTGTTTTAAGCCCCAATTCGTAAAACTTAATGCTTACACTGTAATCTGCTCAAAACTTGGGAAGCATTGACCTATGTGGAATTGTGCATAACAGCTGACTAGATGAGGCCTTCAGCTAGTGTTTCAAAATCATCTGATGAAATTAGGAGCTGTCCTTTCAAGTGTCCTTGAAAATGACAGTCTCAACCTAGATACCTGTAGTCATGGTAGTTTTTTCAGACTATTTCCGTGTGAATGCTAAACAGGCAATTTAGATATCTAATTTTTACCCTCCCTTTACTGTCAAAAAGGAATTAGACCATATGAAGTCATCAAGGACTGTCTGAGGATTTGCTGTAACACCCATCACCATGGTATCTAAGTGCTTCCTGAAAAGACCTATTAATCACTGTGACTAAGTATTCCCTCCTACCTGATCTGTTAGCTGAACGGCTGTTACTTTGTTTTCTGATTTATGTTCTCATGATTTAGCTTAAATATGGGCATCAAATAGGACACTGGAAAAATTCTCTCTTTTTGAAATCATCATAGGAAAAGAATCAGTTTAACAGATTAATTTGATTCTACTAGGTGATAGGAAAGAGTATGAGTACAGAATAAAGAGGATATAATTTCTCTAGGAATTTCGAAATTACACTGCAGTTAACTAAGGCAATGACATTAACCAAGATACCAGGGCATTTTCTGACAGAAGTGTTTTTATCAACCATTATTCTGATTTGTAGAAACACTGATATACTCATTTCTCAAATTCAGGATGGAAATTTTCATCATAATTTCTATAATGCTTTCTTAATAATCAGGCTGTTGGTCAGTTTTGTGAAATATAAGATTCATAGGTTAGTGTGATAGACTAACCACAAGACTCTCAGATACACCACAGACATTTTCAGTTTGACAAAAACCTATCTAATATTAATGAAAGTTGCATGATTGTATTTTCAAAATGCTTCAAATCTATTTAAAAATATTTTTCCTATATAAATAAATACATATTTTCCAATAGGAATAGTTAAAATAAATATTTGAAAGGAAAGTCATAAAATCCCCCTTATTTTCCTTTTTTCACCCTCTCCCCTCCCCCTTTACATAGCAATTACAATGTTATACTTCTTCAGAGAAATTTATCAGTACATTCAACAATTGTAGGTGAATGTTAGAATAACAGATTTAATAAGATAGACTGTTTTGCTCCAGATTAAGTAAAAACAACTTCAGATTTTAGAACCATGGCACAGTACTTATGCATACAAATCTAATGCTAATTCAGGTCTAAATACATACATTTACACGCACCTGAGCACGGAGATACAAGTCTGCAGGACGATTTGGAAAGGGACCGTTATGAATTCCCCAATGTCATTTAAGTGTATTTTAAGGAACTTAGAAATTGCATACATTGAAGTCATGAAAAAGAGGCACAAGAAGCTAATCAAAGCAATAAGATTTTGGACGAATCTTTTCATCAAATCTGTGAGTGCAGCAATCAAAATCTTTTCAGTCTTTCGTCTTAAAAGAAATTCTGCACCTCCTTCATGAATCTCATCTTCTGCCTCTGAATCTTTTTTGATTTTTGCAATAATTTGAACACACTGCTTTGCTTTGTTGATTTTAATGACAAAACAGAGGTGACTACAAATGTCCTAAGATCACAGCCAAGCAAAATCGTATCACAAGTATTTTGTTCAGAACAGGAAAATTTATTTTGGATGCCAGTTAATGACAAAATCTTCCACATAATGCCCATTTCTCTATAGATCCTTTCTAGAAACACCGTCTAACAGGCAGGGGCTTTTGCAGTGACCTCACAGTCATTAGGATGATTTAATGTAATATTTTTACCAGTATTATCTACATGCTCTTTCTTTCCAACATTTATTTCTTTTTGTAACTCTACTGTTGTCGATTCGGCCTTTGTAGCTTTCTGTCTAGCCTATACTTTTCTGAAGTCACTCAGATTTAATCCATTTCCCTTCAGAAATTTAATTTAAAATTGCATCCTATGGATACCTTATCACATTCTTTAAGCTTCAGCTAAGGGTCTTAAATTCAGGGTAGACCTTCCACTGACTTTTACACTTTACTAGCATAAAACTCTAAGACATCATCTTCTCATTGTATATATTCTCATAATCTTTAGTAATCCTTATTCTGTATTATATTTATGCATTACAGTATATTTCTCATCTTTGAATAATACACGTGTTAAATTTTGTATTCCCCAAATGAAGGAACAGATATGTTGTCTTTGTGAGAGAGGATCTTTTTTCCCATGTTAATAATTTTTAGTTTAATTACTTTGCATTTGTCACCTAGTTTTCTATATAGATAAAAGCATATATCAAGAAAACCACACAGTATTTCCTTGAAGCTTTTTCTCAACAACAATGAGGGATTAGTAAATTGCAGGGAAAATTATGTGTGTAACTGAAATATAGAAAGCTTTAACTGACTTATATCTTTGGACACCATCTTTCCTACCTCAGTTTTCCCTCTCTGCAGCAAGGGTTTCTGTACTAGAAGAAAGGTTGCAAGCACAGCTAAGCACAGCTCCAGTTATGTAATGACTTTAGTCTCCAATATCTACTAGGAAGAAGAGATGTCTATTGACATGTCCTGAAGCCTATGTATGTACCCTAAGATTTCACTCTCCAGAATTTTGTAGTATGTTTAAAACAAAACCAGAGGAAGAAATAAGGTTTTCTCTTTTGAAGTAGTTAATTTGTAATGGGCAGATAAAACTTCAGATTTTGTAGAATTTTCTGCGGAGCAGCTCTGTTTCCACTGGGATCAGCAGTGAATAAGCTTGGAGCAATATGTTCCAGGGTTTATTCTGACAAATCAAAGAAAGGAGAATGGTCTTGAACTTTCAATTTGATACTCTGTAAATCTTCCATTAAGTTACTTTTAAAAATTGGCCTGTTCATAACTTTCCAATTTACCTTTTGCAGAATGTGGGGATATAACTATTGTTCCAGCATCAGTATGCAACTTTCCTTCCTATATCAATGAGAACCTATCGCCCCCTGAAGAGATCAACTCCTAGGATTATTTAGTATTCCTTGACACCGGTATTTAATTAGAGAATGTTTGAACTCTTTAAATTGCTAGTCACTCACATTTTCTTGCATCACCTTTTCAAATTTTAAACATTTATTTTTATTTTTAGAAATGCTTAATCCCCTTTTTAATAGAAGAGAGTGAAGAGGATTAAGCCGATGAGCAGTGAATTGAATACCAAAAATGTGAGGAAAGATGCTCTAACAGCAGCCTGCATAAAGCCATCCAGGAAGGCAATTGAAAAACAGGCAGAAAGATAGAGGGCATTTTAAATATACGAGGTTCTTACAAATAGCTGTCCATGTCCATGCATACGAAAAGGTTAGAGATTTAGGTTAAGACAGATGTTTGCATGAAATATGAGGCAAATAAAAATAAAAGATAAGGAAAATAAAATTATTAGGGACTAATCAAAAGGAAAGAAATTCCAACTCCTGAAAATATACATATCATCAGCATCCTGCACCACATAACCATCAATTCATTGTTATTCAGAGTGTTGACAGAAGGCTTCTAGTTCAGCTGTGGCTTCAAAATAAGGAAGAAACGTGAGAAAGTGGGAGTACAAAACCTTTGTGGTCGATTTCTTCAAAAAGGAGTATCAAATAATAGTTTTTGTTGAAAGGAGTCTGATTTGACATTTTGTTTTAGCAGGTCCAAACACAAGGACTTTTACTTCATTAGAGCCTGTATCCTGTTTTGTGGTGTAAACTATATTGTGTTTCATATAAATCAGCGCACTGATACACTTATTTTTATTTCAGAATATACTTCAGAAGACCATTACATATTGATTATTTAAACTTAATGTAGAGATATTACAGACATATTCTGTTACATAATTTACCAAATACAATCAGAAAACAAGAAAATAAGTATCTCTGATAATAAGTACATATTGAAAAGCCTATGCATCTAAACCACAAACTTGCAGACTGTCCCAAAAGCAATCAGTTTCCCTGAGGGCTTACAAGAGAAGTATAATCCAAACAGCAATTTATGCACTTTTCTAGATGATATGGATTAGTTTTTATGTAGGAAAATGCTAAGTAGTAAATAACAGATAAGCAAAGAAGCTCCTTGCAATTTAGTATTTTATCGGTAAGTATTTCAGAGGACTCATGGTTGTGTAAGAACCTAATTATCTGTGTTTCTGAGCTTTTCGCATTTTAAAGCTTCTGCAATGATAATATATGTTTTGCTGTGTTTGAGTCAACTTTGTTTTGCAGGTGTCAAAATTCTTTCCTTGCAGCAGAATTTCAGTTGTCAGTGGTCTGCAAAAGTGGGCCAATTTCCTTCAAACTATATGGGATTCTTTACTGAGAGTCCCCTAGTTTTGTTCACCCTGAAGAGAGTATTAAGGAGGCCATGAAGCCCAGGGCCCAACTTATGGCTGAATATGCAAAGAATGATAAAGAGTATGAAAGCTCCTTTAGCTCAGTGACATTCAAAGTCCTTGCTATCATGATGTCTGACCACTGGAATTACTGGAACAGAAAAGACTATTCTGTCATTTAATCACTGCTTTCCACTCATTGGGATTCAGCCCTAGTCTCTAGTGGCAACTGTGCTAGGATTTCTACAGCTTTAGGGCTGCAATAACTCACTTAACCATAAAAAAGGGTGGGACAGATGAGGAAGATTAAGAAATGCAGTGGTTTGTAGAGGTTTGCTCATTTGCATGTTTTCATCTCCCCTGTGGATGGACTGACATTCATTAATTTCCCCTCAAAGAGAAAGTCTTGTTTGTCACAGAAAGCCCCAAGATACGTTCTCCTAAATTTGTACAACATACAGATATTAGACCACAGAGAGCAATAAACTGTATGGATTGTTTCCTGTCGGATTTGGGTGGCTCTGACTATTTTGCAATTTTTTTTTTTAATTGTGTTCCTTACATGATATCCAGGAGGCTGTTGGACCTGTGGCTTGGCTTCTACACACACTGTGTCTCTTTAAGCATGAGATTTATTTTGGCTGCATCCCAGAGGTGAATATAATGACCTCTTTCACCTTGTCAAAAGGGCAGCCTTGTCAAACTCTCAGTAGTCAATATCCTACAGGGCATCCATTTAGCACAGTAGCACAGTCCAAACTGGGACTTTGCAGTGCAGGTACTCAAATGCACAGGTCTGACAAAGACAAATAGCATGGGGATGCACTAACCGAGCAAGGACAAAGGGACACCTTGCCTCCACTGTGTGAGATATTGAAACCCACTTATATTTCTCCTCATACATTTTTTGATGTCAGAAAAGGTTTAATTTTTTGAAGTCGCTGATTTAATGTGTGAGAAGCAGAGGAATACTTTTTTAATCATTCTACCAATTCCCACACATTTTCTTTCATTAATTTTCCTTTTTTTTTTTTGTTTCAATTGACTGGAACTTTATCTTTTTCCTACAGGTAGATTGGTTGAGGCTCTTAAATAATAAAATTTCCCTATTAATGCCTTCAATGGTCTCTGCTACAAGCACTTACTTAATAGTTTCTCCTTAAACTATTATAGCAGCTCTGTGCCAAGCAGTGGTACTGTTCTTTATGTGCTTGTCTATAAAACTAACATGGAATACATTTTAGGGAATAAGATTTAATAATTTTTGAAATACTGTATTTCAACAAAAAAAAAGATAATTTTGAATAACACTTGTGAAAAGAAAGGATGACAATGTGTTTTCAATTAATGTTTTTGTGCCCTTTTTGTAGGGCAATATTAATTTTTGTACATGATTTTACTTTTACAAAATTTAAATTTGCATTTTACATGGCCCAACTCTCCCTTTAGCACAGCTGTGTTGTGCAATGGGGGTCTTTTTTTCAGTGTGAAGTTCTGCACTGATCTCAAATGTATTTAGAATTAAGATTGTGTTTCCCCTTCAGGTCATAGTTTTCTGTCATTTCAATGCAAATCACAATAAGTAAACTTAGTGGAGTCAATGAAGTAAAATCTGCATAAAATCACCACCAGACCCCAATCCTACAAACACTCAGCATGTAGCTAATTATGAGTCACATCGATTCCAACAGTACTACTAACAGTGTTCAAAATTTAACGTATTTATAAGCTTTTGCAGGACCAGGGCTTCAGAGAGTTCATGAATTGACCTTTAATGTCCATTTATAAATTCCCATTATAATTAACAGGAATTTTAGGCACATCAATGGCAAAGTATATGTAGAGTGTATTCCTGCTAGCCAAATAGTCTGCAGATGGAATCCCAAAATATTCATTGACTCCCTGCTGAAAAGGAAATTATTTATTATTACTACCTACATGATACAGTACTAACCTTGAAAACTCATTATATTCTAATGAGACCAAAGCCACTTAAATTAACAAGAAATCACCACTTCAAAATCTGTATTACTTTAAGGAAACATTAAAGTTACCATAGAATTAGAAATTTTCAGACTTTTTTATTATGCCCCATAATGGACGAGAATAAGCTGTCTTGAATAAGCCTTCTAGAAACTGGAACAATGCTTACCACCTTGAGCTCCCTTCCTATTTATGTAATAGGAAGTCAGCATCAGACTGCTTTGTGGGACAGGAGTATACATGGAAAAGAAAAAGAAAGATTTTCAAGTAAGGGAAGGCAGGATCAACAGGTACTGATGGAAGCCAAATCCTTCTACTTTTTTTCTCAGTGGAAAAACAATCCAACACGTCAGACATTTAAGAAATAATAGAATGTTTACAACTGTTTTTTCCAAGTATTAATGGAAGCTGCAGGAGTATACTGTAAAACAGGAGTTACTAGTTGCATTCCCTTTGATTTACCTTGAGGCCATGTTTTTTTTTCAGAGTTGAGAAAAAGAAGGACACTAAAAGGTGGGAAATATTTTATTTTATTGATTACAATGGAAACAGAAGTTTGATTTATATGTATAGCATGAACTGTTGAGCAGAAGTGCAGATATACTGGCTGCAGCAGAGAGTAACTGATGCATTTTCCTAGGTGTCCACTATGAAAAGATGAATATTTATTTATTTATTTTAATCTAGTTAATGGGGGAATCTTGACGAAAGGCATTTAGAAAGAACTGGTATCTATAGATAAGGCCTTATGCAAAGACTTCAATGCACTATTTGTTTGTCATACTTTGGTAGAGCCAAAGCATAACACACAGAATAGACATCTCTTTAAGAACACGGGAAAAAAATACCTTTTAACAATTAAGTAAGTCACAGGAGTCTTCTTTTATTCATTCCATGCCTTGGTGTTCATTGAATTTTGCAAACATTATGTACTTCATATCTTACCAAGCTCTCTTAACCTAAGAGGATATCAAATAGTATTTGCCTGAAAATACATTTCCCCACTATCAACATTTGCCAAAGAATTCTGCTTTGTCTTTACACAGAATCTGGAGTAAGCTGATGTACAATTACAAAAGCAACTTAGTTTTGCATGCTAGCAGTGAAAAACATCAGTATGTTTTATTAAAGCGTGACAAATTAACCAGAGAGAATCTGACCTATTCAGCAAATGTCGGGGCTGTGGGGGTTTACACTGTGTTAATAACAAACAAGCAATGCAGTCAAAAGTTCAAGTTTGGAAATAGAGTAAACAAATTTTGAAATTTGTATCTGAGTCACAAATGCAGCAGCTGGTATTTTGATGAAAAATCAAGTGACATAAGGAGTTCTCTGAGAAGGTACCTTATATGCTTTTTCGTTGTGATGATGTGAACAAACGACTACTTAGCATTCACCATAGATTTTCTACAAAACATTCTGGAAATTGAAATAAGAAGTCTATTATATACTTCACTAGCTGTGAATATGTGTTCACTTTTTTCCTCTTTCCATATAATTACTGCTTCAGGACAAAGTAAATCAACAGTTTTTTGTTGAAAGATTGGTATACCTGACTATCATAAACAAAGGTCTTCTCAAGTGACATGCACCCCCACACTTACTATCCTTCAGAAGAGTTTTGTTCTCTCAAAACTTCTTTATTATCTTTAATTGAAACATTAATAGAGGAGAATTTAGCCATTTCCTCTTCTCTCTGTTCTTTAATTTATTTTAAAAATTATTGAATTACTAAACTCTTGAATAGTCCCATATCCGAAAGAACATTAACTCAATAACAGATGTCATATCACCATATGTTATCTTTCAATCTACACTTCAGTTTCTAGAGTTTGCTAAGATACTGTTTGGAAAGTCAAATATCTGATGTTCGTGCTTAAAAACAAATGAAGTACATGTAACAGGAAGAGTAAAGCATAAATTACCATTGTAAAACATGGTTTGAGTGTCGCGTGTAAGTCAGATTACCATATGCAGGAAACATGAATTCCAGTGAGGAATACCTAGCAAAATTATAGTATTAGACATCTATCATAGTAAAAGAGATGAAAAGTGTCAAAAAGTGTTTAGGTGGACACTGATTTTTCAGGCCTGCAATAGGCCTTGACACTGTGATATCAGGTTGCTTAATCCATCTGTCCCAGGTGTTTCCTTGCTAGCAAGGGAAAACATCCCACTCCATTGACCCTAGTCCTCCTGATGATGGAAGAAGGATTAACACGTGTGTTATGTTTGCAACAGCTTTGGTTTATTGTCTTTCTCCAGCTGCAGTGCAGCACAGGAGATATCCCTGAACATCCACAAACACATAATTTGTGTACCTTGTTGCCCCTTTTCCCATTTCTTTATCCTCTTCTTCACTACCCTTTCTGTCCCTGGCCGTATTCCAAATAATTACTAATACTAATACTTTTTCTCCATAAAGATCAATTTTGCTACATCCATAGCCAAATGTCGGTATTTCTTGTTCTGCTACCTAGGTAATCTCAGCCGTTAATCTTGCAAGGCTCTTCTCCACCAAAGATCCACAATGACCTCCTACAGTTATCTGTGGTGATCAGTCCTTTCTTACTTGCCTCCTCCTTAACCACTTCTGAGACTCAGGTGTCCCTGACAGTCCTCACAGTGTTTGGCAGATTCTCACACTGTTTATCTGTCACATCCGGCAACTTCTCATGTCAACGTTTCTCATGTCCTGTTCAGTCAGCTTAACCCTAAGCAAGGGCTTATTCAGATGCCTCAATATCTACCTGTAACCCTAACAAAAAGGGAAATTAGACTTGGCTTTTTTATATTTGCAATATGAAGACTGAGACCAGTTACAAAGTAAAATCTTGCAGATATCTGTTTTAGAAGTACAACGTGTAGGACTAAAACCACCAAAAAGAATAAGTTTAATAAACAAATTGATATTACATCAACTGAATATATGGCTAAGGATTCATTAGGCACCTAAAGATCACTGTGATGTTTATAAGAACAATAAGCCTTGCCAGTTTAAGCTCCAAAGAAAAACTTAACTAGATTGACTTTCCTTAACACCCTTCAAGATAATAGTCACTACGTATTCAAACTAATCAGTTCTTAGCAGCCGTATGGTACATCCACTCTGAGCACACAGTACTGTGGCACTGATGCCATGCCCTCTGTGGTCCCCATCACTATGCCATATGAAGCAGGATCCAGAGCTCTTCCACATGGGATATTGAAGCGTGCAACATATTTGTAAACATTTTTTAAAATGTTTGAGTTCCTTGGTATCCTTGAACCCTCAGCCTCTGGAACTAGCACAGGTGCTATGGAATACTGGGAGAAGTTGCTGCACCAGTTGCCCTGCCTTGCAGCCCATGAGCTTTCTTCCCTGGTCAGTGGCTTCTTTTCTCAAAGCCTGCATGTTTTCAGTGAACAGTAAGTGACCATCATCAGGCTGTTTGTAGTTCTGGGGCCTCTGCTTTCAAGATATGTCCATATTTCAAACACTGTGATACTCCATGCTTTCAAAGCTGTATATCCTAGAAAGAGATACCAGGTACTAAGACCCAGTTCACATCTCAAGGTCTCACAGAAAGTCGGTAACCATCTTAACACATCACGACTGAGGCCTTGAAGAGTTTGTAGGTACAGTGAGCTCAAAGCTTGAAAATTATTACCTGAATTATTACAATTTTTACGAGCCACAGGGTGCAAAAATGTTTTTACAGTTGTTAATATTATTTATTGTGCTTATATGAAAGTTTCAAACAACCTAATATTATTATATTCTGCCTAGTGTAGATCTGGTTTTATGGGTACAATAGATCTTTGCTTTGACTGCAGTATAAAGTGTTCATGTAGTAAGAAAGGCTTTCTAAATACAAGGTAGTGAAATTAAAAGGCAGCTGTCCAATGAGAAAGGAGGTATAAAGAGGAGATATAATGGCAAAAATACTTTTTTATAAACCAGAACTTAAAAGTTATGTAAGGAAGGACTGTATGATGTGCTTGGTTAGAGTGATCAAGAATTACATTTCTTAGCTCAGGAACTCACTTCCCACTGCACCGTTCAGCAATAGATTCTGTCTTGGCTTCTAATATCTCACTGCCATCAGTTAGCTTTGTATCTGATACAGGTCAGATTTATCCGCTACTATAAAGTTCAGACCTGAAGAAGAAGGACACAAAGACAAGGAATTCAAAGTTAATTCATCATTCTATGAAAAGCCAAAATAAGTTACCTGTTGCCTAGTAAAGAGCAGGAATGAATTGAAATCTCATACAAAATCTGTATTACAATTGACGCTCCAATTCAAAGATTTTTTTCAGTAAAAATACAGTATCTACAGTCATATGTGTGTCACCCTGTATTTTTCTGACTCCGCTTCTTCTATCCATGCATCCACTACTTTTGAAAGACAACTCTCAAAATGAGAAATGGCCACTTACATCTGAAAATACATTCACTCAAAATCAAACAGAATTACTTGATAAGGGACCAATGCAGAAAACTAAATTTGCAGCTTCTTCCTTGAAAGTAATCTGATCCTTTGGGCGCTAGAAAGTGATGTCTTCTTAATTTCATCTAACAGCTCTTATCATAAATGTCTGGATAAATAGATTATAATTTTCTAGACTCTAGCAATTTACATGTGGTAGTAGAACAATTATGCCAAAATTGATGTTTAAGGATGAGTGTGAAGAAAGTTGAGTATATTTTCAGGTACTGAATAGAAATGTAATTGTGATAGCTGTCTCTTGTATTTAACATGCTGTATTGTTATTGCTATGTTCTCCATCTAATACCAGATTGTCTTATTCTTATGGCAGTAAAACCAATTCTTTAAACTTGGTACACTCTGTCTTTCTTTGTTTATAACTGAAGTATAAAAGGCAAGAAAGCTTAAAGAGTCAAAAAGATAGTTTTCTGAACATGTTTTTTTGTCTTCTACTAAAAGGGGAAATGAGTATCTCATTTTTCAGAGTGAGAGACAATGGAAGTGTTATATGTCACTATTGCTCTGAACATGAGATTTGAATTCTGCTGTTGCCTCTGCTTTCAAGTTCTCAATAATACTACTATTATATCATACTATATTATCTTATTTTTTTGAAGTGTTTTTCACTTAAAAGTTCCGGAGGCATTTAAATGGTGAATCAGCTTTTTATTTCCCCTACAGTGAGTTTTCCAGAGAAATTTTCATCCTACAATTCCCCCCTGTGTTGTCTGTCCTCTCCCCATGTATTACCCACCAGATGTCATGCCAGCTCTGTCTCATTGGTGTGGAGTTTTAAAATGGAACGTACCCTCGTGTTGCATACGTGGGGTTTCTCTTTCCGTTTCCCAAAGAAAAGATGATCTCCCTGTCCCCTCTTTGTAGTGTGTTGTTCAGTCTCAGAGGCTAGGAGAAATATGGAAGCTAAAGGAAGCACAGGAAATCATATAGGCTGCACACCCAGAATGACCTTCACTTTGATATCTGGTTATCCACCCTATTGTAATATGGCTACAGCCCTGCCTGTACACCCAGTTTCCTTTCCAGAAACAGGACTGACACAGGGCTGGTAATAGCACTTTTCCTCTCCATACATATAGCTAAAACACTATCAAGGTTAAAGTTGTATAAGAAATGATCATCCGTCAAGGCTGCTTTTAGGCGTTTTGCATCTTATTCTACCTCAAGCCTTTTCAGTGATCAGAAAGACTGGATGAAATTAACAGCTGGCTGAAGGAAGATTATATCTACCCCCTCTGATGCTAAGCACTTCTTGTCTGCGCCACCTACAGACAGTGCTACTAGACTGCAAATGCATCTCAGAACCCATAGTTTCTTAGTATTACAGAAGTGAAACAGTTCTAAGGAGCTTGTTAACAATGGCTGTTTCTTCAGCTCTGTGAGGTGGGCTAGTGCAGATGGCAGGAAAGACTAGTTTCTGAACTTTGTGTTTAAATGTATATTTAGAAAATGTTTTAAAGATACTTTAGATCACATGTAGTCTTCAACAAGTATTCATAACATAATTTCAAAAGATAAAATAAGGATGAGATGGAGTGGAATGATTGATTTAAACAAATTTTTACAAACATCTTCCAGAAATTAAAATATTCCAGCCACAAAATTAAAGATTCTGCAATCCAACACCAGAGGACATAACTTTCATTTAGTAGTGTGAAGCATAATTACTGTGATGTGCAGGGTGAAGCAAGCATATTAAAGATAGATTCATAATTAGAGCTGAGGTACATGGCTAATTAACAAAATGGAAAGAAAAAATCTGTATTTCATTAGGGTGAGATGTATCAGTTTCCTTCTGTGCTTCTATGTGTTTGACATATTGTACTCCAGTGAACTATTTCCAGTGCACCATGTTGGGATGTTGTGATGAGTCTCATGCCAAGCAACATGATAAAAAATAATTTATAATCAACCAGACTCGAAATATCAGTTGGGGTATTCTCTGTGTTTAATGGTTCCCTGTATGAGTTCATCACATTGTTCTTAGGCTTTCAAGGTGGTGTCACTACTGATATTGTTTAGACAGTCTTCCCTCTCACTTTCAGAAAGTGAAAGAATGAAAGTCCCCACATTTTTCTATGCGCCTCGTAGAGTAATATTGTCTCACATTGGATGTCTTACGTATCGTAAGTCTTAGAATATCATCTTATACAACCAGTCAACTAGTAATTTGGTGCATATACAGCTATTCTGGATTGAGCTACAACAGAATTATTTTTTAACCTTTCAGCTAAACCGTGTCTAAGTAGCTTAGTTTTCTGAAAGTTAGTCGTTTTTTTCAGACAGTATTATTCTCTAGAGGTGATAACACTTTAAATTTATGATTATAACCAAAGCAACAAGGCACTGGTATGCAGAAAGGCCATTGTTTACATTTATCCCTATGGAGACAAGGGTCATAGTCAAGTTGGTGGAATGCAGTAAGTCAAAGAGGTAAAAATGGGGCACATCTTGAGGGAAGGGCAGACAGGACAGGAGACCCAAAACTGAGCAACAGAGTATTCCTTTCCATATGTGTCACACTCACAATAAAACAGAGGGGTCTTGAGGGTCAAGCTGTCTTCTAAAATGGCTGGCATATAATCCTGACCTTGTCTGTTCTTTTACCACTGTCCCAGTATCCATGCATTCCTGAACCCAGTTCCTGAGTCCAGATCCCATCTGCCGCGGTGTCCAGGACATCTCCCATTGCTTGCTCTGCAGCATCAGTGGTGACATATAGTCATCAGGGGAGTTGATTTTGTACATTTGTATGTATTTTAATAATTTCTTATGAGCAGTATTTTCCTTATTACTATTATTGTTTCATTAAAGCTGTTCTAGTTTCCAACTCACAAGTCTCTTGCTTTCATTTCTTTTTTCCCCTTTTCTTTGTGTGTGTGTGGTAAAACTGGGTTCAAAATTGCCCACGTTTAGCTGTTGACCTGAACCGGGAGTGAAGTCTGAACGGTGACAACAAACTAATGAAAATTTACCTGTATATACAGGTAAATAGAAAGATAAAGAAGCGTTCATTCTCATTCTCTGTTTATGCTACAAAGTTGGAAGTTCGACAGAGAAAAATATATCTGTATTGAATCACAAAAGCATGAATTATTTTTAAAGAGCAATAAAACTTTGTCCCTATCCTTTTCTTACTGTCCTCTAAAAGCATTTTAAAATCAAACCTGATGTTATCCAGTAGTCAATCCTGCACTATACTGTTCTTTCCCGAAACTTACCACAATTAATATTAGTGAAAACGAAACCAAATCTGTTTAGCTAAAGTAAAAGACAAATTAACTTCTTAAAAATCTATGTGTCAGGCCTCTCTTCCCCTCCTGTCCCATCCCTCACTGCCCCCCAGTCCGAGGCCCCTCTAACACTGACAGCATCAATCTTATTATTAAGGTCACAAGCCACAGAGTGCCATTGTATGCTTTCTTGCTGCACAGGTAGCTCGTTGTATTCACACTGTAAAGAATACTCGGAATTTCTCAGCTGTGGGTATTTATTCTTTATTTATTTTTTTAAAAAGAAAGTGTACTCAGATTTGTGTACATTTTCAGAAGTCCACATTCCCTCTGTTCTGAATGATACACAGCAATTTTCCTAGTGGTAAGGATAACATAAACCAAGAGGTAACTGTGAAGTGAAGACTGAAATAACTGCAGGGGATAAAATACTTGATAGAATCTTTACTGTTTGCGTACAGCACTAATCCAAAATGAGATGGCAAAACCACTTATCTCCATTTCTACAAAGATCACTTGATAAATTCAGTAGAAACCTAAACAGAGTCTGTCCATTTAACTGTGAATAGTTAACCATACACTACCTTTCAGCAGCCTAGAAACACTTACTATTATCAAGGTTACAGCTGTTTCTATTCATAAATATTTTATTTAAAATGAATTTTGCATGATTCATATTGCTGTATCCTGTGATCGAGTACTAAATCTTGTATTAGCAGTCTGCATATATGGTGCTTCTTCAGGATTTCAGCCTTTGAAGTGCTATGGGTTTGTTCATAGCCAATCTATGTCTCACATTTCCTTCCCCACAAGTTTTGCAGACTTATTTTTGAATAGCAGCTTCATAGATTTAGAAAAAATGTGATTTCAGGACTCCGTGCATAAGCAGAGTCCATCTGATATTTGGCAGTTCTTAATAATTTGGCATACTGAAATGATCATTTCAGCTGAATAGCTAGAAAATGAGACTGGGATTCAGTTATTTAAAGCCAGTCAGGAGTCAAACGTCTCTTGAAACTGATTTTTTCCCCAATTTCAATGTTGTTGCTCTTGAAAGCATTTATAAAGATATCATAATTGCTCATATAATACAATCAACAAATATTGGATCATTGTGGATTGTACTGCAAAGTGAAATGAAGTTTAAGTGAGTGATAACAACTGCTCTTATCTGTCCAGCAGAAAAATATAGAGGATTGCCACCCTCCTTAAATTTTGAAGAACAGGATTCTGATTTCTAGCACTTCTTTTTATTGTTGTTTTTAGTCTTCCACACAGGTACTTAAGCTCAGATGGCATCTGAAAAGCTCACAAATCTGCAGCTGAAAAATTCCACATTAGTTTGTAGGAGGTATATATAACACTGATGCTAGTTATTAAAATGACATCTGCAGAGAAAACATGCAAAGGCAGCTGTCGTTTGATTTGGGCCATTCTAGATGACTAAAACCCATTAGACTGATTGAATAACTAATAAAAAACCAGCTCATTCACTTAGCATTTTAGTTGCTAAAATGCATCTGGGGATTTGGATTTGCAGGCAGAATATCCCTTCAAGACTCAAAAGATGCCATGGAGGCCAATTAACCTAGGGATAACAGTTAATCCCTTTCAGGTCATGTAGAGGAACGAGTACACATAAATACGTGGTACAAGAGCATTTTTTATTTCACTAAGCTGTTTTTTTAAAACAGTTACAGAGTCATTCTAATAACGTTGTAGCACTTCACATTTTCTCAGTGCTGTACAAGCAGTTAATTAAGTCTCAGAGTAGGTTATTGTTCTCTGAATCTTACAGGCAAGAAAACTGCAGCACAGAGCTGTGAGGTATCCAAGGCCAAACACAGTGCCAATAGTCAAGTCAAGATTACATTTCTGGAATGCCTACAATCAACTCCCCAATTTGTATAAACATCACGCAAAACAACATTTCCATTCACTTGAAGCATTATGTTTATTTAGACTACAAATTTTCCAGATCATGCTGTATTCAATCTGAAAGCTAGATATTGGCCCTGATGGGCTCACCTTAGGAGCTAAACATTCAGGCCACAAGCCAAGACAGCACTTAAGCACCTATACTAAGCAAACGAGCAAACAACGGTTTTCAACTATTTTAATAAATCCCTTTCAAACAAATAAACATGACTTTTTTTTTCTTGTAGTTGTCACCTCAGCAGGATTGGTAGCCTTGGTTCCTACTGTTTACTTGAGTAGCGCTTTGGCAGCTGTTATAGCCATTCGTCTCTACTAACCAATACAAAGACAGTGAGTAAAGCTGAAAAAACTGCCTATCAGTTATCTCATTCTATTTTTCATGGGCTAGATATTCTGGAGCAGACATGCAGGCCATAATTAAAATCATTTTATACCATCATAGTCTTTCTGGAGAGGAGTCAGAACTCAAACCTTAGTCATATTAGCATGATGTTTGCCCACATATGTCTTAAAATTTCTTGCCTACATTTTATCTTTTATGTGTATAAATTACTACATAGAAAAAAAACCCATGTGAATGTCAAAGAAGTACTAATTCAACAAAAACAAATAACTCCTATAATAAAGGAGGTGAACATCTCCTGATCTTGCATAATCCAACCATTAATATTGCTAATTTCAAAAATTCAAATTCTGGAGTGAACCTATCCCAGATCAGGAGGGTTATATATTACCTAATTATTGGTAATTTCTTTAATTTTGAACAAATTGCTCTAGGGCTCATCTGTGGGAGAAACAAAGATATATAGAAATAATTCACCTCCTCTGTTTTTCAATGAGATTAATCACTCCCTCCTTTGACAATAATAATAGTTTAAACAGCCAAAACTTTGATAATTACCTTTTAAAAATTCTGAATTACACCAGACAGATCCATCTCAGGTGAGCTTGAAGAGAAGGAAAAAAATACATTTGAGAATTAGTTTTCTTTGTCTTTTGACTCTTAAATCTCTTGAATAAAGATGTTTAAACGAATCATATTATGCCAAAGGCAAATTCTGGTGTACTCAAATTGTGTCAGAAATTAGGAGTGTGAGAACTGAAAGGAATTTCAGAAAAAAATCTAATAAAAATTGGAAACATTAACCTTAGTTGTTTGTTTATTTATTTTAAAATCCTTTTTAATGATTAAATACCATAACTTAAAAAGTGAATTCTTTTTCATACTGAAAGGTCCAGTTCTGAATATTTCTAAAAAGCTCAAAGACAGACAGAGCAAAAACTTCACCTGAATTGACTACCTTATTTCTGGTGAATACTTTGGGTAGATAATCCAAGTATCTCCTGAAACATCTAGTTTTCTTAATTTAAGAAAAATTAACAGAAATTTTCTCTTATACTCTCACTGTCTCCCCAAAAGATTTTTTTGAAGATTTTTGGCTCTATTCACTTATATATTTAACATATATTCCTCTAAGTTTAGGAAAATGTAAAAAAAACCCAGCTGAAGCTATGAGGCCAAAATGTAATACAGATCAGACATAGTAACAATGTGTTCTTTTTTTTTTTGTAAAAACCATCATACATAAAAATACAAACTACTATTATCATTTTGAAGGACTAACAGTATGATTGGCGCCTAACTGTAGTAAAAAAACTTAGAATAATAGTGTAATTTTAAACTACCTTCTCTTTAAAAAAAGTACAATTTGTATGTACAAGAAACATATGCTTAGATATCAAACTGACCATGCAAATTTTTTAAACAAGCAAAAATATATTCATTGTCTTTATAATACTGTTGCTTGAATCTTTTGAAAGTAGAGGTTTTTCTTCATTAATGAAACTCCAGTGATGGACTGAAGAATCCCTTTGTATTGTTTTAATCAATTTGTGAATCTACTTAGACCACTAAAACAGCAGGTAAAACATGAAATTGAATATTCCTGGTTACTTCAGTTTAGATTCTAATCTCTATGACATCTACTTACTCTACTGTATTTTAAAAAATTGTATATATACACATATAGTGTGTAATCCAATATTTCCTTCTATATCTGAATTCAATGTTAAATCCAGGAGCTATGCAATTCTGTCATGCAGAGAAGTAATGGAATATTATGTTTCTGTTTACTTTATTTTATGTTTCTCCTTAAAAATTGAGCTGCCTGAAGTTATATTCAATGATCACCAGCTCTGTAGGTAGAATCTGTCTTCCACAGCTATGAAACTCCTCTAAGTTTATTGTAACATGGTTTTCTAATCAGTAATAGGTATGGGGTTTTTTCTTTTTCATTTTTATACAAGAAATTTTTATGTTTTTTTTCCTCCCCAATGGTAGTGTAATGGAAAAGGAATAGTAAATCTCATTTGAAAACCCTGGGCCTCGGATAACAAACAATTAAGACAAGAAAATAAAATGTATGGTCAGCAACAAGAATAAGAGAAAGTACACGTCTCTGACTTGTGTACACAAATCAGTGAGAATGAACCAATGATTCTTTTTAATCCCACTGTATATGATATATTTAATTTTAGTTACTCGGATTCTATTTATGGGAGGCTGTTGATAGCGTATGTTATAATGAATAGTATTTTCTTGCTAGTTCACTCCTTCTCCTCCAGTTTAAACTCCAATTTCATAATTTTAAATTGGTTTCTCTTATTTTCAAAAAGCCAGCGATCAGTTTATACAAATTCTAATTTTACCAGAACTTTTACTAAAAAAAATCAAATATCCTCATTTTTTTCCTTTTCCTTAATACTATTCCAAATAGATACGCTAATTCCTTCAGTCCATTTAGGATTCTTAGTGTTGACTTGAAGTTTATTGAAGCAATGTTAAAGCAAATGCACTATATTAAACCAGCTTCCATGACAGAGAAACATTATTTCAGTATGTTAGGCTTAGTCAGTGAAAACATATGCACAGAATTTTTAAATGCTACTAAATAATGAGCTGCAGTAGAACTACCTTTACTGCAGTAGAATGTCATCATTGTCCTAAAAAATAGAAATATCAGTTAAATATCTATTTTTTCCCCCAGTTGTAATGATTGTTACCCCACTGACTTCAATTTATAATTTCCATAGAATTTACATTTGGATAGAGATGTATTCCTAAGGGCCAGTTATGTTGTTCTTACATATTACCTTCTCTCCTACTTCAAACTAACAAAGCCAATTATGAAATAAGATATCACACCTGCTCCCATGTTGAGAATGCAAGCTGTTCATGATTTCAGACTCACTTGTTATTTTTCCCTTCCTAACCTCAAATCTTGCAGTCTACCAGGCTCTGTGGTAAAAGTTACCCCAAAACATTTAGAAAAAGTGTTTTCCATCACATCACAGATCTGTTCCAGTCATTGTCTCACCTCTGTTATTTCAGAAAGTAGATCTTGCAGGGATCCAGGAAGGGATAGACAATCAGAACAAAGACATATCTATCTAGCTGGGTTTTAGTGGAAGTATTGCTAAATCTGGGTGGCTGAAATGCTGAGGCATGAGATTTGTTCAGTGTCATTTTCCCAGCACAGATCTGTACATCCTGTGAATGTCTGTGTTAGTGTTGACGTGAAGAGAGGAGATGAACACAGGGGCCTAAGAAAATCACACAAGCAAAAAGTAAACCATCATGTTAAAATTCTTGTTTGCAGAGCTGTTTAACAGCTCCAGAAGAATAAGACTTAAGAATTTCTTGTTCTTCATCTTGTATTTTTAAAAATATTTCCCAATTATGATGAATTAATTTTTACTCTGTGTTTCCATATCTCTATTTCAAATTCATCTACAAAGATCTTACCTAAAGTTGCTGGAAAACCTCTGGCTACTAAGTATGTGAATTCAAAGAAGATTAATTACAGAATAATTAACCAGTAATTAAAGACCAATTAAGTTGGGAGGTTATGGGAAAAAAAAACCCTCACAGCTGTAATGAGAAAAAAAGGCTGTCTTAATGTGTCAAACGGAATCAAATAAAAAGATAATATTTTATGTAAAATATGAATATGAATATAATAAAACTATATAACAAACAGCATTGCAAATTTTTTAATAGGTCATTCATGGTATTCAGGGAGTGACTAAAAAACGACAGAGAAGCCAAAAGTGTAGATGAGGTATGAAGACCATGTAATTAAGGAAACTTGGAAACTGATCTAAAACTGTTGCAAAAGTCTTTTTTCAGAGCCAAGGGGGAAGAAAAAATTATTTGTTACTTCTCAGAAACATTTATCTGGGATAATACAGAAGATATTCTTTTACATGAGGCTACATATAGCAGTAAAGCCCAGTCCCTAAGTGTGTGTATTGCACTAGAGTAACTATAAGGAGAACAAACATGTAAATAGTTCTCATAGAGTACTAGACTGTCATTTCCCAGAATCATAGACTGGCTGAGGTTAGAAGGAATTTCTGATTGTCAGCTAGCCCAATGTCCATGCTCAAGCAGGGCCACCTAGACCCACCTGTCCAGAGCCAAGTCCTAGAAGCTTTTGAATATCTCCAGCATGGAAGATTCATCTCCCTCTCTGGTCAGCCTATGCCAGTACTTGGTCACCATAAGAAAGCACTTCCTGATGCTCAGAAGGAATCTTTGTTGAAGTTTGTGCCTATTTTCTCTGGTCCTATCACTGGGCGTCACTGGAAAGAGGCTGTTTCCATCCTTTTTGCATCTTCCCTTCA
Source organism: Tapera naevia (assembly GCA_033556795.1). Classification (NCBI taxonomy): domain Eukaryota; kingdom Metazoa; phylum Chordata; class Aves; order Cuculiformes; family Neomorphidae; genus Tapera; species Tapera naevia. The sequence continues at coordinate 1,373,646 of JAUMJJ010000014.1, read as the reverse complement.
GGAAATTCTTTCCCAGGTAAAATCATGGAGAAGATAATCCTGGGTGAAATCATGCACCACCTGCAGAACGGTCAAGAAATCAGGCCCAGCCAGCATGGGTTTAGGAGGGGTAGGTCCTGCCTGACCAACCTGATCTCCTTTTACGATCATGTGACTCGCCTGGTGGATGAGAGGAAGGCTGTGGATGTGGTATACTTGGATTTCAGTAAGGCCTTTGACACGGTCCCCCACAGTAGACTCCTAGGGAAGCTGGCAGCCCGTGGCTTAGATGGGAGCACTTTGTGCTGGGTTAGGAATTGGCTGGATGGCCGAGCCCAAAGAGTGATGGTAAATGGTGTTTCATCCAGTTGGCGGCCGGTCACCAGTGGTGTCCCCCAGGGCTCGGTATTGGGTCCCGTCCTGTTTAATATCTTTATTGACGATTTGGATGAGGGGATTGAATCCATCATCAGCAAATTTGCAGATGATACCAAGCTGGGAGGAAGAGTTGATCTGCTAGAGGGTAGGATGGCCCTGCAGAGGGACCTGGACAGATTGGAGAGCTGGGCTGATTCTAATGGGATGATGTTTAATAAGTCCAAATGTCAGGTACTTCATTTTGGACACAACAATCCCATGCAGAGCTACAGACTGGGGACAGAGTGGCTAGAGAGTAGTCAGGTAGAAAAGGACCTGGGAGTGCTGGTGGACAGGAAGCTCAACATGAGCCAGCAGTGTGCCCAGGTGGCCAAGAAGGCAAATGGAATCCTGGCCTGCATCAGGAATAGTGTAGTAAGCAGGACCAGAGAAGTTATCGTCCCCCTGTACTCGGCACTGGTCAGGCCTCACCTTGAATATTGTGTCCAGTTCTGGGCCCCTCAGTATGGGAAAGATGTTAGGATACTGGAATGTGTTCAGAGGAGGGCAACGAAGATGGTGAGGGGGCTGGAGCACAAGCCCTATGAGGAGCGACTGAGGGAGTTGGGGCTGTTTAGCCTGGAGAAGAGGAGGCTCAGGGGAGACCTCATTGCTCTCTACAACTACCTAAAAGGAGGTTGTAGTCGGGCAGGGGTTGGTCTCTTCTCTCAGGTGACCAGTGGCAGAACCAGAGGGCATGGACTCAAGCTTCGTCAGGGAAAGTTTAGACTTGATGTGAGGAAAAAATTCTTCACTGAAAGGGTGATTGGCCATTGGAATGGGCTGCCCAGGAAGGTGGTGGAGTCACCTACCCTGGAGGTGTTTAAAGGGAGACTGGATGAGGCACTGAGTGCCATGGTCTAGATGATGGTTGGTGTTAGTGTTAGGTTATAGGTTGGACTTGATGATCTCAGAGGTCCTTTCCAACCTTATGATACTGTGATACTGTGATACTGTGATACATAAAATCGCCCTGAGCCTGCTCTTCTTCAGGATGACTGGTCCCAGCTCTCTCAGCCTTTCCTTATAAGAAAGTTGCTCTGGTCCTTTAAACAAACAAACAAGCAAACAAACAAGTCAAATTAACCAACCAATCAAAACCCAACACAGTTTAGAATACTCTGGCTACTTTTCTTATCACTATCATAAAAAACTCATATGAGTTCATACAATCAGTACCAACTAGACTGTAGTACCTGTCTGTCTGGGGTTTTTTTGTGGCATTTTTTTCCCTCAGACAGTTGATTTATTTCAAATTTTGGAGAGGGAACCACTGACTCCTTTGTTTCATATACAGGCTGTATATGTATATGTTCTTATGATATAAGTACATGGGTAGGGTGAGGAAAGCCAATTGAATTCTCTCATCAGCGAAAAGACCATAATTTAAGGTCAGCAGTTATTCGATCTGTTTGGCTGCTGAGTAGAACATCAGAAAATGCATGCAAGCTATCCAGTCATCTTTATCTTACTAACAGTAGGTAAGTATATTGCACCTAGATAAATATGGAAGGGACCTAACTGTACCTTAAATGTTTGGTGCAAAGACCAGAAAAGTGAAAAAAATCATGGCACAATAATCCGTAGAAAAAGTGATAAGCATTTAGAGACAGACCTAAAGGAATCCAAATACTACTAGTGTTTCATTTTATTTGCTTGTATTTAAATTCTGAATTCTTTGTATCCAACTGGTAGCAACACTCACTCCTATCCAATTGGCAGCAGAGATACCACATAAAATCTTTTGTTTCATTTATATTCACAAAGATGCTGATATGAAATCAGCTAATATTTGCTGTGGGAAAATACATTTGAACTTGTTTGCCATACAAACTATGTCAAGTTTGTAAGCCATGAGGTTATTTGCTATCATTCAAAAATTATCACTGAGGTTTAATGGAAGTCAATACTACTTTGAAGGAATGAAAAAAATATTACCAAGTTCTAGTTCTGCACTTCACTTCATTATGATCATGTAATTCCCGTTATTTCTGTTGCCTATCAACAATAACAATGTGTTTCTCCTGTATATAAGTAGCTGTCTTTGGTGTTTTCTTAGTGCTTTTTCTGAATATAGTTGAGGTCACTAATATGTACATAGAAGCCTTGAAAGATGAGAGATTTTCCTCTTAAGACTTCTGCATCACTCGCATTAACATTAATTGTTCTTGCAAGGTAAGAATAAACCCCAAATTATTACCTAAATGAGGTCAACAAATACTACAGAGATCTATTTGGTACCTTAATGTTTTTTACTGTACTTGTTGAGTGTTTAAGATACTGACATCTTAAACTTGGGGCAGGACGCGGGGTCAAGGGGAACAAAAAGAGAAAAAAGGCAGAGAAGGAAGAAATTTCCTTTTATGTTTTGTTTAACATTAATACTCTGCAACTTAGACACAGATGAACAGTTTCAGTATGGGTGTTCAGTGGTCTGCCCTCAGAACACACATGCACTGCTCACCAGGCTTGTTTTACGTATGTCTTAACTCTAACAAAAACTGAAGATTTTGCAAATTTCCAGGACATATGGTTCTCCATCACAGTAGATTGTCACAATCTTGTGTTACTAAAAAAATACTTATTTCACAAATGGAAGCCAAATGTGTAGAAGGATTCGTATATCTTGCCACCTTTTCATGTTAATACTAAAACTCTTGTATTTTAAATGTGGAGGGATTTGGCAATGGTTTTGAGATTCCCAATGAAGAAACTAATTTTGCAAGGCTAAAACAAGGATCTAGACATGTTTTCTCTGTGTTTTATGCAGAGTAGGTGGCTACGTTTTATAGCATTTCCACCACAAATCCCATGCCAATCCTTTGTGCTCATTCACAGTAGATAACGTAGTCCTGCACAGATAGGAAAATTGCTGTCTCATTAGTCTGCAGTCCAACATAAACTTGCACATATTTTAACCCTAAGACAGTTCTAACGAAACACCTGAAATTATTCTCAGAGCACAAAGATAAACACGTGGGTGAATATTCGTAAAACTGGGATCTTAGAAATTATGTCATTTTTGGATGACATGACAAGGCGACATCTTTTCTCTTCAGTCCCACAGAGTAAGTGTCAGAGACTGTGTGCTTTATGCAATAGTGATTGATTCTAATTTTATAGTATGTTTGTTATTCTTTATATAAATTTATATTTTATATTTATATAAATATAGTGATAGTGCACAGATTAGTAAAAGCTAAATGTGTATGCTAAAAAGAAATGGACCCATTTATGCCAGTCTTCATCTTATTACCAGGAAGACTACCATCTACATTCTCTGCCAAATATGTACTTAAAGGTCTAGGAAGCAGAAGAAATGCTTTTTGGTGTTCATAGAAGAAGAAATGACTGTGGATAAAACTGCCTATTGGTAAGACTATTTAGAAAAAGCCAGAACTAAACTATTTGTTCCAATTGGGCTTTCTAGGCTACAGGAGAAAGTGGAGAGACTGGAATCCTATCAGATAGAATGTTGGAAGAATTGTGAGGAGAATTTCTCGGGAGAGAATACGTTGGCAAATGAAAAAATATAAAACTGTGTAAGTGCACGTCTTTGTGTAATCCCTGATAAGCTTCTAAATAACACAAGGGAATACGTTCCTTATACTTCAGAATTAAAAACAGTAGTTGTATTCTGTTTGTTGTTAGGTTTTATTCTTGACCAAGGCAAAGAGCTCATATGAGCTTCTAAAAAGAGGCAAGACAGATTAATGTCACTAAGGTTATCCAATACAGTGATACCACTTACAACTTTAATATATGATAATATCTTCTGCCAGGAAATAAATAGCATCGCATCTGGAAAAATTACTTTAAAACCAAGCTGCATTACATTGTCTCTAAAAGAAGGGAGGGTCAGGAAACCATTAAAAAAAGAAGCTATAACTCAGTCGTTTTTCAGTGTGAATTTTAATATGGCCAGGCTTTTCCAATTTTTGAAACATTAAAGAAACTGAGAATTACTTCTTCCCCTGCCTTGCACATAGACATTATTCCCTCCTACTGCTGGTGCTGGAGTATTGGTACTAAATACAGAAATTTTAATAGAAAATTTTGATTGGTAAAAGGAAAAAGTAGATTTCATTATGTTACCTCAAATTGTTTGGAAAATGACTGAATGAAATACTCTAAATTGTGACTTAGATATTATTTTCATTTTCATTAGCAGTAAAATTTCTTTTAATATTGAAATCTGAAGACATGTTGAAAGAAGTTGACATTCCCACTAAGGATTTGTTTGGGTTAATTTTGCTTTCATATTTTCACTCTATTTTTTTTTCTGCTTTTACTTTTAGTTAAGGACAGAAAAGAATTTAAGGCTCCAAATAATTCATCGGATTAAAAGCTTTAATTCCTGCTCAGTTCCACTCACATCAGCCTATACTTTCTTTAACTCTATGGTAAAATCATAGGCCCAAACTTGTTGCAAAACATCCTGGGGCAATTATATTTCAGACAAAACAAAACCCACAATATTTACTGTCAGCTGACATAAACCAGCTTATCTCCTTGAGTTTGTGAGGAGCTATAGTGATATGGCCCAAGATACACTCAAATGCATTTCACATGATTGGGGTTTAAATTCTCCTCTGAGTTGCAGTTACATTCTCAGATTCAGAATTTGCCCCAAAGTACATAGTATTCCCTTTGTGGATTTCTATGTTTATTATTCACAACTTGTGAGATAGCATAGTATGTGTCATATTATCCTGTGTTTGGGATCAAACTCACATCACAACTGAAGTAAACCTCCCTGTTAAGAAATACCTTAGCTCTCAGAGATGCATGTTGTCTTTCTTATCCGCTTCAAAAGCAAACAGTGAAGTAGACAAAAAGGCTGAGTGTTTCAGAGGTCGTGCATTCACGTACATATTGAAGGGAGATCAACTTAGTATCCATTCTCTCAGCTTGTTCACTACAAAGTGAAAGCCTGACATGCAAACTGAATTTCCACTCAGGAAAGCATCTCTTACTAGATAAGCTCTGAAACAAGTAATGATTGTTCAGTTTTGTTTTTTTTTTTCCCCAGGTCTGGGAGATACAGGTTACTGTTTAATTTTAGGCACAAATTAGCACTGGGAAAGTTTAGTATGTTCCTATTACAGGGAATCTCCCATATGAAAACAACGACAGCCTACGCTGAAGTGAACCATGCTGTTTCTAGCCATCAGGTGCATCACCCTCAGATGAACTCAAGCTAACCTACAGAAACAGCTCTATGAGCTTCAGCTTACAGGAAAAAAAGGCTGTGTGTGGAAGCCTCCTGTAATGCTTCTATTATCCAAAACATATGTGACTCTTGTTTTAACACCTTTTAAAAACAATGTCCCTTTTAGGTGTCATGCTCAATAAAACACTTGTTCTCCAAAACTCAAAATGAATTAGTGAAGAAGGAGAAATAAAAACTACGGGTTTTATCATTACATTTTTATTGATATTTAAACACCCAAGTGAAAGAGATTTATATAAAAGAATTTGACCTACACGATATACCATATATATTGAAAATTGCTTTGCCATTCTTCATAAAGTCTTAGCTTGACTGGCAGATAGAATATAAAAGTAATACGTGAGCTCTGTTTTCGTTTAAATTTGCACTCTTATGTGTCAAATAGTATTATATATTTTTGCTGAATATTTTACAACAGCAAGGACATTAGTCCAGTATCACTCTTAAGGATAACCCAATGTATGCAAAACCAGAAAGAATTTTGTATTTTTTACCTAATCCTTTATATAGCCATGCTTTCAGAGACAAAATGCAAGCAGAAGTAAATCCAGTTACTTTTTCTGAAAGCAAAAGGGACTTTGAATTTTAAATAGATCTTCATTTATTTAAGGAAACTTTTAAAGTATCTGTGCATTTCAATGGAGGCAAAGCATCTAATTCCTGTAAGCAAATTTTGGAAAGCTGCTTTTTCTGACACAAAGGTACAACTCATAAAATCAATTATACTTATGTTACACTACAAGTATGACTAATGAGATTACATCTCATATTTATCCCACTGTTGTTTTCAGTATGATAAACTGAAAATAAGTAAAAATTTCAAATTGCATTTAAATTGGAAATATATTTTTTTAAAATAAAACAGTTATTTTTCTTCAAAATATCAATTCACAAATATCCTGCTTAACTTTTTTCTATGAATGATAAAAATTAAACAGACATGTCATTTCCAAAGCTTGTCTGCTAAATATCCAGGCTAACCAAAAAAACTAGTCTGCTTTCCACGTGTTATAAAAATGACTGCTAGAGAAATTTTGAACAAAACCACAAATCATACACTGCGCTTTTCCAATACATCTAAGTAGCTAATACAGGATGAAATGCAGCAAAGAATGATTCAACAAGCCAATACGTGTTGGAACTTCTTGTAGATCTGGATATATGCAGAAGCTGACATGCTAGGTAAAACCAGAACACTTTAAGAAGTATCTTGACATTGGTTGTAATGAATGAAGTATAGCATAAGGCTTCACTCAATAACACAGAGAATCATGAAAGAATCCATAATTCTGTGGGTATTGCGTTTGATAAACCTTTGATGGTTTATCAAACAATATTTATTTGGTGTAACAGAAAGCAAATTGAGTGAGTTAGATCTTTTACCTACTTCTGGGTAATAGTTTCATAATCCAGCTATTGACAACAGTGTCCTTCTGACAGGCAGCTTCTCTCCACCAGTAAAAACGAAAAATGAGGAAGATAAATTTCTACCAAAAACCTGCTGAGTGAATATCCTTCTAAAAGAGGAACAACAAACAACCTTACTAACCTGGGTGAAATGAAAAAAGAGACTAGGAGAAATCTAATACAATTATCTTGGGGAAAAAATAGGAATAGTTCTGTAAGAGAATCAGGGACGAGATGCAAAAGTACTGCTAATAATTTCTACAGACGGGGCTGGAGAAAGTGAGGATAGAGCCAAATAAAGGGTACAAGAGTAAGGAGGCCGGACAGAGACCTACTTGTAATCTGCCAGGCTTCTTCAGTAATTAAGCAACTTGGATGTGAATTAACATTACAGGGGAGCAGAGTTTGATGCAAAGACCCTTTAAGAGTTGAGTAACTTCTTGCAAATAAAACTGAAAATGAATGTATCATGAGAGAGCAAAGAGATAAAGAACAGACATTGCTGAACAATAAAGAAAAACAAGCATAGAAATATATGTACCATTTTCTGAAAAATCATTAATGAATCTTTATGTTACTAAGTTTTGCACCTCAAATCTGATAGATGTACACTAGTCAACTAAAAAAATTATGAAGAAATACATGAAGAAATGAAGTCTAAATATTTTTAGAATACATCATAATAAAAATTCATACTTTTATGAATGTGAAATAACCCAAATTATAAAAATTATATATTGAAAATGTTACTAAAAAATGGAATTATAAGTTTTTTAAATTTTCACATCAAATTTTAGTGAGAAATTGCATTATTTGACCAAATACTCAAGTGAGAGTACAATTGCATTTTTTTTACCAGAAACTTTTTCACTGTTTTAAATCCCATTAATAAAGATTTTTTTTCAAGTGATGTTCAATTAGGAGGCTGAATAGGGATTTAAACACATAGTTATGCATTATGTACCTCAGCATTTGATGTCAAGTTATGAGAAATCTATTTGCTAAAATAGTGGAATAGATGCATCTCATGCACCCTGAAATATTCCATTTTCCTGTTTTAACATTTTAACGTTTATAAATGTCCCCCATCCCCTACCTCGTCTAGTTTGAATTTCCTACGGGTTTTTTTTAAGTAACAACATTTTTGAGTCAGCTACTGAAAGACAAATCCTAGCACAAATTCTTCCATTGAGCAGTAAAAAAAGCAGTCTAGAGAGTAGTCTCCTTGAGTACATCCACATAACTCTATTGATTCTTTTTCTGTAGTGCTCACCGCTACTGTACTAGGGTGGTGCACACAAAGGTTAGAGCCAACCTGCACAAGGTCCTTTCTAACTAAGTCTGAGACAGGAAAGTTTGACTGGGGTCTCTCTCTTTCATAGATATTTCATCAGTCAATCTTCCTTTTGAAATTGCCAAGTCTTTGTATGTTTGTTCCTTTACTCTTTACAGTCATTGTTTGGAGATTTTTGTGCATCTCTCTGTGTGAAATCTTGTAAGGTACTGAGAAAGCTTGTCTTTAAAAACTATTATGCCCAGTGGTATCTTTTAGACAGTAAGCCTCTGTCTGTCCATCACAGCCAAACCACTGTAATCCCTAAATCTTTATATGTGTATCTCTTTTCCCAGCCATTTTTTTGTAAGTTGTTGTACTCCAGAGGTCCAAATCTGTCCTGATATATCACAAGTACAATGCCATATCTAGGTTAAAACTTATAAAAAACTACATGATGCAGGTCAACCCACTTAGTATGCTTCACAGGTTCTCCCGTGAGACATATCCCTAGAGGATATCAGCTTGTCACAGTCTCAGCTGAAAAACTTGGGATCAAATTGCCGAGATTTAGGCCTTTATCATCTGAGATATCCCGGTTTGTTTCCCAATCTGTCAGTGAATATTGTGGTCTACACATAAAAGGAGTGGATATGAATTTGAATTATTGTGCATGTCACATTCTTGGATGTGGCTTCCTTTGATTCTGAGAAATAAGTAAATCATTGTTCAGTGTGTACTATAATCAGAGAGAATAATACCTTATACACTTCCCGTATCTTTGCTTACCATATACTCTCATGATGTTCATTGCATGCTTTATTCCAGTTTCCCACTGATCCTGACCATGTTGTCAAAAAAAAAGGGTCTAACATTTCAGAAGATCAATAGCTCTCTGAGACTGAACTTTGTATATGCCAGAGGGGCAGTATTTAAGGTTTGACCTTGGTTGCACTGCTATGAGAAGAATGTCCACAGCAACTGCCTAGTTTTTTTCTGAACTATTTCTAGATTTCTCTTAGTATTCTTATGTCATTCCTATATTTCCTATAGAGTTACTGATATTTTCTATACTACTCCTATACTATTCTTTCAGTACAGACAAATAAATGTTAGGATCCAAATCTCATATTTTCTCTGGAATTTACTTGACAGTAATTTCTTAGCTATTTTAGAAGAGGTGCGTAATGGGAAAATATCAGGAGAGATCTGCTGAAATAACTGTTATCCTTCTGAGGAATGATCAGACCTCTACATTGTTCAATCCCTGTACAAAAGGTGGGAAATGAGATTTACCAGAGGGAATCAGGGGGTTAATTTTTCTTTTCTCTCTTCATCCTCTCCTATTAACACCTGATCATTTCTTTCCCGTGTCACTTCTGACTGCGACTGTGTAACTCCTTCCTTATAGGTCAAGGACTTGTCTACCATGATATGAATATTAATAATTTCAGTTCTTTACAAAGAATGGTGTATACATCAAGTGAGGGATTATTTTAAAAAATAAACTCCTTAAAAACTGGTGATCCTAAGGGACAGTGCATTGCGTAGTGGAAGGAGTGGAACTGGAATATCTAAAGTCTAAGCTCTGTCATTGAATTCTTCTTTGACAGAGAGGTAATTCAATTCCTGTGATGCAGTCTACCCACTTCTAGAATTAGCCTAATAATAATTACCTGGCTCACGGCGTGTTCTAAGACTTCATTAGTGTTTATAGACCACTTTGTCAGGTTTGAGGTTTTGCCTCAAAATTCTGCGTAGCAGGAAAGAAAACAATGAAACTGTTAATTACTACTAAGCAACTGGTCAAGAAAAGCAGTTCTTCATTCACATTTCTCTGTTTATCTTTCTGTGTACAATTGTGCTACATTCTATCGGATACTGAATGTCAAAAAAAATATTCCAAACCATCAACATAAGGAAGTGGAGCTGAAACTATCAGAGAAACCTCAATTTTGGGATGTGAGGGAGGCAGAGAAGGATAGATGGCGAGGAAGTTTATATGATATAGAAGAAAGGATTGTATTCGCTGAATCTGTCCCCAAAAATTGCCCTTTTCTTATTCTGCTGGCGAGAACACTGGGTTGATAATGTGATACATTCTGATATCATCCAAATGTTCTCTGGAGCTTTTCTTGCACTGCTTGACTTCTTTGGAGCACCTATCTGTTGTCTCAGTGGACCCTCTGATCTGAACTGCATTAAATATTGTCAATATCACAGCTCCTTCAGGCTTTTTGTCTGTAGCTGAAATCTCTATCTCTCAGTGAAAGAATAAGCCAAAGGTATTCCCTGCATACATTCTCAGCTAAAAAATGAATTCTCACTTTAAAAGCTAGATAACAGGCACTCATGTGCCTCATGACTCTCTCGTTATATGATTTTATTTAATAAAATCCTGATTTGTTTCAGTTCTAGAATAAATTTGTAGTTCCAGAAGTGATATGTTATCAAGAGACATAATGAAAATAGGCAATTCACAAAGCAAATGCAATGAACAAGGACAAAAACAGATATCTGACAATTTAAAAGACTTATTTTTGTTCTCAGTTTCGTAGGAACAAATTCTGCAAAGGGATTTTGCACTAATAGATATCCTGCAAAAATACGTTCAAAATATCCATTGAAATGTTTTCAGTAAGGTCAAGATTTTCCCTGCTCATTTTAGCAGAATAGCTACAAAGATGTATTTAATTGCTATAACTTTAATTTCCAGGATCCCAGTTCTATCCCCATTTTATTTGAACTATGAAAGTTATTATCAGTATTTTCGGTGAAAATTTTTATTTTGATTCATGTTATTAAGGGATTTGGTGGAAATAAATGGGAAAAGATAGACAGTTAAATACTAGTTTTCAAGAAACAGGAAGAATTAGAACAATTTTCAAAAATATCTTCTACATAAAAATTGAAGATATTATGTTCAGAACCATCCATATATTAAAATGGCATGCATGATGCAAGTCTTTTTGAAAATACGTCAATGCCACCATGCACAATAGATGGAATGACACTGATCTGGAAAGGATTTTGTCATTGATTCCCCTTAAGCATACACAGTTAGTCATTGGTTCTTGTTTGTTCGTTTTTTTTCGAAATATGTATGTAATCTCAGATGAGAATAAGATTTTGAATAAGTTAATGTCCTTACGGCAGTAAAAAAAACAAATCCTGCAAATGTGCTAGTAATAGAGACTTAATTGAAAGAGATTTATATTAAATACATATGCAGGTAGCTATGTAGATGAAAGGCAAATATATCCATTTAGATCTAATAATACTGTATCTGATTTTGGCAGGAGGTCCCTAGATTTTTCCAGTGTATCAACTACTGCAGTTTCCAGCTGTCTCTCAGTTTTGATATGTTTCCTGTAAGTAACATTACTGTTTTTCAAGTCCCAGACTCAGAGCTTTGTATTATACTTGCAAATAGTCAGCTAAAGTACATCTGTTCTTTACAGAGAAATATGGGGTTATCTCTTTCTTTCTCTCTCTATGGCATTGTCTGTGGCATACAAAAATACATACCAAATAATTTATATATAATCTTTTACCTTAAATATTGTATATTCTAATAAGAAAGCATATACAGCTAGATATACATCTAATTCAGTCACTAAAATATTCTGTTAAATAGAAACCATAAAATAAGTATATGGTACTTTCGTATTACACTGGGATATTTGGTTTAAGTCCATGTAGGTACACAACTGACATTGACTGAAAACCTTGGAGAAGGTTTTTTGCTCAGTAAGCACAGATTTGCATGATGGCAAACAGTTTCTCAATTACTGCTGATATTAAGAGACTGTATTCATCGACTTGACAATTCTGTTGCCTCCCTTCCTCCTTCTTTGTTTCTCACTTTAGCTTGCTGTATTGAAGGGTAAATATCCTTCATTTAGCTATCTAGATCCAGTGTTTTAGCCTAACACATAAACTTAATTTATAAAAATAACATTATTACAATGAAAAATAAACTTTACTATATGCACTTAAGGTATGTAAAATATAGTGCAATTTTAATGGCTTAGTTTTTCACATTTTTCTCCAGTTGCTGCAAGAACACACTTTAAAACATATGGTTTAAATTACATTAAAATATATTTTATGGTAGTGAACTAAAAGCAAGGCAATCTGGAGGACAAAATCTCCCAACAGCCGAAAGTCTGACATGGGATTATTATGTTCTTGTATTCTGAAGTTTGTTTTTTGTTTTGTTTTGCATTTGTATTTTCTTTTTCTTTTGAATGGGAAAAAATAGAAAGGACTACTTTCTATTAAAGTAATGCATGAGAAAAATTAAGGAGTAAATTAAATCAAGGGAATTATTCTTTGTTTTCACCAGGCGAAAGAAGTGGGGAAGTGCTAATACAGAGAGTGTTAAATTCCTAATATACACTAGATTAGGCAGCTTTCTCTGTTTATACAGCTCCGGCTCTACCAATAAGTATACATAAATACAAATGGCTGCATTGGAAATACTCTGATACTTGTCGTGTCTGCGCATTATTGCAGTAGAAATATACCTCTAGCTCTGCTGAACTACTTACTGCATCAGTACACAAACCGAGAGGATTTCAGAACTATACATCTTCACTTTTATTCCATGAATTTGTTCCTAGTGTGTAAAGGCAAGAGCACAACAATCTAAGAGTTACTTACTTATTGGAGAGAAGAAACCCAAGGGGATCTCCAAGAAATGTCAGGACATGGGAGCTGAGACATGTTCCTTAGTTATTTTGAGAGGAAAGCCTACTGTAATTCATAGATGTTGTGTTTGTCGTCAATGTCCAGCAATACATTCAGTGTTAAGAAAATCTCAATGACAAAAGCAAATTATTCAGATTACCTTACTAAGCAGCCTTCAGCAGTCAGAAATAGCCCAACAAAACCCTGCTGGGCTTGGAGGAATTTCGACTCTATTCCAATTTAACAATGAGCCAGTAAGGAGGCATTTGAAGCAATAAAGTGACGAACAGATGGGTGAGCCAAAGGTCAGTGTTAATATGAACCTCTGAAAATTAACTCTGTGGTCTCATTACCGTAGACAGACACAAGAAATGCCTTTGGAAGAAACAGAGGAAAGGTGTACAAGCATGGAGGGATCAAACTTGCACACACCACCCTCACTCCTCAAGAATATGTACATATTAATTCATAAAAAGAATGTATTCACATTCAGAGTTAACTAATTGGAGATGTGGGTAGTCTCCAAAGTTATCCGTAACAGATACATCTTTAGTGAGGACACCCTAATTGGAATTCCCATTGAGTTAGAGTTGCTAAAACAGACTCATAGGTTTCAGAGGATATTAGTTGCCTTAGGTAGAAATGCATTTTGTTAGACAGCTCTCCCTCAGAATGCTTTCCCCAGCTCTTGTATTCTTTGCCTCAGGGCTGTGATGTGCATTACCACAGACGAGCACAGTTGTCTCACTGATTCATAGTTTGTATCAGGGCATGATCCGCTATCCTAAACACCATGTTGAAAGAAATATTCAAGTAAACATAAAGAGATATCGTTTTAAGCTTCATCCACAGAAATTCATGTCTAGCCAAGTGAGCAAATGCACTGAATTTTACACTCATTGTCATAGATCATGATTGCAGTGAAGTCTATAGAAAGGTGCCAAATTACACTAGGTGCAAAAAACTAGAACTAACTGCACATTTTATATTTTTCTTTTTTCTTCTGCCCTTTTTTAAATAGAAGACTGAATAAAACCTTTCTTGACAAAGGATACAACAAATGAAATGTAATAGATTTTCACAATAAGAGAAAGAATAAACTATTTATGATCAGATGATTTTGGAGGTCACTAAACTCCAAAAAGTTAGACCAAAGCTAGACAAAAATCTCTCAGAAATATAGCTTGTTAAGAGTCATGTTGGGACTTAAAATTAAAACAAATTGCCTATCACTACCTGGAATCATAGTCTAGGAATGACAAAATGTCTTAGTTTCAAGTAAGAAAACTTAAAAAAAATAGGAGATACAATGTCCAACTTAAAAAGAAGAAAAGAATGTTGAAGGCAATTAATGATGAACAGAGAGAACCCCTTTGAAGGTATGTATCCTTCTTGACTTTTCTTTCATTGCGTCTTATAAAGACACTGGCTTGAAATATTTCAGAACTCTGAGTTCAACCTTGCTCTATATTCGCCTGTAATCTTTGAGCAATCATAAAAATGCTTGCAGGTTTACAGCATTTGCAAACATTATCCAAAATTGCCATGCCAATTGGCCACCCAGCATCTTATTTGAAAAGTAATGCATATTTCTCTGTGGAATGTCTGAGATAAAAAAGACCCTTTGTTCACTGACTAAAGGAGCAGAGAAAGAGTCAGGAATGCCCCTAGTTTCTAACATGCTTTTTATATTCTGTGAAAAATTATTATCTTGATCAACACCCACATCTATGACTTCTAAATCTATTCAATCATTTATACACAGAGACAAAGAGAAGAAACTATGTATATATTTATTCTGGCTTTCAGAGAGAGAGTACATTCTGTAACTTTCCTGCTAATTTATTAAATAATCCAAACCTAAGTAGCAGTGAGAGTATTTTCCTCACAGTATCATTTAGAGACATTAGAGAAACTGCAGCTAGGGAAAAAAAGAAAAAACTTCCTAAATTTTAAATGACTGCATTGGTTTCCAATCATGTTCTTATATATTTTAGCTTTATGATATAATCCTGTTCCCTTGAAAAAATCAGAAACAATTCTTTCAGAAACAATTCTTTCAGAAACAATTTTGTGAGAATAAGGGACATATCAACCTCTATAATGTGACACAACATAAACCCAATAGGCTGTAACACAATCAGTCAAGTGCATAGCAAAGATTCTGTGCACTTTCCTTAAAATTAGGATTCAGGATCGAGAAGAATTTGGAGCAAACAACAAGTTTCTGCCATGACATTTTTTCATATCTCATGAGAAAGACACACAGCACCCCTTCTGTTAGATAATCTGGATCATTCCACTCCACAAAGTCAAGGTTCCCAAAACATGTCATCCATAAATGCACACAAAAATGTTCTTTTCAGAAGACGTAAGTTCCCAAAGGATGTCTTTCTCCCAGAGGTTATAAATATATACAGAATACAATTTTTTCATTGTGACTGTCCTTTCAAGTGATTTCAGGACTCACAGGTACATATGAAATACAGCCCATTGAGTCAGCTGAGATGAGTCCTTTGTTGCCCTCTCCAACCCCTGCCCATGAGATCTAAGGAGATAGCATTTCATCAAAATGTTCCTTCCAGTTCCTGTGTTGTTAAAAGTTCTCTGGAGATTGAAAAGGACATAACAGCCTCATTCTGTGTTCACCCTAAAATTCTTTTAAGTTCACTTGAACTTCTGTAGATACAAAAATATCAAACACTACTCCACCACCGCAAACACTTCTCCCCCAACAAACCAGCCATTAAAATTTGAGTCAGTACTAGTTATAAGGTTGCTTATAACATTTGCATTTTTTGAAAGGTAGTTTATCAGAAATATACATCTTAACTATGCAATCAAACCATTTAAATTTTCTGATGGCAATTTGTGTTAAGACCAGCCAGTCCTGTTTATTATATAGTACTTTCATCTGTCATGGTTCATCTAGTATAGGTAATGAAGTTTCTCCACACGTGAGAAATCAAAGAAATTGGAAAGAAAGGCTTAATCTCTACTGAAGAACAGGGACCAGAACTGAAGGTGACCATACCTATAGTCTATATGTTTACCTAAACATTCATGAAGTAAATTCTGTGTGTTATGAAGCACCATGTTGTAGTGGATTGACTTTTGATCCATGGAAGTATTCCATATCTTCCTTTAACGTAACCTGACATGTAAATAGGGTGTAGATAAGAGAATACACTCTTTTCTTCTGGCAAGGCAGAGGAGCAGAAGGTCCCTGCGTTGGTCCTGTCTGCTGCCGAGCCTGCGGAAAAAATTTTAACGGGTCAGATTTGGCCATCTGGCTCTCCACGGGGGAGGTGGCATTGTAAGATTTCATTAATTCTTTATTTTGTTAGTTACTGGGTGTTACAGTTGTATGCTGGGTGTTATATAGATCTTTTTTTTTGTCGTTTTTTCCCATTTCCTTTCCCCTCTTCCCTTGCTCCTTTGCATATCCTTGTGGTGTAGTTATTTTCTATTTAGAAAAATACAGAAGTATGTATATTTAGTGTGATTTTGGTTTCTTCCATATTTTTTTTCCTTTGGAAGGGGGTAAGTTTTGGAAGAGAGGCAGACTGAGTGGTTGGAGAGTTTGGGAAAGCTAGCCAAACCAGCTCACATGTATATCCTCAGATCAAATATTTCATTTTGCCAAATAGCACTGACTTTTGGGATAGCTCCTGGGACATTTATTATGCTAGAAAATTCTTTTCAGTCTTTGTAAACCATGCTTTCGTTGTTGGACTCGACGATCTCAAAGATCTTTTCCAACCAGATGATTCTATGATTTCCAGTGCTGTAAACAGATCTCTAGATGCAATGAGTCCTGTTGACAGGGATAATGTTAGATATCTGCTTCAGCCAAGCCTCAGTATTTTTTCAGTTTAACCTTTCTAGTCTCTGGAGTTCGGTACAGTTGTACTCGTGTTAGCCTTAACAGCTTTACTACTAAGTCTGTCTCTGGAAGCAGCCAGCAAAGCTTACAGTGAAGCAAATGTCACGTGCTCGCACTGCATTATCTAGCATCCAGACAACAACTCTGGTTATTTCTGAACAAAAAGTACATGGAGAATAAATCATGGATGCATGCATGTATTTTATTTATATGGACAAATACATACCACCATGTATTCATTTTTTAAAAAAGATATTATATTACAATTAAAATGCATCAGTTTTATATAGCATTCTCAGTGAAGGAGAAATATTTACAAAAGCTACCAAAATGCGTGACATCTATTTTCTGGAGATAGAAGCATGCAATGTTTAATTACACAATTCCAGAAACAGCTTTAACTCTGGGCTGGGATAATAGAGAATTATACACACACATGGACCACAGAAGCGAGGGGGGAAATAAACAATGCCTTTCCAGCCCAGTAGTAATTCAAAGCAGCATAGGTCCAAATTTCGAGGAGTTGGACAAATTTTATCTTCAATTTCTCTTTTCTGAGCACACCTGTAAAGAGACTATTTAGGCAAAAGGGAAAACTCTCAAAGGGAGAAAAAATAAAGCACTTAAATATTTCAATTTTTATTCTCAGAGTCCAAATTAAAAGGATGTATAATAATAATAAAAAAAAAGCTCTGAAAACAAGAAATGCTTATAAATGTGCTGTTGTTTCGTTTGGTGTGTTCTACACATCTCTTTCTTTCCAACACCCACAATTCTTTCTGTGGCTATCTGAAAACACCCAAAATTACCTTGTTAAAAACGTGTTCCTAGAGGCCAACCTAACTACGTTCTTTCCCCTCCATGCATAAAGCGAGGATGAATCCTCAACAATAATTTGATGCTTAAAATGCACAATAAAACCTCGAGATGAGAAACAGTGGTGGGTTTTGCTCTGCAATATACATGCCATTTATGAGAACTTGTGGTTCAAGAAAAAAATTTATGCTGTTACTTATTTAGTGTTTACATTTTGTACTATATTGTTTTATCTTCAGTTGTATACATATATTTCCTGTCTAGTTTATATGCCCAAAAATTTTGAAAAAGAGACACGAGGTTTTTTGTATATCTTTGAAGATGTACAAGACAGTAAAATATTTAACAAAGGTCTAACCGCTGCAAGCATGAAGTGAAAATGGAGCAAGTCTTTTTTCACAAGGTCCTTGAAATATAATTCTCAAACTAAGCATGTAACAAAGAAGTAAAAGCAAAGGTCTGGGTAGCAATCCTGTGAAAAAAAATATGGGCTAAGTTTTAGCTTATATGAATATGAAAGAAAAATGTTGTGGTAAGAATTTTAATAAGCCCTAATGAACTAGGACCTATTTGGTTATTGTAGGAAATACCTTGTTCCTAACTCCTAATGAGACTGCCATTTGCATCTTCTGCATTTTTCAAGCTTAAGGAACCTGAAGCTGAGGGATAATTTTGTTATATTTCATGATTTTCAGGTTTAGCTAAACCAGAAAGCCAGGGAAAGGTTACCAGTTTATACTAGTTTATGTTACTTTGACTTGGATTTTACCTGATTTTAAGAGAAAGGCATGGTAAAAGAGGTATTAACCTGTAGGAAAACCTTTTTTTCCAAACAATTTAAGGATGTGTCACATTTTCATGTGATCTATTGAAACTTCCTCCCATATTCTTCACCCCCAAATTCACTTCATTTTAGTTTCTTGGAATTTGCTGGTCAAATAATTATTTCCAAAGTGAGGTGCTCTCTTCTAAGAACTTATTTATGGTAACTAACAGATTGCCATTCAGAGCCACTGTATATAAACTTTAACAGATGCCTTCCTTTGAATTAATACATGTTAATTGAAAGCAGCCTTTTTTTTTTCCAAAAAGATAATATACTGAACTTAAACCAATTATTTTTCTTTTTCCCTCCCTGGAAGTATTAAAAGCCAGGTTAGATAGGGTCTTGAGCGGCCTGGTCTAGTGGAAGGCATCCCTGCCCATGGCTGGGAGTTTGGAACTGGATGATTTTTAAGGTCCCTTCCAACTCAAACCATTCTATGATTCTACAATTCTTTTAAAATAAATCTTTCCTGTTGCTGTTTGCTGTTACTGTTGCAGTCAAAGTAGTGAGTTATATTATGATTTTAGGAATCGCGGTACATGAAAGTTGTTATACTGTTTGTTACTTTTCAAAATTTTCTAATTACACATGGTTTGTCTAGAAACAGATCATCAGCAAAAAAAAAATAATAAAAATAACAACAAAAAATAAATAGGAAGGATATACTTAACTGTCAGAGGATAGGCATTGTTTTAATTCAAGTCATGGTTTTACACCGTATTTCTTTAGCTTTAGAAGATAAGCTATGGTAGTCTCAAGGCTAACATAAAAGTTTAGGGATTAAAAAAGTTTGCTTACAGGATGTTAAAATCAATGGCTTAGAGTTAAGTTAAAATAGAATCTGCTTACAGCTTAGCATCAGTGCACAGTTTGACATAAATGAATTTTAGCTTTAGTGTAAATGAACCTTATTAACAAGGATGACTAGGCAGAAGACAAAAAGAAGAGATACAGGACAAATTGCCTGGCAAAGATAACGAGGACCAAAATCAATGATTTAAGGGAAAGGACCTCCCAAATGAACATTAGATAACCACAGAACCTTGGTACAGATAAGATAGGAGGATAAACATTCACAGAATTATACAAGAAAGGGTAGAAGTCAAGTCAAAGAAGTAATGACACTATGCTAGCTGCAAACCATAAAGGTATGAAAAGAGTAGACCTGCTTGGAAACATAAAGAAAACACGAATAGGGAATAAGGAGACCCTAGCCTCTGAAATATCATTGGATCAGCTGCCAAGTGAACAGTGTGTGAAGAACACAGCGAGATGTTGGATCTCTGATTGTAAGGTTATCATTGCCCAGGGGTCCCATTATGTAGGGTGTGCTCCTCCACAGGTACCAAACTCGAGCTGAAAATAAACCAAATACAAGGCAGAACATAGAGTCTGAACTCCTCACCTGGGGGCTAAGCCTGTATTCAGCAACACCTCAACTACCTCCCCAAGACAAGGTTTAGAAAGCAAGCATGACCACTCTGAACCTTTCAACTCAATGTGAGGGTCTTTTGCAACTCTTCTATAACAAAAAAAAGTAGCTCATTTTTATATTAACACATTATTTTGTTCCAATAGATTAAGACATCTCCTTATCATATGTGAAGAATGATCAGAAATTCATTTTCATGTGTCCAAGACCTTTGAATGAAGGAAATGGTTGTTCCTCAAGAAGGAAAATCCTGGCGGCACGAGAGCAGGCCATCCCTGTGTGCTATTAAATGAGTTGATGGGAAAGAAAACCAGCTTGGCTGAGTAAAGAGATTTGTATTGATCTCAGGAAGAAGAGGGAAGTTTATGAGCTTTGAAAGAGGGGGCAGGCATCCTAGGAGCACTACAAGGTTGAGGTGAGGCATGTAGAGAGAAAATTAGAAGAGCTAAAGCTCAAGCAGAACTGCAACTGGACAGTTCGGTGAAAGATAGTAAGAAATGTTTTTCAAATATATTAAGAACAACAGGAGGACCAAGGAGAATCTCCCTCCTTTACTTCCTGCAGGAGGGACACTAGTGATGAGGGATGAGGAAAAGGCAGGGTTACTTAATCCCTTCTTTGCCTCAGTCTTTAATATTAAAGTGAAATATCATTGGGATACTCAGCCACCTGAGCCAGAAGACAGTGAGAATGAAGGTCCAATAATTTAGGAGGATTTGATTAGGGACCTGCTTGGCCCATACACAAGTTTATGGGGCCAGATGGGATCCACCCAAGGATACTGAGGGTGCTGGCAGAGGTCCTATCCAAACCCCTTTCCCTCATCTATCAACAGCCCTGACTGACTGGGGAAGTGCCACTTGATGGGAGACTGGTAAATGTTACACACAAGAAGGGTCGGAGGGAGGATCCAGGGAACTACAGGCCTGTCTGACCTCGGTACCAGAGAAGGTCATGGAGCAGATCATCTTGAGTGCTATCACACAGCATGCGTGGGACAATTGGGTGATTAGGCCCAGTCAACGTAGGTTTTAGAAAGGCAGGTCCTACCAGATCAATCTAATCTTCTATGACAAGGTTACCCATTTAATGGATTAGGGAAAGGTTGTGGATATGGAGTACTTATGATTCTATGATTCTAAGAAAAGCAATGGTAGTGTTTGACTATTTTACATACTAGAGAGAACGGTAGGAGCATGAAAACTGGCTGTGAATGAAAAGGCTCTGTCACTGGATATAGCATCCTCATATAGCATAAGATAGGTGGTTTGTTATTGACTTTGTGATCCTACCTGCATTGCTTTGATACTCATAGTCAGTTCCTTGTTCATCTAGTGAAGGTTGATCTTCCTTTACGACTGTTCCTTTCCCATTGAAATCTGTCATAATACAGAGGTTGTGAAATATATGTTAGGTCTTGGCCATACAGAATAAGCAGATATACATTTCTTCTAAGCTCTGGTATATTCTCGGTGCTGTTGTGTTGAGGTATCCTAGGCCTTGTCTTAAAATATGCACTTTCTGAAAGTCAGAGAAAAAAATGACCAGTTGCTTAACTATAGTGTCCTGCACTTACAAAAATTTAATTGTAGACTGCAATGGAAGCTTGCAATGTTCTCATTAGATATTCTTGTATTTCCAAGAATTAATAACTAATCATCAAATGAAATGAGGGGGTAAATGCCTAATTAGTAAGCTGGACACACATGTGCCTACACCATTTTTAATTTAAACTGCTTTGAACTGTACATTTATTTATACGTTCTAAATGTACGCACTTTCACCCAAACTAATATAACTTAATACCAATGCATATTTATTGCTATTAGATTTTTATAGCATTTTTCCTGTATGGCACCTCATAGGCGTTAAGTTAGCTGAATTCTCTAAAATTGAGGCTGTTTAGAGAACAGTAAGTCCTTTCACAACCAACATTAACTGCTTAACAATTTATAGCTCTTATTTACACTTACCTCGTGCAATATAGGCAGCATAAATCGTCACTGAAACCAAGAAATTAATGTATTTGGATATAAAAAAAACAAGAAATCTGAGATGTTTTCTTGCATTTCATAATAATCATCTTTAGGTTTGGATGTAAGCAAAAAAATCCCTATTAAATATAAAATGCAATTTCTGAAAGCAGTTTTCCATAATAAGCTTTCATTTAACTTTTTATTCTCCCTGCTCCTCCCATATCCCTCATTTATTATGTTTAACAGTGAAAATCTAAAGTAAAGCAGAGAAGAAAATCAACTTATTATACCAGAGCACTGACTTTGACAGTGTTATAAATGATGGCAAGACTCCAATTTTTTAAATTGTTTCATTTAAAATCTAAATATTGAATTCCTATACTGTGTTTAGAGGCTTCTCAGCCTTCTCTGATTCAATTTAGAGGAAACATTTATGGAGTTTAAATTGCTCCTGGCAATTCTGAGCTCTGTTGCATTTTAAATAAATGTATTTTATACAAAGTTGTGACACATACAGTTCCAAGAAATCTAAAAATATCAATCAAATTTCATTTGAAAACCAGTTTTACTAATAGTTAGTTGTTCAATTGCTCTTCCCCCTTGAAATAAAGGGTAGGTTAAAACTGATAACAGAGAAATACATATTTCCAACAGCACTTCTTATTGTATGGAATATCTAAAAGACTTCTAAAATCAAATCAAATAAAGCTTTCAAAACAGTATGTATATTTCTTGTTCAGTTATTATACATAAGTCCAATGCATTAATCAAACATCAGATAGTTCAGTATGCACTATTCTTGGATACTAAGACTTTTAATTTTTTTTTCTCTTTTCATTTCTTAAAAAAAAAAAGGAAATCAACAGAAATTTAATAGATGTGCCCTTTTGTTTTAGAGATGTTATAATTAATTAGCAGATGGGCTATTCTCAGTGTGTCGACCATTCATTTTTCTAAAATTTTTTATATTCTCTTGGCTGCTGCTGTACTATGCTTATTCTATAGCTGAAGTGACACAGTTGTGGTGCATTAATCCCATTTATCCTGCTTTTTATAGAGTTTTATAGAGGATGGATCTGTTCTAAATCAAGATATAAGAAAGTATACTTGTATACACAGAATAAAACCCATAACAGTTGAATAGAGTGTAACATGATCCTATTCTTAGTGCTGCTTTGACAAATTCTGCACGCATGTCAGTTCCAATTATATAGTAAGTCAAAATCTACATCATATTCTTAAAACATTTAACCTTCCACTAGCTCTTTAAAGTCTTCCTTTAACTTACTTAATATTTTGCTTTTCCTTTATAAAATTTTCTTTCTCTTTTCTGACACATGCCTGCCTGTTCAATTCTTCTTTCTTAATGAACTTATTTTTACAAAATCCAACTTTAAATCTATTTTGTCTTTCCTACCTAACTTCTATATTTTTTTCCTTTCTTTCTTCATGTTAATTTCAATTCTCATACTTGGAAAAAATGATAAGTAGCCTCCTTCTGATATTTCCCCTCTTTCTTTCTTTCTTTCTTTCTTTCTTTCTTTCTTTCTTTCTTTCTTTCTTTCTTTCTTTCTTTCTTTCTTTCTTTCTTTCTTTCTTTCTTTCTTTCTTTCTTTCTTTCTTTCTTTCTTTCTTTCTTTCTTTCTTTCTTTCTTTCTTTCTTTCTTTCTTTCTTTCTTTCTTTCTTCCTTCCTTCCTTTCTTTCTTTCTTCCTTTCTTTTCATCTGGCAAGTATAATTGTTATCAAGTTATATTAGCCCACTCAAGACGCAGATTGTCACACTTGTTAGTTGGTTGCAGCCTGATTTTCAAAGCTGATAGACACTTGCAAAACACTGAATATTTCACTGCTTTTCCAGAAATCAAGTTCAAAATCACGTTTTCATCTTAATCTATACTTTCTGCTAACCAAAAATTTTTAAGCACTCTCCTTCCACCTTTCTCATTGCATGAGAATTTGCAATTCTTTCAGTTCAAACCCACCACTGAAAAGATTGGCAGCGCCTCCAATTAGCATAACTTCAACTAGTCAGGTGAACAGTTAGAATTTTTTTAATTTTATAAACCAATTAAAGCTAAACCAGCACATCATTTCTCATTCTAGAAATCCGAAAGATTTACACCAGCTGTTTAGAGCAAGCATATTTTTGCTTGCAGCTGTCAAAACAGCCTGTCAGTTCAATTATCTGGAATGCCTATTAGTCAATTTTTAATAAAGCTTCAGCTACTTTTCTCTGCTGTTTAATGAATGAGGTCCTTCTGCACACCTTTTAAATATGTGTTTCATGGCCTCTGTGGAATTCAAAAATTATAAAGAAAAAGTGATTTGATTTACTCATAAGATGCATTGTAATTTCACGTGTTGCATGAAACTGCCATTACTTTCTCCTTATGGGACCTCTCGTGTCCTTTTGATTATTGGGCCTTCTGCTGGAAAAAGTATCTTGTGTCGGTAATGGCACTTTACAAAATATGGGACTGGTAAGGTGTTTTATTTTAACATCTTCCCATAATCACTTAATAAAAGAGAGAAAGTGAGTGCTTACATGGCAATATCATGAAAGGGCTGTGACACTTTCTTTTTCTTTAAAAGAAAGAATTATTACTGGTAGAACAAAACGAGGAATTATAAAACCTATAGACAGTTCATATTTGGTTCATGTTCATTGGATTTGTTTCATCTGCCCCCGGAGAGAGTCAAGCCTCCTGCCAGAGGACTGGCCAAGTCAGATTTTTGGATTTTTTGTGCGTATATGTAAGGAGAAGAATCTTTGCAGATACCTGCCCTTTAGACTCACGCTGCTCTTAAAGGGAGCACAACTTTGACAGAAAGCATGTCCTTTGCAGTTTGGCTATGGTATAAATGAGGCTGCAGTACTTGCCCTTGTGATTGCCCTTTGGTGACAGTCCTGTCATTTAGCAGTAGCTGGCTCTGGGCTTCCTTCTTAGTATGGTCAAAGAGAATTTAGTCACAAAGCTGTTACATTTTTGAGGCACTGAAATGGCCATCACTTGCTTAGCTTTTTCTTTCCAGTCAGCTGTTTTCTTGATACAGCTTTCCAAGGAATACTGTCTCTCAGGGTGCCTACTGTGCAAGAAACAGAAGAACATTTTAATCATATTAGTAATGGGAATGAATTTTCTTTCTGTTTTACCTTACATGGCTAATCTCCTATGTGAAATAACATTGATGGCTTCACTGATGACAGTGGACTTCACTGCCTGGGTTATGAAGCTCAGTCATTAGTTTTGTTCTATTTTGCTGTTCTTGGGCGGTGAGGTGGTTGGTGTCATTGTTATCCCCAGAAAGAAAACAGAAGTCATTTAAGTACATCTGAAGTTTGATGGACTTCTCATCTATCTTTATCAGAACCATTGAGACAAAGCAAGTCAAAATCCTCCCTGTAAGTGAATACCTACAAAGATTTTGAAACAATGAAATCCGGACTAGGAAATACTTGTTTAAAAATGAAAAAGAGTATATGTAACAAATATATCTGGCTGTGGTAAGGTAGCCAGTGAACCAGACATTTGTGATAAAATGGCATGAGCATTTTATTTAAAGTGAGCATACCAAGATATCTTCTGGACTAACTTAAGTTTTGTTTCAGTGTTATCATAAGCAAGAAAACCTGTAGGGTCTAGAACACAAGTCTTACGAGGAACAGCTGAGAGACCTGGGGTTATTTGGTCTGCAGAAAAACAGGCTGAGGGGAGATCTTATGACTCTCTACAACTGCCTGAAAGGAGGATGCAGTGAGGCAGGTTTTGGTCTCTTCTTCCAAGTAACAAGTGATAAGACCAGAGGAAATGGCCTCAAACAGTGCCAAGGGAAGTTTAAACTAGGTATTTGGAAATATTACTTCACCAAAAGGGTTATCTAGCATTGGAACAGGCTTCCCAGGGAAGTGGTGTTACACCGCATATGTAGATGTGGCACTTAGGGACATGGTTTACTGGTGAACTTGGCAGTGCTAGCTTTATGGTTGGACTTCATGATCTTAAAGGTCTTTTCCAACCTAAATAATTCTATTCTATGATTCTATACATTCTTCATACGGAAATAAAAAAAGTCTCCTCCCTCCCACGTATACTGTCCTCTAACAGTAGATATTCTTCCAGTCTTGGTCTTTGTCAGGAAACTTTTAGCAGTCTCTCGGCTTCCAGCAGTCTTTGCCGCTTCCTTGTCCTAAGAAAAATCCCTTTTTTTTCTTCTGTCCTCTGGGAGGCCTGACTGCATGCCTGTTTGTTGATCATGTCTGAGTCAGCCCATTCTCTTTCTGATGCGGACTCTCTTCTTGCTCCATGTCCTTCACACTGTGCTACTCAGGTCCTGCTGTCCAGAGGCTTCTTCTCCCAGTTGAGCAAGATTAGCTGCAGTCAGGGGAAGCAATATTTCCTGTTCTTCCAGAGGATCTCTCCTGATTCAGGCTTGAGCTGTCTGAACAATACAAAGTAAAGAGCTTTCCTCTCCACTGCCTATGTATATTCCTAAGAAAAGAAGCAGATACTGGGAAAAAAAAAAACAACTCATAATTGCAAATAGAACAGATAAACATACATTACACTGATGTAAAGCCTAACTCTACAAGCAACCTCTAATTTTGGATGTTTGGAACAAGACAACTTGAAAAAGAGGTGCTGGTTTTAAAATTACAACCCATGTCAGAGACAAACAGGGTCATTTGAACAGATGATTACTGCAACCTGCTAAGAATGAAACAAATTTGTCTCTAATACTTTGCAACATTTTAAGTGATATTATGTCATAATATTTTCATCCATCTTCTTAGATGCTACTATCCTCATCATATTAACTTCATATATCCAATGCATCCTTGTAATAGCTGCATACTACTGTGATAGATTATCTATGTTATATATGGGGAAACTGAAAAACTGAAAGACTAGGGATGAGATCCAATACTGTGTCTAGTTGTCTAAAATATAATTTTACTGAAATTTGGGTGTTTAAGCCCAAAACTGTGATCAAAATTAGTCCTCTGTGCTGCTTAGCCCCCTAAATTTTGTAGACTTTCTATTTTTTTCACCTGTAGGCTGTTTGGTACTTAGAGATTTAAGCTACTCAAGTACAAATCAGTTTCAATTTGGGCCTCCTATAGTTCAGTTAGGATACCAAAAGCCTTGCCTTAGCCTGTTGTAAGCTTTTATCTTACAGCAACTGTTAGGAGCTGTGTCAAATCATTGAAATGCAAAGGCAGCCTATACTTTCTTTAAAAACTAAAGGAGAGCGTTGGCAACTTTGCTGGCACCTATTCCCCTTTATTGTTTAGTAAGAGATGAAACATTTGCCTAGGATATAGAAGTGGGTTCATTCTCTCCTCTGAGTCCTGAAATTTAAATACACATTTTCCTGTTCTCCAGATAAGTGCCTCATTTAGACCATGCTTCTTTCATAGACCTCATGAGCTTCCCTCTCTCTCTGCACAGTGACTTTAATGGAAGGATTAAACTAGCATTTTCCCTGGAGAGCTGAGCAACCAATCCACTTGCATAGAACTCAATTTAAAGAGAGCTTAAAATGCAATTCTTTCATTTTTGTGGGGTTTCTCTAACCTATGCTGTAAAAGGTGCACTGTGGAAAAGCCACAATCAGCACAGTCACAATTGCAATTTGTGAAAGATTTGATGGGCATTTATCCATAGCTAGAACACACTTATTTGATAAAATTCCTTGTCTAGTTTCTGAATAAAAAGAGTCATATGTAGAAATGAGATGCAGAAAGTACAGAATTATATAAATGACTGTGAAACCTCCACAATGAATGAGGAAGCATCTAAAGACACGTAGGTGGCTGCGCAGTGACTGCTGAGATCATGGTTTTGGACTACATGGATATCACTTACATATGATATTATATAATTTCTTTTTGATAGAGTTGCAGGTTTGGAGATTTAATTCTCTGTTTTAGCAGTCTCAAAGTCTATGGAAAAAAATTATTGTACTGCATTAAATTTTAACCGTGTGTACAAGACTTTTCCATAATGCATATGGCATATAATTAAAAACATAAATGTTCATAAACATAGAATCATAAGATCATAGGATGGTTTGGGTTGCAAAGGACCTTAAAGGTCATCTAGTTCAAAGCTCCCTGCCACGAACAGAGCCACCTTCAACTGGATCAGCTGGCCCTATCCAACTTGTCCTTGAAAACTTCCAGGGATGGGTCATCCACAACCTCTCTGGAAAACCTATTTCAACGCCTCGCCACTCTCAGAGTGAAAAATTTCTTCATTATATCTAATCTAAACCTACCGCCTTTCAGTTTAAAGCCATTACCCCTTGTCCTACACTAAATGCCCTTGTAAATGTCCTGCTCCATCTTTCTTGTAGATTCCCAATATATACTGGAATGCTACTATAAGATGTGCCCAAAGACTTCTCTTGTCCAGCCTAAACCCCAAGTCCTTGTACTAATAGTAACCATTTTCAGTTGAAGACCAAAATTATTCCCAAGGATGTAAGACAATAGCTTGTTCCCTTATTGTTTATTGCTTTATTTATGGTTCAGTATTTATTGAGGAACACAATGCAGTGGAAATAGTATTCCCTACTTACAATCCTCACACCCTGTTCTTTTTTACAGTTTATAAAATACAGCTGTCCTTTTATGTTTGTAAAAGATGAGACACTAGGGAGGGAAAAAAAGTGATTGAAGTAGAATGCTCACAGGGCAGAATAAGATTTTAGATCCACTGGCTACCAGGTAAATTGAGATAATTCTAGTTCAAACAGAACCTGTTCTTCCTTATTCTAAATTTGCATTACAAAAAATATGAAAGAATCCTTCAGGGAGAAGAGGTAGACTTGTAAAGGAACAACTTTTGGACAACTGAAAAAAGACGGGCATCTGCTGTTAAGCAAGTAGAGGGAATTGTTGCATGCTGCAAATTTACTGTGTGTTACCAGGGCCAGCAGATGGCCAGAGACAGCATTTCCTCATTATGTAGTTTAACTCCATACATCTTCTAATGGCCTGTATTAAGGTTTCCCAGTATTACATTCAGTTCAATTAAACACAGCAAATATATGTTTTGCTATCAAAAAATGCCTACCTGGAATAAATAACTCTTTGAAAGACCTCAGCAAAGATGGCAGTATAAAGGACAACTTTGCATGATATTTCAGGGTACAAACTCAGATCGCTAGGGATAAAGCTTCTGCCTCACTCATCATGAGTCACAGGGGAATGGATATAACAACTTCTGTCTCCTGAGAACTATTATAAGGTCTAATTTATGCTGACAAGATGCAGAACTGGTAAATATTGCTTGTTTCTTTTAATAATTCTTTTTGGAATTTTTTTTTTTTTATGAAATTACAGACTATCAACAATATATTTGTGGAAAACCTATCCAGGCCCTTATTAGTTTTCTTTTTTAAACAAGAGCATTTATTTTAAAAATGAATATTCAATAAATATTCAAATACATATAATAACTATTAAATACCATTACATATTATTGATATACATATTTAAATTATTAATTACATTAAAATTTTAGGGGTGCTCTTATGAAAAAACAGGAAGAACTCTGGATTTGCATTCAGTAGCATCTGAGTATCTTCAGCAGGACATAGCAAGAGCAGGAATCACTTTTTTCTGACAGTTGTTCCTTCTTAGACATGTTCTTTTCCAACAGATGCTAAAACTAAATAAAACAAAAAAAATAAGTTAAATCAGAGGCTGGACTCCAGAATTACTTTATATTTTCTTGTATTTACTTTCACTTTATTTCTTCTCCCTGTCAGTGAATGCTGTATTCTTGTCTCTACAGTAATGCAGTTGAACAAGTAGAGTGACATTTAGGGATCTGTACAATTAGGTTCAGTATATGACTGAAACCATCTAATATCTGTGTTGGAAAGTTACGTCTTTTTATGGAAGTAACTTTTAGCTTGTTATCATAATCACAACCACAAATGAGATAAGCAGAAAACAGTCTTCATTATTTCCACTTCTGTGAGATTCCATACACAAAATATTTGGGTATTTTTAAGGATGTTTTAAGCTACTGTTGATAGGTTGTATTTTAATGAAAAAAAAAAAATAATTCCAAAAACCGTGCGTTTTTCCAGCAAACAGGATTCCAAAACCACCTTTCCCTATCTTTAGAGGAGTGTTCAGCTGTTAAGCCGTTGGCCACCTTGAGGTTATTTGTTCTTATCTTTTTTTGGTAGGAATTACTCCACCCTCCCTTCATGAAAGAAGATACTTGTTTAGCCAGGGAGTCCAACAGAATGGGGTATTCCTTGTATCATGGGATGGAAAAGTAGCAGTTCAAACCCCACATATAAGCAACTCTAAATCCCAAATAAGTACCATAAGCATTAACATTTTCATAATTTGTGATTTCAATCTTTTTTTGATCATGTCAGAAGCTAAGGAAATTGTCTGTCTAACATATTACCCAAACCTTTCACTGTTCTGTGATGACTATTAGATTGGCTTTCTCCCATGAAATGTTTTGCTGATCATCTTCCTCCATGAAGAAGGTTATAAGGGTAAAAAGTGAATGCTATGAAGCTGGAGTTAAAGAAACAACATGTGACCACTGCTGTTGGTTGGGGGAGAGTAATTAAGATTTTTTTTTCTTTTGTTAAAAGAGGAGTAATATCTCTTTGAATGATAAAGTTTTATTTGATAGCTGATGGTTTTGATTAGCCATAGAAGAGTAGATCAAAAATACAGGTGATGGAAATGATACACTATTGACGATATCTACTGTCCATTTAGTACATGCTGTATTACTCTTTGAGTCATTATTTATTTTTATACAAAGTATGTGAGTTTTTAAATATAATTTTAAATTGTTCCCCTATATAAATAGCGTTCTGTGAAATGCAAAATAGTTCTACAAACAGAAATTAAAGCTTACTCAAATAAGAAACTAAATTACTTACAAAGCTTTGCCAAAAAAATCACAAATTCTCACGAAAAAAACTCTCAATCTTCTAAGCTCTGTTTTTAATCATGTAAATTAGCAGTATTATCTCTGTTATTTTTTTTCCTGTCCATCTCTTATGATGAATGTATAACAGGACAATGTTTTTTAGAAACCTTCTGGCAAAATTCTAGCACCTAGACACTATAATATCACCAATTTTGTTTCATCAGCTTTGGCTAAGTCACTTTTATTTCAAGACAGCATCTTGATAAATATGGAACAATGGAATGAATCATAATATAATGCAATTATTATTTGGAATTAAAATAACCTTCATGTGAAAATTAGATATTTTTCCTCTCCACCTCTCATGTGCAGCAAAACCCAAAATATTTTTACTTTTTAGTTTTCATTTGAGTTTCCATAAAACTGAAAAATAAATATTTTTCAACTCTAAACCAGGATTTCAAGTAATAATTATGTTTGATATGCAAAAGTACCACCTGTACAGCACTCAGTATTATGAAATTTTTATCCCAATTGCCTATTTCAGAGACTGGCTACAGAGCAGTTTCAGTTATCAGAAATTACTTCCGTTTGCAAAAGAGTGCATAAATGAATCATACTGTTTCACACTGGGGATAGATTTCATTTAAGCAACTCACAAAAAAAGTACACATGGCATATATGTAGAGAGCTGTGAATATATACAATTATGACAACCACACACACAAATACCCATTGAACTAAGTGATTCCTCCTCAACTCGAGTCACTGTGCTTGAAAGTGGCTGTTGTAAGGTATGTAAACAAGCAAAGTGCATACAATTCTGGATAAAGCAAAAGCTATCATAGACCAGTATAATGTTACCAAAGTCAGCCTGAGCCACAGAAACCCTTAAACGTTATAGAGCTTCAGATTGAAAACCAAAACAAAATTAAAAAAAAATTCCACAAAATTAAATCAACTTCTAAACTGTTACAGGTGCAAATTCTACTGTAGTGTTCTTCCGTGATGACAAAGGATTTTACAGACTTTGGCTCACTCCATCATTTTTCGTATGTGCAGGAATAGTGGTTACACTTTAAAATATTGGTTCACTTGTTTTCGACAAGCATCCAAAAACCCTGCTACTCATTTAAATTTTGATGCTGCAAAGTTGCTTTCATGGCATTCTGTCATTTTCCATTGATTTTATGTACTCCTCCCCTTTGGAGAAAGTCTCAGAATATCTTTGTTATCAGAAGGGTCAAAAGGAGAGTAAAATACGCTGAAAATGTCAAAATGTGAGAGAGAGAAAGGCCTTTTTAGTTAAATGACGCAGAACTGAATTCCATACAAACTTCATTAAATATGTTTTATATTATCTTAATTTCTAGAAGACAAAGAAGGAGAGAGGGCTTGATTTTTTTAAATGAATTACTTTTTTTTATTGCAAAATCATTTTAAACAGAAATGTTTGGTTTCATGTAAGCAATTATTTTTATCTCTTTAACTGTAGCGATTATTTCTAGGATGGACTGAGTACCAGCACCGATAGAAAAGTGTTTCAAAATGCTTATTTTTTGTTATCAAACGCCAGTTTTAAAAAATAATTTTTCAAATAAAGGAATTGAATTTTTCATAATTTGTTAGGTGCAGGGTTACATTTCTGCTCAAAATGAAAATGGTACATATGGCACAGGATAATAATATTACTTCAGGCTTCCACCTAAGATATAGGAAACAGATTAAGAATTTGATATGTAAGCAGATTAGGAGCTGTATTCTTTCTTTATCCCATCTCCTCTCATCTCATTCTATTCCATTCCAGACAAATTTTATGTTATATTCTGTTTTGCAACAGAAAATTTTAGACTTTTAGCAGGGAAAGAGGAAGTGTTAGTCTCATCTTGATGCAGAATAGAAAGTCTTTCCAAATTTACTTACAAGGATTCATTCATTTTACTTTTACTAGACAGCTCTAAAGAAGTCTTGAGTTCTGAATGATGTTAGTAACTCAAAATTATCTTTTCCCCTCTCAGATTTTCCAACAAATAGAGCTTGTTGCAAGAGAAAGAATAATGAGGGCTAAGTATGAGAAGTTTCAAGGACTTTGTTATATATCCACCAACTGAGATTCTTCTTATAATCTCTGTACTTGGAAATGTAATCAGAAGCCTCACTGAGATGATATTTCTCACTAAAAAAATTGGTAATTTTACTCCCAAATAAGGTGGCATTCAAGTGGAAATCTGTGTAGTGGACTAGCAGCATGCTCACATTGCATGCTTATTTGGGGTTAAAGTATGCCTGTTTCTCGAATGGTTTTGATTTCACCTCACCCATCATTCTTCATCAGGATATCTTAACAGTTTCTTATTTTTACCCTTCACTCATTCCAAAGCCAACTACACAAGAGACGCTGTGCATTTCTTTACTTCCCTTACCACAAGATTTTTTGTCTGCCAAGTAATCTATTTAGGGCATAAATCTAGTATCTCCTATTTCAAGTCTGGATATTTTTATGCTAGAATGCATTAATTGGGTGTAATCCATTAATTCTTCATTCTTTTCATAGTTTCAGGAGCATTTTAGATGCCAGATGGAAGAGTCCCCAACTCCTTCTTCCCTCCATATTTTAAACATACAGGCTTTCCCTGAAAGCAAGGGTTTTTTTCTCCACTGATATCTAAACCAGACACTTGATCAGTTCCAGTATCTCAGGGAATATCTCATTCAAACAGATAGATAGAAAAGTGCAGATGAATATGTGGCTTCAGCCTTCTCAGCCTGTGGGTTAAAAGACACTGCATAGCTGTTTGTAGTCATCTATTTAATGTAGTGTGGTACCAATAAGATGTTGTACAATGCTTGCAATGACAGACTGTTTCATCTTTGGAAGTGTTTTTAGTTGTTTGCTTTTTTGTAAAGCCTGATCTAAGCAACTGTCTAATCCCATGCATTACACAAAATAACAACTGAAGAAACATGTCTTGCGTTCCACATTACTGCAAACGATTTTGATTTTCTTCTGCTCATTGTATTCACCTATATTTCCCTCAAAATGAGGAATAATACTATTCTGTTGTAGGTGGGAAAAAAAAAAACTTTGCAAGAAAGATGCCACTGAAATCACTATTAAGGGTCTGACTGATTTTGCTTTAGTTTGCATCCATTTACTTATCGTGTGGTAGGTCCTGTGCTCTATTAAAAACCTTAGACAATTCATTTGTTGTAGTTTTTCTACTTCTTCAGTTAACAAAAAACAATCCACACTCCTAAGCCTTACCTGGAATATGGCTTTGAAAGGCAATATTAACAGCTTTATCTGCTCTGTGGTTGAGACAAGGGAGTCAAGTCCTTCATTCCTATGTTTTCCAATGTTACAAAACACTGGAGTCTTGGGAAGAGATTACAAAATGTAAGTAACCAAACAAACAGATAAACACACATAAAATTTTTAAAAACTTTTGAAATGACTACCAGTCATTGAAAGTACCATCATGTCGCTCTTGAAAATCTCACTACAAAGCAGGTTTCACAAAGGGTTTCAACATTAACTGTTTGGCCACCATAACTTGCCTACAATATGTGAACTATTCTTACAAGTGTGATGGAGATTTACTAGGTTATTTCATCACGTCCATGCCAGTACAAATGTGCTTCAACCTCTAGCTTCTGAACTGGATTGCAAAGTGCAGACTTGAGTACACATACTCCCTGTGAAATCTATGTTTTCTGTATAGTGACACTGAGACACTTTGGAAAGGTGTGCTGAAGGAACAGGGAGCAGAGGTGTTATTGAAATGCTGTCTCTCCCAAAGTGGATCACCACTTTGTGTGGACAAATATAACAGATTTCTCCCACTATAGTCCCCATTGTTTTCAATACTGAGGAAGGATAATGCTTGTAGAATGGATGACCATATATGTCCTTTACTTATTGCCCATCCTGCTACAACTCCATTCTGTTTCCCATTAGCCTGTTATTTGCACTCAGACTTCAACTGATAACACTTCTGAGTTTTTGCTTGATGAGAAATGGATTTAAATGGTGCTTTCTCTGTTTCTGTGGTGAACGAATTCTTCTGAAGAGTATTTATGTCATCTATGTTATATCATCTACTACTTTGCCAGGACAAGATTGCCTGTGTCCCTTATTTAAGAGTAGGTTATGTAGAGTAGCAAATAAGGAACTTATCCATTACACGAAAAAAAGTATGGATGAAAGATAATGAAGGACATCCAGTTATAGCCATGCCTAATTTTGGCTCACTAAAAATATAAAATAAAAGCTAGTAGTACACTGAATTTAGGCAATTTTAATGGATCACACTGCTTCAGATTTCTAATCCTTTATTTATAGATTAATACAGACTCAGAAGAAATAGCATCAGTACAGCTTTTCTGACCATCTCAACAAAAATACACTTCTGGAACTGTTGAGGGCTTAAGGTTAAAGTCTTCTGCATTGTATTGCTGTCTGTCTGGTTTTATCCAACACCTAGCTCTGAGACACAAAAAAATCCATTACATAAATCCAAATGACAATCTCAGTAATAATATATCCCCTACCACCTGACTAAGTCCAGGGAGGGGAATCAGGTTGTGCTATTGTCTGGCTGGCAATCCTAAAACATCAGAAAAAATACCTGTGGATTGGGACCGCATTTATCACGAGGATGAACAATACCCATATGTTCACCAGATGACTACAGAGCTCAGTTCAAGGCCACAACAAAGGATAACTTGTTTCTTCAGGACTGGCTTTTATTAAATTGCTGTTTACAAAGAATTTTTTTAGAAAAGAATGTTCAAAAATATGTAGGAGGGTCATTTTTCTTTGTCATCTTTTTATTTGTTTTTCAGATATTTTCTTTTTAATGCAATGATTTTATGGGTATTTTCATCAAGAATTTATTCCCATTACTCACTGTTGGAATTAAGGGGAATGTGTATGCTTACTCTCATAGTCTCACTTTCTATACATATACACCTACACATGAACACACAAGCACAAAGTTTAAAAAGTTTTTTAATTAATTAATGAAAGCATGTGTGCTCACACAAATTCTTATACTTGTGCATATATACGTGGTATGCATATATTAGTAGTGATATTTAGATGTATAAAGATGTGTGCCTGTGTGTAAAATTCCTATTTCTTGTTTTTCATCTATTCAATAACTTTAAATTTGGAAGGGTCGGGGTAGAAGGGTCTATTTTTTGTTTTGCTTTTCACATCTGAAACAAATGGGGTGGAAATGTTCTGTGTCGTAATATCCTTAAGCAAAATGATACTCTTCTTTTATGTTCCAAAGTCTTTCTCTAAAACACTGTAATATTATCTATAGCAAAAACATTAGAGACTTTTCAAAGTCTTCACTTGATTAATGTGTATTATGTGCTTCCTAGAAAATAGTAATGATCTGGATTCTAAACTTTTTTCTTTTATGCTTGCATAAAGGGAAATAATGCAAATAAAAATCTCCTTTATTGTTTTGTACAGGCTACTAAAGCCTTGAGTTTAACGGAGCTACACTGCACCTTGAAGAGACAAGGAAAGACAGTAAAGGTAGGTAATGAATATGTCCAAAATTTTTGTTGTTGATAAATAGAGTATTACAGGCTGAGAAATAAGGTTTCTCACAGAGGTGGAAGGATGCAGCATAGAATCATGTGTTTCGATGGATCAAATGGCTTCCAAAGGCTGCACCTGGAGTGACTCACTGAAGGAAAACTCTTTCCCAAAGAGAATAATAAACATAGAAAATGGAAGAAAGTCTTGCTCAATGTACATATTGGTAAGTTTGCTTCATCATTACCAAAGGTTCAATTAAATAATTGTTCTTCTTTGGAGCAGAATAATTTAATTGGTTAAAATAATATTTATTTAATTAAAAATGAAATTATAACCCATTATCTAATGCAAATAATCTAAAAAGCTGTCTAGAAAGTGGGTGAGAATGCCCTCTAAGTTTAAGAAAATCACTTTGGTGACAGTCACAAAATACTGGGATGCTCTTGCAAGGTCAGAACCTCTTGCCAGCGAAGTGTTTAATTGTCTGAGTAATGAAAGGATCAAAGTATTTGCAGTTTGTAATACTGTTTTTATGCATATCTGTTGACATGAGAGAGGCATATTCCAATCTGATGGAGCCAAAAATATCACAACATTGTGCGATTTTCTGACATTGTAACAGCATAAAACCCATAAAATAGTGTAGAATAAAAGCAACACAATCCACGTGACATAAAAATCATTATTTGTTGGAACATGGGAAATTTAGTCAGATATTTTCATTTGATTTTTTTAGCCATGACAGTGGTAAAATCCTGTAGCTGCCCAGGGAGGTAGTAAGATCTCTGCCTTTAGATGTGTTTCGCAACCTGCTCTGATTATACCTACTTAGAGCAACAAGTTGGACTAGGTGACGTTTGGAGGACCCTTCCAGCGTGAGCTATTGTGTGATCCTGTGATTGCATGATTCTGATGAACTGCTAGAAGGTTTTAAAATGAAATTTAAAAAACGAATTAATTATCACAGTATCACAGTATCACAAGGTTGGAAAGGACCTCTGAGATCATCAAGTCCAACCTATAATCTAACACTAACACCAACACTAACACCAACCATCATCTCAACCATGGCACTCAGTGCCTCATCCAGTCTCCCTTTAAACACCTCCAGGGTCGGTGACTCCACCACCTCCCTGGGCAGCCCATTCCAATGGCCAATCACCCTTTCAGTGAAGAATTTTTTCCTCATATCAAGTCTAAACTTTCCCTGACGAAACTTAAGTCCATGCCCTCTGGTTCTGCCACTGGTCACCTGAGAGAAGAGACCAACCCCTGCCCGACTACAACCTCCTTTTAGGTAGTTATAGAGAGCAATGAGGTCTCCCCTGAGCCTCCTCTTCTCCAGGCTAAACAGCCCCAATTCCCTCAGTCGCTCCTCATAGGGCTTGTGCTCCAGCCCCTTCACCATCTTCGTTGCCCTCCTCTGAACACATTCCAGTATCCTAACATCTTTCCCAAACTGGGGGGCCCAGAACTGGACACCATATTCAAGGTGAGGCCTGACCAGTGCCGAGTACAGTGCCTCTCCTGTGTACTTCAGGCTGTTGATTTATAGTGGAGGTTTTAATATTTTTATTCATAACCCCGTCAAAGGTTTTTTTGCCTTCTCTAGTGTGTCCCTCTGCTGTGTTAGGATAGAATCATGTTGGACCCATGAATCTTTCTGTGCTCTGGGGTCTCAGTAGTCTCCTGTTTTTATGCCTATTCATCAGTAAAGTGTTTATCAGCTATTACTTCATGAACATAAGGCTCAACATTGATCATTCCTGAAATAGGTTGACTTTGTTGTAAATAAGTAACTGTCTGCCACAAGACATGTCAGATATTCTACAATTCTTTACATACACCAGACAATATTGGTATACCAATAGTTAATTGGAGTAATATTAATTAATCCTTACAGGTATCTTTTAAATAGGGAATGTAAAGAAACAATGAGAATACTGTTCAGAGTCCATGCAAAAGAGAAAAAAAGTGAGTTGAAGAATTTGTAAAAGAAATTTCCTTGGTATTATGTGAAAGAGCAGAGACACCGCAGTAAAATACCACACCCAAAAATTTTCAATGTCAACTTTCAGAAAGACGTGCAGCCATGCATTTATGGTATATTTGTCTACACACACACACACAGGTAAACAGTGAGCTTTATCTCTAGAACCATCCTTCTGGGATGATTTGGAGTAGGTAGATGACCAAATATAAAAAAAAATGATTAGTAAGAATCCCTAGTAGTTAATTATCCTGCACATTTCTTGTCCTGCATTTTTTACATTCACTTCTTGAAAAATAAGATCAGCAATCTTAAATACACTGTACCTTTTCAAGACTATTAAATTTGAAATAGTGTTTCACTACTACATGAAAAAAAAATTGATAGGAAAAAATAGCATCAAGACATTAAGAGGAAATTATGAAACCTGTAAAAACTTATTCTGGAGACAAGTCAAGTCCTAATGTTGACAAAATGCCCAAGCAATGAGATGCATATGAATTTTATGTGTCATCCTAATACAAATAATATGTTGAGTTTCTTTGATCTTATTACAATTTGCCTCATTCAATTCTTTGGGTGTTGGGAGCTTTGCCTGATAAAGAAGTCCACCCTTTCATCAGGAACTGTCATATAGTATACTTATCAAATTACACCAGAATCTTACTTTTTTTGCTTTTGAAATCCAATGAAGTATATACAAAAATATTAGCTAAATGCCAACAGAGAAATTAAAATTATGACAATGGATTAGCCAATATTGATGTATTCATATAGAATTATATTGAATTATATATTTTAATATATTCAAAGTGAAGTATTTACTAAGTCGGTTAAGATTTGACTTAGAACTGGTCTTCAGTTTTGTTAAATGTACGTAAAATACATGAAAAAAATCTGACATAGAGAATATTTTTGTATATTTTGATCTTCTGCCACTCAAAAAAAAATATCTCTAATAAGGCCAGAAAGATAAGAAGCCACCTAAATCTTGTGTATCTGTACAGACACACACAAAACAATGAACTCATATCAGCATGAGTAACTATCGTTAATGTTTCTGAAAATTACATCATATAACTACTACATATTCGCTTCATCAAATAGAAGTAGAATTTTTTAAAATGTAAATATTTCAAAACTGGTTTTATCTTGTGATTTTATTTTCTGTTTCATAATAACCATTAAAATGCTGACTTTGATTTTAAATTAAAGAAAATATATGATTCGAAAACTGTTGAAATAGATATGGCCTTTAAGAAGTTTATCTTATTTTTCTCTTCTGAAACAAAGAATTCCATCAGTCTGAACATTATTTCCGGTTTTCTGTTTAAATGAAGATTGCTTTTATCAAAGCTTTTCAAATATGCAAACTAATAAACCAATCCACAGGTCATACAAGGGAAGTAATTTCCAGGCCTTCCTGCTTCTATTTTCATGCCATGAGTTTAAAACATATATTTTTTTAGGAACTACCTACCATAGTCTTCCTTTATAGTTAGTGAATTGTGTCATCTGAATATGATGTTTTTCCATCTAATGCTTCAGAGAAACAGTTTCAGGAGTGTTAGTTTAAGTGTAGGTGTGAGGTGGGTATCACCTTACCTAACAGAAGAGCTGCAGCATAGATTTATGTGTCCTAGGTCCTCCTTAAAGCTGATGTAGAGAAATAAACAGGCTAAGCATACTTCAGGATGGAAAATAAATTACTACTCCTTTAGCTGGATGTCCTGTAAAGATGGGCAATTAAAAGTTTCAAAACCCAATCATTTGCATTGCAACTCTAATAAATATTTAAAGCAAGTGCAAGACTAGAGAACAAAGTAATTTTGTAATAATATGTCCTATCTTTCCTTGCATTCTGTTTAGCATGAATGATGTGTTTGACTTATGGACAGCTTGAAATGTTCCCACAATACACTTCCAGTTCTTACATTAAACCTACGAGTCTAGTCTAATTCAGTATGTGTTTTACAATTGAAACACATCTATAAAATTTTTGTTGTTTTTAAAATCACCTTTATGAGTATATGTTAATTATTATAAGATAAATAGAAGTTTAAGAGGTGGTTCTGTCACTCTGATTGTCTAACACTAAGACAAGAATTTTTCAGACCTGTTCTGTACATATTGATTAAATTCTGTAGTTCAAAAAAGAAAAATCCACATACATATTTTATTTTATTTTTCCAGTGTTCAGTTCTTAATGACCTCAAGACAGGATATTTTGAGGGGATTAATGATCTACTAGACAACGTTCATTGCCCAAGGTATAGAGATTTAGGCTAGTCATTAATATTGGGGAATTAATATTGGCCTGTATCAGAAACAATGTGGCCAGCAGGACCAGGGAAGTGGTTGTGCCCCTGTACTCGGCACTGGTGAGGCCACACCTTGAGTACTGTGTTCATTTCTGGGCCCCTTGCTACAGGAAGGACATTGAGGTGTTGGAGCGCATTCAGAGAAGGGCAACAAAGCTGGTGAAGGGGCTGGAAAACAAGGATTGTAAAGAGTTGCTGAGCGAACTGGGATTGTTTAGCTTGGAGAAGACGAGGCTGAGGGGACACCTCATTGCTGTCTACAGCTGCCAAAAAGGGTGCTGTGGGAGACCGAGTGTTGATCTCTTCTCTCAAGTGACAGGTCATAGGACAAGGGAAATGGCCATAAGTTGGGGAGTTTCAGACTAGATATTAAGAAGAATTTCTTTACTGAAAGGGGGGTGAGGCTAAATTTATGCTACTGTTACCAGTGTTCAGCAGTTTTAAAGTATTTACCCAATTGCTAATTTGAAGTTAGTTTTCCTGTTAAACCTACCTGGAAATATGACAGTATGTGGGTTCATCTTTGTATCCTAGAACCTACCTTGATATGTTGAGCTCACAAGTAGGAATACATTCAATACTTTTTTCCTAAATTAAACTATTTGAAGGCAAGCTGAGTTGACTCTTTCCTCAGCTTCATCATATGTAATACATTTCCTACTCATCACCTTCCGTACTCCAATACCTTCATATCATATTTTGTAAGTAAACCATCTCTTGTAATCATCTTTAAGGAACTTTCTTAAAAAGTAGGACTTGGCAATTCAAGTCAGAACTAACTTTATTGAAATGCGTCGGGTATGAAGTACGAACAAGGTTTGAAAAAAAGGAAAGCTTTCTTGCTTTCAAAGTAAGTAGATATTTATAGTACTGCATGCACACCAGGAGCACATCTGTGTTTAAAAATACTACATATACATCTGTCAGAGAGCTTGTTTATATAGAGAAGCCATAAAAGCTACTCTGAGGTAGAAAGTTCTGCACACCAAAAGCAGTGGTTCACCGCAGAGCAAGAGATACAAAAGTAAATACAGGCTCCTCTCTTATAGCAGGGAAATTTATGTACATGAGAGTCACACGTGTCTTACTGGGCCATGTTCTTCTTTGAATAGCAGTCTGAGATAATCACAGCAAGTTAAGTTAATTAAAGTAGTAGTCTATGTATCACTTAACACTTAATTGTTGAGAAAGTGTTAATATTCATATGTAAAACTTTCCTGGAATCTCAGAGTTTCCCTGAGTTTACAATTCAAACAGAAATAAAGCCCGCTAGTGCCTTTAAATCCTAGGACCATATTCAGACATACCGGGTGGGATTTGATTTATTCACTTTTCAAGAAAATCGTTATGTAATAGAGGTATGTTGTCTGAATCAACAAGTAGTATTTAACGAAGAAAGCAAAAAATCTTCAGAAGAATTTATGCACTGTTAGATATTTAAAATAGGTAGGATAAATAATCCACTAGAACTGTTCATCTTTCTCCATTGACTGAACACTATACTAGATTAGACTACCTAATCAAGGAGAATTTTAAAATGGAAGACTATTTTTAATAAAATCTGAGGATAAATTAAGAAAAATAAAATCGGGAAACTAATATCCCCAACTGGTTTCAAAGGAAATTAAAGAATTCAGAAAACTATGAGCTTGTCATAGAATAGGAATGATGATTGCAAAACAAAACAGGAATTTAGGTAAATTTCCTAGTCCCTTTGGTCACAAACAGATTTTGAGAGACAGCATTATACTGTTTTCTTCTTCATATAGAATTTGATATTCAGATATTATTTGCAAAGTGAATTTTATGGCCTCTTTAAATGCTAGATAGAGACCTAATTTTGACACAGTCTTTTTCATGTTCAGTACTGTGGTTACTTTGATAGTTAGAACTTTTTTTTCTTAAAGCCACTATAAAGTGATTAAATGTGTATTTTAATTTTTGAGGCATCATACAGGGTAACTTACTGAAACGCTGACTTCATTTAGCAACATATGAAATTGGTGAGACATTTTATTCCAAAGAGGATCTAGAAAAGACAAATACTTCTTAACATAATGACAAATGCTCTCTGATCTGATGATTCACCAGAAAATCTTCCACCTCTTTTCTAAGGTGGTGTATTTCAGTGAGCATTGTTTTCTATGTTACAAAGATCTTCTGCAGTTGTTGTTTCTGCATGAGTTATTCCTGTTTCTTTGTAAATAAACTGTATAGCACACATATCTGGTGCCTGCCAGTCACTGTCAGAAAACAGGATGATCAAGTAACAGTAATGGGAGAAACAGTAGATACGAATAAATCCAATACCCCTTAAATTTTGATCTAGTTTTAAATATTCTCGACTCTGTGAATTTGAGGGAAATTTGTGACCACAATTTTCTTTTGCTGCCTGAGACCCTGCTTAGTGGTTTTGGTGGTAGTGATGATGATAACAGGCTCAGAACCTATGTTTTGAATATGTTTCTTCTCACCACAGAATCAAAAAAAGGTCTGTGTGTTGTGAGTGAAAGATATGCAGTTGATTTAGCTCCTTGCAAGACTATTTGTTTCTCTGAAGTCATTCCTTGCTTTGATCAATAAGTTATCATAAATAAAAATCATAGCAATTGCATTAAAGAGTCTTTTTCTTGGGAAGGAATAATGTATCCTATATCTCAGCAAATCCATAATCTCTACAATGTAGTATGGCTCCAGATCAAGGGCAGTCCTTCCCACTGTTTCTCAATGTACAGACAGTGTGGTTGGATGATTTGTGAGA
This sequence comes from Tapera naevia, assembly GCA_033556795.1. NCBI lineage: Eukaryota > Metazoa > Chordata > Aves > Cuculiformes > Neomorphidae > Tapera > Tapera naevia. Next base: position 1,330,161 of record JAUMJJ010000014.1, on the reverse strand, counting down.
TGCTTTGTCATTTTCTAGAAACTGCCTGAATATTATAGTTTTGGTCAGAGATTTTTTTTCCCATCTAAGTGTAACCTCTTGTTTCAGCATAATAATGACAGTTCCAGTGTTAAAAGTTTAGCATTGGATAAATAAAGTGTTGCATTGAAGGCAGAAAAAACTATAATTTTTCCTAATTTTTATAAAAAGAGTTTAAAGGATCCGTACAAGAACAGTTAAAATAAATGACAACAGTCTGAACAACTGTTCAAGTACTTAGAACCATACAAGATGGGAAGCAGAGATGATCTCACTCCTCAGTAATGTCCAAAGTAAAACACAGACAGAGAGTCTTGCACGTCTTAGAATTATGGAGAAGCAGACATTTCCAGCATTGTCCCTACTATCTTCCTTTACTAGAAAAAGTAAAATTTTCTCATGGATTATAAACCCTCTGTGCACACAGCACACCTGATGTGTGTGCAGCAACCTCAAGAATGTAAAAATGCATTTTAATTTGCAGAGATTTATTGGTTGAACTGATGTAAAAAATAGATGCTCTTTCACAGTTATAAGTGATAAAGTGTCTTGGAGTAGCATATCCTATGGCCATTTCGCAGAAAAGCAAAACACATGGACTTTTCTGCCTCACAGTTACAATTAAGATGCTCACTTCCTAGGATGCTGACTTTCTCTGCGCACCCTATAAAGATCTTTTGCTTCTTCTTGGAGTCGGGGAAATAAATTTGAACCTATAGTCATTAGGGAAGAAGCAGAGAGTTCAAACGAGAATTAGACCTTGTTCATTGGATTGCCATTTACATTTTTCTTTGATGTTTGAGGAATCATTTAAGGACTGCCCCAGTATTTTATAGAATGAAGAAAAAAACTAATTAAAATGCATGAGGCTGCAGTAGGGGCTGGCTTGCCACAGGTCAGGAGTTACATAAGCAAAAAGAAAGTAAGTTGGAAGAAGAAGAATTCATGGTTTGCATGTAAGCAATCTTTGTCTTCTGTGGCACCAAGAAGTACAAGTTCCACAGGATAAGTCTCAGTATGTAAAGTAGAAATTCAATTTCATCTTTCAGGATAGTTCTCCTCAAATAGCTAAATTTTCTGCAATTACCAAACCACACTGTCAGTACGAAGGAAAGTTACGGAAATAATTGCTCAGCCACACTACAGAGGACAATGTTCTTCATCTGTCAGAATTGGGTGGTCCTGTTACGTAAGATGCATATAGCATCTGGAAAGTGTTATACAATACTTTTATTCTGTTTATGAAAACTTTTATCATGGATAATACAAATGTCCTGTAGGGGAGAAAATTCTTTCCATTTATTTCTTGCATTTGTTTCCAAATATGCACAATAGATGGGATACATTTGTTAATTGAGAAGTTTTGTACCATCATCAGCATTAGGCTCTCCAGGTACAGTGTACCAAGGATATTTCTGTCTTAGGTTACCTTTACCTGAAGCAATGGAAAAAGAAGAAACAAATGTAAAAAATTTATGTTTGCAATAAGGTCATGTATTTTTCAATGCAAAATACAACATATTCTAAATAGTTTGCATTAAATTATATTGTTCTTGTAGTTGTTTGGTAGGCATTGCCTTGGCCCTTTACCAGTTTTTGTTATAACTCCATTGAGATTAATTATTATTTCACCTTCATTTCATAATACCTGAAGGCTGGAAACAACTTGTTTTAACTATAATTAAATTCCTTCAACATATTTTGTCGGTAGTTAGCCTTTGCAAACCAACATAATCATGCACTTGAATAGACAAGAATCTTGATTAAAGATGTAGATTGTTCTTGAATTGCCACTTGAGATTTGTTAAAGAAAGATACCTAAAACAGCCCTTAACTGTATGACTTTCTTACAAAAAAAATTAGATTCCTGAGAAACAGATTACTGATTAAAATAATAGGCTATTCAAATGAGACAAAAATTACAATAAATATGAACTTCTTATTCTTGAAAATAATTTGAATATTGATTATTCTACCATACTCCAGAAACATTCATTTTTCAGAATTTAATTAAAAGTCTGAATTCTCATGGTTTTTTTAACATCATCAAACAGAACTGCATACAAGTAGACTATGGTTCCCATAATCAGTTAGTTTAAACTGTTAACTTCTTAAAAATAAATAAGACACACAAATTATTTGCAGCAGCTCTATCTGGACACTCCTTTTAAAAAAAAAAACATGCTGAAAAATTCAGTCTCTTTTTCTTCTTTGTAGAGAACGCAAATTTTTGACATGTATACTAAACTGAACAGGGCCTTCCATTTGCTGAATTTTCCTGAAATGGTTTCAGATTCAGATTTGCTGTCAGGAATCAAAAATTAGGAAGTAATCTTCTAGGAGACTATTTTAACTAACGAATCAACTCTGAAACGAAATCCTAAACTTTAACATTTCTCTTTTCAGAATAAAAATGTAATAGTTTGGTACTCTTTAAAATAAGGAAGAGAAACGGAGAGTGGGGAGGAAAGAGAACTGGTAACTACAACAGCATTGACTTGTGAAGCAAAGGTCTAGAAACAAGCAGCTGAGTACATAAAAACTGATTGACAAAACTATTTAGAAAAACAACTATTTCAGCAAAAGAGTAGAAGAAAAACTGAATGCATATATTGAGGCCAATGAAGAGAAGTAGAAAGCAGAGACTGCCGCTAAACTTTAGAATTTACCAGTGAAAGACCAGGCAGGAGACATCTGAAAGAAACGAGCAGAAACTGAAAGGAGTCTGAAAGATTATTAGCTGTCCTTTCTACCCTTTCCCAAGTGCCAACTGATTTATCATATGTACTTTTCTTTTTCTTCGAAAATACTTTTTCTTCTCAGATAAAGCTGAATAACTTGCTACAATTACCCTTGAAAAAGAGACAATCATACAGTACTTTCTTTTCTTTACCCATAATGCACATAAAAAAAGAAAACATTCACATGAGGAAAAAAATACGATACAAAACTCACATGATTGTTTCCTTCAAGCACAATCAAAATGATTATTATCTCCTGCAAATAGTTCAGACTTGCTTTTATTTTTTATTTCCTTTCTCACTTTCACAGTTGCTTCTTGTACAGTTTTTCTAATACAAAAGCAGAAATCTCAGGTTTCTTTCTTTATAGGTGAAAGCACATCTATGAAAATTCTAAGTATATTCATAGGAAAATTTTCATGCACATTTAAAGAAGAAAATGCAATCAAGTGAAGCTTGCCTGAAAATACAAGAAAAAATACAATCAATATTTTGTGTTTCCATTTGGAAAGTTAAACATATTTCTGTAAATCTCTTTTGCCTAATCAATTATTGAGACAGATATTAATTTCTATATACCAATTTTGAAGAGTTCAGTAAATGAAAATGATCTGTAATTTACAACATTATGAAATCTTTTGGGTTTTAGAGCCTCTTAACCGCTAGATTGGTCATCTGGCACATCAAATAAGGTGACAAATAAGTTAAGTATTTGGGTATTGAGGGCTATTTATAAGGAAGAAACATCCCTCTCATTTTGCTTTCTATTTTGCTTCTGTTTTCTTCTTGTCTTGTTTTGTCTTGTCTTTCTCTTCTTTGATTGAGAGCAGATTATTTAAATAAGAAGACTTTTTTTTAATTTGGAATATTTTTTTGAGGAACTGTATTTTTTTTCTGGAGTTCTTTCTGGAAGAAATGAACAGTTAATGAATGCAGTAATTTGATCACACTTAGTTTCAGTGAAGTAATCAATTTTTACCAATATCCCATTCTATTTCCAACCAACAGCCACAATTGTCTTCCGCCACTTCTTCTTTGGAAAACTGTTTCCTCAGGTTTTCAACAAAGTAGTTTCAGTGGGAGATCTACCATCCATGAAGAAATTCAAAGTGACTCACCTAACTGAATAGATGTTATTATTTTATGCTTGATAATGACCTTGCTTAATTACCACTGAAAGCACAACCTGACTTCACAGAGCAAGCTGGTGAAAAAGCAAAGTATCAGCTGTCTACCACACCACCTGGTATCCTAAATCCTTCTATGGCAGCTCTTTAATCTGGGGAATAGTAGAGAGTAAGTGTTTGCTCCTTTGGCTCCTAACCTCCTCGTATCCAGAAACAGTCAAGTGTGTCATTTCTCATAATACTCAATTTCCCTGTGGTACTTGGTGCAGTAAAACATCTAACACTGCTGTCCGGCCTTCAAGAGATGACAAGGACAAATTAACATGCCCTTTCAGTCAAGCTGAATTCAAATGGCTGTTGCCAAGGAAATGCCTCCTCGTCATTAGAACCTGTGCGAGCAGAGGAGGAGCTCAGTTACACTTCCCACATAGTCCAAAGCCATAGAAAGCTGATGGGGAGAATGGTGAATGCCAGAAGGCAAGATCAAGCTCTGTACATGCATTATGTTAAGCTTAAATAGCACCATCTTGTGTTCTCAGCCATAACATTTGTAAGACTGTCTTACTGTAAATCATTCCTATGCAATTTTTTTTTTCTGTAGTAATTGAAACAACACTCTTTGCTGTGCCCTTAGGTTAATATAATTTTTTTATTCACAGTCATTTGGCTCCCTGCAGCACACTGTTGTATTATGTCTACCCAGCAGTGCTGAGGGAAGAGGTAGAGTACATTTCAAGATGAACATAAATCCAGTTCAGGTTATTCCAAGTGAGATAATAAGGTAAAGGCTATGTGCTTGACTCCCATAAAGAAAACTTTTAGGAATATAAACATGAATTCAGGCTTTGCCTCAGATTCTTTCATTTTAAAAAAAAAAAAAAAAGAGAAAAAAGTAAGATGGAGAAATGGAGAAATACAAAGGCAGAAGATAAAAAACTGGGATCTTTGGAAATCTCCTAAAGTCATGGCCACCATGAGAATACCATCCCCTGTTTTGAAGGTGGGTACTGCTCTCGCATCATTCTCTCCAATCTAACTGACATCACATATTCCAGTTATTAGCAGTGACACTTCTAAAAATCAGACAAATTTTTTAAAGTAAAAGTAGTAAAAGTAGTTATCTTAGCAATCAAACCTGACCAAAAAAACACAACAGTTGTAGTCCAGCTCATTTAAAGATGGATAAGATCAGGGCAAGTAAATATAATAGTAATACCTCCCAGCTTCAAAAAATGTTCCATTTAGAGGGTTTCCTATGTGTGTTACTGTTCATCTCTTTAGTAGTATGGAGATCTTTCAAATATTCCAAGTAGTTTACAGTTCATCCTGTCTGAATGAACTCTATCTCTTTGTTTTGGACTTGGCTTTCACTGGTTTAATTTGGTGGTCACTTGCTCTTTTAGCAAAAAAAGGCAGCAGTTACTTCTTATCACTGATGATTTCTGTAGAATGGCTAGTGACCTCTTTAGCAAGCTGAAAGTCCCAGACTATTTAATCAGCCACCATAAAGGCGATGCCGTTAAGGATCTTTGATCATCTTTGTTGATCATGAATTTATATAGATGCATACTAATCTTTTCTGTTTCGTTCTCTGTTCCTTTCCCAGCAATCTATAATACTTCATATGGTTTTTGAATGTTGCCAAGCACTGATCTGTTTTCATGCAGTCATTTGCCATAACTCTGCACACTATATGTTTATCAGCATACAGTTCATTATTATATATTAGAAAATAGGACTGTTTCTCCCCAAATCTATAGCTTCACATCTGCTTAGATTGAATTCCTTCTGCCATATTATTGCCAAGTCATTCAGTCTGCTAAGGAACTGACATGGTTTAGGCTTAATATGGACAATTTTCAGCAGCTAAAACCATGCAGTTGGGCTCCTGACTAAAACTGAATTTTTTCCCAGGTGTTTCTCAGACTTAGTACATTGAGAAACTTTTTTTTTATTAGATTTAATTGGAATAAAATGAGATGCTAAGATTTCATGGGAACTTTAAGGAATGGAGTTTAGAGCTGAGTGGACACTGAAGACCGTAGAGAAGCCAAGAATCAAATATAAATCATTGTGATCATAGGCCACAGAAAGTAGTGCAAAACACAGTCTTGAGAACTGAGAAGATAAAACTTGTCCCTTTTGTTTCATTCACTCTATGTTCCAAGAAACTGGACTCCAGTTAACAAAATATATCCTCAGAATGACTTGTCTGACTGCAGTCTGAATAGTCAACAAGAATTTAGTGACAACGCTGCAATGGACTCACATGTTGTGTCTCAGGAAGACCAAGTACCTCAGATCTTTGGTTAGCAAAAACCAAAACCAAATAACCATCTCTAGTATGAGAGCCATTCTGAGAAAAAACAAAGAAATAGATAGTAATAATTTGTTCAAGACTATATGTATTCTGAGTATTATTCAAATTAATCCACTGGTTTAATTTGGTTTTGTTTAGGGTAAAATATTACTGCATGCTAATATGTGAATAGCATTCCATGAGTACAAGCATTGGAAGAGGTCTCCAGATTATTCAATATCATTTTGCAGTACTGAAGATATTTTATTTTTCTATAGTCAATCTGTGTATTCTGTGTAAACCTGCTCAGTTGTGAGTAGGATAATATTAGCTATAAAATAATTTACTATGAACTGGTACATTACCTGTTGTTTCTTTATGAAGAATAAGACTTCTAAGGAAGTAATTAAATAGATGTTTACTGATATGAGTTTTACCACTTTGTAGTAATGTAAATAATAAGGTTTAGGAGAGAATTCACTAAGAGAGAGAGAATAAGTTACCTATCTAGATCAACAGGGCCCTATAAGCTTTACAAGCAAATATTTTGTCGTATTTCCATAGTCTGCATTTATTTAGTGAAAAGATATCTGTGCTAAAGTGACACTGTCACTTCACTGCCTTGGAAAAGTGATGGAAAACAACCATAACTAACATCAAGAAAACATTTCTTCCCAGACAATGCAGAGAGGATTACCTGTCGCATATGAGTCACCATTTCTTATGTCTTTCCAAACAGTGCCTCTTTTTTATTGAGTAATTGGAAGAACAGTAGTGGGCATACAAAGTATTCTGAGAAAGATAATGAAAACACTGCATTCTGATTATTCTATTAAAAATGTAGCAATTCATCATTTAGCATCATTAGTGGTTGATAACTGGGTCTGTGTCAATAATACCCATATGAGGTTTTATTTTCTTTCAGTCAGCGTAAAGTACAGGTTAACTGTAATAGCTGCCTGTATTAAAATCTAGACACTGCCAGTTGAAAATGGATAATAATTCGGTGATTATTCATTTTTTTTAAACATTCTGCATTATACTAATTTATTTTGCAAAATTAAATTAGAGTGCATGGAGCATATGGATTTTTTGCCTTTTTTGTACTTACTTGTGGTAGTGATGAATGGCAGATAATTTATAACATTGAAGTTTAATAATTAAAATTACTTTTATTATTCTGTTTACTAGATTCTTCTTTCTGCAGCCTCTTGTAATTTTGCCACATGATTAGCAACAAAGTTTGCACAGTAGCACCTTCTAATAGAACGCAGCATAGACAATTTTCCATGCAGATTGAATCTCCATCTATATTTCTCTAATCCCTTGATTGTTCCTGGGGGAAATAATCAGATCCCTGTTGTTTTTCTGATGCACTGAGCATTCAAAAAGATAATAACAAGATTCAGTACATCCAGAGACTCAGGATATTCATCTGCTCTTTGCCACCCAAGGAGCCTGGTTGATCATTCACTGAAGCTTCATCATGATTAGTACAGCTCCGTCAAGACTGATCTGCTTGCAGTAGAAATATGTTGCTATGGTCACTTAACCTTGCCTGGCTGCCAGGTGCCCATCAAGCCACGGCCACTCTTTCACTTCCCCTCCTCAGTAGGGAGAAAACAACATGAAAAATCTTGTGGGCTGAGATAAGGACAGGGAAATTGTTCACAAATTACCATCATAGGAAAAACAGTCTTGACTTGGGGAAGATTAATTCAAATGATTGCTAACTTTTTAAAAAGTCAGTGAGAAGTAAAAACAAAATTAAAAATGCCTTTTGCCTACCCCCTCCCAGAGTCCATCCTATAGCCCCCCAATATCAATCTTGCCACATAAACCCAATATAGACATTAAACGAGCCAGACAGCCAGGAGACTATTAAGTTGAGAAGACTCCAATATTTTTCACCTACTGTTCTCTTGGGTCACTGAGACCCAGCTGACTTCTCAGTAGATATAGCTTAATAGATAGACAGCAGAGTTCTTTATGAATTCCTAATAATACACAACACTGATATAGAAGCTCTAAGTTTAATGGTTTAATACAGTTCAAGTTTGTTGTTATCTATAGTTGATACCATAGAAAACAAAGACTTGACTAGGCATCTCCCATCTGCTTTGACTGCCAGGACATACCACATTATAAGGATTTATCAACTCACCTGGGAATACATACAGGCAAAAGTCCACAGAAAGGTGGAAATACCTTCATCTTGCTTTGAAATTAAATACTTGAACTGTCTTGTTCATTTGGATGTCAAGGAGATGAGCAAAGCCTTAAATTTAAACATATATTTTCAAACACTTCTGAATTGGATTTAAAGGAATAGCAATTTCAGATTACGTTGACCTAGAAACATGGAGCGTTTGTGGATCAGAGCTTCATTCATTTCAAGCTTCCTTTTTACTGTGCAATCTATTTTGGAAACGGAGAAGGGATTTAAAGAGTTTGTGAATTGTATTTGTACGTGTTTAAAGGTCTTTCACGTTGCTAGCCTAATAGAAAGAGACCTCAATATAAACAAGATTATATTTTCCTCTATTTTTCATCTTTCATTGAAAAAAACAGCTAAGGGTAGATTTTGAAAAGCTTTGGAAAATGGATTCTTTCTGTTCTTGCTGGTGGTAGAATTCCCATCGACATCAATAAAAAACAGCTTAGGCCTGTGCAGAAGAGTTTTGAAAATGTCTTCTAAATGCTATAATATGCTGTATTGCATTTAATTACACAAATGAGTACCTTAAAATTCTTAAATCTGGAATATTATCTTCTCTTAGAGATAAAGGAAGTAGAACTATTACATGCTTTCTGTAGTCAGAGGACAACAGAACATGGATCAAGTGAAGAATTAAAAAACTATCATTGAGTTGTTAGGAAGGTAAAATTGATGTCAGCAAGCTTTTCTGCCTGAGGATACAATGGACGTCTATCGTCTGATTCAAGAACACTTAAAATCGTTACAGACATTTTAGTAGTTGAAGCAGGTGTTAATGAGACCAGCTGTGAATCTAAAATTTTTGTATTTGACTCTTGCCTCCTGGAATGATGATTTGTAATCAGTATTTTGGAAGGTAAAAATCCTAACTGATTTGGCTCCTGATCATAAACATATGCTATGTCTTACACAACTCTCTCCTGCTGTATACCCATTTTGAGTGTGTAATTTGGAGTAGGTTTATTATTTCTTTTGCAATGCAGCACGATGATCTCTCTTACTTCATAACCAGTCCCATGTTGTCAACAATTCAAAGGAGTTCACAGAGGATTGAAAGATTTAACCACTACATTTTAAATACTGTTTACTCTTGTGCCCTTTGATTCTTCGTCCTTACATCTTGTACTTGCTCGGATCGTGTTAGCCATCTCCCCTGGCATGAGTATAGCAGTAAAACTTTAGTTCTTTTGTGGATAACCTCTCCTACCAGACACATCCCTTGGTATATGCTGTTACTTCATTGTTATCTTCACCAAAAAGAAAGTATTCTGACATTAGTGGTCTTCCTGATCTGTCTGTAATGCAAAAAGAACAACATCCTTTAGGAAAAGCTTTAAGTGCTTTCCTTTGAATATTTCATTTCACTTACCTGAAAAAATTATTTTATAAAACATTAAATCATAAAACAATAAAAACATTGTATTTTTTTAAAAAAAGGTTAACAGTTCCCTCTTTGTCTTTTAAGCATTGATACAGTCATAAATAAGATTCATGTATTAAAGATTCACTTGATTCTGCTAAAGATATTATACATATATATGGTTGTTAAATTAAAAGTAAATTGCACAGTGTTGAAATATAGAATTTTCTTTTACAGTATAATTAAACCCAACTATCAAATATTTGTAGGGAGGATATTAGAAATACAAGTAGAAATTGAAATGCCTACTGTTCCCTGTAAAAAGAAATCTCTTACTAAAATGTGTTTCACAAACTATCGGCATTTTAAGTAACTGCAAATAAAGTGGTCATTTTCTCTTCCAAAGATTATGTATTGTCCTGACAAAGGGTAAAAATAAATTGAAAACTTCAACTGAAAACAAAACAAGGATGAATGGCAAATAACTATCTTCTTCAAAGAAAGGTAAAATGAATCTGTACTGTGAAAAGTTTTTTGTGTATCGGGATACTAAATCTCAATAATTAAAAAAAATCATTCAGGAAACTACGGAAAAAAGATTCACTGTCTATGTACACAGGTAATATGTGACAGCAATTTAAAATATAAATTTAGACATACATTTTTTTTTCTGTATGTACGTATGCATCTTACATGGAGGAAGTTACTTAAAATCTCAAATTTAAAATGTCTTGTTATATAAACTCAGGAAAGTCTTCCTTGGTTTAGAAAAACCCGTGTCAGCTTTTATTGTGTAAAAAAGCAACGTATGAAATGTTTACTTAGAGTACCATCGTTAATGTTTACATTTCAGTTTTCTTAGAAATAGCAGCAGTAATAGCAGTAATATCATTTAGTAGTTGGGGCTTTTTTCAAATTTTTTTGTAATATTTATTTTACATGAAAACCCTGACATTAGCAGTTATAGAAAGGTGACTTTGCATGCTATCTCTTGCATAAACTAGAATATCAAATATCTCTACTTTGCTTAGTTGTGGATTCACTGAGAGTGCACATTACATCAGGTTTGTTCACAAGATTTGTTTATTAATGCAGCACTTTAAAGATGAAATATTGAATTTAAAATCTTTAAGATTAGTTTGAGTAAAAGATATATATCATGATGTCTTAAGACTTCCAAATATACATTAAAAAGGGCAAATTCACTGTTAAGAGGGCTGCAGCAAATAATTTTCTGGTGATCTAATTCGCTATACTCATCCCAGCTATTGCTTCTATAATGAATCTACACTGAGGTGAGCTGAGACATATGGTACATGCAAAAAGTATTGAATATAATGAAAGAGAAATTATTTGTCCAAAAATTATGAATGTACCTAATACTGCAGTAAATAGAAGCTCTGAGTGAAAAATCTTTGATTAGAACACAAGCACACATCTTTTAGAGGCACAGTTCAATAGTACACTGATTGCCTTACAGACTGTAAGATTCGATGGCCACTCATTTTACATATTTTCTCAAAACCATAGAAAACCAAGTCTTAAATCATCTTTTTACTGATTCAAAAATGCAGAGACCAAAATTTCATCTTAGGTAACATCTGTATACCCATGTGGTTCAGTAAATGACACGCTGCTAGTTGCTCGCATAGATATATATGTGTAATTGTCCAGACTTACAGCTTGAAAAGAAGAAAAGCAAGAATATATTGTGATTCTGGTTAAGAAGGAGTTCCTCAAAGAGTGAAACAGGTTGAATTTCGCCCACATACACAAATGCGTATTTTCCCACTTCTAGTAGACATTCATGAAAGAACTTTCCGGAGTAATATACCACATAAGCTAATGCTGACACTATGCTCTGGGGTATTATTTTCGTCTTAGTTCTTTAAAAAAAAAAAAAATCCCCTCTAAAAAGCACCTACTCTGTATTTAGAACTGAATTTAAGTACAGTTTGAGGTATAAAAAAATCAAAAAATACATATTTGTTGTCAAGTTAGTATCAATAAAAATTTGTAAAACAAATAACAAATTGATAAGGATACCAGTAAATAAACTATTTTGAAAGCTTGTTGGTCAACAGGCCAATGATAACTTGAAAATTGGATATTTATAAGTTTTAACGCTTACTGGCAATAGTGGTTTTTTGCATTTGACATTTACTTATGTCAAACACAAATTCATAAAGTGATTTTCCTTTTAAGGAACAATGAAAACTGTGAGATACATGCCACTGGAAAGAGCAGCAACCCTTTACAAGCCTGGACCAGCAGTTCTTGGGCTAGGCTGCCTTCACATTCTTCTATATCATTCATATCATAAAAAGTCTAATTACATCCATTATCGATTGATTTTTGTGTCTCTCATGAAAATATGCACAGATATTTATCACTCTGATTATTAAGATTCCAACTGCCTCTGAAACTTTTCAATAGAAGTGATTTTTTTTTTTTTTGACAAAGAATCTCACTGCTTTTAGCTGTAGAGTTCAGCATTGGATTCCGCAGGTTTCTTTTCTTCATAATATTTAATTGTCAGGTGCTGGAGCAGAATGTTCTGTGTGCTTCAAGAGGTAATAAGGAAAAAACACCTTAAACAGCAGATCTACACTGGGAACTAAGAATGGAGAGTTCTGAACATAAGTTCATTGATATATTAAAACCCTGCTCTGAATTAAGAGAGTTTGAACGCATTGGAAAATTGTCAAATAGGATACATAGCTATTACACACTACTTTGAAAAGATTCTGAATAAAAATTAAGTAATAGCTCTGTCACATAATGACATGAACCAGGACATAAAATATAATAATACTAGTAAATAATGAAGCATTTGGATGAGGTATGGGAGTGATTACATTAAGAGCTAAGACATAGCTTAAGATACCATTATCATACTAGTTATCATAAGACTATATGCACAAAACATTTTTTTTTTGTGTGAGATGAGTAATTTTCTGCTCAAATATGCAACGTTTTGTCATTAGATAGACCCAGAACACCCACAAGGAAAAGGAATGTTGTTTCCTTCTTCTGAAAAGATGCACTAAGAAAAGAAAAAACAGTCAAACAGAAGCGTAGATTATGATATTTTAGTAGAGCAAAATGGGAATTATACAATAGCGGCATTCAATCAGCGCAATACTAGAATTCTATTTTGTTTCACTCTTCTTTTGTGCTCAATTTTGAAACTCTTGATTGAGAACCACATTCTAAACACTATATGTATATATATTTTATCATATATGCAAAACTGAAGAATTCTCAAAATGCACGGTATAACTTCAACTTCAGGAGCAACAATCACTATTGAAGAGGAAATAAACTTAGTGCAGGTTGTTGTTTCCTGATGGCTGGCATGTCTCCAATGTGTTTGCAAAATGGCATTTTGCTAATGTCTAACTTACATGGGAGGCTCTGTGATAAATTATATTGTCAGATATTTAAGGAAAGAATGTTAACAAATACCAATAAATTATTCATGTTTATTGCTCTCACAAATCAGGTGCAGGATTACTCACATTGAGTGCCACAGTATTTCCACAGAAAGTATCCAGCCTCATCTGGACAATTCAACCTGTTTATATAAAGGATCTAGGATCCTTTTTCAGTAAATACAGCTAGACAATCAACAAAGTGTACGTGGTAGGTGAGGGGCTACCTGAAAAGGAAAAAAAAAGACATGAAACGCAAGAATAAATATTACTTTCTTCTATCTGGAACTTTGTGGTATGATTCTTGACAGCATATTAAGGCATCACACCTCATTTAGTTTTCAGAATCCTTTGTTGTTGTTGTTTTTTTTTAATTTCCTGAATGTAACATCTAGCTGAGAAGTTATTGTTCTTTAGGGACTGATAGTCAGACATAGGTTGCCCACTAAGTGAGAAACCAGAATTTCCACACTGCTTTTGCTTGAATTTACGATTTTTATACTTTCCTAAAAGGTTGAAACCGTATTAGCCATTGCAGGTTTGCCTTTTTTGTGCAAATAATATACAGATAAAATAAGAACACACACTTTCATAAGACTTAAATAAAAATCAGGTAAGACAGGTAGTGACTGCATTTATATCGAAAATATTACTACCTTCTTTTCTATTGAAACTAAGTAATTGTGAACTCAAGAAAATGAGAAGCATGAGGCCAGTCAGAGAACAAATATCTAAGCAGGAATTCAGGAAGAGAAGTAGAGAGGTCTGTTACTATTTTTGATCCAAGGACAATCTAATAAGCAAACATTACATTGCACAAGTCATCTTTGAAAAATTTGTTTGTTTGGTAGAAGTATCTGCTAGTTTAGGGGCATAAGAAAATATGAAGCAGACTATCACATAACTGTATAGGTCACCAGGTTTTTAGATACATAAGACTTGGAAGATTTTGAGGAATCATGTACTGATTTAGAGACAGTTTGGAAAACTGTGTTTTATGCATTAAGTAAACAAATGTGAGACAGTAGTAAATATTCTCTTTGATATACTTCAGCTATAAACTGAGCAACTATTCATATCATCAGTCAGTTCTCCCCAAATGAAAATATTATGATGTCAGATAATAGCATATATTTCTGAAAAATCCGATGAAGAGTTGTAACTTTGCACCTACGTAGATCGGGTGCAGTCACTGGGTAACATCAGAACACAAGAGTTTCTCGTACAATCTAAAGGAAATAAGAGAGTCCCTTTCTGGAATATGGTTACGCTGCTCAAAGTGATCAAGAAGCATCAGAGCCTATAAAAATAATCACAGGGGAATTTCTGCCTACCCTGATTTCCTAAGGAAAACAGTTTTGTATAATCCTGCTCTGTGCAAAGCTCTATCTGCCTAACAGTTCTCCCCTAGTAATATTTGAGCCTACTAGTTCAGAGAAATACAGAATGCAGACATAGAAATTTCCTACAGGAAACCAATAAAGAGCAGTGCCTGGGAATTGTATCCTTTTTAGGGTCCTCCAAGCACCAGGATGCTACACATTCTGCTTGTTTTGCACAGCCACCAGGAAGAGGCAATCAGACATTAATCAACTTATGAATGTTTACTGCTCCTAAAAGTCTGTATTTCCAAACAGACTGATCCATGACTGCACATCAGTAGAATTTCGGAATTGTTAAAGAAAAGAACTGGGAATCTCACAGTGTGAGTGCTTGCCGTAAATATACAGTTTTAATGTGTGTTACGTCACTTACAGATAATACGAGGACAGGGAGGAACCAAATGTATTGCTGCTTTACTGCAGACAAAAAATCCAAAGAGCGTGTGTACCTCTGTTTACAGAAGTATGTAACTATTTTCATGGTTGTGATAGATACTGGATAGGCATACCTCTGCCTGTAATATGGTCACAAAATGTTCATCGGTAACAGTTTTGCACAATGACTCACCTGTAGATCTCAGTCTTGATTCTGCAAGCGAGAAGTTACTTCACTGATTATCTCTCTGCAAAGAAACCCCCAAAAGGCCAGCTCAGATACAGTGCCAAAGGAAAGCCATGTCAAAATAAGGCCACATAAGACTTCAAGGAGAGTGTGCAGTGCCGTGGCTTGCAGTTCTATCCTGTAGAGGTTCAAAATTTTGCCAGATACCTCTTCAACTCTATGACAGCAGAGAATGAGAAAGGCTTAAATTTACCTTTTCCTGCTACCTTTGACTTTGCTGCTGCAAATTTTGTACTGTATATACTACAAAAACTCAGCCCTTGTACCAAGATTTCTCAGTGCTCTTTGTTTGCAAGTTGGAGTCAGGGCTCTGATCTAAATTATTAAAATACAATAGTGATATCCAAGGTTATTATAAACAATATATGCTGACTTGTTTCTTTCAGAATTAGCAGAAAAGCATCCTACAGCAGCACAAAGACAGGGTTAGAGTAGCTTGCAGGGAGATAACATGTCCAGAGAATATCATCTTTGAACAAAATGAAAGATACTTGTGCTGTTCATAGACCCTCCTCTCCCATTCCCCCACAACAGAGGGAGTGATACCAGAAAGGACAGGAGAGACTAAGTCTAGCTAATTGACAGATGGGTGTCAGGCTGACATAAGGCCTGGAATGTGCAAGTGTTGTTCAGGCTGTCCCAAAGGATTTACAATGGCAATTTTTTTGACATTGAAGAAGTTACAGTGAGCTCAATGACTTATGTTTCATCTTCATTGCATATATCCCTCTGCCTATATTGTATTCATATTATAATTTGAATCAGATCACACCCTTTAGCAAGACAAAGAGAAAAAAACAACAAATACAGGAAACAGGGATGAGAGGATTTTCCTCACACTGAATATGCAGCCTTGCTATGTGATACAAGTTTATGTGCAAAGGAAAAAGAAATTAAAAAAATCAAATTTTTAATAACGTCGTTGAGATGTTGAATTTAAGTCCTTTTAATAAAACAAAATATCATTGATTGTTTAAGAAATTTGAACGCTTATACAAACCCTATGAACACATGAGCAAGACAAATAGTGTATGGAAAATTTGAATTTGAATCAGGGTGACAACTCTTTCAGAAAATATTCTATGGTCAAATAGTAAACAAATACACTACCATTTGTTATAAGTTTTATGATTGATAGAAAAGTATTTTCTGAGATCTCAACTGAAAAAATATATCAAACTTGTGTCCCAGGGGATATGCAATATCTATGTTTCCAACCTGAGAGGAAGATTTGGAAATATTAAAGTAACACTTAAGGCTCTGCTTCCAATTCCAAAATCCTTTCATTAGCAAAGTATTCATGAGATGTTTCAAATATTTTTTCATGAAAATATTTCTGCATTTAATACTAAGTGTATACGTATTTCTTTTCTGAAAAAAATAGATCAATACTATTTTCTATTACCCCATATTGATTTCCCTTCCTCGTCATTGCAGGTTTGTCCCAATACCTTCAGAGGGTCTAGCGTTCTTTGTACTTTTTTATATACAATAAGTAGAGAATGTAAGTTTAGTTCAAATAACAAGAAGGGGGTTTTTTTATTATTTTATTTCTGTATACTTTCAGGATTTTGTGTGTAATGTAGTAACATGTGCATTGAACAAAAACACCTGCTATAGAAAACCTAATTCATTTTTTACATAAAAGTTCCTTAATTTGTGCCTCAAATTTCAAATATATAATCAAATAAATTCTGATTGCATTAACAAAGTAAATCTAGCACAGCTCTGTTGAGGTCGGTGGAAATAAATTAAAGTTGTATTGGTTATTAGGCACGCTGATGTTCAAGCTATTAATACTGCCATAAACTTTTGTGCCCTACACATATATCAAGATAGCATGAGGCCTGTTATGTTTCCTCCTCCTTCCTCTTGTCCTTTTTCTCACTGTGCAGAGAGCAGGAATATCTGTATGTTAAATGCCACTCCATATTAAGGGCCAGGTCATGCCATCAATTTTTAAATACAGCTACCCACTGAGATCAATGCAGAGTGCTACTTAAAACCTGATAGTAGAGTCTGTCCCTATAATGCCATGAAATATCTCTTTACTTGACTAGAAGTCTGATTCTAGTCATAGCAGCTGTCTACCAGCATTAAACACTGCATTTGTAGTATTACAGCACTGACATCTTGTATTCTACTGTGTTCCCAAATGTAATTATTACTTATACTGTCTCAGCTATCTAAACTTCATTCTAGTTCCTATTGTTCATAAAGAAACAACTGCAGCAACATTGTAATTTTAACACTGAGTAAAGAACTAACGAGTGTGTGTACAGTCAGACCAATAAATGCATTAAGCACATTTGCATCCTTGTGCTGTACAAAGATTTATTGGTCTCTATGGGACCAACAAGTTAAAGAATAACTCGCATCCTGTCATTCAATCAAAGGTCCTTATCCTATGAAGATTCAAGTGCATCTTTAGCCACCCAGTAAATATTCTAGCTAGGGCCAACAGGGGTATTTAGAATTCAAAGCATGAACCAAATGAATAAGGTCTTTGCAGAACAGTCACACCACTTGTTTTCAAAGTTTTACTCTCTTCTCTGCAGCTTGTATGCATCCTGTAGAAACACTGATAGTTTATTAACCCCGATTATGCCATAAGTGCTTTCAGGTGAGATGAATATTAGAGAGATATCGTTACAAAAAAAACACGAGTTAAATGCTATAGATACAACTGTAGCTAGATCATTACAGATAAGGCAGGCAAATCCATCACACCAGTAACTGTATTCATCCACATTATTTTACAAACTCATTTTGGTTTAAGTAAGCCTGTAAAAATTGTTAATGTTACCTAATAATCATTACACTCTTCTTCTTCATTCTCAGGTATTTACACATACACATCATACTCTATACAAGTGAAAATGGGTTTGATTCATTTTCCTGGTGCAGGAATGACATTGTCTTTCCATGAAAGAGCAGATGAAAAATATTTGCCCAGACATTGTTTTAATATGGAGAGAAAGAACAAGGTAATTTACCCCAGGCATGCACTGAAAGGAGCTAAATTCCATAGTGTAGAAGTACCCTTAAAAGTGTGTCATTTAAAAAAAAGGATTTAAAACCAGTTTTTCCAAGGTGCCTAAAGATTAAGTGCAAGATGTGATGTTCAAAAGGGCATAAACAGATGACATGTAACTTCCAAGTTGCTTTCAAAGCAAGACTGAGTTGTTAAATGCAAAAGTCACCTCTAGAATTTGATCTAGACTGTTAAATCAGGCAATGTTTTTTGATAAATTTACCTGCCATTGATGGAAGGATAGGGTTCTGTGTGCAAGAGGAGATTTTTTGACACCATTTCATGAGTTCCATCGCTTTTTGATGTAAGAATTACTGGTCAGACAACTATGATTTTCAGGGAATTAATTATGCTTCTTGAATCTTCTTGCAAAATTCATCCTTGAGACCTTCTTCTTCCCGCAAAGAATGAGTGAAATCTCCTAGAATTTTGGAACTCCCCTAGAGTTAGTGAGTGCAGATCCTATCCTGTGAAATTTGGGATTAGGAATTTGGGCTCTGCATTACTATTTTAAGTGTGGCAGATTTTAAAATGTCTGAATTTTTATGCAGAGAGAAACTGAAAAACAGTAGCAAATAATTACTTTTGTAACAGATCTAAAATCTTCATATTAAAAAACCACAAATTCACTCTGTCAAAATCCCCTTCTTCTGTGATGACACAGGAAAGTATGATAATTGTACAAATTACCTCAAGCGTCTTTCATTAAGCCCAGCCAAAATTACTTATTTGACCTATCACCTACCGATTATGGTGACCCTTCATAGCAAAAATACTTACAAGACAAAAATGGATGGATTTCTTTTCAGTATATACAAGACAGTAAAAAATCATGCCATGGATAGTAACATTTTTGAAGCCAGCTGGCTGAGAGAAAAAAATATTTATTTTATTGTCATAAACAGAGCTCACATCTGCCCTGATTTTGCTGGATGAAAAATAAATGTTTTACAAAGTAAAAAAAAGTGTTGCTGTCTTTAATGTGACATAAATTGAGGCATATACATTGGAATAGTTGGAGAATTCATTCAGGCTCTGCTGCATATTTTGGATGCCAACAAACATACCAACAGAAGGATATAAGCATCACAGTAGAAATTTGTGGAAGACATTATGTCAGTCAGCTTTCTATATAATACTGTATCAGTTTTACTTTTGACTTGGTAGCAGAACTCCAATTTGTAAAATATAAGAGTGATTACATCTTATGTATTGCCTGTAACACTACTAAATACTTCTATCAGCTACTGCTAATGCATTGAAAGTTACTCAAATTAGACATCAAGGCCAGAGCTCCATGGTATCACCTAGTACACAATGCAATTGCATAGTTTGGCTTTCTAAAGCTGTAAATGGTGCAGGTCCTAGACACCCATAAATTACTATGACATGGAATTAGATGATGTGCAATCTGACTCCATGCAAATGCCAATTTGTGATACAGCACTCTAGCTTCTGAGGCCACACGAATATGCAAAAAGGGAACTATCCGTAGGATTAAGCCTAAAGCAGATTATTTGCATAGTAAAGGCACTTCAAAGAAAGATTAAAACATTTTTTTATTATATTGTTATTTGTGATATTGAATCCATCTATTTGTAAATTCATCCAGCTATAGCATTGTCACTGAAACTGTGTGATCTCAGCTGAATTGTCTGTTTTGACCATAATTCCATATTAAAATTTTTCTGTATCCCCCTGGCAGCAGAACTGATGCACAGTGGCAGCTACTGTCAAAAGTTTGTATGTGTAAACGTAAAAAAGCTTTTGGTTTTGAAGACAGTTAATACCGAAAAGCCAGACGTCTGGAGCATCAGCAGTATCAAGCAGTCCAAAGGTGGATGAACTAGTGAAGGGCAATATAGATGCCAAGACTGTGCATTAGTAGAGAAGATTAAATGTATCCTATTAGCAAGCTTTTAATATTCAAGGCTGTGCTGAAATAAACACCCTAACCACTAAATTTTATGTAAAACAGTGATATTGTGAAATTACATCAGCAGAACAGATATTTTGAACTATTCTGGCTTCTTGGTTTATCTGGGATCTTCACTAACATGATTTCAGTTAGAGGAAAAGTTAACATTGCTGCTGTTGACAAATAAGCGGACCAGCAGACTTGAAAAACATTTAATGATTAATAGAATTCTGGTTTTCCCTAGAAGCAGGTGACTTTGATTATCTTCTCTTGCTCTTGCTTACAACAGGGATAGTATAGCACAGAAGAAAACAAACCTTCCCATGCTGAGAAATGCAGGTATTCTGAAGGCTGAAATTTCTTTCTTTTTATGAAAAACACAGCCTTGAATTTGTGCCTTGTTAGAGTGCTGAGGAAAGATTCCACTTTTCTGGAGAGAAAAACAGACCACTGTTTTTCTTGGTTACCTCTGAATTTTGTGAAGAATCTTATAAATATGTTAGCAGGGCTCTTTTTTCTTATTGTTGCTTTTTCCTAGAATATGAATTAAATAATTACCTCAGCTTCTGGCTCAAATAATAATGTCACCTGCTACTTTACTCTCTCTGGCTACAATATGTTTGGAGAATATCTGAAATGTGCACAGCAGTTAGAGAACTTTACTATACTAAGAAATTATATCTGTATGCTTAAGCTTGCTGCTGCTGTACTTAATGTTGTTCAAGTGCTGGCACAGACAAAATAAAACTGTTTTCAGCAAGATCAGATTATGTGTGAATCAGACTTTTTGTGAACATCTTCCCAAAATGCTTTTAGCTATCAACACTATCAGCTAATCCATCCTTTGAACTAATAAGAAACTAGTGTTAACAAGATAAACAACATTTTCAGTCTGACTGCATCGTAGTCTGCCGTTGAGAGATTTTACAGTGGTGCTTATCATGAGCACCACTGCCAGCAAAGGCTGAAAGACTCTCAACTCAGTAGAAATACCTCTAATGTATGAAAATATAACATTACTATGTATTTTTGAGGAGTCAGACTCTCTATAGACTTCAGAAGAACAGTGATGTACAAAGCCCCCTTGTTACTATCAAGTCTACTCATATGACTAATTGTTCAAAGGTTAGTGAAGAATCATGTTATTGCCCTTTGCAACCAGCTTTCATGAAAAGCCTACTGAATATTTAAATAACATTAACATGTACAGGGTGTGAACATCTTTGAATATGAGCTTGCTTCATTTGCCTGGAGGTTTATAGAAGTACACAGGCTGCATAGCTAGACTTTTCACTCTCTTTCTTGCTTCTTCTTGTCTTCTACTCCTTTTTCCTGCCATGTGCCACTAATGTAATCAGAGGCCATTAGGGCAACTCACTCTCAGGCTCAGATATTGGAAACTATTGTAAATTATCAAAGCTCAGGGTCAGCATGAACACCTGGTTGACTTTGATCACCATCATTAGTTATGACAAGCAGGAATCCCTCTTGTCCTCTCAGAAAAGTGTTCATGCTGATGGTGTATTTATTTTTGTCTCATACTAAGTATAAAAGTAGACATATGATTAAAACCTGCAGCACTCTGCTGGAAAGCAAAAATACCTCAAGGTGATAGGGATGGAGTGCATGTCGCTTAAAAATGAAAAATACAGTATGATGCTTTTAGCCCACAATGTCCTTGTCAGAAAACCTGTCCAGAACAAATACACGTAGCTATCTGATAGCAGGATAAAACGGAAGAGCTTTAAACAGAAAGAAAATCGATAGCTCTCAGTCTGTTTTTTAATCGTGTTAGCTCATAGTTCTTTTTGTGGTTAAAAACGTCTTCTCATATTCATTTATTTGATACGTTAGATCATTCCCTTCTAAACATACTTCGAAATTCTGGTTATCCTGTGTGTTTAGATACCAAGTCTTTTGGTTTAATACAGTCTTGTATCAATTATTTCCACAGGTGAATTATTACCACATAATGAAAGTAGAAATCATTAAGCAGTTTTACTTTTTCTGCCTTTTAATTTTAATTTACTTCTTCTTGTTCTGTGGTATCAGAAAGGATGGGGCAGAAATGCTTTGTAGTTTCTGACATTAGAATTTTCACTCTTTGACTGTAGTTTATTTTCCTCTGTCTAATGTTTTATGTTCCAAATGCAATTGTATCAATTGTATCAATTGTATGAAAATAACAAATAGCGTGGAAATCAGGAATAGTAGATAATAAGAGGAAAAATAATAACAAGGCTATATGGTAAATAATCCATGAACAATAAAAAACCTGGACTGTTCCGGTCTAATGATTTTCACACCAGTTGTCTGATACTCTGTGGAATACTTACATGATTTTAGGAAACTATATAGATGTTTTGAATTGTCTTTTGAAAGAACCTTCTCTGTCGCTCTTTTTCTCCTCCCTTCTCCTCCATTCTTCTCTCCTTCCTGCCTTTGTATAGACACATACACACACATATATGTATATGTAACAGCAGCAAAGACTAGCCTTGAAACTTAAACATTTCCAATGTAGTTAGTCTTGCTGGTTAGGCATGTTGTCTTTGTATTCCAAAGTCAAATTTCAAATATTTAAATGGGGACTGTTCACCAGTGTGATAGTTTCATTAAGAGTTTATCACACCCAAGAATAATGACATTTAACTGCTCTTCATGCTGACAACAGACTTAAATGTCCACACGACCACTGGCTAGCTCTGACTTTCAGAGCCAACATTATACAGCCTTTGCAAATTTTGTGACCATTTATGTTTTTAACAGACTGAGATCTGATCCTACCAAACAGTTCAAACAGTCTGCTCAACCTGCTTTCACACAGTCCATTTGTTCATTGGAGTTTAGTTCCACTAGGGTTGTGTTGAAAAGTTTGATGTTTCCTCTTCCAGGACTCCCTTATATTTAAACTTCATGCAATAACACTTTTGGGTTTTTTAACTGAATAGAGTGTTCTGTTCAATTGTTCAGTTGTTCAATGGATTTGTAAGCAATAATTTGAACTGTGCTATCAATTTTCAAGTTAGTTATTCATCTATTGCAGTCTGAATCACACCAGAAAGTACAAGTAGTAAATAGACTTTTTAGGATGGTTTATAATAACTTACAGAGAGAGTAGTGCCCTTTATAGATCATTAAACAGTAAGAAGGCTAAAGACACTTGTTTCCAAATAAATTCCAGCTTTCTCATGTGTAATAAATATCACTTGCATCTGAAATATACAACTCATTTTACTTCCTTAGAAACTCACTTTCCTGTCTAGTGTTTAACACATCACCTTTCTTGGATATTCTTTGATAGTTATTTTTATCAGAGTGCCACCAAATACAATTAGACTCTGCACAAACACGTGGTAAAACCACCATAAGTGATCACAAACGTGAATTGAAAAGACATAATAAATAACAATGGGGATATATTAAATATCTGTGACTTACAGCCACCCCATAATGCAGAGGTAGAGCTGAAACCAGAATCCAACTCAGCTGCCTCCTACATCATTGCATTCATCTTTCAAGCGCACAGTTCACCTCAGTGAGCTGCACTGTAGGCATTGTCAAACTTGGTGATGCATTTGGAACAATGTAGGTGGTCTAAATTTGTTCACAGAACTTCCTCATCACCTATCTAGTTTTATAATAAGCACGTAAAGTTTTAGCTAGCGTTCATTCCTTTTTCTTATATAGCCATGTGTTTGCCAAACTGCTCTGAAACAGAGTGGGAGGTAAAATGTTTGTGTTTTACAAACAGATCTACTACCACTTTAAGCTACAATTCTTTTCATTCTGTGTTGCTTGAGATCTTGTTTAGTTGCAACAACATGAGCCTAATGTTGCAGACATGTGGATGTTTAGGGCGGAACATTATTGACAATTTCTCTAGACTGATGATTTATTATGCATGTCAATGGACAACACTTGTTCTGTCTGTGAAGCCTATTTTCTCAACTCTGCTCATCTGAGAGAGGCATGCTGTGCCCAAATGGATGCATGGATTGTTTTATCCAATTGGGCCTTCTACAGAGCCATGTATTTCATTCTGATTTATGTCTGGTTTAATCTCCTCGGTCTGTTCTTTGACCTGCGAGTGTGCTATTCTAAATTGAACCGTACTTAAAAATATAAGTGGTCCTCAAGAAGAAGGGGAATACTAGGGAGAACTATTCCTCAAACAGCATGCTTGTAGAGGGATTGAAAAAGTTGCTTGAAAATGAGCCCTGTTGGTGGCATTTTTAATGTAGATGAGCATTGGTGACTTCAGAACGGCTGAATATGTAAATGCACTTTAAGTGTCTCACCTGAACTTGCCCTGCTGATGTCAGATGTGCTGAATTTGGTAGGATCAGATCTCATTCATTAAAAACATAAAAGGTCACAAAGTTTGCAAAGGCTGTATAATGTTGGCATGCTGAATACCATTTGTCAAGAAAGCTGGTCTTTATAATCAACTCTAAAATTTTAGTTTCTTCAATCTGTGTGTCTTGAATTATCAGAAAACAAAACACATTGTCATTGCCTGGAAAAAATCAGTTAATATAGTGAGAGTCGCTGAAACATATGTACTACACAGGTGTTATAACTAAAAGCAAAATGTTTCCTTCACATTTTAGAATGTATTTATTTTTGGAACTAGCGATTTTTTTCTTTCCTTTCTTCCATAGCCTTTTCTTTCTGTCTTTCAGTGGAAAAAAGTAAGCTTCTTGAGTGACATGAGATGAGATGCAGAAAGTTCTCCAGGGTACTTTTTGTGAAGTCTTCTGAAATCATATGCTGGCAAGTACAAGAGATAACTCACTGCATAAGAAGGAGTGAAGTTACCCATACTGCAAGCATAATTTAGCGTGTTGAATGTACTACCTTGACAGATGCCATTATGAATAATTAAATAATATAATTACAGGCTTCTCAGGTTGTTCTGCACAGCACTGCAGCTGTACAAAGGAGGCTCGAATTTAGTTATGAATTCAGACATCAATGTCCAATCTGTGATTTACCTCAGACACTGTCTTATGGTGGGATTTATGCTGCATAAGTTTGGGAAGTGGTGTCTCCTAAATTATCATCAATTCTGCGTATCCAAGCTAGATTGGGATTCAGCATGTTCTAAAATTGATGAAATGAATTAACCTTTAGTGGATCCTTTCCTTATACTTTGACAGTATGCAGAACCCACAGCTTGACACAGTGATTGACTTTTAGATTGCTCAAATAAATGATATATTACCAAACCCAAAAAGCCATCTAGGATAGGAATAGGATAAGATCTGATTACAGGACCAGGACCCAAAGATTATTATGAAAATATCTTTCTGCTATTTTTGTGGCAACTACTGTATGGAAGTTATGAAGTGACAGAAATAAGGGTCATTCTGTCAGAATCTTAAAATGTACAAGATGATGGCCCTATTTGTCGTTATTTTCTAGCTGCCGTTTTAGGACCAGCTCACTTTACAGTGCACTTCTCTTTTTATGAAAATATGTCAGCAGCAAAAGGTTGTCTTAGATACCAGTGCTTGTGCTTTAGAGGATATTGGAGACATGCATACGTATGTACACACATGTATGTGTATATATGTGCAGGCTTATATATTAAATAAATGCACAAATGGAGATATGAGGTACAGAATAGTATGGAGATTTAAGTTTTCATCTGTATTTGAATGTATAGTTTTCCATAAAGAAGATTTTATGGTATTTTACAATCTTGAATTCAAACTGGAACACAATTAAAGAAACTCAATGATAAACACTATTCTGATTAGCTTTATTTTTGGAGCTTACTGATTTTTACTAATTTTCTCACAATTTCACAAGAGATTAATTTTTATCTTAGTAAATTCAAATAATTCTGAGTAGTTATATATATATAAAAAAATCAGGGTTTCATTTGTTTTAACGCTCTTGACTGTATTTGATATTTCATTCTTCCAACTTTCACCTGAAAATTATAGATGACTGATAAATTGACCCTGTGAAAGTTGATCAGCGCTTTCTCATTGGTACTGTATTAATAAGATGTTCTGCTTCCTAAGAAAAAATTTATAAAGACACAGTGATTTGCATGCATTGATACATCATATTTTTTTGAGAGGCATGCCTAATGTGTATAATTTTTGTATTTAAAGCCATAAAATTTTGAAAAGGACTAATTATATCCTGCATTATCTCTTGATGACAGAGTATAAACAATCTATTTTAAGTGACAAGCAATTTGTAGAAGAAGCTTTGCCATTTCTAAATGTCAGTTAAAAATAAAATCAATCTCTTTTAGATTATGGTTTTCAGGAAGGCATGAAGGATTGGTGTTAAAAACCACTGAAATAATAACTGCGTTTGAAGCTATGTAAAAACTAAATTTGAAAATGTTCAGGTACAATGAGTTCTATTAAAACCTCAGTAAATTTTGCTTCAAAATGGCATATCCCTTTTGAGGCAGTGGGTAGTAGCAGACCCTGCCAAACAATGGAGTATCAGATATTAATTTTTTAATGATACCCAGTATATTATTCTGTTCTGATTATCCACCCAGCAGCTGTAATATTGGTGGAGACCTTGATATATCAGCACATTCTTGGTTTTCTACTCAACACCTCATATGTTAAAAATGTTCTGTTCCAGAAAAGTTTATCCAATATTAGATGAACTATTTCCACTTATCAAACAGATAAGTAGGCAAGTCTGCCCAACAGCAAATACATTTTGTGTTTGTCTATTTATCTCGAACAGAAAAATACTTTAGAAATTATGTGATTTTATTCATAATAAATGCATAGGCACTCCATGCTTATGTCTTGCATACCTTGTAGGATTTAAGATGGCTCTAGATGGACCTTCTTCAGAATTTTCTTCAGAAAACTTAATATCCAGCAGGAAACTGCAGTGTACAAAACAGTGTGATCATCACAACCAATTTTGTCAAAACCTTTAGAAATCATTACTGCATTAATTTTAGTGTTTGGCCTGATTTGAATGTCATTTTCTCCATTTTGCAGACCTGTTACATTGGTAACTTCATGCAAGAAATCTGCCTTAGAGTTATCTGTAATTTAGTCATAGACCTACATTGTAAAGCATCTAATTCAGGCCTTTATGATTACCTGTCATCATTGTTGTCTTGATTGGATTTTCCTAGCACATATACATTCTCCCTGTCAAACTAAAACTCTAGACTTTTTAGAAATTTTTTTTAAAATTAGATACCCATTCTTGAGGTTTTACCAGTAATTCACCTTCATTCATCACATGAAATGGAAGTGGCTTCTTCTAATTTTTCAATTCTCCTTCTTCTTCCTTCCTTCCTTCTGACTCTATCACACTACTAACAATTTCCCAAAGATTTTAGTCTTATGATTTTATTCTGCTGTCATTATATTTTCTTCTAAGCAGTTCTTTCTGTCTAGGAAAGTTTCCTTAATTAATGGAATCAATTATTTTTCCTCTTTGTATCCTCATTACAATATCTTTTTTCTGTACTAGCATTTTATCAACCACTTAAAATTTGCTTTAAAAGATAACTTCAGTAGTAACTAAGAAGATCCACATGGCCTCAGGATCTTGTTTTAATAACAATTTCTTAATCTAGAGTAGCAAGGTCTTTAATTTGATTTATTTAGCAGCTAGTATGATACAGGTGCACTTCTAGACTGAAGATTTTCTTCAGTATAAGAGAGTAAGCATATCGAATGAAAAAAAAAAGAATACCCTGCTTCTCGTCTTCAAGATACATTAAGAATAAGCTCAGAAAACACAGTGATCAATAATGTGATTAGAACCTGAAGAATAACAATAATTATTTCAGCAGAAGGAAATGTAAATATATACCAAGTCTGTCTTCATGAGGTTTGATTGCTAGAAGAAGAATTAACCAAAATTATAAGCAATAACCCTAATTAAAAGTGAATATGAATTTACTACAATATATTAACATTACCTGCATATTAAATATAGATCCTTTTTTATTTTTGTATTACTCATTTGTGCTCAATTAAAATTTGTCTCTAAGATACCTGGAAGGATGAATTATTTTCTAAAGGTGACTGTCTTTCTTCATTGACTGGAGATAGACGGAGGTCTATATGATGAACTTAAAATAGAGATGTATTTTTTTTTGTTCAACTAGTGGTAGAGACAAAATCTGTCCCAGAAATAATTGGAGCATCATTTATTTTTCAATTGTTCTTATTACATTATGAAAAATAGTAAATATAATCTATTTTTCTCTCAAATATTATTCACCTATGTAGTATGTATTTTGATATGAAATCACAGTATTCTATTTATTCTGCTTCTTGGCATTAATGATAGATATTATTATCACCACTATTTAGAATGGGGGATAACAGACTTTTATACATAAATGGTAAGTACACAGCTGCTGTTTACGGCTAATTTTTGGTTGTACAAACATAGCAATATCCAACTATTGGTCAATTACTTAGGCTTATGCTTTTTAAGTGTCACTAATATTTTAAAAAAATCAGCCCATGTCAAGTTCCATAGCTTTTAAGTGGATTGAGGCACTTACACTCCACTGTTTCCCCTTGTATACAGCTCCTTTATGCTTTAGGTACATACTCTACCTGAGAGTTAGTTATACAAATACGTTTGACAGGAAGGATGTGAATACAGCAAAAGCAACTAAATGGCATTAGCCAAATTCAAAAGGAAGGAAAATTTTCAGTAATAATTGAATAAGTTATTTTATTTCTGAGACAAGTTCATAAAAGGTCTAAGTTTTATGCACGGGACTGATGAGAAGAAAGCAATGTCACATCTAATACACAGCAGCTATAACGCTTCTCAGTGTTTTACCAGCAACAAAGACACAAAAGGTAGTTAAAGGCCAGTCATTACTGGTGCATCACAGGGCTAAACACTAGGGCCAATTCTTTTTAAAATCTTCATTGACGACTTGGACAAGAACAGACTGCAACCTTGGAAAATCTTCAGATTTTACATATATGTAGAAGTTACTGATTCACCACAGGATTATGTTGCCATTCAGGGACAACTGGGTAGGCTGCAGAAATGGGGTGAAGGGAGTCTCATAGAGCTCAACAAGGGGAAATGTAAAGCCCTTTCCTGGGGAGGGATAACCTCAGGCAGAGGGGAAAGTATCTTGGAAAGCAGCTTGACAGAGAAGGAACTTGGGATTCTCGTGGCCAAAAGTGGAAAATGAGCCAGCAATGCATTCTCACAGCTAGAGGCAAATTGTGTCATAGATTGCATTAGGAAAAGCATTGCTATCACATGAACAAGGTGGTCTTTCCTCTCTACTCATCTGTTTTGAGACACATCTGAAGAGCAGAGTCCAGTTCTGAGCTCCCTGATACAAGAGTGACAGGGACATACTGGAAAGAATCCAGCAAGGGATCAAAAAGATTTTTAAGGAAGTAGAGCATTTTTTATACAAGAAAATGGAGATGGTTGAGTCTAGAAAAGAAAAGGAGGATCAAGTCAGTATGCATAAAGTCCTGATAGGAGCAACTGATGGTACCCACTGACAGGACAAGTGATAATATATGCAAATAAGAAAAACAGGAAATTCCAGATGAACGTAAGAAATCTCGTTTTACTACGAGGGTGGTCAAACACTGGAAAAGTTTTCTCAGAGAGTCTGTGGAGGCAACCTGATGTAGGTGACACTGTTCGAGCTAAGGGTTTAGACTAGATGACCTCAAGACATGTCTTCTAATGTTACCATTTTGAGAAACAAAGCTTTGTAGCTTTCTGCAAATATTTCTACCATGGCACAAACATGCCATTAGCCAGGCTATGATCAGAAAGTCATTGAATGTTATATCTCAATCTTTAAATATTTATTTTATTCATTCCTTTTAAACCAATGTCAAATACTCCAGGATTTCCAAATCTAATTCCCAAACTTGAGTTTTAAGAGATCTATAACAGATGATAAAATTAAAAACAAATTCATGTTATTTTAAAAAGTAAATAAAAAGATAATTCTTAACACTGAAACAAAACCAAGTTGGATATAACAAAGTTATTTCATAGAAATGCAATTTTTAAAACTCCCAATGCCAAAAATAGTTTTTTGTTTCATGAAGGCAGGCTTCTAAAGCAATTTTTCCTGAGTTGTTTTCCTTTCTTTTATTTCAAATATAGAATTATTCTCTGGGTGGTGAGGTGAAGGGAACAAAAGTAACAAGTATGTTCAAAAGTTTATTCCATGGTGCATAACTTTTTTCAGAAGAATTAACTATATTGAAAGGTTTGTAGAATATCTACAAATTCAATGGAATTAAATTTTATTAATTTTATTATTTTTTATAGAACCTATCCATTTTATGTAATTTTTTCTCATTTCTCTATCATAGAAATAAATAGATATAGAAAACAAAATCCTGACTTTCTGAAATCAGAGACAAAACGCCCTAAGGTGGTAGGATTTCACCAACAGGTTATTACTTCTAGTTTGATTAGCTCTTCAGCTATTCCATGAACTGTGCTTAGAAGTGGGAATCTTTCTGGTCACTTTCTACCTAGGTATACGTCCATGGCAACTCAGGAAGTTATATGAGATCGCCTGAACTGGAAGTATACATTAGCAAAAATGCTTTGGTAATGTTGAGAACATACTGCACTGAAACTGCATTGAAGGTATGCAAATAAGGGAAGGATTCTGGATGATTTTGCTTTCCTTGTGGATGAAGCCTTTTAACTTCTAAAATCCCTCACAAATTTGCATAAAAGCATTCCTATCATCTCATGTTTGGTTTGAAATGTGACATACATGTGTGTATGAAAGTATGCATATGGACACTTGGTTATTTGGATTTCATTTAGTATACACAGAATTCGAATTGAAATTCAGTATACATTCTTTATACCGGTCTTTACTGTTCCTATATGGCTAGATACTTGCTCAAAAAAAAAGGCTTAATATGATATGTTTCACCCAATATAGAGATTTTAATTCATGCCTTCTCATAGATCTCTAAGAAACTGGACAGTAAAGATAGACAGAGCATTTCTTACCATGGTCTAGCTTCTGGGATACTTGTTACAAGCATTTTTAATGAGTTTTATTTATATTTTAACTAAATAGACTAGATATTATTTTTCCCAACTCTCCGTAGAGCATTAATTAAAGGAACATTTCAAGTTCCTTTATTGAAGATATTGTTTTTGCCTTCATAATTATGAAGAGATTGACATTTTTCTGTTTCATAAGCTAGGGAGATGACTTACTTGAAACATTTTTAAAGACAATGTATAGTTGTTCTTTTACAATTTCTGATATATATATATTCAAGCTGATGAATTTAATAATTGGGAAATTTAATAAGCAATTGAGAAAAATCTCTTCTTTAATCTTTTTGGATCTCTTCTGTTTTTTTTCTATTGTTTCTGTATATTCTTACATTTGTGTATCTGGTGGTTTCACAGCAAAGCTAAAGATTGTTAATAATCAGGGAAAATGTTTTAAGGCATGAACCTTATCATTGTTTCCAAAATCAACACAACTTCATTTCAGTTTCTTCGAACTGTAAACTGATGGTAATTATAAGGACCCTTAACAATAGTACAAAAACTTCAGATGATGAACAGCCTCTTAAGAAAATTGCTCTGAAGATTTATTACATTCATAGTGTATATTGTGAACACTTATAACCTCATTTGCAGTCTACTTAATTCCTGTTCCAGGATTAGGACTTGTCTTTATCTTCTACCCATCTAGCTTTACAAGCTGTCTTCTGAGTATTTCTTTACTGACCACAAAGTTACTTTAAAATCTTGATTATGATAAATCACTGGCTTAAAATAAATAGAAAATAAACCAAAAAAATATTACATTTTAATTGTAGTAACACTTTCCTCAGTCTAGATCCTAGCAGAAGGTAATAAAGCACTTAAATTAATATGTTTTAAAAAAATCCTCTATCCAGAGTCAGTGAGTACCCATCATGCATAGAACACATTGATTTTGCACTCCCAAATTTTATTTAAGAAAAATGCCCACAGAGCTCTAATATGTAGTGCTGATATCTTCTTCATGTCTCATCCCCCTGTCAAACTATCAAAAATATTTTATGAAGTGCTTTTCTTCTCTTTCCCAAGAAACTGTAAAGTTGTGCAATTAGAATGTAATTTGTCTAAGGTGAGGGTCTTGAAAGCAGATCTGAATTAAGTCATCAGGACTCCGCAGGCAGAGAATATTTAGCAAAATGATGGCAGGATGATACTGTAGGTTTTTATAAGAAGTATAAGGTTTTCAGGAACTCTACCATGTAATTACCCAAAGCAGGAAGTAATATCATGCATGTCATGAAAATTATGATCTCAGAAGAAGCAGAAAGGTGTTTACACAGAAGAAAAAAACAGATAGGTAGATAGATATCAGATACATTCCATGTGTTTTCACAGATTCTTTTTAAAATTTGTGTGAAGCACAGGTATAACATATTACACATCGGGGCAGATCAGAATACTTTGTAAAGCAGCATAACCCTGCTTAATTATATTTTATTTGGAATTGTGATTGCAAGTAAAGGAATGTTGACCTTAAACTTGGCAGATCACCGCTAATACTGTTATATATTTTTTTGACCATATTTGAAGTGAATTGAGTAAGGGCTCTATAGGCTTTGAAAAGAGTTCTAAAAGTTTTAAATGTGTTTTTGGCACTTCGTAAGGAAAAAGATAAAGAAATCATACTTAATTTACTCTATGCCTTTAGCTGAGAACTAGGGTAAAGGGGAAAAGTTGAGATGGTTCTTCCCTAATTTTAAAGCATAGTAAGAGTTAAAATGGAATGTCTCATTGACTCTAAAATACTTAATGTAGGTCATTCAAAGACTGATATGATTTGGAGTCTAAACTGTTGATAACATTATATAACCACTTAAGCATTAGAGAATTACTTCTGTTCAGAGAAGGCTGTTTTATAATCTTGGATGTGTGAACAGAGAGGTAAAAGCACAGTTATAAACATAACAAATGGCTCCCATGGCTGGTATTTGTTAGCAAACACCCTGTAAAGTGAAGAAAAAAAAGAAAATTTAAAAAAAAGAAAAAGCAAGTATGAGAAACATAGTCCTAGCTTTTCTAGGATTATGTTATAATTGGGACGGAAATGAAAACCATTTTTAATTTTATATTGTGAGTCTCAAACCAAAAGACATTCAGTTGCTCAAAATTAACCCTTCTATATTCATTCATGCTTGTTTATCTATAATGTAGCTGTACTGAAAAAGTTTCCTAAGGAAAATGACAGCTCATAACCTAAACAGATGAGTCATTTGGACATTCAAGGTATTAAAAAGGTAAAGAACTTTTCTCTGCATTATCCAAATCTGATGCCTCTGTAAATAGCTGAAAAATTTGAAAGAATGTTTTGCACTGTGATTTCTGCTATATTGAATTGTTCTTACTTTGAAAAATCACAGGAGTATAAACTTCCTGTTTTAAAACAGAAGTGAAAATGAGGTAGATGGAAAGGTTTTTCCCTCAAATTCCTTATTAACCGTTCTGGGGTAATTATATAGCACAGCTAATTTTTCATGATCCTGCAATCACAAGAATTTTCTGACAGCAAGCCCAGACTGCTCTTTCTTTGTAATTTCTGCTGCTTCTTTTATACTTCTTCCTTACATAAAAAGCTAAATCTTGGTTGTCCTGGAGATGTACTCCTACTTTTAGTTAATAGGAGTACATAAAAAATGCTGGTTAACATTTCATTTATTTCTGTTTCCCTTTTTAATTCTCTTTTCTCCTGTTTCCTTACTTATATGAATAAAGGAGCACAAATTTAAGTATTCATCTTAACATTAACTTTTTACCTTGTGTCCCTTCCCTTAGTCTTCTGTGTTGATTACTAAGGAAACAAGAACTTAACAGAAACCCTGCTTCAGGTCATTCTCACTAGGTTAACGAACCAAGTGTAATGAAAACCAGATAAACAAGAAAGTGTTACAGACAAAATACTCACTTCTCATTTCCAGTGGATGGAAAAACATGGTTGTCTTAGCTGCAGAATCCCCTAGAGTTAATGAACATGTCTCACAGTTTGTCAGAAATTTATATAATGAGTAGCGGCAAATTCCTTTTCCAGTGAGATCTCATAGAACGTGCCATCTTTCTTTAACTAAAAAACTTGAAAAATGAACACTGTCTAATAAATGCTGAACATCAGCATAGTTTGATTTATTTAAGAAAGAGAAGAAGGCATATTTATTTTGTTATCCTCTAGTATCCTCTTGAATTTAGAAACCTTAAGACAAAAAGGCAAACTGTGACTGGAGAAAAATTTTATTCTGTCCCTCTTTTTATGATATTTTGCCTGCATGATCACTGATACCTCTTTTTTTTTAAAAAAAAAAAAAAAGAAAAGAAGTTCAAACAGAAGTTCTCACCCTCAAACTAGAACAGATTTTAGCAGGACAGTTATAGATTCTCTGTGCAAAAATATCTTGAATAACGACAAATTCTGCAGTCACTGGCAATTCATTAAAAGATGTAAAATTTCTGGAAGGACATGTAATCTATAGCAATAGATAAAACAAATTAGCACCCATCCTTTGGCCTTGATGACAAGAGCCGGTACATGGTGTGTATCCTCACAGTTTAGCACACTTTCAAACAGCTCTGAGGCCTCTTAATTCTAGGCTTCTCATCTGAATACCCATTCTAAACACATTATGATAAGTGAAGGCATTAGTTTTCAAAAGTATTTTAAATCACATATGATCACAAAGTTATTGACTTTTATGATCATGAAATAAATTCTTTGAGGAATATAATTAATCTTCAGATTTTGAATTCAGTTCACTGACAGAATCTTTTGATTTGAGTTATTGTCTGCAAATTCTCTAAACTTGAGAGGAATTCATTAAAGTTGGTGATTAGCATCTTCTATTAGCATATGTGAGTTCTTACCTTATACAGATCATATACTAGTTTTGTATTAACACATGCAATCATTATATAAAACACAGATTTATAGTATGTGACTAATTCACAGTACAGAAAATGAGGCTGTTTTTCCTTTCACAAGCTTATCCTTGCAAAATGCGTGTTTGTTTCATTAGAGTATATCTCCATGGGAAGAAAACTGAAAAAAAGAATCCTACTAATACTTTTTGTAACTTAATCTCTCAGGATTAGGTGTTCATAGAGTAGGATTTTCAGATTTGCTCTTGGTTAAGATCACTACAATCTCATCTAAATCAATTATGCTGCCATTATTAATTTTAAAGGAAGCCAAGAGAGACTAATCCCATGGACTTTCAAAACTCCAAATCCTGAAGTAAGTATTTGATTTTTATTCAAGTTCCTGCTCATCTTTTGACTTTTGCTACCTTGATAAATATCCTGGCCAGTTCCTACCTTTGGAGGCAGGAAGAGTATTTAATTTGACTTTTGCTGAAGACACTAAATTTAACACCTGAAGGCAGGTTGAAGACACTTTAATCAACATTTGAACTGTCTCAGTTTAGAACAATTTAGTTTTATTTTATACAAATATTTATTTTTTTAAAAAAAAGTATTTTCAGTGTATGGCTATTATATCAATGGATCATGAAACAGTAGCATCTTAACCAATTTAAATGTGAAAAATCAGCAGAAGAGTAAACTACATCTCACTACATCCCTTAAAAAAAGCTGCTTTCATGCTCGAGTTCAAACCCTGAACTACTTGCCAAAAACAAAACTTATCATACCACTATGCAAACTTCACCCTCACCTGTTGTGGAAATATCCCTTGGTCCCTGATTTGAAACCTCACTTGTTGTAAATCTCCCTCATATGCCAAAGTGCAGTGTGATCTCTGTGCCATAACCAGCTTCCCTAATTGTTTTGGCAATATCCACCTGACATTGCTTCTCGAATTCTGCCTTAGGACACACAGTCATTTCTTTCACTGGCCCCATAAAACAGCCAGTGCACGAGAGAGAAAACCTTTCTTCTAAACTTGTGTAGCAAATTCCTTTAACATTTCAAGCACTTCTTTGATCCTGTGACATACAATTCCTTGCATTTCCTGCACAACGGTTTCTTACCTGCTGAAGCTCGCCCAATGTGCTGTGACTTTCCCAGATGTAAGTGTAAATCTATTCACTCCTGCAGCAACATTTTTCTGCCTCCACTATCCCTTTGAATACTAATTAGGGCGTCACCATTCTAGTTTCAGATGTTAAATTGGAAACAGTTTTTTAGACGCTCATTTCAGTCACATAACCATGTATCTATTTTTCATATAATTTCAGTTTATCAATAATCTAAACCAATAAAATGTATAATTTCTTGCCAAACCTTGTCCACTCTGATCTACAATATAATTCAGTGATACTAATTTTGAAGATGCTAAACATTTCAGTCCTGAGGGAAGACAAATGACTTTACTTTCTATTAGTTGTTTAAGATCCAATAAATATTTAGAAAATACAGAATATGTAAACTAAGACACAAATCTTCTGCTTTATGTTGGCGCTTTAGCGAAGACTCAAAGTCACTATCTTAATAAGATGTTACAAGTCATGCAGGGATTTAGCTTGTTCCAGGTGGAATAAGTGTATATCTTAGCTCTCAGTGAACCTATGGGGAAATTTCTCTTGCTTCATTGAAAAATACTGCACTGCAGAGGGAGCATAGGGCAGCTGAGGACTTAAATATACATGTTCCATCCATGTGCCTTAAATTACATTTAGTCCAACACAAACACTGTGATTTATATATCTTTGGAACAAGAATGTCCACTACTGGACACATATTATTAGCATTTGAAAGTTTTATAAAGGAAGTGATTTTTAAACACATGTCAAGTTTTATATTTCAAGATCTGAAAAAAAAAAAAAATCCTGAAAAGTAAGGCAATGGATTGAAAAGAAAAAAGCAAATATCATGTGACTTTTCACCACACATAACAGATCTGGAGAGAAGAACGAGAGCACTTACTTAAAAAAATATTCTTTTCTGTATCAGCAGAAATATTTTTCGGTGTGTTATATCAACAGAAAACAACTTTTAAATCAATTGAACACCCAGATATAATCTCTCAAGCCTTATCTGTAGGTGAATTTCTGGAGCTGAGGCAGGGCCTGAAGTTTAACATGTATCACAATCTCAGAGTTTTGAAATTCTCTTTTCTACTATTTATATATTGTGTGTAGTGGATGCTCTGATTTAATTTTCTATGTCTCAATTATACACACATACACACCATGACAAATGCAAGCACTCTTGGATAGAAGTATTCAATGTCATTAAAATGTCCCCTTTTTTGAGTCTGACATTTTTTTAACAAATAGCATTGTGAATCCTGAATGGTGTCCTCCTAGCTGGATCCAGGTAGGGATGAGGTGGGCAGAAAGATCTTTTATCTATAAGTCTTATTGTCTAATAGTAAAAAAAAAAGAATTTTAAAGTTGCAGTTTTCATAATTACAAAGAAAGTCAGATTTTTTTTCCTGTTTGTAACTGAAATATGTCTGTTTCAAGTTAAAAAAATAAAAAAGAAAATAATTATGCTATCTCTGCTTTAAAAATTCTACTAAAAAAGATGATAGTAATTGTATATGAATCTAATTTTCTTTGAACTGCTACTTCAGCATCTCCCTCTGTCAGAAGGATGTGTACCATCTTTTTCTCATAAATTTTGCCAATTAATATGTAAGAACTATGACTGTATTAATCAATAAAATACAATAAAAACAAAGTATGTGCATATAAACTTATGTTGCAGAAACTTATACATATGCAATGTTTACTGGTTCTGTTTCAAGCCCAAAGCAAGGCAGTGCAGTCCTTTGATCTACTCATCAATTGTTCTAAAGAAAAGATAGTTATATGTTCCTACAAATTTCTTCTCTA
Source organism: Tapera naevia (assembly GCA_033556795.1). Taxonomy (NCBI): domain Eukaryota; kingdom Metazoa; phylum Chordata; class Aves; order Cuculiformes; family Neomorphidae; genus Tapera; species Tapera naevia. Next base: position 1,292,174 of record JAUMJJ010000014.1, on the reverse strand, counting down.
CTGTAAACAGTGGGTAGTGAGTAAGAAAGTAAAAGTTATGTTAGTGTTCACTGCTACAAGAGAATAAATCCTAAGTAAAACTACCCCGAATCTGCAAGCATTCAAATAACTTAAATGTGTGGAGTTCCATTGATGTCAATAGTATTATTCCTCTGCTGAATTTAAGCACATACTTAAAGGATTTGCTTGGTTGGGGTCTGTGAGCAGAAGCTGACTTTTTTTTTCAGTTTTAGTGTGCACAGACATATGCAAAAAGTGTGTCAGGTAAATCAGTTCACAGAATACACTTGCAATGGTAGAGAGAAATACGGTTGCGTTGACTATCTGCCTTTTGGATGCATCTCTCAATCACCTTTGGTGTTTTGAGAATATCAACATTTTAAGGGAAATAACTTCTCTCTTGATTGTAATTTCCATAGTCAAAAGTTTAATATGAGTCAGTCTTTTGCAAAAACTTATGAAGACTAAGGTAGATTTGACTTACACGTTTTAATATCTCCTCTTAATGGCTGCTGTTTCTGAAAGATGCAGTCATATTTCTTTGGTGGCATGTAATAAAATTAAATAAATCAATCAATCAGTAGCTTTCTCCTTCAATTTTATATTAACTTTTTGAAACAAAGGCTGTTTGTGTCTGCTCTATTGTGTCCAGGGAAATGGTGAGAGGGCATATTTCTTTCAGAACATTTAACCTAAGATCATAAACCTTCTATCTACAAAGTGCAGAAATATTTTATTAACAGCCTTTCTGGGCACAGTCTGTAAATTAAACATTCCCCACATGAATGGAAGTGTAGCTGTTGTGAATCACTAAAATATAAACATGTTGATGATATTTTGGTTCATATGCATATATTACACGGCCCCTTGCTAAAGACTTAACTCTAGGCTGCATGGTTGCCAAGTAAGAAACAGTGGCAAAGGGAGTTGAAAAAGGCAAGTTCACATTAAGGTGAGGGGAAAAAGGTAAATATTTCCCACCTCTCCTTTAACAGCAGAGACACTGGGCTGCACTTTTTTTTATCAGCAAGTTCCTCTTTTCACTCCAGATCTTTTCAGTGTTCTACTTTACAGCTAAACTCCCTGAGACCCAATGTGGGATTTAGTAAGCTTTAGATAACATAATCTCCATCTAATGGGAATTTCTGAAGCCAGTCACTAAGTGTATGAATGATTATAAGAGAAGAAAATCAAATTTAATATCAAAAAACCAACTTTAAAAGTTCAAGCAGCGGACAATATTCATTTTCCATTGACAGAATTGTTTAATAAGAATCTATCAGCAGTACAGGAAACACTAGGTACTCCAGCAATAAGTGAATCATGATGGCTTATTTCCTATTAATTCTATGATCCCAGCTGGAACAAGGTGTGATTGGAGAATGGTTTAATTGTTCATAGACATCTGTCTTTGGATTCAATTGAAAAATAATATCCTGGGCATAAAATGGCCCACAGAATTTTTGACATTTTTATATCTTTCACAATAAAGGCATTGTCAGAAAGTTAGGTAGTGCAGCTCTAAAAAACTTACAAATATATTTAAAGTAGAAGAGACTAAAACCCTAGTAATATATCAATATACACAGCTGGAAAGCAGATGTTCAATCGAGTAGGCTCAGTACTTAGAGAAAGCTATTTAAGTTGTTATTTACTCAAATGAGAAATTTCTATAATATATTGTTCTCACATTTTTGGTTTACCCCTTTTCCCTTCATTTAAAGCAGGCCATAGGATATTTTTTTCATATTGTTCAAGTCAATTACCCTAACAGTCTGAATTAGTCCAGTATACTATGATTGCTAAAGAATGCCAAAGGCTACTGTCAATCAAATTAGCCATGACTTACGAGTTGTTTACTGTACTGTGAAATGAAGTGATAAATTTGTGTCAGCCAGTAAAATGTGAAATTTACTGTTGGATATACCCACTTGAAATAGGTTTTGTGTCAGCTTTATTAATTTCTTAGCAGATTGGCACATATTTTTAACTTAGTTTTGATTATCAAAGGAGACATGTTATAGAAGCTTTATAAGGTAGTAGCAATCATACAACTCGAGCCTTGAAAGGCCTTGTGTGGTCCAGTAACTGAAGTGACATGCCACTTAGCTGTCACGTTTTCCATATGCCTGATAAACTGTGGAAAACAAAAATAATTTCTTTAATGAATCTTTTTCTTCCTTTGTTTCAGAACTATAATTCGGGGAAGGAGAATCTCTGGTTCAAATTATAAATGAATGGGTGATCTAGAATGAGGTAAGTATTTGAGGGTTTTTTACCCCATCTGCTTTTTTAAAAAAATAAGTTTGAAAGTAAAATCAAAGCAGAATATCATCACTTGATGTAACACATTAAGAATATGCTTGTATTGCATGATTTCCTAGACAATGACTTACTAAAGTACCTCTCTGAGGTCACACTGAAGTGAAACCCTAGCTTTCTGGAACTCTGACAGCTTGATTAGTAGTTTGTAAGAGAAAATCAGAGCACTGAAAGTCCAAACAAAGGAAAAGCATTTATATTTCCTCCAAAGGGAAAGGGTTTACCATTCCCACCAAATGTTTTATTGCAAAATGTATTTAAATGCTGCAAAATTCCTCTTCCCATGATACAGAAGAAATCTTACCACTTGGCCTGCTCATAATAGCCCAGCACTTCTGTAAAAAGTATGTTAGAAATGCAGAGAAAGAAAAGATATTGATAGCTTTGTCTATCATATTCTCAATATTTATATTCCTGCTTTAGTTGCAGAGAAAACTTTCCCCAAACACAATTATAATTTAACAATGACTGATTTTAAAGTTTTATTGTCTATGATGGATGACCATTCTTTACTTCTGTTATATTATTTTCTATTTAGAAATATTTATTATGATAGATGGACAGTTACTATCTGAAAAGCAAAAAAAAACCCAAAACTTCCTTAAAAGAATTAAATATTTAAACAGTTGCAAATAAGATGCGTTGACATATAGACACAACTCCCAGCCAATTGTCACACATTTTTGCTAAGTATTTAAACAGGAGAGTGGAAACCAATGGTATTCTTGGGCCAAAATCAGCTCTTACACACATACTTGTTCATTGGAACATATCAGGAGTATTAAACTAAGCCTTTTCTATTACATTGAAGGTAAGGAATTACTGGCGGCACTGTTACACTATATACTAGCTTTCTTTTCACGAAGGAACCAAGTAGCATATTCAAATTCTATCAACCTGTCTTTCAGGAAAAGTAATTTTGTCCAACATTTTGAAGACTGGTCGTTAGGTTGACGTAACAAATGCATTCAAATTTTTGTCTTCTTTAAAAGAAATAATTCCATTATTAAAGGGCTGCAATGTGATAAGAATTTTTTAGTCTTACCTAAAGATAAACAGATGTTCTAGTAAGAGATAGATGAGATATCTGGGGAGTTTGTTCAGGTTTTCACTTTTTGTTGTTCATCCATATTTAATGCCATTTCTATCAATAGGCTGATATCATTGTTCTAAAACTTGCAAAAACATCTTTAAAAGGGCGTTTATAGTGACTGTTACAGCTGTGACACTGATCTACTCATTTTATTTTTCTCATTGACTGTAGATCAACTTGGTATAAGACATTCTAAACGCATGGGCACTGTTTGAGTTCACAAGTATATCTATGAAAGTAAAACTGAGAAAACTTAGATAGTGTCAGGCTTGCCATCATTATCATATAACTTTCTTTATTGGTTCAAATATCGTAATTTAATCTTTCAGTCCTACACGTTTGCATGTAATATGGCATCTGGTTCTCATGGGATAATGCCTCAGTGAGGAAATCTATTGGAAACCTAGTTGACTCCTTAAGAGTAGACTCGGTTCTTAAGATGTGGGTGCCCTTGCCATGGTGCAATTGAGAGCAGGTAAGCCTGTTTCTACTCCTAAGAATATTGCTAAGTTGACATTGAAATGTCAGAGCAGCTATGTTGCCTTTTCCAAGATTTTCTTTTCTTCTCACCTCAGGGGAAATCTTGAATGAACAACAGCAGCCAGCTTCCAGTTTCTTTTCAGGCCTGTCCTATGATTCAGAGGAGCCAAACACAGTGTGAGGAATCTGTTCCAAGACATTTAGCTTTTCTGAGTGGAAACAATAAAAATAAATGATCATCATGAACTACAATGTACCAAAATGATTTATTCTCACCAAGAAGAAAACTTTTAGAATAACTTACAACACTTACTTTAAAAAAAAGTACTGCTTAACTCCCTCTCACCTTTTTTTGAAAACACATCGAGTGCATATCTGTATGTGTTAGAGACACTATTTTCAGTCTTTTCCTTGTGGTTTTAGACATGCATGCTTTCTCAGTTATATTTCTCAGTCATAGCATACTATGACCTTTATTTTACCGGATTCCAAAGCTTATTTTTTCTAGGCCACTTAACCTGGAAAACTACAACCCTATATGGGGCTGCTTCTGTCTAGCTAAAGAATTACATCTACACTATAGTTCTGTATTTGTTCAGTCCTGCACTTTTTAAAAGACATGAAAAATCTGTTTATATCCTCATTTCATAAATGCTGTTTTGAGTTCTCTCATTTCCTCTTTGGGCTTGTAAGCCTGAAAATGTCCTCCAATTTATCCATCATTCTTTCTATTCTGGTCTAGTCTTGCTTTTAGGTGTAGCATAGGTCTTTCTGCCAAAGGAGTACACAGTGCATTGTCAGACGTCTCGCCATAGAAGGTGCTCATTGACTCAAATTTAAAAGAAGTGATAATGCAACATCTCAGACCTGAGGCTGCTATGCCATTGAATTGAAGAAACCCAGAGCATTTGGTTTCAGTTTTTCACATCGTTTTGCGTGGAGAAAGTCTGGGGGCTTTCTTCCTTTAGCAAACTCGGATGTTTTCTGAGTGGGAATTAAAAGAGATTAGGAAATTGCATAGCAAATAGTCACAGACAATGCAAGTATTCCTGTGCTTTCCAAGTATCTGGAGACAGACAGACACAAGACTGCACTAAGAGGATTTAATCTGATTGATCATATCTTGACCAAGCAGAAAATCTGACACCTGGACAAAGGATGAAAGGGCTCCATGTATAGAATTTATTTCTAAATAAAAGTAAGGCTAAGAAAGGAGGAGCTAGTAGCAATCCTGGCTTTCCCTCTCTGGGAAATACTGCCAGCATAAACAACTCCATCTGGCATACAGAAGCACTCATTGGTTAACCAATTTAAAGAAATCCACTGAAATCAGTAGTTAAACTTCTGTTGCTTTCACCAGGGCAGAATTATACCTAGCACATCTGAAACTAGAGAACACAGATGATCTCTTGTAGCAAAAGTATGTGAGCTTGTAGTGCTCGCAACAAAAGCACCAGAATAACATTCCCATTACAAAGAACATAACAGAGCATCCAGTTTTCCAGTTTCATGACCACTCACATATGGCTGAGCTGTACTGCTGTTTTTCATATTTTGACTTAATCTGACACATTTAAAAAATATGTGTAAGATAAACATTCAGACATTCCTGCCAAAGACAGCTTTATCAACCCAGCTGACTGCTTTCTTTTCAGCACGTTCCTTACACCAACTGCAGAGAGGAAGTGGAGATTCAGCACTCTGGGGGATATTTGTTGTGACGTCGCCTTTCTATTGTAAGCTGCACTCTCAACAGATATCATGGTTAGCAGTTTTCAAATGTAACCAGATACTCTTCCTGTGTGAATTTCGTTGCTACTTAGAAAAATCTCTTCCTGTCCTTTGTCCTTGCAAACTTAGGGTATTATTTCTTCTTTGGCCATGGCTCCTGTGTAGGTCTTTCATTGGTAACACATGCATTCTGTGAACCAAAACTGTACAAAATGTTTAATTCCACCATTCACCTGCACTCAGAACAAGTTCTATTCCCAAGACACTTGTTTTCTCCATAATTTGTGGGCAATATTTGCCCACTTGCTTAAAACTTCATACTAAAGTCCTGATACCAATGACATGCTTTACCTGACCCTGTTGCAATGCAAGTTACATTTACCTGCTTGGGATATGCTGTAGATAACAATGCTCTCACCTGACCGTTCTCCACAGGGTAAACTGTCCTACTCTGGAGGTAAGAATATGACTGCTCCACTGAAGGATCTTATATTACCAAATTCTTCCACCTTACTGCACTAGAACTCACTGCTCCTTTACAAATAGGTTCTTCTGCTTGTTCTTTTCCACTCTTTTTATGTTTTGTCAGTGTTATATTCATAATAAGATACTTTCAAACTCACAGTCACGCACATATTCATCCATTTTCTGAATGTCAGATAGTATGAGGTAAAGTATCACCAAGAGAACATTATCAGTCTACTTCATTTTTTAAAAATAGTTATAAACACAAATGTAAACTTGACCTTTTCATGGTAAGTTTCCTAGTATGGTAAGCAGTTAAAGCAAACAAGAACCTATTTAAGTGTTTTCAAATAGAGGGGAAGAATGGAAAGGAGAATAAGATGTGAAGCTTTCGTGTAGTCTATGCATAGCTATTTTTGTGTAAATTCCTACCCATACGGCTCTGCTAAGGCAAGTTGTTGTTCCTCCTTTTTGGCAGACAGGTTGCAAAGGTGTGAGGAGAAGGAAAGGAAGAGACAGCAAAGGCATACATTGAGCAGAAGATTAAAAAAAAAAAGTCATTATTGAAATGTTTAACCCATTGTCTGCAACCACAGTACCATGTTTACAGATGCAATTATAAAGAGTACTTGGCAGGAAAAAAAAAAAGCCACCTAAATATGTGTATGTTTCTAAGGAATGGGATGAGGGTACTCTGTCTGAACAATTTTAAATACCAAGGTAACAAAGTGATACAAAATCAAACAAAGAAACATTTTAAACATGTGAATGTTCCTTCAATATCCTTTCTGAAATTGTTGTAATAGTAATGATGAGATTTTTATTTAAGAAAAATTGAAACTGTCACCCAAGTATATATCAAAATACATGCTGATTAATATATTCCATTCTCTAGTGTACCACCTAATTAGTTTTGTTGTCTTTATTAGTTTTATTAGCGAGTGAAATATTTCTGTCTGTTCTGCAAAAAGAGAATTCCCTTGCTGTCCTTTGTGCTAAAATTCCTCTTCATCTAGAACTCAGGCATCAAGTTTAAAGCAGTCATCAATGTTTCGTTTATACCCATGGGAGAGACATTTCTATTTTCTAACAGTGTAAAGTGCAATTTATTTTATCAAATATACATTTCTTTCTGAAGGTGTCTTGCATACTCAACTTAAGCAAGAGGGTTGGATAGATTTCTACTGACTGTATAGAAAATCTGTATCACCCAGCTTTTATTTAGATACCTCTGTTGTAAATAGCTAGCATTAAGTGAAATTTAGAAAACTGATTTCCAGAATAAATTATACAAAATTGATTACATATGACTTATTATTCAAATAGATGGATTAAACTGATAAAAAAGTTTAATTTTCCCATCTTAATAAATTATCTATGAACAATTTTTTGAGCTCTTATTTCTGCTTTTCTTCTGGAAATTATGCAAACAAAATACTACAACCATCCAAAATCAAGACTCTGTGCCTTGCGTTCCTTCCAGAAACATTTACACAGAGCAAGTGTTAATGCTGTTTCCAGCTGCATGAGTCTATCCACAACATCACATATTTGTTTTTATTTTTAGTGAAGTATTTGATGAAACAAAACTCCTGAAAAGACCTGTACATATTTTCTTTACTCTTAGAAACACAATCAACAGTGCAAAGTTTCTCACTGAGAAGTCTACACAATAATGTTTTCTGTAGGTCCTATTTCTGGATGGAGAAAGTACACAAGAAGCAATACATGCTTAAAATGTTTAAGATAAAACAAAAGATAAATTGTTAACTAAAATACTAGAGAATTTTCTATTGACCTGTGTTACATTCCCTTCAAAGTTCATTAACCATTACAGCAGTCTTTTTATCTGAAGCATTAAGTCTTTTGTTTACTAAATGAGTTCAGAGATCTACTTAGACATAATTTAAATACATTTAAAACTCCATTAGATATGTTTATTGCCAAAATTTAAATAGCGTTCTCTTAGTTCTTCTTCTCTGCTTTAAAAAGATGGGAAATTGTCTGGCAAACTCTTTTGTTGTCAATCTTCTAAGGCAAAAATTTGACACCAGCAAGGTTCACTGACCACCAACTCTATACACTAGTAAGTCTCTACTAAAATTACCACCAAAAAAAAAAGAAATTAAGAGAAGTAAGTAGAATAGGTAATTCTGTGTCGTGTTGAATGCTTGTAGATCCAAAAACCATCAAGGGATCACAGGAATTTGTAAGACATCTGTCACATCTAAATGAAAGCTGAAATTTTTCAGGTAAAATATCATCATAATGAAAAAAAATATTCTGTCTTACTTAGCCTTATCAAATAAGAAGATTATTGGAATGTTTTGTAATAAAAAGTTATTCAAACAAGTGATTGAACAAATTGTTTTACAACACAATTCGCAGCTTAGGAGGACAGGATGCACAAGAACTGTCAAAATATTGTAGGAAACCAGAGATGTATTGGTTTATTTGAGGAAAATAAAGTGCTTTTTTTCAGGTGGGAAAATGAAAAACAAACAAACACACAACCATACACAACCAAAACAAAACCAGTCTGTTCTCTTGACTTGCATTAAACTTGATACACAATTCAGAAATGATCCAAACTTTGGGGTTTCTGTCCCTTTCAGATAAGCCTTGAAATTAATGACAACTTACATGTTCAAGTACAAGGAAAGATGAAAATAAAATGGGTTGCTAAAATACACAAATAAATAATATTTAAAAAGTAAAATAATTCATCAGGTACAATCATTTTGTAGTGTCTTCCAGTAAAATATCATTGATCACAGCAGCCTGCTGGAGAATTTTAATCCAAACTGATTTTTCCAGAAAGGAAGTGTTGAAATTTTTTACTTGTTTTTAAAGAGCTCATTATTGACCAAGATTACTCTATTTCTACATATTGAAATAATTTAATTATTCTTTAATCTAAGCACTGATATATATGTTATTCTATGCCTTATATTTGCTGTCAAGATACGTTAATTTACTGGAAACTCAAGAACTGAATTTTTAGTTGTTTCATGTATTGTAAAATATTTCTATGAGAAAACACTTTGTACAGAATTCAAATGGAGATGTGTTTGCCATGGGAAGGAAGAATGACTTTAAAAAGATGATTTTTTTGACAAATTTAATAACCAGTTTCTGTTTCAAAATACTATTTTTCCAGCTAGAATAAAAGTAAAATATCTTTATAAAGCTTAAAAACTTTCTATCTGGAAAGTACTGATCAGATCAGAAATTTTCTTAGGTCTCTGTCTAAAATTAGGAAAAATACAGTTTCTAGAAAAATCTGTGTTCCCCACGAGGTTTTAATTTTCGGTTCACCCAGCTACAAAATCAGTCAAAAGTAGGAAAAGGTGGATATATTCCCTATAAAAGAATTTTATTATTTCAGTTGCAGTAGTTTCTCTGAATAAATGAACATGTTTACAGAACGATGTGCTTCTAAATAATTGCTACCTCTCTTTCAATCTCTCTCCATATAAAAATACACATGTATTTACAATGTATGTCTCTAAACTACTGTGAGGTAAAAACAACTCCTGGTTTTCAGGAAATATCAGTATTTCTATTTCTTTTCTGATCAGTAGTTGTTATAAATTAGAACTGTTTAAGATGTTTATTATATATGTTATGAAGCATGCATTCTGCGGTCTTTATGTGCTTAGTTGCTACACACAGAACATACTCTGAAATCAGGGACAGTTAAAAAACCTGGTGAGAATCTCTTAACCAAGTCCAGTAAAGTCAGGTCATTTGCACAACAGCTCCTGCTAGTGTGTAAAAAAAGTCAAAATGTCCCTTCATTACACCCTATTTGCACAGTTGGTCATTAGCTATGCTTTCAACAGACCTGACTTTCCCCTTGCTTTTGTAAGGAATCCCTCAAACAAATGTTACCAAAGAAAAATACTTTTTCAGTTAAAACATAAGAGATAACATGCATATCTAGAAATGTTTAGCACATATGACAATCTGAAGAATTTTTTAAATAAAGGTCTTGACATGAAGAGAATAGTGGTGGCTAAATTAAGCATTGGGAAATGTTCCTGCCTTATGTACCTTCTCACACCTGGACACTTACAGCTGCGGCAAGAAACTCATCCTCTGCCTGGGTCAGTTCTAAAATCTCCTCACCCCAGCAGGAAATATAAATCACATATTGAATTGAGCAGATCTTTTGGACAATATTCTGATAATCTATAGTTACATTAGGCTGTATCATACCATGTGCCCTTTATGTGCCCCATGGGACAAATTCTCTGCCAAATATTCTATCTTTCAGACCAATAAAATGTATGGTAGAATAGCAGCCTGGACTGAAAAGGTTTTCATTATTATTTTATTTTATTAGAGAGTTTATCACAGGATACTGAGGTATTTATTCCTCTACCTAAGGATACACAGTCTACTTGAGTAAAAATGACTAAAAATGTTATACATACTCGTATGTAAAGATGTGATTTCACATATTTTCCTAGAAATCAGAAGCTTGGGGTCAGCAGTCACAACATGAGAGAGAGTATATACATATTCTTAGAGTAATATAGTCAAGATGTATATGTATACTAAGAAATGGCTGAAAATGTTATTGAAACTCACTTAAACATAAATGAAAAAATACATTTCTCAGATATAAGCATTTTCAACTCACTGTAAAACTGTTTAAAAATTCCTGACCTAGGAGATATAAAGAAGAAGCAGGATATCGTTCTTAGTTGACTTCTTGCCACAAACTTTTAAAAGCCGCATTCATGTAGTATTGCGATATGTTAAGGTATTACATAAATAGAGGCCAGGTGGATTGAATTAATTGATAAACAAATAGATAGGACATAAAATAGACAAATAGATAGGAATAAAAGGATGTGAGATTAAAACCAGATCCAAAGGAAGCTGATGAGAAGATTCTAATTAACTTTAAGGAGATTAACTGTACCAGACACCTACTAAGTATATTATGTTAAATATGAAATACTATATCTGTTATGTGAAAAGATAGAACAACCACTTGTCATTTTTAACAATAGGAATAATAATAGGACACTATGAAATCGTAGTTTAAGAAGTCATGTTACTGCTGTAATCCCCAAAGGTTAACCATTAAATTCCACAGGAACTAAAATGAGTCCATAATAAATGTCTGTCACATGGAGAAGTCATAACACAAAGTGAAATAGAAATGTATAAAAATATGAGAATTTCATTAACTCAAGATGTTATCCTTAAATAACAAAAGCAGCAAAACTCCTGCACATTGTTGATTAGTTTATCAGAAAAAACTTATCAATAGAGTTTGATTCAGTTTCTTGTGTGGATGGGTTGAGTTTTTTCTTAACTGGATTAATATTATATCGTTTAAAATAGGTTACTTTAAAATAAGGTAACTTCTCATTAATTACTGTGTTTAATGACCCCTTTGTCTCTTTCCTTCTTTCTTTCTCTTCTTCCTTTCCTCTGTCCCAATGACTGAACATCAGTCTGCTTGTGGGAAATGTTGAGTGATTGTCTCTGAATCACTTGCTTTTTTAAACTATCTTTGCTTCACTTATCAAACTGTTTTTATCTCAGCCCATGAGTTTTCTCAATTTTGTTCTTCTAATTCTCTCACCTGTCCCACTGGGGGTGGGAGTGAGTGAGTGGATGTTTGGGTGCTTTGCTGCTGACCAGGGGAAATCCACTAGAAGTACCTAAGGATAGAATAATAGGAAAAAAAGTCTCATTTTCAAAACAGACCATCTCAGTGTAATATGGTGTAATATGTTTTATCATTACTTTTTTGTACAAGCCATATAAAACTGCTGATTTTAAGATGCATGCAATCATGCATCTGATCTATGGATGTGCAGAATATTTCAAAATCTGTAAAACTGTCACTCTAATACATAAGGAAGTATCCTTTTTTACTGTTTTCTTTCAGTGAGTTCTCCAGCCTGCATTGGAAGGAGCCTTTGGTGCTACAGTGTCATATCAAGAATAGCAATTAATATTAATTATTTACTACTGTAATTAATACTTTGCTTTGGGGCAAAAACTCAAAATGAATGGTTTACCAGACGAAGAGTTAAATAAATCTTACATCCTGTCTTTCCTGTTTAAGTTAGACCAGAATTAGTCAAGTGGGACACTTCATAAATGGGTACTAGAGGGCCTCTAATGTTTATTGCTCCAATTGAAATGAACTGAATTAAAGCATCCTAATGTTTATTGCTCCCTCTGAAATGAGCACAATTAAAAGAGACAACACATCTGATGGCATTATCATGCATCGTTCACCTAGACTAGATGATATGCTACCTAATACTAAAATGACTCAGTTTGAACAGACAGAGGCACACAGTTCTTATTGGAATTAATAAAAAATTGCATTTACTTGCCTTTTGTCTATCCTGACAAACAATTTAACCATATCCCGTACATATGCATGCTTTTCAGTTTGTTATACTAATGTTCCTAATGAGAATAAATTAAAACCCAACAGAGACATGACCTAGAACTTTTTGCTTGCTCTTAACTGTCAGTTTGACTTTCTGTAACACTGTGATAAACTGCATCCTAAGTGGCAGTTGACACTGGCTCACCTTACTGCAAATGCAGGTAAAATGAAATGCGAACTGAAACTCAATGCTGATGTAACCTGGTTCTGTATCATTACATCTAATCAGTATCTTCAGCTTTGTGTAGCTACAGTGTCATTTCTTTAATAGTGTGAACTTTGACAAGAATCATGTTATAAGCCTTAGTTTTGTTGCTTTAGATGGTGGAGGAAACAAGTCACCCAGAGAGGTGGAGGCGTTTGAAAAACAGGTAGATGAGTTTTTGAGGGACATGGTTTAGCATAAGATAGATATGGTTGGACTTGATGATCTCAAAAGTCTTTTCCAACCAGAAGATTCTATGATTCCATGATTCCATGAATTTGCTGTTCCTCTGTAAATGAATAAAACTTTCTGAAATAGACTAGAGGATGTGTCTTCTATGAGCTTACAAATATTAGATGAAAGTGTTCGTATACAACATATCATTGCTAAGCTCATATTCTAACCCACTGTCACCAGCTTCGTGACATCATTCATTGAAATATTTGCTACACAGTTGCTCTTTTTCTCTGACTTCCAATTATTCACCTTCTGTATGTGTGATATATATGTGCATGTGTATATGTACACATTCACATACACATACCTATAGACATATACACACGTATAAGTATATACACATATATAGGTATATACATATATATACACATACCCATACATATATCTACACACGAATACGTATGTATGCATGTAATACTTATATAAGCACATATACATAAAGAAAACTGCAAGAGGCAGAATAACAAATAGCATTTGTTGAACAAGACTATTTGCCTAATTTTAAAGACAGAGATTGTGGCTATTTATAACTGTGTTACTGAATGTAGAGGAATTCAGTAGGATTTTCAGTAGCATTTTGCTGAATAACTTCTCAAAAAAAATTCTACAGGTTTTGTAGATAGTATGATTCCTTTAGGAAATTGTAAGACGATGATTTACGAAAAATGCACAGATATAATTGCACCGGTAATTAATATCTATATGTTGAATTGATAGTCTTGGAAAAAAAAATTTCTTGTTTTTTTTCTGAAACTTAGCAAGAGTGTTGTTATGTGTCTTCAGTGTCACCTTTTACTGAGGTAATATCTAGACAATCTATTTAAATTAGAGTCATTTCTAACACAAATACTATGCATGTCAGTATAGCTTCCCAAAATATATTTCACTCAGAATAAATGTCAACCTTTTCTTTTACATGATTTCTCTGTACCAAATGTGTTTGGAAGACATCAATTAAACCACAACAATATTTGAAAACAAAGCACAGAGCATTAGAATTTAAAGAATAAAAATGGAATTTAAAATTAAAAATATTTATTAACCACTCCCCACTCACTGTGGCCAGTCACTATTTCAGGGAGAATCCCTTTTAAAGGGTATTGGAATATTAAATCTTACCAGTACATTGCCAGAACCTGTTCAACACAACCATCTCTACTAGGCAGCAATTGCAAAAGGCAAGGCTTTTACCGTTCCCTACATAGCTTACTCATTTGTTCATTCAGAGCATGTCCCTACCTCCTTTCCTGACCCATACTCTAAATGGCCTGTAGTGTTTAACTGGGAATGCTATTTCCCTCAAATTCTCAAGCAGGAATTTAATCCAGTTCAAAGTCTGTCTGTATGTGTCCAGATCCAAGATTGAAGCCATGTAGCCAGATACAGTGTCACTGTCAGTGGCTGTGCTTCAGGGGACATAGATACGCTGTGTTAACACCAGTCAGAGAGGATGAACGTAGAATGATAAAAACCAAGTAAATGCAGCCTTCTCTCTTGGCTTTCTAATTTTGAATCTTTAAGGTACATTGATGTCCTCTGGTCTTCAGGGTCTGCACTGCAACCACAAGGTCAGAAACGTTTTTTAAGAGGTTCTGAACTGAGCAGTTGTCTGCAGGAGGGAAGTCTTATATCAAATGTCAAAAAATCGTGAAGCCGTCAGATTTACTCTGAGAGTTCCCAGCTTATCTTTGAATCACAAGTAGTTTTTGCTTTTTCAGTACATTTCAGTAAACTTCAAGCAACTGCTTCCAGTTCTTCTCATCAGATGGTGTTTCTTGTAAAGAGACGATGTATGAATGCAATTCATCAAAATACATAAAAGATAAACATTCATCATGCTTTGAAGCAAATTAACCTCAATTCTATTGCAACTTCAAATGTATCCATCACTTTTTGAAGCCCTAATTAAACATTCATATCGTATCATATCATATCGTATCGTATCATGGTATCATTTATTTTATTTGGAAAAACTATTTACTAACAGTAACACTGGATATGTATTTATTAGTGGTATCCTTATTCAACACATATTACAAGTATCATAAGGGTATCATAAAATTTGGAAGCCTCATTATTCTTTAATACATTTGGATTCATGAGAGAACATTATTCACCTGATACATTTTGTAAACATTAGACCTTGATCAAGTTACACATCAGAGATGAGAAAACCCTTCAAGTCTTGCTTAGAACTCATGAACTCACTGTCATTAGCCTTCATTAGGTATAGAATAAAAAAAAAACCAACAGTGTGAAAACTGTTGATAACTATATATTGTTATTATTATTTAGATATTTCCTGTATAAGAGTCAGATTGATTCAAGAGAGACGAATGAAAACACTGGTGTTTTTCAAGTGGAAAGTTTTCTGCTGACAATAAAGTTACCTTTAACTCATCAACTTTGATAGCATTAGATACTTAATTAGGTATTTTCACTCAGAAAGTATTAGAGAAGGCAAGTAAAAAGGTTGCTTTTACTTTATTTTTTTTAAATCCATCGCTAGGACTAGAATGTCCTAAGAAAAGAGACTGTCTTTAGTAGTGTCACTTTTTTCAGCAAATGTATTCACAGTCTTTCAAATATAGTAAGTATATAGTTACTGTTCTCCCTGTAGGAAATCCAATATTCTTCCCTAAATGCTCATGAGTAAAATTGTCTTCTGGAAATCCTGTTCATAGCGTTTATCAAAACTAATTTTAGGAATCTATTTTAACAGGTCAAGTTAATTCAGGTGTTCTGAATCCTCCCTAGAGGCATCTCTTTCTCTTCAGTGATTATAGCACCTCTTTCGCTTCAGAGATTATTGATTATATAAACATATATATAATTATTATACATAAATAAGTGTATAATGTATTGTAAAAAAAGTGTCTGAAAATATTAAGTCTCTAACAACAAAGATAATAAGTTGAGGGAAAAAAAGAGAATGTAGCTGCTAACAAAAACATGAAATGGCAGATTGTGTTTAATGTGCTGCTAAAATTATTCTAAAGAGAGATGGAACAATGGAACAAAAAGTGGAAGAGTGAGAGGTGAAGTTATAGGGCAATTAACAGAGAAAGAAGCAGGTAGTGGGTTGGAGTTGAATAAATATTAGTTTCATGGGAAGTATTGCAAGAATACATAGGTGTAAGGATAATGTTAAATTTAAATAGAAATGGGCAGTTGAGAGAAAGACAAATTAAGAGAAAGAAGATGGAGAATATCTGATGAACAGAGGGAGAAGGGGAGTGGGAAAGAGAAATTAAAATGTAAAATTATGCTTGGGTTTTCTGAATTCATGAAGGAAGCGGAGGCAGACAGAAGCCAATCATTGCAATATGGGTAGAGTTACATGTTTAATACAAATGAACCATGAATCCATTCACTTAATGGAGAAATGTGTCCGCAAAGTCCTCATTGAATCAGGGCATGAGTAATTAGGTCATTACATACACCCTTCTGTTAGCAAAGATTGATGTTCTACAATATGCTGGTGGTGTGGATCATGAATGTCTTGACCAAGGAACCATTTCCAAAGAAGTCACAGTTATGTGAGCCACAGACTTCACGAACGGAATATAAAAGAAACAGAGAAATCCAGTGCTTCTGGCCTTTCCTAGTTTGGTGTTAATTATAAGAAGCAGGGAACAATTTAAGAGATAGCAAAGGATCTTCAGAGAAATATTCGGTCATATTTATTTGGAGTCCTCTGTTTTCTTGTTTGATCCTTAAAATTAATCAGATGGATTGAATGAAAAATACAAAAATATTGGAGGAGCGATTTTATTAATTTAGTTTTCTCACAGGATTACAACAGCTATCAGATTAGGAGGATTAATTTAGTTGGTGTAGAAGAAGCTACAATCTCTCTTTTGAAAAAGCATCTGCACAACACAAAGTGTCAGAAAGCTTATGCATTAAAAAAAAGGGACTGCTACCTTTACCATCTATTCTACTTGGCTACAAATTTCCCTGGTTTTCACACCCATTAAGATTTACTGTATTGAATTCTGAGCATTTTGCTGTCCTGTGACAATAATATTTGTTCTCTGTTTCTTAAGAATTTTATAATCCTATGGAAATTAGGGAGACACATAAATAGTTAATAAATCCCAAGGTTTTTTGTCCTCCAGTTATACTTTTGTAACCATAGTTTTCCACTAAGGAAAACAATGTGATATTTTTAAAGACTTCTTGGGGAATTAAGCTTAAATTGTTCTAGCCCTGCAAGACTTCACCACAACACATCCTTAGACCCAGATCAGACATCAATTCTGAATACCCTGTCCAGTCTGTATCTTTTCCTGTGAAGCCTGGTCTACAGAAAGTAGAACAGGGAGAGTGCATATCTCTTCTCATTCAAAGAACGTATAGAAGCGCAGGCTGAGGGCTTGGAAATGAATGTACTTCTGGGAATATAAACACTAAATGTTCAGCTGCATTCTCTTCCCATAGATGAAGCATCATCAGAGGAAATCACCTATTGCAAATGAACTGCAAACACGATCTTAATAACAGAAGACCTACCACTTCTGCCTCCGGCCTGCTCCCAAATTCCAGTTGTTCTGTAATATTTAGGAAATCTTCAGCACAACTTGGCTACAGTAGCACACTCAGTGTCTTCATAAACACTCTACACTTATCCTTTGTGGAAGGCAGAGTCCATGACTCAGTTCAACTCAAAGGAATAACATTTTATTGGCACAGCAAAATATGCTGAAATATAAATGAAAGAATCAAGATCCTCAGAGGTTCTGTACGAGGTAAAAAAATGATCTGGGCCTGTCCCTAGTGTTCCTATTTCCTTCTGTAAGCCCTAGAAGGCAGGTGTCATCTATCCCAGTTTAGTGGTAATCTTTCGGAAATTTTTTACTCAGGAGGATATAGCATCACATTCTTCTAAGTTACCTGGTTCCAAATATAGTTCACTAGTTCCTTCCGTGTGTTCACACCAGTATCCTAATTTTATGTTGTTTATCCTTGTTCTATACAAGTATCTCAATTTTATAAAATTTTTCCTCACTCAGTGATACCTAGAGAGTATTCATTCAATCAACTGACGTGCAAGGAACATTAAGGAATGAAAAAATGTTATTTGTCTTGGTTTTTTTTTTTTACTAGATTAAGGTAATGAAGATAAGAAAATGGATTTGTAGTAAACAAAGAACTTGGCCTATGTACTCTAAAATGTGAAATAAATGTCTTTCTCAGCATTGCGTATCTCAGACTGCCAAAAAGTCATACATAACAATTATGAGATAAGCATATATACCTCATCTACTTTTGCTTACCATCTTTGTTTTAATCTTTTATGACAGGGTATTAAAAAAAGGTATAGTAAGAAGAAAAAGAGAAAAATTGGTCATACTACAGTAATTGCAGTAGTTTGTGTAATTAAAAATGACTTTACTTAGTTTACCAAAATGAATTGTTTAAAAGACCAAATGTATTTTGAATGTCAGAATTTTTCTATAAAATGGAAAAATTAAAAAAATCCAGACCTTTCTGTCTTTCCTTGTAAGTCACCCTTTTGAGACTGTTGCTCATTCTCACAGCCTCTGGATTTTTTTTTAATGTCTTCCATGGACTAGTGGGGTTTCAACTACTCCAACAGATTCAGAACAATCTACCTTACGTATCTCATGGATTACACTTTCTTTTAAGTGTCAGAATTTATGTTCACCTTTTTCACCTCTGGTTCAGGTCTGGCTGTCTGTTCTCTCTTCCAGTTCTTTTCCACTCAGGATCATTTAGTTCCTTACTTTTGTCTAGGTAGAAGAATTTGCACCTGCTTTCAGTGGAGTGAAACCTGTATGTCACAGTCACTTTGAGTTTGAAATCTGTTCCCCAATCTGCTTACAGCCAGACGGAGCCTGGTGCTCTCTGTAGATGTCATTAGCAAGCTCTTGATTCCATTTTCCAGACTGTTAGTGGAACTACTATATTATTCAGGACCTACTGGACCTAAACAGATGCATTTGCTACATCCTTCTGTTTTCAGAGTGAGTCATTGATAATCACGCTCTTAGTACAAGTTTTTGCTCAGCTTTCTGTTTCTGTTATCTAATCTATGTTTTCACAGTCAGCTTGTGAGATGTCTTGTAAAGTAACATGAAAGGCCTTACAGAACTCAAAATATATGTATTTACTTCTTGTCCTCTGTCTCCAAGGTGTGTTACCTTCTCCTATAAGGATAGTAGAGAGATTAACCTGATTCATTATTGAAAAATTGATTTTGTCTGCCACTTGCTATGTTTTCATCCAGGCTCTTGTTTAAAAGAATGGGTTTTTTCCACATCTATTTAAAAATTAGAATGGAGCTGCCTAGGTATTCAAAAAAGGCCATATTTTTTGACCATATTCCTCTTGGATAACATGACATTTTCAGAAGTGATACGTCTATCATATCATAGGCATCTTTAGGATTAAAAAAACACATTCAATAGAAATGCTCTTTTCCATTTCATCTCTTCATGTACCATAAAAGAAGTCAAAGAAGTTTAGTTTAAATGTAATAATCTGCAGCCCAGACATCCGTAGCTAGACATCTCAGTCCCTGAGGGGCGAGTTAGGAAACAAATTTAAAAAAATATGAACATCATATTTTAGTCTGAGAGGTGAAGGCATATAGAATTAAGCTAGTAAAAATATTTATTGAGGCTGTTCAGCTTAAACTAAAATTTCCCTTACCGGTGGTAGGGCTTAGTCCCCTGAAAAAAAACTTTACTTACTTAAACTTCAGAGAGGCAATGAGGATAAAACAGCTTTAATAGTGAGACCCTTATTTTTATGGAAGTGCCACAGGTTAGAGTTTGCTGTTAATAATTCTAATAATGCCATCACATTTATCATTAAAATTTTGAATGTAAGGTTAGAAATGCTTCAAAGAAGCATTAATAGTTGGAAATTCTTCCCAAGCACTTCAGAATGATTTAGATCTAGCTACCATGTTCCATGCAACAAAATGTCTCAGTGATGAAATATAGTCAGGACCCAAATGAATAAATGAATAATTGCTTTTGCAAAATAAAAGTAGTTTCTGACTCTGCAGACATTGGCTTTAATAAATACAGCTGCCACTTAAGATAAAGCTGATATTGCCTTTCAATGTGTGGCCTTATTAAATAGAGATCTCACTATAGGTCTTACTATAATACATGGGGTATATTTGATTAGTTACCAGAATTGCTCAGGGTGCATTGTTTTTCTTTTCTTTAGAGGTGTGGGCTGGGAGCTCTTTTTTTTTCACAATGACTTACTGGTTTCACATGCATTGTTCATTAGCACTTCATATCTTCATTGATAAGGGAGATAAATAGCTCCCTAGGCTAGTAATTGCCTATGGAGTTCAACACATTCAGATGAAAGGGTCCAGTACATTAATGACTGATCAAATTAGAAGGTCTTTGAGGATTTTGGATTAGTAGGGATCCCTAAATGATACAAACCTAAGGTTAACTCTACAAAGGTCCTTCATGCTAGTCTTTGTAACATGAGCATATGAGTTTCTGGTACTCAAGGTGGCATATAGACTCTGCATTAATGCTTTGGTTGCTTGCATGGTGCTTGAAGAAAGTTTGATGTCTTAGACCAAAGAATCATAAGCACTGGAACAGCTACAAGCTACTGAAAGCTTGTTGGAGAAAAAGGCTGAAAAAAAGTGTCTCGGTGCATTACTCAAGGCAAAGGAAAAAAACTCCTTTGATGACTCTGTCACAGTCCAAAACCTCCTCCAGTGGTGTTCTTCACTTCTTTTAAAAATTGGAGAAGAGTGGAACTCTTTCTTTTATATAACGAATTACTTAATAGCATCAATACAATTGAACATGGGAGACCTCAGTTTGATTTCTCCCTCTGCCTACAAATTAAATTCATTTCCCCATCTTCCAGAAAATCATTCTAGTTGCCAAATAGTTAGTCTCAGATGTCTTATGAAAGCATCACATTCTGTATACTTTACGTCCTCCTAGTAAAGAGCAGAAAGCACTGCAGAGGAAAAACAGCTCCATAGGCCACAGAAGTGTCTAGTACACAGCTTGCAGGACTGAGACAGCAGGACTCTAGCTAAACTCTAGCTGCCTACCAGAATAGGTAATACAGCCACTAAATTTTGCAAACAGTAAATATCTGGGTCTTAGAGAAGACTGCAAGCAGATCAGCTACCACAATAGTTCTTTAATCAACAAGAGTGCTATCTCTTGTTTAACAAAAAGATAGCTAACAATATATTGTCTGCTGTGCTGTTTATGTCTATTTTCCTCTTTTTCCACTCTCTTCAACATCTTACTATTTCATTAAGCCAGTTGATTCATTATTTGACAGAGGAGAAGTACAGCTCACTGAGCACCCAGACAGTTTAATTTAATTTTCTCAGCTTTTTGGATGGGGGTTCAATTTGGTGTGACCCCTTGAAATTGAACCCAGACCTTGCTGTTGCTAATCAAATCCTGGCAGGTTGTTACATTAGAGAGAACAGTTTTAAATTGTAGTAGCATTAGTTTGTAGAAAAGTTTATTTTCTTAGAGCTGATGTGATAATGCACCTTCTCTTTATCTATTTTGGCAGATAGAAAATTTCATCTTGGATATAAACAGCTTTGCAGTGAAGACAAAAAACTAAGTCTACTTCATTATATATCTATAGCAAAATAATTTCAGTACAAGGACAAAAGATGAAACATCTGACTTTCAGATTTTAGGATTTTGCCTGCACTTCATAATTATTTGTTATTTTATTTTGCTTATCTAGTGCTGTTTTATACTTGAAAAATTAGAATATTTTTTCCTCTTCCTCAAACACTATTCTCTGTTTCTCTGGAGGATCCTTCCTCTTCTGTTGTATTATTTGGATAGAAAAGTGATGAATTTCCCTTATGATCTTTTCTCACCACCCTGATTCATTCATCAAGTTGTACACAATTTTGACTGCAATGAATGTAATTATGTATTCTATAGGAAAGTAGGGTTCATATTTCTAAAAGGGCAGAAATTTTACTGAAGATGAAAACAATTAAAGAGTTGAACACTTCAAATAGGGGTCAAATCTTACTTTCAAATGTGTATGTTTAACCCATGGAATTAATATTTCACCAGGTCACAGTCACTATATATATTATGGATGATAGACTAACATTTAAGATTTTTTGAGATGTTACTGGGTTTTATGCTTTAAAATATGTAGCTTTGTGAACTGAGTTGAAATAACATTCTTTAGCCTTCAAGTATATGTCTGGGAAAGTAAAAACTTTACATTCCCTTTCCAAATTATTTTCTATTCTTTCACATTTTCCTAACTGGCAAAAATGTACTTTAAGGGTTTCATTTTTCTCTGAAATACAAATCTGCTGCCCAAGGCAAGAACCAATAGATGTGTGGTCAAATCCAATGTAGCAAGTCTTCTTCTCTTTGATAATGACAACTTCAATCTGCCCAACAAACCTATTCAGGAAAATATTCTCAGTCGTATTCACTAAAGAGTTAATTGATCAAACCAAAAGCAGAAACAGAAAAATGCTTTGCACTGATTTGCTATTTACGGGTCTCGAAAATTACATTATCAGGCATTATTCAAAGGTGACTAGACACAGCATAAACTCAGTGAAGAAAACATGCTATAATCAGGATTTAGTATTGACTTCTTTTAAGCTCAAACTGGGAGCTCTTTGAGCAAAATTCAGGACCTTGTCCTGAAAAAAAAAATTCAATATTTCTTTAGAAGATAACTCTATGCTAATGAGGAACCGATATCAATAACATAATTAGTGACACAGCTCTTTATTGTCAGACATTTTCTTATCTCAAAGCACTATTTTCTTTTCCCAGAGATTTCCAGTGGTAAATCTTGCTGTTTCTGTTACTTTGTTTGTGTTCATTAACAGGTTAGTAATGGAAGTAGAGACTACATTAGACTCCAAGCATATTTCAAAGTGTCCATTTCTTAAGACTTCTAGACTTAAAACCAAAATCAGTGAGAGACTTCTGTAACATTGATCCCTGTCTCTGGACAGCAGGAAAGCTTTATTGAGCTGCAAATGAGTCTATGCACAAGGCAAAAAAAGTAAGATGGAAAGGGGAAAGAAGGATGTGGTACACAAAGTTCCAACTTCCAATTTGCCTCCAAAACTTCTTTTGTTAAGAAAAAATCTGAGTGTCGGACATTTAGTCTACTACACCAGTGTTCCTATTTTGCATTTTTAATTTATTAAAAATCTCAAATATTTCAAGGCAGAAAGTCTGTCATATAAATACTCTATTTTTTTTTTAAATGTGTTTTGGTGTAATGTTTTATAAAATATCAATGAGGGGGAAAAATCTGAAATAAACTTAATTTTTCTACAATTTTATCTTTTTTATGACTAAAGGCCATGTTTATTACATCCATTACCATTGAAAGTATTCTGCAGATCTTCCAGAATCTGAAGACTGTGCCAGCGGAAGAACATAATTTTAATTTCTGAAAGAAAAAAAAGTAATGAATAACTGACAAAAAAATATTAAATATTTCAACTCTGCTATAGGGGGAAAAAAAAAAAAGAGCGTTTACAATGACATTCCAGAATGAATGCCTAATTTGTTGTTCTAAAAATTATCATATATCATCCCTTGAAAAGATTTTTGCTTTGTTAATTTACAATGGAATTCCTGTAATGATTTTATTCAGTGGCATAGAAACCATAATGGTTCTCATCTGAAATCTGTAAAATCAGGTGAGATGCTCAGTGATCTGCTGTGGATTTCCCCCTGTATTGGCTTAATGTATTATGGTTTGCTATCAATCTACACATTGCAATCGCACTACCGCTACATCTTTTAAATTACTTTCTGTTTAAGAGAAACTAAAGGTAGGTCTAGGATGCACGTGCAGCTCCACATTGAGCTAATTATAGCTACAGGACCATTCCCATAACTAATGTCCTTAGATGAAGCTACTGCTGTCTTTGCCTGAGATCTCAAAAGCCTCCGTGGAGACCACGGAGTTTGATCAGATTGTTGGATTGAGCCAGATGGTGGGTCTTCTTACCCTTTGGATGCATGACTGCATTATGTGACCAATTTAGACGCAGTTGCTTGTGCAAGATCTCTGTTGTGTCTTAATATACTTAGGCTAACATCTGAGTTTTCCACAGTGGAACACATTCAAAAAACAAAGTGCAAGCCCACTGGGAGGAGGCCAGCATTGGAAATAGTAAAACACACACACACACACGACTGAGACTACTGTTTTCCAGCTGAAACAGATAGCTTGCTGTGTGCATCGTTCTCTCCCACACCATACTGCTGATGTTGTCCTTGTTTGGTTTCCTGCCAGCAAAGCAGAAAGTAAGACACATTCATATTGGCAGGCTCCAGCGCTTGCCATTGTGTGGTGGTGTCCTGCTATTCACAGCCTCCTATGTTTTCCTTACTTCCAGTTCAATGGTTAGCAACCTATTTTATAATATCTCTCTTTTGAGAACAAATGCACCACTTTAGACTGGTGTGGATAGTGGGAGAACTCTCACACCAAACCTCATCCAGGGAGATTGTAACTTACTTTCTCTAGTGACAGGAGAGCTTACAGTGGCTAGAGTCACAGCTGAACACATCTTAGCTGTTTGCCTTAGTTGAGTGCTATGAATCCAGGCCTGTAACAAGCATTCAGTTTGTGTTAAGAATTCATAGGGTTTTTTTAGGAGAATAGAAGAAGAGAGTTTTCTGTTGTAGACAATTGCATGGCTTCACTTTGATACCACAGCTGTAGAACCTTATGTCTGTTTTGTCAATAAATTCTGACAAGAGAGTATATACATGGAAATTGTCAATACTTTTTTTCTAGGTTAATACTGCATGCATCACATACACAATAAAGTTTTTTAGGTCTCAGATCAAATTATTTGTGTGAGATTGGAGCTCAATTGCCTTGGTGCCATAAGACAAAAACTGGGCTACTTTTTACAGCTCTATAAAAGGCTCTATGTGAATGGCAGATCAGCTACACAAAGACAATAAGGAAAGGAACTTTTTAGTTATTTTAAAATCCAGAAATTAATTATAGCTCAGATCTTTTAATGTAGAGAAAGGACTTTCGGTACTATAAAAGAATGGAGAAATAATTTAACTTGCACTGCTACAGTGACTTCTTATGGTTAGAATTTCTTTATTTCTTGACAAAATTACAGTACCATCTTCAGCTAACGGAATAAGCCAGTGTGTCAGGTGGGGAATAAATATTATAAAAGACAGTACCCATAGATGATAAATAATTGAAGGATTCAATTGAAGGATTCAATTAATTGAAGGATTAAATTCTTAGGATAGTTCAAAAATGATTTCTGATTTTGTCATTGTAAACTGTGATGCTTATTTAGGATTGAACTTTTAATTAATGTGTTTATGTAGTATGCTATTTTAAAGTGTGAAATTTGTTCTGCTTATTTGTACTAGCGGTTTGTTTTCACAATTTATTCTTTTTTTATTTCTCTCTGTCAAATTAAAAATGAAAAAAAATGAGCTTGAGCGATTTTGTTGTATGATTTCAAAAGGAAACATAAAGCAGTGTAAACTGTTAGCAACACCAAACAAGGGAACCCTCAATGGAGGTACAGCACAACATTTGTTCTGAAATTTTTGTAATGGAAATGAGGGCCTTGAAGATGAGAATGGTTATGGATGTCCTTCTGCAACAAACAACAACAAACTGAGGGTCAGTTTTGAAGTTCTACACAAAACTGCTCTAGAGGTTGGAGAAGAAACAAACATTGACCATTAAATGATTTATTTGACATTTGTACCAAACTGGAAAATCAAAAGTCTTGACAAATGGGTGCTGCATGAGCTGAACAAAAATCAAAAACATTGTGGTCATGAAATCTGCTCTGTGCTTCTTTTGTTGCAAGAAACACAGTTCATTTTTTGATCATACTTGGACAGAAAATGGATTTAATAAAACAAATACTGTTTCTTTCAGTTGCTTGACCAAGGTGAAAGGACCAACGTGAAAGCACCAAAATATTTCCCCAGACTCAAGCTCTATCAAAAGGCTATGGTCAGTAGTCAGCAATTACCAGACAGCTATGAGCTGCTCTCCTGCAGGAAATAATACATATTTTTTAAAATGGATGCAGTGCAGCGTATGCAGCCCAGGGCTATATTTTCCTTCTTAATTTTCCTCCAAGTTCTCATAATGACACTAATAAGATTCAAGACCTCATTAGAACTGAGCTATCAGGTGACTGCTTATATTAAATGTTTCAATAACATTGAAACTTTAAGGTCTAAATCTGGTGGGAGATGGCATTGTTTCAAACCATTCTTGCTTGACTACTGCCAGGTTCATGCTAGTACCTTGTCATTTTCATTAGGCTTCAACGAGATAGTTTTAAGGTACAGTTTGAATTTCTGGGATGATTTCTTAGAAGATAATACACATTAACTACTTTGTCCTTCCCATGTTCTGAAATGTTTGTGTGTCGGAGTTTTCTTGGTATAAAAGAAATTTAGGAAAGAACTGGAAACTCTTTTTGCATTACCAGTAAAGACACAACATGTTTTCTGGTTACTTCAGGAGACTGACAAAACTAGTTCAGAAGAACTCAAGATTGCTCAAACCAAGCAATCATCTTCACATTATCCATATTATTTTCAACACTAGTCAATAGTACATGTTTAGGAAATAATCTACAAAAATTACAAGGATTACAACGAACATTCTCCAGAATATTCAGCCAGCCTCTAGTGAATAGACTACTCGGGAATTTCCACAGCTATAGAAGAGATGTATTGAACCTCGTGAGAAAATATCTTTGGTTTCTGAGGATCAAAGTTTGAGACTGAGAACACACAGAGTGGTTTTGAAAACATAAAGTTTTTGACATCCATATACCCTATGGCAAGAAATTTTAAAGTTGAACTGAATATGTGAAGTATGTATCACATCTTGGTTTCTTTAGGCTTGGTAACCCTACTTTGTTCGCAAGATTGTTCATCACTGCAAAAAACTCCATTATATAATTTCTCAGCAACTGGTTCTAGTTCCTTAGGATGAGGAGTCTTCATCTATTTGATCCTTCCTCATAAAGAAATCACTCTGTGTGTTTGATTTCTTTGGTCACCTTCCATTGACACATCTCCATTTCTGCCATATTCCTCAGCATTTGGGAATCAGAACTGTACAATGTTCAGAATACAGGAGTTCTATGGTTTTATGCAATGAGACAGTGATATTTTATGCTTTGTTCTTTACTCCTTTTCCAATAGTTCTTAACACTGAATTTACTTTTTTTCGCTGTTGATGAACATTGAGCCATCACTACTATAGAACAGTCTAGTTCCTAAGTTCACAGAATATGCAGAGTTTGAGACTGTTTAGTCCTATGTCCATCAAACTATTTACCGTTTACTACTTACCTTCTATAACTACTGTAGTAATGCCAATGATGCTTCTTTGTTGAGTCTAGTTAATTGCCTCAGCTGTGCAAGGTAGAGATGCAGCTGCTATGGAGAATGATGGCCTAAGATGAAGACTGTTACAGAATCAAAAGTTGACAGCCCAGAAACATGCCTGATTTTATTAGATACATATGGACAATATATCTACATATCTGAACTTTTGATTATTTCACTAGTCATCCAGCTTCCCACTTCTATTTCTTTTTAACATCCAGATATCACAAATACAAAATAAAGATATAAAAATAATGTTTCATTTTTCAAATGAAAACAAGCCTGGGAAGAAGTGTTTTTCATGAAAACCACTACCTGTCTTAGACTTGTATTCTACAATTTCACACAGTTATTGAGAAGTTATATATGAGTTAATTTTTCCTGTAAGTGGCATCTCATTTTGATGGCTCAGAGTTTACGTGAGGAGATTATCAAATATCAAATGCAAATGTAAAATGGATCCATGCTGTATAAAATAGTCTCTAAACTGCCTATTCCCTTTAAATGTTAATGAAACTAATGTAATTACAGAAACACTAAAACAGCCTATGACCTGCAGATGACAGCTGTGGCCCATTACTCATAAATTACTGGCACAGGCACTACCTTGGCAGAAAGAGTTGCACAAAAGCTTGTCATCATGCTACATTTTTAAGTAAAGGATGGAGACTAAGTTTAAGGAGTGCAGAGAGAAAACAGAAAGACTTTCATGTTCTACAAAATATGAATAAACTTTACTCTCAACTAGGCTCTCTATCTTCCCATTGCAGCTACCCTCCTTTTTTTTTTTTTTTCCTGAAAGCCAGGGAATGCATTATATCATAAAAGCTATTGAAAATTCAGTAAAAAATATACCCTCTAAAATTCATTATTAATAAATATCACCTTATTACATTATAATTTACAATTCTTTAAAATTCATAACTATTCTTGCTTTTTTGTTAACAGGAAAACTATGTTCAAAAGTACACAGGGAGGATGTGAGGAAAGTGAGTTAAATAATGGAGGGAGGGGTCACTGTTGTTGTGCAACATTTTTACAGCCAGCAAGCCTGTGGAACAGATACAGTGAAAAGTAAAATAGAGTACTTGAATGGGGTAAGTAGTCTAAGGGCTATGGAAGCATAACTAGGCAGTAAAGAAGCAGTGATATCTATACTAAAAAAGGCTGGTGACACCTTGATTCTTTGATCTGTGAACTGTGTGACAGGCTTGTAAACGGATAGTTTATTATCTGGGAGGTGAATAGCAGAGTCCTACAGCGTTTCACAGGGTTAATATGTATAAAACAGCCATTTAGATGTGCGCCAGGAATAGAGCGTGGGAGGAGTTTTCTTCACCATGCAAGGAAGTTGTACATGCGCCTGTGTCTATACGTATGTCTATGCATATGTACTTTTGTGGAGATCTGCGCAGTACCCAGCTGGTCACAACAGCTGCAACTGGGAAGATCTGTACAGAAGCTGACCATGGAACTGCCAAATCCTCTTAATTCACCTTCTGATGACACTGAAGGTGGCCCAAGCCCGATTGGGACCTTGTTCTTATTTTCACGGAGGATTGCTATCGTTACACTCCATTTAAATTCCGGAATAAGCATCTCATGACTCCATGCTCCACTGCATCGGAACTGTATGAGCAAGGCGGTATTGCAGAGAGAGACAGAAACAGAGCAAGGGAGAGAATTCCCAGCCTGAGAAGAAAAAGAGAAACTATCTGGTTTTGCTGTCTGTGGGTTGAATTTTTTGAAAGAAATCTGCAACACGAAGGTATTGAAGTAATATTTCTGTAATATTTGTCTCAACAGCAATAAATCTATTTGTATGAATAGCAGAGCCAGATAATTCTACCATTGTTCTTACAGGGGTCTGTTGTTTCATGGATCACATAGGGAATTCCAAAGAGCAGCAATCTTTGTGTCACCTGACATTATATGAGCTTAGTCATCCAAGACAAATAACTCATCTTTGAAAGAAGTGTACATCTCACCTAAGCTTATTTAAGTGGGCAATCTTTCCTAGGTGCAGACGCTTGATTTCTTCTCTTTCAATCATTTTTGAAAATATGTTTGGCATGCAATGTACTATTGATGTGTGGTCTTTTTATTTAGTCAGTTTTTCTGTTTTTCTAAGAGGTTTCTTGTTATTAGACTCAAGTAAATAAGAAACTACAGAACCATAATTATTGATTCAGGGATAGCAAAGACATTTGAAAGCATGATGGTGTGTGATGAGTACAGGGAGGCTACCTATATTTTTGCATCATCATTACTCCACATCCATGTAACGTGGAAGAGTCAAAAGGCAGTCATGGTAATAGTTGGAAATAAAAGTGATGAAACGTTGCTCAGATAAATTAATTCTAGCATGATAAAGCATTAGGGACTTGCTTTTTCCAAATCATATTTTTCTTGAAGAAAAAGAGAAATAGTTAATTGAAGTGATCAGTTACAACTGGATACAAAGATATTTTTTAAAGAAAAATAATCTTACAATGAAAATCAAGGGGGAAAAGATCTTATACTTCAGCTGCATGAAAATAAAACTATGAAATACTCAGATTTACATTACTGAAAATTCAGTGATTAAAAATCACTGAAATGAGAAAAAAAGTAGAATGAAAACTTTCCTTGCCTCATATGATAATTAGGTAATAAGATATATTTTACTGCAAGTTAATTTTCTCATCCCACTTTAGAAGTACAATACAGCTCTGACGAAGTAACATCTTTATGGTCCTATGGATTGACATCACAAAGCCATGGTCTTCTTTTGAAATCCATGGAACTGTGATAAATCTTCATGGCTCTATATTCTAAAAGAAGAAAGGATTAAAGACAGATTTTCAAGAACGGTATATTACCTCTTCTATACTGTTGGAAGATGAAAGGATTGAATTATGGTGGGCTAGCAGTTATCATTTTTTCTTGGGATTAATAATTAAATAGAATTTATAGTAACAGGAAAATAGTCTTACAGTATAAAGGTTTAAACAATGGAAAACTGATTAAACCACTGGGTTTAAAGATGCAATTATAGGCATTAAGTCTGAATATTATACATAGAAAATCTTCCTCTGACTTATATGTTTTCTTAATTGCATCCTACATCATCAA
Organism: Tapera naevia; assembly: GCA_033556795.1. Taxonomy (NCBI): domain Eukaryota; kingdom Metazoa; phylum Chordata; class Aves; order Cuculiformes; family Neomorphidae; genus Tapera; species Tapera naevia. The sequence goes on along the minus strand of JAUMJJ010000014.1, from coordinate 1,261,689 downwards.
TAGAGAGAAGCATAGCAAAACAACCATCTTAATAGAAGTGTCTTTGGTTCTTGATGAATAATATCAAATGAATTTTAAAATATACCAATTGTTATTCACAGATGCAGATCATGGTTTATCTGGTCGAGTTGCCATTCTGTGATTCATACTGCTCTCCTTATAGATCCAGGAATTCTTACTTAGGAAATTTTTTAATAAGTTGTCTCTGGTGAAAAATGAAGAAATTAAAACCCAAATAGGGACAGAGACTGCTTGATGCAAAACAATAAGTGTACTTTGGGTTGCAAGGACTGCTAGAAGAAAATCTATGTTTTTTCTGTGGAAAAAGTGGGCAGATTAGGGGTGCTTACTTGCTTATTTACTTGTTTTTTTGAGTTAATTGGGAAATATTTCATACACGTAGGCTTTTGGGATCATTCTTCAAGGGGACAGAAATTATATGATTTCTGTGGATATGACTGTTGATGCCCATCCTATCAGTTGGCAACAAGTTCCACTCAGTTGATTTCCAGGGTGCAATTCAACAACTTATAAGGTACTTATGTATTCTTGAACTCCTAGCTTGAACAGAGCTTTCTGTCTCCAGGTTTATTAAAGGTAAAAATTCACAATGAAGAAATACGTTCTCCATCATTACAATATTTTAAATTCAACTTCTCTTCGTTTTCTATGCCTGCTTACCTTTGTTAGAGGCTCTGTTTAATGCTTTATCAGCAGTAAAAATTTGATGAAATGCCTTGATTAAAATACTAAGGCTAGTATTTATTATGTTTTGTTTTCCTTTGTTTCTTTTTCTTTGTCTTTTTTTCTATTTTTTCCTCAGAATTTACAATTGAATCTAATTCTTCCTATTTGGCACAAAGAGTGGATGCCAGTAACTATTATCCTTCCTTATTTAGTGGTGTATCAGAGACTAGAATTTCAAGTAGAGGCAATCAGTTTTCTTAAATATCGACAGAAGAGTAGACTGGCTCCATTACTAAGGGATACTTTATACATTCAAAGTAGGATAAAGTTAATCTAAGTATGACAGGTTTCAGTAACACCAAATTAAAGTTATATGCCAGATTCCTTTTATGAAGTCATTGAAAGTCAACTTGAATTTTTATGTAGTACTATTCCTCTCATAGGAAAAAAAAAAAGGACCAAATATGAAGCAGAACTGAATTACCACATGTAAATATGTACTGAAGTAAAGTGATTACGTTGTATTGATTATATGTTTAATTTGTCTATTATCAATATATATAAAGTAACTTGAAAATTAAAGTAAGTTGCATTAAGAATATGACTGTCAAATATTTGAGTAACAATTTTAAGATATTTTGAATAGACCTATAATCTTGCTGTCTCTTTCAGATCTAGGCTTGCAAATAGATGGTTATATAACAAATCATCCTCTCACATAAGCCTATTGGTCAACTGCTCTTGTTCTTCCTAAGCTAGTGACATTAGATTTACAGGGAATTCAAAGGGGTCTAAATAAGCGTGAAGAAACTGTCTGAAGAGTCTTCAAGGTCAGGCCATGGAAATAAACAGATATTCCTTGATCTAAATGTAAAGCCAAAACCATCCTCATGCATTCAGATTTAATACTCTGGTTCTTTATTATGCTTGTGAACTATCTCCACATAGGAGAAAGTTGAGGGCCTTACCCAGATAGTCGATTTGCTCCAGTCCACATCTTTATTTCAGCTGAAGAAACCTATTACGAGCTCAAACAGCAACTTTCCCAGTTGAAAACACATGTAACATTTTAGTAAGCTAGATCTATGTCAGGTAGGTCATGAACCTTTATTGTATTCCTGTGGTAAATAACGTAAACAAGCAGAAAAACTGTTGACCACTTGTAGCAAACTGGCTCCCCTATTTCAGTTTGAGGACAGTTGAAATAAAGCAAAAAGGGTAAAGCTTGCATAAAGCTGTAGAAGTCACAACAAATTGATTTTTTCCACTGCTTTTGTTACCTCATGGAATTTCCACAATTTAAGAGCTAAACAGTTCTAGCTGAGATATTTCCTTCTATTTTAAGAATATAAACTTACCACAAAATACCTTGCATGTATCCAAAGTCTAAACAATTAGTCGGGTAAACGCTTTGCTAAAACAACAAACCAAATATTTTTCTGCTTATATTTGTTGTTCATTTGCTTACTGTAGCATTTTGTCATCTTCCAACTCACTGAGTAAGCGGTTTATATAGAGTTCTGTGGAACAGATTGCACTTCTCAAAGGATTATCCGTTTCATACCTGAAAGTATTACACAAAGGCTTATAATTAAGGGCACGATTTGTGAAGCTAGGCCAGCAAAAAGCTTTTAAATCCCTGGCATCAGTAAGCTTGTGTGTCGTACTTCCTTCAGAAATATGGGAATTATCTCCAGTTTAACTTTCCTTCTTGGACTTTCCTACATTATTTAGAGCTATCTCAGATGTCTATATCTTGCTTAGCTATCTGTAGTACAGTCATATTCTCTGGAAATATCTATATTGCAATCGGAAGTGTGACATCTACATACCTAAGCACATCTGTGATAGCTTTTCCTAGCTCACTTAAATACCAAGAGAAATGCTGCAGCCTTGCAGAACTGACTGCATTTGTTCTCCTGAGCCACTGCCTATTAAATGACTGGCCCACTTTTTCTACTTACTTCTTGTATTTGACTTAAAATGGTTGAAAATACATGGATTTTGAACATATATGCTGTAGTTGCACTTGCACTTTTAGTATTGCTTTAATCTGAGTTAAAAAATCACTAGAAATATGCACCTCCAACTGTCAGTCCATGCCATCCTGCAATTTGAAAGACAAAGAATTAAACACCACCTGCAAGGTTTTTTACCTCCAGCAAATGTAAGGTGAAGATAATTAGCACAGAAGATGAGCTTGACCCAACTGTCTTACTTTCAGTTGGATAAAGTTAGATACTATGAATTGCATCCTGACTGATTAGTTTATTTCTTTGCTGAGCTAAGTATTGAAGGTGATAAGACTAATTAGAAAAAAATGTGATTTACGCTGGTCAGATGGGGATAGTCTTACTTTTGTCACCAGGGTCCACAATTACTCACCACCACAAATGGAGCCATAACTTCAGTCCATGCAACCAACACCAAAAAACAAAACACTTGTTGCCATCTGGGTCAGTTCCTTTCTCTGTTCATGCATATACTTGTGCTGCTACAAAGAAAAAGAATTGAGAAATCTTAGGAGGACATGAGGAAAAGGAGGATAGCTTCTGTTTACGACTGCAGACACATATGGTAGAAAACAGTGACTGTAAAACCATAGCTCAAAAATATTCTCCGTTGGCATTCCCTCATGGCTAGTTCAGATTTCCAGCAGTGAGTATGCTGTTTGCTGTGAATCTCAGCTGAGGATTGTGGCTCTTCTCCATGTAATACTATGGAAATTTTAGAGCCCTAAGTCAGGATTGTAAATTCCAGGTACAGAGAAGCCAACTGTCTTTCAAGCACCATAGCACTGAGCATCATGATTTCACAGCACCTTTACTGAACCTGAGTCCTGCATCAACCACACTTATCCTTCTGACTCATTGCTGATGTGGGATAGGATTCAACCTTGGCACACTTGTGAAGCTGAACTTCCCGAATTAGGATGCAAAGTCATCACTGCTCCTAGTTTTACATTGTTCAAATGAAGATTCAGACACTGCTTTCCTTTTAGCAGCAAAATCCTCTGGAATATCCCTCTGAACCCCAGAACAGTTCCTCTGAGTGCTCTCACAGTGGCACATGAACGTTTCCCAATAGCCTCCCACCTATCCATGTCAGCTCTTCAAACTACAGGTGCATTTTTAAGGGAGTATGGTTAGGCACCCATGTAGAAAGGGACCCTGAGTGCAGAAAGATGTTAATGTTGCACAAAAAATGTATTCATCTGATCATTCACAATGACCCTCAAACATACATACACATAATCCAAAAATTGAACTAAAATTCGATAGAAAGGGGGATTCTGTTGTCGTGTTCATTTTTTTTTCCCCACCCTCTCTTCTCTGGGAAAGTGGAATAAAGGGGCATATGTTCTTTTCTCTGTCTTTGAAGTGACATTATGTTCCAAGAAATGAAAATTCTGGATCTTTACTGGTATGACATTTTATTTAATGTATTCCCACTTTTAACAAATCTGATTTTTTTTATTATAGAGAAAATATATTTTTGTCTTAGTAAGTCAGGTACGACAGCCAGCCGTAGCCATTAAAAATGTTTTTCAATATTTACAGAATCTATTTTAAAAAGTAAATTTGTAATTATATCAGTGAAGAAACTTAATAGACTAGTCACATATTTTCACTAAAGCATATTTTGAATGAGTGAGCAGAGATGTTTAATCTGGAATGATTTACAGATATACTAAATTTATTTTTTTCTTCCAATGCAGTGTTTCATAGTCTTAGTATTTGTACTTGCATATGTCAAAATAACAGAAGTCAGTCTTTAAAAATAATAGAAAAGCACGAAAATACAAATTCCTTCTCTGAATACTCTTACGTATGCTTGCAGGTCTCATATGTGTGCATGTCTATGCATGCGTTATGTGTACGTGTGATAATGAATATAAATGTTTTTGATGGTGAGAGTTTAGAAGGAATGTTGTTCATTTACAAGAAATGTTGATTATGCATGTGTTTGTTAGCATCCATTTGTATGACCTGCAATGCATGAATGAAATCACTTTAATCTACAAAGGTATTTCACACAACACAGCTTGGTTGCCATAGCATTTATCATGAAAAGTCTAGCCCCAATCCATTGCTGAATTAAATAAAGCATCTCCTAGCAGCTATATATATGGCACAAATTCTGTAATATATGCTGTGGCAGTGAACTCATGTCAATACAGCAGCCACTCCCACCACACCACCAATGGACTTTCTGGTTTTTTTTGTAATGTATTCAGTCATGTCTGGGATGCAGAGAGCAACAGATCTTCTGACTCTTATTTATTTGAATTTTATGATTCTTTCTGTTTAATTCAGAACTTAATTGAAATTCCTTTTTCTATTGCTCCCTCATCTTCATAGTAGCTTTCATTTTCCTTATTCTCTTACGTTATGTGTGTTCTTTTCAAGTCAGAATCTGCACTATATTTTTATAGAGCCATCAGATGTTAAGGGCTAGTCAGGTGTCCTCTGACACTTTCATAATCAGAAAGACCTATCAAGTAGAATCACTTCTTTGGTTGTGAGAAGACTAGGTTCAAGATGTCATTCTCTCTCAGATTTCTTGTATGGCCTTTGGAATGTCCACTAAGGGTATTTAAGCATTAGTGTATGGTACTCATCTTCTATAATGCTGGGCAGAGATGTACCACACAATACCACTGGAGAGAACAATATTAAAATCTTAACTTCCCCAGAATTTAAGCATAAAAGGGCACATCTACATAACAAAACAAAACACAATCCAGAAACAGTTAGGATCACACTAACACAATCGCTAGGTTTTCATAGTGTGCCCCTTCGTGCACATTTTAAGTGAAAATTGCAAATACCGTGGACTGCCATTCAATCTTGAAAAAGTCCGAGCTACGTTCTCTGTCATATAAGAAACCTGGTAATGAACTCAAATGCAGAATAACTAATGACTAGACACGAGTGAGGATTAGGCATGCTGTAGGTCTATACTATTTGTATGTCTGTTGTCTCAAGAAGGTGATTCTTCGTCTGCAGGAGTGTTTCTGGCTTTCACCTCCTAAATTCTGCCACTCTGCCATGTCTGGCATCTGAAATTTTTGATGCCTGTGTCTGTCAGTACCAAATGAAATGTGGCACAAGACCTGTTCCGGTGTTTTGTATCATATTATGACACAGATGACCTATTTTTTTTTTAAACAGAGAGTTTATATGAAAAATAGCTCTCTATATGAGACAAGAAAGTCATCAGTTGAAAGCTGTGGTTAAGAAGAAGAAGAAAGCACAACGATTTTCTGCAAAAAGTGCTGCAAAAAGCTGCTCCTTAGGCACGTTAAAGATTCATTACACAGATTAAAGGATTGGTTTTGTCTAATAACAACACATGTGTTTTGACAGAGGTTTAGAAAATTTTTTTTTTCAGCTGGAGTGGCACAGAATAGCATTTTTGAGTGGAGAACAGCATCTTCTGAATATACCAGAGGATACAGTAAAACACATCAGTTTAGAACATTAACTCTGACAGGCATAGTGACTGAGTGGTACATGGAGCTGTTGCATGAACTAGGCTGTGTTCCCAGATGTAACCTCAAATGACCTCAGTTAATGTTTTTTTTTAAAAAAAATGCAAGACATTTTACTTTCTTCTCTTCTGCTACATGAGTGTTGTGGCCAAGCACAGAACAATGGGTTTGAAGTGCAAAAGAGGTAGGATAGACACAGATAGACAAATTTAATAGTATGTTCTTCTATAAGCTATAGGGTATCACAAAGAAAATTACACTCAATCTTCTATTTGTACCACTAAATTGACACTTAAGAAGAGGTAAAATTCACATATGCTGCAGAATGCGCCCCAGGAATGTTGAGAAACAGGGGTATCAATCACTTCTGTCTACTCTCTACCTTTTATAAGATATTTGGAGGGGGAATGTGGACAAAAAGACCAACTTGGAGTCTGATTTCTAGGTTGTCAAAGTATATAGTAAATCAGCAGGGATGCTGGAAGTCAGGAAAGGAGAAGGAATAATCGAGCAGCAATACAATTGACCTCTTAGTTAATTTATATTTTAGGGATTCACGTGCATAAGAAGATTATTCTTACTACCCGTAATTTCATCAAAATTATCTCCAATTTTACATTGTCTGCTCTTCAAATGTGAAGTCTTTATAATTTGCTAAGGCATTGGCCTTCTTTGAAAAAACACAATCATTCCTCAAAATTCTGTATTTCTTTTATTTATCCTAGCTATTGTCTGTAAATCAGAGCATACTGATTTATATGAGAGCCAACGAACACTGATATACCCAATAACGTTAAATTATAAAAAGGAGCAGAGGATGAAAGAAATATAGTTAATTACATCAGATAATATCATCAGGCCAAGCAGTGCAGGTTCAGACATCCCTCTGCATGCAGAAAGGAAGAAATGAAAACGCTAGGTAAGTGAGAAAACCATTACAGAAATAAGACCTAAAAAAGTTGATGGTACAGTTTCAGTCTTTTACAACGTAGATTAATTCGTATTTTTTCTTGTTGGTTCATTATAAATATATGCCATTCCTTCTTCTGACATCATTTTGTTATTTAAAGAGAATCTTTCCAGTAGTCCAAAGAGAGCATGCAAATGTTTTGAAAGGAACAAAGAAGCAGATCTGAAATATTTAGTGCCAATCATTTGCATTCCAGCTGCACAGTGTCTAAAACAGAGTAAACATTTGTTTGGAAATAGTTTTGTGTGTAATCACTAACAATTAAAAAAAATATTCTTTAAGTAAACCCACTTGATGAATTCCTTAAAAAACAGTGAGGGAAAAAAAATACTGTATCTGTTTAAAATAAAACATTTTCATGAGTCATTTTATCCAGAATTCTGAAAGAATGAGAGGAAAACATTTCTGCATTCACTCTAAACTCAGACAAAATTCCTAGTTATAACTTCTTCTCCTCCTTCCACATCACAAGAAATTAGAAATAAAGGCTTCACATTTATGTAATTTCAGCATCCTACAAGCACACTTCCCACTTTATAATCTTAAACTCAGACCAAACAGTTTTGATGTTTGTTTTTTAAAAACATGTGCATTGTTTTACTTTTGTCTTGAAATAGTGAGTGTTCATAACATTATAGCCATTAAAATAGCATATTCTGGCCTAGAGGTTTTAAGAATAGTCTGTCTTTGTTAAGTTGAGCTGAATTGAATAATAATTACTTCTTAATTTAAAAGATTCAAGAGCAATAAAAATCCCACACTCTGAGGAATTAATTATTTTCTTTCATTTTACAGTGATTTCTTTCTGAAGTCTCCATTGCATATATATTGTGGTTGGAGGCGGGGATTATACTGATATGGTTTGCCTCTCAGGCTAAGAGCCAAATCATTATTGCTTCTATATGAATGTACTGATGAGGAAATGTGCAATGAAAGTTTTAGCCACATGAGGAGCTAATGATACAAGGCTCAGTAGCCAGGTGACAACTGTGAAAAGGAAACAACATGTTGTGATAATTTGTGTCCAGAGGAGATATGGACAGATGAGTCAGAATGTATCTGCATCAAGAATTAGTAATTTATCCTTCACATATCAACACAGCAGATATAGATTCCATCAAAAGGAATGGGCAAAATCTCACTAGATCATTATATGCCCACCAGTGTGTATCGCAGGTGACTCTCCTTAGATGGACGTAGGGTCTAGTTTGAGGGAAGGAAGAATGAGAAAACTATTAATCAGAGTAGTTTTACTTCTTTATTTCAAGCGTAATACTAAAATTTAAGTGTATAAATATTTTAATACCTACTTTAATGTCTGCTAAAATCCTAAGACAGTGTTCCCCCTTGAAGGCCTAAGCTGTGTGTCCCTTGAAAAACAAGGGACGGCTCCAGATGCAGTATTATAATACCATTCAAAACACAGGAATATCTTTATTTCCTTTGGGAGGCAGGAGCTGAGATTGAGGGAGTTCAAAAAGTATGTCAGAGTTAATACCTGTTAGGAAACATAGATTTTGATTTTTGATTGTGTTTATTGAACACAGCAAAGGTGTTGCTAAGATATTTCTGCACAACAGGGGCAATGACTTTGCATTAACTGTATATTTTTAAAAAGTCAAAATTAAATGGTTAAATCATAATATTTACTTTTTTTATTCAGCATATTTTTATAATAGATTTGTGTATGCATACCGTATTAATGAATTATTTCTTTTTATTTTAGAAGAAAATTTAAGCTAGACCCTTGTGACATGATCTGCTTTTTCTCCTTTTTCTTGTTTTCTCCACAGAAAATATAAAGACCTACACCCAATTTCAAAATATATAAGAAAAGTGTCATAACAGATATTTAACACAACTACTCCAAAGACAATCTTCCTGACATCAATATTTGATATGCAGATCATCCTCTATTTCTTCAGGCTATACATGAATAAAATCAATTGCACTGATCCAAAACAACACCTGAGTTTCTCTGATCTCATAAAATGCAAAGAAATATTTTCTCATGGTTAGATTTACTAAACCATGGTACCTGATTGAAATAATTCTAATGAAGTTACGAGACTGTAAAACAAAAGAGTAAGCCATAGAATTTTGATCGTACAAAAAAAAATCTGATTTACCGATTTATTAAAATATTATTTAGAGTGAAATGTTTTTTCTTAAAATCTAATTTATACCTCCAACAAAACCTGAATTATCCTAAGTTGTTCTTCTGTGGCTGATCTTTTATTGTGCCTCTGCTGTGGCCTTGGCATGAAAAAAATAAGGTTCTTTCAGAGTTTCAGTTTCAACTCTGTGTGGGAAGCCCTGAAAGCCTTCAAGTGGCAGATTGTCCCATTCACCATTAAGGTCTTTTTACTGTCTATGGTTCTGAGACAGAACCTATACTGTCTCTCTTTCGTCTGTAACTTCAGTATTTCAGTTTTAGTTCCTTCCTTCCTTCCTTCCTTCCTTCCTTCCTTCCTTCCTTCCTTCCTTCCTTCCTTCCTTCCTTCCTTCCTTCCTTCCTTCCTTCCTTCCTTCCTTCCTTCCTTCCTTCCTTCCTTCTTTCCTTCCTTCCTTCCTTCCTCCCTTCCTCCCTTCCTCCCTTCCTCCCTTCCTCCCTTCCTTCCTCTTTCATAAAACACCAGAATAAGAAATCTGCATAGTGTCTTTCCTACTTCAAATTTGATGTTAGGAAGGGAGTGAAATGTGCTTAGAAGATGTGCATTCTTTTCTGGCGAGTATTTTGAATCAATGCTTTTTCTACATGCTCCCATCAAAGGTTCTGGTTTGAATTTTTTTATGAATGGAGCAATGAGTCTGCATTTTCACACACACATATAGGTATTCGGTTGATACACTTTCTTCTCATACACTCAGGAATATTTCTTCTTCCTTTGGACATTAGACCATCAGACCATTTATCTTCATGATCCTCAGACTTTGAGTATGTTGAAATTAAATTCAGTAAATATCATCACAGTAGTAACACTAATACTCTTGATGCTTAGGCTTGATGAAACTGTTGTTAGGGAAAGCAGTCCTGGTAGATTTTACTCGACTGCTCCTTCAGCACAATGGACAGATGGCCACTCTACTGTGAGGAAATTTCTAAAAGGGATTCTCATAGTTTTCCACCATTGAGACAACTTCTTCCACCTGAGAAAATAATTTCAGTTTCAGCAGCGCTACTGTTGGCCCACACAAATCTTCTTTTCCTTTGATAACAGTGTTCTTAATGCCTGTTATATGACCCTAAAAATTAACAGATACCTTTCAGTTTCTTAAAAATCTTTTATTATTACTCTCAATTTCTTCTATATCAACCTTTTAAGATCAATTTCAGAATTCTGTCTTTCAACATTTTTGGTGCTCAAGACAGCCATAGTCCTGAAATCATCATATAATAGTCCTTTCACTCAAGATGGCAGAAATAAACAGACAATATTCTGTCCCAGTAAGTAATTTGAACCACAGAAGAGAACATGTAGATTTTGGTAAGTATCTGTTGTTAATGGTATCGTATATATCTATTCTTGTAAACACGAATGTTCTTATATTTACATTACTGCAAGACCAAGATCTGCAAAAGTTCATGTTTATAAAGATAATCAGAAATCCATTGGTGAGTTAGAAGCTCTCTTTTCTTCCAAAACTTTGGATTAAATCTTTAGAAATTATAGTCAAAATTCAATAAATCATCTAGATTCTAATTACATTACTACTTTTGGTTTGTAATTTATTCAATATAATTACCACAATATCACAGCATCACAAGGTTGGAAAAGACCTTTAAGATCATCGAGTCCAACCTATGACCCAACACCAACACCTACTCATTGTCTAAACCATGGCACTAAGTGCCTCATCCAATCCGCTCTTAAACACCTCTAGGGAAGGTGACTCCACCACCTCCCTGGGCAACACATTCCATTGGACAATCACCCTTTCAGTGAAAAATATTTTCCTAATAACAAGCCTAAACCTATTCTGATGAAGCTTCAGACCATGTCCTCCCGTTCTGTCACTGATCGCCTGAGAGAAGAGACCAACCCTGCCTGCCTACGACCTCCTTTTAAGTAGTTATAGGGAATAATAAGGTCTTCCCTGACCCTCCTCTTCTCCAGGCTAAACAACACCAGCTCCCTCTGTTGCTGTTCATAGGGCTTGTGCTCCAGCCCCTTCACCATCTTTGTTGCTCTCCTCTGGACACACTCCTCTCTCCAGCATCTCGACACCTCTCTTAAACTGAGGGGCCCAGAACTGGACACAGTACTCAAGGTGTGGCCTGACCAGTGCCGAATACAAGGGGATGATAACTTTTCTAGTCCTGCTGGCCACACCATTCCTGATGCAGGCCAGGATACCATTGGCCCTCTTGGCCACTTGGGCACACTGCAGACTCCCAAGTCTCTTTCCACTTGATTATTCTCCAGCAATTCTGTCCCCAGCCTATAGCTCTGCATGAGGTTGTTGTGTCCAAAGTGTAGAACCTGGCACTTGGACTTGTTAAACTTAATTCCAGTGGAATCAGCCCATCTCTCCAGCCTGTCAAGGCCCCTCTGCAGGGCCCTCCTACCCTCCAGCAGATCGACACTTCCTCCCAGCTTGGTATCATCTGTGAATTTGCTAATGATGGACTCAATCCCCTCAACCAGATCATCAACAAAGATGTTAAACAGGATCGGGCCCAACACCAACTCATGGGAGACACCACTCGTGGCCAACTGGATGAGACACTGTTCACTATCACTCTCTGGGCTCGGCCATCCAACCAATTCCTAACCCAACACAGAGCACTCCTGTCCAAGCCATGGGCTGCCAGGTGCTCGAGGAGTCTACTATGGGAGACGGTGTCAAAGGCCTTGCTAAAGTCCAGGTATACCACATCCACAGCCTTCCTCTCGTCCACCAGTCAAGTCACATGGTCATAAAAGGAGATCAGGTTGGTCAGGTAGGACCTGCCCCTCCTAAATCCATGCTGCCTGGGTCTGATCTCTCGGTTATTCTGCAAGTGCCATATGATTGCAGCCACGATTATCTGCTCCATAATTTTACCTGGAACCGAGGCCAGACTGACAGGTCTGTAATTACCTGGATCGTCCCTACAGCCCTTCTTGTGGATGGGCATCACATTGGCCAACTTCCTGTCATCCGAGACCTCTCCAGTGAGCCAGGACTGTTGATAAATGATGGAAAGTGGCTTGGCAAGTTCGTCTGCCAGCTCTCTCATCACCCTAGGATGTATCTCATCCAGCCCCATAGACTTACGAGGATCCAAGTGGCTCAGCAGGTTTCTAACTTATTCCTCCTGGATTCAGGGGAGCTATATTCCATCCTGACCCCACCCACCACTTCAGAAGGCCAGTTGTTCACTGAACAATCTGTTTTAGTGTTGAAAATGGAGGTAAAGAAGGCATTAAAAACCCCAACCTTTTCCTCATCTTCAGTTTCTGCATTTCCCTCAACATCCAATAAGGAGGGGAAGTTGTTGCTGCTCTTCTTTCTGCCATTAATATATTTGTAAAAACACTTCTTATTGTCCTTAACAGAGTGGCCAATTTGAGCTCCAGCTGGGCTTTTCCCTCCCTAATTTTCCTCCTACATGACTTAACAATATCTTTGAACATAACCTGATTTACCGCCTTTCCAAAGGCGTTACACCCTCTTTTTCTCACTTAGTTTCTTCAGAAACTCCTTACTCATCCAGACCGGCTGTCTGCCCCTACGGCTCATCTTACGGCACATTGAGACAGCCTGCACCTGTACCTTCAAGATTTCGTTCTTGAAGTACTTCTAGCCTTCCTGGACCCCCGTGTTTTTAAGGGCTATTTCCCAGGGTACTCCCCTGACTAATTCCTTAAATAATCTGAAATCTGCCTGTCGAAAGTCCAGCGTGAACATCCTGTTCATGCCCTTCCTTGTTTCACTTACTTTGGGGGTAAGCATCACCGGACAAGAGTTTCAGTTTGAGAAAAAGTCCAAAATATATTCCATGGTAAATATTTTGGGTCATTTTTACATTTATAACATCTGTCCTATTGTAAAGATACAGATGAAGGGAAACTAAGACTAATGAACCCTTATTTTCACTGGGAATTGAGACTACTTGAAACCTAGGGAACTTCAAACTTTAAGGAGTTTTTTTCCTCATTTTGCCATAGCTACTTATCATGACTTCCAAATGTTTAAATAGCTGCAGCTCTCCTAACTGGCTTTTTCTTTCTAAATTGTGACTACAGCTATAGATTGGTAGACTGGTGTTCAGGCTTGGTTTCTGATAGAAAACCATTAACTTCTATTGTCTTTTAATCAGACCCTTAGATATATTGTTTTCAATATCCTCTTTCCAGCAACTTGTACTGTATAATTCAATGCAGTTTTAGGACTGACCCCTGCATCCTCTGCTCATTACTCCTTCCCAACTTAATGTTTCCATGCACGGGTACATTTTGTCTCCTATTCTTTATCTCTTTTTCTATCTAGCACCTTGTCTTATCTGTGACTCTTTTTCTAGTTAGTAGTCTCTGATGTGGAACTTACATACCATGTCAATGGAATCTTCAAAGAATTCTAACACGATATTTAAGGATGACCTTACTTGACCAAAGCTATTTCAGCCATCTTTAATGAACTACACTTATGTAGGTATTCTCCTACTGACCTCTACCAAAATTTTTCTCCCAAAGTTCATGTAAAACTGTGGGCTACATAGTAATGTTTTATCTCTTAAGACTTATATTTGTCACTTCTCATTTCATATCTAGTGCGGTTTTAAAACATAGCATTTGAAGGGTCACCCAAACCTGTTTGTTCTTTCTTAAAATACATTTATATGTAATAGACGTCCAAATCTGTGAACAGCTTTGGTACCTGTTTACTGTGTTACTACATAAGAATTTGTAAAAATAAGATGTTAATAACTGTGCAAACATAAGCATACAGCAAACAAATACAACTTATCTAAATGAAAAAGGAAGTTTTGGGAGGAGGAGTCAACATCAAAGTCACAAGATACATCTGTCATACGTGAGCAACAGATTTGGGGATTCTCCCATGCTGGCAATAAGTAAGGTCTAACCAGGTATAACACTCCCATATATATATATATATATATATGTATAAAAAATCATCGTCTTTACCTACTTTAGCTTCTCCCTGAAAAAAAAATTTTTGCTTTAAATAGGTCTTTGCACTTCTAATGTATCACACACAGTATCACAGTATCATAAGGTTGGAAAGGACATCTGAGATCATCAAGTCCAACCTATAACCCAACACTAACACCAATACTAACACCAACCCATTATCTAAACCATGGCACTCAGTGCCTCATCCAGTCTCCCCTTAAACACCTCCAGGGTTGGTGACTCCACCACCTCCCTGGGCAGCGCATTCCAATGACCAATCACCCTTTCAGTGAAGAACTTTTTCCTCACATCACATCACATAAACTTTCCCTGACGAAGCCTGAGTCCATGCCCTCTAGTTCTGTCACTGATCACCCGAGAGAAGAGACCAACCCCTGCCCGACTACAACCTCCTTTTAGGTAGTTGTAGAGAGCAATGAGGTCTCCTCTGAGCCTCCTCTTCTTTAGACTAAACAGCCCCAACTCCCTCAGTCGCTCCTCGTAGGGCTTGTGCTCCAGCCCCCTCACCATCTTCGTTGCCCTCCTCTGAACACATTCCAGTATCCTAACATCTTTCCCAAGCTGGGGGGCCCAGAACTGTACACAATATTCAAGATGAGGCCTGACCAGTGCCGAGCACAGGGGGATGATAACTTCTCTGGTCCTGCTCGCTACACTATTCCTGATGCAGGCCAGAATGCCATTGGCCTTCTTGGCCACATGGGCACACTACTGGCTCATGTTGAGCTTCCTGTCAACCAGCACTCAGACCCTCATCCTACCCTCTAGCAGATCAACCCTTCCTCCCAGCTTGGTATCATCTGCAAACTTGCTGATGATGGACTTAATCCACTCATCCAGATCATCAATAAAGGTATTAAACAGGACGGGACCCAATACCGATCCCTGGGGGACACCACTGGTGACCGGCTGCCAACTGGATGAGACACCATTCACCACCACTCTTTGGGCTCGGCCATCCAAAAATTTCCTAACCCAGCACAGAGTGCTCGCATCTAAGCCATGGGCTGCCAGCTTCTCTAGGAGTCTGCTGTGGGAGACAGTGTCAAAGGCCTTGCTAAAGTCCAGGTATACCACATCCACAGCCTTCCTCTCATCCACCAGCTGAGTCACAAGGTCATAAAAGGAGATTAGGTTGGTCAGGCAGGACCTACCCCTCCTAAACCCATGCTGGCTGGGCCTGATCTCTTGGCCGTTCTGCAGGTGCCACATGATTGCACCCAGTATTATCTGCTCCATTCTGCTATTTCTTTATCCCCATAATGTTCACTGGCATTACTTGAAGAACTTGGATTATTTTATATTTCAGCTATCTTGGTTGCAACAGACAGCTAGAAATTCCATTCTCATTTAAAATTCTTTTCCCCATGAAAGGAAATTTGGACTGGATAAAACTTGATATATATTCACCTGTCCCATGGAATATTTTTGAGGTTTCATTTTTCTAATATACTAGTAATTATTTTGAAGCCTTATTTGGGTGAATATTTGGGCAGAAGAAAGCAAAACAGTTATAGGAAAAAAAAGCACACTTTCCAGGTCAGTATAGGTTTCACCAATGGTCTGTTCCAACATGAATTTTTCCTTTCTCTTTTTTTATGATAAATTCCTTTCTGGAGCTTACAAATTTTTATGTAACATTTCTTCATGGGTTTTCTCCAACCAAAAACAAAACCATACCTGAGAAATAGAAAAAGTTTATGTGGTTGAAGAAAAGAAGAAAATCCAAGAAATATTTCCGTTTGTACCGTACAGAGGTCAGAGTGGCAGAAACAGGCACATTTTTAGACTTTTGCACCTTTAATTTAAACAAGCAGGGAAAGTTTGGTATAATAAAAATATGATTAAATTCTACAAAGCTTAAGAGGAAACTGGATGGGATAGATCTAACTCTATCTATTGAAAACTCTGACCTAACAGTGTATGAATAGATTCAGAGACTCTGCCAGCTCTGAGCCTGAAACTGCTACAATAAGATGAGAAAGGAATAAGGAGTATTTGACCTGATGGTTAGTTTCACTAGATGTGCTTTGGATAAGAGAAGTAGTGGTAGAATCTTATCTGACAACCATTGAAGCCAAAGATGGTAAATATAAAGAATTTTGGAAAGCCGTGGATACAGGTAACATGAAACTAGGAGGTGGGATAATGAAGAGGAGCAAGAGTCAAAAAATTGTAACAACTACAAAATGGTAGCATAGTGTTTTCAGCACAAAAGACCTCTTGGATGACTGTATTCTCAAAAAATGGACTCAAAATGGCAATAGAATTGTTATGACTCATCTGTGAGGAAATATATATGACAATGCACATGACTGTAAAATAGTCTCTTAGCAGAATTCATTAATCAAGACAGAGAAATTGTTCTCTCCATAAAACAGAAAAAAGAAATCAAGAAACTGGGAAGTTTACTTGAACATAGGTTAATTACGTATTTGAGCTGTGCTCAACTCAAAACAGGACACTCCTCAGGTCTTGAACTTTTGCTCACATTCTGACGATGAAGGTAGAACATAGTACAATTACACTGTAACAAAGTTTTACCTTGAGTTTTTAAAGAAAAGCCATTCAAACTCATTGGTTGCCTCCTCAGATCAATAGACAGGGTCCCTGAAGAACTGTTACCAACTCCTGACTAACAGAAACGCTTGTCTGGAAACAATCAGCTGTAGAAGAGAGGGCAGGAAAGCCTGGATGGTGACAAGTAGTCTTAAAGGTGAATGGCTGACTGGTGTTATAAGTGAAGGAATGATAATTGGACTACCTGGCCTCTTAGCAAGAAATTTTGCAAAGATCATGCAAAGTAGATACTTCAGTATTTCAGTGAACAATTTCTGACAGTCAGAATATTTCAATTCAGCACCTTGCTTTTTTTTATATATTACTTTAAAGGTATAGTAGTCATTTGGTTAATTATAGGAATACATGTCTCTGCTGCTGCTGCCTATATTTTGTGTGCTCTGACATCAAGCTTTTAATACAAAAATGAGTAGACTTTAAATGTCATTTGAACAATCTGTAATGTAACTGTGTATATTTCTCCCTTTTCTTGGAATGCAATAATTCAGTGTTTGACACTACAGACATCCAGGTGAATGCTATGGGTAATGCAAGGTTTTAGAGTTATTTTACTGCTCTTCTTTTTTTCTACTCTGTTCATCTTACAGCCTTTACTATTTAAATAGTAAGCTGTTCCCACACAGAAAAGTGGGAAGTTATTACAAAGATAATGCTGTTTTAACATTTACAGAGATCTCCAGCAATACTCTGTGGAGGAAAAGGAAAAAAAAAACAAAAATCAGTTTCCTCAAAGTTTCTCTCCATTTCAAAGTTATTACAGTTTGGAACATTGCCAACTGAATTCTTAAGCTTCTATATGGCAGATTTAGATGTTCTCAACTTTTAAATTTTTGAGTATGTCCAGTTATCAAACAGTTTTTCATAAGCTAAGTAGAATGAGTCATGCAACATACTAAACAGAACAGGAAAAAGCAAAAGAAGATAGTTCATGGTCTATTCCACAAAGAAAATACACCTACAAAATCATCCTGTTTTCTGTGAAAATAGAATGCCACCGTCATCTCTGTCACCTAGGTATTCAACTCAACTCAGCCTTACATGATTTCCTTAAGTGGTTCTAAATGTTTCTAATCAAGTCAAATTTCATGGTAATAAAATCTTTTTCAAATGCCAATACTTTAAGAAGTTACACCATTTATTCCATAATAAATTGTTTCTTGGAAAATGTTATTTACAAGCTGAGTTGCTTTGCTCTGGGCTGACTGCCACCTCATTTTGGCTTGCTTCACAGGACTCTGCATTTAAAGATGGCTATAAATTGTTATAAACCTCCTGTAAGATTCTCATACAGCTTTCCACCCAGAAATATAATCTATTTGCCCTCTTCAGCTTCTGAGAAACAGCACACCACTCAAATACTCATAGAATGTGTCTTTCATTTAACAGAGATAATTAGTTTCAGTTACTTAATCCGAGCAACTATTTCCCTTCAAAGAGGATATTATATTTGCCTAATTGCATTTAAGTGCTAAACTCTGTAAAGGATGATGTTTCCTGAGAATGGTATTTTTGGGGATCTTTGCTAGTAGCAGGCTAGCTGCCTGTTACAAAGGTCAATAGAAAGATGTAGACAGTTTGAGCAATGAATGAATGTTCACAAACCACTAAGCAAAGGCACATTTTTTTCTCAAATGACTCACGGTGAAACTTTCCCATACAGTTTGATTCATATACTTATCATATGCACTAAGTAATTATGAAAGGTAACCTTTTGATATTCTGTTAAGAAACAATCAAGGTTGAGCTGAGCTAAGTGAGAAAGATACTAGTCTGCAGATTCCCACAAAAGGCCTACTGAGACATCAATCCCACCCGCCTTTTTTTTTAATATTTCCCTGTCTTAATTAAAGAGCCGTTTCCAGTAGCTTGATACAGCAAGACATTTGCAGCACAGATGCTGCAGTTTCAGTACAGTCAGAATGGAGACATGCTGCCCAACTTTGCCTTTAATTTTTGACTAAACAAATAGGCAAACAAACAGTAGACGTAACTAATGGAGAGCTTAATTATGTCTATCCATCAAGCCCTAAATTTGTTTCCTTTCAGAATAGCAGGCACTGCCTTACATCCAAAAGGACTGATGGCAAGATACCAAGTTTCAAATTCTCCCACTGTCATAGGCTGTTTTACTAATTATCCAGATTCCAAGGCAATCATACAACCGTAATCATTCACCTCACGCCTGGAAACATAAGTCTTGTTCTTTTGATGAATATTTATAAGACAGTGTAAAGCAGTCTACTTTCTTTTCCCTTCAGGCAAGACAATTTGGAGTTCATCAATATGTATTACCAAGGACTTTTATAAAGGCACTTCAAAGGATATTCATCAGGCATTCCTTTTGTCTTGATTTCTGTTAGACTGATACTTCCTTTTGAGAAGTATCAATAAATTATCCTCTGATGGCTAGAAATTGATGTCTTATTCAGAAACTTCCTTGCACAGAGAAGTCTGATCATGAAGATTCCGATGAAATTTTTAGCATCTAGCTTTTAGTTTTTAGGATAAAGGAAGACAGAAGAAGCAAATGAAGGACAAAAATAATTAATGTATTTATACAGTGGTTCTATCACAGGTTTTTCTTTCACAGATGACAGGAATTTGTCAGTTAAGAATTTTCATGATCTACATTCCCTGTTAGTTTTTCCATTTGACTTTTTGACCATATTTGGAATTCCTTAAATGAAAAATTGAGACTCAGTCCCCAGTGCTCAAACTGAATAATAAGCAAATTAGAACCAGATTAATGCAGATACATAGTGTTGAATGACAGAATGTCTCTGTCCCAGTTGATTATTACTTTTCCTCCTTTGGATGGGCTCAAGTTTCAGGGAAACGAGGATGATAACTTAAAGTGGAATAGAAAAAATTATTTTTCTGATTAACATGCAGTAAAAAATAATTTAATGTAGAATATTTTTTTCCTTTTCCCATTTAAAAATGACTATAATCTTTGTACTTATTTATTTACTTGTTTTGCCAAATATGCATACACAAGCAAACTATCATGGAACATACAAAAATGCATAACCTAGTACGTGATGATAATTACAGCCAGTGCTGTAATGGAGAAAATAACAGGGGGGAAATCACAGTTTACTGGGATATTCTTTTAAATGAGAAATGGAATTATTGTAGGAATACTTTACAAGTGTGTTTGTGAGTTGTAATTCAACTTTGAAAGGAAGGCAGGCATTTTCACAAGTAAAATTAAATTCTCCGGTCATGTTGCTCCATAATGAGCCCCCACAACATTATCAGGTTAGTCTCAGTTCTTTGGCAGTAGGAGCAGCAGCCTGCAGAGTTGGCCATTTCAGTCTTCAGTAAAGTGCACATAGCAAGTATCTACTGCTTCTACCATGTCTGGTGCTATGCTTGTATGAAAGCATTTTGAAATATAATTGCTTCTCTTAACACAATCCGAACTGGGGGTCTAGTTTGTGTGTGCACTGGGGGAGGTGAGGGGCAATGAACTTTGTTCTCATTCTAAAACTCATAGATTGTGATGAGCACTTCAAAAGTTGTATCTTTTTTTGAAAATTTCTGAAGGAACCTGGGAGAAATTAATTCCCCTCTATGGCTTTTGACAGAAAACAGCAGTAAATCTAACTTGAGTACTGACAAAAGTTAATTTATCATTTAGACTGAATTTACCTGATTAAGATGCAAACTGTACAAGAGACTTTCTGAACTCTCAAAACCAGATCTGAAAAACCAACCAATTTTCCCTTGTCAATAAAGACTTACAGTATAAAAAGGCAGAGATAGCAAAAGACTTATGGAAGGAACTGCACAGAGTAGCAAGTATACAGAGATGCCCTGAAAATGAACTGACAGAATTTTCATCATCACTGAATTTTAGTCCTGCATAAAACATTCTTTTTATCTTCTGAGGGTACAGAGAGACCTTGTAAATCTACAGTAAGTAATAAGAACCTTAAATAACTTAATATGAATAAAAATATTTAAGGAACATATTTGCTGTCATGAGCAATATTATATGAGATAGAACTAACTTCTGTGTATCTAGAAAGGAAAGTAACTCGATAAAAGAATTTAATAGAAACTCTGATGGCTGAAACTTTCAGCTGCATAGTACTTAAACTGGAAAAAAAGTAACATGTCATGGCACAAAAACAAGGTTTACTGTCGCAAATCGGCAAGATGCTGTGCTTTGTTCTCAGCTAAATTGGATTGTTTACCAATGTAAATAAGGAAAAAATATTTTTCTCAGTCTTTCTCTGAAAAAAAGCCCCTTATTTTCCTCATAAATACATTATTTGTGCCACATAAAGTCCTTAATGTTTAGATTTGAAAAGCTGGCTATTGTGGACATCTAATTAGAATAACTCACTGTCTAAATTATTGCGCTTAATATGCTACTCTGAATAAATATTTAATATGCTACCTCAGGTGTTCCTGTCTTAGGATTGTGATATCTTTTTCCTAATTACATAAGAGCAATTGTAATGCTGAAGCTAATGCCATAGCCAGTGGAATTTCTAAGAAGTTCAACATGCATTTTAAAATATTCATACAAGGTTAAACTGTCAAGACTTGTGAAAATTCAGGATGAAAATAGGTAACTATTGCCTCATGCAACTTCTGTTAAATAAGTGCATACTAATAGGTGGATGAAGTTCCCCTAAGGTTCACTTTATGACAGGCAACATTTCTTTCAAGGTTTGATTAGAGAAAGACACTAAAACCAAGAAACGCAAGTAGGGGGAATGACATATGACAGTCAGCCTCCAGGGATATTATCTTCTTGAATTTCTGATGTGCCTGGCATCATGTTTTCAATTCAATGAGGAGTTCTAAGGTGAGCAACAAGAAATAATAATTTTCAGTGACCCTTGAAAGAAAGCACGTATGAATTCCTATGTCTTGGAAGTCTCTTTCTCATGTAATTCTCTGTCTTTCCTATTCTTTCTTTGACATCATGATTTTTACAATCAGTTTGACATATTCAACTTCAGATGTCAATGCAGAAGATTTCTGTTTCCTCCTAGTTATTTCTCTAACAGATAGGACATGTATTAGTGTCTGATTCCGGGACCTGTACGTTTCCAGTCTAAGGAAAATTTTAAACCTAGCTTGACTGTACCAGATACTTCTACTCAATTAAATATTTTAGGTTATGAATATCTTTACCGCGACATAACTCTGAGTCTGATGGGGTAAGGATTGAGAGTCATGTTCACTTGGTATTTTGCTTTGATGGTTTTACTTGTTTGCTGTGTAAACAGATTGCAACTTCTAGGCTTTGCCTCTACTATCTTCACCAAATATGGATCTGGGGTGTATACATGAGACCTGGTAGGTAAGAACAAAAACTTGCATGCAATGATGCACAGTAGAGCAGTCCTTGCATCCTTTTGCGAATTTAACCTGAACATTTCACAAGTACACCTGCAACAAAAAAAAGAGTGAGAAGGAAGTATCTATTACATGACTAAATCAATCTTAAGTTAAAGATGAAAACTTGTCTTATTTATTACATTTATAAAACCCTTGTCCTGTTATTTAGGCCTTCAAACAATGTTCACACCAACTGGCATAAACATCTTTCCTACCAAGAAAGCTGTTGAATAAGACCTGGCTACCTTCACAGCTCCAAAAGCGCTGACATGTGAAAGTCATAAAACATATAATCATAGCACATATGGCTATCAATTTGCTGATTTTCACACTTAAAAATATGCAAGAACATGAGGCATGTTGGGTCAAATGACATTTTAGAACCTCTATGAAAATGTCTTTTAAGATCTGCGGACAGAAAAACTAAATACATGTCCTGAATTTAAGTTTTAGTGATAAATAATATTCTCACATTAGTAATTTTCAATTCCCCAAGCTTAATATAAGAAAATAAAGTTTAAAATATCAAAATTTTGGAAAAAATTAGGGTAAAAGTCTTCCTTTCTGTTTCAAAGTTTTTGTATTTGCTCTTCCTTTTTACATTATCTTTTAATGCCTCTGCATCAACAGCTTGCACATCTGGAAAAGAAACAGCAGAAGACAAAAATGGGTGACTGATTTCATGCCACTTTTCCTTCCAATTAAAAAGTTAAAAGCTCATTAAATCCAAACTTATGCTGAATATCAAGGCACTTCTCCTTTGCATTAACTTCTGAAAGATGAAGAGTTGCTTTTTTTTACCAATGAAGACAAGGAACATCTTCTGAACTATATTGCTTGCAAAATTAGACTTTGTTTTCAGATTGTCTAGAGATTTTTTATATTTGTCAAAATTAAAAAATGGAAAGCCTGTGAACCTGAGAGCATGCGTGGGTGTAAACATTTATGATTGGAAAAGAAATTTTGGAAAATATTCCTTGAAAGCTTTTTAGACAAATTTCTGTGAAACATGTTAGTATTCTTCCACCAGGTTACAAAACTTTTATCAGGAGTGTTCCCTTCAGCTTTCTAAACCATCAGATGGTGATGTCTGTGGTTTGTCAGGACTCTTCCAGACAACAGTAATATAATGAACTAGTCTTTAATTACTAATAAATACTGCAAATGCAGTGCTATTCCCTTCCCCCTTGCAAGACAGAGAAATCTGTTGTGTTCTTATCCACACAGTAATGAGTTTTCTCTTCAGAAACCGGAAAAATGCCCTCCTCTCAGGGATATTTTCTCCATGACAAAGGATTATAAATTACAGATTTGAGCCAAATGATTTTAAGCAATGTATGAGAAAGGTTCAAAATATACATATATATATATACTAATTTAAAAATGTTATGGTAATTTTTTACATATTATAGCACATATATTATTTTCAAGTTCAGTGATACCTGGTGAGCCAGTGTACCACATATACAGAATGAACATTTCTGATCACTATAGTCTCACAGAGGAGCAGATGAAGATATTGAGTACATTGCAAAAACCGTAATACTCAGTGTCTTCATATTTGACCTTCCAGTTGCAATGGTAGTGTATTTCAATGATGGAAAACATCACAGAATATTAACTGACATAGCAGTTTGACAAGGTTTTTGTTATCTTTTATTAACTAATCTCTGTTTACTCCTACTCCTCTGTTTACCACTACTATTTTTGAGCTCATTTGAATAGGGTCAAGATGTAAGCAGTTGTTATTGGTAGAAAAATAGTAGAATTATGTAAAGGGACTGTACGAGGAAGAGCTGAAGGAGCTGGAACTGTTTAGCCTGGAGAAGGCTCAGGGGGATCTTATTAATGTTTAGAAAAAGCTTAAGGGACTGTCCAAAGAGGACGAAGCCAGGTCCTTTTCAGTGATTCCCAGTGACAGACAAGAGACAACGGCACAAACTGAAACACAGGTTCTCTTTCACTATCAGAATAACACTTCTTTATTGTGAGGATGATGGAGCACTGACAGTTGCTGCCCAGAGAGGCCGTAGATTCTCCATCCTTAGAGATATTTAAAAAAATATTCAGGCACGGTCATGGGCGACTGGGTCTAAGTGGTCCTGCTTGAGCACGGGTTTTGGACCAGGTGATCTCCAGAGGTCTCTTTCAAACTCAACTATTCTACATTTCTATGAGTCTATGAAAGAAAATATATAAGAGAACAAAGAAAGAAATGCAGCTTTAGAATTGAAGTTTTTCTGCGCTGTTGTTAAATGTGAACCTGACATGGAAAGTCTTTTGTCAAATGAGCAATTAAGAACAAGAAGCATTAATCTTTATTATATTTGATATTTCAGAGCAGTTTTGTGAATAATTTTAACTTCCAGACTTGTGTACTTAAAATACAATGAGGTACCCATGTAGAAAAGGACATGGTCTGCTCAACAAAAATAAGTTACGTGAGACATCAAGAAGAGTAGAGTAGAAAACTATGCATTATTAGATGCTTGTACTTCTCTAGGATCGACAGATCTGAATGAATGAGTTCCAAAACTCTCTTCTACAGTACACTGTTTCATTAGATTCATTTTTTGTATTAGTGTTATGGGCATTGCTATGATATCCTTATGATTCTCATTAATCAATAGTCATCACCTGTTTGTTTCTTGCTCTTTAAGTTGAATTTTAGGTGGTTGGATCTCTTTCCTTTTTTTAATTCCTCCCTCCTTCCCAATTCACATAGACACCTGTCTAGGACATAATATGAGAAGAAAAACAGGCAATGTGACTTGCACGTGCTACAAACTATGGAATCTGCAATGGCCCCTTAATTATTTAGAGAGTTTATTCTACTATATAAAACTAGCATATAGGAAAGTTTTGCTTGCCAAAAAGCTATACCCTTTGCCCTATGTGCTGCATCAATAATGTAGATTTGTACATCATGGCCTTTCTTATTGTGTTCCAGTTGGAGCTGTAGATAATTTAAATTCTGACTGCAATGTGGGTTAGGGAACTGAATAGAGAGCAAAGATATATCTGTCATCTGTCATGCTGCTGAAAAGGCAAGTTGTGATTTTCTTCATTATTGGTTGGCCAGCTCAGAAGTAGCCAAAGGAAGTATAAATAATGAGCTAAACTTCCGGGTCCATTAGGATGGCACAGAGTTTCACAAGGAACCAGAGAGATGAGCTGTTGCTCTCAGGAACTACTGATGCATATCTGGAGTTGGGACTTATACTCTTTTAAGGAGATCTAAGATTAAGGTGTGCTTAAAACTATACAGAAAACAGCCTGTGAAGAAACATTAAAAATAAAATAATATAAAACTCATTACATATGAGTAACAAAAATCATGTTATTGCAGCTGTAGAAGTCAAATAAGAAGATAGACCAAAGAAGATTCATAAAACAAAAAGAAGCCAGGATTGCCATAAGTGAGATATCATAAATCCAGATTAATTGCAAACAAACCTTTTAATTTCTAATAACATTACATAGCACCCTTGATGGTGTTATGATCGTGCTATGCTCAGGTTTGTCATTCCGGTACATGTGTAGCTGTATGAACTGCAGCTGGATTATGTGCCATCTGCAAACTGCATGTACATGTAATGCACAACAAATATTAACGCTTCAGCTGTCTATGTTAAAAATGTTGATCATCTGACTACCTCTAACAAATCAATTATCTCAAGAGCTTGGCTTGACATTACATTCAACATCAGTAGAAGACTTGCTGACACTCAAAAAATCTACAGTTCAATGAATGCACCAACACACCGTTCCACGATATTAGCAGGACAGGATAGAGAGTGTAATACCGTTATGATGTAAGCTGTGCATCAGTTCTGAAAACTGCATAAAACTGAAAGAAATTCCTGTTCTCTGCATGTCCGTAGTCTAGATTTACTTAATTTTTATGAAAAAAACCCTTTCTTGACATATTTGAGTATCAAATACCTTTGTATAAATTTTTAAGAAATGACTAAAAAAAAAAAAAAAAAATCCAGAAAAACATTCTACCTTTTCATATATGTGTAATAGCAAATCAAAGATATCATGAAGATTATCTTTAATATTTACATTAATAACCTCTTGCTTTCTTGCATATTCTGATTAGATCTACTCTTAAAAAGAATCTAGATACATATTTCCATGCACACTAATCATAATAATTTTTTTTTTATGGAGCTTCAGAAACAAATTCTTAGAAAGTACATAATCTGTTCTTTACCTGTCTTTCACCTTGCTTCTGCATATAAGTAACTTTTTGAGCCTGTTTGGCTTTCCTCTGTAGAACTGGAATTGAGTAAAATTTTTCTTGTCATAGAGTAAAATTTATCTACTTGTCAACACTTTTATCTTTTGGACCTGTAATTAACGGTAAACTATAAAACAACTGGATCCACATGCACTCCTGAAACTAAGAGTAAAGTAAAGTTACTTTTATCCTAAATTGTATGTTCTTTTATTCTTACAGAGTTTTAATAATGGTTTGGGTTTGCTGTCTTTTGTGGTTTTTTAACTTTTCTTTACTATAGACATATTAGGTAAACAGTAGGACTGATGAGTTACCTTGAAAATACAGTTACGCTTTCTGAAATGGAAAATTTCTATGCGATATACCTGGTGTATTAATTACATGCTAATCCAATGATTGATTACACTGTAGAGTGGAAATTGCTCTCAACCCTCTCCCCTTTGAGATTCTGCCACAAACTCATCATTAGAGGCACCTGCATTCTCACACAGATATTCAATGATACCATCACTGTTTTTAATCTTCTGGTAATTATGGGAACATGCTGTATACTCTCCAAGGTGCAAGAAAGACATGTTGTACTCATTAACCTTTCCATACAATGAGCATTCATTGCATCCAGCAGTCTAACAGAGGCCCAGTCAACTACTGGGTAAGACCAAGCAATAAAATGCATTTGCTTTGTACAGCATGCACTACCAGCTGACAACCTGAAAGTCATCTTCCACATGGAGAGAACAGAGAGTGAACAAATTAAAGCTCATGTAGTAAATAAATCACCACAGTAACATCCATTTCTGTTTGCTAAAGGAATATGGAAACTTTGGAGGGTAGAACATGAAAATTTTAAGAGTTGTCTGAGTGACAAACTGTATGGAGTAGACAGATATAAGGAAAATATCTTGTAGTGGTGAATTTTCCATTAGAAGTCAATAGACTGCACAGAGCTGCCAAGTGTTAAGTAGTTTACCTTCTGCTCTTTGCAAAAAGGTTAATGGATACAGCATATTTGCTAGTGTGACATTGAAAAACAAAGTATGATAAATGGTAAGATCTTTTTTGATTTTTACCTTTTTTTAGGCCTGCTTTGTGTTCCCAACACTAGGTATGGCTGTCGTGCTAAAGGCCCTTGTCCACTGTCCACTGAATACTTCCAAGTTTATGCAGATTATGATTCTTCTCTTTTGCCTTTTCTATTTAAACTGGGGGCTTGTAGATCAGAGAGTGATTTCAGAAGTTCCACACAGCAACTAGAATTAGAAAGTTCTGATTTTTGTTAAGGCTTCAAGGCAAGACCATAATATAATAGAAACAATTATAATATAAATAATTATTAATAATTACATGAGAGTTGTGAAAAAAAAGTCTGTGCATGATTGGCAGACACCATTTTGATGCAGGTGGAGAGATAATACAAAAGGCTTTAGCAGCCATCCTCTATCTTAATCTCCTCAGTTCCATGTAGTGTGTTAATCCTTTACCTGAACTGTTGGCATCAAATTCTGCTATCACACACTTAATTCACAGTAGGAACATTTTTCTAAATTCCTGATGGACTACTCAGTACAAGCTTTGTCATAAATGGGTAAGACTAAGCTTTTAACTTGTGACTTTCAATTTATTTTTTTTTTCTACTCTCTTTTTCACTGCTGTAGATTGTTCTGTATTATCACTGGACTTGGGACCTTTAAGGGAGTAAATTTAAAGACTGGATAGTAGCTGGCATCTTTTACCAGCTGCATAATCTCACTCAAGAATAGGATTAATTTTTCCTACAAAATATACCAAAGAAACAAGCTACAAGAATGCAATCAAAGAGAAAAATCCCAAGTGTCCAAGGAAATAAAACTGGTTGATATAACTACCAATCACCTCCATCAAATTTTGTGAAAAATCACAGATGGTCGGTGAGTGGGGTCACTTAGGCATTTCTCACTTGCCAAGATACCTGCAGAAATATTATTTAGTTACAGAACTTCTCTCTCATCTGTGGTTTATTTGGGAATTGAAACACTCCAGTTAAACTAAAATCTTCGGGGGGTTTTTTTATAGGAAAATTTTGAGAAAAATTAATGACCTGTGACCTTCAGGACATCAGATCAGATGGTCTTTTTTCGGCCTGAATATCAGATTATGAATAACATTCTCACCTTTTGCATGCTTCAATCCTGCAAAAAGTGAGATTCATAGCTATGCAAAATCTCCTTTGGGTTGGGTTTTTTCCCCCTTTTCAAAGCACAAGAAGCTTCATCAGGCACTAAGTGGCTGTTTGCACACACTTCAGAAATCTTGACAGTCAGGCTTGATTTAAAATTTAAAAAGTCTTGAGGCCATGCAAACTTCAAAAATGTCTTAGAGTATCTAGCAATACAATGTTCCATTAATTTAGTTGCAAGTTTCATAAGATTTTAATAGAAATGAGGAACTGCTTGTTAGACAAGTTTAGAAAATGTGGTTAATAGGAATCATAATTTGATGAAATACTTGTAAGTACTACTTTGTGTCCTTTTCAGGAAACTTAATTTACTAAATTTTTTATTACTAAAAATCTTGATTTCTGTGTGAAAAAAAAGAGAAATTTTTATATGTTCAACTTGTGAAATATACTGTAGGTTTTAAAGAAAAGCAATGCAAAAGAAACTCAATGCTTTCAAGAGTCTAAATGCAGCTATGAATCCAGTTGCATCTGGGGATGATTTTAATAAGGTTTAGCGATGCAATTGCACCTTGAAATTTCTTATTTTCTTAATTCAAGAGAAGTGTTTCTGAGAGTCTACTATTATGCTGAATCCATTCCATGAAGAAGCCACTAAACAGAAATAATCAGCTGCAAACATTGGAGAAAAGCTGTAGGACCACATATTTTTAATGGAATATTCTGGTAGCCTTCTTCTAGGAAGAAAATGGGGAGGACATTCCTATGCTGGCAAGAAATAAGGCTGAAAGTGGAACTTCAAGAATTACCCAAGCCATACACCAGATATTTAATAATTTTTTGGGACATCAATTAAAAAAAGTAGCAAAATTATCTGTTTGAGTATCTGTATTCCATGACTTCTTGTGTCTAGTGACACTAAAGACAACAACAAGCTGTCTTCTCACATGAGGTCCTTGCTGTGCATTAGATGCTTGTATGCTCTTGGAGACTTCTCATTATAAGGTCTGCAAATAAAAGAGCAGTGGAAAGAAGTTTTTGCAGAAACAGGCATTATCACAGGCGCTACTTTGAGTAATATAAATATAAAATAGAAAGACTGTGACCTTCATGTTTCATTGCCTTCAAACTTGATAGCTTATTCTTCAATTAAATCCTTCTGGCTAAAAAAGAAGTAACAATCTCAACAACAAAAAGAAAACTGAAAGAGCTTATATTTAGGTAATCCATAGAACAGGTCTCAGAATTACAGCTCACAAATCCAGATCATTAAGCAGCTAAAAATATATTAGAAAGAGTGTGACGAAAGAATAGTACCGCAAAGAGGTACAACCTGTAGCGATTTACTGTCCCTGTCTGTTGCTTATTCCTCTCCTCTGTTTACTAATGGATATCAAATTCAATTTCAGAAATGAGTAGTGGACTGGTTAAACAGAAGGAAATGTTGCATTAGAAGATAGACAAGAACAAAGAGGAAACATGGGAATCAACACAGAAAACAACCTAGGTCTCTGTTTCAGATAACAGAGATCTTGTGTCCAATTTCTCTCAGTAACATTCTGCAGTTAGGGCATTTTATTGTTATTATAATTACTATTATTATAATTATTTCCTTCTGAAGCAAGACTCAATCTGAAAATTACACAAGAGGGACTTGATGTAAATACTCCCATTCTGAGCGATTTACACAGTCAAGAGAAAATGCAAGCCTGCCTTATGGTAGAATTTATTTTGACAGACATATACACAGCAGGATAAAAATTTTTTTTCTATTTTAATCTAAGAGATTAAAACTGACCATCATTTGAGTTAATTACGTAAGGCTATTGGAATATTTTGGTTAGTAAAACTGTGATCGCATTTAAAGCAGGAAAAAATTTTGCTTGCTCCCCTTCATATCTCTCATGTTTTCACAAGATTTTTCTGTCTTCAGCTAACATTGTCATCATCTATTTGTTCATTTACTCTAGTAATCGTAAGCACTAACATGTTAGATTTTAATGTACTAACCAAAGGTTTTGCTTCTCTGCCCCCAAAGGGATTGTGGACTTATGATCTTCATTTCAAAATAGAATTTTTTCCCAGTCACCATTTGCATGTTATTTCCTATAAATAAACAAGTCTGTACACCTACTTTTCAAGCATTGACAGGTGCTCAAACAGTATAAAAACTAAAAAAAAAGAATGAGGAACTGAAGTTTTGCTAAAGCTATCCTGTGTACATGGGATACAGAGTTGCTCAAAATTTTCAGAGTGAAAAAGCATATTGCAGTTTTCATGGAGACTATACCCCTGCCTAATTTCAAATCCCTACTTTACAGTGTAGTGACTTTTAAATAAAAGTCTCCAGATTTTTTTTTAGGTAGGGAAACAAATATTTCTCTTCCTTTCCTCCCTCACATCCCAGGAAACACCTGGCCCAATATTTTTAGTTGAAATGGTCTGAAGAAATTATATCCCGAGGTACAGCTCACCAGGAAAAACATTACCCTAATTCTTAAAGTTTCTTGAAGAAATAGATTATTGAAAACAGTAGCCTAGAAAAGCACAAATCCCACAATGAGGATAGCAACATGTCATTACTAATTATTATGTGTACACGGATCTCTTGGAAAAAAAATCAGAAAGGTATTCTTCACTATGAAAATTTTGGTACTTAGAAGGAAGCTTTGGTGCAACAAAAAAGTTTTTGTCTCACAAAATATCTTAAAGTTGATTTCAGTCAATTTAGAGTGCTTAAGGCTTGATCTGTAATTAATGATACTCATTACACCAACTTCTTTTGATGGACTCTGTCCTTGCTGTTAGGGTCACACAACCTTTCTCATCTGAAGAAGTAGATGAGGAAGTACAGAGTATAGAAGAGGCTTTATCTTAATTATGGATGAACAATCTACTAGATTATTTCAAGTAAATATTTCCTTTATTCTTGTCCATATCCTCTCTGTCTTTCTAATTTGATATCTTTATTTCTCACTGGAAATTTTACTATCAGTATGAGTAATTTCTGATAAGTGGTTTTCTGTTGACTGGTTACTAATTCATTTTGAACATTATCATAGATATAGCAACTGTAGATGTTCTTTTCTAGAAAAAAAAAAGAGAGAGAGAAAAAGCAACTTTTCCTGCCTAATTCAACATACTAAGTGGAAAACAATTAGTTCAGTTAACATAACTCATCTAGTAGAAAAAAATATATACTTAGATAAATCATATCCTATCCATTTTCCTGTCTGTAGAGGCTGATATTTTATTGACATGTAAACTCTTGTTTACAACAGTGTGATGACACTATTTACAAGTGTTTCATAATGTTATTGACAAGAATAACATCGTTTATATAAGCAGTATCACTGTGTACAAAATAGTCTTCCATCTATGTGTGCTTGTTCATGCAGTAAGAGTCTACTTACTGCAGGCTACAGTATTTGATCCATAGCTATCAGCATTCAACTGACAATTTGATTTAGAAAATGTTGCCTGAAAATACCTTCATTTCACATATATTACTTTCTGACTACTGCTGTGATTGCACAGACAGAATCCAGCTGTGAATATGTTAAAACCATTCATCAGGCATGAATATTCATTAGAGTGGTATTCTTATTTTCCTCCATTTCACTGATGTGGCAGACACAACTGCCAGGTGAGAGGTGTGAATAAACTCTCCAACTCTCTTGAAAGGTAAAATCTCCCGTGCCCATACTCAGGCACATCAGGAAGCCCAGTGAATTATGACTGTGCTGTTGAAAGGTAATATTTTCTGTGTCCTCCTGATGCAGTTGTATTGAAGGCACTATTTGTCATGTCAGGGGATCAGTCTGAAAGCAAATGCCAATCCCACATAATTACAAAATAATGAGCTTACCAGCTCCTGAGCTCAGTTTAAACTCATCAAGGTTTTTTAAAGGAATTATTTATACTTTTTTTTGCAGACTGAATGATGAATTAAAATACTCTGGTTTTAAATAGAAGTTGAGACTGGTGAATAATCAGAGGATCAGGAGCTTCAAAAAAACCAGTAAAACAAAAAGACTTGTAAAATTGAAGCTAAAATGGCGAAACTGCTTTTCAATAAATGTTCACTGATTTCAACAGGAATGGGATTCATGTCCAACCACAAAGGCAGGCATATTATCTCAAAGCCAATTCTGAAACCCTTACTAATCTGATGCCACATGTCCTGTTGAGTTCCAAAGATGACGTTTGGTGAAAACTTGTATCTTGCATTCTGAATTAAAAAAAGGAGGGTGAGGCTTACTACTTCCAGGAGTGCAGCTCCTGACACTGCACCATGTATTATATTTCTTCTGACAGCTGGCATAAACCAGTACAACTGTTTTCATTTTGGTGAAGATATAGTACTTGACATTAACTAAAGATAAGATTCATTAACTTCCTTTTGTCTCTAGAGCAACTGCCCATGGCTTTGCCATGATACATTTTCATATGGTAATGGAGTTAATACAAAAATCATTGTCTGGCAATATTCAACAAAACCAAATTCCACTCCATGGCAAAAAATGTTGTGCACAGGTTACATGTCATTTGTGTCCTAGGCATTTTGTACACAAGCCTAGTGTAAGATTTTTCTTAGGAAAATTTTCAACTCCTGTTGAATATTTATCTGAGGAGAAAAACTAGAAAGCAAAGAAACAAACAGACCAGGCATAAATCTTCAACAACTTTAAATCATATCTGCTTTAACTACTATGTACCCAGTATTACTTAAGGATTTTGATTCAGATACATGAATCTGATATGGGATGAAAAAATTATGAACCTGGTTCTATTAGAATGAAATAAAAGTTGATTAAAAACAAAATACCTGCTTCAGTTGAAAAAAAATCTACCCTGTTTCAAAAGAATACCAAACGATTGCCTGGTCTTTACTTGACCGGATAGCTGTACTTAGTCTATAACTCCACAGTTGCATTACAGACATTTATTTTCTAATATTATTGTACTTTCCTAAAACATCCAAAAAAGTTCAGTGCCACTTTAAAGCGTTCACACTATTATCACCAATATTTAAGAGCTATTCTGTTAAACTCTGTTGCCCTTCTTATAAAAGGAGAGTACTACTTTTCCTTAAATTATCAGGGCAAAACACCTACAAGGATAGGCAGGAAATTTTTATTTTCTTTACATTAGTTGATATTTTTCTTTTTTTTCCTTTTTTCCATTTTTTTTGTTTGTCCCTAAGATTTGTACTACTTACCTACTAATTTCTTTTCATTTTCATAGCCCAGGAATCAGTAACCAGAACTATGAGAATAATCCATTTTTGAATTATTATTTTATTCTAGTCAGCATGGAAAACAAAGGAAGGGGGAAAAGCAGATCATTCTCCTCCTCAGTTTTCTTACCTCACTTAAAAGGATAAAAACATGTCTTTCAATTAACACAAAAAAATTTATTTGGACATCTATTTAAAAAAAAATTGAGTAACTGACTACTTAAGTATTCTGACATATTTTTTCACAATCACATACAGTAAAGCTGTACAATTTTGTTTAAATTATAACAATTCCATGAGAACCCGGAAGTCCATTTCTGAATTAATTTTACCAACTAGTCGTTGTCTGTCGGTCCTTTAATGACTATATAAATATTTAGAGTTAAGTAAATGCCACACCAAGGATAGCTGGGAAGACCCCTGTTTCAGCATTTCTAGAGTCACATCTGGCATGTACCTGCACTTCTCTTCATGGGAACAACATGTTTCAGGCATCAGGAGTTTACAATATGAGGAGACACAGGCTAACATTAGCTTTTAGCTTTAGCTTAGTCCTGGTTTAGCTTTGTCCTGCAACTAGACAGTACACAGCTGCTCCCTCACCCCTCCCCACCCCATGGGATGGGATGGAGAATTAGAAAAAGAAATGAAAACTCTTGGGTTGAGACAAAAACAGTTTTGATAGAAAAATAAAATGATAAATATCAACAATAATAATACATTAAAAAAATTAAAATACAAAGATCACCAACCCGACGATTAGCCCATTCCCAGCAGCGATTTCAGTGAGTGTAGCGATAGCAGTAAGTGCAGCTATCACAGCGATTGTAGCAACAGTAATAACAGAAATACATCACCGAATGCAGAAGTCAGCTCATCTGCTTTCCCCTGGCCAGATTCCCATTTTTATAGAAAGCATGATGTTACGGTATGGACTATTCCATTATCAGTTTGGATTAGTCGTCCTGGTTCTGCACATGTGCACTAGAAAATCATGGGAAGCTGAAAACTCTTTGATTTCTGTCACAGATTTTTTACACAGCTAAGATTTAACAGCAATTAGGAATTTATTAATAGAGATAGACTACAAGGTAGGACTCAGCAGCAGTTAATCTTATTTGCCAATTTAATATTTAAGAGGATGATTAAAAGAGGTTTCATATGATCAAAGCAGCAACTTAATTACAGATTCAAAGATGACAAGATTCACGCTCACTTACTACACAGTATCCTAAGTCAAAATGCACAAATACAAGTATGGAAACAGATGGATATGCACACAAAGATATATGGACACACAACACACACACATATTAAGGCATATAAATGTTTAAGTAAAGAGCAACATTTGGATACACATGCCTACAAAGCCGTAAGTGCATGTTTAAACACACAGATAGATAGAGAGGCAACTACAGAGGTTATCCTACAGTTAAAATTTCCCTCTTCTTATATTTGAGGGACAATACTTGATATGATGTGACGTTACTCAACAAGTAATAGCTGAATCTGAAGGAGTTAGCATTGCCTTGGCCTTTCCATCTGCATTGTCAGCAGACAATGCGCACATACTCCTGAGAGGCATCCCAGCTCAAGGAGAGATAACAGTCACAGCCTGCTGCCAAACAGAAGAACTCAAAGGGCCTTCCATGAGATCACTTATTCAGAGAATTTGAGATGATTGACTTTGGTCAGTATTTTTTCACTTTGTCCACAGTTCGAATGAGGCTTTTCTGATACTTTCTACCAGTTGCAGAAGTTGAGGTTATGGAGTTCTGGTTATCTGTCTCTTGGGACACGATCCAAGTAGCAGGCATACTAGAAGGAAAATTCTCTCCCAAGGCATGCCTGGCTTTGTCTGGATTGGCAAATATCCCAGTGGGGGGAATCTCATCCCACTTAGGCAATGATCCAGGTAGCAAGTGTACCAGGCTGTCAAGGAAATTAATTCTCTCCTAAGGCATGCCCCTGGTTTTCCCTGTATCAGCAAACAGCCCAGAGAGGAGGAAATCAAATTGAGGGGCCCAAGAGGGTGTTGCACCACCACAATTTCTTAGCAAAAGCTGAAAGCATCAGTATTTTATCAACACTCTCCTTGTACTACATTAAAAAAATAGCAGCTGCTTGGAATAAAATTAAGTCTGTCCCAGACAAGCATTAACATTACCTGGCAATAACCAAAACAATACATGATATCAATGTTACTATTATACTAACTCTAAAACATAGCAACTGCTGGGAAGAAAATTGACTCTGCCCAAGCTGAAACTAGGACAGCCTTCACCACCTAGCTAGTGCAAAATGAAGAATTAAACTGTGATTTTTCTCAGTTGCTTGGGACATGTGTACGTATGCATATATATGTATGTAAACATAAAGATATACCATCAAGTAAAGTGGGATGAATCTCGGGTCCTGTGGAATGAATTGCACCCACATGCTCTCAAGGTAGCCGTAGACAAGGTTTGGAATGTATGAGATGATGGTACCATTCAGGAAGATTGAGACAATAGTCATCATTACATTTAAGAGATGTCACTTACACAGTCCAAGATTATATTCCTCCAGGTAAATCTACTCTAATCTGGAAGAAAAATGAAAATTATGTGGGCTTCAACTTGGATCTCTCACATCATAACAGATAATTTTAATTGTCAGAGTATAGCAAATTCCCAAATATTTTTCTGTCAGTTCCTCTTGTTATACCACTTACTAAATATTTTGGTGATAAAACAGCATGTTAGCGATCTTCTAGTTTAGTAGGCCATATTATGAAATTGGTACCCATTTACTCAGATGCTCTAAGCAGGGAGAGGATGTGCAGCTGACTATGTTTTTCTAATCTGTGAGGTACCGTCTAAGCTACACAAAGTACGATTGGTTTGTTGATAACTGAGCCCTGACTTAATTTGGTTCAAAAAATTTGGAGATGACTGAAACTGTATTTCTGGGTAGAGTGGGTAAGAAGATATCAAATAAAGATATTTATCAAACAAGTTAAAAACTGTACACTAAAATACTAGCACTGGGAACTAGGAGAGTGCTAGGGAGTATTAGGGAGCATCGTTAAGATTTTTGAATCTACAGAAGACCCATTTCCAAAATTTTGCTTAAAGAATATCATTAATCCTACTGAAAGCAAAAGAGACTCGGTTTAGATACTCCCAACTTAAATGTTTTTAACATTTGTCTACTAAGTCCATTTTCAAATTGAAGGCTTAGGCTTTGAAACTACATAGACTTAGGTTGTTAAAGACATTTTTCTTTTCAAAAGACTTCAGTGGAAATGAGGTAACTAGATGTCTTTCGAAATTCTTACTATCAACATTAAACTGGGAAACTGGATAATTAACAAAAAGGATTTGTAACACCTGAGATTATATAGTGTGTTTACTTGACTATTAATTTTCCCACTTTGCAGTGAAAACAATAATCTGTTCAAAATTAAGCCATTCTTCCTCATATTTCTTTATCAAAAAGACTTACTGTGCTAATGCAGGAAGGACAGAAATAAATGTACTAATCAGGAGAAATGCATGGAATCTCAGACCAGTGAGCGTTGCCATCTCATCTGACAAGTACAGTAGCTCAGAAGCACACGACAAATCAAACGTACTTCGGCTATAAAAGCTTAGAATAAGCATGCAGTACCACTGCATGACACATCAAGCAGCAAAGAGCAATAGGCTATGCCATCACATTGCAGGGGTTCCCACATATATAGACATTTCTCTCAATTTTTGTTTAGGGTAGAAGTGGGGTTAGGGGGAGGGGGAAGGTGGAGAGGGAAGAAGAATGGATCAGGGTTCAATGTTCAAACATAATTCCAGGTCAAGGTGCACATTTTGCATCTGACCTGATCACTCAAGAGATGCATTAATTTATGGTGAGTTTGAGATTGCTTGTTTATGGTATTTGTAGGAGGATTTATGTTTAATGTAGCATTTCTATAAAATGCTTTGTGGTCTCCTCTGTTTCTTTTGGAAAATAATAACTAGATTGAATGGAGCACTTTAGAAAATATTTCATTTCTTAGCTTTTAAAATCAATATTTTTCACAATATCATGAATACTTTTTGTAGAAGCCTCGGCAGCTATTTTTGTTCATTGTAATTGTGGCTATAGGTGAAGATGGAGTGTCTTTCTCTCATTATTAAGAGCTTAGTAACCCTGAGCTAAAGGCTGCAATTCTTCATGTCACCACTGTGGTGGCAAATAAGATTTTCTATTTAGTTTCTAGTAACTTCATTTGTCAAGTAGACTGTATTTCAAGTTTATAGAAATTTAAGGCAAACAAAACTGGCAGTTAAAAGCTTCTTTTGTTATAAATTTAATGAATCCATTAGCAAATAATTAAGCTAATGGAACATTAACATTGCTGATACGCTGGCCTATTTCAGACTGTGTAAAGAAGATTTGAGAAGTTAATATAAAAGCTAAATCATTTTTCATTAATGGCAGTTTCAGCACACTGCCAGCACTCACTTATACAGTGACATGAGTTTCATTCAAAATTATAGAAATATTTCCCTCCCTGGATTTTTTCTCCTTTCCGTTTGCCTTATGGTTTTAATTTGTGTGTTCATACATGTATGCGTGTGCATGCACACAGCAATCAGGAGTGTGGGTCATATGAAATCTGGCTCCTATTCTCAAAAACCTTTACTGAAGAGTTCTGTTAAGAAACAGTGTTCTGCGGTCAGTCCTAGACATTCATATGTGGGATTATTTTCTTGCTTCTTTTTTTCCCCCCTCTTCATTTTCTCTATTTTTTTCACAGTGCTGGTCTAGATAAAAAAAAGTTCAGCAGATAAGAAATGCTAACTCCCTCTCAATCTTAATACAACATGCCTTCTGCGCTTGGTGACTAACTTGCTTCTATGGATAGTGCGAGCTACGGGGCTTTGGCTGAAGTTTCTAATCAATGCAAGTGTAGAAATCTGGCTAAGGCACTCTTGTGCACACTGTCTTAGCCAATACGATGTTTCAGCTGCTACAGATTAACCCAACTGAAACCCATTACTACTGGGCTTAGCTGCAGGTTTGTGATTTGATGCAATTTAAAATTCAGTGAAAGCATGAAACTGGAAATTACTCAAAAAATACAATTAACATAGTCTGCATTTCATCCAGTGTTGTGCATTTTCTTCCCCTTTCTCTCACATACATTTCTGTTCCTTTATGGTTCTTGAGAAGCATTTGAAAAGTTGAGGTAGGACAGTGCTTTTCGCATTATGTTGCAAAAGCTTAGGTATTCCTAGAGGTATCTGTGAGGAGTAGGATTCCTGAACACACAAAATTTTGATTAGGCATGCTGGAAAGGGATGTGGGCTTATACAAATATCTTTATTCTACCAAGCTCCTGTTCAGTGCAAACAGTAAAACAAAGCTCCACATTTTTATAGTGGAGATTATTGTTCTGAAAAAAACTGAGTCATATCTCATCATGGAAAAAGCTGCAGTAAGAATCATTGTTTATGTCATATCAGAGTGTGGAAGTCCATGACCTTTGATGCTAATCTGATCACATTCTGGCAGTGCTTAGCTGAAAAAATATCAGCTATTCCTAATTTATTCTTCCTTTTGCTAGTAAAATTACTTTTAGTCTTTCTATTATGTTTATTCATTCAAATTCAGGAAGAAACTGAAACTTATTGAAATTTTTTAGATAGTGTATATCTTTTTAATTCCTCATTATCTTAACAGAAAACAAAAAAAAGAGAACCAAGATTTAAAAGTCGATATTTGCATTTGATTTTCTTATTTTAGGTTTGCATAATTCTCAAAAAAACTTACTGGTTAAGTTTCACATGATAGAGTGATCATTTCTATACTTTCATTTTTGTTTCTTTTCAGAAACTGGAATATTAATGACTACACATTTGAAAACCCATTTTGTCATTTACTTAGCATTTCCATAATGGAAAGGTATTTTATTTTGGTCATTATTATTAAAAATAGTATTTTCTTGGCAACAGTAGTCTGAAAATTGAGTATTAAATGAAGAATTTTGTTTTCAGGGTTTCATTCAATTCTGATTTTAAAAATGGATCTATCCTTATATCATTTTGGTAAGGCTCTTTCATGTTACAAGAGTAAAATTTCTTCTCCCATTATCGAGCAAATAAAATAACAAGAACAATCAAGTTTTCACATGCCTGTAGCAATCCACTTTTAAAATATTTTAAAACCTGAACAAGTTCCCTAGCTATTTTCCTGTAGCAAAAGTTGCTGCTGTTTTGTAATAGAAGAAAAATATATCCTTTTTCCACTACTCCATTTATAACTTTCTATCAGATTATTTACAAACTCCAGTATTAAAAAGCCAAGAATAAAATCTTATGGGCAACATTTTCTTATTACAAACATGTATGGAGAAACCTGTTCCAATCACAACAAAATAAAGTGAATATTGATTTATCAATGGATGTTTCTTATTTATACATATTATTCTTATTATTTTGATCTGGTTAATAATGTTATATTCCTACAAAAAATTTCACAGTAGCCACTTCCTGTGAAATTCCACAAATGTAATTGGTTTTGTATATGCTGAAGAACCATTATTACTATTTTTAACCGTTATCTATTTTTAAAGTAGAAATAGGCAGACTGTGCTTTAGAAAGTAAACAAGATCAGAAGTGCTGTCTAATAGTCTTCATTGAGAGTCAGATAAGACACTTTCTGACAGAAATACAGATTTTGTCTGCTGACAAGAAAGGAGAAAGATCCTTATAAGATATATGATAGTTGAAGCACATTCATTGATTCGACAAAATCCTTCAGCACAATCACACATCTATGAATGTTCACATTCTTAGTAAAAATTTTAAGTTTCAGTTAAATATTGCCCCATTTATTTCAGTTGACATGACATATACACCTGAAATTAGTTCTCAAGTTCACTTAAATCATGTCTCATTTTCTGAAATTTTCTTATAATGCAACATAAACATTAAACATATATTTTTATTAGAGATTTAGCTGGGACTCTTAGTATTCTGTTCTTTGAATCTGATCCAGAATACTAAACCACCACTAGCTAAAAATCTTTTGAATGTGTAGTTATCCAAAAAGACAAAGGAAAATAATATTGTTACACGAATTTTTAAAATAATTTTGTCACCATGGTATTCTGCATATTCCAATATCTAGTTTTTGTGAGCTACAGTAGCTTTGGGAGCTTCCCTGATGAATTCTCAATGGTTGCTTCCATTAAGCAAAGATTGATTTGCTTGACTGGAAATGAACCAACAATATGTTCGATATATTTTATGCACATTCTTGGTTAGAAATTTGTTATTATTATAGGGCATCATTTGTATTTCCACTATTTTGAAAGAGTAGATCAACTATCTAGTCTGCATACTGAATAATTCAAAGAAATGTTCTCTGTTAAATATTTAATCTATTTAAAATTATACAGTCCCAATATATATCAGTTAAATGCATACATTTATGGAAGCCCACTTTTATTAAACTAAATTAAATATTAAATCAAATTTAATAATTAAACTAAATTAGTTAGTAGATCAATTTAACACATAAATTTATGCTACCATACTTGAAAAACAGAGAAATAAATAATGAATAGGTTAAAAGTAACCATACTTATATGCTGCTAGACATATTTATTTTAAATATAAGCATTAAGAGGTGTGTACATGTGAAGAGATGTATGCTGTTTATCTTTTTCAACCAGAAAAGGAAAATCTCTGCGAGCGACTATATAGAACATTATAGGCAAAACCAAAAGAAAGTGAAAAAAAAGTGAAAACTTCGGTTTTAAAAACTCATTATATAAGCTTAATTTATTAACAAAGACATCTTAGGATTGCCTTTCTTCAAACTCCTCTTCCGTTTTATATTTCCAGCCTGAGCTATGTACCATTTTACACAAATAAAAAAAAAAAAATTAATTATATTCATCTGTTATTTCTATTTCTTCACAGTGAGGGTTGTGAGATGCTGGAGCAAGTTGCCCAGGGAAGTTGTGGATGCCCCCTCCCTGAACATGTTCAAGGCCAGCCACACAGGATTGATCTAGATTACCAGTGCTTAAACTTTGATAGATAAAGGGAAACTCGCTTATTATTAGTCATAGTTTAGCCAACCTTGTAAAATACCTTGTTAGCTAAATATATCCTACATAAAAAAATAACAAGGAATAAAAAACATTATAGGGAAGAAAAATAGATAAAATTGAGCTAAAATTGAACTACCTGAACAACAAGAGCATCAAAAAAATGAACAGTATCACAGCTAACAGAATTTTCTTGCTTCAGTCAGCAACCAGTAAAACAAAGTGACATATGGAAATCAATATAGAAGGAAAAGATTCATCTTAGCCACACTAAGTTGAATGGCCAAACAGAATAAAATCCTCCAAAGGCAGGAAGTTCAAATATTTTCATAATCCAGATTCTTATGAGATCTACGCACAGGAAAGTCCTATATGTACCATTTTTCCTGAAACTAGCATTTTGTAGCTTTTCTACTGCAAGAAAATCTAAGAAGAATATGCTTGAGAGAAGATCTGTAGCCTAGCAATTAACTATATTTCTTTAAAACATGTGGTAATGCCACCTAAAGCTGTTTGGTCCAGCTTTGTAGTGAGAAAAGAAATAAGACAGTAAGAAATTTGGCATCTATGAGCATCTCTTGTGTTTTCAGTTTGGTTGCATTGGAATACCAAAAGACAGTTTTACTCATCAGGAGTGCACGTTCAAAAAAAATCTAGAAAATAAAGTCATTTTAAGTGTTAGCTATAGCTTATCATAATATAAAAAAATTGTACCAGTCGTCCTCCACTCTCGTGTTTTTTGTCTCATTAGACAAATCATAATTTTTTTTAGTTAATTTCAGAAATTAAATTATATTAAGAAATGAGGAAATGCTTGCATGATCTCAGTGTACGCCCTATCTGGATCTCAACTGCACGCCTGGGTGATGTAGGATCTTTCAATTCAGAATCCATCAAAAGAAAAAAACGGAGTGAGCAGCATCCTAGTGACTTCCTCTAAGGGATGTTTAGTTGGTGGAAGAGGGTCCAGGGGATAAAACAGCATACTCTTGGAAGTTAAAAGCAACTGTGCCCAGCAACTTTTTAAGAAGTATATTATACAATTTTGTTCAAGATCTCCATTTTCTGAATGTAACATATCAGAAAGATGCATCTGCAAGCTTCAGCGAATATTTGCATTTAATATCTGAAGCCCATAAGTGAAACCAGATCAGCAAAATTCAGTGGTGTGCTACCCTCAGTGCATCTTCATCTCTCTCTCCTTTTTTGAGCTGTACAGATCAGGACGAAGAGGCAAGCATAATCATTTTTTTGTAGATAAAGTCACAGTACAGTAATGTCAGTACTGATATTTCTCACTCTGGATTTGGAAAAAGAAACTTCAACTTTCTAGGTATATTTTTTTCTAATGCAAGAGGACAAGAATCTTCAGAATTTTTTGAACTGGCATACTGTTTTCTTCATGCTTTTATACACTGGCAATATAAATAAGTGACTTGTTCATGTAAGTCACAGACTAGTGACATTTTTAACAGTTTTTATATGGTAAGAGTGCCTCCATCTCACATGACTCTGAGCTCTTGAATAGTACAACCTGAGAAAGGGACAGAATTTTTTTTCTACATTTAACTAGCAGGTATTCAAAAGAGCTTCATATTTGCCTTTTTAAATAAGTTTAAAAACCTGTGCAGAAGTAGCAGTATTTTGACAGATTCTTCAGATCTGAAAATTAGAACAAGTCCAAATGCTAAGAAGAGGC
Organism: Tapera naevia; assembly: GCA_033556795.1. NCBI lineage: Eukaryota > Metazoa > Chordata > Aves > Cuculiformes > Neomorphidae > Tapera > Tapera naevia. The sequence continues at coordinate 1,218,032 of JAUMJJ010000014.1, read as the reverse complement.
ATAAAACAGTAGTCCTTAAAATGCCAGTTCCTCTCTTCATTTCTTTTTGCATTCTGCCACATCAATACTTTGCTTTCAAACAGTACAAAATTTGACATTCTGCTACATCACGTCAGTTTTGCTCAGAGGAAGCATGATGCTAGGAATCTGACTCCTTTCAATCCCTTCCCTGCCTTGGGACCCTCTCCTCCCACTCCAGATTCTAAGATAGACCACAAAGAACCCATAAAGAATTTTATGGAAAGACTAGGACATGTCATCTTGCATACCTCGATCTCAATAGTTTACTCAGGAAACTATTTCTTTCCTCTTTTCTTCCTCTGTGTGTGCTTGTATTAGTGTGTGTTACAATCAAGGGCCTATAGAACTGACAGAACAGAATGTGCATCTCAAATCAGAAGAATTAAAATGGGTAAAATACCTGAATCTAAATACTAAAGGGGGTATTTGCATTTTATGTGTATATTGTATTAAACCGAGTGAGTGTAGATAAATACATGTGCAGTCTTTTAGTGGAATGAATGAGAGAGTAGGAAAAGAAAGCACTGTATTATGAAAATGTGTTTCAATATATTACATTTTCACAGTAACAGGAACATAAAAATGTGGATACATTAAACCAAACATAAAACAATTCCCCTTTCAGCCCCATGAATTTCCCAGTATTGCCTAAGTTTAGGAGAAACATCTAATGCAGCAAGATGTTGGGGTGTAAAAATATATGTTAGTGTAATCCTGCAAACTTGCATTAGCTGCTGAACTCACAGTGCCATATCATTGTGAGTGCAGGTGCTAAGCTTCATTAGAACAAGGTCTTTTCATTTCCTCTGTGGCATTCTCTCCTCTTTTCACTGAAGCCAGCACTTTCTCAGTTCCCTTGTCTAGATGATTGTACAGCTTGGGTGTTCAAGCCAAGTAGGGAATTACAGCTCTTAATTTTGAAAAAGCAGTTGGGAGGAGGATTATCAAATGTTATCTGGGAAATAAAACATTATGAAATAGCTTTCTGCCAACTCCTAGCCTTTTTGCAGGTGCACAGGGAAGTGAATAGCTCCCTCATGCAGATCTCAGCACTGTTCTGAGCCCTCGCCAGTTCCTTCCAAGACTCGAGTGTGTGAGACACCTAAGCAGAAGTTGGCTAGAAGGAAGGTAACAAGAAAGATTCCGTCTTTTAACTTTGCATATGTCACATTGCTGAGGAGAACACTTCTTAGTGAGAACTCCACTCAGTTAAAGAGAGATGAGCCAATCTGCCAGTATCTTTATCTTTTGAATGACTATGAGTACATGACTCACATATTACTATTTTAATGCAGACAGCAATGAGATATTGGCGAACTTTACTCAGGCTGGTATTCATTTCTTCATTTCTCTAGGTTTAAGCCATGACTAGAAGTCAAATTTAGAGCCTGATTAAGGCACCTACCTACAGATTCAGCCAACTGCTAACTGTAAAGTGTCTTTGCTCACAATATAGTTAGTGGAGACAAAGATAATGCAGAAAGCAGAGATGAGAGAGCAATTGAGCTAACCATAAAGTGGAATTAAATACTGCACACGATGGGACTCAACTACATAAACATATGTTTCTAGTGTCACTTTACATGCTTTGAGTTCTCCCAACCTATAAAGATCCCAGCTTCCAACTTGAAATACCTCCAAAGCCAATCTCCATGCTAATTATTTTCTTTTTGAAAAACATTTGTTGGTCAGGAGAATCTGTACTTCTCTCCAACAAACACAGGATAAGAAGGTCTCATGTGCAAGTGAATGCGAAGATTCTCATCTCCCTGGGAGATGTGATGCCAGGAAAAGGAGAGTTAATCTTACAATTCTCAGTCTGAAAGAGGGAGCTGTACCCCAATGCCTTCTCAAGAAAGTAGTTGGAGAATAAGTCATCCAGCTTCCATGCTGTTCACAGAGAGTTACCCAGGTTGCTGCTGGAGAGATTAGGCCAGGTATAACAGTTAAGCTTAGTCCCACGTTTAAGGTAGTATACTGATATATCTTAGTCACATATTATTGGATCGGGTTTCTGAAAAATGCAGGAGTACCTTTTTTTCTAATAAAAAAACAAACAGAAACTGAACTGCCAATAAATCTACATCTCAAATGTGGTACTGAAATGGAACTTCTTTCCTTCAACATGATCACTTCCGCCTCTTATCCATGCTGCCTGCTCATACCCTGACCTTTAGTCATGTGCTTTACTTTTCTTTTTAATAGAGAACTGATGAATACACCTAACTGTTGCTGGATTTGTTACCCATCAACTCTGAACAGTAAAGTTCATTGCCTAACTAAGTCATATATATTCCAGGTACAACTGCAGTACTTAATATATATATATATATATATATATATATACATACATAGTTTGCAATGTGGTGGAAACCAGCCTCCCAAAGGAGCCTAATGTAAAGTACAAATCAATAAACATATAAAAACTGTGGAAACCAACATTGAAATATTACTGTATTGCTATTTAACAGATAACAGTAAGGAAAATAAAAAATCATTGCAGTAATAGAAATCACAGTTTTAAAGGTCAAAGTTTTCTATGAAATTAATGTATCAGCATATCCTTCAGTCTTTCCTCAACTAAGGACTATGAACTCAAGTTGAGAGTATGGCTTAATAAAGACTAAACTGTACTATCCTGATACGGAAAATTATCACAAACAAATCCTATAGAGGTAATTGGTAAGACAATTCATAAGGCAAGAGGATGGGCATTCATAGTCCTTATCAGAACTGTTTTTCTACACTTCTAGGAATTCAGCTATTAAAAAAACTAGCTTTTTGCCAATTAACTCAGAATACAGTGATTTCCAATATTCTGATATGAATCTACTGTTAGGCAGGATTTTTTCTAAGGAAGAGTCAGGAGTCTGCACACATTCACTTCCCAATAGATAGTGGGCTGTACAAGAGATATGATTAGCTGTGGCAACATAAAGATATTTTCAGTCTTAAATAAACTAGAAACTGGGAGTGTGTCACAGTCTTTTGTTATGTATGCATTTCAGACCTCCTCATCACATTTACATGAGCTAGAAATGAGATACTACAGACAAGGTTTTCTACATTTTTATCTTTTATTCTAAGATTCTTTAGTTTAAGTTGCATCTTACTGATAGTGAAGTTTGAGTGTATAATTAAGAAGGAAATGAACAAAATGTGCAGTTTTAGCCGCCAAGTTGACTTGTGATGGCAAATTTAAAGAATATGAATCTTCTGGTAATAGGTTTGCCTGAATAATTTTTCTGGTATTCTATTATTCACTTTCAACATCAGAGATCATCAGTGAGGCATTAAAGATTATTATGTGAGCTACCTTGCCATGAGATGCTCCTGCAGTAAGGCTCATTTAGAATCCAATTGAGGCACTATAAAAATGTGCCCTCTGGCAACAAGCTTCATCAGGCCTCAGGTAATGCAGGCCCACAAATGTACCTGAATCCTTTCTGTAAACACATTGTTAGCATGTTCAGCATACTTATGACTTAATAACCAGTTAAGTACAGCTGTAGAGCCTGTGTTTGTTCTCAGCAGTTGACTTAACAAGGAATGCAATGCATTAGAAAGGAAAAAGAGTAAATCAGCCTTCCCCTGGCTGGTGAAGCTTGCATGAGAACACTGAGCAGTAGCGCAGACCTGGCTGGAGGACCAGGAAGCAGAGCCATGCATTGAAATAAATGCTTTAATTTACCAAAATGTTCCCTTTGCCTCAAGTATCAAGTTCAACACCTTGCAGAAAGGGGAAGGGTGGCCTTTAACTGGCCAAAACTTCGCTTTCTACAATTTACATGCCCATATTAGGCAACTGAATTTATTGCACATAGCTTCAAATGATTTCCCATGCTTCAGGTATTTGAGCCTCTTTGGATCTATCCTGTAGATACTGTGTAGATACTCATGGCAACAACTGTAAAATCTCACACAGAAAGAAACATCTTTACATTCTGACCGTTATTCTTCTTTCACATCTGTCATCCTCGGTCTCTTAGCCTTAAGGATGTCACTATCCATCTCTACACTTCTTAAGACCCCTTTTTGTGTGATGAATTAAGCTCCCTGAATAGAGAGATAGAGTTTCATGTTGCTTCTTAAAATAAAGACGTCCTCATGAGGCACAGTTTGTCTCAGGGAATGAAAGAAACTACAGTTCGGTTTCAAAGAGGGGGTACCGTGATAATTGGAATACCTTTAGGGAAGGTGAAAGTGTATTGTTTTAGGCTCTTCCAATACATATCACTTGTTATTACTAGTGGATTGGCTGTACAAGTCATGAAACAAAGTGTCCTTGTCTGTGACAGGCAAACGAGGTAGAAGTCTTACAGGCTCATTCACTTACATTTCTTATTAACATTTATTTCTTTATCTCTGATGATTACACAAACTTTTAGTTAATTAAACAAAAGAAAACTGCAGGAAATACCTTCAATTTCCATTTTCTTTAATTGTCTCAAAAATCCCCATAATAGTTTTTATATTTGAATCAAGTTTCTTAACAGACATATGGTCACAACAGAGAAATAATTCTAGTCAGTAAAGCCCTAAGCTAAGCCCAAAATAATGTGATCATTTCATTGTCATTGAACCATTGTCACTTGAATGTTTCTTAATATGGTATAATTATAATTCAACATAGTATTAAGCTTCTGGGAAAAAGACTTCCATTAAAGAGTACTTCCTGGGAAAAGTGGGAAATTGAGAGCTCTCAGCTAGTGTTGCACTTTATTATTCATGTATAATCCTTCTGCACTACTGAACATCTGCTAATAAATTTGATTCAAATTTCCATGATAAATTTACCCCTCATCATTCAATCTCTGCATGAGCTTTTCATATGATGAGAATTTATGTTATTTAGCTATTGCTGAGAATTCTTATCCTATTCACAATTTAGTCCATAAAGTCATCAGGCAAATTAAAGTTGTTTACAAAAAGCCCTCTTCCTAGTTTAAAAATAAAATTATAATCCTGATTTAGAGATAATTTGTGTAGATTCCCTGGAAGCTAACTGACAGATGGTCACCTTGGCAGTGTGCTGTAGTAGTGCAACTCAACATTTATGAAGTTTCTGAGGCGGAAGGTGATCAAGATCATCAGAAGCTATTACTTCTAACTCTGTTTTGTCAATCTTCTTTCCCTTTTTGCCTCCACATTTACAGATAAACTTAAATCCAGATCAAATATAAAAGTTCCTTTGAACAACTGCAGATCTGTCGTGTTGATTTGGTATAGGACTCTTTTCCATGTGATATGGTTATTTACCATAAGGTTAGACCATGGAATTGAAGTTTGATATTTTCTAAGTCCATTCTGAGATCTCTGACTGAATCACTCTCTGACCTTTATGAGGTCACTAAGATCAAGCTTATCAGAAATGCTTACAAATGTTTCTATTTAAGCCAAGAATTTATTTGTGCCAAGCTTGAAACACCATAGTGAGAGAATCCTCTTACTATGTCTAACCTTAATCTCTGTATGCATCTCTTCAACTATCTTTATAAATGTAATCAAACTACCTTATTTTGTACAATTATGTGATGTAACACTTTTGATTCTCTCAGAAATGCTTAGTAGAAGGGTCTGGGTATAAAATCAGACTTCCAGGATGATAAAAAAGACTATTATTAAACCAAAAGAAAATGCTATTTGTCCCTAACTCTTCATGGTAAAGGACATCAGCATGCATAGGAAAGGACAAGCAGTGGCAACCGAGATCTGCTTGCCCAAAAGTGCTTTAGGAATGGTTATGTAGAGGTACTACTGGGCAAGATAAAGTAGTCATATATCAGTTAGCAACTCACTCAGAAGGGAAATTCCCAAACAAAAAGACAGGGAAGGTTTTCATTCCCTTTGCAGCTTTTCTTCCCTTTCCCAAGGAAAAAAAAAAAAAAATCATTCAAGAATTGCCAACAGACCTTTCCCTTCTTCCTGATCAATTTCTTTATGGATTCTGTATCTTTCATCGCAAGGCACCATCCAACAACCTTAAATATGTTACATGAAATAATCATGTAATGTTGCTGGGGCCACAGAACTTACTGTGTCATGCAGCAGGAAATGTTAATTATTGGCTTGCACCATTGCCACAATTTTTTTTTGTTTGAGCTAGTGCTGCAAAGGTATTGAATTATTTGCTGTTTGATTTGGCATATATCATTTTTTATTATGTTTCTCTCTCTTCATTTTCAATTGCTCAGGCTTTCTTTTGCAAATCTCTTTCCAAACTATTTTGCAAAACTGACACTTTTGAAACATGGAAGAAAAAAGTCAGTTACATCAGTGAGGATTCTATCCCCTATTGTCCCTGAGGCCAGCCATTTAGACATCTTGTCCAGGATACATCTCTAAATACGCTTTTTTTTTTCTTAGCAACACTTTCCAATAGTTATTATACTACATTATATCCCTTCTTGAGATTACATGGTTACAGCAATAATATTAAGTTCACTTGATTAGATGACATAACCCTTTAAACTCTTCCCCTCTTTCAAAATTACTACTAGGAGTAAAGTTCTGCAATCATTTGAGATTTTATTCACCATGCCTGATTTTCCATTTAATTCTTTATTTGAGATCAAAACACATTCAACTTAATAACTAGCCAGATCAGAGAAAAAAGCAGCAGAGTCTACTCATTTACTTCTAAACTATTTATACTTCACAGTGTCCACAGCAGCTCCACTGATCCTAAAGTCTGCTTTTATGTATAGACTGCATGCATCGTATGACCTTTTGTGTAACATTAGTAATGTTGCAGATAGCGAGTAACAGGTCTGGATATAGTCTTTTTGGGAACTTCATTTTTAGTTTAAACAACTGGTTTACATTTTGTAACATGCTGTGTCTTTCTGGTGTATAAATACTTCACACTGGTTTGATAACCTCTAAATTAAACATTACATAATTAACCAGCCCATATCCAATGCTAGCTCCATTAGTTTTTACAATTAGAGGATGTCCACAGAGCTTACTTATCCAAAAATATATTTCTTTCAAGATCTAGGGCAATTCATCAAATCAAACTGCACCTAGGAGGACAATCTAAATGTGAGCTTGATTTCCTACTGTCTTACTCCTATAAGAAATTACATTTATGCAGAGCACAAATATTACTAAATCAGAATGATAGCATTCTATATCCAATCTGAAGCTGTGTACATTTTTATCAATGTAAAGTGCTAAGTATTCACATTCCTTCTTCTTTCCTTGGTAGAGTTATAAAAATAAAGTAAGAAGACTAATTTTCTTAATGGTAAGTTTATAACATCTTTAAACTGAACAATGGATTCAGTTTATTGCAACATGAAATTCTGCCACCTGATGTCAAAATGGAAGAAAGGCTAAGAGTCTACAAACACAGCCATATGAAACATTTTTACATGTTCTCCTCCAAGAACACGTTCTCCAAGGACATGTCCTCCTTCAAGAGGAAAGTTCTCCAAGATTTCTATGATGATGTTCACAGTCAGTTTCTGGCCATTTTGCACTATCTCAGTGGCACAGGGCATTGAATTGCTGGAAACTGTGATATAATTTCACCTGGTTAGTACAAGGAGCTAAACACTTTATAGAATGAATCTTTTCTTAAATACAGATGGTGTTGTATTTAAATTTGTCAAAAAGTGATAATGGAGGACTTATGAGGGAACAGTCCCTTTTATTTACATATTTGACATTCTGGATATAATTTACTGTAACTACAAGCTTTTAAGGAATTTTCTAGAAGTAATGGTAACGAGGCAATGAAATAAAATGCCTGGGGACAATGTGGATTCTCCACCACTGGAGGTCTTTAGAAAACAGGTTAGGCAAACACCTATTTGGAATATCCTGTCACAGACACATCTTTAGAAAGAAGTAAAAAAAGAATACATTGTCTTTGCTTAAGATCATAGCTTGCCCCAACAAAAGAGTCCTAAGAAAAACAGAGATTGCAGTTTCACGGTACAAAATGCTTCCAGCTGCATGGACTCTCTACAGTTTACTATCTCCACATGCAACATTTTTTCTCCAATATTTACTATGAGTAAGAAATGGCAGTAGCTCCATGGATATGAGCTTTATGTAATGTGAAAGGTTTTTTGCAACGTACTGAAGTCCTTGATGTGCACTGGAATCTGGGGAGGCACAGTATTGCCACTCAGGTAAAAAACTAAGATGGTTCTGCTCTTATATCTCTGTCCCCTCTTTTGAAGAGCAGCCTAGTTTGCTGCCCTGCTAGTCAGAATGAATATTGCTTCTAGGTTTTAGTCCTAAGTCATTACTATTATAAAATACACAGGAGTACATTTACAACAGCAGTGTTCCAGCAAAGTGTTCATATGAAAGAATAAACTGAAACTAGAATAGTCAGAAAAAAAAAAAGTTATCAAAGTCTATGTTGTTCATTCTTACCTACCTCTTTTCTGTTCACCTGCTGAGGAACTCTCTAATTTGACAAACCACTGTGGGTTCTTGACTCTTTCCACATCCAGGCTCATCCCAGAAGAGCCAGTTTGTGCAGGGAAATGATGCAGGAGCAGAGGGGCTGTCCCACAGGAGCATCAAGTGGAAAAGCAGATTTGCCTCTTTACTATTTCCACACTGTAGGCACACATAAAACCACGGGTGGCATTACTTAGTATGAAAGAGAGGCTGTGAGTGCTTTCTGGAAGACTGAGCATGGTGCTAGTGTGTAGGAAGGCACACACTTTTTCACAGCTGCAGACCACAGCCACAAGTTTTGTTTTGAGGGCAAGTTAAACGTTTGGGGGATTTTCCTGCTTGTACAAGCCCAGAGAAGGCAATTCAGGATCGGTAAATTTAGCTCTTGGTGGGGAGCATTCCCCCTCTACTGTCCAAAAAACAAGTAACCAAGTGATTCAGAAGTGTTATGCAGTTTTAGAAAAAGTTTAGGCTATATAGTCATCACTGCTTCATGTTTCTGCTTCTGCACAGCCACCCCTTTCTTCAGCCATCTTGTATTAATTTAGGCTCCTGGGGAAACAGGTTAGTAGGATGATGTAAGTTAATTTTTTTCGTTTAAAATTGGGCACTTTTAACTGACCATGATCTGCTCACCAAAAACCACAATAAATACTTAGTCCATTGAAAGTAGGAATGCCTGTAAGGACCCACAGACAGCAAGGTAGAAGAGAAACAAAAATGCCTTTAAAATCTGTGAAATAACAGCATTTTCCTGCTTCAACCCATTCCAAAACTTCGAGTTATTTTCTGTTATGCCCCATGTATATGATTACTGCATGCTTTTTAATCACAAATGAAATTGCCTTGGACCAACACCTGTAATTCAGATTCACTGCATCAGACAAAGAAGCTTAATTCTTCTCATCGACCAGTGAATCTCAATTCTACTAAAATTTCACAAAATCACTGCAGTAGGGAAAATAGTGTGAGAAGTGATTCAAGCTCTGTCCTAAACTACAGATTTATTTACTATGTACAGACATTAAGGCATATATTATTTATGGATACAGACATGTAAAATACTCCCTTTCTGTTTATTTTTGGGGAATTCTGAAGAAGATTTTATCTGCTTGTTTAAATATAATCTATGATTGCATTCAACAAATAGTACTAGAGAGATAATTTAGAATAATTTTTCTTGAAGTTTATTTAACCTGAAGAGGCTCATTATCTTTGACTGGTGCCTTGCAAGCATTTTCCTTAATCCTATCTGATACTTCTGATTTAATTGAGAAAAGTCACTCTAAAAGAATGTCATTTTTCTTATATGGTTTTGTTGAAAAAAAATAACAAAAACCTAATGTAATGAAGACTTTGCTAAGCAAAGGGAAAAAACAGCAACAACAAAACAAAAGCAAAACCAAAATCAGCAAAAAACTCTAGAATGCTCTGGCAGAACACCAGCATGTCATGCCTACAATAAAAAATTGCTGCAGTCCACATATAAGTGACATGTAGATGATTTAATTTAAAAAAAAAACCACATTATGATGGCTTGAGGGGAGGAGGAATAAAGGAAGGAGAGAAGGAAGGAAATATTCTAACTACCGAAGGATTATTCATAATCAAATAATTTCACATCATTTTAATTGCAATCGTTTGTAAAGATTTCTAGTTAAAAATGGGTCATCGGCTTAGTGGAACATTGTTGAAGAGGATGTAAAATATCTACTGAAATCTATTTTTGTATCATCAATGTTAAAAATAAAAAAAAATCACCTTTCTTTTTAAGAATTTTTTGCACATTATGGTGTAAAAAAGGAAAACATTCTCAGAGGAATCAGTGGGGATCACTCCATTGCCTGTGCTATCCACAGAAAACGGAATATACCTCTGAACTTGAAGCCACTGGCATCTCTCTCTTTGGCTTTACTCATCAGCAAACTTATGTCTTTCAAGTCCTCAAAGTTAATGCCAATAGTGATTTCTGCTGTGCTGTCACTTGTACAGGCCAGTAGCTCTTCTTGGAGGGAGAAGAAAGAGCTCCTGCTTAGATTAGATTAAAGCCATGATGCAAAGTAATTGGCATGAACAGCTTCAAGATACACAAGCCTTTATCTGCTTTTGTTAACTACAAGACATTCGAATGGTATTAGATAGTTGAATAGTGAGGCAGAACACAGACAAACTGATTTTCTTTTTCTTCAAATTCCTAAGAAAAGGTTTTCCTCATCAAAATAGAACCATGAGAAAAGATGCAGAGTAGTATGTATGTCACCTGTATATTAGACTTCTCACATCTTCAGTGTGGCATGAAGAAGGAACGTGACTATTCTATGATCACAGGGTAAAGATGCCAACATGATTTCTCCCAGTTGGAAAACATCCTCTCATTAAAAAAAATGACTAAGACCAAGAGCTTAGGAAGCTAAACACCACTGAAATGCAAGGTACATTTGTCATCAAAGGACTACAAGAAAAGAACATAATGAAACAAATTTTCATGCCTAAAGTAAGCCCTGAATAACAGAAGACAGAGAAGCTCCTTTAACCATCTTAATGTGTTTATTCTTTGTAATTAGTGTCCCTAAAGCCATGTCAGATTATTGTTATAAATGATAATTATGCACAAGGATAATTGGAAGAAACACTTTAGCTCTGTTTAAAAGAAGTATCCGTGCATTTTCAGATTCAAAACTTCACTTTCATTTCCATTCCACTTCAATGTTACATTCAAAAAAACTTTTTTCATTATCAAGACCCCAACACTTTGCTGTTCTGGGTAGAGTAGGGCTTGAGGTCCCAGGGTGCAGAAATCTTTCTCATCTTTTTTTATATATTTTATGTTACTATGATATATTTATCTCTATTAAGCACAAAGTTTTAGTACTTGCTATACCTAAGCAGGCCATGGAAGGGTTAAGGAAACGGCAGGGTATCTATAATGTGCAAGCATTGTAGTCCTTGTCAAGTGTGACACCCTTTCATGCCCTAGGACCTATTATACAGTAGATAGCCAGTAAATGGGCAGACGTATATCCCCAGAGAGTAATACACCCTTGATCATTTTGCTAAGTTGATTGTTGACAGCAGCAACAGAGATGCAGAAGAATAATGGTCACATCAAAAGATCATTTTCAGTAACATTTCAGTGTGCAGTAATGACTGATTCTGTGTCTGAATTCTGCCTGATTGCATATACAGGGTCAGGTAGTCACCATATGTCCAGCTAACAAACACTGTGCAATCACTCAGGCAGATTACAAAAGCACAGAGAAACAGGAGCTTTCAGAGAAGCAGAAAAATCAAGACATTCTCCTCAAGAAAAAAAAAAAACCTTCATTTCTTACACTTATTTATTTACTTCTCCCGTGCTTTTAACCGTATTTCTTTCCACTGAAAGAAATTCGTTCTCCAATTGCTTTTCTCAAATGCCAATGTGGGGATTTTTTAACCATTAAAAGCTATTATTTCAATAAGCCTTCTGCTATTAGTTATATTCTATTTAGAGTGGCAGTTCTAAGAAGCTTTGAAATTGAAAGCCAAGACAGAGAAACAGCTTGCGTATCTATAAACTGTATTTTATAATTCTCTTTACAAAATATTGTAAATTTCAGTAAAGCATATGTTTTTGCTGTTGCCTAGATTGCTAAGGACCACAGTGAAACAGCTGTTTTATCATGTGATCAGAAGTGTGATGCCCATGAAGAAACATTACTAACAGGGCGGACACCACCATATTTAGCATTTTTTCCCTCTCTCGTCTCAGCAAGACTAACCTGTTGCAATGCAATGAACATTTGTTTCCAGTCATCTTGCTCTTATTACTGAAAAGCTCCTGAATAGTGGTCCATTGAAATTACTTGCCCACGTACATCCAGTGTGAATGATGAAGGCATGAACAGGTATTTGTTACCTTGAAAACACTATATTTGTGTGTTATTTAGATGCTAAGGACTGAATTTCCAGAAGCTGACATATACCACTTAATTTGAAACTCCCAAGAAACAGACTCCAGCACGTGAAGTATTGTCCTTAAGCTCTTTACATAAAGGGAAATACGAGCTCTAGGGTACAATATATCTGAAATAGTTAAAACAACTCATTTAGGATGAAATGAATTGCACCTCAGAAGCACTGTCTTCTCTTCATTGGGTAGAAGAGAAGTCTAAGGAGATTAACTCAGCTGTCAACTTCCACTGCTAAGAGGAGTTCACGTGGATCCCAGTACTGCTTTCTGAAAAGATAGGTACATATTCAAAAATAGTGTATCAACTCATCATCCACATGTAAGTTCAAGGGTGAAATGGTTTACTTTCTGGAGATACTATGCTATTTTCATCTTAACTTTGATCTTCTAAAGACAAGGAAAATTTAGTATACACAGTTTTCTAAGCCAGTTTTTAGTTACAGAGAGAAATAGGACAACCAAACGTGATTCAGCACACCCTAAAAATCTCAGTAGTTCAGAGAGATAGTATAAGACACTCTCTCTTCACTGACCCAAGAGGAGTAGCCAGATTGAGTACACTGAAACTAGAAGCCAAATTTTAGATGACTAAAGTTGAGTGAAGTATGTGTACAGATTCAACAAAAATATCATTGTTACTTATCATTTGAGTACTTTCATAAAATCTTTGATGAGGAAGCTACTTTTTATACAATGCTTTTTCTGGCTCATTACTGAGGATAATTATTAACCATTTCTGTGAATTGTATTCCCAATTTACACTACCTTCAGATTTGATCAAGTCCTCTAGTATTTCTTTGGACTTATAGAAGAAACCAGAAAATGTAATGCTTTTTAGATTGTAAGTACTATAGAACAAAAATGTGCACGTATACATATTTAAGCACATCAAGAGTCTTTCTTTCCTGCTGAGATTCACAGCAATTCTGTTAAGCTGATCATCATCATCATTATGGTGACACCAAAAACCTGTGCACGCTATATTCTTTCCATGAAAATGAGACAACATAGGCAATGTGGTATGTTCTCCGAGCAACAATTAGCCTACTTGAGGGTGCTATTAAAAATATGAAAATAGAGTCATCCACCATCCCACCTGATGCATGTGTACGCTCATTTTAAATGTCTATGCTTGGGAGTGGAGCTTAGACAGTTTCCCCTTCTGATTTCTGTTCTCATCTTGTCATGCTGCTCCTTCTGATCAGAAAATGCATCGTAGATGTCTGTTGTCAGTTTACTCATTTCTTAATTTCAAGATTTAATTTCCTAGTCCACTCATATTTCTTAAAATATCTTACATAATGTGCCGCAAAAGCTTATTTTCACAGGAAGGTAACATTCCCTTTCTGCATCTGTTGTTAGTAAATCTATGTGCTAAACATGTAATTCACTACTGATGAATAAGTAATGATGATAAGAATGATAATTATTGTATAATAAGTCCTAGGATGTGAAAGGCTGTCACACTTGACAAAGACTCTCTTTCCCACTGTGCATTGTTTAAGCATGTTGTACCTGTATTAATTATGCATCTATGGAACCTTCTAATTTCACTTAATTTAGCTCTTCAGGGTTTTGCATATATATTCAAGCCTGTTCTGAAAGCAAATCTGTTACTGTTATCATTACATTTTGGAACATTTAGATCAAAAAGTTTTAGTGCAGGTGCACGTTAGGCGGTTGTCTGCATTAGCAAATAGAATGCCCCAATATGTTACTTGTTAATCTGTGGAATGAGATAGCTGATTACAAAGAAGACCCAAGAGTGATACCAAGTGTATTCCATGGCAAGGGGATTACTTAGGACTAACTCTCATGTGACTAGTAGGGAGTGAATACCTGTTTTTGGCTGGAGTGTATTAACTTCATCCTTCATCCATACCCCAATCACATCTTCCAGTTTAGCTTAAGATGAAAAAAAACAGTACTCTGAGATCGCTCCACAACAAATGTGACTGACTAGAGAACATCTTAATATAAAATACCAGCAACGAACATGTATCTAGAGTGTTATAAGATAGATACTTTCTATTCTTTTTTTTATTATTTTAGTAGTGAAAGCTATTTTAAGGATATTTTATGTGCTACTTAAAAACAACCAAAGAAATGTCTGCAAATGCACTACCAAGGTGTTTGAAAATAATTTTTAATATTCTGTGGTCAGACAAATTGTTGCAAAACCCACAGAGATTCCTGTGACAGCAAATTAAAGGTTTTTTTCAAAATTTGCCTGCAGCAAAATCATCTTTCTAGCAATTTGAATCTGGTTACATCTCATGCATCCAAGTATCTGAAAGGGGAACACTGAAAATCAATATGATATCCGATCAGTATTAACAATTAAGAGTGGTCTTAATGGTCAACAAGGGTGTTATCAGAGATATGAACAATGGCTATTTTATTTTTTCAAGGTTTGCACCTACATGAATAAACCTGTACTGACCATATTTTATAGCATTTCAGGCCCTCATGCAGCAACAATTTACATATATCTTTCACTCTGTACTTCTGAATATTCCTAGAAGGCTACCTCAGATGATTCACATCAAAAATATTAAATATATCAGAATATTTCCCCCCTCCTTCATTTTATAGCATGCTTTGTTGAAGTTAACTCAATAGGATTCTTGGAATACATATCACAACTTTTTACATCAACACAAGGTTCAAAAATACTTAGGTCATAGAACTATGCCATTTACAGTCTTAAAAGGAATATCCATCTATTACAGCAGCTGAAGAAGTGTTTCCTACACAATGACTGTTCTAATCAGGTCAGAGAATGGTAGTTTATGCAAAAAAAAAAAAACATGTTTATGTGTCTGCATGCACATACACATACATGTGTGCATAAATATTTTACGTATACATATAGTTACATTTAAATTTTGAGTGAGATTAATACAGTACAACAGTCACTGAGTACAGAGCAAAGCAACAGTTAGGAAAAAAATTGTTTAAGAGATTTTAATATGTGGAATTGCTGACAAGATAAAAACTTTGAGATAAAAAAGACACTAAAAAGACAGGCAAACCATGCAGACTAGAGCTCAGTTACAAAGAAATTACCTCTAGGAGAGTGATATTCCTCAAATATCTGAACAATCAGTTTAAGCTGTCAGCAAAGCTCGAATTGTTCCAATGCTTGAAAATATAACATGAAGTAAACAATTAAGCTGTTCTTCAGTGTCACAAAACAGTTCTTCACTTGGAAAAATAGCATTGTAGTGAGGTCTTTGTTAACAAGAATATTCCAGAATCACAGAAGAGACAAGAAATCAGCTGCACTAGTGTCACTAATCTTAGCTACCAGCAGCTGCTGCCTAACACACGTCCTTAGGCATGTGTGCCCTTAGTACCTTCACTTCAATGTTCAGAGGTTTAAAGTATCAACTTACATTGTACTGCATGTACTAAGTCTTTTTGAAATCCATCAGGATCTACAGAGCATGTAATATTTATATGGTAAATTACCCCATCTGAAATCTACGCTTAATGTAAGAATAGCTCACATCCCAATAAACTGGAACTAAATAATAAACCTCAAAAATATGGATGCTGCAATACTGCACATGTTAACACACAAGATCTCTTACAGCGCTTGCAGAAGATCCACCTGGATGTCTATGCCTTAAATATCTTCTAGTCAAAGCAGCAGATTTCATAAAAAACCAGAAATCATACTATTTAGTTGTCCTTTTTTACTATGACAGTAAAGACCTTTGGAGTCTGTAAGGGAAAATTACTTCTAAAGACAGAAGGGGTCAATCTTGAGTACAAAGATGCAGTCAGGATTTTGACTAAGGAGGCTGAACAGACTAGGTAAACTCCAAAGTCCTTAGAGTGTGAGCTAAATCTAGGGATAGGGCAGAGAAAAGTAGGGGATTCAGAGTAAAGTAGGAGAATAGTAAGGAGTTTGGGAAAAAAAATGCTAAATATAGTCAGGGCTGACAACATTATTGGTCTTTTCATTATTTTTAATCCCATTAGGATAGTCTTGGCTTGGAAGAGTTAACCTTACCTTGTTCATGTAGGGTTTATAGTTCAGTTGGGGTTTAGAGCTCAGGCCAGGAAAAGCCGCCAAACTAATACTAGTACTTAAGTGCGTGGTTTTCAGAGTTGCTAGCTAAATTAAAGGAAGACACTAGCTGGAAGGACTTCCAGGAAATTGATTTAATCTCACCATACAAGGTAAACAATTTTGAGATAGAAGACCTGCAGGATTTACAGGCTAAGATTAAAATTAGAAACAACAAGCTAAGTTTAAAATTATAAAGGGCATAGAATTATAGAACCATAGAATCATTTAAGGTGGAAAAGACCTTTAAGATCACCAAGTCCAACCATTACACTGCCAAGCTCACCACTCAGCCATGTCCTTTAGCAACACAAAAAAATTGTCTGGATGGGTCCTAGGATCATAGTTTAGGGCTCAGTCTAGAAGAGGAGGCTGGTTCATCATTAGATTTGCCCCCAGATGGTTTAAGAAAAACAAATTAGCTGATAAAGACTAAGGACATAGGTCTTCTGACACCGCTCTGTTAAATTTTAGACTCAGAGTGATACTAGTCCAGGTTTTGAGCTCAGATTTTCAGAGGCTTTGGATGAGATTTAGTTCCTAAAGTGGGTTAGGAATGAGAAGAACTAATGATCTACCTGTAAGTCTAGGTAAAACAGGACACGGTGAGCCAAGGTTAGTGTGACCGATATCAACAGCCTCTGCTTTGAGGACTGAGGCTAACAGGAGTTTCTGTGCTGCATTTAAAGCCAGCTTGGTTGTGATTTGACCAAGACTGTCAGATTTTTAATACTATGGGAAATTTATACCAAAGTACCTTAATCTGTTGTGGATAAAATTTATTGATTGAACGTCCGATAGACAGGTTTCTACCAGTATTAGTCATAGCTTAAATAAAAGCCTGGAGATTTCAGAAATTAGGAATGGAATATTAAAAGTGTATGAAATAATCTTTCCTATCCTTGTCACAGGGATTATTAAAAAGATAAGGTCTAAATCTAGCGTTTGTTTCCTTATTATTGTCTTTTCTTCTGTATAGTTTTCAATTTTGGCTAAGCATGATTAGACCAAAGATTTATCAGGGTTTAATTCTTCAACACCCTCCACAAAGGAAAAAATATATAAGTGAAAACCCAAACACCCAAACCATCACATCGTGAAAGAGAAGAGAATGAGGATGTAAAAAACCAAGTCAGTTGCAGAGCTGTGATTCATTTTGGTGTCATGAGCTTTATTTTTTGCTGCTCTTTCAACAGACTTGGAGGCAAAAGAAGAAAAAAGACATGCGGTGTCATAGTGACTTTTTTACATCATTGGAACTCATAATAATTTAATGTATAAATTTTAACGTTCAACACTTCACTAAGAAACCTTGACAAATTTTAGTACAACACAATTTTCATGAGCTTTCGAATGCTTTCTTTCACTGCGTGCAACAGTCTTTAAATAGTTGATGTAGACTTGTGGCCAAGCCTATTGTCATCTACAAGGTATTAGCGTACTTTGTACAACTTATTCCAAAGTCCCAATTAAAAAACAAGGAGATCTCTTTGCATGAAAATCTAGACAAGAGGACTATGATAATTATCATTGCTTGTTCTTTGACATATTAACAGTTAACAAAATATGGCTGGATAATATTTTCCAATGTAGGATCTGGGGTTCAGTTTCTTGTAACTTTGCCAAATTTAAAGCCGTTATGTAAAAATGTACTGTGATAGAACTTTGGTTCACACAATCCAAAAAATTCACCAAACGTGAGCAACTAAAGAATGATAGTTTATCTCCCTATCACTGCTATCACCTACTACATAGTTTCATATGTGATGCATGAGGTCCATGTACTTTTTTTTTTTTTTAAAACACAGATAATACTATTCCATGGTCTTGCAAGGACATGCGAATGTGGATTTGCAGCTGTCTGGGAGATCCTAAGACACCATACTGACAAATATCTTAAGAACAAGTCCACATCTTTCCACAGATAGAATCTGAGCAAAGGCTACTGACTAATGCACAGTACTCTGAGCATCAGATAAGGAGACGTCCCATGGGAAAAAAAAAAGTAATGTGTTCACTTTAATTACAGTTATATGAAATTAACAGATCTTAATTAAAATTGCAGAGGTTTGCAGAAATGTATCCTTTGAGACCTCAGTACTAACATAAATAGTGGCAAGTGGGCATTCCATGTTTTCCAATTTAGAATAAAACTATTTCCCCTAAATTAGTGCAAATAAGAGATAGTAAGGATCTATACCTAAGTATCCAGTCTTTTCCTCCCCCTGAAAATGCCGTGGATCCAGATATCTCTTCATCAAATATTTGGTTTTGCTAAAACAACAGATTTTGACTCATACATGTCTTGACATTTGCGCTTAGTTTTTAATAAATCAATACTTTCCATATCTGGTCAAAGAAATGTTAAAGAATTTAATAGAAATTTCTATTAAATTATTTAAATATTTAAGAGTTAAAGAAGATATTTCATGCAAGTATATGCCATTGCGATTATATTAAGTAATTAAATTTAAGCAAACTTAAAATATAACACTTTTAATGTACTTTAAAAATTTGTATCATCCCTGGCCCTTCTGTGCCTCTTTCCAAATCTTCTATTGTTCTTTGCCTTGTTTTGTTTAAAAATCGAATGCAAATAAAAACGTACTTTCAACTTTTCTTTGCCTTCAGGTAAATTGTGTCACAAATTTAACAATATTTAATTTTTTATATTTTTTATTTTAATCAATTTAAATATTTAAATTATATTCAAGAAACATTTTCATTTATAGGTCAAATAATAAAAATTTTGATCAGGTGTTATTTAATTATAAGTTTGTTTTCTTAATATGAATGGCAGGAAACACTGATTGTTTAAAGGGGCCTTTGGTGGAAAGACTAACAGATTACAGATCCTCATATTGTGACAAACCAGAAGGAAATATAATCCATATATTTTTTTATTCTGTGCACAATTTAGAAGCTTTAGTTTGTTCATATCTGTCACAATATAATTACATTACGCACATAGATGAACATATCAGGGTAATTTAATTTTGCAGTTTAAACTCTGATTTGCCAGATTATTTCAAATCAAAAGAAAATTTCTGAGGAAAACGACCTGTTTCTGAACAGCCATTTCATAGCAGAGGAGCTGATGAGAAACCATGAAAGAAATACATAAATTTTGCTTTCTTACAGCTAAAAAGAAAATTGAAGGGCGCAAGGAAGAGCAAGATCCTCTAACAGCACAGGTCTCTCTTGAAAAGCAATTCCCTCAAAATATGATAGTCCCTGCAAAAAGAAACAAAGGATGTATATGGATGAAGAACTCCAAGGGGCGGGGGGGAAACTAGTTGCTGTAAGTAGTATATTTTTGCTGCTCTTTTCACTTGATGTGCACAAAATCAGTGAATTATCATTACAAAGTACAGTTTTCCTCTTTCACTGTGATAAAAACATCCAGAGATGTCTTGACCAGGTGCTAAGATGTTCCCTGCTGAGTTCCTCTTCTGTCAATGCTGTCATTACTTCCTAACATTCTGGGCTAGAAAGGCTTTTTGAACAGACTAAGGACAACACCTCAGTGAAATGCTGATGGATCATGAATCATTTTAGAAAATATCTCTGAAATTGTATAGACATAAAAAAGGTACAGCGAGGGCTGAATTTCAGTCTGAGATCTCCCATACTTCTCAGTGTCAGTTTCAGCAGCAAAAGGATGAGATTATGCCAAATCATCATCACAGCATAGCCATTCAGGATTTGCCAGTCATCAAATAATGTAGAAAAATGAACCTTCACGACTAATCCTGTATCACTCTACCAACTGCCAGCTACAAAGTTTCTGCATATGATCCCATCACTAAAAGCTCAGTCTAACACTATTTCTTATAATAGCCCCCTACAGCCTGCACCTCATGATACAGTCAAACTTCTATTGCCCATAGAAAAGAATACTGTATTATGTGCCTATTTGTGTATGCGTGCTTTGATAAAATTGATAAATACTGGGCATTTACTCTTGAGCCGGGCTGAGGATGCCAAATGGAGCTGACAGGCTTGAGAGTAAGATATCATGTTCAAACGGAAGCAAATAACTTGTTTAGAGTCTTCCGATATAAATTTATGTCCACATGGCAATTGCTTTGTGTTGAATAAAACAGACATGACTATTGTTAGAAGAATAAGCCAGTACTATTATTCTCTGACATATAAAGGCACTTCTTTAGAAATGAAAAAAAAAAAGGTAGAATTCTAATGACACAGTCATTAAAGGTCAGTAACTCTTAAAATAAAAGCTAGATATAAGAATAAGGAGAAAGATAATGAGTGGATAATCTTTCAGGCAAGTAATTTTTTGTAGTATATAGAATGTTTAAATCTATTAATAAATTTGAAGAGCTGACCAGTTAGGACAACATTTTATCATCTCGATTAAAATAGTGCCTCTGGCTAACTCAATACAGCAAAAAGTGCTTTGGATTATAAAGGAAAAAAGGGAGAAAAGACCATAATTTCAAGAAAGTCTAAACATCCTTCTTGAGAAGAAGAGCTGTTCAAATTTCATCCTATAGTTTTTTACAAAACTCTTGCCTTTCTCCTGTAACTATTTTCTATATCTTGTTGATGTTGTTTCTTATTCTTGGTAGATAGATTATAAACATAAAAAGCAAAATGCATAAACATATAAAATAGTAGTAGCACTAACATATAAAATAGAAATTAAATTATTTCATAATTAAGAAGACACTATCTATTGTCATGACAGATAAAGTAGCTCCTGTGGATGCACAAATACACTTATGCCTGTTTTAGGGAAAGCACATTATCAGAAAAGCAGAACAAATGTAGAGAAAATGACTGTGTAAAGAGATATCTCTGTACTACTGTGTTTTTAACCAACAAGTCAGACATATGTAACAAAGGAGGGCACTTTGATCTGTTCAGATTATTTTTCCTCTTACCAAAGACAGTTTCTATCATAAGCAACATCTTCAGAGAGTTCTGATGAGATTTTTACCTCCATCTAGACTTTTCTTTTCCTTTCTGTAAAAGAACATATTAAAAATAAAATAAAACCCATCAGTTCTGCAGCTGTACACTAAATAACAGGCTGAATGGCTTTAATTTAGGTGACAAATTGGTATAATAATGTAAAGTAACCCTCAGAGTCTGCCTCAATGAACAACTGACCCCTTGAAAAGGAGAAGTTATAATCACTTCTTTGTAAATATCTCAAAACTTGCCTTGAACTTTATTCCTTTTTCTCCTTTGTTGTTACCATCTCAATAGAGTGGCAAGAGTAGTCAGAGACTCTGACTACTAAGAGAGTTTTAACATTGTTTACACCAGTGAAAAAAAAGGTTCAATGTGTTAATCTGCGGATGTTTCTGAATCTCAAATGTTTTGTAATGTAGTGATGACAACCAGAAGCAAATGGTTTCTGGTGTCTCCCATTCCAAAAACTGCTACCTGAATATGTATTTTTCCTTCTAATACTCATTCTAATTGCGATTATTTTTTTTTAGTAAGATGTACACGAATTAAAAAACAATCTAGTGACTGATCAGATGAAGCTCTTAACCCAGAATACCTTCTCAGAAGGACTAGGCCAACCACCTCTTCCATAGCATCTTTAACAGGCTGTTCTTGTTCTTTACTGCAGCGGCCAAGGCATAATGAGGATAAAGAATATCCTATAAAAATGGAAGCAAGATTGTAACTGAATTACAAGCATCTATATCAAATGCTAATATTAAGGACTATTATTTTTCCTTTTAGAAGAGTGAAATTTAGGCATTAGCTGTGAATAAAGGCATGCATATTGCTTTCTAAATTGGATGTGATTTAATTACATTCTATCCCATTTTCAATTCTCTGTCATTAGTTTTAGGTAAAAAGCTTTGAATTTCTATTCTTAAATGACAGTTCTCTGCCACCTAAATTATCATGATTTCAAGGAAGTATGGATGAGCACAAAAAGAAGAAAAACTAAAAATAATTTGCCTAGCACCTCAGTACCCTCTGACACACCTACAAAGAAATTCTCTTTGTAGATGTACACTGATGATATCAGTATTCATTTTCGAAGGAATTCTCACATACCATTGATGTATCTCAATGCTGTGTCATGCCATTAAGTTTTAGACATCGATTTTATGATCTCGTTATGAGAAGGATGAGCCCATGAGGGAGAAGTCACACCACCAGAATTGACAGAGCAGCCAGAAAATCCCAGTGTGAGGACCTCAGACAATCCCACTAATCCCCAGGGGGTGTGAGATGCCTTACAGTCCCTGAATTGTTCTGTTATTGTTCTTAGGCAGCGAATTTTAGGCAATCTGCCTCATTTAGCACCTACTCTCTTGCAAAGAACTATATGCTGTACTATTCTGATTGATTTGGGGGCATCATACAGCCTTTTTTTCCCACTCCCCACAAAATGACATGATCTGGCCCATGAAATTCAGCAGAGCTTGGAAGAATAAATCCATCATACCATCTTCTATTACCAAATCTACTCCAAGTAAATCAGTAGAGTACGGACCTCCACATTTTTTTCCTCTATTAGCTGTATTAATCAAAGTTCATCCCAGGTCAGTAAAGGAGAAATGATACTATCACAAAGCCCCAGCTAGTTTTGCAAAAGGCAAATTTATAAGTAGTTATATGTTACTTACAGACTTTCTGAAGCCTTACTTGAGCACAATAGGTGTTACATGTTTTTTCACTGTTTGTTACTCTTTTTTCATTTTCACTTATGACTTTGAACTAAGAAACGAAAATCATTAAAGTAAAGGTTAAGAAAAAATGTTTAAGGTAACTTCTTTTATTGACAAAAATGTATTTTTCTTAAATCTTTGTTAGGTGTCTTCCTTGTGGATAGCATGTACATATCTGCTTTCACAATATAATGCCTTTACTCTGACTAAAACAGTAACTACCAAAAAACTGAAAGGATTAGTTTAACTTTAATGTTGGCACTGGGAAAAAAGTAGGTTGTGGATAAAGATTACTACTTTTAATATGTTTTCCCTTTGGTATCAATTATTTCAAACCCAGTTATTTCTATAAAAGCGTGGTAGTCATTTAGACCATGAATATCCTTAAACAGATCAAAGACTACCAGAAGATTTACACATACTGCAAAAATATACTTTTTTTGCTTGCACTTTTTCTCCACAGGCTCTTAAAACAAAGGTCAGCAGAGCTTATCCCCAGCATTAAAAGTGAACACTTTTTCCTCTTTAACTCTTTGGACTTTGTTTTAGAGTAAAACAAAGCTTTAGAGCAATGTAACACAAAGTGCATACAGATAAAAAGCCTAAGAACATAAGTGTCAAACCGTTTTTTAGACAAAAACTGTACACCTAATAATATACTGAAATGATATTTGGCTCAGCTGTGGAGATAAATGAGGTTAAGCTCTGTGCTCTGCTAAGATTTGCTTCTGAGCCTTCAGAAAAGCCAAGTCCTTGGACATTCATTTCCTTTTGACAAAATCTCTCCTATCTTAGAGTAAAATAAACACAACAAAGGTCAGAACTCCAGAAAGTTACAGATGTCATAAACATTAGCACTAGTAGTATTCAGGCTGATTGATACATTATAACAGAGAAGCTCAGCATCTCTCTGTTTATAAAGTACGTTAATTGTGTGTTTGGATTAAAGTAGGCACTTTTAAAGACCTGCTTGCCTTTTGTATGCATCATGTGAATGCTGGCTGCATGCAGCTGCTGCTGCTTGTGAGTAGAAGTTGTGTCTGTATTAAGAATTTTACAACTCAGTGCATGGATAAAACAGTTTAGGTACATAATATGCCAAATGATGATACATCTACAGGCTACAAAATTGTTTCTTTGAGAGAAGCAGAAGAGAAAACTAGAATGGAATACAGGATTAAACAGCCAAGAAAAGGTTGTTTCACAGAGTAAGAAAGAGAACAAACGCAGT
Organism: Tapera naevia; assembly: GCA_033556795.1. Taxonomy (NCBI): domain Eukaryota; kingdom Metazoa; phylum Chordata; class Aves; order Cuculiformes; family Neomorphidae; genus Tapera; species Tapera naevia. The sequence continues at coordinate 1,193,664 of JAUMJJ010000014.1, read as the reverse complement.
AAGCTCCAAGAGGTACCACACAAGGAAAAAAGGCCACTAAATGCTGCAAAAGTTAACAATGTGTAGGTCTTATGAGACCTTTGAGTTCTTGTAAATTTTCTGAGGAAATTTTAAAGAGGTGTTATGAATAGCAAAAATTACTCACAAAAATGTTTCATTTAATAGCTTAAAATATATTTTAGAGATCAGTTCTAGGCTTAAGGATTATTTTTGTTTGAATCGATCAGTGCAATAGTCAAATGGAACATTTGATACCTAACCTTACCCTAAAACTGCATATTGCTTCGAAATGGGGTAAATGCAGTATATTCAATTTCCTTCTTTCACCAACACCTTTGATACATGTTATTTTCACTTCACTTACTGCAAGATTCAAGAATCTGTGTAGTGCGAACATCCTTCCCTTCTGAAATGCCGGTCCAGTTGCTGTGTATCACTGCATTCAGTGTTGTAAAATCCTGTTAACGCAGCATTTCTAACAGCCTGCTCATCTACAGAACTGCTGTTCCACAAGAAATCTCAGCATTTAAAAACATTATTATCTGATTTAGGAGAGGAAAATTAACTATGAAATTTCCCAGGATCTCCAGTTATTCCAGGAAAGAGAAGAAATAACCCTCTTGTACTCCTTAGCCAGTAATGTGAAAACATAGCCAGTCTCAGAGGTGACCTTTCTAAAGGACTGTCTTTAGGATGATAGTTCTACTGCAGGATCAGCATTTGTTTCTGAAATGCACTCATTTAAGAGTGTTGAGGGAAAAATAGATATGTCAGCAAGTTTGTTCTCAGACTGAGACCTGATTTTCTTTCTAGATGCAGAAAAACAAGTGTGTATCCGCATGCAGCTGGCTGGCTGGGAAACTTAGCTAAGCTAACAGAGGATCACTTTCAAACCCTTATTCAAACACTCTAGGCCAGAACAGCATCAAGCAGAACCTTAATCATCTACATGGTTAAACAATGCTCATCCCCTAGCACGTCTCACTCTTCCAAATTATGTATCTTTATGTACTACTTCAGCTCAGACATAATCTGAATTTGTGTTTGGAACAACTTTGTCTAATCTTCTTTAAAAAACTCATTTAGAAATGTTATTTGTTTATGAAGAAAAGCATAGGGGTAAAAAAACAAGAAGCTTTTTGCTGCACACAGCTTGCAAATTCAGAGTAAGTCATTTTATAAAAGCTCATAAGAAATATTCACCCCCCCAGCACGCCTTTATTCAAGAACAATGGCTTCCTACAGGAACTACCATATGGAGAGCAAAAAGATGAAAATATTTTAAGAAAGATCTAATTCAAACTATATCAGAAGATGTTAGAGATCAGAATTGTTTTTCACAGCTTAATTCATCTGGAAAAAAAAATTATATAACTAAAGGCACTATCTGGGCTCCCTTTATGGTCAAGGCATAAAGGATATTCCAGAGAGTGATTCACCCTTGGTCTGACGAACGGCTTGAGCTGGAAATGTTTGAGGTTTGGTGGGATATATACAAACTTATACTGAATGCATTTCCTACAAGCAGCAAAAAGCTGTAGGGAAGATTGTGACTGCTAAAGTATAATTATATCTTCTCTCTTCTGGAAGTAACGAAGCTCTACACCATTCCTGAAAAGATTACCAGCTAAAACTCTCAATTAATCTTTATATAACGTCCAAACCCCAAGACATGATTCTCCAGTGATCCACACAAATCTTCCAGCGGACATGCATTTGTAAATGCATTTGCCATCTCTTTTTAAATTGCTTCCTGGGTTGTCCATATATATAGTTAACTATAAAATATATTCTGGAGAAAATAAATTAGTAATGAAGGTAGCTGAATGTAAATATATTTATGTAACATAAAGGCAGTCACTGCTCACTCCAATAGATAAGAATTTTATAAAAGCTAAGAACTCTTTGTTATTTATACCCTGAGACACAATACATGAAGGAAACAGAAAATTCAGCTGTTGTAGATGGCTGGGGGAATTACCTTTCTAAAGGATCACATCATTGTGGATTTTGTCACACAATGCGTCATTGGGCAAAACTTATTTCGTAGTCTTGCTGAGTATCTATGTCACAAACATTAAGAACCTTCCCTTCTCTCTTGAGAACCAAAACAACTGCTTTTACATTGCTTTCACCATGCTTTTGAAAACCTCATTAAATAAAACAAGAGGACATTCAATAACCATGAAGAGATAGTGTGCCTTGAAACATTGACTCATTAAGTAACATTTATGCATAAATGACATTAGTTTCCACCTCTTCCAGATGTCCCTCCTAGCCAACAGAGCAAGTTCAGTTATCAATATCCTAACATCATTCAGAAACATTAGTTCTCTCTAACCCACTAAGCACATATAATACACATATAATCCTCTAATGGTCAAATTTAAAGGCTTACAGTCTATGTAGGAGATCTAAGTAGATGCTTTCAATAACTGCACAGCTAATTTCAGGAGTAAAGAAAATGTGACAAATTATCTTAGTACTTTCTCTGCCTTCAATATTTCCTGTGACTGGTTACACTAGCTTCAGAGAAGCACTTTGGTGTCTAGTAAACTCTATCAAACTTTCATTTAAAAATAAAACCCAATCAGGGTTTTATTCCACCCTCAAGTAGAAACTGAGATATACTTACCATTTCGCCACTTGGTTTTGTGGACATTAGAAAGAAAGGTGAGTTTATTTCTTTTTATCATGTATGTTTAGACTCCAAATTCAATGGATGGCAGATAGAGTCTTTCCATAGATAAATAATCCTGATAAAATGCTGTCTGTTGCTACGTTTTCAGCACGCATCCACCTGTCACTCTCAGTCCCTGTTGCTATGTTAGCACAACTATCCTTTTTCAAATGGTTCATCATATTTGCTATTGTCGGGGTCAATGGTGTATCTCTGCTAGGGAAGTAAATGTATTGGGTGTGGCTGAAATGGAGTTAACTTTCTCCACAGCATCTTATATGCTGCTGAGTTTGAGATTTGTGGTTGAAATAGTGTTGATAATGAACCCATGTTTTGGCTATCATAGAACAATGCTTGCAAAATAATCAAGGTTTTTTCCCACCCTGTGCACAATCTAGCAGGCAAAGGTAAGACATGAAGATAGGAGGGGACACAACTAGGATGGCTGATCTAAATTGGCCAAGGGGATATTCCTCACTTAACAACATTGTGCCCTGTGACAAAAAAGGGAAATGAGAGGAGGGACTAGAGGGTGGGAGCATTGCCGGAGGTTCTTTTGCAAGGCAATAGTTACTTTGATGCTGGATGGGGTCATAGAGAGCAATTGTCTTTGAAACGTGTGGATTTTTGTGTGGGTTTTTTTTTTTCTTTCTTGTCTTCACTTATTAAACTGTCTTTATCTTTACTCATGAGTTTTCTTGCTTTTGCTCTTCCAGTTCTCTCCTCTGTCTCTCTGTGAGGAGAGGGAGTAAGCAAGCAGCTGTGTGAGTGCTTAACTGCTGGCCAGTGTCAACCCACCACAATGTCACTCAAAGTTAGCATGGTACAGATGTTCAGAGGTATAGCGAACTGAGCTTTCCAAGACCTAAAGGAAAAATTTTTGTGTAATGTGTGACTTGCTGTATAACACCAAAATGCCAGAGTCAGAAAGGCACCCACTATTCAATCCAAATCAATTCTGGTGCCTTGCTGTCTGTACCAAAATTCTTCCCAGTTGAAAGCTGGTGTCCAATAAGAATTAAAATAAACTTTATTTCCAGTGTCTGAACTTTACGTATAGTTAATCCAAGGGATTTTTCCCCGGCGTAGATTTTCTATGGACTCATGTTGCAAAACAGGTGCTAAGTGCCTTCTTCATCCAAATCAGTGGGAAATATCTGAAATCTTGTTTCTGTAGCACTGCAAACATTCAAATCTGACTTCTGTTCTTAACTGGAATCTTTTTGGTATCAACTTGTGAAAGGACTCACTTGAGGCTAAAAGTCTGAGAGCTTTCCAGAGGCTGCAATTGCAGCAGGATAATTAACGATTAATTTCTGGAGTATATGGGTCAAACCTTGGATAAAGTCTGACAAATGGATCTGCGTTTGTTCTATAAATCTAGCATACTGCAACTAAGACTTCTTATTGCCATGGAGAGATTACTGATTCATGTTTTATTCCCAGTTAGCTAAACGACTTCAGAATTACGCGTTAGTGTGGACATTCAAATACAATAATACAGACAAGAAAAATACAGGTGCAAGTGCCTACATTATCTTGTAGCTATCAACTTCTGAGCACTGCGAGGTATTTCCTTATTTATATATGTTTATATTTTGTCCTTGTGATTGGTGTATGAAGATATTTTCTCTGTTTAAATTTGCACTTGAAAAATAAACTGAAAATTTCTGATAGGAAAGTTTACCACTGTAACCTGTTGTTCTTTAGCCAAAGGTTCAGACTCGGACAATTACTTGCCTCCTTGGATTTGTCACTGCACCTGACAGCTTGCTCATATATCCAGTTATGAGTGTGCATTGATTTTAATGATGAATAGACTATATAAATGCTAAGATAAGCATGAGATAACTTACTGTTTCAACATTCTTCCTTGTAATAGATTGCATAAACATATCATACTTGCTGGAGCTGTAATTCTGAGGATTAGAACAGGTTAATACTGCAAACCAGGAGTCTAAACATGATGTGCTGCCATGTCCCTCTTGTCTTATTCCTATTCTCCCAAGTTATTTTACATAGACATTGTAAATTACAAGTGAGTTTTATTCAACTGAAGATAATGAACATCCAACAGGATCTCACATAGTTGGCAAGTCTCGCTTGAAGCACTGGTTTGTTTCAGGCAACATGGCATAAACCTATTGATTTACCTTCGCCGTTGTCCTTTGACTTGCCTGATTTTAAATACTTATTTAACATTGGTGATAGACTGCTAGTTTGGAAGAATTTAATCTTACATAGATCTGTATAACAGCTTCCATCGATGACAGCTCTGTCCCTCACGTTGTTCTTCTGGCAGCTTGTGGCAGTGCACTCCACTGTAGTACGCCGGCAAAATTATTTGAGACATTATTCATTCTTTCCGTGAAACAAGACTATGAACCTTAAATCTCACTTTCTAAAACACAAGTGACTTCAAAAGAAGCTTATTTAGAAAATAATATTAGCTCTTTATGTCTGCCGGTGCCTGGAAGGGAGCATTGTTCAGGCACTTGCACACACAAAGCAAATACTAAAAAAAATTTTAAGAGATCTCTTCAGGTATCGTATTTAGTCAGCCTTTGACATGTGTAATAACCCTATCAACAAAGGTGTTTTATGGCAGTGCTAGGTTTTTTCCTTTTAAAAAGCTGAAATGAACTCAAGACTTTATTTCACGTGCTCACTAATCCACCATGAGGTGACAAGAAAAACCTGTCTTTTGAGCAGTCAATACACCATGTCTAGGAGAGAGATGAAAGTTTTCTATAGAGCCGTTTCCAACAACAGGGACAACCTAATGTTTTAGTTGGCTCAAAAAAAAAAATCTAATCATCTCAGATTTACTTTTGCTGCCACTGAAAATAATAAGGACAATATGGAGGGAATGATCATCTTACACATCTTTAGTATCTAACTACTATTTTTATTTCTCTAGCTGTAGCAACAGTAAAGTTTGCTTCAAAATCAGAAATCTGTAAAGAAACAGCAGCCCTAAAATTTCTTTCTTGAGTCCTCAGGCTATGCTATCTGATAACTAAAGCTGCTTGAAATTGTTTGCCAGAGATGAGAGCTGCGGTGGTGTTGATGATCCATACCTTCAAAAGCTTTTCAAGATAACAGTTAAGTTCAACTTTTTCTAAGTCTGCCTGTGAACTTTGGGTATAATCTCTTTAAAGCTCCAGCTAAGCTCACCAAGCTTCACTAGGTTTTCCTGCCCACAATATTTTTTCTTACATTTGAAAAACTTCAACAGCCTGTCAAGGAGCCTATGAAGAGCCCTTTTTTCTTTAAATTCTCCTGTAACAGAGAAAAGGTCCAGAGAGCTCCACAAAAAAAAAAAAATAATTGTTGAAAATTTTTCCACTGCAAGATTCTGCTGTGCCACTTTTTGGCAGATTTTGCTCAGTTCTGCCAGGCATAGGTTTTAATAGGCTGACTCATGTTGCGAGCACTTTAGTATTCCTCTTCACCTATTAAATTCAAACTTAGATTAGTGTTTTGAATTATCTCTGATGTCTAAATCTAATACTATGGTTTTAATTTACCTTATTTATCTTCTCTGTACCAATGTGATTTTAAAGAATGTTTCTAGCCAGAAAAAAAAAAAAAATGGTTCTCCTATGTGGGCAGTGACCAATAACCTTCTCCTATTTGGGACACTGATGTATTATGCCAGACTTGTACTTCAGACCCAGCACAGATGCCCCAAGAGAGAGAAGATCAGTTTGAAGGTATTATTCTATGAGCTAAAGATAGAAGTGTAATTTCAATTTTAAAAGTGATAAGGTATTAACTGACAACAGCACAGGTTTGGGAGAAAGGGCTTATAACTCATATAAATCACTAGGTAATTAAATGAATGGACAAATTTGGAAATTTTCTTCTCTGTGTGTTAAGACTGAGTCTACTTGTACTGTCGTCTTAAACATCAACTGATTCTACTTCTATTGTCTTAAACATCATCTGACTCTATTTGTATTGTTGTGTTGAACACCTTGAACATTGAGTGCTCTGGCTCCTCATTTAAGGGATGGACTGACTGTGCCACTGAGAAAGGGAAGGAGGTGCAGCAGCAGATGCTGCTGCACCAAGACACCCACGCATGACTGCTCATGGGGACCCAAAGGGCTAAGGCAGAGGTTATTCTAGATTTGCCAGTGACCCTTAAGACCACAGCCCCAATTCCAGAACCTTCCTAAAGGTACTTCTTCGCATGTGTCAATTTCAAGAATTTTCAGAGAAAGACCACCCCTCATATGCTAAATACTCCTGAAGACCATGCTTTCCAGAGGCCTATGGAGCGGTAACTATTTTTTTCTCCCCCTCGACTACTCTTATTCCTCTCTCTCTCTTCTAGTCCTTTTTTTTCTATGGCACTACTGTGCATCGGATCAGATCAAACCTGTGTTGTTTTGTCCAGCTACCTTGAGGGTATCAGATTGGGATCTGAACAGATTGGGATCTGATTTTGCAGCTTTTGGGAAGCTGCAACACGGAGTGCACCTAAGTATTTGATTCAATATTTTGGCCATGACCAAAATATTGGTTTGTTGGTTTAGCTGTGTCCAAACTAAACACTGATTTGTTATTTTGGCCATGCCCAAAATAAACACTGTTTGAATTTACTGTGGGAGATTGGTCAGTCTCCAATTTGCCATGTTGACACCAAAAGACTCTTCTGTCTCTGACTGTGCAGGTCAGGGGAGGTACCTGGTAGTGGGAGTGGGCCCTGACTCTGTGCTTTTGTCCGAGCCCTAAAGGTAGTAAAACCTAGAATTTTTCCTAAGTTGAAATAATATTTTGGAACTGAGAGACAGGAGATGTGAAAATGGCACGGGTGAATTCAGGGTATGGATTTCTGTGTAAACAGAATAGAATCAATGTGCCAGGTTGGAAAAATGATCAGGTATAGAATATCCCTTTGGTGTAGAAAGAAACGAACTTTTTATGTGTTTGCAGTATGGGTTCTTTGGTGGAATTTTAAAGGTCTCTTTCACTTGTATTTGTCAGTATCCTTGACCAATTACTGAAAAATGTGTGAATACGTTTGGACCTTCTCAGCTACAGACCAGGTTTTACTCTGTACAACAGAATTGCCAGGAACAGGTAACAAATTCCGTATGGAAAGCAGATTTTTCAGTCATGAAAGACCTGAAACATTTATTCTTGAAAAGCATTGCATCTGCTTTTAAAGCACTGATCAGGAGAAAACCTGAGTCTTCTTTTAATTTCCATCCCTCTAACTATTAACAGTTTTATATTTGATGTCACTGAAAACTATAAAGACAAAGACAATAAGAAGAAATATGTCTTTGGAATCGTAAAGAATTCATGAGCAAGGTATACTCCACATACATATTGCTGGTAGTACCCAACAATTTGGTAAACCAATCTTAATGCATTCAAATTTAACTGATTTGAAACTCTTTCATAGTACTATTCTATGGTGGGCAATACTCATTTCATTGGGCCCAAATGTTCTATGAAGGAATGGCTCTTGTTTTAGCCATTACATTTTATTATTACTGTGTATACTACTAATTGCTTACAAATCTTTTAAATAAATCCTCAGAGAACATTCAAACATTTACAGCCTGTTTAATTGATAAAGAAATGATACCTTAAATACACTTGTATTTATTTACTTTGCAGTCAACCACTAACATGACTCAAGCTCACCATTTTATTCCCAGGAGATACAAATGCAAAAAAAATAATATCGTTCTCTAGAAGATGTATACAATATTGCAATGTATGCCTAACTTCCAAGGCTTAAGAAAACATTATTAAACAAAAAAAAATAAGCCATTCTAAGCCAAACACATCTAATTCAACGCTAATATCACTTTGATTTTTTCTGGAAAACATGGATCATGAAACTGTATTAAAATATTTAATTTGTCTTTTAGTAAAGGATTTCTCATCCATTTCACAGCAATGCACATTCCTCAGGGTTTTTTTTGTGTTAACTTCATGTATGCTTCAAAATGTAATGAGATCTCATGATATTCACCAGTGTTAAAGAGGAAAACCAAATGCCTTTTAAAAAACCTTATCTATGACTTCAAAAAGGGTAACAAAATAAAACTAGCCCTACTTTCTAGGAACTTCAGAAAGCTCAGAACCAAGGCTTATAAACTGAAAAGTTTGTTTTTTCTAAAGGATATTTACACACACTTTCATCAAGAAAATCATTAAAATTCAAGAAGGAATTTGAGGGATGTGTCCAGTCAGAACAAAAACCAAGGAAAAATATCTGAGGATTTTAAGCCATAGTGGATTAATATTTTAGCTTTTCTTCTGTTCTTTTTTTCAGCCATTAACTGTTCATTTAGGCCACGGCCTGAAATAGATTGAAGCAAAATACTAGTTCATTGCTGTGTTGAGAGATAGTCCACTGATTTATGGATATAAGCTGTGAAATTTGACTTTTGAACATGAGAGGAAGACAGCACATATCTATTTTCTTCGGAGATTTTGTTTGCATTCAAAAGGAATTGTAATTATAGTCATACCAAAAAAGTATAGTAACAAACCACTTTGCTTGAAACATTGCAGCACTTTTGTGGATTATTAATATAAGCATATCTATTCAAGTGTTTTTACCAATATGACTATATCAGCGAGTCGTAAGTGGAAAAAGCACTCTAAGTAAGTGACATATATAGGAAAACCTTTGCTAAAGGCCAAGCCTAATGTGACATATAATATTTTAGGTCTTGCTACAAAAAAAAAAAATAAAAAACAGTGAGTAAAATTTCAAGTATTCAGAGAAACTCACACTGTAACTTGAGAGATAACTCACAACTTAAAAAAAAATTTAAAAAGAAATTGCTGTGTTATGTCATTCATATGGATTCCCTAATAATTATCAGGTTTGTTGACAAAAATTTATTTTTTACTTTTATTTTGTACTTTAATTTCATCTTCCTTAATATATTGTTTTAGTCATAACAATGGAAAGAATGACAAATGTTTGCATAACAAAAAAAAGGTTTTTATTTTATTATTTTATATTTGAGTGGGGCATCAAGTAAAAAAAATATTAGTAAATGCTGGTTTACAACAAAATTTTTATTTATTTTTCATAAGGTAGCATATTCATTTCCTTCTTATAGTAATTTTTTTGCTAGTTTTTAAAAAGCAGACAAGAATGTTTTGATTAGAAATACTGACAGAAATAAACAAATGTGAGGAGAAATCACAATGTGTTTTATTGCTAATCTCTTACAAAATAAGTGGCTTTATTTAAGGAAAAAAAAAACCAAACAAATCATTACATTTTAAAATCTTACTATCCCAGAAAGGAATATTTCAGGATCACTTGTTGATGCAGGAAGCATCAAACATAAATACATAATATTTTTACAGAAATGCATATATATGAAAATATTATTCTCCTTTCCTAAAATTCTGTTTCACAGAGACTTCCAGGTATGAGACTTTCTATATTACTTCAAGAAAGTGAAATAAATAAATAAAATGAAAATTCATATCTGAATAACAGAATTATTTTCTTTCATGGCATATTTAGATTTTGGAATAACTTGCTAAAATATCATTTATCCAACAAAATTCAGAAATTATCGTAAACTTATATAAACAGCAAGAATATCTGCTCCTAAGATACAATACTAAGAGAAAGCTGAGAAGAGAACAGTTGGGATCACTAGTGTAATTTAATCATTTTTAACCTTAAACTGAGACAAAAATTACACTGGTAGGTAATCTTCTCCATACTATGCAAAACTGTATATACAAGAGTAGGAAGATATTCAAAGATAAAGGATTCAAGGAAGAGAACAGGATCTTACTATATTAGATTCAGCCATACAGCATCCCTGACACACACCACAAAATTTAGTCAGATTGTGGTTAAGAGTTGAGAAGTGCTAGCTGACTAAGGCAGAAATGTGATTATTCATGAAAGTGACTTTGATACAAAAGGAGCCCTAAAAATGATGTTAGATAAATGCTCAAACTCTCAAACCTTTCTATGTCCTTTGAAATATCATTTCCAAGCTTCCAGTATTGTTCAAATGTATCCATTCCAAGTCTTAAGTTTTTATACAGGAGTTAAAGCATATTGAGTATATTCTGTAGCATCTGAAATTACCTTGCTGGCAGAAAAAACTTCATGAAAGAAAAAAAGAAATATATGTCAGATTATTATACTGGGAAAACCAGGAAAAAATCTCCAAGTTCTGTCTGGGACACATCTAGTTGTGCCTAACCACAAAATTAACACAGAAGTAGGAAGAGCAGACACAAAGAAGAAAATAAACAACTGACCTTATTTCAAGATGCATGATTGAAACAGAACAGTGAATGAAATCCAGTCATGACCAATGACATGACCAGAAAAAAAACTGAATAATTTTAGCCTTCTCTCTGTCAGATGTCATAAAACGGCCTAAATGCGTTCATCTTCAGTGCTGCAGAAAGGGCTAATCTGTAATTAAAACTTTACAAAAATTAGAACTGCTTATACAAAAGAGTGTGGAGCTTGAAAGCCTTGACAAAATAATGCAAGGTCAAAGTAAGAGAGACTAGTGGTTCTATTAACACAACAAAGGAGCAAATATCAAAGCAATCTCTGGAACAATTGCAGCAACTAAGTTACCACACCTCAGGAATGAACAGCTGTGCAAAGCAAAGAAAAGGAAATGAGGTTTATGCAGAAGAGAAAACCTAAAATTTCCCTATCACGCTGCTGATCAGCAGTGTAGCTGATACATACTCAACAACTGAATGGCATTCATTCCTGGAAAGAAATTTTCTATTAATATTGAGTGTATGATGTAGAGGAATAAAATTAAAAATAAATAAATAAACAAATAAAAACTTCAAAAGAAGATGTCATTCCACAGACAAAATCCATATCTACCTATGTATGATAGTGACAAAACTTAAAGGGAATTGGAGTGATTTGGTATGCCACTACTGGGATTAGTTCTGCTAGCAACACTGTGCTGTATGGTAACATTACTTGCTACTTGCTTCCACATGGCCTGCAGAGGCCTTCCCTTTTCAGTGAAATGGAAAATGAAATCCCTTCATAATAAGAAAGGAAGGGTGGGGGAAATGAATGCCTAAATACTGGAGGGTACTTATTACCACTGCTTTCAGCCTCGCCCAGTGTATGAAGCATTTGCCTTGCCCCAATATTAACCTGAGACAGAAATTGTGACTCAGTGAGTCACTGACTATCTCTCTGTCTCCCAGATTCTCGAGCTAGGCCAGCAAGCCCCAATCTGCAACTGAATCCCTCCTGCCATATTTTATGTCAGAAATTATGTTGAAGGTAGAAAGAAGCTTCGGGTATTTCTCACTCCTGGACTCCCTGGTCAACAGAGGAAATGTGGGTGTCTCTGTAGAGTCTCCTCTTCGCTATGGTTGTGACGTGCCATGCCAAAAAGTTTATTAGTACAGGTCTCTGCAGGCTAAATAAGACTGACTGAGTCTTGTTTTTCTCTGTGTACACATGATAGAGGAATAGCCCTAAGAAAAATATGACAGAAGAATATCAATAATATTAAAAGCAGTGGCTACCGTCTTAATCAACACATGTCCCAGGTTCTTTCAAGAAGATAATGTCTAACAGCAGCTATTGCTTTCATTCTTTTATTCCATTTTCCTTCTGTCTTCCCCAAACATTTCATCTGCCTAGTGGAAATGAAAGGCTGCTAATCTTCCTATTTCCAATAAACAGCAAGAGGGATTCCTCTCACCTAAGTTTGGTCACATGCAGAATAGTCCTTAGCTCAATGTAAGTATGTAGGCACCCTTCTTAGAGAATGTTGCCTGTATTAGACACATTTCAGGATGTTCTGAATCATCTTATTGAAGAACCAAGTATTTATGTTGTCATAAATCATTCTCCTTATTTTTTTGCATCCTTCATGAAAATCTTACTTACAAGATTCTGTTTTGATATAGCTTTTTGCTCTGAGACTTAGTATGTTTTGATTATAATAAAATCCATGTTAATTGATGACTCAAAGACAGGGTCTATACTTTAGTCACAAACTTACACATCTCAGCTATTTTAAAAATAGCTGGTCTGGCATAGTAGCAGTTTAATCAAAACAGTATGGACCTTATTGCATGCTAAGCATTTCTCCTCTGTACAGACAGTACTGTTGTTATTCTCACAGCAAAATAACATCTAGAAGCTGTCCTTTAAGGTTTGTTGTCATAATTGGAACTCAGAGCTTTGTAAAGCCATAGTAAGAAGGATATAAAACTAAACACGTAAAAAATAAAAATATGTGTAAAATTATGCATAAGCTTGGCATGCACTAAACCTCATAAAATAAAAATGGTAGGATATTTTTTTGGCAATCTGTTAGGAATTCCCACTTATACATAATATCTTAATGATAGTACAGGAACATACAGTTATAGATAAAGCAGCAAAATTATGTCTACATGTTTTCTAGTCTATTCCCCAGTTTTGGCACATATCGGTATTTTAGAATGGCAATATTAAATTCCTCAAGGAGCTTTCTAGTGGTCCTCCCTCCTCTCTGGAGGTAATGATGTTAATCACACTATCCTTTTTCTGTAACCTAGAAGAAAAAGAAAAAATAACTATTGTTAGATTCCATTAAAGTTGTGGATTAAAAAAATTTGTCCAGTGTAAAACCATGTGAAATAATGTTTGAATGGTTTTAAAATATATGAGACAAAAAGTCTTCAAACACTGAAGTTTTATAATATAACCCAAATACTAATTCAGATTAAAATCAGTTTCCTAGCACCAAGAAGGTCAAGCTTCACCTAGTTTCCTTTAGTGAAGCCATTATTCTATGTTTCCGTTTATTAAATAAAAATAAAGCTTTCATATTCACTGTATTTTACTGGAGTCTGGTGTATCCATTTACTCAAAATAAAGCTATCTCCATGACTGCGCAAAGTGGAAATCTCAAAACTATGTATTAATCAGTACTGGAGTTCAAAGGATTTTAATAAACTTCCTAAAGACAAGTGTCACTGTCTCTGAATCTGGTCTAAAGACTTAATGCTGTAAATGTCATTCTGCTCTGAAGATGCTTTTGATGTCCTTTTAAAGCAAATGGTCATTTCACAGAGATAGTCTTTAGACCCTTGCTTCCCTGTAATTATTTTTTCCTTTAATTTGAATGAATATTATTAAAAAATAATTGGAATTAATGATCACACTTTCAGTGTCTATTCCTTTAGCTGCAGCACTACTTTTTAGAATATTCATAATGCAGAAAATGTCATTAGAATAATTTGATGTTCTTCACGTATAATAAATTATATAATAATTTCCTATTCACACATCTCACAGAATAAACTTGTTTGGATATATTGCTTGTCATGTTACTACGAAGCTATTATAACTTTTATGGGTTAAAAGTAAAGATGCCCTAAGTTTGCTTCAATACATTTGGTCACATGTAGTACAAGTTTAGTTTAGTATGTGGCTATGTTTAGGGCACGTTTAGTTTAGTACATGTTTAGTTAGTTTGGATGTGGATTCTGGTGAATTCTTAGCAATTGTTCCATCTTTTCTTAGAAACTCTTATACGTCTTGTCTAAACTCCCTGAAGTTTTATGTTAATTTTCTTCTTCATTTGCTAGCATTTATTCTTGTATAAAATTCCGTATTACAAATGGATATTTTCTTCTCTCCTGGCACTTATCCTCAAGTCTAAGTTGAAGAATCTAAGTTCCCAAAATCCACTAAGAAGCCAGGTATTGTGTAAGTTGCATCTTCTACCAGAAAACCATTCTCTGATCATTATGAGTGAACACACCTTGCAAAATTATTTATCATTTTTCTCCAGCAGAAAAGTCCCTTCCGTCTCCTCCACTGTATAGCTTCACCAGTTCTTATTGTTCTCTGTTGCACTCCAACAACCCAAAGCATTTTGTGTTCAGCTCCTTCCACATGCCTATGCCTCATCATTGGCACAGTGACTACTCAAGTAAAATGATACTGGATAAGAATCAGAACCAATTCTCTTGTCTCTCACTGTTTCTTTTAGTGGAAGAGTAACAGTCTTCAAGATGCTTTTCTAGGAACCTCTTAAGAGTAGTACAATGGACTTGTTAAAGACTCTTAACTGCAAAAATGTCATTTTTTTTTTGTGTTGAGTGGTGCTCAAGTTCTTCACATGATAGTCTCTTCAACTCACTTAATAATTATCGCTTTATTGAAGTTGTTTGTTGGCAGGCAAAGGGGTAGAAGAAGATTTGGTAAAACATATATACACATAATGGTAAACAATGTCTATGTTAACGACGAGTGCAGCACAACCCAGTGGATCTCTAGGGCTAATGAGTTGGTGATGAAAATCCAACATCCACAGAGTTCCCACTCTTACTTTGGAGAGGACTAAACTTACGGTGTTCAGTAATTCCTGTACCTTTTTGGTCAGAAGCAAGACGGAAGGGAAGAAGAGGCTTCCCATAAGTGTACAGTGGAGATCTACAAGTGTTCTGAGTACCTGCATGCTAGTACTAAGCTCCACACTTCTCCCTCCCTTGAAGGAAGCAGTTGAGCCTAATCAGTGAAGCTGGTACATTTATAGTAAGAAAGTTCCACCAAATCTTTAATTATTGTTATCCAAATTGTGACAATTTAGGAGCAAAACACATAATGGTTTGTGTTGTATTGCAATAATGATCTGTCTGGCACTTATGTCCTTGCTGGCAGAAAGTACTGCCTAATACAAACCTCCAGTGACTCCCTGGAGAAAAGTGATTCTTCTTACAAGTTTGTTTTTCTAGGTACCTTTCTTTAGTCTTGGCATCTCACCATGTTTCATGTTATAAGATGTAAGATTATTCCCGCAATACCTTTTTTCTTACATAAGTGTCAGATAGAACAGAATTTGTATGATCAAAAAAATTTATTTGGGTAAGACAACTAAGCCAACTAAGATTTATCAGAAGGAGAAAAGATATAATTTCTTCATCTGCTGGTCAAAGAAATTATAGTCATTCTTTTGGGCTGAAAATAGTTAGTTAATATGGAAAAAATACATCTCGTATTGATTTAGAAATAATAGTATAATAATTTCCTAAGTATTTTTTTATACTGACACTTTTTGCAAACTTGCAAAATTCTCCACAGTGAAGTGTGTACTCTGCTGAAAAAATAGCTATGTAAGTTCTTCAAAATATAATTCTTCTGGAATAGCAGGAAGAAACAGAATCAGACATTGGAACAGGATGCTCAGAATAGTGGTTAAGTCACCATCAATGCATGTAGATGTGTGGATGGAGTGCTTAGAGACATAGTTTAGTAGTGGCTTGGCAGTGCTAAGTTAAGGACTAGACCCAATGATCCTAAAGGTCTTTTCCAACCTAAACACTTCTGTGATTATACAGTTCTTCAGATATGTTTTGTTTTAATAACATTTTTAAATGCTATCACAGTTTTTTATATCATTTCTGATGTTGGACATTTTTCAGTCAATTTTGTTAGACTTTAGAATTTTTTCTTCCTTTTTCAATCTCTTTAAGTTTGCATTATAAACTATATATGCTTTTAGTGTTCAGTCTTAATGACTTGTTCAAAATTCTACTTTTGAAGTGATTTCACAAATGTTGCAAACTAGATTGCTCCAGTCGAATTTTCTTCAATTAGCATGAGGGTCAACCTTTTCTTCGCTCCATCACTCGATCACACAGCTGATAGAAAGTAGGTAACAAGGGAAAGGAAGGATTTGTCTGGTTTATTTTGAGAAATTCTGATTGTACAGCACTTTGACCTGTTTTTATTTAACTCAGTAGGAGTTTTGCTACTGATGGAGTGCCTATTTGTCTAGACTTTAATAAAGAAAATATTTGTGAGAATTTTTTTTCTAAACTGCACATTATTTTATTCAGAAGGGAAATCAATCTACCAAAAGCAGTCACTTTTACAGTAAATTCAGTAGTGAGTTGTGGACATATTTAACCTTTGAAATCTCTCTGAAAAACATTAGACTATACTCCCCAGTACCACCTTCAAAGGGCTTACTGTAATACGAGTGCTCTCTATTTCTTTTGATTTCCCCGAGAAATGGAGAAATCAGTGCCATTAAAATGGGGCTTGAGTTTTGATACTAAAGGAACTACAAGATTTCTGACTTTTTGATAAGAGGTCAAATATGTGTACAATCTTCAGGTTAGCACTAGACAATCATTTCCACATGCAACATGAGAATCCTTCACATACTTTTATCCAGTCTTTTAGACGCTTGAGGTGAGTTCACATAAGAAAAATAAAATATATTTCCCCATATTCATCAATACTGAAATCAAAAGCACTCAGTCACTAATTTTGTTTAAAAAACAATGAAAAAAAAATTAAACATTCACTAAGTATACAGGGTAATAACTTATGTGACCTAACTTCATACCATCTGATTATTGTGTGCACTATGTATAAAACTAGAAGTATACAGCTTGTGTATAATATATGTGTGTATGTGTTTATCCATGGATGTAAATATCTAATTTGTCTGCAATAGTACCACACACAGTTGTTTCTGGGATTTACCACCCAGTCCTCTGATAGCACCAAGCAAAACTGCAACAACTACTGTAAATCCAGCCAAGTCACAAATAGGGAAGAAAAAAAAGGGAAAAAGAAAGGGAAGAACAAGCAGAGGGCAGAAATGTCTGTTTCATCAGCAGAACAGCTTATGTTGACTTAACTCATATACCAAATTACAGCCCCCAATGGGGGATGAGACTGTACTTTGAATAGAGGGTGAATAAAACACCAACTAAAGGGAAATGCATACGCAATTATTCTACACAGCTTAGGTTAATTACTTGATCTTGGATTAGTCATTAAAGTTATTTTTTTATAAAAGACTTCAGTACTTTAAGTGTCTCATTTCCTTTGACTCTTCTACTGAGCAGTGGCAAAGGCACACACTAGCACAGATAATGTGATGATGTGATCCGCATTACGATCAAAAAATACAGAACTAGAAAACAGAGCCATCAATGAGGGTCTTCCAATTCTGCAACATTACACAAAAGTTTGACACCAACCATTTCCATAGCCTTCTTTCAGGAGAGGATTTTAAACCTACCTAAATCCATGAGCCGAGCTACAAGAGGCGACATGTAATCATTTCTGTTGTGTATACTTGTGCTCAGTGTTTTGTATTGACTAAAACTAGTTCTGTTCAGCAGGCATCGGCGTGAGGTGTTTTTGTGTTTAAGATCTTGGTATTTAAGATTTGATGTTCAAGACTTTAAGGCATTTAACACTAAAGATTCTTTACGTAAGAAATAAAATTTTTTATTTCAATAAGGTTGTCAGCTACTTCTATGTCATTATTTTTTAAAAACATGTTGCAGCAAACAGCATTACATTTTAAAAGCTACGGTAATATTAAAATTAGTTAATTGCAAGGGCTGAGTGGATGAAGAAAAGAGAGTGATCTTATATTGAAAGTTTCCCACCATATCACTTGTGCATAAGCAGCAGGGGCAGCGGAGCCCATTCCTTGCAAAAGGCCTGGAACAGTTACAACATTCCTACAACCAGAACACTTTATTAATATTCCTTGTCTTACAGCCTGGCAAGTGAAAAACTTGAGACCTGTCGTCAATTAGAATGGTGATGATGAGCCAGCCTAAAATAGTCCAGTGAGCAGGGTAAGTGCCCCTGTGGTTTGCCAATTACCTAAATTATTTGCAGTAGTTTTAGTGCACATCTGCAATGAATACAAATTGAAAGCACATGATGTCTGGAATGTAGCATGTTTAAGATCAGCTTTGGTGTTAACAGAGGAGGGGAAACAAATGACATGTTTTAATGGAAATATTTCAGAAGAGGAGCTCTCATTCACATCTTTCCTCTCCCCACCTTCACACATGTAAAATAGACTCCATTCTGTCTGGCTGTCGTGTGCTTCCAATCTAGGGTAGATCTGGTGGAAGGAAGTGTGACTCGGTCAACCTGCAGCCACTGTTACACTGTCATTGGCCAATTTCACCAGTCCTTGGCAATGACTCACCCGGAACAACCAGGGAAATGGGCCAGCAGGACTGTCGTTGGAGGTAGCATAGAGTATGTCAACTTGGAAGGGAACCATAAGGACCACCAAGTCCAACTCCATGCTCTACACAGGATTACCTAAAACCGGGGACATCAGCTCACTAAGGATTTTCTCTTCAAAGAAAATTCTGTTGTACACATAAGGTGACAATGACCAGAAGAAAAAAGAGGAAATTTAGGTAGCCTGGTACTCTTGAATTCAACCAAATTACAAAGAATGATTTCAAAAAGAAAAGAGAGAGACATATGAATCTTTTATTGTATGTTCATTCAAAAGTCTTTGGAAGATTTTGTGGTACACTAACATGAGAAACATGTTTATACTGACTCAGAGAAGGTTATACACTTGTAACAATGAAGTTCTGCTCTTTATAGGTAAACCAGCCAGACTTCCACTGATTTTGTGAACACGAAGACTGATTGTTCTTTTTTCTTGGACTTCCTTTTACACTTCTCCTTTTCTTTATATCCTTCCACACTTACCTTTTGCTTTATGTCCTACCCTCCCACTTCTCCTTTAACTGCTTCAAAAATCACTGGTATGACTTGACATTCATAATGCTTGTATCTAGCCACATTGACTATTTTTGTTATTTAGATGACTGCATAAGTAACTATTGGAGTCTCTAGTAGTTGTCTGCTGTTCCTGGAAGATGTTTTGAAAATATTTTATGTGGCTACCGATAAAATAGAATTTTGTAGTACTACAAAGGGATTAAAGTGTATAATTTTCCCCTTCCTCTTGGATTTCAGATAAACCTGGAGGCTACATTCACTACAAACATCCAAACTTGGTTAAGAAATTAAAAATGGAGGTGCTCAGAATTCTGTCACTTAACATTGCCTTGTTGAACTTGTCTAAGTAGACAGACCAGGATAGAATAGGTAGTTTTCTACCGAGTTTTTCTCAGTGCAATCAGGGAATGCATAATATGCACAAGTAGAACTGGCCTCCCTACAAAAAAGCAGATAATTTGCTAGAGTTAGCTCACCTACAGGAAAAGCCTAATTATTAGTCTCACCATAGAAAATATCACAAACCACAGGCTAGAAATTCTTGACCACAGGAATGAAATAAGACTCAAAATGGGAGCAGAAATCATTTTTTGAAAGGAACTCTCTTAAGACAGTGCTAAAATATCAATTACTTTTATTCTGCCTAACAGTAACAGTGACTGCAGCTTCTGAAATGAAGAAAATGTTTAAAGAATTAAGATCTTCTAAATTTCTTACAACTTTAGAGTGTACAAAACATTCACAAGGAGTCCACCATCATTGAAAACAACCCCTCAAAAATCTCAAAATCTTTTCATTCATTCATAGAAATACTATAGAATTGTAGAGTAAAATTTTGGCTACTTTATTACTTAGTGCTTATACTGTTACAAAACTACTAACATTAAGTGGGTTGATTCACTTCACAGAATATCCAGTATTGTTACTAAATTCCACAGTGACTTTTTTATTATGCTAATTGATAATGTAGTGTGCTCCAAAGATTAAAGAAAAATTAAATTAAAGCTACAAAATCAAAGGGTAACCACTTTATAACGCCTCTTTAATTTAGTGAAATGCAATTAAAGTCACGGAGCAATAGAATTGACTAGGAATACCAAAATGAATGTAATTGACAGAATAAATGTTACAGAGCAGGGCTGCATAGGAGCAAAAAGGAATGTCAATAAACTTCAGTGCCACTGAACTGTGCCACTGGGCAGGCATATTGAACAGCACAAGTCTTAAAGTCCTTGGGGATAACCAACAGCAAAGAAAGTTATGATGAATGTTTATGAAATCACAAGTAGATAGTATTGGAAGAGTCAGATTTTATAGGCATGCAAGAAGCACTAGAAATGCAATGTGGACTGCAATTACAGTAGAAGCTTGACAGTGCATAAGAAAAATACTCCATTGATTGGAATAATTTGAGAACACACTGCAATTTGAAAAACCTTCAGTGCTGGCAGCGTGTATTTAAAAATGGTTTCTTATAGGCTGTAATCTGTGTAGAAGTTGCCTTGGTATTTTTGTTAAGTTTTCTGAAGTTAGTAGGGACATTGTAGTAGAACCTTCCAATTCATACTACTGTAAGCCTGTAATTCGATAGTTCTATGCTGGGCTACTTATTAAAATAACATCTTTTCATATATCAGTTCCCCTACCGTTTCCTTTCTCATTACATTCTGACTGGGAGAACTGCACCATTCACTTTCAAACTACTTTTATGGACTGCTGGAATCAGTAATGGTGTGCAAGGCATTTTCAGCAGAGGTTACCAGTGCCAATTCAATTCTGTTGCTAGGTATTTGAAGGTGTTACCTTCTACAGACCTTGTGGCTCTGGTACTAAATGAGTCAGCCATGGTCTATAATCCATGTGATATTAATATTTATCACAAAAATCATTAACACAACTGGAAATGAGTTGCATTCCTGTTGATTTGGTAGCATGAAAGTGTACTTATGTAGTATATCCCTGGAAGGAACATAGTATGATAGAATGCTTTGGGTAGGAAATGGCCCATCTAGACCAAAACTCTTGCAGGAACAGGGATGTGGGTCCACACAAGAATTTTAGATTATCTTCACTAAACTTGTGTTCTGTGAGAAGAAAGTAGGAGTCCAGGCCACCTAGCTGTCAACATAAAAATTTTTGAAATTATGAATTCCCAGTCAAAGAACAACTTGTAAAACAACTGAGTATGATCAGGTTTTACACAGTCAGGTTTTCACAGCCCAATTATTTTAAATTCCATAGTAGAAACTGAATAAATCTGTGCTGAGAGATTCATCTTAACATTTTAGACATCTATAATGCAGGTTTCTACATATGAACTAAGCAACTAAACAACCTCTATAACTGAAGGGAAAAATAATAGCTTATAGAATACGACTTTTAATCTAAGGAAGATACCTAAAATAAGTTGGATGAATCATGACCAGTATGTGCCTAAAAAGTTCTTATGTAGCTATCATCTACATTGCTAATTTTTGCTATTAAGTAAAAAGAATCCTTCCTTCCTGATCAGGAGAGTGGATGTTATAGCTATGTGTTCTCTACACAATAGATTCTGTTTAAGGACAATTTGAATAATACAGTATATTTACGTTTCGCTTCAGTATAATTTTTTTTTTCATCAAAAATTGGAGAGAGATAGAGGGAGACAGACAGGGAGAGAGAGAGAAGCTCTTTGAAAAAATTCAGTAACTGCATCCTGCCTCAAGTGTTGGGCATCTACATTCGAGTTCTACTCTTGAAGAAATATCTTTGACTAATTTAAATAAGCCTTGCTGGTATTTTCTCTACTAATTGCAGTTCCTGCAAATGTTTCAGTAATTGAGTTCATTTTACAGTAAAGAGACAAACTCAAAGGTGATATCTACACCAATAAATGAAACACTCCCAGAGGGGTTTGGCACTGAGATTCACTAGCACAGAGTGGCCCACCTCTATAGTACTAGATCATCGTTTTCAGTAAAACACAGAGCCTGCAAGCTATCTGCTATGAATAGCACCTGTTTCAATTTAATTCCTCGTCTGCGCCTGAGAATTGTTTGAGACTGGGTTCAAAATAATACCAGGTGCTACAGTAATAATTTGAAGTATACAATTGAGTTAGACAATTTAGACAATCAAGGCCAGTGATGGCTTCAACAAGTTTGCATATTTAGTGAAAATTCTTGTTTTGTAAAGTGCCTCATCTCTTTTAGCTTTCATATGTGAATAAAAAATGTTATTTTAGATAGGGAAATCAAAGTCAAAACAGTGAAGCTGCAAGATGCAGCCAGTTCCCTAGAAAATGATTTGTAGCACTCTGCTGAAATACATCCAATTCCTCCAAAATTTTTAAAAGGTAGCTTATCTCTGTTTTTTTCTTCTTTTTTTGGCAATTACTATTGGGAATTCTTTAGGCTCCACCAGTCAGATGAAATAAATCTGTGTAAGAATGTGAATACACCTTTGGTGGGTTGACCCCAGCCAGCAGTGAAGAATCCACATAGCTGCTCAGTTGCTCCCCACCCACTGTAGCAGGACTGGGGAGAGAACTATAAGTGTGAAAGCAAGAACAAACTCTTCAGTCAATATAAAAACATTTTAATATATGAAGGAAGAGAGGTAAAAAACGAACAGGTGATATAAAGGCAGACACTCACCAATTACCAGAAGGACATCATGCCCAGTCAATCTCAGAGCAACCACAATCTTGTAGAAGGCTACTGCCTCAGCTTTGCTACTACTCAGCATTTTTGAGCACAATGCTATATAGCATTTGGTCAGTTTAGGTCAGCTATCTTGGCTGTGTTGCCTCTCAAATTCTTGTGCACCCTGAGCCTTTTTCCTGGCAACAAGAGGGAGAGATAGAGAAAGCCTTGGCACTGCAAAAGCACTGTTCAGGAGTAGCCAGAATATTGGTGTGTTATGAGGACCATTTTAACCACAGATCCAAAACACAGGACCATAAAGGTTGCTGTGAAGAAGATTAACTCCCTCTAAGCCAGACCCAGTACAATCAGTCATTACCAAAAATCAGCTAGGCAATTTTGACCAGTGAAAGAAACAAGTCCCCAGATAATGGGAAAAACATTTAAATATGCCGTTTGTTGATGAAAAGAAGCAGTTTAGCAAGGATACTCAGGCACTCGCAGAGGACCAAGAATATGCAAATTATAAATTCCCAGTCAACCCTGAATTTGTGCAGTGTTTGCTGCCCCAGCTAGATCCCTATAAGTTGATGGGGTCTGATGGGATTTATCCAAGGGTATTTAAAGAGCTGGTTGATGTCATAGTGAGACCTTTTCAATGATTTTTCAGTGCTCCTGGGAATTTGGAAAGGTACTATTTGGCTGGAAGCTGGAAAATGTTGTCCCAATCTTCAAGAAAGGCAGCAGGGATGACTCCAGTAACTACAGGCTTGTAGTTACTTCAGTAACTTCAGTGCCTAGGAAGATTACGGAGAAGATTATTCTGTGAGCTATTGAAAAACACCTGAAAGACAGCACAGTCATTTATCCCAGCCAGCAAGGGTTTATAAGGAAAAGGTCCTGCCTGGCAAACTGAATTTCTTTCTATGAGAAGGTTACCCACCTACTTTACTAAGGCAAACCAGGTGATACAGTCTTTTTGGATTTCAGTAAGGCCTTCAATACTGTCTCTCACAGTATCCTCCTAAACATAATGTACAGCTGGATAAACATAGAGTGCAAAGTTACACAATTGGCTGATGAGTTGGGCTCAAAGGGTCAT
The DNA here is from genome assembly GCA_033556795.1 of Tapera naevia. Classification (NCBI taxonomy): domain Eukaryota; kingdom Metazoa; phylum Chordata; class Aves; order Cuculiformes; family Neomorphidae; genus Tapera; species Tapera naevia. The sequence continues at coordinate 1,169,716 of JAUMJJ010000014.1, read as the reverse complement.
AGTAAATGGGGTTACATCAGGCTGGCAACCAGTCACTGGCAAGGTTCCGCAGGGATCCATCTTAGGGACAGTACTTCGTAATATCTTCGTAAATGACCTGTATGTAGGACTTGAAAGTTTATGAAACAAGGTTGCTGATTACATGAAACTAGGGGGAGCTGTTTACACTCTTGAGGGCAAAGAGGCTCTATAGAGGGATCTAGACAAACTGTAGAGTTGGGCCATCACCAATCACAAGGCATTTAACAAGGACGAGTGCTGGGTTTTATACCTGGCATATGGCAACCCTGGATACACATACAGACTGGGGAGTGAGAGGCTGAAGACCAGCCCTGTTGAAAGGGAGCTGGGGGTTCTTGCTTACAGTAAGTTGAACATGAGCCAACAGTGTGCCCTGGCAGCCAATAGGGCCAACAGTGACCTGGGGTGCATCAAGCATTGCTAGTCAGTTGAGGGAGGTGATTGTCTCGCTCTTCTCTACATTAGTGTGGCCCCACATCGAGTGTGTAGTTTTGAGCACCTCAGTATAAAAAGGACATAAAGCTACTGGAGAGTGTCCAGAGGAGGCCACAAAGTTGGTGAAGAGTTTAGTGGGGAAGTTATATGAGTAGCAGCTAAATTCACTTGGTTTGTTCAGTCTGGAAGAGACTGAGGTGAGAGCTCATTGCAGTTTACTGCTGGCTCCCAAGGGAAGGAGGAGACCAGGTGGATGGGAATGACAGGTAGAGGTGCCAGGGGAGGTTTAGGTTGAATATTAGGAAAATGTTCTTCACTCAGAGGATGGTGGAGCACTGGAACAGCTCCCCAGGGAAACAGTCATGATGACAAGCCTGACAATATTCAACAAGGATTAGACAATGCTTTCAGATGCATGGTGTGAATTTTGGGGTTGTCCTGTGCATGAACAGGAGTTGGACTCAGTGATCCTTGTGAGTCCCTTCCGATTCAGGTCATTGTATGATTCTATAATACTCTAAAAATTACTAGGATCAAACTTTTCCTAAAGAAATATAAATTTATAAGGATCAGTAATTTGAATTTTCAAATTTGGGGTTAATTCAGCATTAAAATTTCAAGATTATCTGTGTTTCAAGATCTTGAAAAATGTACAAAATCTTATAATTTTAGTGTCAGTGTGTTCTATAAACTACAGGATTTCAGATTTTACAGTAGCCAAACTGTAGTATGCTTTTTAATGTACAGACAGTAAGTTTATAATGCCCAAGAGTGTTAAATGGCACTAGATAATTGAAAAGTGTAGAATAATAGAGACTGAAACAGTTACTTTCTGATCTGCAAAGCAATCTGAAAATTAGTCAATTTAAATAATTATGTGCAGACTGAATCAAGGATGTATATTTCAACTCAGAATAACACATCCATTATATCATAAAATAAAGTTTGACATACTCTGTGGTCAATGTCAAAGTTAAGAAAAGAAAAGTATTCACTGTCTTAAGTGTGTGCACCATCCTATTTACAAGATGTAAATAAGTCTCAGGAAGTTTTTACTGAGAGATGTGAAGTTATGACTCCATTATGCACAAGGTAAGAATTGCCCAGAGTTCCATTATAGATTTCTTAGAAAATAAAGTCACAGTGACTAAGAATTTTGTTTGAGAGATAAAGAAAACAAGAACATCTTATTCTCATCACAGATTCCTTGGTAGTCCAATAAGTTAGTAAAGCTTATTTGTGAGCCATTTGCAAACTGATGACAATATGAGCGAGAAAAGTGACTTACGGGCTTCTGTATGTTCTGGTTTGAGCTAAAGCAGAATCAGTTTTCAAACTTCAGCTAAACCTCATATGAGTAACTTCATTTTTTGAAAGTTAACTGCATGCTTTTCGGATTGTGTTTCTGTCTAGAATTTATAACATGGGGCATTGGTATGTAGAAAGTCCATTGCTTACACTTATTCCTCTAGAAACCAAGGCAATCCTCGAGCTTCTAGAATGCCGTAAGTCAAAGCGGCAAAAAAAGGGTCGCACTTCTAGAGAGGGATGGACAGGACAGTGACCCAAAAACTGATTAGCAGGGTATTCCTTTCCATACATGTCATACCCAGCATAAAACCGAGAGATCACGAAGATCAGTCTCTACTCTTTGTAGCCCTCATCTGTCTTTTTGCCCGGATCCCAGATCCATGCAGTCGTGAATTCAGTTCCTGAGTCCGACTCCCATCTATCACTGAGTCCAGTCCAGGATCTTTCCCCGTGCCTGCTCTACAACAACAGAGAGGATGGATATTTGTATATTTGTATGCATTTTATTGCTTTCTTATTAATAATATTTTTCCTTATTATTCTTGTTGTTTCATTAAAGCTGGTTTAGTTTCTGTTTCCAACCCACAGGTCTTTTTGTCGCATTTCCCTTTCCTTGGAGGAGGAGGTGGAGGGAATTCAGTCCATCACAACTGTTCATGTTTGGCTGTCAGTCAAACTGGGCTGGAGCTAAACCATGACACTGTACTAATGTAATGCATCCAGGATGAAGTGACGCAAAAAGAGTCTCTTTAGAGAGGAACAAAGTATAGAAGAGGCAAGATCCAAGCCTGTTGTCTTAGTTTAAAGAAAAAAATAAGATATCTGTTGGTGTTATATCATCTCCCACAAGAAAATCACCACAGCCCTTTGCAATTAAGAGACTTTAATCAAGAGGAGAATATGAAATATAGGAAAAGATAACAGTTCTCAAGCACAAAATATATATGTAACCAGCAGAAAGACCAGTTCCCCACTGGGCCGGCCAGGCCCCTCCTTCACCAATCCCAATGTAGGCAGGAGAAAAACAATTCTGAAAAACCTGAAACTACAACTCCTGTGTAACAGATACATCTCGGCCCTGGATGAAGGACTGGGTGAAGACTGCTAACTCAAGAATGGTCAATGTATGGGTTCCACTTCAGCTGGAGGAACATTACATCTGCAGTTGGTGCCAACATGCTGATGAAGGCAGCACCTTTTCAAATCATCATGGGAAACCTTTGAGAGGAGATCAGTTACAAGATGGCTATATGATGTCTCAGATGCTTACTTTTGGTGTTGACACTCGTCATGTTTTGGTCTAGCTACACCATATTTACATGTGGTCGATATAGCATAAACATCACAGCCTCTAGAATTAAAATATGATGTATACAGTATAGCCAGCTGCCTTTCTACACTCAAAACTGGATTGACTCTGAATATTTTTTAAAGTTTATACCATTGTCACTCAACATTGCGCTCTGGTGCATTGTAAGGACCAGTAAGAAGAAAGTTTATAAACATGCTAAGTTTTTGCACCACTGTATCCATTATTTCCCTTTGCAGAGTTATATATAGTTAGATTGATCCAGTGCATTATACTCATTGAATTAGCTAGAAGAGAAAGGAGAGTCATTTCACGCAAGAGGAATATTTACAGTGTATGGTCAATGATTCTGGGAATTTATGACTGACACATTTATTTGAGGTTGTTAAGGAGTTCTTGCTCTGATTAATAAGCCCTTAGAGAGTCATAATTTAAGCCTGATGCATTGATTATGGTAGATAATTCTTTGTTTCTAAAACATTTTGTTAAAAGCGGCTTGTACCTTTTGTTCTCTGTTGTTTATAAAAGGTATTATCTTGTTTTCATCTTTGTAACGATTTTTACATATCTTTACATATCTGTGCTGCATTTTCACAAAATATTGTCTAAAGTCTCCCTTATCTACAGTTTCCTTTACAATAATTTTTTACAGAAGTACAAGTGCTGAATTAACTGGCCATAAAAAGAGACATTTATTCACGGCGTCTGGCTTATGTGCTATGTTCAGGGTGGCACACAATTTTGATCAAAACTACATTGGTTCATCTAGACCATCTCCCTGACTATGTTATTATTTCGCATCATTCAGCATCACTCCCAAAAGAACAGCTCTGAAATATATAGCTGACAACAATTATTTAGGGAATCACATTTGAAAGAAAAGAAAAAAAAATGTATATTTAAATCACATTATAAAGTACAAAACTCAAGATTGCTGTAAGTTCTGATGTCTGTTTTATTTTCTCAAAGGTTTATGCCAATTTCAGTAGATTGGATTACAAGTAACTTCATCATACAATTGGCAGAATAACATTACATTAGCATCTAAGTGTTTTTAAAAGTCAAATTTTAGATTTGGTATATGCCCAATTTTTTAATTGGTGTAGGTAACATAAAAAGAATGCAAATGTATAAATATTACTTTGTAGATTTCTAAAAAATTTATTCTCTGATTTGTTGTTCACTTGGACAGGTATCAGAATGTTGTCATAGCATGGTAGTTGCTTCATATCAGTCTAAATATTAGAAAAGATGTAAACTAGTAAAGAGATCAAACACTTGTTTTTCTGTATTGCGATACTTTATTTCTTTATCCTAAAGTGGGTTTTGGCCATACTACACATTCCTCTCCCAAGCAAGGCAGAGAAAACTCAGTTTAATTTGCAGGTCATGATTAGGACTTATAAAAATTATACAGTAATTTTAATTATTTGTTCATTTTATTTTTTGATTTAAACACTTCACATCTAAAAGTCTCTGTCTACATCCTTGCATAGCATTGACTGAAGCTTTAAAGCACAATTAAACAAGGTTATGTAATCAATTTAATAGCAGTGGCACCCTTTCTGTAGCTGTGATCACATGTCAGACAAATCAGGAATTGGTAAACTCAACACGGATTACAATTCTACTCCGCTCTCTATTTTCCTCCAAATAACACTCCAGCTCCAAAAAGACAAGTTTTACTGTAAGTTCCATAATGTGTTACAGAAGAATATTTTCTTATGAGAGAGACATTAATGTCATCCAGTCCCTTCTTCGTAGTCAATAAAAAGAGCATGCAAGCATTACCATTCAACCCTCACATTGGGCTGAGCATCACAGCTCTGGTGTAACAAAAGTGCTAACATAGAAGAAAAATCTAATGCGATCTTCAGTAAATCATCAGCCCATAAAACTTCTGCTTTTTGCAATGACCTGGGAAAATAGGTTGATCCTAGAGATGCCATTTAAAAATTTCACTTGAGAAAACATATAGCTGATATATATGTGCTAATACATTAGACTCAGTATAAAGAATACAAACTGAGAAGAATGTTGGCATTTTAAAAGCCAGTGGCTTAATGGAACATAAATTCAAGGACAAACATGAGATACGACTTCAGTGCAATATAAACGGACAATGTCCATTAGATGTGATTCCTCAATCCAGACAAGTTATGAGTGGTAAAGAGAAAATCTAAGAACGAGTCACAGTAAAACTGAACATATCAAGAATCTATACCTCTAAATGAAGTCCCAAAACATATGAATTTATTTAGGAATGCGGAAACCGTAATACAGTAGGGATTCCAAGTCCACATCTGTCACCGCTAATGTCTTTTCTCAACATCCTACCTCTGAGTTACTGTTCTAGAGTTAGACAAATAGTGATGAAACTACTGCATGCTATATTTATTATCGACTCAATATATTCATTGAGATTATAGCTGGTAAAACGTAGGAGAAACCTGCAATGCTACGGTAAAGGAATAGAGAAAAATATAATATTGAATTAATAGGAAATCTATTGATGAAATGTAGCGTATGATAAGCATCTTGCTATTTTTATTGTCCCATATTTACCATAAAAATGAATTTGTTCTTTCCTGATTGAATTTGGAAACCCTATGTAAGATCTCACACCAGCTCTGATTGATGTTACTTAGTTTTCATAAATGATCCTTCTCTCATTTATAGCTTTAAAAAAAAAAAAAGTCCGGTTGACTTTAAGTCAAACAAGATAGAGTTTTCAAAGCCCAAGGCCAAAGCCCAGTAAGACATTTACAAATGCATTTCTAAACTTAAAGTCTACAAATAAAGCTTTCATTTTGGAATGGAATTCATTAATTTGTTCAATTTTATTGCACATACATCTTTTTACTGATTGAAAAAAAACAAAAACCTCAATCATGATTTACAAATACCATGTCTATTTACCAGCATATTCACAGCAGAAAAACAAATGAACACATTCAAAATACACCAGAAGCATTAAATATTTCTGATCTATTTGTAGTTCCATAGACAGAAAACTGCCACAGAAATTCTCTCAGCGTTTACACCAAAAAAAACCCAAACCAAACCACCAAGAAGCTACTGTTCCTTGAGTTCACATAATCACTGTTTTCTTCCTACAGAAATATTAAGAAACATTTTCAATTCGTTTTCCACTGAGTTCCATGATGACAGTTGCTATTTGTCATTGTGTGCTAAAGCAATCACCTGTAAAAACTGGTAAAGTATAACTTGAAGCTTACGTTTGTAGTTCTGCACCTTTGGTGAATATGATGGATATGACCGAACGTGAGTTTAACAATCTGCACCTGCAGCTTTGGGAAATAAAATTCATGTCCTCAATAACTGACCTGAGATAGGACTTAGAAAATGATTTTTTGCTGCAAAACTAGCCATCTTTTGAAACCATAAAACCCCATATTTGTTCCTGCATTTATTCAAACAGAATATAAACAATGTGCACACAGCTTTAAGTGCTAGCATGTATTTTAGAGGACATGAAGTTCATGGTGCACTGCACAGGCACGACCGCAGCAAATGTTTCTGCTGTAGATCTTCAATGGGAAGGAAAGCAGAAGATCACCTTCACATATCCTGACCTCATGGATAGACTCATCAGGTAATCGTCTTCCTTTGTAACTATTTTGTCTCATCTATCCTCTCTACTGCAGTTCACTCGGTCTTTGAACCTTGCTCTCTCAGTAATATATCATGCTACTTTTTTCAAACTGCAGTATATGTTAAAAAAAAGCAAGCAAGAAAGCAGAAGAGTGGTACTCTGTTACAAAGCTTCTGATAATGGAGAGTTCTCTGGGTTTTTTTTCTAACTATTGAATATAAAACTGGCTTTAGTTTCTCTTCCCAGTCTTCCCCTCTGCTTTCTTTCATGACCCCACTTATTCTCCCCACTTCTGTTGTTTTTTGCAAAACAATATAAGAATGCTGTTTGGACCACAAAGAGAGCCAGATTCCCCCCACGCCACTGTAATATATCCTAGCTTTCGTGACATATTTTGGTCAAAGAAGCCACGGATAGCTGTTTGTCTACATCATGAACTACCAGAATGCAGTCACGACTTTTGAAATGGTCGCGACGGGTCCCGTCCTGTTTAATATATTTATTGATGATCTGGATGAGAGGATTGAGTCCATCATCAGCAAGTTTGAAGATGATACCAAGCTGGGAGGAAGGGTTGACCTGTTAGAGGCTAGGATGGTCCTACAGAGGGACCTGGACAGACTGGAGAGATGGCCCAATTCTAATGGGATGATGTTTAATAACTCCAAATGTCGGGTACTTCATTTTGGAGACAACAATCCCATGCAGAGCTATAGACTGGGTCAGAGTGGCTGGAGAGTAGTCAGGCAGAAAGGGATCTGGGAGTGCTGGTTGACAGGAAGCTCAACACGAGCCAGCAGTGTGCCCAGGTGGCCAAGAAGGCCAATGGCATTCTGGCCTGCATCAGGAATAGTGTGGCTAGCAGGACCAGAGAAGTTATCATCCCCCTGTAGTCGGCACTGGTCAGGCCTCATCTTGAATACTGTGTACAGTTCTGGGCCCCCCAGTTTGGGAAAGATGTCAGGATGCTGGAGTGTGTTCAGAGGAGGGCAACGAAGATGGTGAAGGGGCTGGAGCATAAGCCCTACGAGGAGCGACTGAGGGAGTTGGTGCTGTTTAGTCTGAAGAAGAGGAGGCTCAGGGGAGACCTCATTGCTCTCTACAACTACCTAAAAGGAGGTTGTAGTCGGGCAGGGGTTGGTCTCTTCTCTCAGGTGACCAGTGACAGAACTAGAGGGCATGGACTCAAGCTTCGTCAGGGAAAGTTTAGGCTTGATGTGAGGAAAAAGTTCTTCACTGAAAGGGTGATTGGTCATTGGAATACGCTGCCCAGGGAGGTGGTGGAGTCACCGACCCTGGAGGTGTTTAAGGGGAGACTGGATGAGTCACTGAGTGCCATGGTTTATATGATGGTGTTAGTGTTGGTGTTAGTGTTGGGTTATAGGTTGGACTCGATGGTCTCGGAGGTCCTTTCCAACCTTATGATACTGTGATACTGTGATACTGTGATACTGTGATACTGTGATACTGTGATACTATGATATGTGATGAGAAAACTGTCTATATGTCTACTAATAACAACTATTTAAATGTAACTGTTGATAGATAGGATAGATGACTAAATGTTGCTATGGTCAGCGGAGAGATATCCATTTTATCTACTTAATGACCATTTGAGTCTAATAAGAGATTCCGCTGATCCATCACTGTAAGATCAACACACAGAAGGTTTTAGAGTCATCTGAGGTCTCACAGGCTATCTTGCCAGATATCCAGCTGTTTCTATACTAACTTGAGTGTTGTGCAGGTACTGCACAACATCTGGCAACTCTGAGGAGAGGTCTTCCTGCTCTGTGAAGTTGCAGATGATAGTAGACACAGTGCAGAGGTGAATAATCCAGGTTTCACTGAACATATTAATAATGATCATCAGGACTATCTAGACAACAATCTCTTGTACAGTTACATGCTGAAGTTGCTAGGCTAGGGGATTAAAGGCTTGTCTCCACATACGCAAAGGATCTCAGAGGCACAATGGCAGCTGGGGAAATGCAAATAACCCAGTCAGAGGAACAAGCCCCTGAGCCATTCTCTTGTATGACAACCCAGAAGGGTGTCAGCCCCATGGGCAGGGACTAATACCCATTACCACCAGACTATTGAATAGATTCTCCAGGTAGCCTTACAGGCTGAGGTTGGATACCACCTTTTAAAGTTACGAGACTTCTTATGGGATACAGGAGAAAAGCATCTTGGATTTCCAGAAACAATTTATGCAATGTTTAAGAGAGGAACCAAAGGCAGGGAAAGGATGGAATAAGTTAGTGTAGGGAGGAACAAAGGTCTGAAAATACAGGAATAAGGTGATAAACCAGCCAAACAAGCATATAAACAGACTGCTGGTTAGTACTCATGCCTGGCCCTACCCTGCATCTGATCTGCACAGTCTGTCTGATCTTCCAATTAAACTCAATTTCTAATTATTTTCCTGAATGAGTTTAATCTTTATTCTGTGAGCATGTGTGTGTGTAAGTCTAAGCACCAACAACTGGTGTGGGGACCATGGATCATAAGCACTATATGCTGAGGGTGCCAGAAACTGGAGAGACAAGGTGTCATCACTAGCAAGGATAAAGCTGGAATATCTGGTGCAGTCTGGACCAGCCACCAGGAAGACCCTTTCACATGTGTGTCTGTACACAAAACAGCTGGGATACCAGAGGATCCATTGCCCAGCTACTGGTTAAACTGGGAATGTAAGACCAACTCCTGGGGGGATCCATAGTGCGTGTTTTTGTGCATGTGTATGTAGCTCTAAGTAACAAGAGCTGAACTGAAGCTGTGAGCCTTGGGGATTCCTGTATCCACATGTTAACAACTGGGAGGAGAGATCAGGGATCCAGAGACAGCTTTATAGACCTAGGTGTTTAAGGCTAGTAAGGGAGGACACACTGCATACGTACGAGTACTTTCCTCAAACAACTTCTTAGAAACCCCTATTTGTATCACCCTGCTCACATAATACTTTAAAGCTTCTTAATATAAGCAGTTCCAAAAAGTTAAATTGAAGTGGGAAAGGGAAAAATTAGTCATGGATCCAGATAGAGAAATTTTGTTCCCTGCAAGAAGACACCAGTGTGATATACTATCCACCTTAAGCAGCCAGCCTTAGCTTCCAAAAATACCTCCCTTTGTCTAAAATCTCTTCAGTTAAGGACTTAGGTCTTCTTTACCTTGAAGAGTGGCCAAAAAATCATGGAAAACTTCCTCTCTCGTAATGTTCATTATTCACTTTAACACAAGAGAAAGGAGATGGATGACACTGTGGAACAATTTTTTACACATTTGAGTCATTTAATTTTCCTATATCCTACCTGAAGCAAAGGCTATAACATTGACCTCACAGGCCCTCAGAAATCTGTACTATCTGACCGTTCAGACAGTATGGTACCATATACAAAAAATTTCATGTAGAGTAGTAGAAGAAATACACTACCTTCCATCTCCTACAGGAAGCTTTCTTACTGGAAGGTTTTAGTTGAATGCAGCCTTTCTGATAATCAGGGGCAAGATTTTCAAAAATAGAAGCCTAAAGTTAGCCACCTAAATCCATATTTAGGCCCCTACCTGATTAAAAGCTGAGCTCGTCTTTGTTTTTTTTCACATTGTTTTGGAAACAAAGACTGCATCATCAGAAGAGCCAGAGAGCACACAGCTCTATTGAAAGCCAAGAAGGTGTCTGAATAGGACCTTGCATTTTATTCCTAAACTTTTATTTTTGAAAGGATTTGGCTCAGTCTTCAAGTTGTTTCTTTGTAGCTAAAGAAGTAGGGGAGATTGCAATAAAAAAAAATAAACAGAAGAAGGTCTCTTCAAAAGTCTTCAACAACCCTTTCCGATGTGCATCTCATTGCTGGCTGAGAAGGGAATGAGCTTGCATAATGAATAATAAACCCTGCTGTCGTTCAGATTTGTTATGCAAATAAACATATTAAATGAATGTATTTTCCACGCAGCACAGCTTCTGCCAGGAAATTTATCGTAAATATTATTTTGCCATTGACAAAGGCAACGTGCCAAATTCAAACCTGGTGTGAGTGGGTACAACTTGACTGGTTTCAGTGGCATTATGCACAATCTCACCAGGTCTGTAATTGGCCTATTGTGCTTCAAAGGCTTTCATTATCCAAGATGTGCCAAAGTGCAGATAAACAAATTCTCCAGCTACAGAAGAGCTTTTTCAGGGTCAACACTAATTTTCAGTTCCCTTAGCAGGCATCAACTCCTTCTGGTTGAATTTAGTCTGTGACTGTAACAACTTTCTAACCTACAGAATGAAAAGCCTTGGGTACTCTCAACTCCCTCTCGTCTGCCGAACTGCTAAAACGAACCAGCCTAGAAGGCAGCAGCTTCAGAAATTGTATCTCAAGTAATGGATAGGAAACTGGACTGATTCAATAAAAACTGACCTGACCTTCCTGTTCTGACTTCATTCCAGGAAAAATCTCTTTCAAGTTTCAGAAATGTTTTATTTATTCTTTCTCTCCACAAGTTGTGTTAAATGTCAAACCAAAAGGCTAAGCATACAAAAGAAGTTGGAGATTAAGTGTTTCTGAGAGATCTTTAACATTGTTTTATGATTTAAAATTATGTAAATAAACATCTTAATTTTGTGTGTTGTGCACACAGTTTAAGTCATACCCCAGAAACTTTTGAAGTATACTCATGTATTTTCAGAGAGAATACGTAATGTTTCTGAACTCAACTTTGCTTTATCTCAGATACACCGAACACCAAGAACTATCCTGATAACTGTTATATATGTGCATGTTAAAAAATGTCAAATTTGGCAACTACTCAGGTGAACAGTACAATATTTGGCCTGAGATATGTCTAATAATTCTGTCATATTCTATAATCATTAGAGAAATATGGGTATCTAAATGGTTAAAATAATAGGGGCAAGGAGATTTACATCCTAAGGAGAGAGAATTAAAGATTAACGTGAGACTTTTTGAGAATTAACAGAATTTTATGCAGAATAAGAATAGCAAATCTGATATGATAAAATTTCTTACTCAAGCTGATTTCTTCAAATTTTTTTTGAATATAAACATGAAATTGGCTGCATAAGATCAGGTCACTATTGCTTGGGGAAAACAGATCAAATTTTGTTTTCTTGTTTTGGGGAGATTTACATTCCCATCTGCCTTCATCGAGGCATAAGAAATCCTGGTGCAACTAGTCTTACATACATATTATTGACTTTCATATATTTTCATTATAATTTGAGTTTGTTTTGTTAATTCACCTACCTTTTTAACATTAGAAGTGCAGATTTTACATATAAGAGCGGCTTCCATGGCACAAAACTTAAAAATGAGATTCCTTGCTATATAAGTATGGCACAACAGTAAATACTGCAATTAAATCAAGGCTGCAATAATCTGCAGTTCCACCGACAGATATCTGCACATAACTTCAATGTGACTTATGTGCAAAAATGAATTCTATAATGTAAATTTACACATGGGGGTCAAATAAGGAGTTTCTTTGTATTTGACAGTACATTGGGTATTAGATACTTGTCACAAAATAAATAATTCATCTCACATAGCCAATTGCTATGTAAATTATAGTCTATGTATATTAAAGCACTTAGCACTTAGAATAAAATGGACAGCTGGGGCCAAATGAATACCTCTCAGGACACATTACCATAACAGTTCCCCTGTGAGTTTTTAACTCTTTTCACTTCTGAGGGCTGTCATGAGGACATTAATTGAATAAGGCACAGAGTTTGTTCAAATGCAGGCAGAGCTACAAAAAAAGAGAAAAATAATGTAAAGCAGAACTTTAATTTCAGACTCTACTTTCCCCCTTCTTAATGTTTCTCAGATCCCTGGTGTAATTAGGATCTGATTCAATTTAGGAAAAAATAAAGATCAAGTGTTTTCAAAATATGAAGCAGATGACAATCAAAACATAATTAAAAAATGTTTAACATAAGCTGGGATTTTGGCAGAATTTGAAGCCCAAATCCACCCCTAAATTCCACATGAATTTAGGACTATTACTGAACACATTCTCTCATTTCAGTCCTCTGATAGATTCCTCTCCTATTCTCTTGGCACAAAGTGAACTTTAAACGGAGCATGAAGATTCACACACCAAAGAGTAGCAACTCAAATGGATGGGTTAAGAGTATCTTTCCAGACTCTATGGAGAGGGTAAATTCGAGTGCATACTCTCATCCTACCCAGCATTGCAGAAATTTCCTGCAAAGATAAAAGAGTCAGAAGCTGTTTTAAATTTCTGTGCCTTGCTCCTGCAGTTAGAAACACTGCAAGAATCAAATCGTCTCTCATGCTTGTAGCTGTGAAACCAAGGAAACTTCACTAAACTCGGTAGACTTGTTTTAGACTTATACCTTGGTTTAAACTCAGCACCTTAGCTCCACTGGAACTGCACTGATATAAATGGGACTTCTAATGTACAGTGGTTACTTTGAGCATGATATAAACCAGACTGGATCTGTCTCACTGATCTAACTGTTACGCATATTTGAATTATCCTTTCCTCAGTGATTTCAGGATTATTATGATATCCCTTGTTAACGACATAGGCTTCTCTAAGGCTAATTTAACAGCCATAGGTCCAATTATACAAAAATATGATATAATATACAGAGAATAATTTTTAAAATAAAGTCATAGCATGTGTGATCATCACTGTTGTATCAGTGCAGTAGCTAAGTTACGATAAAATATATTATACAGTTGAATAGCAAACAATGACAGACAGAAGACTCTGATGCTTCAATCCTTTGCAAAAGGTGTCTGTTCTCAAGTTAACCTCCTGAACTCCAAGGTAGCATGAATTGTTATTTTTAATGCTGCATAACAACATTTATTTCAACTTTTTTAGTTTATGTTATAATGATAGTAGTTATCTTAAAGTGAAATTCCTGATGAATTCAGGTTGACATACAGCAATGAAATTGTAAGAGTTACACCTAGGTATGTCCTGAAGTTTCAGTAACTTGCTTGGTAGAAAAACTGTTACTATAACCAGCATTTGACCTGATCTGACCTGAATTTAACACATTCTCATCCAATTCTGTAAAACAAAAGAAAGTGGAAGATGGTGTTAGATCAGCAAAGATACCTAAATATTTTTGTGTTTCTCCAAAGCAGAAGTTCAGTGCTTGGGAAGTTAGAGCTTCCACTATAAGTGCAAAGAAAAACCTTTGACCTTGTAACTCCTGGATATTTGAGTTTTCAAGCATAGATCAAAGACACTAGAGGTAGCATTCCTCTAGTTGGCAAATTCATCTGATATAGTACAAATTTTAAAAACTGGAGTCTGGACCCAGGTAGCAATGCTAGGATAATAATGGGCAGCACCAGGCTCCACTCAGGAATGTGGACTTCATTATGGAGGTCAAGCAGAAACAAAGGAAGTTGTTTCTAGAGTGCTCCTTATTCTGCAGCTAATATGGTGGATGCAGTGCTCCACTGCACCATCAGTATGCCCTTAGCTACCTGGCTTGTTTGCTTTAGGGCTGTAAACAGTTTGCCCCATCTGAAGTCAAAAAGGAAAATTGTCAGCAGCTGAAAGGATTGACAATAGGGAGGAAGGGGGTTTTCTTTGAGGCTGGTTAGGGTCATCCAAACATGATTTATTATATCATTTCAATATTATAGCCTTCCTCACTGCTTTAAAAATGTCTGCATACAATCTGATAATGCCTCCACAGTCAGCAGTGCAGAAAGAGGACCTTAGACCTTTTCTGCAATAACTCTAGTCCTGGTGGATTTGAACTCTCATTGGTTTTGCTCTCAAACTCACATTTATAATATGGTGACAGCTGGCTCAGTGCTTTTCTATGTCATTAAAATCCAATGTCTTAAGAGAGGAAGTTTTGTGAAGCTAAGACAGCATTTCAAACACAGAAAACCCAAAATATACTGAATCTCAGTTGGAGGAGTTTTCTCTGTGAGATAACCTTTCCTTGACAACAATAATGGAAGGAAACTAATACGTGGCATGAGGTGGGTATGCTGTTGCTGTGTACAAGATAATTTGAAAGCCAGCAGACAAGACCAGGAATTTCTCAGTGTGAAGTAGTCTCAACTGAAGCTGATGATTTATTGAAATCAGCGGAGGACAAAGAGTATCGTGGATCTCCCTTTGGGCCCATCATCTGTGGCATGCAAAAGTAGTGCTCATTCCAGCTGCATGTGGATCACATGCAGTTCCACTCCATGCAGATGAGAGCCGTTTCTGGCTCTCCTGGTGGCCTGGGAAGACACAAGGTACAGATCACAACTCTGAATTAAGACAGTTGTCAAGGGTACCCTGACCATTGGCTTAGTGGGAGATTGGTCAAATGATGATATTTCTTTGTCTCTTTTCCTCTCTCCTATGTTTCTTCAGTAGCAGAATGTGTGACTTCCTTGCAGAAGGAAATCTACATCATCTTGCTGTCTCCCCTGCTCGTCTCCCTCTGAGATTGTCCTTTCTCTATGTGCTCTTGTCATATCCTCAAGGTTGAAAACTGTGGAAGAAACATAATGTTTTTCCAGGTGTTTTTCCTAAAATGTTTACTCTCTGAAGATGCCATTTTTAGAGACTGCACAATAATAGAAGCAGCAACATACAGAGGATGAGTCTTTCATGCATCATGCTAAGTTTTCAAATCTGTATTTCAACTTGAGGTGGGGGAGATATATTACTTGAAAGAAAATTCTGAATGAATAATTGGAAATTTATTTTGGTTTATCGAAATATTTTGATCAAACTAGTCTTGCAAGATAATTTTGGAATTATCTTAAAATACAGCAGAATAATAGTACATGCAACCATAGAATTGAAGTTAATAATTTTTAAAGGAGAAATTAAACCATCTTGTTCTGTCAAAAACATGGATTTTGGTTTTGTTGAAATAGAGTATTAATTGGACATGCATACTACTACAAACCACTTCAGTTTCAGAGAAACTGAATTGTCAAGTGGAAAGTTCTTCCATCTTTTTTTTCCTGACCAGTGTTAAACATATATCGCTTTCACAAAAAAGGGAAGGAAACCAATACACACAAAAATCAAACACATTGTTTCCATTTGTTCATTCATGTGTACATTTTGTCTGTTCCTGATCCAAAGACCATTGAAGTTAGTGGAGAGATTCCCTTGAACACTTAAAATGCCTTTAATTTTTAAGCAATGTTGAAACAAGCACAAAGCAGATTATGTTCTTCCCTATATCCACTCCTTCCATGAAGCTGCATGTTAATCCACAGGTTAGCAATTCTGAGATGTCTCTTGATGAACAATTAGTGCAGCAAACTGTGAGGTGTTTATTGTGATGCGCAAAATTTTGGCAAAAATAATCCTTAACTCATTTAACCTATGAAAGGAAAGAGTATTGATCCCAGGAATACACAGCACTAATCTGCTTCTCATATAATACACTCTTCCTCTCTTTCTCACTTTGATTACCTCTGAAGTCTAGTTTGCTATCATTCATTATTTGTTATTGTGCTATTATTTGTTATTCATTTCTCAGTTTGTTCTTGTTATTTGTCTTTGTTCTTTGTTATTGATTTATTTGCTTGCATTCAGTTTCTACAATATTTTTCCTTTTGCTACTGTTATTCTTTATTAGGTGCAGTGAAATTTTATCACTACATGTCATGTAACTTGTTTTTATTTCATTATTTCCAATGTTTGTGTTACACAGTCATCACTGCTCAGCCTGAAAAAGTCTTCTGAAGACAATTTTTATCAATACATTACCAGTGAACTCCACAGATAGTGCCTTTTTAAATGTGACACTGAAGCTGAAATCTTACGCAACAGGTAGCATAAAATCATTACCAGCTCAAATATTTTTGAGGCTCAAGATGATAATTACAAGAGCAATGTCCCAACAGGGGAGTTACCACTTATTATTTAATCCACAAGCTCCCTACAGGTGTGTTTTGGTGTCATTGAATGCCCACTCAATGGTTATATGAAAGCCTGAAGCTAAAACACATAACTGGTTCTATAAAGGTCTTGTAACACAAAGCTCTCCAGGTTTTAAGGACTTTATGTTATTAATAAAAAGTTAATGGGAAATAAAAATATTGTGTAGGAATTGTGTTTGTGAAAGCCTTACTTTCTTTGAGGTTCTGTCCTGTAAAACTGCTTAGGATATCATCCCATACCCTTCTTTTTAAAAAGAATGTATAAGCGATGAGTGATCGCTCATCTTTTTTTTTACCTGTAGAATACTTAGAAATGTAATATTAAATGGATTTGTAAAACAAATAGTGGTCCCCACACTCCGGATTTCTCTAATCAGAACAAATGCAATGTTATTAATTTTATAATTTATTTCCTATATGAAAGGCCAAAATAAGTTAATATTTTCCTGAGCAAAACTATCAAGCAAACACTATAAAAATGTTTTATGGTCTTTCCTTCTCATTGTTTTACTGTAGATCTTTGATCCTCAGATCCACAGTTTTAGAATATTAAAGGACTGAGAAGATCTAGTATTTCCTTAATAACACTGGCCATTTTCATGAAGTGTGTGATGTCCTCTACCCTAATGTTCAAGATTTTAAGGCTGATTTATGTGTCTCTCTTGAATTATTAATAAACTTTACGAAGGTCTGTGCTGTAATACAAGTCTGCATTTCCCTCTAAATCTCTTAGAAAATCTGTTCAGTAGTTATCTGTTGGAAAAAATTGGAGAGGTAAGTGGGGTTTATTTTCCTCCTTTGGATCCTTGCATGAATAGGTCAAGTCCAATGCTCTCCAGTCAGATCAGTGTTACAGGAACATGG
This sequence comes from Tapera naevia, assembly GCA_033556795.1. NCBI lineage: Eukaryota > Metazoa > Chordata > Aves > Cuculiformes > Neomorphidae > Tapera > Tapera naevia. Next base: position 1,152,249 of record JAUMJJ010000014.1, on the reverse strand, counting down.
ATTTCTTGTGTTATATTTACTGTTCAGGGAAGGGATCCCCACAGTGAGTTTAATTTGTGTAAAATAGCAGGGGTCCTCACTGTCTGCCATTTTACCTTGGACATGCAAATGACAAAGCCCTCAAGTCAAGGTTATGCTACATCACCTAAAGAAACAGAGGCTGAACACTAGACCTAACTGAGTTCCTGGGACCAGGCTTTCAGTCACATATATGACAGGGACTGAAATTGCTAACAAGCTGTATTTTTGTGCCAGGTCACTGTGTTATATCATTATGTAAACCATATATAGAATAAAGGCCTTATATCAGATACTTCAGATGCTGTGACTTAGTGTATGTGATAAGATCAAATCTCTCAATTTGAGATATGTTCCCCTCCAAAACAAACAGGACACTAAGAGTCTGCAGCATGAAGCTTCATTAAGTCAGGTGCTTAACAGAAACTTCCCTCTACATAAGTTGTCCTAAATGTCAAACTTCTCTTTATGGGACTGACGGTCAAATATACCAAATAAACATTGTAAAATAATGGCACTTAATACATTTCATGAGATGGAAGCCTAGGGAATCCTAATGATGTCTAATCAGTCTTACAGTAAGACTCCAGCAGTTTCAGATTACACTTCATGACTATTTCTCTACATAATTGCTTTTGTTTCTCGTTCTCTTTTACGCTATATTCTACAGTTCTTGAAAGTGGTCAAATACTACCCATCCACATTGGTGTAAAACCAATGCAAAAAAAAAAATTCTATTTCTTTCAGTCAAATTATTTCCTTAAAAAATATACTATATACTCACAGACAGAAGATGCCTTTTAAAATTGAGAGGCGAAGTAGTAGATATGCAAACCCTTCTCTTTCCTTCCAGTAGCATGAGGTAAATTGCACAATAAATCAAGTTTTATGAGTGCTGTTGACTAGCAACATTTTCTGCTTTTAAAAATTAATAGGTGAAATAATGAACATTCTCAAAAACTCAGAACAGCCAGCTTGATTAATTCCCTGAAATGAAAAGCACTTGGCAGGTGCAATATTCTGAGCTGAAATTTTCTGTGGACTGATAAGACTGAAGTCTAAACATATTCCAATAACAGAAGTTTGCTTGCTTTGGTTTTAATTTGTGGGAAAATAAACAAACTTGAGTTTCATATTGTGCTTTGCCTACACACACATGCAAACACATCTATAAAATATTCCTTCCTGTAAAATTAAATAAAGTTTAATTTTTGTGTAAATATTATTTTGAAGGAATAATAATACTGCATGGTATAAATATCATCACTTCATATTAATATTGTATTATTGTCAAACTGATAAGAAATTCCCGGGTGTAAGGAAATGTGCACTGCAATTTAAGCAGTTTCTAGATAGTAGAGCACATCCCAAAGTGCCGTAACCAGGAATACATATTCTGAATGAAATGCATTTACACAGATTAACATTACTATTGACATTTTCCCTCCTTTTCTGGCTCTCTTTACTCATGGTCCCTTAATATATAAGCAGGAATTAAATGCAAACTAGTGCTAAACATTTCTCTTACTAAATTTTTTTCTACAGCTGAAATTGAATAACACTTTTGTCTACAATGTAACATATTTGTGTTATATTTCACACTAGGATAAAAAATAAGAAATTAGTAATGTTTTGGTTAAGCATTAAGACATTAATTTAATTTTTCAAAAGGTATATGAAATTTAAAGTATCTGAAATATAATGCCTTTCTGTGTTCTTTATTACCCTGTTTTTTATTACTGAGGAAGACATTGGTCTGAAATAAGTGAGACAGGTGCCTGAAGTCATGATTAATGAGACTATCTTAGATAGTCATATGATCCAGGTGACCCCATCCTGCATCACAATAAATGGATGGAGATAAAAACCTCACTTTCAATGAGCAAAGGTCAACAGTTGCTCAGCTGTATACACTCTCTGCTACCTACAGATTCTTTAACATCAGCATTTGTGAGGAACTTAAGAACGAAAAATAAGTGAAATATGTTTTTAGTCTCACTGTAGTCAATTTAATGTTCTTCCTTACTTTCCATGACATTAAGGTTCACGCTCTCTTTTCAACTGTGGAAATTTTTCCTCTATTATTCAGAACTCATCTGCTGACCAACAATTTTGTTGTTGCCGTGAGAGGAAACTGTGGAGGCAAATGTGTTCTATGTCTTGTTCAGGCGTTCAAGTAAACAAATATAAATATGTGAGTCAGACTGCATGAAGGAAAGCTTGGTTAAAATTTCAGCAGGCAGATGAGGACATCGTCTATGTTCTTGAAGTCTTCCAAAATAAATATTACTGTCTTGATAATTATGTTAGAGAAGTTCTTGGAACTGTTAAGCATCTGGGGGGTTTACAGCTTAACAAGATGGCAAGGCTAGTCTTTCCGGTAGTCCTACGTAATAGAGATAAACACTCAAGGGAGTCTGCTTCAACTGAATTCATTATGTTTCTCAAATATGAAGTGGAATTACAGAGAGTTAGCTAATAAAACTATGCAATCTGTATGTCAGCTATGTAAAAAAAAAAATTCATTTGCAAAAAGTAAGCATTTCCACTGCAACATGTAGACCATTTTTAGGATAAAGCTTCTAATTACATACACGATCCATTAAAACAAGGTATCAGAGGATAGGGGAATGTGTAGTAGGGAAATATGGGCTTAGAAATATGACTCTGGAGAAAAATCCTAAGCTTATCAGGAAGAAAACATGAAAACAAATTTCTATATAACATTATAGACACAGTATGAAATGTGAAGGTTTGCTCTTAGCTCAGCCCTAATCAAGACATTCCTTTCTATTCAACTAAAATTACACTGTGTCCTTAGAAGACTATCACTTCTTTCTGAAAGTAAAGGAACATCAAGGTCTTTAGCATTTGTCAATAAATTCTTGCTATGGGAAATTCTGGCCCTGTTTAGGCAAAGATGAAGGCTAAGGGATTATCAAGTTCTCAGAGACATCCTGCTTATGAACAGCAAAAGGCATCATAGAGTAGGATGCTTTGGAGACTGGATGAGGCACTGAGTGCCATGATTTCGATGATGGGTTGGTGTTAGTGTTGGTGTTAGTGTTGGGTTATAGGTTGGACTTGATGATCTTGGAGGTCCTTTCCAACCTTTTGATACTGTGAAACTGAAACTGTAGTGCTTCTCGGCTTCATTGAACAAAGGAAAAGCCTGTATCGCTAACTTGCTCTTGGATGTAAAATAGAGTATTAGAGATTGAAACCCTCCTACTATACAGCTGGTCATATCCTCATCTCAGGAACATCTGCAGTCCTGACTATTTTACTTCTCCGTTGTGTTTAGCTGAAACTTAGCTTGATGCTATACATAGGTATATAAAAGCTGCATAATCACTTTATCCTAAATACACTGAAGCTGTATTAATTTTGTACATTTACTACCCAGAATCAGTCTGGACATTAATTTTTGAGGTCCTGGGATGGGAGAGGGGTGGGGGGTAGAGTGGGAACTGAAATCTCAAAGTCAGATCAAAAAGACAAAGCATTGAATGTGGCATTGAGTAAGCTAAAGTACATCAGCAGCAGTGGCAGGAAAACATGTCACTGAGCAGAATAATAGTGTATTACAAGTTAAATAACAATTCCTGTAGAAAGGTAAGACGACAGACTCAAACGAAAAACACCTACTTGATCACATTTCAATCTTAAAATTTTGTTCAGGATTAGCCCACTTGCATTCATAAAATATTAACTCAATTTACTGAAAACTCAAGGCACATGGGCACTTCAGCTTTTTATGATTAGTTATGGACAGATCTGAGCACCAGGAATCTGCTCCAATAAGCTGCTTGGTCAATGAGGAAAGAATTCAGAAATACCCAGCTGCCAGCTTCACTGGAGTCATTTACTTACCAACTTAAAGCAGAGGAACATGAGGATAGAAGTGACATTAAGAAGGCTAAAATACAGTCTGTTTCACATCTTAATTGCTTGCGTTATTAAACAAACACATCTGGTGTTGATGTCTCTTGAATACTGTATTTATATGTATCAAATATGCCTCCATGTTAATGCTTGTAGGAATTAGGTTTGGGCTTGAAGTTAGGCTGTTAAATTTTTAAAAAAATCTAATTTAAAAATTATTTATCCATTTGATGATATAATTTTATTTGGTTTTACCCTTGGTCTTTTGAGCTTTGCATATTGCATTATCTATTCATTCGCCTTCCACCACATCTCCTTGCCCTGTTTTTTAAGAGAAATTAACAAAATTGAATAAAGGAAAATCCAAGTTCTGCCAAGCATGATTTTTTTAGAGTGTGTTAAAGGAGACAAGTTTGCCAAATTTCATTATGGAGCCCAATAATTATTAAAAGAGATGCTGCTTCTTATTTGTTCAATAACGCTTTTATACATTTCAAGCTTTATGAAGGATTGATTTGATAAAAATATCCTTGGAGGACTGTGACCTTGAGTTGCCTTTTGTAGAGGAATTTTCTGGGTCTAACCTAAAAAGAAATTGAAACGGAAACTACGGAGGGTTTGTATTTGGAAGGGAATAAATTTGTGCAGGCATGCAGAATAAGCGTTATTGATAAATTTGATTCTAAGTGTTATAGGCTGCAAAAGGCACTTCCATGTGACGTCCTGAAAATTTCTAGTGTTCCTTCATCTTTAAAGACGTAAAGTAAGTATAAAAATTACATATACTATATAGGGGGTGAGACTAATAATTACTTAGAAGTCAAGGATATTCTAAAGCCAAAGTCCTATCTTCTTATTTGATAACAAAAAAAAAATGCCGAAGTACAGAAGGTATTTTGGATAACAGAGTTACATTTTCCCTATGACAGTGTGTGAAATAACGTATAAGGCACTGCAGGTCCCTCAAGAATGGGGTAGTTGTTTATTCCATATGAATGGGAAACATTTCTTGTCTTTCCATTACAAATATGGCATGTTATCCTGACTCTGTCCAAATTATATCTGCTACATAGACAAAAATGAGTAGAGAGCAGACTGTTTCTTCCTCTTCATGTACACTACTGATGTTTTGTCAACAATATAGGCTGCAATGTTTTCTCTGAAATACAGAATGCTTACCTCTATAAATGTGTCTATATGTAAGATACATTAATGGCTTGTTCTAGAGTTATACAGATAAAAGGAGTTACTCAAGATTACTGAAAATCAATGTTATATGTTCCTGCACTGTAAATATATTTCTTATAAATATTTTATTAGGTTGGGTTTATTTAGTTAGTATTCCTTCTGCAAAGCAGCTATGAAAGAAACATACATAAAAAAGTTATTGTAGCTTTAAGGTTTTGTGGGTTTTTTTCCAAAATAATATGTCTAATATGATTAAATTTTGGATTATTTATTACAGGATTAATCATTGCATTCAGACTAGTAATTTAAACGTCTGGGTACTGAGCTTTCAGAATGGAGTTATTTACCCCAGCTACCATTGTGGCTTTTCTGTCCTTTAGTATACACTGACAATGACTACAACATTCCGTTTGGTGGTATTTATATCTATGAAAAGTAGAATTAAGCCTTGTTTAAATGGAAAACAAAGTTCAGATGGCAATGAATGTAATTCACACTACTGTTCATTCTATCACATTCATTCATTCAATGGCATTTTCATCATTCACATTGGAGTTATGTCAGTGCTAATGAAATGCAAAAGCAAATATTTAGTCCTTTACTAGTTTGAAAGCTAACGTGCAGCATAAAGATCTAAGTGTGAATTTCTAGAATTATTTTATAACAAGGCAACTTTTCAGTTATCCCTGTCCCCAAGGCTCCAAAGAGAATGTCTGAGTAAGACTGTACTTCTTGTCTACAGAAAGGAACTAACAAAACAGAATTTAAAACAGTTATTAAAAGTGTGTAGTTAATGTATCACTACAGTTTTTGTCTGTAGAAACACAGAACAATGGAATCTTTAATATGTTACCTGTGTAAACTCTTTTTAGCAACTAGAGATATTAAAATGCATGGGGTTAGCAGTCATCTTTTTTCTTCTCCTGTAAGCACCAGCTCTGATTAACTGTGTCTCTGATGTCCAGTTATAAGAATTATCTAAAAGTACATTATTTGAATTTGGATACTCATTCCTGTATTTTGACACCTTCTTCAGAGGACATTGATTGAACAAGGTTTGCTGCAAACTGCATTTATCTTCTCTGAATCAGTGACATTCTTTATGGTTTTCCCCTGAAAATCTATATGACTGATGAAAAATATCCTCAATGTTTGTAAAATTATACATGTATCCCAGACATGTATAAATTTCTCTGCAACAGGTATTCTGAAGTCTACCAAGAAGATATCCAATCCTTACTTCATATTAATTTTCATTTGTTGAAATATTTAAGAAATTATTGAATTTTTGAAAAGTAATTAAAGAGAGAAATAAGCAATAGGAATAATTGTGGCCATTATGTCTTGCCTAATTAAGGACCAATAGATAATATTCACCCAGTGGCAGCAGAGTAACCTTTCTGAATGAGAAACTACTTAGTTCAGATTAAGTATACACCACAGAAAAAACTAAAAGGAAAATATTGCTGATACACAGTATTTTTAGATAATTAGAAATGTGTTTGTGAGGAGTCCAAAATTTATATAATGAATGTGATGTGTATAAATTGCAACAGTAATTGAACTTAAAGAAATACAGTATAGAATATCATGCTCCAAGAATATTTTTTATCAGCTCACAACATGGATGAAATGTAGTTACAGAAAACACAACAAAACTGACAAACTCAGGAAGTGATGTAGTTCATCAAAAACACACCTATTCTGTTTTCGAAACCTACCTGTGAGAAGGACTTCTACTGCATAAAACCCAGTTGCTGAGATTGCTTACATACAAGCCACTGTTGTTGTCATCACTGTCAATATATTTTGAACCATCTTTCTCCTCTCTACTGAAGATATGCTCTGTTCTTTCAACCATTTCTCATAGGCCACATTTTCTAAGTTTCTGCTCATTTCTGATGCTTTTTTAAGAGCTTCTGTATTCACCTCTTAAAATGTAGTGCCCAAAATAGAATACAAAACAGAACAGACTGAATAAACTTCAAGGGAAATGTAAAACTACCTCCCATATATTATATAGTACACTTTGGTGAATAAATACCTATATGAAGTCTACCTAATTTAACAAGGTCATAACGTCAACATGTCAACTGCCTATTTCATTGCACTATACATTATATGCAGGGCAATTTTGCAATAGATACATAGTTCTTAACTGCAATACCACAAACTGATCTTCAGTTAATATCTTTGGATATACATTGGAAAGTTCTCTTTTCATTAAGACCATCTCCAATTTTATCTCCATTCCTTAAATTCCCTACTTTATAAAATGTTCATCCAAATGCAATTATTTGTGATCCACAGCAAAATATAGTCCCTACTTTGCTGACCAAGTTGGTAACCAAAAATGCTGCATAGCACCACATTGGAATAGCCTCCTACAAATAAGATTCTCTCTTGCTTCCGTAACAAACCATTAATGTAACCATATCTTGCTAGTTGCTTCTGGACTACATATTATTTCTTTCAGTATTAGAATATTTTGACCATGTCAAAAACCTTTCTATGATGCTACATATGTCTCCATCTCATATATCACAGTTCCCATCTTCAGGAATGAACATGGTAGAGTTGGAGCACATTTGTTCTAAGCAAACCCAGGCCTGCTTTCTCTGAACTTTCATAAAATGTTTAAAAATGTATTATCATACCTTTGCAGGTGTGAGAGTTGGGGTGACTTGTCTATAGTTCAAGTACTTCCTTTCTGCATAAATTTTCTCTCTATTTTGTCTAAATTAATATTGTATTTGTCCTTCTCTAGTCTTGTAGGACTCTGCTTGTTGTCCTAGAGTTCTTGAACATAATTATTAACGGTTCAAAGACAGTTCTGGCTTAGTTAATTTCATCAGATCCTGACAATTTGACTACATCTAAGCTATTTAATATTCTTTAACCTGTCCTTTCTGTGTTCTGACCTAATCCCTTACCTTTTGTTAAAATTAATTTTGTTAAAAATTAACTGTTAAAATGAAATATGCAAAAACCACATCTGAGTTCAGAAAAATACTGCATGTAGAAAGCTGGGCTTTGAAAAACAGGGGGTTTCAGCTAATTTAATTCAACAAAAAGGTCATACTGACAGCTGCAGCAACCAAACCCCAATCCCAATAGGGATACAGATAATGCAAGCTTCCTCACACTTCCCTATTCAGCTATTAGTTCAATATACAGCGAGAGGATGAGGTTAAAAGAGCTATTCACTCTTATGGATCTGTAAGATCTTTGATTTCTTCAGACCATTGCCAAACAGCACTAGAAGATTTACTACATTCCATCATGAAAAATATGCTTAAAATAATAAATTTATTTGATACGTGCTTTGCAAATAGTGACAAGTATCAACTCCCACCAAGGTCTGTGTGTTAAAATGGTGCTTTGGATATAAAAACATTTTACAACAATGACAAGAATATATTAATCATCTCTATCATTTTCTAACAGAATGACCCCAAAGTAAATGCAGTTTTGTTGTTTCTCTGCATTTTTTCTTTCTGTTGATCATACAGCCCCTTGTTGTCTGAGTGTATGGTATCATGCAGCTGAGGAGAGCAAACATCACTGTTCCTTTTAGTCCTTTCCGTAAGTTGTTACTTTAGTATTAAAGCAGGAGCATCACTGCTCTAATGAACTCAGTAATACAATGAAACCTACTCCAAACCTATGTCATCATATATATTCAGAGGTTTTTCTGTTAAATCCTGCCACTAAAGGTTAATCTCCATTGCTAGAAACATAACCACAATATAATATCTATTTGTCCTCTGAGGAGGAACTAATTAACTGCATCAGAATTAGATGCTCCTGAACAATACAAAAAAAAAAATGTTATTTGGGGGATAACAAAGCACCCAATGCACCCTTTGATCTAGTTCTTCTGGGGCGAGGCTCTCATAAAGTTAATGAGACCCGTATTTTATCTTTACAGGTCATCTTTGTTTTATCACTACCAAATCAAATCTTTTGGGAGCACCATCATTAACCTACACTAGGTTAAGTACATCCATCAAATACTCAATCCATTTATCATTATTATTAGGAAATTCATTACTCTTCAGACCACCATGCCTATTAATTTCTTACACATTAGAACGTAAAACCTATATTAACCAAAAATCTCAGAACTGTTGCAACATCCGCAGGTCTATATGAAACATATAAAAAGAGTAGCTCATGACTTTGGAATGTTTTGAAGCATTATCTGTGGTAATATATTTCATATGGTCAGATGAAGAATCCATATGAGATAAATGCCAAACTTCGTTTGAATAAAAATTTTCACTTCTCTTCTGTTACTTCTGGGATATGTACCCTCCAGAAACCTATGGCACCCAGGAAGGCTTATGTCTCCTTGCTGGTAGGTGGAGATATTGCTGTGATCTTGTCCGTGACTTGTATTGGAATCTGACAACATCTGTTCTGTCACTTCACTCCCAGGAACAGAATTTCTCAGGCAGGTCCCTTAACCTTATTCTGTTTGATGGCAAAACCGGCTCCCAGGAGAATCTGGATGATTTTCTTTCCTTTCTTAAAGACCTTTTCTGCCGTGTCCCCCTATACGATGGGGCTCCGGGGGGGTGGGAAGTCCAGAAATTCCGCAGAAAATTCCAGCTGGCAGTGACTGCACTCCTCCTCCCCTCTCTCTCTCCCTCTGAAGAAAAACGGCAGAGCATGAGTGGAGCTACCCATGGGAATGGGGGTTTTTCTCTTTCCTGCCACAGTATGAGAGGAAGTGCCTGCCCTGGAATCAACCCCCTCCTCCCGGGTTGTCACCAATGGCGCTGCCCTCTCAGAACTCGCGGCCTCAGTGGTGGGGCAGGTAAACACCGGGCCAGCCAGACCCTGCCCCCACAAGCACCCATGTTGGCAAGGGGAGAAAAATTCTCTGAAAAACCTGAAACTACAACACCTGGGAATGGTCAAGACAAGAATGTTTTACTATTTCAGTCACAGTCTAGTCAAAGACATTATTTCATCAAGTAAGGTACAAAAATAGCATTTTTACTGAAGTCTAGGTCAGGATCAATCTGCCTGCTTATGACCTAATTACATAATTCTGTAGGCTGTGTGTACCTGTATCGTCTGCAGTATGCTTTTGTTCATTACAAATATGTGACATAAAATAATCCCAAAACACTTAAAGACTAGGTATGTAAAACTGGTTACTGACCCTTATGGTAAACCGGAACTGAACACAGAACTTATTTTGTAGGTCTTTAATAACATCTCACTCTTTTTCCACTCCTTCTTGTCTTACAGGCCAAGTCTGGATTCAAGTTCATTAATATGGTCACTTTTTATTAGTAAATAGAGGGACGAGAAAACATTAGAGAAAAACATTTGTGAGGGAAAAGAGGATTTTCTATCCAGATCAAACAGTTAGCATTACCTCAGATAAAGTGCTTTATTTTAGCCCAAACCTAAATTTAAAGAGCCCATATCACTTCAAGTTATATTCATAATGCTGAAAGTGAGCTGTTCTAGTGGTAGAGACTGTAGCAAAACATACCACGTTGCTGGAAAAAACAGTTCTTAAGAGTCAGCTAGTACATCAAACTCATTGTTTATAAGGTTCTGAATCTATAGTAAAGTTACTCAGACAAAATGACATGGTGACATATTTAAAAACAGAGAAAAGAATAACCTATCCTTATTTCATATAACACTCAATAGGTTACACTCAAATTAAAATGTGGTGAAATAGCCATGAAGCCATAAGAATTTGAGTTATTGCCCCGGAAAAAGTATTGTCTATCTGTTAAGACTAACTGGTTTAAATAACCCAATTGAGAAGATGAGGTTAAAGAACTAGCTTTTTTTCTCAGAGCCTTTCTTAAAAGTGGTCAGATTGGAAGGTCAACACTTAGACATTGTAATAATGGATATGATGGAAAAACTGAAACCAGAAAAGTTTCTGAAATGATAAGAGATGGATTAGCCTGGAGTGCAGAGGAAGATGGGTGAAAGGGAATGGAAACTCAGAAGAGACCCAAACCTGTTCTTATCACACTGGTGTTGATGGAAAAAACACGTGCAGTTAGTGTTTTCAATTTCCTTAGTGTGCAATGTTATGTTGTATTAAGTGACACAGGATTTTTTGCCATTAAATAAAGATTTATTCTTTATACTTTGGGCTGTGGTCCTAAGAAACTGGTAAATTCAACTCATGGGACATAGTATTGGTGTAAGTTTACGATGACATAAATTTAATTATCTCGTTCAGCCAGCATTTTTCATAACATTTTGTTTTGAAATAATTTACCATTACTTTTTCTTCTCCACAAATACACACCTTCACATTTTATAAAAAGTGAAAATATAAGTCTCTAATTTTTCAGTTTCAACATATATGTGCAAAACTGTTATACCTCAAAACATGAAAACAAAAAAAAAACTAAAAGCCTTATCCATCTTATAGTTGACTTTGTTAGCCATGCAGGGTTCAGATTGTCTGTTGCATTGAGTTCTCTAGCTAAAGTTAATCAGAAATAATAGTATTCTATTTATAGAGCAGTGTTTTCCTGAATGCCAGCCTAGTTCCAGCTTCATGATAGGCATGTTTTAGGTATACATATATTTGGTTATAGATTCCAAAGCTTCTAAGTCCTCCAGCAAATCCCCTATTCATCAGAACTCAAATCTGAGATTTCTGAGTCTCTCTACTATTGGATAACGCCCCCAGTTAACCAAGTCCAGCTGTTTTTCATCCTTTTTGCATCACTCATGAAAAAAAAGATACCAGAACCTTTGAAAACCTGATTTTGCAAGTCAAATTTTTGTCTTGTTGCTGCTACCAGTCTTGGCTTCCATATTAACTTGTGCCAGTGAATTCCATTAGCTGTAGGTTATGAAAATATATTTTTATTTTATCATTCTCTTATTGCTGTTCTTTCTAGAGTTGAGACTTCCTTAGGTTGCTGGTGAGTTTTACATTAAAATAAACCACTGAATTATCCATCACCTCTTCTTTTACTGTGTACTTACTTTTCTGTTGTGACTTTTGGTCTTTTACTTCAGGTCTTAGTTTGCCATAAGGTCTTGGTAAGTACTCCACAGGATGTAGCTGGAGGGTGGCATGTAGTGCACATATTCTGTCAACACCAATAAATTTGTTGTCGAGTGCTTAAGGAAAAAAATGGCATTTAAAGAGTTACCTGCATTATGTCAGTACTATTATTTCTGTGCTGAGCAACAAGAAGCAAGCTTTTAGGTCAACTAGCACAACTAAATATCCTTCCTGCACTGAAATATAAACACTTAATACATTTGGTTACTGGGAATCAGTACCAAAGACCACCAAGTATTAAAAACTCTTCATCACAACTGATCCAGGGTGGATTCAGACATGTAAGTTATAGTCAAAAATCTCTCCACCATAACATTGCCTTTAATCTCAGTATTCAAGCCTCCCAAAGCATGTTCACCATCTCATTTAAAAGATAAAAAAGCCAATGTTTTTTGTAGCAAATAAAGTTTTTCAATAAAATTGATATAATAATATAAGGAAGCATGTTCCACAGTTCTTAAGCGGTCTGTAGATGAGGTCCAATATGAGGTTCACACACGGCCGTGTACCCATAACGAAAAGCCAAGTTTACCTAGGAATGCAGCGAGGATGACATTTTGACAGATAGGAAAAGGGAGAAATGCAGCTTAGGCTTATATGGCAACATCTGGCATACAGAGAGAGTCAGCAGCCTTTGGATGAGATCTCCACCTCAAATAAAATTCAGAGGGCTGAATAAATCAAATACACACTGTTTAAAACTAGCAGGGGCACTGTAATCTTTTCCTTCCATAGCTTACTTGTCCTTTATGGACATGAATTATACAACCTACGGCGATATGAAGCTGTATGAGATAACCCCCAAAAATCCCCTAACCTTTTCAGATTCAGTAAAGTAGGTTTTCATAAGGGCTCTCCAGCTAGATATATACAAATAAGCATCAAATACTGCCTCCAGCACTACGTAGCTGTTCTGACTAGCTGTACACTTATACATTCTTCACTATTCCAGGGTCTTCTTTTATATGTGAAATTTAATACAGCAAGCATTATTGCTGTTCGGCACTTCAGAAGTCAAGGAGCAAACTTTTCTAATCAAGGAATTATGCTTCCAAAAATAGGACAATAATCTATGGTAGGAATACAAATAAATGAATATTTATGGATGCCACAGAGAATGTGAACTGATCTGGTTGTGTCTGGGCATGGAAGTCAGAAATCAGGGTTCAGGGGTTTTATATGAATCTCAGTCACCATCTGATCCCAGATTACAGCTGAATGTAGCTGAGGTAAAATGCGTCATAAGAATAGCAATCTCAAAAACATTTCACTATTATCTTTCCAGTTGTTATAGTTGTGTAAACTTTCCATTCTTTTTCTTTAAAACGCTTGCATGGAGGACAGGTCTTTCATGTATTTCCTTAAAAAAATAATCATATCATCCCTATACCTTTTCACATTCAGTATTAGCTACCTCACACATTAATTACAAAGGCAAGGACTGGTACATGATTCGCTTTCTTAGGTGGCTGTCAACATCATAGTCCCAAATATGGTCTTGAGGTCTCTAAGTAACAGAGACTGTCATACAGCCTAGGATCTACCTATCTGGATATCTTCCTGTATCTGAAACCTTATAGCTGCATTTTGGCAAGGCTCCCTCTCTCAAGCATAACACCACTGTCACTTCTATTTTCTCTGTGCTGTACTCCTGAATATTTCTGTTAACACAATTGAAAATAGTTCATATCTGTTAGCAGCTGAAATTTGTATATAAATGTAAATGTGTCTTTAGCCTAGCTGGGATCCATAGAGATTAAATGCAGAAGGAACTGTTCAGTCAGCTAGTCTGGTAAACCCCTGTATTTCATCCAGTTACCCTTTGCACAGCTGAGGGACAGCAGCTAACCCATGCTGCCTGGAAACACCATGCATCTAAACTGATTGTATGCATATGTGCCCACACTTATACTGCACAGTGGAATCAGATAGGAATAGAAGAACTAGATAGTGGGTTTGCAAATCCTTTTTTTTTTCTCTGAATTCTGATATGGGTTTACCTAAAATTGTCGTATGAAAATTTCATGACTTTTTTGACTTCTCATGCACAGGACAACTTAATGTTCTTATTGTTCTAAGACACATTCTTTTCTGAATTTCTTTCCTGCTAAGGAAGAGAGACAAAATTTAAACTGAGCATTTGAATTAGCAGCAATGTTTATGGCTTTTTGTGTTAGTAGTATTTTAATGGTAGCATCCTGTATCTTATGATGAAAAACATTTCATGATTTCTATTTAGATTCATATAATTCCAGAATTATTCTTTTCATCTGGTAGAAAAGATCCATATTTTCTTCTGACTACCAATAAAAACTTAAAAATCTGAAAGGATAAATATAGCTTGCTTTCTTCTAAGTTATACACCAGAAATCAATCAAATAAAGTCAAGGTGCTTCTTGTGCTGACCAACATTATTTTTTTGGTATGCGTATAAGGGACCGGGGTTCTAGGAGTGAGTTTATCTGAAATCTTTCACATTATTAGTCAATATTGTGCACTTTTGCCTTTAGGGATCTTGGGGAAAAAAATTAAATCAACAGAATTATTTAATTTAGAAAAGAACCTACTGTGCAAAAAACAGTTTTCATCAAAAATTTAATAATGCAGTACCTTAAGCATTGCAGTCCTATTGGCATGATACATTATGATGGCTCCAGAGACTCATGCATTGTTTACAGCTTATCAAGTCAGAATTGTTCATGCTAGAAACACCTATGGATGCTTCAACATGACAAAAAAAAAGAACTGTGGGGGCTCGGGGGATTGTTAATGGGCTATAATACTACTGCCATGTATACTGTGATTATAAACTAGCCCGAAGTGATAACCATGGAAAGGTTTTGCCACCTATTGACTGCTCAATAAGGTGCATGAAAAAAGTTTGATCTTCCCAGGGCAGTTCCAGTTGTGTGGCTATGTCTGTAACAGCCAGGAACCAGGGCATCCATTGCCACCTTCTACCATGTCAGAATTGTGAAGATCTGCATAGTCTGTTGTCACCCCAGAATGGGCACCTGCAGCTGCGTGGGTGATCACCATGCTGTCAAACCAGTGAGAGATGAAAATTTTCCTTTCTATCTCTGTTGACTAGCACTCATGTCAGGAAGAAATGAAGGAAAGAAAAATAGGGATACATAACTGACAACCAGTATAATGGAAACAAAGACATCACATTTGAGGTTTGTTAAGCACATCAAGAAGTCCTAAGCACCTTAGTTGTCCATATAGTTGAATTGCTATAGCAGACCCTGGCATACTTTTGGCTGGTAGCAAGAAACTTTCTCTCATTAAACACTGTTCAGAAGTTAGTATGATCCAGAACCCACAATTTGAATGTGAGCACTTGATTTTAGGGTCTGAGAGAGTATTTATTGGTATTGACACTTTCAACCTGTTTCCTTTGTGTAAGGGCAAGAATATGCAATGGTACTCTCTAACCTTGTAAGACAGCAATACTCTTCAAATCCCTACAGATATTAGCCGTGATTTAATCAATACTTGCAGCAAATTAATGTTAACTTCTTCACATTCAGTTCTGTCCATCATACATAATGTTATGCAGACTAAAGGTTTTAAATGTGTTTAAGTGATAATAAGAATTCTGAAGCTGTTTGAGTGGTCTTCTTGATAAGAAGTATGCGTTGCAAAAGCTTTCAAAATATCAATTCAAGCCAAGCTTTGTTAAAAAAAATGTCCCAGAAAGACTTACATACATTTCATGTGGTGTTTTTCATATTTTCTGAATGTTTATTTTGCACAAATGCTCAAATAAAATAAATTTCAGAAGTACGTTTATTATAAAACTGAAAGGTTAATTCTTCATGGGTTGCCACAGAGTGATGCCCACATACTTCTCTCACACAAGATATGCAGGACCTAATTATTAAATAATCTTCCAGGGGGTAAAAGGGATGAATACAGAAAGATAAAGAGAGGTAAATCTGAAAAATACCCCTAACAGAGAACAAATATGTATTTATGTATACCTAACAGGATTGCAATGTGAGTGAAAAAATGCATCTATAATCTTAAATTACATTGGTAATCTGCATCTATAATCTTAAACTACATGTTTCACTGCACATCACTGCCCTGTCTCTAACAAATAACACCCAAGTGTTCATGGAATGCAACTTCAGTTGTTACGGTTCTCTGAGAGATTTCCATCTCGTGTTCTTTTTAAAATAATTCTAACAGAAAAGGAAACTAATTGAGGAGAAAAGGATTCATGTGTTCAGAACTACAAAAACATTTTGGCTCCGAATACACACACTGAATTGAATTTCATTATTATTTGCATAAGTACTGGGCTAGCAAAATACTGAAAAGGTGGTGAAATAACCAGGCATACACTTTTGCATACTTCAGGAACTGGAGCTTAATCAGAATAACTAATTAAGGCCTCAGTGATTTCCATACACTGTATAATGGAATTTTCCCTTCCAACAGCAATTTGAAAATAAACATTATCTCCATGACAGTGATCTCATCTTTAGTTTGGAAAGAAGTGTATGAACACTGGCTTGTGTTGTAAGACCTTGTAGTCCACAGAGAAACAGACATTATCAGAGACACAGTTACTTTAAGATGGAATGACCTTCAATGTGTGTTGACCTGTCTTCTGGAGATGTTTATCTGTCCGAATTTTCATCACAGAAGCAGAGGCAGAGAGGGCTATATTCACTCACCTGATGTAGGCGTCTAGAGACCAAATCAATTGCTCACTCACATATGTCATCTAGTGCAATTGTACTACAAATGTCCTATTTACTCCAGTCTCTGACTTTTCCTTAGGAAGGGCACAGATGTGCTACAGGTCCTATATTGTAAGTGACAATCCTGGAAGGACATTCTGGTTGTCCAAGGAGATTTTCAGATGATACTAGAGGTCCATATGTATGCAAAGATCTATTGAATCCAGCTGATCAAATGGGTGTTTGCTTCAGGATGAGCTGAATATTTTTCTCGACCTACTGACTGAGTTGATTATGGACTTGCTTCGCTACCCTAAACATAGACTTTAATCTCCTCAAATTGAGAAAATATTTAAACTTAGTGCTCTTCCTTCCTTTGTATTCATTCCTTTCTCTTAAATAAAACAACCATCACCCCTTTCACCTTTTCAGGATAGCGTGTTTACATGGCCTTCCAAATATGTCAGAAGAGCACCTGTATGTGACCATTCTCTTGGAAGGACTCTGGTTCTTCAGCCAGAGTTTTGAGCTGTGGGACATCGCAGGCAATCACAATCAGTTTAACGGGGTTACAGAATGAACTATCTCCATGCTAGATGTTTCACATGGGTTTGCTCACCAGGACAGTGTGCAGATCTTTGAGCCGCTATTCTAAAACACCTGTTTCTTCTCTCAAAGTACAATAATCCTAAGAGCCTAGATATGGGCTTTGGATTCCTTTCTAGGACAATGGCATCCTGAATGCCTTGTAGGTGCCTTACCTCCAAATTAGAATAGAAGAGACACTTTCCTGATTTATTTATTTTTAACTGCAGAAAAGTGTGGAAATTAAACGTTAACTCTTCCTGCCAAAATGATACAACTAGAATTGCAATATTAGACCTGTACATTTTTAAACAATAATTTACAATCACTGGAATAAAGGATTTTACATTTTCAAGTGCAGAAACATCGCAGAACAAAAAGTTTTAATAAAAACTACTGGAAATTATCTAATTCCTGATGAAGTCTGAAGAAGTCAGTTCTGCAGAACAAGGCAGATTCAGCAATGGATGTCAAAAAAAGTTTTGTTTTTCTTTTGATTCTCAAGCGATGGCAAACGGTTTGCTTGCCTCATTATGTACAGAAAATGTTCTAGTTTTTAATTAGTAATATAGTTCCCCATTACTCCTTCATTCAGTGAATAAGCGGAAAAGTGAATAGAAGTTACTATAACCAGTATATTAATGAAGTATCCAGAGATTCACATAGCTCATATAATACTACTAATACTAATACTAAGTTTTTCATTACTCTTTTCTAAATTAGTTCAAGCTTGTCTACTTTTTTATGATTTTTGTTAGGCAGGAGTATCTGCCAGATATGTATACTTTCTGTTGTATATACTGGTGCATTCTTTCTGACATACGTATGCTGTGTATCTTTAAGTATCATACCTCTCCTGGCATTGCCTTTTCAATACACTCTCTGCATTTGTGTAAGAGATGTAACAGCTCATCCAGCTGGCAATGCACCGTTCACATCCATAAAGCTAAATGCTTCCAACTTCCCAAGAGAAGCTGGCCGGATACAGTTTGCTTACTGAGAACAAATCTGGCCTATGCTTCACCCCAGTAGCCAGTAGCTTAGTATAACAGATATTCAGACCCAGGACCCAGGCACCAGACCTAGTACTGTTTAATTTACTGGGACAGTAGTATTCAAAGGACCCGTGTGAACTATAATAAGAGGTGCCTTGCTGCATCAGACTCTGGTCCACAAGCCCAATATAGAAACACAGAACCATCTGTTTGGAAATTAACTCTGAGATAATCAAGTCCAACCATACCTGCCCACTTACTAAACCATGTCCCTGAGCAACTCATCTACCCATCTTTTAAATACCTCTAGCGGTGGCGACTCAACCCCCTCCCTGGGCAGCCGGTTCCAGCTCCTGACATCCCTTTCAGTGGGGAAAATTTTCTTAATGTCTAGTCTGAACCTCCCCTGGATCAGCTTGTAGCCATTTCCTCTCATCCTACCACCTGTCACTTGAGAGAAGAGACAAGCACCCACCTCACTACAACCTCCTTTCAGATAGGTCTCTCCTCAGACTCCTCTAAGTTAAACAACCCCAGTTCTCTCAGCTGCTCCTTGTAGGACTTGTTCTCCAACCCCTTCACCAGCTTCGTTGCCCTCCTCTGGACACACTCCAACACCTCAATGTCCTTCTTGTACTGAGGGGCCCAAAACTGAATACAGTACTCAAAGTGGGGCCTCACCAGTGCCGAGTACAGGGGTACAATCTTTTCCCTTGACCTGCTGGCCACACTATTTCTGATACAGGCCAAAATGCCACTGGTTTTCTTGGCCACCTGGGCTCACTGTTGGCTCATATTCAACTAGCTGTCAACCAACACCCTCAGGTCCTTCTCTGCCAGGCAGCTCTTCAGCCATTCTTCCCCAAGTCTGTAATGCTGCATGGGGTTGTTGTGTCCCAAGTGCAGGACTTGGCACTTGGTCTTTTTATTATATTACTTCTCCACCAGTGACAACAGGAGATGTTATTGTATGAGAGGGAAAAACCTTGGCCAGTTTCTATAGCCTAAATCCGTCATAATCTCCAATTTTTATTAGCTTTTATTACCATTTTTTGATAACTTCTAGTCGGTTTGTAGACATCTTCCTTTTCAGAACACTGCTTTCCATTGTTACAGGTTTTTGGTTTTACTAATTGAATTTTTTTATGTATTTATCTTTACTGAATGTTTAAGAATCATGTCAATATATCTGTGTTAGATCTATATGTACCACTCTCTCCTATGACACTGTAGAATCACGTTACTTTGTGTTCACTACTACAGGGCAGCTCTCCCATTTACTATTCTTGAATCAGGTCCCATGCCTCAAAATACAGAATAACACTTTTTCTTGTGGGCTTTGAATCAGGATATTCTAGGAAGCAGTAAATTATTGCATTTAGCTGTTTGATCTCTGCATCTTGTCCTGGTGATGCAGTCAACATTATGATAGTTTAAATTGCTAACTGTCCCCACCTATGCTAAACCTCCAGCTTCTCTAATCTTATTTAACATGTCCTGATCACCATCATGCCTACAATACAAGAACAGCACTACATCTTTATTGTTATAGTATGGGATTTACATCTGCAAGTATTTTTCTGTTTTCCCATTTTTTCTATTTTCTCCATTATTTTATGCTGTAACACTTCATATTATCCCTCACATACTGTGCCTGTACTTCTCACACTGTTGTCTCCGTAAAGTTAGCACAACATCTACAAACTTCCAGAAGTTCCCGGAGATATTTAAGTCAATCTTGTTAATTTGATGCCAAGCAGTCATTTTCCTATCTTCTGCTTACGATTCCACACTGGTGTAGAAGCATTTACAAGTTGCCCTTGCACTGCCACTTAATATCCCATGTGCCAGTCAATTGGCACAATAGGAGGTCTCATTTGATTTCCCCTGTTTATTATGATTGTGCTGTTTATTTCCCTCCTAGCCCTTTCAGAGACACAACGAACATTAATGATATCCCACTCATCCGTGTTTTACTGAAATAAAAACAAATAAATGAATTTGACCTTGAACTATGCATTTCTACTAAGACTTTTCTATGCTGGATTTACATAATTTGTACCTAGGTAGTTCATTGGAATGGAAGTCTTAAATCATCCTGATAAAATGACCTTATTTAATCTAACCAGTGTACTCCTTAGAGTTGTTTAGAAAGAAATATTTCAGGTCTACTTTTTAAAGTAGACATCTCCTATTGGAGATTTCAGATGGAGAGTAGGGTTTATTCCTGGTGTTTTCCAAGAAAGCCATAGAAAGCACATTACTTCAATGTTACTTCGAGGTCTTGAATTAAATTTTAAAGAAAACAAACAAAACCAGAAATCCACTTTTGTTCAGCCTCAGTTTTATTCGAATAGAAGCAGAACTGCAAGAAAGACTACTCTTGTTGAATAAATTTTCTGTTTATTAGCCCTATTGAAATCCGTGAGTCTCCTCCCTCCAAAAATTCATTTCATATTGCATATATATTTTTTATTTAAATCTGGCTCTGGATTGGAAAAATGAAATATAGGAGGTGAAAGGAGAAATTTTCAGTAATGCCTACACAGTTCAGTGACAGAGGGTATAGTTCTTCAATCAGGATCTCCCTTTTTTTTTTAACTTTTTCCCAAGCCTTCCAGCACATTAAGAAAACTAGTCTTAAGACACGTTAGAATTTTGAGCATTGTTCTCTAATAAAAGATGAGATGGGAGTTGAAACTAGACTGTTTCATGTTCAAAGACCTGATAGAACTGACATGGATGAACACTAGTTCTCGGGTGCACACAAATAGCTACAATTTCTTTGTTTTTGCTGTTTTCCATACAGACAGACATTTTGCCCTTGGGGTCCACTATTATGTGCAGAGTGAGTGGTTTAGCTTTGTTTCCATTAATATGAGAGATAAGAGATGCTGTTAAGAAAAGCGAGACAATACTGAGGTGAATGCACAAAACAAATCCAGGTTCAAAGGCCCATGCTGCTCAAATGGAAAAGCCTGTATGTGTGCAGGCGAATGTGTGTTCCATTGGAATATGAAGTAAAAAGCATTTTGAGTGCTCCCTGAATGACAATGAAGTATTGGAAAGCAATGACATTCTAATCATTGCTGCAAATGTCAACACAAGAAACCTGTGGGTTGTGGGCCTCCAGTGCACAAGTTAACAGCTTTACAGTAAAATCACCAGGGATCAATTAAAAGGAGACTGTTGCTAACCTTCATGCATCCTATTGCCGAAATGTCTAGAGAGAAAGGGCTAATTATAAGCCTAACCTTTCCCAATGGACCCTAAATGAGCTTCCAAACATGGCATGGAAAAAAAAAAAACCATGACACACTATTATCACATATTTAGGGTCTCTTGTGCAAGGTACTCAACAACAGAGTCAGTGTCCAAGGATACTGAGTTTTACCCTGGAAATCAATACACTGTAATGCTAACTATTGAGTTAGGAGGACTTTCAATACAAAAATAAAACCAAAAATAAAACCAAAATTGAGGTAAGATAGGAATTCAGGCTTGTGAATGCACAGATAAAAATCAAAGGCAACCTGTAAAGTAAGAATAAGAACCAAATTTAAAGCACAAACAGCATAGAACTACTTTGCCAATAAAGTTTGAAGGACTTTCTGCATATTAGATTTCCTCAGTTTCATATTTCTTTTTGGCAACCTTTAAAGTCAATGTGAAAAATCGAGGAGAGAAGCAATTGAAAAATTTTCCAGCAAATGAGAATATTACCAGATTTTTACCCAGTGACTCTCTGAAGAAGTGAGAAGAAAGATTTCCCTAATTTGCTTTCAGCTGTTCACAACCTTAGAATATCTTGCAGTTACGAGAGATCACAGAAAAGCAAGGGCCTAGTGAGGACTCCCTCTTTCCTTTGACCAAGTGTGACAATATTTTGAAGCTGGGTTCCATGCAGACTAAGCTTTTCCTATTCTAGAGGGACGTATGAGGCTCGATTTATCAACCTTGCAAACCCAAATGCAAATGGACTGATGCAAAGCAGACATACTAATGAAATGCACAATGACAATAGTCACTAGATGCTAGTAACATATAAGACCTATTTTAACTGTCCTTCAGGTATATCTCTTTCCCTGCCTTTGGCAGCCTCTGGGGCATTTCTTTTCCACCTAAGCAGCAAGCAGAACTGTTGGAGAGTTACAGGATGAAGAAGTTTCTAATTTTCTAGTCAAGGAAGTTTGTGAGGTGAGAAGGCCAACTTCCACATGTAGGTTTAAGCTCCAGTCCTTCTCTATTAACTTCATGAGACAATGTGCAGTTATGAGGGGCAAAGGGAGGAGGGCAATATTCTCTTGGTATCTCAAAGGTATTTACCTCAGATGCTTGCACATTTAATTGTTTTTGTGAAGCTATGAGCTTATTTTTAAACAATATCAACAGGAAACAGCAGATGGCCAAATTGCCTGCAAATGCTTTTGTATTACACTTTACATTCATCAAGACACTTCCACACTGATATGAGCAATGTCGTGTTCTGGAAATGTTTGGAGTTAGTCCCTTGGGTCGCCAATTCCCAAGCATTACCAGATGATAACTCAGAAACTGTGATTACTTAAATATTTTTTTCAAATCCTGAAGTGCTTTTAAAAGAATACAATTTGTAGCCATGGGAGCCTTGCTGAAGTGTTGCTATCCATATAAATATCACTATTGTTGTATCTTGAGTTTCCATCATATACGTGCTGATAAAAAAGCTGATAACTGGATAACTTTATGATGAAGCATGTTTTGTGGCGAGCAGGACCAGGGAAGCGGTCGTGCCCCTGTACTCAGCTTTGGTGAGGCCACAGCTCCAATACTGTGTTCAGTTTTGGACACCTCACTACAAGAAAGACATTGAGGTGCTGGAGTGTGTCAAGAGAAGGGCAATGAAGCTGGTGAAAGGGCTGAAAAACAAGTCTTAGGAGGAGCAGCTGAGGGAACTTCCTAAAGAAAAGGAGGCTGAGGGGACACCATCACTGTCTACAACTGTCTGAAAGGAGGTTGTAGCTAGGTGGGTGCTGGTCTCTTCTTGCAAGTGACAGGTGACAGGACGAGAGGAAATGGCTACAAGTTGAGCTGACGGAGATTCAGATTAGACATTAAGAAAAATTTCCCCACTGAAAGGGATGTCAGGCACTGGAGCAGGCTGCCCAGGGAGGAATTTGATTCACCATACTGGAGGTATTTTGAAGAGGTACTCAGGCATATGATTTAGTAGTGGACTGGTACTGTTGGACTTGATGATCTCAAAGGTCTTTTCCAAACAACTGATTCTATGGTTCTATGATTCTATGATTCATAAGATCTTTGTGAAACATGATTTGTCACTTTCATTTAAGTGAAAAATATATTTATTTTTAAAAGAAACCAGGTATATTTAAACTAAACCAGATCAAAACAGTAATTCCTTATTAATTTTTTTTAAATATTTTTGTCATTGCAAGCTAAAATAATATATCACTTGACATTTTATGAGCATTCATAAGGGAAACTGATATTGAAAACTTACTAACATTCAACTGTCTCCAGCTTCTCCATAAAACTTCACTACAGTTAATTCCACAGATTATATAGATTCATGCTGAGTATTTCATTTGCAAATCACAAACTCTTTTCATTCATTTTCCAACGTAACTCAACTAAAATGAAATATTATTCTATTTATAATGCAAATAAAAACACATAAATGTATGCTTATTTGTAAGATATTGCCGTAAACATTTAGAATTGTAGAATCATTTGGTTGGAAAAGGCCTTTGAGATCATTGAGTCCAACTGTACCTGTCCACTAGTAAGATATAACCTTGAGCACCTCACCTGCCTATCTTTTAAATACTTCCAGGGATGGTGACAACCACTTCCCTGGGGAGCTTAAGTTTAAGTTAAGCCCATTTAAGTTAATGACAGCACTTGGCAGTATTAATTCTCCAGTTCTCGTGCATTTAGTAGTTTGGACTATTTTTAAATTAGGATCGCAAACAAGTCTTAATCTATTAGAAGGAAAAAATATACTAGATGGAAAAAAGTTCCCTCTATTGTATTAGGCACACATAAAAAAGTCAAACCAACTACATTTTAAAAAAGTATTATATTTAGGAGTAATCTTGGCATCTAGTCAGTAGATGATTCCAAACTTCTGGAAATCCTAATGGCTTCAGTGATTTATACTCATACGTACAGAGTAAAAATTAGTTACTGAACCAAGGCCCGAATCAGAACATTTCAGGTAAACAGGAAACAGAGAAGTACGCAATGACAAAAAGAAATGTGCATTAAGTAAGCTGCCTACAACCACTAATAGCATAAATAGTTACATCAGAATATGTGATACATAAGACAGCAAGAAGTCAAAGTCTGAACATAGGCAATATTTATTAAAAACAACCCTAAATCATTAAAACACTTTACAATGTGCATTTTTAAAATAACATAAGAATAAAAGCCAGACAGAATGGCATCATTGAAAAAGGTATTTAAAATCATTCCTAACTTCCTGCTACAACCAGCTATATAAATAAAATAGCTGTGATACATTAAATAACATCTAGATATTAACCTGGAGTATCTATTCATCGTATATTCTGTAGGAAGCACAGTGCTGATAGATCAAAAATGTTCTAAATCTCAAATGTTAAAAATGTTCTTCTGTTATCTTTTTATCTGTAATCTGTTCTGTTAATCTGTTTATCAGATTAATTTCAAATAAATGAAATTTTGTCATAGTTCATTTTACCAAACCCAAAACACTGTATACACTATTTCAATATAAGATTTTTCAGGTTTTTGATACATACATTTTATTTAGTATAAGTTTGTGTTTGTTTGTTTGTTTTTTACATCCTCAGGGCTATCTTGACATTTCCTTCCATCTCCAAAAAACAGCAACAATATGGAGATGCCATCTCCCAGAGAGGTCTGGCTACCATTTTCAAATTTATATTTGAAAGGTGGACTTGAGTAGGCTTTCTCACAAGCTCCAGCTGAAGCAAAAATATTTAGATATGACAAAATTAACATTGTTTCTACAAATTGCAACACAAATATCTCTAAGTTGGCAGTTCAAACTAGATATGATCTTCTTTGACTGATGACCACATAAGTGATGAAAATCTACTCTGCAGCTCTTTTTAGTCCCTTCAAGGGAGCTGAAGCGCTTTGCGCATGTTCATTTTGACTGTGGTGTCTTCTGTGGTGGCCAGGCCTCCACGTGTTTCATGTTAAATCTCCCTGTGCCAGACTCTGTACTACAGTACAACATAGACAATAAACTTAAAAGAAATTTCAGCATAAATCCCTCTTGAAATAGGATGTCCTTGACTGCGTTTATCTGTTCTGGAAATGAGCAGTACAGAAAATAATTCGTTGCAAAGTGATAAACTACATTATCCTTCAGCAGTTGATAAATACCATGACTCCCAGCTCATTGTAGAATGCCAATAACGGAGTGTGGGGGTGTGGGCTGTGAATATCTTCGTTATTCATTCTGAGGTTTATAAAATACCTACAGTCACAATAGTGACGCTTTATATAAAAAATTTAAAGGTATAAATTTCATGCACAGCCCACAGCAGGACCTGCTACATAGAATGACTGCCACTGCTGCTGCTAGAAATTCATTGACAATCCAAGCAGGGTTGTAATGTAAGATAGAAAGGGACCAATCAACTGAAAAACTGAATCAAGTGTCTAAATTCCTTCTCAAAGGGAATTATCCACAGTAGCATAGTTTGATTTTGCAACAGGCTCAGGAGCTGGATGAGCTGAAGCCCTGGCTTAGGATGACATGAGTATCATAGACTAAATGTGACTCCAGGTGGTTCTTTACGTGGCAGATTTACGCTAGTCATAGTTTACCAGAGATTAATACCTGCATCGCTGGAAACACTAGTCAATTTTCTCAACAGTTTTCACCATTAAAGGATAGACCAGACACATCTGGAAGACTCAAGCAGTGGTGGGTTAGGAAGGAACATGGGACAGCAGGAATTCACAATGTTTGCTAGTGGCAAGGAAAAACTTGTATAAAAAGAGAACCTTGTAAACTGTGGAGGAGGAGTGAGGCAGAACATGACGAGAAACTGAGCATCAGATAAATTAAAGAAGAGAGACAGATGGGAAATGGGTGGTGTAATCACACTGACTAGTGAGCTGGCAAATTTAACTGAGGTATCCTTGTCCTTCCTCCAGTAAGGATCATTGAAAGGAAGGGACCCCGGTGTTGAAAACGAAAAGAAAAGGAAGAAGAAGGTCAGAATGAAGACACACTAAGATGAATCTATAAGACCTGCTGTGGATGTAATGCACAGACTGAGAGAAGTAGATATCAAAAAGAGGGATTTCCTCCTACATTTGACAGTGAAGGAAGTCTATTGTTTTCAGGAGAAATCCCAAGAAAATGCTGGAATCTCTTTATATAAAAGGCCTAATATCCCACAGATGCCTCCTGAGCAACATTCAGGGCATTTAATCTGAATGGATTTTATTTTAGTTTTTTATTCTGATATTTTTAAGGAGTCTACAGCATAGTAACTTCAGCCAGCTAATAACCTCATCTCAGAAACTGAAATCTGATTACGGACAATGGACAAATACAGCTGTTCCAAAGAAGTTTTGTAAAGCACTGCAAACTATTTAATTTTCCTTAAGATGAAATTTGAAAGTTTTCATGGAAATGTAATAACTTGCATGTTATTCTAGGAAGCTTTTACAAGATCTACCCAAGCCTCTTGTATTTAAACTGAGTTATATGGTCTTAATGCTAAAAAGTAAAAGGAGAAAAAAGAGGTTAATTTTGGCATGAACTTATGCCATGAATTCATGGTATGAACTCATGTTTTAATAAGGGTAGTATGTCTTGTATATTCCTACCTGCCTGTCACCTGATTCAGAATGAGCAATAAGCAGTACCCCTCAAAAGCAGAAAGTGACATTTAAAACTATTCACATCCTTTTTTTTAGAGAAGAAATTATTTAACAACTATCCAATCTTGAATGTATTATAAAATACATTTTCTGTCAACAGAGGAATCAATGAGAACATATTTCGAACTGATCTGAGTCATACATTTCCTGTGTCATTTATTCCTTTTGCAATACCACATGCTATGTAACACCTTGATTGCATTACTTCCAGATCTTTCTCAAATCACCAGACTAATTTTTGTTTATGAACTCCTTTTTTTCCTGTTTCTTCTCATGTGCACTACCTATATTTTTGTCTTCTATCTGGAAAAGACAGAACATGCACAACAGCTAATGAAGAGCTATGTGTATTCGAAATAATCGGTTAACATATGCATGCTAACTGGCAAGGGATTTGCTGAAGTACAGTGGACAACAGTTGAGTTCACCCTGTCTTTCCCCACAGAGAGGTATGTTAAAAGAACATAACATTTTAGTCAGGTACTTAACGCAGGATTCAGTTTCTTTAAAAGACATCTAAATTTAGATATCCGCATTTAGGTATCAAAGTGAACGTTATATCTCTCAGCTCTACTTTTAGTCAACGGAGATCTCAATTCAGTCAGCTGAGCCTAAAGAATGACTGAGATGATAAATTTTCCTCAGGGGAGACTGACTCTCTCCCTGGGCTTTGTTAACTGAATTGCCTTGGGGTATGATTCTGTGATCAAGTGTCCACCACTATTTGCGATTCAGTTGATCACCATGTGGGTTGAGCAAATTTGGCACAGGATCTATGAGAGACTGTTCTGCAGTGGCAGCTTGAAACCATTCAGAATATACAAGCCCATATCTAATAACAATTGGCTTTTTTGTGGGTAATTGCATTAAGACTAGGTCTCCACTGAGTGTGTCAGGAATTTAGACACGTACTATCTTAAGACACTTACATATATATACTGAACCTCAAGCTGAATGTTTCCTTTCGTGACCTTGAAATGTTACTAAATTTGAAATTGGTAAGAGAGAGCAGAAGCTCCTGTCGAGAATGTATGATCACATAAACCAACATGAAGTTTTGGTTTCCAAGGCCTGCAAAACTATCTAGAAAGCAGTCAAAATCAGAAAATGTCAGAATTCAGGTTGCCTTAAACTGGCTCCCTCATCTGAACACATAAAGATGTATTTTTTAATTACATAGCCATACATTTTTTTTTCCCCAAAGGATCCACTTTATTCAGTGCACAGCAGAGACAGTGCTCATTTAATGAGCAGCAGATTAGTATTTTGTTTTCTTCAATGTGCTGCTCTAGGCCTTATTTATTGCACACAATTATAAAACTGCTTGGAAGACAGAGTTATTACCTTGTATGCTTTTCTATGTAACTCATCTCCATTACACATTTCTTTCCATGGCACCCTTTTGAAACATCTCCTCCATTCACAGCTGAGATGTTAAGGTGTGGAGAGATCAAAGTCCACAGTACCCATAGATTTGAAGTAGCTAATTTAAGTCACTGAGGAAATTATTTTTTCAAGTTGTTAACATTGCTTCACGCTTCACAATCTCTGCACATAGCCCCCTTTGGTATCATTCTTATACAGAGTGCTCATCATTCCTGAAAATTGGATGCCAGAATTTAGCTAGGTACTTACAAAAGAATAATTAGTGACCCATCACAAAAAAAAATTAGTATATGTGCCTTGATTAGCATTATAGGCTTCTTGACAAACCTGTCTCAATATTCCATTGATCGCCTTCACCTACTTGATTATTCTCCGTCACAGCCACCTCACTGAATTCATCTTGGTTTTCCTCCTAACTTTCTGTTCAAATTCAGTCATCTGTTCTCTATTTATTCCCTTAAAGGAAACACACAGCGTTCAGAAATCACTAAAGACTTCTCAAAGTCTTGGTAAAACTCATTTTTATCATGCTCAATACCTAGAAAGGCTCACTGAGCCTTCTGCCAGTGGCAGAACTGGGACACAGAGACAGGAATATTCTCAGAAATACATGTTTGATAGGGATGTTTCTGGGATGTTGAATGTGTGTGTGTACAGGTGTGAAGGGTTGCTAATTCTTCCCCCTTAACCATTTTTTAGCACTTCACAACACCCCCGGTAGCTGCCATATTAATTTGGCAAAGCAATGAAAGTGAAAATGACTGTTTTGCTGCCTGCAGCTGTCTAATTCCCTAAACAGAGGTATATTTTGTCTACATACACTGATGGTCTTGAGTAGCCCTATCCAACCATTCCTTTCTTCAGCTCTCCCACTTCATTTTCTCTTTCTCACTCTCCTCACTTCCAGAAGGATAGCTCTATGCTGTAACCAAGGTAACCAAACAAAAGCCCTGCCTCTGTTCAGTATGGTCTGCATCTATCATGTGCCTCCCATGGCATTTCAACTGAACGATATTTAAACAATGCTAAGAAATCAAGAACCGTTTGGTGTCATTCCCATGAATCTGGTGTAAGAGGATATTGATTTTGCAATTTGATACTGATAATCCTCAGCACTTTCGACCCCTACCAGCACAGCTATCTGCCCCGCGTCTTGAACAGCTGCCTCTCATTTCACGCTCTTTCACAAAGAACTGTCCATTTTCCTTGGTATCATCCTTTTCCAGCTTTGGCAACATCCATTAATCATGGACTTTAATATTATGAACACAGCAATGATTCATATCAATGGTCGCTCACTTAGGCCTACTCCAAAAAAATAAAAACTTCCTCAAAACCCACAAATTCGGCAAGTCTTCTGCAACATATCTTTCTCTTGGGACACTTACAAATGGTTCAGTAGGAGACATTCTTTTTCTTCAAGAAAAAAAATTCCTTTTAAAGAAAAAATAATGACAGGATTGTAAAGATAGCATTTCAGTATAATAATCATCAATGAAATGCAAGAAAATACTATAAATGTGTGATATCACAGTATCACAGTATCACAGTGTCATAAGGTTGGAAAGGACCTCTGAGATCACCAAGTCCAACCTATAACCCAACACTAATACCAACACCCACACTAACACCAACCATCATCTAAACCATGGCACTCAGTGCATCATTCAGTCTCCCCTTAAACACCTCCAGGGCCGGCGACTCCACCACCTCCCTGGGCAGCGCATTCCAATTACCAATCACCCTTTCAGTGAAGAACTTTTTCCTCACATCAAGCCTAAACTTTCCCTGATGAAGCTTGAGTCCATGCCCTCTAGTTCTGTCACTGGTCAGCCAAGAGAAAATGAAAGGAGATTGTATTAAGTGGAAGTGAAGTATAGTTTTCACGACTTTATGATAGCTAAAGTTAAATAAAGTCTCAAAAACAAAAAGACGCAAACGGAGAGGATGCTGTTGAAAGGAAATTATAGACAGCAACTTCACAGAGTGAATATAAGTTATGAATTCTGATTAATGATTATACTAAAAAAGAATGCACAGAGCTAAAAGAAGACATCAGTTACATCAAAGACCACACGAAACATTGAATGTAGACATTCAGAAGCTTATGCAATCAACACGAAACGTTCCAGTATAAGAGTTAAACAAAAGCTCTGTAAGAATATATATCTATCGGTACAGGAGTTACTGAGTTCATCTCATCCCTGTGGTTGAGCTGTGTTAATTCCTTGTGAGAACAGATTTCTTGTGAGTTTTGCTGGTAAAAAGAGAAAATCCTGACTCAGCAACTGAGAGATAACGTATACGGCCTTTAAAAAAAGGGGAACGAGGAGAGGAAAAGGGGGAAAGAAAAAGGGGGAAAGGAACAGGGGAAGGGGAAGGGGAAGGGGAAGGGGAAGGGGAAGGGGAAGGGGAAGGGGAAGGGGAAGGGGAAGGGGAAGGGGAAGGGGAAGGGGAAGGGGAAGGGGAAGGGGAGGGGGAAGGGGAGGGGAAGGCCAAAGAGGAAAATGCAAGGAGGAAAAAAAAAGAGAGAAAAGGAAAAAGGGAAATATAAAAAAAGTGAAAGAGAAAAGGAAAATGGAAGGTAAAGACAGGAATAAAACCTAACCTTCAAAACATATTTTACAAATAAAAACAATGTAACAACAAAATCAACAATCAGAGTGCAGTCCAGCAGCCATTTAAATTAGCAGAAAACCTTCTATTGGATGCACAGGCTTTGGATAAAGCCTGAGGGGAACAGTCCAAAGAGCTACAAGTCAGAAGTAAAGAAGGTCCTGTGGAAGGGAAATGGAAGGCAACGGAATTGCACTTGGTGGAATAGGACCTCTAAAATTATTTGGTGTTTGATGTCCATTATTTATTTAAAGGATTGACATTCCAACGACAAAATATATGCAGATGAGGAATTAAAGCCCCTGTGGTCTGTGACCAAACATGCGGCAACAGTCTCCCAAACTTGAACAAAAACAGGGTTTTTTTTCTCAATTATCTCTGCAAAAGTAAGTATGATACAGACTTCCAGTTCTGATTACACCAGCTCAGTCTTTTGTGGGATGCAGGTAATATTTTCTAACTGGTCGGTACCAACTTTTGAAAAGACTAGTAGCCGATGAATTGCCCATTACAACTGAATAAATGATAACTAATGGTTTTAACAAATTGTTTTACACAAGCTGAAAAATAGTGACACTGAAACTGAATTATTTGGCTGGCTACCAAGCATCCTCACTATTAATAGTGGCAGCAACATGGTTACCTTCTCTATGTTTTGTTCTGCCTCCTCTTTTAAAGCATTTTCAACTTGAGTAATATTCCCTGCTATTGGAAAAAGGCACTCCAGTTTGATTGTCAATTTCATAAAGCAAGTCATCAAGCAGCACTGAAGCTATTTGATAATTTGAATAATATTTTTTGTGTGCTAGTGAAAGAATATAACTTAAGAGAGCATCTCTGAAAATGTCACCATTCTACCCTACCATCATAAAATGCATTAGCTTAGCACAGAAGGCAGGGAGCAGTTAACCTTTCTGCTTGTTATGGAACCTAATCTATGTGTTCACCAATGACAGCACGCAGAGTAGCACAAAATTGTTAAGGAGAGTAAGATCAGTTGGAATAAACAGCAAGCTCCTCTATGTATTGTGCCTTTAAAATTTTGAAGTGTCAAAAATATATTAGACAAAAAGACGTTATATTTCACCATAAATAATTTTCTGCTGGGAAGTCCAGAGGAACCCAGGAAGGACAGAATTATAATTATAATTATTATTATTGATGTCTCATACCTCATATGACTTCAGTTGTGCTTAAAGGTATTAAACACCTCTAAGGCTGTCTCACTCTACAGTATAGCTGGACCAAAATATCACAATCTCAGATATCTGATTAAAATATTGGTCATTTATCAATATGCTTCATGCATTCTAACAAGACAAAATGAACTCAAGGAGTTCTACAGTACTGAAATTAGAAAAGCACTAATTAGCCTAGTATGACCTGACCTCAGCAGCAAAGGTGAAGATGTCCTGAATTCTGACACATGTTCTTGGTGTGATCTTTGGTACTTCATTTCCTTTTGCTTCTTCATGTTCACATTTTCATGATTTAAGGGAAGTAATATTTAATTAACTATCACTCCAGGGTATTATAATGCTTAACCAATTAACTATGAAGCATAATATTTCTCTGAGCAACTCTGTGCACTCTTCATCCCGCCAATGATCATCATGATGCCATGATTCTTTAGCCTTCTCAAAACAGATTTTAAAAGGAAAAAAAATGGTAGATTCAGACATACCATCTGAATGTACCTGGTCTTGTCTTGAAGTCAATTACTCAAGGGCATGCTTAGCTCTTGAATGAGAGATCACTCGGAAATCCCACAGGCACAAGTCAATGAGCCATGTTAAATTACAGAACCTGAATTAGTTCAAAGACTCTATTAAGTTCTGCCTTCATGAGTGAGCTACTCAAAAGCAGGAGGACGAGCATGATTGGACGGTTAACTATCATCTCCCTCTTTGAGGAACTGCTTAACTCCTTCTCTGTCCCTTTCTATTTTGTTTTCCTATTTTTTCCAGCATCCATTTGCTGATTCCTTCCAGTCTGTGAGGACTTGCCCTTTCTCTGAGAAAAAGCAGGAGGGAATCAGAAAACAGCAGTCTCTGTGTCTGCCACAGGTCAGTGAGCAGAGTGAAAAGGAGCTTCCACTGTCCTACTCCTTGGCCTAGTGAGATGCTCACAAGCTGGTAACTTTATCAGACAAGCTGAAAATTGTAATAGTTGGACAGGTTAGTTGAAGGAGCCCCTGGAAGCAGATATAAATTTCAACTCCCTGTCTGTATTTTACCTCACAACAACTAACAAACTAAGAGTTAGTTTTCTTTAGCCCCATCACTTGAGGGTTTTAAAATTAGACTGAATAAAACAGTAGAAAACTGTAGTGTGGGTTATAATCTTGCAATGCTAGTAGGATAACCTAATTGATCACTTCCAGCTATATTTTTTAGAATTCAAAATCCATGGCTTGGGTGTTTTGCTATCTCAGCTCACTGTGGGAATACAATGATTGTGGATTTAAAAGAGTGGTCAGCAGGAAAAGAGAAAAAGAGTTAATGAAAGCAGGAAAAGTGCCTACCACCAGAGAGGCAACTGGCAGTGCTAATGAATATCTCAGCAAGTCTGATTTCCCATGAGGCCACCTCTAATAGCTAGATTCAGGCAGCCAAACTTGAATGGAAGGCAAAATAATTAGATTCTGATGAGTGAAGGACTCACAGGAGGACCAACTTTTCAGAAGGAGTTAATGAAAGGAAAAGGAAATATCCAAATTTTCAAAATGATTTACAAGGTAATTTTACCATGGAATAGCCTTTTAAGTACTTAGATCTTCCTTACTAACCTGTGGATGTATATTCGTATAAGAAAAGGGAAAGGAGACAGAGAGAGGAAAAAGCCTGGTACCTTAACAAAATTCATCACAGCTGGGAGTTGTTAATATGCGAGCATATCCAGTACAATAAGATTCAGAGTGACCCATAGCTATTATTCAAAGTCAATATCAGATCATTGAATTTTCTGCTTCAGTTCCTTTCCTGTCCCTGTTTCTAACCTGGGCATTATGACCATTACCCATCTTCTGCTATTATTCCTCCTCATCTGTTTGTCCTCTCAATGTTGTTTTTGAAGACTAAAGGCCCCCAGCGCAATATATGTCTTCTTGAACCAACCTGAACTTGGAGCAAGTTCTAATAGCTCAATAAGTGTTTTATGACCTATCTCTATAAACAGAACTTGCAACACTGAAGTGAATATATTCACTGCTCAAGATTGCTGAACACTGAACAGGATTGTTTGTCTCTCTGTTTTGGGACTGAGTTATAAAATGAACCTTCAGAGAAACACCAAGTACCCATTTCAGGAGAGGAAAAATATCAGGTCACTATTAAGTTACCTTCCAGACACTGTCTTGCTGCTGGAATGATTTTCATCCACTAAAATGAAATGGTTCACCTATTTAGGAACACACATTTTCAGTCAGTGTAGTTCTCTTCTCTACTTCTTCATATCACCAAGTTTTTTCTTTAATAATCACAAAAGACTATGAATGCATACCCTGCAACTACTCTCTCATATTTCAGTTTCTGAGTATGAATTTGTCTCCAGGCTCTACTCATACCATCCTCAGGTACAAGTGCCATACAAACCCGTAATATGCCAGTAGCAAACTACTGTACTGTTGTATACCCTGCTGTCACTGTCAGTAGCAACAACTGACTGATCCCTCCATTTTCCTGGGCAGACTATTTTTTCCCTCCAAGCAGCAGAGTTCATAGATTAACAATAATATTTTTTCTAAAAAAAAGGTAAAGCTGCTATTGCAATATGATGAAGAAATTCTGAAAGACAATATTACCTTCATCAACTGAATATTTTTTAATTTACCAACCAAAAGTTAATTTTGCAGATTCTTAGTTCAGTATCTGGATGGTTGACAAATTAGTTCCATGCATGGTAGTTGCAGTAATACATTTGCAATTCAGGAAAATAAGGCTTCACACAAATACTTAATGTATCATTTCTATTTGTTGGTGATGGAATATTGCTCAAATAAGAGAACCTAAGTATTGTAATATGTCAGCATGCTGACTCCAAACATTAAAATGAACTGATATTTATCACATGTTCATACAACCAGGGCTGAAAAATAATTTGTGGCACCTGAGTCACACTTACTTTATAACCTCTTGTACCACTGATCATATTCCTGCCAGCTCATGATATTTTCTTCTTCCACAGAATCCACGGGTAGAGGTGCTGCCTACAATTGCAGTCCAGAGAATCCGGCCTCCTGATGGTTGAACTAGTTACCAGCATTTAATCTTATATTTCCACTGAAGAGGAATTCTAAATCAACTAGTACTTCCCATTATCCCCTGGAAACTGATTTATCTTCTAGTCCGTAGTTTCTAGTTGCTTATGAACTTTTTCCAACAGTTCCCCAGAACAGATCTTCTCCTATGTTTCAAAACCAAAAGTCTATGCTTCTTCATCCACCACTTTACTGCTGATCTTACCCAAATGTGTGATTTGAAGGAGGTTTCCAGTTCTTGTTGCAACTCATGCACTAAGTCAGTCCTTGCACTGATCAGTTCATGAATGAGGTGGGTTGCATTCTTGTATCTGTTTTTATTTTGAAGTTGAACCAGCAATAGGAAATAAAAGTGTCATTTTACTACAAGTTTCTTTTTTTTTACATACAAATAGTGAGGTAACAAAATGTCAGGCATCATTCACAC
Organism: Tapera naevia; assembly: GCA_033556795.1. Lineage (NCBI taxonomy): Eukaryota > Metazoa > Chordata > Aves > Cuculiformes > Neomorphidae > Tapera > Tapera naevia. The sequence goes on along the minus strand of JAUMJJ010000014.1, from coordinate 1,116,212 downwards.
TTTTAGGACAAAATACTGTTTATTGCTTTATATAACCATACTAAAAGCCTTATAGGTTTTGGTGCTTTTATAATGCTGTAAAGGCCGTATTTGTTCTTCATATGTCATAATTCCAATTTCTTGACTCCTGGGGCTGTGAAGGGATTTATTGTATCATCTCAAGTGTAGTTTCTTAGGAAGAATGAACAATTCAGGCCACTAGATTTACTATTTAAATCTGTCCTGTGTGGAGCTGCTATACAAACTGTAATATTACAGTAGGATCAATAGGTACGACAAAAGGCTGCAGTTTCTATATGGTAAAACCAACGCCAGTGTCTTTTACTATAGCTGAAACTTCAAAATATAAAACTTGAGGCAGATCTTGGAGTAAACAGGCCTAGACCAACAGAAATAGAGAAAAGAAGCACAAGAAAGTTTCATTCAGAAATATTACTTGAGCTCTTCTTCTTGGTAACACAGAACAGTTCAGAAGACCATATTTTGAACAATATTATTTTTATATTATTGGGTATTCATGTTTTTCTATTGATATTTTAGAATTTTCTCCCATAAGGTCTTTACAAATACTAATTTTTTAATGGACTAGAGCTATTTCAAACTTCTTAATAAGGTTGTTCGTGAATACAGGACTTGAGAAATATCCTTGAGCAGAATTAGTTCTTCCTCTTGTGCCAGTGCCTGAAGTAGGACATAAACAAAGGCTTGAAATGATAGAACTGTTCAAACTATTATGATAGTGATAATAATTCTTTGCATATAATTTATATTACAACAGGGTGGGATTCATGCCATCATGATGTAGATATCTAGAATTTAAGGATGGGATTCAATTGCAAAAGGATGAACAACTAAATATCCTAGAATATCCTTCCTAATCTCCAGTTGTGCATGTCTCGTATTCTAGGGTGTTTCAGATCTCAGTAGTTACATGTCTTTGGGTAGCTGAGTGTGTACCCTAAGAAAATCCTCTAGATTCCCTCTATCATTAGTGAAGAAAGTAAAAATTGTCAAAAAAAAACATTTATTCCACTCATCTTTGAAGTCTACTACTTTTACTGCCCTCTGGAGATACTTACCTCTTCATGTATCAGAGGGTGTTTAAACAACAAACAAGATCAGATACCAAAAAAAAGGCAGTTAGGATGAGAGTCAGTATGAGACTGAGACACCTGGTGCTCATTTCTGCATGATTATACGTTGGATAGAGTGATTCAGGATTCATCTTTAGCTGCTAAAAGGATTCTTTACAGACATTCTTTACAGTTGCATCCACAACTTTATAGAGGAGATTGCCAGAATAAGACTGTACTTTTCCAAAGAGGAGTCATCCCAAACCACATGGGAATCATTTAAAAGTGTAGCTTGATGGTCCTTCTTCCTCACGTATGCACATGAATGAGTAAAGAGTTCTCTTCAAGAAGGAATTACAGATATTCTCTCAGCAACCTTATCAAAATCTAAGGGTATTTCTTCCTCTCTGGTTTAGGTATTTCCTAAAGAATTACTTATATCATGACTATGTCGCTTTGAACCCTTGCCAAAATAAGGGTTGTAACTACCCAGAAAGTTTAGCCATGTGCAGTTTCTTACAATGAGTTTAATTCAGTAGCCTTTATCTTAAATAGCTGCAACATCAAAACCAGGCTATATTAAGTGTGTGAGATTTGAGTCTTGCATATTTGGTCCCCATTCATGAAGGAAGGCACAAATCAAATGGCAGCAACTTCACTCTTGACATGTGTGTAGAGTGCTATATGACGGGACCAGAACATTAAGACTACTGGAGTTTTCACTTTATTGATACTTAAAATCTTCTAGTTTTTCCTCTACAAGGCAACTGGGACATGAGTTTACAAGTGGTGACAAGCTTATAAATGCATACCATACTAGAAATATCACAATTAATTCAATAAATATTTTTTATGAACTGCTTTCTGAGGCAACAGCTAAATTAAATGGGCCCCAGAAGTGCAGTAGAGTCAGCAATGTCATTTATACCAGAAAAAAAGGAATGTAAATCTTGTAACCGTTTACAGACGTTTTTATTTAATATCCTTAATCCAAAAGATCTGACAGGATGAGGCCACCCCAGTGTTCTTCGATGGCAAAGCCCCTAGGGCTTTTACACTTCTCACCAAGTAGAAATCTTTATTAATCTCTTTAGCAATAGTTGTAATGACATTATTTGTGATGAACTCTTCCAATATTAACTTGGATGTCATATATAATTCCAAAAGAATTCCACTGAAATTTGAACAGAACAAACCTCATCTAAATGGAGTAAGAATGACAAAATAACTCAATGTTTCAATTTTAGCGAAGAAAATAATTATAGTTCCTTTTTAAAGCCTAACCAGGGTAAGTGAATCTGTGAGCCCTTGGAATAGCATTGATCATATTCATTTTATTTGTGGAAGTCACACTTATGTGGGACATATTTTGCCATGCAATGCAGCATCTGTTAAGCAATTTAAAGAAGTGTCTGAGCAGTTAATCACTGACTTGAACTTGTTATTTTATATACCAGATTTTATGTTATTATGTGTTATGTTTACTGCATGTGTAAGAAGTCTAATTCATTCTCAAAAAGAGTTCCACAAAGTGTGTTTACACTATTGCATCTCTGCATAGCACTAGTTCAAGTCTGGTTTTGAAAAGAATTCTGTAGAAACTTAGGGCAAACTCCCATCTGCTGCTGTGCCTTTATTTTGCAAAACATGCTAAAGAAACCTTTCCATATATTCCTTACATACAAATATTATATATATAATTATACATCATATAATATACCTCTATTGGAATCATACAAAAGAGTTCAAAACTTAAAGAACCTTTAAATTAAATACACAACAGAACCAAATCCTAGTAAAATATAATAGTATCATACAGTATCACAGTATCACAGTGTTACAAGTTTGGAAAGGACCTCTGAGATCACCAAGTCCAACCTATAACCCTACACTAACATCAACACCCACACTAACACCAACCATCATCTAAACCATGGCACTCAGTGCCTCATCCAGTCTCCCCTTAAACACCTCCAGGGTCGGCGACTCCACCACCTCCCTTGGCAGCACATTCCAATGACCAGTCACCCTTTCAGTGAAGAACTTTTTCCTCACATCAAGCCTAAACTTTCCCTGATGAAGCTTGAGTCCATGCCCTCTAGTTCTGTCACTGGTCACCTGAGAGAAGAGACCAACCCCTGCCTGACTACAACCTCCTTTTAGGTAGTTGTAGAGAGCAATGAGGTCTCCCCTGAGCCTCCTCTTCTTTAGACTAAACAGCCCCAACTCCCTCAGTCGCTCCTCGTAGGGCTTGTGCTCCAACCCCTTCACCATCTTCGTTGCCCTCCTCTGAACACATTCGAGTATCCTAACATCTTTCCCAAACTGGGGGGCCCAGAACTGTACACAATATTCAAGATGAGGCCTGACCTGTGCCGAGTACAGGGGGACGATAACTTCTCTGGTCCTGCTCACTACACTATTCCTGATGCAGGCCAGAATGCCATTGGCCTTCCTGGCCACCTGGGCACACTGCTGGCTCATGTTGAGCTTCCTGTCAACCAGCACTCCCAGGTCCTTTTCCGCCTGACTACTCTCCAGCTCTCTGTCCCCAGTCTGTAGCTCTGCATGGGATTGTTGTGTCCAATAATCATGTTATAAATGCTACCACCAGAGCACCACCAATTAGTGTGTAGGTTCAGTCTATATCCTACATTGGTTAACATTTGGGCTGTCAGTGCCTGGAGGTGAGAGAAATAGAGAAGAGTTCACAATTTTGCCAAGGACAGAGTACCATGGTGGCCAGCAAAGAGTAATGAGTCTTTCTCTGAAGAACAGGAACTCTTCTCGCTCAACTTAACACCCAGGGCAGAATATGGAATGATGTCCAATGCTGGCTTCAAATCGAAGCACTTTCATTTGCTTTAGTAGATGCAGATCAGATCACTCATTGGTTATGGAGCCTGAAGTAGACTAGAACTCCTTCTTGCAAGACAAAAAGTCACTACACTCCTTTTCAGCAAGTGTAGTTAAAGGGCGAGGGGCAATGGCTTAAAGTTGAAAGAGAGGAGATTGAAATTCAGATCAGATATTAAGAAGAATTTTTTTTACTGTGAGGGTGGTGAGGCACTGGAACAGCTTGCTCAGAGAATTAGCGGATGTCCCATCCAGGGAGGTGTTCAACACCAGGTTGGATGAGGTTGTGAGAAACCTGATCGAGTGGAAGATGTCCCCACCCATGGGAGGAGGGTTTGAACTAGATGATTTTTAAGACCACTTCCAACCTAAACCATTCTATAATTCCATGATTCTAAATTTATTAAAATTTACTTGTTTTGGTAACACAAGAGTACATACTTTTCTGCTTGAAAATAACATTTAATCAGCCCTGAATATTTTAGGACATTTAACTTAATATACTTACTTTTTATTGATAAAAACAAAAGAATATTAGCCTAATGATTATATTCAATGGATTTTTCATCCTACTGTAAACTTTACTTGTAAACTTGGACAAACAGTTATTCTTTAAGCTATTTCATATGTAAGTTGCCTCTTATTGCCTGGCACCCTCTACTGTTTATTGGACGTTCACAGATAAGTATCCAAAGAGATTCCTCAACCATTCCTCAGTCACTCCTTCCTTCCCTCTTGTCAGCCACACAGGCCACCTCATCCACTTCACCCACTGTGTCCAGGCAGTGCATGAGACTGCATTTTGTCTTTATGTGTTCCTTTTGTCTTCCAGACTCCAAGTTTCCTGGTATGGAAAGCTCCAGATCAGACGCTTAATGCCACACAATCATTAGCCAGCTTAACACGTAAGGAAATACTCAATGATGGTGCTTCAAATGCCACGTATAAAATACAGCCTTTCAAGGATTTTGATGTTTTAAGAAAAATTGCACAGAGGCTACTATGCTTTCAGTGTGTTTCTAATTATTAGGAAGGATTTTCCCAAAGCCTTTTTCCAATAGTTTTGTAGTGTGGTATAAAGGTGCTCAGGAGTGCTGGCAGATACAAATTAGGGTTGCTAATGCTGTATCATCACTGATATCCTATGTTACTCTGGAGGGGTCTTGTAAGCACTTGCCTCTGTTTTCTGGTGCCCACTGTTCAGTACTTATGCCCTGATTTACAAAATTGTTGAGATCCCACAGTTCCTTCTGACTTCTCATTGCTAACGCCAGTAGTAACAATACAGTATGATTTGCCTCACTAGCATTAGATGAAAAGTTCTTCGGAGCCTACTTCTCTCTTGCACTAAGAGCCTTTACATTGCTATGGAAGTATGAGGGACATTTAAAGTGGGTGTCAGGGTGAATGAAAAATATTTGTACATGTAGAATAACACCTCATTTTATTAGTTCACAGTGTCATTTGTATAACTGCATTATTCCCATTGAATAACCTTTCTCAGTTAATTTCTTGCTCATGGAAAAAAAACCTGTGCTAGTCATGGATCAGAGGCACAATTACATCTTTGACAGCATTATAAACCAGAACAAATTCCTCCTCATAATTCTTTCTTCTTCCCTCTTTCACCATGAAACATTAAGTAGGTGTCTTTTCCACTTAGTTTATACAACTGAAAAACTAGTTGACTAGATTAGGCTTTCTTCCTCACTAGTCCGTGGAAAGGATAGAGGTAATTCCAGAAAGAGATTCCTCTGACTGTGTTAAGATAGAAGGGATAAATTACTTCCTAGAAGTTTCCATCCCAGAAAACTAGATAAAATCTCTATTTATATTTAACAGTAGAGGTTATTGATCTGTAACTCATACAATATGTACCAGAAGGTATTTTTGGAGCCAGACAATGCAAAGTTATTTTCTATAAGTGAACAGCTTCAATGTACTAGCTTCATAAAAGTTTGGCATTTTTTTCTTAAAAAATTCTGAGAAACAATGTTTTCAACTTTGTAAGCAAACCTAGACATTTTTCTGTGCATTCAAGGGTCTTTGTCAAAGTTATTGACAGTAGAAAGGCATCTGTGAGTGAAAATAGTTGTAACCTTTACTAAGAAAAGTTTCAGTTTAAACACTGTGAGACTGCAAGTTTTCAAATGCTTTGATTAGAAGGAAAGCAATGAATAAAAAAACACTCTACCTTCTTATTCCCTGAAATAGAAGAGACAGAAAATATTAAAATCTCTAAATACAAAGACTTCTACCAGAAAATTTTCTTACATAGACTATAGAATGTCAAATAAAAATGGAAAATTAAGAACAACAGATGAGAACAAACCATTTTTTTATGTAGGAAATATATGAAGGAAGATTGTCGCTGCAAGCGTTTTGACTTCACTAAAGAAAGATTCCATTCTAAGTCAGGAACAGCAATATGTTTGTATAATTATGGTATGCTGCATACTCAGAGAACAGGATGAGCATCTAAATGAAAAAGATATCCCCTCAGAAAGTTTAGGATCTCACAAATAAACCTAGGATTTTCATCATCTTCTGAGAGTCTAGGACATATTATTAAGGTAATGTTTGCAAGTTCTTGCACTTTATAGAAACCTTGCATGTTCTTTTTCTGAATCTAAGCTTTCGGAAAGTTATTTTCTACTCTGTTGGTTTCAGACAGTTCAACAGGCAAAAAAATAGAAAAAAAAATATAAATACATCACAAAGAACTTTTATAAAATGGCAGCTGCTCGTGAATGCTTTAGCAGTGTTATTCATTACAAACATGGCTGCATGCTGTTTTATTATTTTGTATTTAGCAGTTTCATAAAAGCAATCATAGTAACTCAGAAACATAATGCATCAGATCTGGAGAAAGATGGGAGTTCCAAAAATCTTCTTTGTAATAATTTCTGTAATTTTCTTCAAAGTAAGATCTAAGAGAACTCATTGCATTTTTCACTCAGTTACTATGTTATTTGGTACTCTCCTGACAAGCAGTACTCTAGCTCAAGATAGTTTAGAAGCAGTGAACTATGTCCTACAGGTGTCATTTTGCAGTCCTACAGTACCTTAAATCTGTCACCTTACCAATTTCATTCATTTAAAATAAAGCATTATAAAGGAACAGAATGAGCAACTGGTAAATCCAACATTTATGTAATATTCAAGATGGATAAAACAGTGTATTGGAAACTATATGTATTTTCTATTTACTGCAGTAGATTGAGACCTTCCTAAAGGCAACATATTTTTAAATGCAGTTCTGTACATTCTGGCCTGTGCAATGCAATCCTGAAATAGAAGTGCTTAATAGTATAAGTTACAATTCACAAAGTAATTTGTTTTGCATATGAAATGCCACGTGCAATTATCCAAAGACTGTGCTTCTAATTATTTCATTTTTTTGTCTTGATCGTAGAAAAATCAGGTGAAGACTAAAGGAAGGAGAAGAAAATATTCATATTGTCACTCAAACAATTAAAATCATAGGAAATTAGGAATCTGCATTCTGTAAACAGTCAGTGGGGGGTGATAGGGCGTCTGATGTGAAGCAGTGTTGGACGGTTTGAATCTTCATACCCTATAGACTCTTAACGTCCTTTGTATCCTGTAAGGAGCAGTTTTTCCCAAGTTTGTTAAATGTGAAATGGAAGTGCTTGCACAGCCTTACTGTGTTTATGCATTTTAGTGAAACGTCAAGACTGTATTTCAACTATGTAGTGCTTCCACAGACACTGGACACATAAGTAAATTAGCAATTTTCTTTAAGGCTCTCTAGACTTTTTTGATGAGATAGTCAACATCATGACTGAGTGAGTTTTAATTTGCATTCTCTTAGCCCTCTGAGTGCTCGATTCACATTGTCATATAGAATTACTTGGTATTCTGTATGAAAAACAATTTCTTTCTTGGTTTCTTTTTCTGCACAATCAGCCATTGGGAAATTATTATCAGAGTCTTAAAATGATTTCTTAATGATTACTTGTTAGGAAAATGAAATTTCCTCCTTAGTCTCTTCCTCCTCTCTTTCTTTTGGAGGTAGATGAATCCTAATACTCAGAACATCAGCTGTGCTTGCCATAAAAAGTTGAGCATATATTATATAGATTATTCGCTCCCTCTCAGGACCAGTAGTGGCATTATCTAACAGGAATGACTGAGTTTATTTCAGGAGTGCTGTGGTGTAGAATAAGAGCTTTGTAAGCAAAATAAGCACTTGAGGAAACAAGTGTGAAAGAGACTTCAATAAAATGAACGGAGGAGAAAGACAAAGGATAAAACAGAGAATGGAAATAAAGATTAATCAGGCCAGGAAATGAAGACCACAAAGACTATTAAGAAATGAACTTTGGGACAGTGGGATCTATTTGTTTGTTTTCCCTGTCTTGTCATTTTTCTTAGTATCAAGAAATGTAAGATCTTCTCTTTTGTGATAATTTTTAAGGTTATCTCTTAATTGGGGATGAGCTAGAGTCAAGATAAATAAAAGCCCAGATTTCAAAAAATGTTCAGTGTAATTCATCTGACCTAGACAAACAGATCAGTATATCAGAAACTGTAATTTCATAACCCAATCAGAATTTCAAATTTGCTTTAGGCTTTGGTAATCTCGTCAAGTTTTCATTATAACTTTAAGCACTTAAGTGTTACAAAAAAAACCCAATTACTGCTTTTCCTTTTGCCAGCTATACGCTACCAAATTTATTGTTCTTTTAGTGTAACTCTTACTCAGTCAATTCTCTGTTTCAATGTTCCTCACAGAAATAGGTCACTTGAGGGTAACCTATTCCATTTACCAGTGCTTGGCACGATGACTAAATAAAGCACTCCAGTTCCATTGTGGTATTCCTTTTTTCAAGACATAGAGAACTGCCTTAATATTAAATCACTCACACTAGAACCTCAGCTGACAGAATCTGGCTGGGAAATCCAGTGGAAGATGCACTGATTTCTGCTACCTCAGGACTCCACACCCCTTAAATCCACGCAATTACATAACTATAATAAAACCTAGCTTTGACTTTTCTGTAAAATTCAGTGAATTACAAAACATAATCAGTTTCAGGAGTTATTAATGTATAAAAGGAGTCATTTTTATTAAACTTATATATATCAAATATATATATAAAGGCATGCTGGACAAACACACATATACATGCAAATGCACAAATATACATATATAAAAATAACAAAGATCTCGTAAAATATATATACCATATATACACATACTATTTTAGCTTTGTTTGCATGAATTATTACTTAGAAAAAATATCTATTGCATAAAAGTTTTCTTATTCTTTATGACATGGCCTGTTAAATGGCTTCTAGATGAGTGAAAGAGAGACATATGTCAAAAAGAAATGCTTGTGATTCATTTTTCTCACTCATGTGTTGCCAGATTCACACTAGGAGAAGTGTGTTTTAAATAATTTGCCTTAATGTAAGCTAGCATGAAAGATTACCATCTGAAAAGCAAATTCATTTATTACTAGCCCTGGTAGCATTTGTCACTTTATTCACTTGGGTAGGAAATATGTCACCCAGGCTTTCATGGGGAATTAAACCATTGCACAACCTGATAATAGCAAGAATATTTTTAGCAGCTCTGACAGGTATCAGGTATTTCTGTGTCTAAACATCCTTAGCCACAATTCCCTTAACAGGTATTTTGGAAATAATCCCTTGGTAATGCCTCTATCAGACCTTCTTGCAGCTTGATAGATAAACAGTTCTACACAGTGAGAGTGACACACCTCTCCACTGTCTCTGTTACGCTACAATAGCATTATAGCAAATTGCTGCAGCAAATTGTTATAATAACTTGCCACAAAGAAGGGCACTCTACAGTAATCTGCATGTACAGTGACAAACTCATATGCAGTTCCCTGCCTGAAAGAAAATGTTGCAACCTCTCGGTCAAATGTAAGCGATGAAAAAGGTTTCTCTGTCGTCATGATAACAGAAGATCTATAGATTCAATAACTACCTAAATTTTGGATTCAAATAATAGAAGTGAAGGGAAGATCTGCAAGTGATATTCTCTTCCATATTTCTTTTTCCCAGAGTACTATTTTGATTTCTCATGCTTAGTAGTACAAGCAAATGAACTTTGAATTTTTCTGAGTTACAACAAAACTAATAATCTCTTTTAAAATTTTAAAAACTGGACCAATTAAAGCCAGAAACATTATCTAAGTTAAAACTGAAAATATTTACCACCGTGAAAAAAAATACCTGCAACTTTATCTACACACCAATATTTTTATAAATGCAACTTTCATCAAGGCAATTTCTTATTTAAGAAAAAAACTGATTATTTTTCCTTAATATATCATTACCTATATGCATTGATTGTACTGGCTCCTGTATAGGTCTTTACCTTCAGGCAAGGCAAAATTTGTCGTTTACTTCTCCTATCCACTTGCTGGAGCATCCTTACATTTTGGGTGGGACTCTAAAGAGGGATACTGCTAGTTCATTTTGTGTTTTGGGATGAACATTCATGCCTACAGAGATGGTATTCAGAGCAGCTTACTCCTGTTTCGATGGCAAAGTTACGTGACAAGTGCTGAGCAGGCAGGGCAGCCCAAAATATGTCTTTGAATACCTTCTACCTATCCCAAATTAAGGGTAAAAAGACTGGAGTTCAATGTGCCTACAAAAAGCATGTAGTCTTAGGTCTTTAGAGAACCAAGGGTTCCAGGACACTTTTGGGATCCCAGAATCCCAATAAACAATCCATTTTATAGTAAAAAAACCCTTGAAATTCCCAAGTAAATGTGTAAGTATTGATGAAGACTCAAAATAAGAGAGGCGGAAAGGCATAGCATAGGGCCATTCACAGACTGCAGACAGAGAGGAAGGGAGTAAAGATCACAGGAACCTCCCAGTAGGGACCTACTGAGTAAGCAACCTAAAGTACTCAAGAGAAAAAAAGAACTGAGCTAATGTTAAAGGTCTCTAATTTTAGCAATATCCTAAGGCTAGAAGTGTCAATGTCAGTTCATGATCCAGAAATATTGACATGGATGCTTGAGTGTTACCTTTCACAGAGAATCAGAACAATTAGTACACTGCCCACATGAAATTCAGAATGCTGGAAAATCAAAGATACCTCTAGACTTCAGGCAGTTTTAAAACTGCATTAAAGATCTCTTTTCTGTGACCTTCTATCAGAAGGGATATTACAGCCTTTTGAGATCTTTGAGATCCTGGGTGTCAATCAATGCACATAGATTTGCATGCCCTGCAAAGCTAACCCTTGGGGGGAAAAAAAAGTGTTTTTCTTCCCAGGTACCTACATGTTCTGTAGCACGCTTCTTAAACTGAAGTGATGATATTTCACTTCACTTCATCCTCCTGTGCTCGACATTGCTGAGGCCACATCTTGAATGCTCTATTCAGTTTTGAGCCACTCACTACAAGAAGGACATCAAGTTACTGCATGTGAAGAGAAGGGCAATAAAGCTGGTGAACAGTCTGGAGAGTAAGTCTTATGAGGAGTCGCTGAGGGGACCGGAATTTAGTCTGCAGGAAAGGAGACTGAGGGGAGATGTTATCACTCTATACAACTCCCTGAAAGGAGATTGTAGTGAGGTGGATGTTGGTCTCTTCTCCCAAATAACAAGTGATAGAGGAAATGGCCTCAAGTTGCAGCAGGGGAGATTTAGATTGGATATTAGAAATACTTTTTTACTGAAAGAGTGGTGAAGCATTGAAACAGGCTGCCCAGGGAGGTGATGGAATCACATCCCTGGAGGTGTTAAAAAACCACATAGAACTGACACTAAAGGACATGTTTTAGTAGACATAGTGATGTTGGGCTGATGGTTCGACTTGATCAGAGGGGTCTTTTCCAATCTTAATGATCTTATGATCCTGCAAATTCTATGATAAATTAAATACCAGAAAACTCACCCAAAATATGGACACACTATTTCTTGTCTTTCTTCTCAGCACTGGAAAAAATTTGCTTTTAGAAGTATGTGGGCAGGGATCTGGGTAAAGGGAAGTGTGTAAGAGGATTGCTGTCTATTTATTTCCTTGAGTTAGCTGGCCTTGCCAAAGTAGTACAGAGCTCAGGCTGGCTAGCATCTAATATTTAGCCAAGCCTTGCAGGAGGATTTTGCAGTCCAAACTAAATTCCAGGCTGCTGTCAACACATTGCTGTTGTTAAAATGAGAAAGTCACGCCAACATGATTCTGTGCTGCAGATGTATCGCCGGGTTCTTAGACTTAAAGCCTGGCCTTGGTGGTGTCAGGTTTCAATTTTGATTTGGATTGAGATTTTACCATCAGAATCCAATTCCCGCTGACACCAGGGAGATTTAAGTTCCTATTAGCTTTTAATGTCTATAAGTTCATCTTCAGAACCTCAGCTCAATCATTTCGTAAGGCATCTCCAGGGAGCAGCAAGTCCTATCTATCTCCTAGAGTAACTGCCCTGTTCATATGTCTGTTTATTGGCAAAAAAAAAAGTGATCCTAAGGTTTTCAGTTTAGATTTGCACGATTAACCATTTAAATAGTAAAGTTGGGTGAAATTAATTCCAACCTGCAGGCATAGGCACCTAAAAATAATTTAAGGCACATCTGCCACATAGGCAGCAGTAGATTGTTCAAAAAACATTGCCTCAACTGAGCAGTACCAACCGTAACAAAGGGTTTACCTGCCCATGAGTTTATTGATGCCCATAAATATGTTTCTGTTACTGGAAATGGCTCTAGCACTACATATTTCACACATGAGCAGTTTTCGGACAAAAATTAGAGACACCCGAAAACAAAGTAACATCTGAGGGAAGCTTCCACTGATGAAGAAGAGGCAAAGGGCTGATACTACCAGGAAGCCCTTCCTTAACCTCAACAGATTTCAGAGACTGGGCTGGTTAAGGCAATTTTATCCAAAAGCTGCCTTTTCGGTGCACAGAAAGCTGTGAAAACAAGCTTAAGCACTTACTTCTTTCTGCACCTTATAGTCCATTATGGTCTGAACGAGAACCTACACAACAGTAAGCTAAGCTTTTCAATTTGTAAAGTTTCTGTTACGTATTTCACTTCTGTCACCTAAACCACTTTGAACATGCATATTAACTCATGAGTAATATCGATCCTTTAGAAAAACAGAAGGTCTGTATTTAGAATGAGAAGGAAGTGAAAATGCTGTTGACTAGGTAATGTGAGACATTCGATCTCTTCTGTACCAATGAGTATTACAAATTGTATTCTATTTAGTAAGAACTGATAAAGTATACAAATAAGGTAACCCATACTTGCAAGACGAAGATGATAGCTAAAGAGTTTCTAGATTTCCTGACACTTTCTATACTAAACTACTGTAGTAAACTAGTGTTTCCAGAATCTATAAAATTACTCTGAAATGGAGAAAATGGGCCTCTCATCTCAAGATACTGGCTTTATTCAAGGTTTATGCACTGTGCTTGTGACTATACTGTGACTATCAAGTGTAATGCCATCAGAAAACCAGATCTCTACGATCCCCTTGAAAAATCGACTCGAACGTTTTTCCTGATGGATTTGTAGCCAAGTGTTCAACACATTGCTGAATGATGCCCAGCCTGGGCTTTCATTGTGAGTGAGTGTATGAATAACTGTTATTGATTTCCTTCTGTTGCATATAGAATCTCACTGGATTGGGATTTTTTTAGACACAGGATTTTTTCTGGTATGTTGACAGAGTCTGCCCAGTAATCAAGCCAATTTTAGTGTACAGTAGTGTTTCTGAATTTTATCTCAATTTAATTTGGCAAAAATCAGAAATGCTAATGTTAAAATGCTTTTCTAGCTTTCAATTACTCTTAAACGATAGACACAGACTTGATTTAATTTGGTGCTAGTGTTTCTTCAGAGCTTCATAAATGTTAAAACCTGGTCACCTTTTTAATTGTAAACACAGGTAGCATATTAACACAAAAACACACAAATTGAATGGATTTTTCACAAAGTTTAGTTACCTTTTAAAACCCTTAATATACATTATCCTGCTACAAAATGTTAGAAGATTAACAGTACTGGACATAGTTCATGGCCTTTAGAAAGAAAACTAACCAAGCAACAACCACAAAATGTAATTGACAAGCATATAACTCCTAGTTTTAGCTGTTTAAGTGTACTTGGCATATTTCTTAAAAAAAAATTAGAAAGCAAAAAAAGTTTTTAAAGTCAGTGAAGAGTAATCTTTACTCAAAGAAACTACATCTTTGATCAATAAAAGTCAGAATACCATTATCTGAGGACATTCTGTTAAAGCAGTAACATATGCATTTTCTGAATTTGGATCCTGTTATTGTGTAGTGTTATTTACTTATTCTTCATGAAGACATCCATTGCACCTCTGAATATTAAAAACATGTGCAGTGGTGTGGCTACTCTGAGAATCATGGACACCATGCAACATGCTTATTCATGCTAAGATATACTCAGTTTACTTTAGTAATACCAGTTATTTTTAGAGTGGACCAAGGTTTTATTTCCACAAATTACACTCAAAGGTATCACTTAATGAAACCTGAATTTCTAAAAGTGTTTAACATGGTATTTGGAAAGTATAGGAGGCATGCCGAAGTAATATGCACTATAAAGAAAATATGAATCTGAATAGTAGAATTTTGCATGCATTTTTTAAACATCCCTGAACTAAAAAATAAGTTCTTTGTTTTCTTTGGTGATAAAACAGATGAATGGGTATTTTCAGAGGATATTTGAGATGTTAAAATTTTATTCTGCTTTCATACTTTTGAATAAGATGCCTAGGTCTTTCTGGAACTGCTAAAAAATATTACAGGTCATCCTTGCCTTTTATAGGGACCACTTTCTTACTTTGTGATTTAACAGGAAACAGAAATGTGGCATAATAGAAAAGAAAAACAAACACAAAATGACAAAAAATAAACTACAAAACTCTAAAAACAAAATTCAGTGGTTTATTGAGAAACAATATTTGTTTTATTTGTTAAAAGGCTTATGGCAAGCCCTTCCACTGTTTCTCTGTATGTAAACATGTGGCACACTTTAAATATTACATCACTAAATGAAAGATCCTCTCACAAGTAAACCAAGACAGACCTGTAGTACAGAAGCATAAGAACATGGTGTTCAATAACATTGGGCAAAAAACAGAAAAATCAATTGAAAAAGGGAACAGTGACACAGGTGGAAGCGGCAGTCAAATAAACTACAAATGCCAGCTCTGTGAGGTACAGTCAGGCTCAACGATTTCTCTTTGAAAGAGTTAAAAGACAGTCTACATGTTTTCCTTAAGTGGTTCAAGAAAGGCAAAATACTTTTTTCTTTCTCTCACCCATCCCTTTATATCAGAAGTGTCTTGACCTAAAACATAGAATAAAATGTTTTCAGATAATTCACCATTCCAACCAGGCATGTTTCGCATCTCCTTAGCTCTCTAGTACATTTCTGGATTGACTTTGAATATCCTTTCATGTATCAGTCTCCTAAAAGTAGTCCTTAGGGCTTAAAATTGGTACCTAGGGCCAGCTACAAAGTGTTCAAGAGAGACTTTGTTAAAAATAGTCTGTTCTGAAAGTAAGAGGAAGTAGCAATTAAAGTGAAATGTATTGAACAGTAGTCTGATGGCCAAGTGCCAGGATTTGATGAGATCTTCCCCTCCTTCCCAGCTAAAGACAGGTAAACATAGATAGGTGGGCCATAGCGATTGTTTGAAAAACATACTGAAAATACTAATGCGTTATTTTTCCTACCGGCAGTATGTTTGCTCAAAAATAGCAACAGGAGGCTAAAGTCCACCTTACAAATGACAAGGAGGAAAGGAGTTGCTTTGTTGCAAGTTTGAACAGTTTAGGCCATCTCTAGATGAGACAGAAGGCAATTTTCACCTCTCAAAGAAGGTGAATTGCATTTGCCAAGGCACAGTCAATCATGGATAGGACATTTAATAGTCATTCAATATGACTTTCCCCCAGAACAGGAGAGAATCATACTGTTTAAGGAAACCTGCAAAGACCAGAGAACAAAAATGTCAGATTTCAAAGATATTTTTCACTGAAAAAAATAGAATTTTCAAGATTAATATTGTGCTAAATGACATAACATAGACCTACTCTAGCAACCAGCCTAAAAATTCCCAGGCATGTGCAGCCTATGAACTACAGGATATCCCTACCAAATCTCGTAGTACAAATCAGCAACTCTCAGGATTTTTTTATTTGAATAGATTTATTTTTTCTTAGCATTAAGGTAGCAAAAAGAGAGAATAAACTGAGTAGAAAACACCTAGGAGAAATACCTCTGTCTGGAAAAAAAAGAAACAAAAGAAAATAAAGCAAAAAAGCAAACAAACAAACAAAAACAAAGACAAAACCAACCAACCAACCAAAAACAACGAAAAAAACCCCACATAGATCTGTTTAATCAGGTTCATAGTACCCTTCATAGTGCAAGGAAGAGGAATTTACCAGGAGAAAAAAGAAGTTTGCCCAGAAACCTCTGAACTGTTCAGCTGCTGTAGCTATTGTTAGCTGTGTAATGGACTCCTAACAGGGCTGTTGCAACTGACTTAAAGGAATGAAATTGACAGTTTGCAGACTAGTCTTTATCAGAGACGAAAATATGGAAAGTGAAAAAATAACTTTAAGTGAAGCTCCTTTTTCATCACTATAAATATTGCCATTTTCTATACCAGGAAAAGATATTGAACATGGAAGTTTGCTGTATATTTTAAACAACATATTTTAATTCCTTGCATCCAATTTTATCTGTGTATTTCTATTCATTCATTTGAAACTCCACGATCAAGATGAAAGTTTCTTTTTCTTACAAATTAAAGAAAGGTTAATAAAACTTTCTCCTTTTCATCAATAAAACCAGCTTTTATAAGAGGGCACATATTCCCCACTGCACACAAGGAAAGAAATAGCTGACAATCCATTGAGTGTTGTAGCTCCTTAGTACTATTTGTATAACTATGCATCCATTACGCATTGAATTTTTCATTAAAGGGAGGCAATGTTTTATTATCAATCAGATTTAAAAGCAAGTTTGGGATACTACGTTATGTTTTCCCTGAAGTGTTTGATACACTTGGTTTGCAATATTAATCCAGTATCTGTTCACTTCACCCCAGATCTCAAATCTAATATTTTGCTTGATAGAAACAAGTTGAAGCCTTAGAGATGGGGATACTTAAGCTGAGAAATTACAAAGCTGTGACCTCAAAAATCTGGCGCTCCAAGGGACAGCCTAGAATCAATGGTAATCTTACGGGGATAGCTGGGAACTGAAGGTCACCTAAGGGCAGAGGCAACGAAGTCTTAATAAAAATTGAAAGCACTCCAGTACAAGGTATAAAAGCATTTCAAAGTATGAGGGAGTAAACAAAGAGGTCACAATACTGAAAAAAAGCCCACCAGATCATGGAGATACAACGAAGTAAATAATAAAATCTGAACAAGAAGAATAAAACCACAGATGACTGTGGGAGCCAGCTGTTGGTGCTGATGATGCTATGAGTAGGAAGCAGTGAATGACAGGATCATGGGTCATGAAAAGTGGCAAGAAAAAAAGATGGGAACACAACAGGGAGGTTTCCTGAACTAAAGTTTTAGAGCTATAAATGGAACTTTATTTCAAGAAGGAGTATCACACAAAAAGGAGGAACATGAAATATAAACATTGTCTAGGATGGGTAATCAAAATTAACAAGTTCTTCTTGCTTTTTAGCATCATGAAAATGTACTGAACTGAAAGTTTTTGACAGGACCTTTTAACATCAAACTTTATCCATACACAAGGTATTTTTTCATGGCTAGATAGTTACACTTATTTTTCCTCCTCCTCTGTGCGGCCCTCCTAGTTGCATTTTTTTCCCACAAGCACCTCACAACCCATTTATGCAATGAGGTTTATGGAGCCTGATATCCACTCTACAACAAAGCAAAGATACCAGTACTGTCATGTACAATGCAGTTCAGCAGTATCCTCAGCTTTTGCCTGTGCCTCACTTGTTTCTTTGTTGCTTTTCTTCCACCTACTGTGCAAGTCATGACGTCAGTTTTTTAAAACAAATACTTTGCTTAGACAAGTAAAATGGCAATAGAGTCCTATATGTAAATGGAGCATTTTGGCTCAAGAACTATTCTAGCCAAAAAAAGTAACTCAGTGCAAAATAGGTAACTTGGGTCAAGAAGTGCCTTTAGAACTTCAGTTCTTCATTCTGGAGACTACCCTTTGGAAGTCAAACATATCTGTAGAGGAAAGCAAGCAGGTATAGCTGCTATCAATGGACAGAGAGGTACAGGGCCAACAGAGAGCTTCCAGAAATCATAGGTGTCATACATTTACTGGGTGTGTCAGCTAAGCAGAAGTCGTCTAAGGAAGAGCCCCAGTCTTGCTGATTTAAGTTTTCAGATTTGTTCTGATTTACAGCATTAGTAATGCATGGTGTGCCTATGTTTAGATGGTTTTCCTTGTGAGTCCGTGGCCATTATTTTTCCTTTTCTTCCTCTATTAAGTTAAAAATTCCATTTCTTCAGGCTCACCTAAACCTAAAATTCAGCCATCACAAGTAATTTTACGTGTATGTATAGCACACCTGAACTCAGTAAAAGGACAAGTGAATGTGGGTCAGCTTTAATATTAGTATCAAATATGTGGTAACAGATTCAAGTTTGAGGATGATGATCCGTTTTTCAGTTTTAACGTTTGTCCTTCTTTTTCCTACAGGCACATAGCCTGAGAGATAACCTCTAACCCAAGAATGGACATTATGCAACATGCAACACAGTCTTTGTGATGTTTATGCAAATACTAAAGATATGAGGTGCCAGAAAGCATGAGGAGACATAAAGAGATAAGAAAGGACAAAGCCTCACTGTTTCATTTTATACTCATTCCATAGACAAGATATCTTTTGTGTTCTTCTTTTGAGATTCCTCTCAAGGTGAATATATAGTAGCGAATGAGAAAGTAATTAACATTATTAAATATTAATAAACAATAGCAGGGTAGAAGATAATGAAAAGGAGCTGTGTTTTAGTTTGCATGAATAGAACAGGGTAAGTCCACCACTTGTTTCCATGCAGGCAACTTGCTAACCAATATGTCCATCAGTAAAATTTATCATTTTTAGTGCACTGTAATGTTAGTGCAATGTTTTATGAAAGAGTCAGAAAAAAATAAATCCATTATTTATTTCGTTGAAGGCCATATTCAGTATACCTCTTCCTCTAGTGACAACTTACTCTGTCTAACACAGATATCTTATTTTTATTATCTTCTTCTACTGCTAGGATAAGCACCAGAATGTCTGCTGACTAAAAATGACCATGTGGACTCTCACTCACTGTTTTCTTCAATTAATTTTAATGCTGATGAACTGTACTTTAATCCTTCTCTTTCCTAAGATACCAGTTCCTCACTTTCTCTATAGGTATTGGTAGCAAATAAAAATTCAGTGATTTCTGGAGAAGAGAGTATACAATAGCTTTTGCATGCATGAGTGGCACCTACTCAAATATATACAAC
This sequence comes from Tapera naevia, assembly GCA_033556795.1. Taxonomy (NCBI): domain Eukaryota; kingdom Metazoa; phylum Chordata; class Aves; order Cuculiformes; family Neomorphidae; genus Tapera; species Tapera naevia. The sequence goes on along the minus strand of JAUMJJ010000014.1, from coordinate 1,096,768 downwards.
TCCTCCTGTTATAACACCCAAGTTATCTCTTTTAAAATCCTAGATGACAGAAGAAAACATGAACTACTATTTTCATTTCTGAATATCTGGGAGGCGTTCATGCACTAGAGTGTCAAGAACTACTTAAGTACCTAGGCTTAGAGATGACCCCATCAGGGTTTTCAACAATTTAAGCCTCTTCCCCATTGGTGAATAATAACACTGGTTAAGTACAGTACATGAAAATGAGATATATTCCTTCCTCTACGTTCATGACTAAAGTTGCAGGATATATTTTTCCTAAGAACATTAGTTGTATCCTTGTCCCTGCAAGCTACATCTCTAAGGCAATTTATTGCCATATAAGACTAAATCCTAAATGTATTTTCTAGTCACAGCCTCTGTTACCCTCCACGTAGCCTGCAGACTGCTGCTATGTATTAAGAAACTCTGACGCTAAACAGAGGAAATAAATAAGTCCCTCTGTCCTTCATCCCCTGCACCTCTATGCTCTTCTATCTGTTAAAAGGCCTCTGTTACATCTCAGAGCCTTGAAGTTTGGTTAAATACCTAGGTGTCATTTTTTATTGTTGTAATCTTTGCTCTTTTTTAAAATAAAATGTTTATTTATAGTTTTAGGGGGTTTTCTTCTGAAAAAGAAATTATGCAGGACGACAAAGTATGTGGAAGATAGAAAAATATAAACTAAAATAAGTTAAAAGAGATGGCTTAGTATCCCTCTTAAGAAAAAAATATCCCAAAAGAACTGCTTATGTTCTTATGACTAGATAAAAAATGAGGATGTTTAAGAAAGAAGAAAAGCTCTGAAATACTACAAAATTGTTTATCTTCTCTACATCTTCTCTTGATCTTCTGTACAAGAACTGCTGATATTTTCTACAGTTGAGGCAGGATCCAAAGCGTGGCATTCACCTGAGGGAGATGGGATAGAAGCATTTCTACAGAAAAACTTGAATTATTTGCTAAAAAAATTGCTAACTCTCACATATTTTTTTTAAATATTCCAAATAACATTTTTAAAAAAATGTTCAGAAGAGGAATAAATATGCACAACATTTTGGAGGAAAAGGCTGAGCTAGCAAATGTTACCGTACACTGCTTCACAGTAAATGGGTTCCAGAGGCTTCCGTGCTTTTTGCATTCATTCAGTGACAGATCAGTCTAGGAGAATGGTAGCATCTGGATAGGGGCAGATGGCTAAACTGTCAAATAATGACATTTTACAAAATTTCAGCAGTCTAAGCACAATATGGTTCCAATCCCAAAGGCAGACAGGTAAACAATGGTGCAGAAGTTATATCAGTAGCATATAAGATTATTGATTATAATTATTCTAGGGAAAAGAATTCTTCTCAGAAGATTAGGCTGACAGGAAGATTGAGAGCTCTCTCAAAAAGAATTAGGTGGCTGTTCTCTGGTTTTGTTCAGGCATCTATTTTGCCTTGTAGAAGCTAGTAGTGATGAGCTAAGGTAAAATGAAAATTCTCAGGGTAAATATGTTCAAATCCACCATTCTCTGTGATTCATCTTTCACTGCAAAAATTTGCATTAGGTTCCAGAAATTCAACACTGAGTCAGGGATAAGTGCTAAAGGAAACAATTGTACCTACTAAGTGAGCACACTTGGAAGCCAAACAAATCTTGTCACCTGCATAGTTCAAAGGAGGAAATCCATTCAAGAAGATATCAGAAAATAATAGTTAATTCTAGGCAGAGAAACTAAAACATCTTTCCACTCACTTGAACTTACATGGAGACACAATTTAGAGTTTTAAATAGTCACTCTTAAATATATATAAAATCAAATTTTTATAAAGAAGAGGGAGAAATGTTTTTTTTCTTTTTCTTTTTTTTTTTTTTTGTGGTAGCTGGTGTGTGGTTTGGAAGAGAACTCACAAAACAGACAAGTTAAGAGACTGCTTCACTTTAACTAAAAATTATATTCCTCTTGTGCAGCAGGCACAGCAAGGTACCTTACTGATGAAAGGTGAACCATAACCTACAGTCCATAGTGTCATTCTTGAAAAGAAAATGGAGACTCCCAGCTGAAATTTTCACATCTGTCAACAACTGCTGATACCATCAGCTATGCAGTTACTTGAGTGACAGTGGAGCCTTTGGAAGTGACTGAGGGATTCTTCTCTCTTTTGGTCCCTTCTCCTGGTGTTAATATGCAGTCATTCCAAAACATTGCCAGACTGTTGAACTTAAGGCTACTATGCTCTTATAAGCACCTTCACAGAGTATGGACAGATAGATCTGTGAATGGCAGATAGGCAGACGGACAGGCAGGTCTATCAAAATAGAATAAAAAAAAAAAAAAAGCTATTCTGCTGGAAATACTAATAATATTAAAAACAATAAAGTTTTTATCTGTTTTTCATATTTCATTAAACTCATACATATAAATTTCTGTGCTTTACAGTGCTTGACAGATGTGATGAAATTACATGGATGACGTGAACTAGCTAAGGTTTAATTTAAATAAAACCAAAGTAGTGCTGATTGGCAAGGGAAATTCTTTAAAAAGCAAGTGAAGCAGTAAGGGAACCTGTTTTTTAAAATTGTATATTATTGGTGGTATGGCTCTTAATGTGCACTTCATATTAGATTCACCTTTTTTTCTGAGTTCATACTTGGCAACAGTATCTCAGAAGCTATTACTAGTCTTCTCGGATACTTCTTTTAGCGTTTTTATTGACACGATTATAATATTAAGGATATCCTCAAAAGAGATCATTCTAATTGGATATATCACAGCAATATCCATAGCTTTATCATCTGCAGAACAGAATAATCTAACCTTGGTGTGTGGTGACTACTATAGCAGAAGGATGTCAATGTATGTATCAATGCATATGCTGTTAATTATGTAACAGTTTAGAGTCAGAGTGCTAGTTGTGAATTAAGTGACATTAAACAGTACAGAATCTTTTTTTCATGCATAGTACCATCCTCACTCTTGACACATGGAATAAAATGTGTCCAATGTTAGGGTAGGAGTTTTCTCAAGAAAACCTTATTCCTTTGGAATTTCACTTTCACAGTAGAATCATTATGGTCTGAAATGGAACTTGAACTTGCCAGTTTACCTTGATATCAGGGATTACCAGATTACAGACACTCAGGTGGTATAACTGTAGCTCAGTTGTGTGTAGTGGAATGAATTCACAGATTGTCTCTGTCTTGAAAAGAATTATTGCTAACTTTCAGGTACAGAAATTCAGGTTTAGCTATCTGCAAATGATTAATTTAATGAGAGTTAAGTGTTTCTTTAAAAAAAAGCAGAGTAAGATTCTACAGCTGTTTTTACTGCAACAAATAATATTTTGGTGTTCATAGTATTTATGGCATCGGTTACAAGTTCTAACTATGATAGAAAGGACAGCAGAATTTGGCTTACACAGTATCTTGGATTTTGAGAAGAGTTGTGTTCCCTACTCATGGAAAAGCCATTGAATGCTGTTGTTGGATGTGTTTTCAAAAAGAATTTTATTATCTTTTGCTGTCCTGCCGTGAGTGCTAAAATTTTAATACAATTATTCCCAAGTCTAAGTTCAGAAGTAACACTGAACATGTTTTACACACTCTATATGTAATCATACTCGCAAGATAAAGATACAACTTGTTACAACTTTTACTGATCTTCTTAGTCTAAAAGCTCTTTTTCTCTTTTTTTTCTTATTTTTAAATTCATCAGCAATCTCTTCTTTGGGGAGGTAAATAAGCAATTTCTGTCATATAGGTTGAAAGAAAACAAGAATGGAAATGATACTGGAGTGATTTAATCCATCTTCCTTGCAAAAAAAAAAAAAAAAAAAAAAAAAAAAAAAGAGAGTAATCTGTAGCTGAATTACTTCGCACAAAATTTTGTCCCACCAGGTCACCCCCGACCTGCACAATTAGAGAGGAATAGTCTTTTGGTGTCTGCTTGGCAAATTGGAGACCAGCAAATATCGCAGGATAAATTCAGAACAGCGTTTATTTTGGGCACAGCAAAAATAACAAATCAGATACTCGTGTGCATTCCAAGTTGCAGCTTCCCAAAAGTTGCAGAAACAGATCCCAATCTGCTCAGATCACAATCTGATACTCTCAAGGCAGCAGCACAAAATAACACATATCAGATTTGATCTGATACACTGTAGTGCCACAGGAAAGAGATATAGTTAGGAGTGAGAGATAGAGAGAGAAATAAAAGTAGCAGGGTAGAGGATGAGAAAAACAGCCATCACTCCATGAGCCTCTGCATCATGTCTTCTCAGGTGGGTTCCACACGGTGGTGGGCACACACGCCTGCCTTCTTGGCAGACTTCTATTTATACGGCAAGTCTATGCTCCATTAGCATATGAGGCGTGACCTTGCTACTGAAGTTCTCAAATCGGTGTATTCACAGAAGCTTCTTTGGGAAGACACTGGAGGCTCCAGGGTCACTGGGAGCCGAATAACCTCTGCCTGAACACTTCGGGTCTACATGCATAGTCGGGGGGGGGGGGGGGGGGGGGGTGTCGGGCAGTACCTGCTGCTGCACCTCCTCCCCTTCCTCTGCAGCAGCACAGTCAGCCCAGCAGGAGCCACAGAACTCAAGTCTATGTTCAAAAAACCAATACACAGAGTCATGATGTTTAAAACAATACAAGTAGCATCACTCAATATTCAAGATGACAATACAAGCAGAGTCAGTCTTTACAGTCTAATCTTTTGTTAAACCTTTGCATTTCTACAATCAACTACCCTTACTGCTTTTACCTGTTCTAAATGTCACTAGTTGCAATATAAGCTCCAACAGACCTCCTACGTCAATTAGGAGTGGGATTCGACTATCTCTACAGGCAGACCTCAGTTTCCTAAACTTCTTGAATTAACTTTAAAAACCCTTGCAGACTACAAAGAAATTGAAAATAAAAAATGCATACATAAAATGGATAAAGGTCTAACTTTTCGTGACTTCACAGGACAAACATAGGACAGGCATCATGGTAGGCAATAGCAGCAAAATTTTTTTCTATGTTAATGTTCCTCAGATAGGAAAAAATTAAGCTGATAGTGTGTAAGTATTTAGGGAAATATACTGTCATCAACTCAGTAATCAAACTGAGAAAATGTGAAGGTGGGATGAATCCAAAACTACATAGGTATAAGCTAATTCATATTCATAACCAAAAACTTTTCGTATTAAATTTATTCTGAATACATAAATGACCCAGGGGGAAAAAAAAAAAAGAGTAATATATCCTCAGTAGGGATAATAGTCTGTAACATCACAGCAACTAACTGGCTGAAGGGAGCGTATGTTAGGGGGGATTTCAATGAAGTAACTAAGTTATACCTAGTACAGAATAATACAGCCCACATTTGTATAAATTCATCATGATAAAACAGAGAAACCTTCTCATCAGACCTAGTTTCTGTGTATGATCCAGACTACACAAAAGAATCAAATCCAAGTTGTGGTTGCATCTTCACATTTGAAAACTCTCCTTGCAAAGGAGAACTTACTGTTGTGCCTCACTATGTTAGCTCAGGGTATAAGCCTATGGCTTCCTCAAGTGTAATAAAAGTCATGGTAGGGAACGTGAGGGACATCTGATATATATTAATTATTGATTGTTACTGATCCTGATACATTATTAAAGTCTTGTTCAACCTGCCAAATTTCACTTGAAGTGTCTTCTTCAGTGCAAACTCAATTTCATCCTGGGTCTCAGTGAGCAAACTGATTAGGTCTCCACTATCTATAAAGAAAGTTAAGATATCTGTGATCAAAAGCAGTCCCCTGTGTATAAATACCTAACTGTAGGTGCTTTAATCTGGAGCTGTACCTCTCCCCAGCGTGAGATTCAGTTGCCTAAAAAGCCATGTAGTGTCATTTCACGTACTGTGACATGTATCGCCCACTCTATAGATAAATTCTACCAGCTCCGTAAAGGTGTCAGATACATATCCTCAATTCAAATGACAATAGAAAAATGTGTTTAGATCACTAAATCTTTCTAGGGTTTTGCAAATATTAGTTGCCTAAGGCTACGTTGATTCTTCTTGACTCATTCTGTATTCAGTGAGGAGGAAAAGGTAACCAATAAGAGTAATTCATTTAATTCATTAAATAAGATAAAAACTCATTTTTTTGGACATGCTCATTTTTTTGGACAACTACAAAGTGAATGAAGTCTATCTCACTTAAAATAAAGAAAATTCAATTTTAGATTATAGAGTCATAGAATGATTTGTGTTCAAAGAGGCCTTAAAAATCACCCAAGTTCCCATGACCCTGCCATGGGCAGGGACACTTTCCACTACATCAGGTTGCTCAAAGCACTTCCAGGGATGTCTTGAGCACCTCCAGGGATGTGGTATCCGCAGCTTCTCTGGACAACCTGGTCTAGTGCCTCACCACCCTCACAGGAAGATTTTTCTTCATAATATATGTTCTAAATCTCTTTCAGCTTAAAACTGTTCCCCCTCATCTTGTCACTACACTCCCTGATAAAGAGCCCCTCCCCAGGTTTCCTTTAGTCCCTCTTTAAATACTGGAAGGCTGCCATAAGTTCTTCCCAGAGCTTTCTGGGCCGAATAAACCGAGCTCTCTCAGCCTGTCTTCGTGTGGGAGGTGTTTCAACCCTCTTCTCATCTTTGTGGCCCTTCTCTGGACTTATTCCAACAGATCCATGTCCTAAGGACTCCAGAATTTAGGGCAGTACTCCAGGTGAGGTTTAACAAGAGTGGAATAGAGAGGGAGAATCTCCTCCCTCAACTTGCTGGTCACACTTCTTTTGATGCAGCCCAGTATGGTTCTGGGCTGCACATTGCTGGCTCATGTTGAGCTTCTCATTCACTAGCACCCCCAAGTCCTCCTCCTCAGGGCTGCTCTCAATCCCTTCTCCACCTAGCCTTCAACTGTGCTTGGAATTGCCCCAACCCAGGTGCAGGACCTTGTATTTGGTTTTGTTGAACCTCATGAGTTTCACACAGGCACATCTCTGGAGCCTGTCCAAGTCCCTTTAGACGGCATCCCTTCTCTCCAGTGTGTTAACTATGCCACAAAGCTTGATGTTATCTGCAAACTTGCTGAGGGTGCACTTAATCCCACTGTCCATGTCTCCAACAATATTATTAAACACCTGCCCCAGTACTGAGGAAAGTCACTCACTACCTGTCTCCATTGACCACAATTCCTTAAGTGCAACCATCCAGCCAATTTCTTATGCACTGAGTTGCCCATCTGTTAAATCCATGTCTCTCTGATTTAGAGCCAAGAATATGGTGTGGAACAGTGTGAAATGCTCCGCACAAGCCCTGGTAGACTATGTCAGTTACTCTTGTTATCCACCAACACTATAATTCCATTATAGAAGGCCACCAAAGTTGTCAGACACAATTTGCCCCTAGTGAAGCCATGTTGGCAGTCACCAATCACCTTGTTTTCCATGTGCCTCAGTAGAGTTTCCAAGAGGATCTGCTCCATGATCTTGCTTGGTACAGATGAGAAACTGACCAGCCTGCGGTTTTTAAGTGTAGATGCCTAAACTATGACCTAAAGCATCATCACCAAGAATAATGTTGGCAGTTCACTTTTTTGGTGGGGTTAGTTATTTACGCATAGGTCTCTAGAGTTGTGTTAGAGCATCTAGAATATCATACCTTGTTTCAAGGACACAAGCTTCCCACCCATCCAGTTCTTCCCAGTACATGGCTCTACTTTGGTGTCACCACCACAGTTTTGGATTTCTCAGTAATGGGATGGCCTATACAGCACAAGGTTTGCTGGCATCTGATGAACTTCACCTTTCTCAAAGGGGGAAGAAGACCTTTGTTCAGAAGCTTGCCGTGATGACTGAAACAGCTTTAAACTAGACTTGCAGGGAAAGGGGGATAATATCGGGCTTATCTGCAATAGGCTCTGACATGGCACACCAAGGTTACAGGGTTGAGGTGCTAAAAAGGACCCTCAGCCTGTTGAGACATGCTGGCTCCACTGCAGCATACTTGAAGTCTTACAGAGACAATCCAGAGGTTTCTGAGGTAAGAGGAGCCAATAGGGAAACACCAGTGAAATACCTCAAAGGAATTAAAGGGTGTTCCTCTAAGAAGGAGACAGAGCCAACCACCCAGCTGAAGTGCCCCTACACTAATCCATGCAGCATGGGCAGCAATCAGGAGGAGTTGGAAGCCGAAGCCATAGTGCTGCTAGAAATTTATGACGTGGTTGCCTCTATGGAAACTTGGTGGGACAAATCCCATGACTGGAATGCAGCTATCCATGGCCTGGGGACAATCTTGAGAAGTGGGCCCACGTGAATCTCAACAAGGTCAAGTGCAAGGTCCTGCACCTGAGTTGGGGCAACCAGGCCCAACTAATACAGCCTAGGGAATGAAGGGATTGAGAACACCCCTGCCAAGAAGGACTTAGGGGCATTGGTGGATGAAAATCTGGACATGAGCTGTCAATGTGTACTTGCAGCCCAGAAGGTCAACCACATCCTGGGCTGCCTGAAAAGAAGCATGATCAGCAGGTCAAGGGAGGTGATTCTGCCCATCTGCTCTGCTCTCATGAGACCCCACCTGGAGTACAGTATCCAGCTCTGAGGCCCTTAGCACAGGAAAAATATTGACCTATTGGATTGGGTCCAGAGGAGGCTACAAAAATGACTGTAGGAATGGAAAAACTCTAATGTGGCTAGGAGAGTTCAGCTTCTTCAGCCTGGAGAAAAGAAAGCTCCAGGGAGACCTTATTGTGGTATTTCAGTACTTAAAGATGGTCTACGAGAATGATGAGGAAAAACTTGTTTACAAGGCCTATTTTGATAGTACAAGCAATAATGATTTCAAACTAAAAAAGATAGATAAGACTGGATATAAGGAAGAAATATTTTACAATCAGGGTGGTGAAAGACTGGAACAGGTTGCCCAGAGAAGTGGTAGAACCCCATCCCTGTAAACTTCAATGTCAGACTGGATAGGATTCTGAGCAACCTGAAGATGTCCCTGCACACTGCAGGAAGGGTTGGACTAGATGACTCTTAAAGATCCCTTCCAACACAGACCATTCTGTGATTCCATGGTTCTATATTTCTGTATTTCTATGATTCAATGTAGATGTTGCAGGTATCACCAGTGGCAATACTCCTTTATGGGTTTATGGATACAGATGTAGAAGTAAAGAGAGATACATGAATAGAAATGGTAAAAATCTGTCATGTTCATTTGAACACCAATAGCTTCTAATTGTCCTGAGCAACCTGGAACCATTCTTCTTTGTAATCAAGCTCTAGTCTGGGTTTCTTGTGTAGACACACACCTGCTGGAAGGTGGAGAGGAAAGTCAGGATGCTCCTATAATCCAGACACAGTATCAGCACTCATGCTATTGATAATCTTGATTTTTCATTGTGCTCAGTGCTCGGAATGTGATTTCCTTCTGTACTGTGTCAGCAATGCACACTCTGCTGCCAACAGACCACATTAAGTTGGTGGTCAGGTCCTTATGGATATTCATATCATGTTTTAGACTGGAAATAAGATAATTTTTTTGTGGATAACACAGGGAGAAGAGAGCTTGAAAGAAAGGTTACAGAAAAGATACTTGCCTGTTGCTTGGAGCAATTAAAGCCTGATGGTACACTCAGGAAACTGAAAAATTGAGTGTTGTAGTTTGCTAAGGACTATCAAAGAAACAGAACTATCAGGATGTGCAGGAAAATTATAGGCACAGTTGGTCTTCACTTGTATTTTTACCCTGCAACATATCAAGAAAAGGCTCTCAATCAAAGAACAGTAAATATAAAAGCAGTAAAACAAACATAAAATAAAAACTATTTAAGATATTTCATAATCAACTGCTGAAATTTACTGGAACAGAAAGTTATCACCAAATACTGTGATTGGAGTCTTAAAAGGGCTGAATAATTTTATGAGCAGTTACAGCATTTGTTGTTATAAAAAGCCAAGACCTAGGTCTCATGCCTCAGGGCCCAAGAGTGGATTACCTGACATCAGGATGGGCTTTTTCCCACAATGTACATCACTGTGATTGTCAATGGAATACAGTGTGGTAAATTTTGCTTTCCCCTAATGCATCACTTCATGGACAATTATCAGAGGCATGAGGGTGGTTTGGAAAGAACAATGATCCAATCTGAAGGAACAATGATCCATTCTAAATTAACTCCAATGATTGCATTAGTGGAAAATATCTGTTTAAAAAATAAAAGACATAATTATTTGTTTATTAACTATATATTATGAGATAGATAAGAGAAAAATAGAACTTCTGTTCATGATCAGGAAACCCTGACAGCAAATCTAATTCCTTCAATTAACTAACTGATTGAGTACCACTGAAGTCTGGGTTACTAAAGGAGACTGAATTGTTAGGGAGGGAGACAAGAAAAAGTCATTGATTTAACCGGAGCACTGTGCAGAACCTATATAAGATGTAAACCCAGGACTATGTTTCAATAGTAAATGTTCTTTGCTCTAATTTAACATCTTTGAAAGAATGAGTGAGAGAGGAACTTAGGCATTTCTGTCTTTAGGCAAGATGAGTTTATAAAAATACGTAAGCATGTTAAGAGATTGTAAAGGGAAGTAAAAATGTTAAATATTTTATGTGGGTGGCAACTGCTTAAAGCCAGAGGGTTTGATGCTTAGAGTAAGTGTATACTATTTAAAAAAAAATTATTTTTAAAAGAGGGAAAAAAACTGACATAAAAATGTTGAGCAACGGTAGAATCAAAAAGACAACTTTTTTAAAAATCTATCTAAATTATGAAATAAGAAAAAAATAGCGTAAAATGTGACAAGCGAGATGTAAAACCATCTTGTAACAGTGAAGAAAAAATCATGGGAACCTCTTGATAGAGGCATAAAACTAATAATAAATGCTTTGTTTAAATATATTTAAAACAGAAAGTCTGTCTGTAAGATGATAGATGTGATCAAGTTGCAAAAAGAGTCCCCAGGGAAGACAAAGATGTAGCAGAAATACTAAATAAATTCTTAGTACACATCTTTATATTGGAAGAGCAACATATTTTTGAAGGATACCTTATTAATCTAAAACATCAATAGGAGAAGTTTTATGAAAATGTAGTAAAATAAACTAACAAATATTTCAGACCCACCAGTATTAACTCACATTCTAAAGGAGTACTGTAGTGGTGAACTGTAAACTGTGCTTGCAATTTAAAATTAGAACTGACTCGCTACCAAAGGAATAAAAAATACTGTAAGGGTTATTGTGGGAATCTTCACACCAGTCTGAAATCTTTAGTTAGCAAATTTGTTGAAATTAATGAGAAGGGTAAAATGAGTAGACATGTGGATAATTGTGATATAACTGGGAACTGGGAGCACAGCTCCTGTAACAGGAAGCAATGCCTCACAAATCTATTGGACAACATGAACAATCACAGGGAGAAGGATGTCCCAATAGTTTAGGCGAGCATCGCCAAAGATCCAATCTTAAATCAGACAAATATGAGTAAGTAGCTCAGCTCGGCAGTGGGTAGAGACATAAATTTGCCTTTCAGACATACAAATCAGCCCATGTGTAGAGCCATGCTGATGCACGTATAGAGCCTCATAACCTCGCAAACGGCTATTCAGCAAAAGCTTGAGGTGCTCAACACCATATTTTATTGCCCACTGTAACCAAGATATCTGTGAAATCAGGAAAACTGTGAGGAAATACAGCAAAACACTAGGAATATCTCTTGTGGAAGACCTATGCACAAACAGACTGGTGCACATACTTAGAAGAATTGAGCTATAGTGAAGTTCGTGTATAGCACAGAAGCAATCTTAACTACTTCTCTAAATCACAGTGGCAGGATGCAACCCCCAAGCAAACTTTTTCAGAGATCCTTGTGAGAAACATACTAACATTATAGACAAGTGTGTTACTGTCTACGTCTGTGTTTCATGGTTGAGCTAATATAAGAAATCAAGGAGGTCGGAATGTTATCATAACAGGAAGACTTCAGAATAATAGCAATGAGAAACCCAGTGGTTCAACTGAACACCGATAATACACCAGCTCATTTTTCCAGTGGTCAGATTGGTTTTCACTGTCTGTCATGAAAAAAGACAGGCTGCTCTGCAGTGCATGCAAAGACCCACCACACAACCTCAAGATCTCCATGGAGATCTTTCAGATATAGAGGAGGTTTCAGAACCTCGCTTTGGTGAATAAACGGCTCAGAGCAAAAGGAAAGATATCTGCTCCATCAAAAAAAAAGAGCTACTAGGTTTCATTTGTGTTTGCTGTGTTTCTGCCATCCTTCCCTTTCCAGTGTTTAGTAAACCTCTGTCTATTAAGTTGGTAAAGAAAATAAAAATTGTGATAACACACTAGTGGTCAACAAGCCAGACTTTAAAGGAAAACACTGCTGATAAGATAAACAGCTTGTGATGTCCTTAATTACAATATTTCATACTCATTTAGCCATCTCCACATCACAGAACTAACAAAATGGATTTCAAACAGGAAATAAGATTGCTTCCCACAAGCCCAGAGGGCTAATTATAAAAAAAAACTACTTTTTTTTTGATAGCAAGCATATTTTTTTTCCAGTAAAATTTATTGAGCTCATTACCAAGCTGCTTATGAAGTGATTTGAAATGAAGCAACATTAAAGCATTCTGAAAATCCCTTGTACTTAGTCATCTTGACACTTTGTTTGAACTTGAAGCATTAATATGAAATAACTCCAGCAGCCCCATATTTCTGATTCTATTGTTTGACAGCACATTTAAAAGCTAAGAGATGATATGATCAAGGATTTTTAATCAGTGCAGTAATTTGTAGGAGTGTCTCAAGTATTCATAACTTTGAAAAGACCAAAGGGACATGCCTGAGAAACAAGACGGGTATAGTGCATGTCAACCTAGAATAACATGGCAATGCGAAATAGGGAGTACAAGCACTATTGGAACTGAGGGAGAGTTTATTGCTTTTTACAGGCAAGACAGAAAATTGAAAGATACACATCAAAGCCACTAAAGAACTCCACACACTGTACCTTATTAGCTTCATTTTTCCTTCTGTAATCACGTTATATAATATGCGTCTACCAGATTAACCTGCTTCGGGTCAGCAGAGGGGCCACCATAAATATATTTGAAGTGAGGTTGTGAAGGTTTTCAAAGTGGAAAAAAATCCATAGAGAGGAGTAGTAAAATCCATGGAAATCTATAGCATATTAAAGTGAAATCTGTGTATATCTTTGCTTTTCATCGTTCCATCCACACACACTTGTGCATTACTATTTGAACTAATAATTAGGGCTAATGGAAATTTTTCTGTTGAAAAAAAAACAGGTTTAACATTATCCTTCACTCTATCTGCATTCTAATGTTCTTCCTACCTTACTACAAAGCCTTTAAAGGAAAGGGGAAATCTTTTGTAAGAGAACAAACAGACACTAGTAGTACAAACATGGAATGTGTCACAGTCTGGTCTCTCCCCCAGAAAGAACAAGCATCCCCAACTGCAGTTTACAAAAAAGAGGGGGCAGATTCTAAGCCAAATGTGCACATTGAAGGAAGAACAACCTCCATCTTCTCGCCAGCATTTTTGTATATCATAGAGTGAGTGATTTGGACCCTTCGTGGAGTGCACTCTGAAAGAGGATTTCCAGAACAGTTTGGAAATTGCAGTCCTCTGTGGGCTTCTTAGTATGCTTGATGGCCTCTTACACACAGCTCTAAACTAATAAGGAATCACTGAGATAGATGTGTTGGGCCATGATCTGGAAAGAATTCATTAGCTAAGCAGAATCCAGCCAAGTCATTACTTAGTAGACCCGCCCCCCTAAGGAATTTCTATGCAGTTTAGAGAAACAGTATTAGGCCCTTATTTTTCCAAACCTGCACAGTTAATAAAAGCTGATACCTTAAAAAAGCATACTCCACAAAAAGCTGATATATTGCAACAAAACAAGACCAACACAGCAGAGAGGAAAGGAATAGATAAGAAATAAATGTAATGGCTGGCCAGCTGCAGCATTTGCTTCTCTTCTGTTCAGCTGCTATATCACTAGAGAATTCAGCACTTGATCTGCAAGGTGACTTAAGAAAGTATTTCAGGAATAACAGTGTGTTGCTTCGTCCATCATAATTTAGAGCTTTGAAGATGTTTTCACCAACTAGAAGAGTAGCTTTCCTCTCTGGATTTCTTACAGTAATAACATGCTATCATGTAAATCATCATACACTGGCATTTACTCTTTTAATAAGGTTTTCAATGAAACTGTGAAACAGTGATGAGATGTCAGTATATGGTCTGCATTCTTGAAGTTGCTTCCTGCTTCTATGAGAGAGTGCTGTCTTCTGTTAAAAAAGCAAGCACATAGCAAAAAATTTATAAACAAGGATATTTTATGAAAAAAAGTATTTTATATTGCAGAATATTTTTGTGTAACTGGATAAAATATTGTTGATAAATCTAGAACTTTTTCTCTACTATTCTGATAATTTCAATCCGCATGACCTGATAGTGGTTAAAATCTGTGACTATTTTTAGTTCAGCAGCTGGAATGATAAGGCATTTGCCAAGCTTCTTTTCACATCAGTCATGAAATGGTGGGACAATATCAGAAGACCTACACTGATGCCAAATATAGCTTTCCGCAGTATAGAGAAACAAGGATGTTCAGAATCCTTGCATTGTCAGTTCAGCTTCTTATGTTCTTCTAAACAATATTTAAAGATATAGAGTTCTATTTCATCACTCAGGGAAAAATTTGTTTAACTATGAGCAATATTATATTGCTTTTATTCTCAAAGCAAGTATCTATTTGTTTAACAGTGTGTCTGACTAATTTTTATGTATTTGTTTTCTGCTTTTATAACAAATTGCAAAAATTAATAATGTTGTAAAGTTAATAATAATGTGTAATAAATATTGCACAATTATATGCTTGTAGGGCAGAAGTCACACAATGTTACACAAGGCTAAAATAATTCCACAGAATTACTTTTATCCTACGGCATAATTTTAATGGGCTATTCTCCATTATGAAAGGCACAGTTGGTTTTATTTGTACTTTTCTGTGTGTTTTCCACATTTCCACATCATTTCCGGGACAATTTTGGATATGTTTTTTGGGCCCTCTTCTTAAGTAGAGAGTTAGAGAAGTTCTTATCATGACTGGCAGATTCTAGGGAGATATTCGGCTCAATTTGCAAAATATCCCCCCACTCCAAAAAAAAAAAAAAGAAGGAAAAAAAGCTGTTCACCCAGCTGTGATATGGATGTTTATGTGGAATATGAATTAAACAAAAGGAGGTCTTCTTTTAGCTAAGGAGCATCAGATATCCTGATTTTTACAAAGCAAGTTTCTGTGTTGATTGGTTATTTCATAGTTGTCTGCAATACTTCCATTACTTTTCTCTGAAAACCCTTGTATTTTTTGCAAATGAGATATTGTCTGAGCTTAATTCAGCGTGATGATCCTTAAGTTCCTTTTATTACTCATCTGATAAAGTGAAAGCTTATGTTTGCCATTCCTCTTTTTACTAAGTAGATCTTGTCAGAGTGCTTGAAAACATAGCATTGGAGTTTATACACATAAAGGTGAAATGGCAACAACATTCATGTGAGGGCAGCAAGGAAAGTCTCTGGATTTCAAAATACCAGTAGGAGAAGAGCTATAGAAAGCATTGAGCAAGGGCTGTTCCCACTCAGGTGTTTCTCTGACAGAGATGTTAAATGGCTGTAAAAGTACATGAACTCCAAGAACTACAGCTGTTTCCAGCCAAGATGAGGAGTTGCTCGTGAGCAGCATCATCATAAAAGTTCATGCTTTCCAAACAAATCTGGAGTTTGTGGCAGCTGGAAAGATTGCAAATGTGACTGGCTGGTGAGAGAGGAGAGAGGCCAAAGTTTCACTATGGCTGCAGATATAATTTGAGAAGTATAATCCCAAATAGCTAATAGCTGAAAATACATAATCACCTGTACCATCTTTTCATTTTTCAGATCAATGAGACCTAGCATTTTTTTCCCCAGCCTCATGATCATCTGTTTTCACTTCTGACTTTTATGAACTACAGCTCAGACATTTTAATGAAATTTAGTCATGGCTATGCTCAGCCTACAGCAACTAACTGACCTGGGAGCCAAGGCTCTTTTTTAAGAGAGTCATCACAAGCTGAGGCCAGCAGTAAAATTAGATCTCCTGACTCTCAGCTAAATATTCCAGCTGCATAGACTCTATGTAAAAAACAGTCAACAGCACCACCACCAGCCTGTGAGTTTTGGACAGAAGAAAATACTATTAGTATGCATTCAGACTGCTCAGAAGGTAGTTGCAAAGGGAGTCTCAGAGCTCTCATTTTCTAAGTGTTATCATCCAGAGATGTGCACCCCAACACACTGCTTAGTTAAACAGCAGTTCTTTTCAATACTCAGAGTAATAGGATTTCTGTCATTTAAGCTAACTTTCTGGCAAAACCTTGGTTGTTGCTGCCTACAGCTTTGCAAGTGCATGAGTAGATTTAACAGAGTTTTCTGGAGCATTTTCTCTATCTCATGTGCCCAACATCAACATTCAGGCAAGTGCACTTTTTAGTACCCTAGCCAAGGTGCTTTGGAAAGTCTCTAGATGAATGTCTGTCTATAAATAACATTTTAAACCTGAACAGTTCAGATATCAGCCTGAGATCTTTAAGAGATTCAATACCTACTCATTTACTTTTAAGAATATAGACCTTTTAAGCCCCAAGACTCATTAAAAATCATAGATACCATAATTTTTAGAAATATTTTTTCAGATTAGAAGGATTTTATCAACTAAAGGATACCAGCATATCACACCATTGTTGTGCTTTCAATGAGTATCTGAACTTTGGAGCAAAATAGTTCAAGCATTCATGAAGGATAAAAGGCATTATACTAGCAATGTAAATTTAATTTTTTTTTGTTTGCTTGCTTGTTTTAAATTTTGAAGCTTCATTGACACTGTATTATCTTTCTTGCATATCTGGAACCATGCAGGACTATATGTCTACATATTCTGATATAAGACATTTATATTGGTAATGCTGAGTCCTTGACAAGAAATCAACAAAGTGTTGCCAAATCTACTGGAACAACTTCTAAACATCCTTAACGATCTCAGCCTAGGCATCTGAGCATAACAGTGACTATGGCCACAACAAGCTGCATGACAGCCATCCCTGGAACCAGGGTGCTAAGGCATTTAGTTTCAGAATCAGTGGAGCTATGTAGGAGGGGTTTGAAGGAGCAATGAAAGGCACCGCAAGTCTGATTCATTTAAAATCATCTGATGTTCTTTCCAGTTAAGCATTATATTAAAGCTTTTTCAGCTCAGAAAAAAAAAGGCTCATGAAAATAACTCCCCAGCTGTTTTTTGCTGATAACTTAGAAACACTAGGAGAAAATTGTAACTGCATTCTCCAGAACTTTCTTACCACTAGCCAAAGCAGACTCTATTATATGATTGTAACAAGACTCCTCTTAACAACATTGTAATTCATGCCTGAAGACACTTTCATGTTTCATAGCTAAGTTTACTTTAAATACATATCTGTTTTGCAGCTCTTACAGCTATTTGATCTGAATCTGGAGAAGTACGTAATCTTCAGTTTAAGCCATCTAAAGGGCAGATATTCAAAACTGATGAAAGCAAGCAAAAATTACGTTATGCCTTCCTGAGTGTTGCTTAATACAACAGATTGTAAAAACTAGTATAGAGCTAAAAGCATTGTCTCCAATTGGCTCCATAAAATCCTGTACAGAAATTATCCTTGAAAGCAGGTTTACACATAAGTTCAGTTGTGTCGTATTCACCACATTGACTGTTCTTTCAGACTATGGCCTACAATCGTCTTCTTCGACTAAGAGAAGGGAAAAAATAAGACTTTTCAATATACATAGCTGGTAAGAGCAAGATGGAATAGAAGAGAAGGTAATAGAATAGAAAAGAATATTGAATATTTCCATTGGAAGGTCTTTACAACTATAATCTAGTCCAATTGCCTGACTTCTCAGGGCTGACCAAAAGTTAAAGAATGTTGCTAAGGGCATTGTCCAAATGCCTCTGACAGGCTTGGGACATTTACCATCTCTCTTGGAAACGTATTCCAGTATTTGACCACCCCCTCAGGAAGGAAATGCTTCCTAATGTTTAGTCTAAACCTCCTCTGCTGTGGCTTTGAACCATCCCCATGCATCCTATCATTGGAAGAGATCAGAACCTCCCTCTCCACTTAGCCACCTCAGGGAGCTGTAAAGAGCATTGAGGTTTCCCTTCAGTTCCTTTTCTCCAAATTAGGCAAGCCTGAAGCCCTTACCCTCTCTTCATATAACATTCAATCCAGTCCTTTCATCAGCTTTGTTGCACTCTGCTGGATGCGTTCTAGGACCTTCACATCATTCTTAAATTTTAGGGCCCAGAACTGCACATGGTATTCAAGGTGAGGCTGCACAAATGTTGAATAAAGTGGAACAATCACCTCTTTTGACTAACTGCTCATATTGTGTTTGACACATCCCAGAATGGTTTATCCTCTTGGCTGCCAGGGCACACTGCTGATCTCTATTGAGCCTGGTATTGACCGATACCGCCAGATCCCTTTCGGCAAGGCTATTCCTCTTCCAATTTATACTTATTACAAGCATTACTCCATTCTAGGTGCAGGATACAGCATTTTGACTTGTTATATTTCATCCCTTTAATCATAGCTTAGTGCTCTAGTCTATCTAGATTCCTCTGCAAGACCTCTTGCCTCTCAAGAGATCAACAGTACCCCCCCATTTGGTAACATAAGCAAACTTGCAAATGGTGCATTCAGACTGCTGATGAATACCTTGAACATAAGTAGCCCTAGAACTGAACCCTGAGGAACACTGCTGCTGACCAGTTGTGAGTCAGATATAGCCCCATTCACTACAACCCTTTGAGCTCTGCCTTCTGTCTGTTCTTCACCCAGTGCACGATGAATCAACTCATTCCACAGCTGGACAACTTGTCCAGAGGAATGCTATGAGGGACAGTATCAAAAGACTAACTGAAATCCAGAAGAACTATATCCACTGTCTTCCCTTCATACACTAGGTTATGAGTTCAAACCAGAAAAGTCTGGAAAAAAGGCCTGACATCACAGTAGTGCCTTCAAAAAAAAGTGCTACTGAGCTGGAAGCTCTCAAAAAAAAGCTACTTGTACAAGTAATATAGAACCATAGGAAAAAAAATCAGATTGGACCAGACATCTATGGATTATTTATACCAACCCTCTGCTAAAAGAAAGGTTAACTTAAAAAAAAAATTACTTACAGCCTTGTTTAGCTAGACAAAAATCAACAAGACTTGACACACATTGTGCAACAAGGTCACCATCCCAAATCACTCAACAATGTTTTTTTGCTTACTACACCTTCTGGAAGTTCTGGCAGACAAAGGAATTTCATTAATTCAGACTATGCCCAATAAGGAAAGTAAGTAATTTGGTATGTGTTCCTCTGTTTTATTGCTGCTAGTATAGTGAAAATCAGCGATCACAGCACTGCATGAGCAGAAGCGACACTTTAGACCCTACCTTGCACAGAAAAACTGTCCAGCATAAATAATGCGCTAAAAAATAGTTCTTCAGGATTAGTCTACAGTACTTAGCAAGTCACAAGAAGTATCAAACAATAATAAGCAACAAAAAGTTAATGTTTGAAAAAAAATTAGCTATTAAACGGGTGAGACCCTAGATTTTTTGACAAAGTATTCACTAGCAACCACTTAATTGGATCTGTCACTTACCTTGATCCCGTGATTCTAAAAATCACATCCATGTTATCACAAAAGACACAATTATTCTAAGCACTGAATTTAATTTTTCTGTCTTCTGTGTATTGGCTCAGAGTTCTGCATTTTGTAACCACTGTAATGAGTACAACTGTGCTTGTAGGTCACGTATCTCATAAGAAGAAATATACCAGAGGAGTGTGTCTTAACTACCCAGCCTTTCAGTGGTATTTTACAACTCATCTATAATGTTTTCCTTGTATCTTTTTGAACCAATGATTAATTAACAACCAAGTAGAGTTAATTAATTAGCTAGTTGGATGTAAGCATCAGCGGAATCTGAAATAAAAAAAAATCTCTACTCTTCAAAAGAACAAATCTTACTTCCTAAAAAATCTTTCAAATACCTTTTTCCTTATTTTAGAAGTTTCTGTGTGCACTGCTGAAGTTAAGGATCTACCATTTTTTCCATTATAAACCTATCATGGAGCTCCTGTACCTTCTGAGCAGATGAACGAATTTACCTCAAGTTGAAACAACCTATGAGGCTTCAGCTGAAAAGATTTTTTTTTTCCCAGAGAACATAAAGCAAGTAAAAATATTGCTTCTGTAAGTATAGGATATTTTTCGGTTTTCTTAACATTCTATAATGCAAAACCACTCTCATAATGTTCTTTTCAAAGATGACATTTTATCACTCCATAGCATAAAGGAACCTAGCATTTCATGGCCTATTTGCAAAAAGAAAAGAAAATGCAATGACTGTGCAGCTGGTGATACGCCTTGAAGTTCAGTAATTCTTTGTGAGCACTAACTGTTCCTTTGCACATTCGATTGCTCTAAAGAGCCATAGAGATCCATGAAACACACACTGCATGTAAGGAATGGGTGCTAAGGCAGTTTTCCTGATATAATATTTTTCAAGAAAAGACCGAGAGAAATTAATACTGTAGGTACACTAACTGTTCATCACATAGTATCTCATACAACAGATGCTGGGTTTTTTCAAAACTACTAAAGAAAATGAAAATATTTCTGGAAGGAAGCATTCCTATAATGAAAAAGTGATCCACAGAGTGCAAGTGATTCTGCATAAAATAGTCTAAACTTCGCTGTACCAATTTATGTTTCCAGTTCAGGCAAGCTTGGAATCCAGAGCACATTTGTTATTCTTTACAGCTACTCACTCTATAAATACTGTTTCATGTCCTAGTGATTTTTCTTCTAGTTCAAGAAGACCATGTTAAATTTCTATCTTTTCCACTTTTTTATTCTTTTCTGTATCATCATTACCTTCCTTGCATCTGGCTAGTCCATTTAATTCACTAACAGAGGATGAACATGCCACATATAGTCATTTTAGGAGATGGACTCCAAATATGTTTTTTCTGAGACAGTTTCCTTTTGTGCCAATGTCAAATTTAGGCTTTCAAAAAAAGATAGGCATGTATTTTTGCGTTATTTCATGTGAAGGTAGATTCTATGTTTTATTTCCTCCCTTTCCCACAGAACCAGATTCAACATTTGTTGATATCTCAGAAAGAGAAGTGGAACAGTGTGCACCAGCATATCCCAGGAAGCAGTTTTTAATAGTATTTCTGTATTATTCTTGTTTTGCATGTGCTCCAGGGCAGATCATTTGCTCACTCAACAGTTTGAGTTTTTCTCTATAGCGAAACAATATTCTCATCCCTGATAAATGCCTCCAGGAGCTCCAAGGCAATACTCTGTGTTAATAACAAATGTTATTATTTCTGCTCAACTGAGTATATTTTTTAAGAGTTTTCTTCATGTATTTGCACTTTATAAGGAAGTGTTAAGGACAAAAACCATTTTGACTGCAGATGTGCTACTTCAGTGTTGCTTTTTCTGGATGCATTCCTGTTTCCTGTCCAATGTTTCATCCAAAGGGATGGAATGCAGCCTTAGAAATAATGTCATGGGAAACAGGAATCTTCCAGTCCATGCAATCAATTAGAGTTACTAGATGTCTCATAGTAAGAGGATTTCAGAATTCAGAGTTTGATCTCAGTAAGAATAGTATACATCCATTTATTTCACTGGAAAAACACCAGGATAACATTCATGAAAAGGAGAGTTTTGTGATAGAGGTTGAACTCTCCATAACTAAGAGCAGCCTAGTTCTCTAAAAAGTAGTATGTAGATGTTTGAGCTTTCATAAGAACAGGAACTTACCTGCCTTCATGGTTCTGACCCTTTGCACATCTGACCCTATTCTCTGTTCCAGCAGTGTAGCATAGATGAGGCTGCATACATAGTGTTGCATCCTTCCATCTTGTTCATATAACATCCTCTGTAAGAATCAAGCACATTGACAGTTCACCTGTAGAGGATCCAATGAGCTCTTCTACCAGCAGAAGAGAAGGATAGATAGGCAAGGAAGTTACTAACCTTTGTCACTCTAGCTGGATGTTCCAAGGTATTTACAAACCACTTAACCTATCTGCTACCAGCTGCTTCTGCTATGCAAAGTGGCAGATAGTGGAGAACAAGCCATTATATTAGCCATCATGATTTGAAATAGCTGAAATTTGGGCCTACATGCTGTACTTTACAGTTTCCATTATGTGGATGGAACATCTGGCAGAAGAAAAGAGTGGATAGAAAGTCTGTTAAGCAATGGCAATATTGTACCTTTGTAGACAACCAAAAACCTTATGTCACCCATGCAAAAGGTCAGATACACAGTGTACTAAGAAAGGAAGAGAAGACAAAAAAATCACACTGTGGCCCTGTATTTGCTTGGGTATTTCTTTCCCCAAAAGCATCATTTGAAATAATCTGTTTTCTCTTATCATTTTTCCCACTAGACTAAATGCAGGGCAGTTAACTTTCAGCTGAAAATGTATTTAATTCATAGCTTTGTGTCTAAAGTAACAGAGCCAGGCAAGAAGTCCTCAGCTGTTCACACATAGTGCCCTTGGGAACCCTCCCAGACTGCAGTTGCGTGATTGTACCCTTCCCACAAACATAAGTTCTAGGGATGCAAGAGCAGAACTTTTTGTTCATGTCAAAATAAATAAATAAAACTGATTGATTGAAGTTTTACCATTGGAAATTAAGAGGTGATTCTTGGTGCAGAAGGAGGTTGGAATGGAAACTCATCACAGATAAGAAAGTGGAATATGCTAATTTCCATGTTTCATCTCTTGAGAGCTTGTCAAAATAAATATATTCGGAGACCACATGCAGATGTTCTCATCATTTTAGGCATTGTTTACAACCATAAGAAAAAGGGATTAGCACAAGAGAAATAAATAGGCCTTTTCTTAGTTCTTTCAAAAATGTAGTGGAAGGGACAAGAAGAATCTCTCTCACAATTAGAAGAAAAACAAATGAAAATAATTATTGGACTAAAAAAAAGAGTAGAAAATAGAAAGCACATTCACCCTTTCTACTGAACTTTTAAAAAGGAATCACATTGAAGAGGTGTATGTAGTAGATATTCTCTGGTTTTTTCACTCAAAGGAGAACAATTTTTTCCTACATCTATGCCAGCATCAATGTTTAGACGTGAGTTATATGTTCAAGCAATTATTTCTTTGTCAGTTTCAGATAAAGCACTTTCTTGCTTCTGTCCTTGGCTGAAATGTGTATGTTATTCTTATGACAGAGAAGGCCCATTGAAATCAATGGAATGTCTTTGAAATCCGTGCTTCAACATGTATAAAAGATAAAAAACAACTGGATATCTTGTAGATCATAGGTCATTAAATTTCACCCACCTACACTTACTTTTGTACTTACTGAGTTATACTTGACTGAAACATGTTTTCTGGAAAGACAGCCATCCTTGAAATCAGGCCACAAAGAACATAATATTTCCTTTAGCAACACGTTGCAATGTTTGATCGATATCAAAGTTATTAATTTTTTTAGATATTTATTTTCTTTGTGTATATGCCTTCAGCTTTCATATATCTATTTTGTCTTTTCCGATAGTATGCCCTTTTGATCTGAAGTTTGGGTCTTTTTCTTGTTTGTTTTTTATATGTCTCTAGAAGTCATCACTAAACATTGTAAGCAAGCTGCCTCTCAGACATCTTTTTAATAAGTCAAACTGACTTAGGTCTTCAGCCCCTTCCTTGTAGACCATTTCTTCCAACTAACATTTTTTTGTTTGCACACCCTCCACCATGCTCTTCAGTTTCCAGCTTCATCTGGAAGACCTGGAGACCAAAACACTGCTGAGTGGTGCAGTTGTCACACCAGAAGGTTTTAATGTCATCCAGAGGGATATGGACAAGCTAGAGAAGTGGGCCTTTGTGAACATCATGAATTTCAACAAGGACATGTGCAAGATTCTACACCTGGGTAGGGGCAATCTGCGATTTCAGTACAGCCTGAAGGATGACGTGCTTGAGAGCAGCCCTTCGTAAAAGGGTTTGAGGATGCTAATTGATGAAAACTCGGCATGAGCCAAGAGTGTGCATTCATTGCCCAGAAGGCCAACCATATCCTGGGCTACATCAAAAGAAGTGTTGCACGCAGGTGGCAGAAGGTGGTTCTCCCCCTCTACTCCACTCTCATGAGACGCCACCTGGAGTATTGTGTCCAGTTCTGGAATCCCGAACATAAGTAGGATATTGAACTGTTGGAATGAGTCCAAAGGAGGGACAGGCTGAGAGAGTTGGGCTTGTTTAGCCTGGAGAAGAGAAGGCTCCGGGGGGACCTCATAGTGGCTTTCAGTACCTGAAGGGGGCCTACAAGAAATCTGAGGAGGGACTTTTTACAAGGGCTTGTAGTGATAGGTCAAGGGGGAGTGACTTAACAGGAAGGAGGAAGATTTAGGTTAGACATGAGGAAGAAATTCTTCACAATGAGGGTGGTGAGACACTGGAACAGGCTGCCCAGGGAAGCTGTGGATGGCCTCTTCCTGGAAGTGTTCAAGGCCAGGCAGTATGGGACCCTGAGCAGCCTGGTATGGTGGGAGGTGTTCCTGCCCATGACAAGGGGTTTGGAACTAGAAGATCTTTAAGGTCTGTTCGAACCCAAACCATTCTATGGTTCTATGAAATACAGACATAGATCCCTACATTGGAATGCAGTCATTGGTTTTAATTCCATTTGTTACTTAACTTGTTTTCACATGCAGGATACCCTAATGCCTTTTTTGTCATAATATTAAGAAGACTCCAAGAAAAGACCTTTCAGAAATGGGTCCTTCAAATTAGATACGTAAATCCATAGCCACTATTTTAGTCTGGTTTTAACTGAGACTATTTCAGCATGATCTGTGTTCAGGCATTCTGTATTTAATATGTACCTCTGAACATCTTGACTCGCAAGATTGCTTATTTTTCAGTCTCCCCTTTGATCAACTCCTGCAGGGTGTGAAAGTTTCCTTTACAGTAGTGATTTCAGAGGAGCTGTCACTTCGTGTAAAATGAAACTTAAATGCTCCCGAACATTCTTGAACATATGTTAATGATACTTGATTTATTATTAATGCAGAGTCCCTTGGGAGAAGCAAGATTAGTGCATTAACCCTATTCTATTGGTAAAAATAGACCAGAGGCAGACAACTTCTCTTCAGTGATGTGACCCTTTGAGCTTTCCAGGGTCCCTGATCCCATGAAGACTGAAGGCTAAACTGAGACATATGTAAGGAGATAGGAAATGGTCCTGGAATCTAATTAGTATTTTAATAAGCTTGTACCTAAGCTTTGTCTCTCTCTACTGAAGTTTGCAAGTTTTGTTGTGTGAGATGGTTTCTGCTTCTCAAGGCAACTTAGACAAACTATGAGCAAATTCTTTTCCTTGGTTGCAGGGAAACCCCAGCTGGACCCAGCCCCATAAAGCCAGCTGAGGGATTGGCTAAAGCCATCAGCCTCCCCAGGGTTGCAGGACAGAGAGCTGAGGTTGCCTGTCTTGAGAAGCAGAGTCCAGATAAGCCTACACACTCAAAAGAGAAACTACCATGGAAGTTATAACTTAATGCCTTATCTCCCAAAAGGAACCAAATCCACAGAGACAAAGGAGCTTGTGCAAGCACTGTGTTACTCAAGCAACTCACTGTAAATTTCTAGTGCAAAAGTGATCATAGGTGTGTCTGGGGAGCCCCCTCACACTCCTGGGGTTGAGTTCATAAGGCATCTCTCACTAGTAAGAAGAGACATTTTTACTAAGTAATGGGGAGAAGAGGAGAAAACATCCTGAAAATTCCCTGCCATTTTCCTCTTCCTTGTACTGAAGTCCAGAGGCTGAACTTTGTTGGAACTAAACCAGAACTGAAACATTTTTATGAAAATAGCATGACTTTATTCCACTACTGAAAACTGGGTGGCAATACCATGTAACGATGTCTGTTTGCCCTCCCACTCCATCCACCACTATTTTTCCAGGTTGCAGGGTCAGTATGCCATGAAATCCCTTGCCATAGCAGGGGCCATAAAACCACAAAAGGGTCAAAATGCTCTCTCACACAGAGATACCTTTCAACTCCAAGACTGTTTGTCTTATATTTTGACTAGACCTTGCAAGATCAATAGGACTACGCTTTTCCTCACAGGGAGCTATCTATGCCTTTATCTGTGGCTGAACATTTTTGTTTCTAGTCTTATTTAGCCCTTCATTTGGACACAAAGTACCGTGTCAAAGAGATGACAAACTTTTGAAAGCAAACTTTGTACTTTCATCAGAGACTTTCTGCTTTAAGCTTCAGTTTTACTGAGAGACTTGTCACTCCATAACTGTATATACACACAGAAAAACTTTTGGCCTCTGTCCTTCCTTGTAACTATATAAAAAGGCATAAAACTTTTACTTTTTTTTTCCCAAGAGGAAGGCTTCTTTCCCTTTGAAGATACTGCATCAAGATAAGATTTTCTTACATCAACAGTTCAATACACTTTCACATAAACCGTGCTTTATTTACTTAATCTAAAGGGATTAAGGATGGAACAGTGAGAAGCTGATTTTAATAAATTAATAATAATAATTCTATTCTATTTAAGCTTCTACATGTGCTACTTGGTATAGTAACCTCGGGCTAAGAAAGTCTTCAATGAAACCCATAAAAAAGGAACATGCATCCGAGTTTAACAATGAGAAACTATATTTACAACATGGCAGATAAAAGAAATGCTATCTGTAACATGAAAGTTTTAAAAAAACATTCAGCCTAAAATAGGCAAAGAGAAGTTCAAGCAAGTGTTCAGCAACTACATTTGAATCTGCACCGATACGACAGTAAGCAAAGAAACATCCATTCATATTGGTCGACCACTGTAATGCTGTTCCATCTGCATTTGAGAATGCTTTTGGCCCGAAAGAATAAGGAAAGAATACACTCGATAAGTCAAATTCCGCTTTCTCCCATCACCCGTCTCTGTGCAGAAAATTTAAGATGATGACATGAGATAAAAAAAAGAGATTTTGTGGGACCTAAGGTTTGGCACAATGATAAATATGGGAAAAGTTTCCTTATCCTCAAAAATGAGAAGTGACTTCTCAAAATATATGATGCCTGAGTAACATTAGCTAATATTCCAGGAATAGAAAGGAAATTTGCCTGTTGGATCCAATAGTGGCAGAGATACACTAAAATTTCGTGATGCTCAGATTCTAACCGACAGCCTCGCCAAGGCTTCTAGCACCTTTAAGGTTGGATTGCAATCGTCACTCCCTTTGTGTTCTCCTTCAAACCCTCCTTTTCCTAAAACTGACAATTTCAGAGTTCTCAGAAGGTCAGATCTGTGTGTTTGCTTACTTCAATAAGAACATCTCCATCCATACTTCTGTGTACAAGCTACACACTGAGCTTTCATAGTATGGCTTTAATTTTGAAGTTAGAATAAAGCAAGATCTCAGATATTTTTGCCCATTGACCACTGCAACAAGGATAATTTGTTTATTGTGTTCT
This sequence comes from Tapera naevia, assembly GCA_033556795.1. Classification (NCBI taxonomy): domain Eukaryota; kingdom Metazoa; phylum Chordata; class Aves; order Cuculiformes; family Neomorphidae; genus Tapera; species Tapera naevia. The sequence continues at coordinate 1,069,123 of JAUMJJ010000014.1, read as the reverse complement.
GCGAGTGCTTTTGCTAGTAAGTGAAGTTGTTTCAGCCTTGATTGGTAGTTGGGTTGGACAACATTTTCTACAGCTGCAAGAAAATCTAAAATTAAAACCTCAAAAGAGCAGCTTACTCAGCGAAGGGCATATCTTTTACTGCTCAACAGTGACACTTCTTGATATTTAGCAGCATTGCTGAAAATCTTCAAAGATAACTTAAAACAGTCTGCAGGACAGACAAAAGACGTTTTTCTTTCTTGGTTTGTTCAGAAAAACTCAGCTCAGCATCTAACCTATTGTTCCAATACAAAAGGGTCAGGAAATGAAAAAGTTCATAGGGGAGCAACTCAGAACATTGAAGCTGTATCCTCAGAAAATACCAATATTTTGATATAGGCCTTTGTCATGGAATAGGAAAGATTTAAAACTGTCACAAAACTATGAAGAAAGACATTTTATCAGCTTTTAGCTTTTATTCTGAAATATTAATATTTTGAACGTGAATGTTGAAGTCAATACCTCCCCTGAAGATGTTTTATTCATTCAAACCCAACTTTTTGTCAGAATTTGTATTACCAAACTTTTTATATGCATAGCTTCTACAAAGAGCTATTTCCAAATGTCAGTCAAGAATCTGAATACTTCCATATTCAGTTAACCAGAATTTGTAACAGCTGCAATTTCATTTATTAAATCTTAAAAGTACTACTATACAGCAAACGAAACTTCAGGTTTAAAAAAAAAATGCAAAACAGCTGACAGATAGAACTAAAAGTAAATCAAGCCTTTAACAAGTATCCTGCCAGCAGGATAGGGAATACAGCCTGCCTTTCTAGTAGAGGGGTTAGCTGGCTGTGGGACTGTATTTGGGACCCAGACATTAAAGGTTTAAAGAATCATACAATCACCTTTTCTGGGCCAAATACTGAGTGTTAAGACAAGAAATTTTGGCTCACATCTATCTCTATAACAGACGTTGATTGGCCAGCTGAAATTTGTTCCTGCATTTTATGAGAAACTGCACCCTTTTGCCAATTCAACAGAAGCATTTGTGAGAAATCCAAGTACATACATTTCTGCCAGAGTTCCAGCTTTATTCTGCTTATGGTACAAGTTCATTAGTGAAATAGCTGTAGATCAACTTAAAATAGCTTGGCATTTAAGTATCCTTCACTAGCACCAATTAGCATTATGGAATAACGAGATCTGTGAAGAAAATCTCTGGGGACTGTACCATTGATAACAAATGCATGAACAAAGAGTTAATTCCTAGCTAATAAATTCTCAAGACACCATATGACTTAATTGTAAAGGGGTTTAATAACTGAGTGCCAATAATAGATGGTAAATTGGAGGGTTTATTTTGAAAACCCGTAATAGTAAAAGAAAGAGGGCTAACCTACAGGGAAGAAAATCTGAAAACTGTAGGGAAGATTTAGGAGTGGCAGTGGTTATAAGGGTGCCATTATGTTTTAAGAGGAGCCTTAAACAGTGCTTACCAGAAGAATGTTGATACTTCAATGTTTGTAAGAAATCAGCTGTCTCTTTTGTCGAGTAGTACAGTAATACTAGGTGGTAAAATCTGGGAAGCACACTATGCCTGCACAACATAACCCTAGTGCAAAGGATTTGCAATATGTTTTGACAGCAATCAAATGTGAAAAGCACATCAGACACGGAGAAAACAAAAACCCAGAGGTGAGACATGTGACTGAAAATACCTCTTGTTTCTCGCCAGTGAAACTTACTTTTTTAATGATGATTGGACAGAAATATTTAGCGAAAAGCTTTTTCAAAAACCTTTTGGCCTCAGTCTCTAGATAGATACGCATGGGGACATCTAAATCAAGCCAGGAATATCTGAATGCTAATTTTTGGGATGACATTTTAGGACCTTGTCTATTTTCTGGGCCCCTTATAAGGAACTAAGAGGATAAAAGTATCTAATTTTTTGAGTTAAGTGCTTTTTCTGGAAGTGGATAAATTCCATCCCTCTGCAACTGAAATGGAAACACTATATAACCCAAATCCTGGTCTTTCTGTTGTTTTTTTGAGAAGAGAAATACTTAAGTTTGTACTTATCTGTTTTCAGCCCATATAGCTAGATTTATTCTTTTGGGTAGATTTCATCCCATGAACATATACATGCGATAACTCACATACACAGAGGAGAGATATATACACAGAGGAAGGAAAAATAAATAGCCCAGCACAAAGAGAACAACAAGATACTTGGAATCAAACGGACACACAAACAGAGGCCAAACTCAAGATATCTAAAAAGCAAAAATGTACCCTCTTTAATGAGTATTTTCCTTCCTTCTTTGACATCTGTTGACCTACATGTGTGATCAAAAGTGATTATTCTTATTAGTGTGTGTTTATTTTAAAAAAATTATAAAATCTCAGGCTCATAGCTATAACACAATTTACTGGCACTCCATTAATCAAAATAACTCTTCAAACTTTTATGCAAACACAGTGGTATACCAGCCTAATTTTCTGGTGGGTTTTATTTCCCTTAACTTTAGAAAACTAAATAAAAATTAAGCATCTAGCCTAAGCTAGCCATCTGGGCTACATTTATAATCAAAAGAGAGACAAGCAGCCAGGCAGAGAGAAGAGTATGCCTAGATACTCTTTCCCCAACAGCTTTTTTTGCTAGGAGTCCTCAGATAAAATAGCTCTGGATAGCTCTGCCAATCTCTCTTCTTCTGACTATCAGTGAAGTCTATACAATTGAACTGCATCTCTCTCTTTTAGGTGGTTACAGCTAGATAAGAGGAATTTCCATCCTAAAAGTTACACCTCCCCCATTAGTTTTTAGTATCGTTCATAATCAGACCCTTGCGCTTTGCTAAAGGCACAAATACCCCATTATTTAAATTGCATAAGAGAAGAGCCAAATATGTGTTGTATCACAATGTTTCCTTTACCCCAAGCAGTACATCTCTCTCTTGCTCCTTCTAAAAAAATGTGTGACAGCAGGCAAGACAAAATGAAATATGGGATTACCTGCTTTTTGTAGTTTCCATTGGTCTGGATTTACCATAAGAGTAGTGTCACTTACAGTGTAGTAGCTAACAGGCAAGACTGCTGTCCCTTCAAAACAAATAACGTGCTTTTAAATAAAATAAAAAACCTCAACCCTTCCTCTGGAAGCTTGAAAAGTGCATTTTTATCCTAGAAATGTATAACTGTCAAAAGGAGAGTCAGAGGAAAAAAAATAAATTCCCATTTTTCTTCATTTCAGAGAGTTCTTGAAGTTACAGAAGAACAATTGCCTGGTTTCTGATGAACAAGAGATAAAATAATAATATTAATACATTTTCTTGAAATCTTTAAAGTTTTATAAATTGCCCATGGAGGTCTGTGAGCCAAGGTCATTCTGTTTGGTTTTGTTCTTTTAATTACCTAGTTCCAGCCTGATACACTAGCCTTACTAATTGGACACAGAGAAATTCCTTATCAGTGAAGTTAGAAAAGGACCTGTGAAATGGATGTGAGAGACTGCTGTAAATCAAAGAAGAGGAACTGAACAGAAGGAAAGCCAATCAACTGTACCCCTCCGAGCTGTGAGTTTATAGGAAAAGCAGAGCCTTGTTGGATGGAGGAATAAGTGGCCAGCAGGCAGTTACACATGTCATTGACCTCTCCTTGATAGATACTACTGTGGTGCGAGCCAAACGCAGGCTTCCACCTGTCCTTAATTTCTTGGGGAAGGGAAGATTTTAGGCACTAACTTGGACTTTTGGATGTGTAGGTGTTGAATTTAGTCCTACCCACTTCTATTCCCATATCCCCCAAAAGCTTGTACATACTTTCTCAAACCCCAGTGAGGGAATTAATTTTTCTGTCTGTAGTTTAGCGTTTTCATGCACATTAGACAGGTGCGATGAACACAGCAAAGTCTGAAGGTCTGTCAATCTCTATTTAGTAGCATAAGAAATGTGCGTACCTGTACTAACCCTGACTTTGATTCCCCACCCTTCTCCTTTCCCAGCACTCTTGCACATCTTCCAAGGTAGTCAGTGATCCTTCTCCTCTAAATTATGGCTTGTCATTCAAACAACAGCTACCTTCCATATCAGATCCAGTATTTTGACCTTGGTTAGTCAAGCTAAGCAGTTTGCTTTCTCTTCTTCCTTATTCATACCTGTTTCTTCATCACCTTCTCAGTTTCCTATGTCTTAATGAGCCTCTGTAGTTTATATGCCAGGACCTGTTTCTTTTTCTTATGCCCATAAGACGTTTTCACCAGTGCTGAAATGTCATCCATCCACAGAAATATCCAGAAATATCTCTGATTTTTCCAAGCTGTAGTAAATCCACTGCTTCCACCTAAAAAATCAGTAGCCCAGCCCAATATTGTCGTTAAAGCAGAAGGAGCTTATACATAAACTGTTTCACAAATACTGGACTATTCACCAGAATATATTACCAGAGCAAAGAAATCCATGATAACATCAACCAGATTTTAAAATATATACAGAGAAAGAATCTCACAGGATTCCAGAGAAAATACAGTGATTTTGCAGGAAAAACGATAAGAAGAAATTATATTACTGTGCTTTTTCTCTGTCAATAGGAAAATGTAATTACTGTTTCATATATATGAATGTTATTTGGAATTGCTTGTTTGCGAGATGTGAAACTGAAAATTTTGATCGTTTTAACTGCTAAAATTTCCATGGCATTGTACCCAAAAAGCATGACATTGCCTTGGCATGTTGGCAAAACGCTAGAATGTAGATCATATTCTATTCACCTATAATCGCTTTTACACTTGCATGTAGCAAACTTTCTCCCTTTGTCACACAATTCCGTGATTTCATAGCACACACCAGGATTTGCATCCAGTTACGCCTAGCTTCTCTCTCATCCAGTATTTTGAAGAAAAAAAAACCCTGAAGTTCTACACATGTATGACCATCAGGAAGATGACATGTATATTTTCCATTAGGTTCATAGATGTCCTTAGCTGTTGTGTCTATACAGGTATGAAAGAGTGAAAATTATTGCTCTGAACAAAAATTCCAAGTCCAGAAACAACACTTCATGTGAAATCCTTCTCATAGTAGTAATACATATTTGAAAACTGCTGGATAAAAAGTAATGAGCTCCACATCAGACACTGGTGCCCACATGATTATACTGTTTAAAAATATCCCCTGACACGGTGTTGGTTCAAGTCAGCAGGTGCTGTACGCATAGCTGAAGGCACAAATCCAATGTGGGAGACCACATCCGAGAGGTAGATTTTGTGCAGCCACTTGTTTTGTAGAGTAAGAAAGTTTAAAGGTGTGGACAAGTGACTGATCTGTGCATCTGTCTTCAGTGTTGCAGTCCCAGTATATTTAGCATCTTCTTATGGTAACAGCAAATGCCAACTGAAAAGATCATAGCTGGCTCTATTTACTTGATTCAGGAATTCTTGGATTTCTAGGTTTTAAAAATTTTAAATCTCACTACCCCATAAATTCAATCCTACAATAAGTAAATGACAGTAACTTATTAAAACATGAGACTAGCTTACTATTAAGAAAGAAAGACAGAAATCTCTGTTTTTTTTCCAGAAGTATAGGCAGTTTCACTTTTTTTCTGGTTTTACACACTTTCTTTTAATAAACAGTTAATATATTTAAAGTTTTCTGCAAAATTTTTCCAGAAACACAGTCAACTGCAGGATAAAATAATGACAAATTGCATTTTAGAGGAAGTATTACCATCTCCCTCTCCTAGGTCTTGTCTCCATTATAAGGGAACTCTCAATAAATTGGAAATTCTTCTTAGCAGAGATGCATCTCTTGCCAGAAAAAAAGTGCTTTCCCAAAGCACATTATGCTGACTATGTGCATAAAAGTTGAAGTTGTGAATATAGTTGCTTACATGGCTAGCTTTGTCTGTATAAAAATGTCACTAAATATCATATCCCTTAACTGGCATAACCATAATGACAAAAATGCTAACATTGACATGGTTTTAGTAGTGATAATAAAATGGCTCCTTTTTCAGTTGCTGACAGTGTCCTGAGAGATTTAAAGTTTGTATGCAACAGGTCCCTGGCAAACAAGTTTCACAAGAAAAATTAGTCCCATCAAATGGAAATATTTACATGGGGTCCCTCCTATGTCTCAGCTAATCACCACAAGCTCTTTTTTAACATATAATTGCATTTTACACCTTAAGACAAGTCACACTCTTATCCTTAAGACAAGTAAAGCCTTGTACATTATGACTCATGAAAATGACAAGTGGGTATCTAATGCGTACCACATGGAAAATGTCAGCCTCAAATTAGTCATCTACATTGTACATGCCTAAAGGTAACAGAATGGAGTTGTACCCTATGTCATTCAAACTTCAATTTAAGAATTGTTCAATAGAAAAGAATATTTTTTTTCCAAAAAAAAATATGGAGATAATTTACTGCTTTTCCACCTACCCTATCATCTCATCAATAAAAACTTTTCTAAAGCTGAAACGTAAGATTTTATGTCTCATCCGTCCTCTGTTCATTGTTTTGGCTAGTGTCAAAGTTTTGGTGAAACTCTAGAAATGAAAGGCAAAAATATCAGATATTAGCAGACAAATTTTGAGATAGCTGTTAAACTACGTTTGATGGGAATTAGTGATGAGTGAACTTTTAAAAACTTGTTCTAATTAAAATAAAAAAAATTACTTATCTGAATGCTTCCACTTCCTTTTCTTCTACGAATTAATGTAGGCACCCCTTAATCTCCCTTAACACTGTTCAGCCTGAACTTCAAAGTGTTAAAAGCTGCCTCTTTTATGATATTTCAGTGTTTCTAATCCCTGAAAAGAAGGGGGAAATAGTTAGCAGGTTTATTTTTAGTTTTGGGCAAAGGTTGAGAACACTTTTCCAATTCTATCTAAAAAACAGAAATTCAGACTCAATAGCAGAACAGCGACAGTATCTTCCAGGCTGAACCTCTCGGTTCCCAAGAGAAGGCAATATCCTCCCTCTATTACAGTAGCCAGGAAGAATGAACAGAGATTCCAGTAATAAATATAGACACAAAGACGTCTGGTTTCTTTTCTGCCTCAGAAGCTATCAAGAAAATTTAATCAGGCTTTTCTTTTCCAGTCAATCCTCAGATTATTTTAATACTTTCACATACTGTATTGAAATTCTGTCATCGTCGTCAGTGCTTTTGCCTGATGGCTGCATGCAGTCATTGCTAAACAATTTGTTAAAGGGTTATGTTTTTAGAGAGGTCTGTTCAGTTACCATCTAATGGCAATGCCATTTTGCAGGGGTCATAAGGAAAGAACATATTCACGATGAGAAAAAAATCAGATGAATGGCAAGACATAATTGCATTCCTATCTCACCCCCTCTGCCTCCCTATCCTCTTCTAGGCAGAGGGAAAACAACACACACCAACCAGGTTTTTAAAGTATGTAGAGCTAGACTGCTTTTTTTACTTCCCTACACTAAATTATGTAGTGCTTCTGCAGAAAGTGTGTACAAGAGCTGAATGTAAATCAGAAAAAATATACGATTGTGGAACTAAAAGGCAGCCACTCCTCTCTAAAACCACATTGGTATATGACGTGCCAGTGTGCCCACCCGGCAAGATCATGGGACTGCTGCAGTACCTCAGTTACCTGTGCATAACAGCTGTATCCTGGGCTGCATCAAAAGAAGCAAGGTCAGCAGGTCGAGGGAGGTGATTCTGCACCTTTACTCCACTCTGGTGAGACCTTAGCTGGAGTACACTGTCCAGCTCTGGTGGCCTCAGCACAGGAAAGACATGGCCCCACTGGAGCAGGTCCTTAGAAGAGCCACAAAAATGATCAGAGGGATGGAGCACCTCTCCGATGAAGACACACTGAGAGAGTTGGGGTTATTCAGCGTGGTAAAGAGTAGGCTCCAGGGAGATCTTGTTGTGACCTTTCAGTACTTTAAGGGGGACGTATAAGAAAAATTTGGACAATTTTTTTAACAGGGCGTATTGCAATAGAACAAGTGGCAAAGAAGGGAAGATTTAGACTGGGTATAAAGAATAAATTTTTTATGATGAGGGTGCTGAAACACTTGAACGAGTTCCACGGAGAGGTGGTAGGTGCCCCATCCTTGGAAACATTCACTGTGAGGTTGGACTGGGCTTTGAGCAACCTCATCTGGTTGAAGATGTCCCCACTCACTACAAGGGGGTTGGACTTGACCTTTAAGAATCCCTTCCAACCAAGGTACCTTTCAACTCAAACGGATTTATGATTCTATGACTTTTTACTGCTAGAGAGACAAAGATGTTTTCTACATTCAAATTAATGATACATCATAAAAAAACAACACTTGTTTTTTTCTGTGTAGCTTTTAAACATAGGGCAATATGAAAACCTGTATGTTAATATGTTAATATGGTAATACTCTGGATTGGTGGGGAGAGGGAGAGAAAAAGAGAGAGGGGGAGAGAGAGAGAAATTCCTTTTATTTCTGAATTGGTATATAGATAGCATAAGCAAAACAGAAAAATATTATATAAAGTTTTGATAGACTTCACTGAGCCTTCATTTTACCTCTTACCTTCTACCTCATGAACTTCTTTAATTTCTCCCTTGTTTATCATGTGCTTGTTAAAAACAAAACAATTGTTGAACTAATTGCCAGTTTTTAAACACTGCAATGGCTTTTACTGCCAGTCTTCCCTGTCACTTAGAGGGTATGCAATATTTGCATACACAAAATAAAACAAAGTGCAAACAGAGACTCAGAAAATCCTTTGGGTTTCTTGGTACCCCTCATCACAAGCCTATTAATAGCTATTATGCTAAAATAGCCAGTAGATGTGTAATTTACATCTTAAACAATTATTCCATGACCTTTTGAATCTATAGATATTTGTGGAGCCTGGAAGGAACGGTGTTAAAATTAAATTGCGTTTAGCTGATTGATGTTTTTATATTATACACTCACTAGAAAGCAGTTCCCATTGGGACATAGGCAGACAGGAGTGTAACAAAAGGGTAAATCACAGTTTCAGCTAATATTTATAATGCTGTTCTACACCTCTGTTAAGTAAAGTCTAACAAAAATGCACACAGGTGCTACATAACTTACTAATGAGTTAGTCACTGGTCTTTCAAAAAATTCATGAGTATTAATGATTTGACTACCTTCTGCTGTTAAGGCTATTGTAAAAAAGCACTCTGCCTCCTTTCTTACCTTTTCTAAGTTATTGCTTTTTCTGTTTGAGAGTACATGGAACCATCTTTTTAGCTTCATTTTCTAACAGACTGAGATTAGTGAGGGCAAATTACTGTTAAGTATTCCCAATGCAAATCTTGTGACTTTAGAAGACTGAAGAGGCCTCAGTCAGCCCAGTGATTTTGAGCATGCCCTGTAAGGTTAGAAGGTAATTGTTCTAGTGGAGGAAGGAATGTTTGTCTATGTTGTGCACTGATGATGAACAATATATTGTGTCATTCTCAACCCCAGTTTTCTTTAGGAGCAAAAGTAGCATATTCCCATATGCAAACCCAGACGCATTCCAGTGGGCTTGGGATGTCAGTTCGTATTTACAGCCTTCACTTTTTGCATCTAAGTTATGAAGACCAAGTCTGGATTTATCCTTTTAACTTCAGCAAGGAGCCTGGTGCCTAAATTAGGAGATTACTTGGCATCAATGAAGTTAAAAGAAAAGGCAGTAAACTCTGAAGTCAGTCCCATCCCCTTAGAATGTTTCTCACCCTCTTTTTATATTTACAGTAGTTTCATCTTTTAGAATCCACCACAACTATGGTCTGCCTTACTAAAGTTAACAGAATTGTGGAGATTTGGTACAGTAACAGAGATAGCTGAATGTAGTCTAAAATGAAAGATTTTAATCCCTGTGTTTTGATGACATGACATTATTTACGAAACTGCCAGTGGATGGAGACAGATGTTCTTAGACTTTTTATTGAAGAAAAGCAATTGTTCTCCTAGTCACGCTCACTCCAGGGATATGTGTGTATGAGATTGATCCAGTGATTTCTGATACATCACAGCAGGAGCAGTGATCCATATAACCAATTATTCCTGTACCTTTACTGACATGGTGAATCATGTAAGTTTTTTCTTCAGATGATAATTTCATTGCTGCTTTAGTTTGTGCATTTATTTCTTTATTGTTTCCCTCAGCTGAACCTTGTGTGGCATGAATTCATTAATGTTAGGTAATGAGGTGGAGATTCAGGCTTATAAAGAGGAATTAACACAGACAAAATTGCAACTATATTACAGTACCTCCATCTGATTTACTCTTACAGAAAATTTACACTTTCTCATTTCAATTAAGTGTGATGGACAAAATAATTGTAAAATCTTTCATCCTCTCCTAGGCACTACAATAAATAAAAATATCATTACTTCTTTGAGACTCAATAACACTTAGTGCAAAACATGTGCTTCAAGTTTTATAACCTTGTCTTTGTTACCTTTTTAGATAAATATCACAGCCTAAATAAAACAAATGGAACAGTTTCATTTTGTCAGGTAGGATTAAGGCAATATATATTTAGCACACAAATAGCCCGCACAGTGTTGTTTTAAGCAGGACTGAATTTTATTTTTTTTTGTCAACTTCTCAGAATCTTCAAGGCACTGCAATTTTTAGTCAAACTAAGTCTGGAAACTTAAAATATAATGTATGTTTATGAGTGAAAAAAAAAGGGGGTTGGGGCCCAAAATGAATTTTCCTTACAACCACTTCAAAATTATTCCATTTGAGTTTGGTTACTTACATTTCCTCCACTTTGTTCATGTATTGAATGATGAAAAAATTGAGAAGCTGGACATCTTGCAAAACTGCCTGAAGGAAATGTGATATTTTGATCTCTTAAATGTTTTTCTACTGATATAACATTTGGATTAGAAAGTGCTCTTTTTTAAAAATATAATTTCAGCAAATAATCTTATTTTAAATAAATTCAGAAAAGTTTTCATTGACAGGCCCCAGTTCAGAATTGTGCTATCCATCCTCAGTAGTTATGCATTTTTCACCTTACTTTTAGAAATAAAAACAATGAACTTGCACTACTTCTAGATTCACTTTTAATATGCTACATTTTTATTTCTTCCTTGTAATTCTTAGAAGCATTTCCAAACTTTTTGCTTATTTGGTTTTACACTTTCCTTAGGCAGAACTTACTCTCTGGTGAGAAGAGTGTTTCCAGCACACACACTGATTTCTGTAGCCACTGGATTAGGCCCATATATTATATATTCATTTCATTTTCTCTGGTAATTCTAAAATATTTGTGGGGCTGCATTTTAAAATGTGTAATGCTCTCCATTATGGCACTCTATTCCTATAACATACAATCCTTTCACACTGGAGATGAAAGTGAAGAAAATACCAGTACCTTCAAGATAAAGTTATTTGATTTAATCAAATAAAGAAATATAATATCATGTACTTTGGAGCCTACATAAAGGAAGAAGGTAATAAACATCACACAAGCCTTGGTGTTTGAACTGAGATATAACTGGGAGAAGGGAGATCAGCATTTTATTTCTCACTGCTGGTCGTGTTCAGATGCCTAAATGCAGGTGCTGAAATATCAGTGACTGAAACTGAATTTTGCCCAGTCATGCCCCAAAGTGAATCTCATCCCTGAGGCACTGTCCCTGAGGAATATATTTCTGTGCCTCAGAGAGACGTTAGGGCACCACTTATTCATGTTGGCAGACAATTGTAAGGGTTTTAAATGGAAAAGCTAAACACCTGATAACTACGGGTGACCATGCAAATCCTTCGAAGATCTGAATCAAAAATAAAATTTAATTCTACCTCAGACTAACAAACTTTCAACCTCAGGCCTTTTCTGTAGCTCTCAAGAAAAGGTTTTAGAAATTATAATGGCACTGATAAAAAACATTTGTAAACTTCCATGAGATGCATTTGCTGAGTTTGTAGATGAATGGTAGTATCAATACTTAATCACGACATTTTAATTACACTTGCACTATAGTATTCTTCCTCAGTATATTCAACCCTTGTAATGGCAGGCAATCCATAGAACACCCTCACTTTTCAGGATTATTTTGCATTTCTTCATAAAATATAAAATCAATAATCAATTAATAAGACCAGCAATGAAAAAAAAATAACTGACTGCAGCTTTGCTGATTCTTACACTCTCTAGCAGGTGACCCCTCAAGAACTAATGGCAAAATTTTGTTTCTGTTGAATAAAATATGCAATGAGCCTGCACCTTTAGAAGACTTGAATTAGAAATTCTGTGTCTATGTAATAACCTATCTCCACTTCTTGAAGACACTGTTTATAAATAAATGAATGAAAAAACAACTCTTAATCTTACTTTGAAAACTTTACATCAGGCTCTAGAGAGAAACCAGGCAGCTTTCCAAAATAATTTTTATAGTCAGCACACTGAAAGCAGTCCATCAGTAACAAATGGGAAAAAAGCAAATTCATCTGAATTAGAACTGCCCTAGAAAAAAAAAAAAAAACCACGGAACGGAAGACAACAACGATGACTGAGAATAAAACTGGGCATATGTTCACCTTATTCTACTGCTAAAAAGTGCTAATCAATCACAAGGTATTAATCCAGTTAAAACAAACAGGAAATTCCACTGTAAATAGATGTTATAAGCTATATGTACCTGGGCTGCTGGAAGAGCAGTCAATAAGAATAATTATTTTTTTCCTAGAGGTCTATGTATTGTCACATCAGCATCTTTCCAAATGAAGGCATTGTTGAGGACTATACCAGAGCGGGGAATAGCAAGGAACAGTCAATACAAAAATACTCTCATTTTCAAAATGTCTGAGATTACTGAGAGGCTGGGGAAAACTGACTTGCCTGAGATCAGTGAAAACTTTGAGAGACACAAGGAAGGTAACTGTGCTGTTAGACAGCACTATTCTGGAGTTACTGAGGAGTTTTTTTAGAGAGTGATCCCCTTTTGAAATATATACATTTGCAGCAACTTACACTTCACTTATACGAAGTTTCTGAAGAACTGTCCTCCTGATGTGAAAAGGTTACAAACTTCATATTGTATTTGAAAGAAACACTTGTACATTTTTTAAAAAAATAGACTGTCTCCAAGTCTTGATTCTCCTAGTTATATACTCCCATTCTTTTCTCCTCAGCCCCAGTGCTGACGCATGCAATCATGCACAAATTAAGGCCAACAGATGAAACAATAAAGGAAATCAAATGCAGAATCTGCTTTCCAGCAGGACAGCTTCTATTCTTATCGAAAATAGGCTGGATTTCAGCTTATTTAACGAACAATAACTCCAAATAGTCCTAAAAAGCTCTATCCATTTACATGCACTCTAGTTCTGCCATCTCTGTAATCCAGATAGGCAGATTTGTTGGCAATGATCACTGTTTTACTTCAGCCTATCAGCTGTATTTCTCTCTCATAAAAACCTTTTTTCAGAGTATTAGAAAAGGATGATCTGAATACCTGGTTTATAGGTAAGTGGAGAAGGAAGAACACAAATAGGTCTCTAATATCACTGACAACACGTTATTTTAAATAAGTTACATGGAAATGTGGTCATCTTTCTTTATCTTTCACAGAGGAGAGATGCTAGTCTTCATCGCTTAATTATATATTATTTGGAAATATTTTTAAAAAATCACAGCACTGTCTGTGGAAGAAATCTGTAGTGGAGAGAGATACTTTTCCTATTTATATCTATATATCATAAAAAATAAATTCAAAACCAAACATTTTCCCACCTATAACTATGTAGCCTTAGCATTCTATGGGTTTCTGTGACATTGCAAACTCAGTGTCCCAAAGATCTCAAGTACAAAAAAGGCCTCTTCTTGCTAATTAGTTCTCTCCTGTTTCTGGTATCATGACAATGCTAAAAAGGACAAATGTGTTTTGTTCTTTAAAATACAGAAATAATGGAAATGCACAGTTTTTCAATATCATTCTACTTCTTTAACTGAAGTATTCTTTTCTGATGCTGTTCTTTATTCAGGCATCTCTATCTAAAAAACAAATTTATAAGAAAGAGGATCATGTTTTTTCTGAATCTAAGGTCTTTATAACTTCATATTAAGATTAAACTTACTTAACAGCTCTGTCGATGGCCATTAATTTGGCAACAAATAAATACAATTCACAGCATACATTCTGGGAGAGCAGGAAAATATCAAATAAGACATAAGGTCCACATTTATTTGAAGCACTTTTCAAAGAAAGATAAAGATCCCATGACTAGAAAAAATACAGGATAATTAAAAAAAAAATAAAAAATAAAAGGATTGATCTATATCTGACAGAGGAAAATAATATTTACTGATGCCTGCTGGAATAGATATCTGTGTTCCACTAAACACCTACAAAAATGGAAAGTAAAAGAATCAGAGAACAGACTTGGTTAGTGCATCCCCAAACGTGGGCAGAAGGAAGACCAAACTCTCTGTGTATCATACAGCCCATTCTTTGTTATATATATAAAAAGGACATACGCTGGAACCAAAAGCTTTTTCAGAAAGTTTTTAAGCAAAAAAGGTAATTACGTAAAATCTCATCAAAGGCATCTTTTTCTTACGGATACACTATTTTGTTACTTGTAATACAAGAGGATCCCCTGAGGTAATTTTTCATGTATTTGCCTCCAAGGACACAAGGAAAACTTGCTAGAAGATGTGAGGATTTAACTGCCAGAACCACACAAGATTGTACGAAAACATGCAATATTTTTCTTCAGGTAAGCCTCTAGTACACAATCGCAGTAAATGTTCTAAAATAGAGAACTTGTGGATTCATCAATCTGTCAGGAAAACAAACAACAAAACAAATCAAAATAAAACAAAATCATCTTTTATGATCAAGCTAAAATGGCATCCTGAATCAACAAGTGATCTGGCTGATTCCATACCTGAATCCATCCACTACAAAGCAGCAGCTGCTACCCTTTACCCTTTGTGTCTTTCATAGGCAGAAGCACAATAAAAACACTTATCCGTGTCCTTTCCAGAAATCTCTCACACAAGTCTTTTGCTGTGAGTGCCTACATAGTCCATGGGCACACAAGGGCACGGACATGGACACGAGTTCATGGACGCACTGATGTTAAAATATAACCCAGTTTTCTGGGCTACCTGTATGGAGAAGAGACCCCTGTTAGACATGAGAGAATCAGGAAAGGATCCAAATAGCCAGCACACTAAGGCTCATTCACAGCACAGTCATTATCAAATGAAGGACAAGGACAAGGATATGACCTTCCATTCCATCCCTTAAACTTACATGAATAAATTTTTGAGATTCAAGATCTCAATTCTTTCCAACAGGCTGATGCCTACATGCATTCTTTTAAATACTACCCTTTTAAAGAAGTAATCGGAGGAGGTGTGGTTGTAGCTAGTCCTACTTGTTTAACAGCCTTATCGTTCTTGTCCCTGCCTAGGAACTGGGAAGTCAGTTCTTTTCTCTATTTCAGAGGGGTCCAGCTTTGTATAATTTATCCAAACACTGCTACAGACAGTGCTTAATACAGGGAGCAGATTCCAGGTCTTGCTTATTTTAGATGAGTGCCTTAGCACACATTCTTGTTCTAAAATGAGGCTTCAACTATTTTCTGCCTCTTTTCAACAGCAGACATTGTGAGTGCTGACACAATTATTTTCTTCAGGCTTATTCTACTGACAGATATTTTGATATGTGAGGTCGTCCATTTGGAGGAGTGAGATGAAATTAAACCTGAATTGCGTTTGTAACAGCAGTGGTTTATTTATGGGCTTATCTATATATTTATCACAAAAAGAGACACAATATCTCCTTCATGTTTTTTAAAAAAAGTAGTACCATTAGCTGTATTTTTGAGCATTTTCTGCCGATTCTGGTGATTTTAGCCACTCTACTTTGCTACACTTCATAAGTAATACTGATATTTTAAGAAAAATTAATTCTGAGATAGCAAAATGTATTTGCACATTTGGTCAGCGAATGGGTGATACTGCGGACTGCATTCCTACTGAACAATACTAGCTTTGCCTTCTTTTTGGCTGCACTCTTTAAAAACTTTTACAGCTCTGTTTGTATACACGTCGTGTAGTCTTTCTCACTTCATACTGCATAATCAAAGGTAAGGAAAGTAATTAATACTGAGATGTGAGTCCACAAGGTACTTCTACTAACACTGACTTAAAAGTGACAAAAGGGAGAAAGAGGCAGGTAGCAGGGATTCTATTGCTTAACCATTTTTTTAAAATAGAGTTCATTGATCAATACCATCTAAGAAGGAGGAATAAATTAACCAATTTAAAATAATGCTTTTTCCTCTAAATGAATTTTGTAGCAAAGCAATGGTATATTGAACTGCAAGTCAGAATTGTAACAGTAAATATATATTAGAGCTGGGGAAAAATTCAAATCCATCAATTTTCTAACAGAAACACTCAAAAGAAATTTCTTTGCAAAAATATCCAAAAACAGTGTTCCATTTTTCAATCAATTCTGCCTAGCAAATATACAAAAATTGGAAGCACATGCAAAACTACTAAATATATTTTTAAAATAAATAAAATTTGCTTATAAAACAGTCATATTTCTCAGTGCTTATGTTTAAACAGCCTCTCAAGATCAGTTGTATTATTTCAATGGCATAAATAGGCTTACAGACAGAAAAGGATTCATGTGATCTTACTATGGTGTTAAGTAACAGAGGAAAGTCAGAGATTTCTAGTATAGAGATCTAACCTACTTAGTCATGTGTCAATCATCACCATGAAAAATCTTTTGACTTTATATTAAACTTATAAAAAAGGAGAGAAAGAAAAGCTATTTAAATGGCTATTATCAAGCCATATCATTCATCATAGAGACAAGGGAAGGCTGTGTCCTGTAACCCTTTTCTTGCCACAACAATGGACACTAACAGAGACACCAACTTGCATGCGTGTGGTAGCTCTGGTGTTTCCAAGCTGTAGTGAGTTCATTTCACCAGTGCAAGCCCCCTAGAGCATCACAGATACCTTGCTTTCTTCTTCCCAGGAAAGAGGGGCTGTACCTGGGATTAAAACTGATCATGTCCTCTTCTGTAGTCGTAAGAATGACAGGCACAGTGCAGCTCACATTTGTCATCCTCAGAAATGCATCACGCTCATCCTTATACACTGGGAATGCCAGTATGTGGCTGATGTGTAGTCTAGGCTGACCTTGAACTGTAACCAGGCATTTTCTGTGAGAGTGCCACTTGGTCCAAGACAAAACTGCCAAGAATATGAAAGAGAGTTAACAGTTTGGAATTGTGGTAATGTTTGAATCTGCACCTTGGTCCTCTTTAGTTAGTAAATGTAGACATAGTTGGCAGGTTGAAGGAAAACTTGGTGCTGAAGGAAGAGTTCATCTAGGCCCTCTTGATAGCCTTTTTTTCCAGATGCCACTTAAGAGTCAACAGCATGTGGGGCTGGTTTCATATCAATTTGTTCAACGTTTGCTAGGCGCAACTGTCATCTTTTCTCAGGTATTACCTGTATTTGTTGGCTAAACAATGGAAAGATACCAAATCTCAGTGGGTGGCAAAGGGATCATAGAGATTCATAGGAAATCTGGTAGCTGGAGGGCCAGCTGTCCCAGATTTGACTGGTAAGGCACTACCAAGTAGCCTACATGAAACAGGTTGACAAGATATAGTGACCCAGCCTGGACGGTCTGGGGACTGTAGGATAAGACCCTGGATCTCCCCATAATGGTCACAGATTCAGTAGCCACCAGGCTAAAGGAAGGCAAAATGATGCCAAACAATTGGTCCAAAAGGAATTTACGTGTACAGGCATTCTTTGGGATAAGATTGGCATTGGCTTGCTAAATCTGTGTTAAGGAAAGCAGCGAAAGAGAAAAACATGTGGTTTAAGGCAGACAGGAAGAATCAGTCTGTTACATTTCCCCCTGTGACTTAAACAGTTAGTTTTGGCCTTGGTGACTTCTCAAATTCTTCTTCAATTCTTCTTTCCCACAGTAGTGACCCTTGCATAGCAAACAGTGGAAAAAAAGAGTAAAGAAAAGAGATGGAGAAGATATTAACTGTGTTAAAAAACAATGGTTCATAAAATGCAAATCAAATTAATAATATCAATTTGGATCAATTATTTTCCATCTTGCATCTGTAAAACCCATATTATAGCTCCAGCCAGTCAAACATCACAGTATTCAAACAGATTTGGAGATACTCAAAGTGAGTGGAACATCACAAGGGTCCATGTTAAGTGGACTAATCTAAAAAGATTAGTTTCCTTATTGTTATGTTGATTCATATTAACTATGTTCCCCACGCTGAGAATCCTCAAGATTACTTGATTCCATGGACAAAACCAGTTCTTTTTGATTGGTGATTTTTTTCTTCTCTGGAGGTGGTAGCATTGTAGATGGTAATGCAACATTATCCTTCCATAAAGCTTATCTCTTATTCCTTAAAGTAATAATGCATCTTGCAAATCTGCTGATCCTGTAGGTTTAATTCCCAAATGCATATTTAGTCCAGTTGGATAACACACAAGCCTGCCAAGTTAAGTTTTCCAATACAGATTTATGTGTCTGGTGAGGTACAACAGAGGACAAAAAAGCCTCAAGTCTTAAGGACACTTGTTGTCGCCACATATGACTACTAGGGATTCGGACATCATGAATTACCTTTTGGGTGTCCCCCAGATCACCTGGGCCTTTAAAAGATCTCTTGGTTTATCCTTGGAAGTTGGAAAAATTGAAAACCCTGTTTTGACAAAGTGAAAGTAACATCACTCAGCACTCTAGTCCCATATATTGTTCTAGAGTGAAATATGAATAAAATTTTCCATTGGAACATGCCCAATCCAGTCCAATCGTACAGGATAGATTCTAATTTGGCAGGCCCAGGTATCACTACATTTTAACAGATATGTTGGTAGTTCAAAGAGAAGGGGATGATAGGTGTGTCGAAAAGCAAAATAAATAGCCCAAGACATGCCAATGATGGATGTATGGATAAACTTTCACCTAAGCTTCTTTGCAATATGGAAAGGTCTTAAATTAGTATGTAGTTGGAATATAACCACTGATAAGATATGATAGGTGTTGAGTAAGTAAATTCACATCTTACAATTTTAACAGAACTACAAACAAAAAGATTCAAGGGGTTATTTGTGTCTACAGTAATATTAAGTATGGAATCACAAAGAGCCATCATATAAGCACAACCTTTGCCAGTATACAATAATGCAGTTTCAGGGTTTCATCAGGATAAATTTCAAAATTGGCATATGTTTTGCTCAGTGTCAAGACAAATGTCTTGGGCTTTGATGGTACTGGTCTCACAAATACACCCTTAATAAACCATGGTAAACCTTTCCCGCCTTTTCCCTCCTTCTGCCCCATGTTCCTGCCCTGCTCCTTGTGCCTACTGGGACTTTCAGAATACTACCCAGCCTAACTGCCAAACTACTCCTTAAACACCGCAAACCAAATTGCTGTGGTGTCAGATAATTGTCAGCAAAGGTACAAGTGAGGGGGAACAGGAAGGGACTGAAGACAGAAGAAGCAAGGCAGAGACAGCCACAACAGCTGCTACTGACATTCACTTGGATTTTTCTAGACAAGCTCCCTTAGAATCTGTAACATCGTCCTGTGACTTGCTATTACCATGTACCTTTTCTTCAAGTACATTAAAGCCCCAATACAGTGTAAATATTTCCACAATGAAAGGAACCATACCATCATAAGCTCTTATGACCATTGATAATGGTACTTGTTAACTTTTGATTAAAGAAAAGCATAGAAAATACAAAATCCAATGCTTTTTTCTATACAGGTATATTAAAAATGAGCAGGGAAACATTCAGAAGGCGATAACTAAGTCACTGAAAGTACACCTACTGCAATAAAAATGTGGATAAATTTGTGAGGACAATATATTTCTCTGAGCTTGATAAGCTCATAATAGGAGATATCTGACTCTCGTGTTTCAAGGGATAGTCAGTCCCTAGCTGCATTACTATCATCCAAGCTTGACTTTATGTGGCAGCTCAAGCATACAGTCTTAACAAAGGACAGGCATATGTTTCAGATAGAAACACAAGAAGACACACACGGTCTTGAAAACACTGTAACAAATGGGTTAAGAAATGGCAAATTAGTTGTTGTGTAATTCCAAATTTAAAAGCAGTTGCTTAATACAGTCCAACAGGTGAAAACTATGGCACAGCCTTGGAGTTTAACCTCAGTATATGTGACGATACAGTAATTTCAGCTGTGAATAACAGCCAAAATGTCCAGGTGCAGGATACTTTGGGTCTTGCAGAGTAAAATAAGTAGCTCAGGTTCTCACCCAGAACCATATGAAAACCAAATATCCTTATTGAAGAGAGCTGTCACACTCTTAGGCATCTCAAGATTGTGATCAAACAAGGAAATCTTCATATGGAGAAACTTCATATGGAGAAAGGCGGAAGTATCATAAAGTTGAACAGAAATAGCAACAAAGTGTCTAGAAATCACTCAGAGTCAGGGAGCTGGACAAAAATTTTCATTGATGCCATACTATTAGATGCATACAGGGAAATATTAGAATTTAATTTAGCAATACTTTTAGTCAATACTTCACAGATGCCATTTTTCACCAGTGTGTTTCATGCGTCGCTGAAAACTGTTTATGTTAATGCATATTAAACAGTTATCCATCGTCAGATTTCACAATGTTAGGTTAAAAAATATAGTTGTTTCTATGTATGTGCCCTTCGGGCTAATTCTATATTCTAGTGAGAGCATCTCATTGCAGTAAGAAAGAGCACTCAAGATAATATTTATCTTTATGGATCTTTTTCTCTTAGCAGCACAGCAGATGAAGTATGAAGGAATGTGCCCAGCAGGTGGATTTCCGTTAAAGGCTTTCTGTGTCTTGGCAGTGGCTTACAGTGTTGATATTCTTTCAGATAACACTTTATATCAAGGAATCAACATTTTTCTAGTGACAAGCCATTTAATAAAAAAAAAATCCTGATGTGGTCCAAGTAAATGCCTAAACAACCATGATGTAAACTGGATGGTTTAAGAAGTGTGCCATAGTGAAAGTTTATTGCAATCTTTGAAAAAACACACACACAAAGGATAATAGCTCACTAGACGAAACAAGAGGTTACTGTCTTTGTAACCGTATGATTTAGTCCTACCCCCACAGCTTCTCATGGGATGGAACATTTTCTGCACATTCTAGAAGCAGTCTTTTGAGATGGAAGACTTGCACTTTCTGAGCTAAACAGTGACAGCCCTGGCTGACACCAATGCCTGCTCATGACCTTGTAAAAGCATGGTGACATCAAACCACAGTTTCATACCAGTGGACATAAGCAATAGGTGCACATGAAGAATGGATTTGTTTCACATCCACCCTAACCTACTCGGAAAACCTTTAGTGATGAAGAAATAAAATCCTACAAAACACAAAGTACACTCTATGCTGATGCTCAATACGTTGCCCTCTGCGGTGAAAAGATTTCTCTGTCAAATAAATTTTCTTAGGATACTATCCTAAGGTTCCATTAAGCTACAGGAAATAAAATATTTTATAATGTATTTCCAAACTTCTAGTCATTTGTCCTCAGAGTGCCCAAGGAATGTTTACAAACTGGATTTGATGAGAAAGCTTTGTAGGCTGGTTAGTAAAGTATTAAGTGTTTAGGGCAATAATGGTCCAGTTTATAGAAGTAAGAAGGCAGAGGCCGTAGAAAGGTAAGGGTTCAAAATGGAGTGTAATAAAAAGTACAATTTCACTCAATTGTTCTGCAGAAATGAACAACCTCAACCCCTCCTACCTTCCCCCATTCCTTAGAAGGTCCTTATTAAAGCTACAGTTTATAATGTGGATCATTTGAAGGCAGAAAATTTTCCTGGGAAATGGCAACTGTTCAAACCACTCAGGTAAATTGAGACCATAAATAAACCATCCCAAACATTTCAGGGAAAAAAAATACTGGAAGGGGAGGAGCTTCAGTTCATATAGGCAAGAAATATAGATATTTTTTATTAAGGTAATAACAGAAATCTGTTTCTGTTCTAGCTCTGTCACGGGCTTTTTGGTAACCCTTACCTATGGTCTGAATTCGTTTCTCATGAAGTCGATAGAAGATTTGTCATTGTCTTTACAGGAGACAGGGTGATATAAGAAATGTCACCAGTGCTTATTGACCTCATACCCATCATGCATGATGCAGAGACATACCCCTGATGCTGTGCTTGTGACATTCAGATGATGCAGCCTAGCCCCTTCCCATGCAGAGATCCAACTGAGAATGAAAACAGGTGCTACCCCGTGCAGTTCTGTGCCCAAGTCAGTAATCTTTCCCTCTTAGCCTATCTATACAAAAGACATTTTGACATTATAATGAAGAGCCTACCTGAAAGACAGACACTTGACAGCCAGATCAGGCACTTGGACAGTGCTCACCTAACTCAGTAAGCTACAGTGAAAACTCCCACATAATCTAAGACATCGTTACAAGAGTTTGTTTCAGTTTTATTTCCTTCTGAAGGAATTGCTAACCATTTATTACTGTGGGTGGATGGACATTGAAATCAATATTTTACCTAACGTACTGAATCTAGATCACTACACACTTGAACTGATTCAACTTAGAGCTGAACAACTTTTTCCCACCTCACCATTGCCTCCTTTCGCATTACTTTACAAGGGATATCTTCCAATTATCTTTGTTGAATGAACATGTTTCGGGTTTATGACTAGAACACCTTAGCATATAGGTTTGAGCACTGCCTCCACCATTTTCACAATTCAGCTTCCTGTTGGAGTTCACCAAGTATGGGGGGAGAAACAAGGTGCCCACAGGCTAGGTGGTAAACAAATTAAAGTAATAAATAAAGATGCTTAAGAACTCCATTCTCATGTAATGAGTATTCCAGCTGAGTTTCTACATAATCCTTGTTAATTTCAATAATCTTTTTTTTTTTTTTGCAACAGATTCTAATTTTAGTAGCTCTGTGCTTTTTGAGTAGTTTTTACCTGAGGTTGTTTAAAATGAGAAGAATTAAATTAAAGGGTCTGCACTATGATTCAGGTGGGTATCTTTAACTTTCCAAGTTACCTAGGACAAGTTCCTTCACCAGCTTGTGCCTCAGTTTCACCATCTGTAAAATGAGTGTTATTCCTCTTCTTTCTAAAGTAATTTGAATTTTGTGGAAATCTGTTCACAGTCAAAGTTGGGAAATGACACTGGAATTTTGCAAATAAAACATACTATGTAGCATAGAGATCTCTGGTTTTGAGTGAGATTTGCAACAAGTCTGAAGAATATACTGAACATTACATCAAATTCAGTTGAAGATTCATGAAGTAATGCCAGTGGGTATTTACCTACTTCATTTATTCTATTCAAATTACACTCCTGGCTTCAAAGTGATTTATACTGTTGTGTGTTAACTGAGGCTTAGGTCACGGAAGCTTTACTGGAAACTAAAACTTCAAATAAAAATAAGTTTATGAGTGTTTTCCAGGGTTTCATACTTGCTCCTGATCCAGAAATAATTCTGTTTTCTGTTCTGCATGTCAAATGCTAGGAAGACTTTTCCCTAGTTGCTTTTTAATAATACTTTTTCTGTGAGAGTCATGGTGAGTTCGTGTTCCTCTTGGCTTGTAGTAAGGGATCAGCTTCTCAGCAGTCCTTCACCCATCCCTCTGCAAGAGTGATATGTGTGAGAGCATGGTTCACTGCCCTTCTGCCTGGGAACTGGAGCGTGGGGCGCCAGTGACCTCTTTGACTTGTCAGGGAGCTGTGGCTGCTCTTCCTACCCCGTTCCCTCCCTCTCAAGAGGTTCAGAGATATTGCCTTCTTGAATTTTGGCTGGAAGAGAGAGAAGGGTGGAGCTTCAGCAGTGAATACAGACCCATGGGACTTAAAACATGGGAAGTGCTGGTTCCCGAAGTCGCTAAGACTAACAGGGCTGTCTGGTTTCCATGGGAAGGCAAAATGTCGCATTAGACTAAGGCCATGACAATTACATCAGAGAGGGTAGGCCTTCTCCTTGCCTGGGTTCTTGTGGTGGGAACACCTCGTCTTCCTTTTTACCCTCTGCAAACCTGCTCACAAACAACACAAGCACAGTGAGACTTGGATCCTGGGAATTACTCAGTAGCTCCCCACGAAAGATGTGCCTTTGATGACTGTCAGAAAGTATGACAATAAATGTCTTTGAGTTAGGAGTCTTTCCCGACCTCCCACACACAGCCGCAACTGCCACAGACAGGGAGTCATTTATAGTTGTCATACTGTGTTCTGGCATTATTGCAACATTAAACTTAAATTATGGAGCTACAAAAGGACAGTGGGGTTTAGAAAGCAGGAAGATATTCTTACATTGCCATACATTTATGTGTTTTCAGAGACCCTAGAGAAACAGTGAAATGTAACTGTAGGGGCACTGTACCATCCTAAAAAAATGTTTGCATAGGAAAGTGTGAATTTCTTATATTTTGTAACTAGAAACCTGTTTCCTCATCCTGCTGCATAACATGTTTTTGTTTGTCTGTTTCACAACTGCAGTCCTCAAGTGTTTTGTGCCAAATAGCAAAGCTACCAGGAAACCTTTTCTGAGAAATTTTCAAATGCTTTCTAGAATACAGCACTTCCCAACTGTATATGAGGCATTTATAAAAGCAGCAAGAGTCTCTGTAAAATGAGGACTTAAAATAAATATATATTCCTTAAAGAAGCTAAAGAGAAAAAAAGAAAGCAACAAACTTTTTTTCCCCTGTTTCTCACATTATTTTTTTTTAAGGAATCTGGAAGTCATGTTTAATAAAGAAATGATGTTAACTTATAGGTTTAATATAACAACATGGGACATCTTGTGTTTCATGAACATAATTTACTTTAATCAGAAACAGATATTTTTTCATTAAAAAATTAACATTCAATTAAAAAAATAATTTAAAGGAAAAAATTGGATCTGACTTTTTCTAGGCTTAAATTCTTCTCTGAATATTTACTGGCATTTGAAAAGAGTTTTCATGCTTCTACTTACATACAGTCACAAGTATTTCTAACAGAAGGATTCAGTA
Source organism: Tapera naevia (assembly GCA_033556795.1). Classification (NCBI taxonomy): domain Eukaryota; kingdom Metazoa; phylum Chordata; class Aves; order Cuculiformes; family Neomorphidae; genus Tapera; species Tapera naevia. The sequence continues at coordinate 1,044,083 of JAUMJJ010000014.1, read as the reverse complement.
AAAAGTCATTCTGCAAATACAAAACTTATCGCAACTTACTTACATAAAAGGATTATAGCCAAATTTTGCAATATATCAATCAGATTTTTTTTTTAAGAGAAATTCACAACTAAATAACCTATCGTTCAAAGAATGGGATTCATCTAGTTTGGTAATGGGTCAGTGATAAAAGATAATTGATCTGGCCAAACAATGGATTACAGGTAATGTTAAAAGCAATATGCACATATAATCCACAAGCAAATGAAACACTGAAGTTTAATGATGGGTACTTAGCACATAGATCAAAGCTGATCAAATTATTTTTTACAAATTAATTATCTGAAAATTTTAGCAATAAATTATGTGATGATACAATGTGATATTTTTGTACTGTTCAATGAATGTATGACATTTTAGCCTGGGGTTTATTCACAAACTCGTGAATGAGCACTCATTATTTATGACTGCCCCCGAGAATAACTCAGTATAGTTTCTGTTCCAGAAGTGGGTGACTTGTACTCTGTAAAAAAAAGAATCCTATTTTCCTACCCTGAAATGATTTGCAAAAACTCAACCTATGTTCAGTGAACATTTCATCAACAAAATAGAAAAAGCATTTAAAATACTTTCCTTAGCGAATGTTTTTGAACAAACATTTCTGAAACATTTTCCTGATACACCTGCTTTCAAATATACTCATTAATAAAATCTCACTCCTTGAAGTTGAACAGACACATGAACAAGATGCTGAAGGGCTGTAAGTTTTATTGACAGGAATGTTTACAAATATTATTTGGTTACAGTTAAGCCCAGCTGAGCCATGCACAGATCACAGCTGCCTTGTTTACAAGAAAGAAGTGCATCAAAACCATTTTAGAGGCAATTGCAGCAGAACTGAGAACTGTGGAGAAAGGTGCATGCTATTTTATACATATTTAAAAAAAAAAAAAGCCTTCAAGATGACTTTCGTATTCTCTGGGAAGAAACTTCTCTCTACAGACTGCAAGTTCAGCATTTTGATGTTCCAAGGCAATGGAAACTTGGGCCTACAGGGCCTACTGTGCAAGTTTCCAGTGGCAGGGAATAATTTTTCTGACAACAAGTAAGAAGTGGTGAAAGATTTTCTTAGGCCATAGATTAATTTCAGTTTCCTCACTACTATAAGATACTTAAATTAAAATAAAATACTGCCAATGTTTAAGAAAAAGGTGGAGGCAAAGATTTCCTGTAATAAAAGTAGATCTAAATATTACATATGCATTTAACACTTGCCTATCGTATGATTTGAAACACCTGAATGAGCACGTGCTTCTGTAAGCTCATAACCTCACACCAACACAATAATAACATTTAAAAGATACAATTTCTTTGCACAGATAAAGAGAAGTACCATTCTGTGTCTCAAGGCCTTCTTTGCAGAAGCTCCATTTCCAAAAACACTCAACAGGTTCCTTTCCTCCAAACTATTCAAACTTTACCTGAATCAACAGGAGAAAATGTTAAGAGATATACTAGATTTCCAGCAGTATATGGACAGCTCTGGTGTTTAATATCTTTACATCAGTACTAAAGAACATGATTGCCCTGTACTCCTCATACCTGTACAAAACCAGCAGTTGTTTGGCCCTGGGTAAGAAGTAAGAGGATGAAGGTCCTCAAAGAATTTTCTTCTTTTATGACCCTAGGATCACCAGATCGTCACTGGGTCATGGGAAAACTGAGACAGGAACAGACCTCAGGAAGTCTCTCATCCAATCTCACAATGGGGCTTACTCTCGGATCCCTGTATACTACTGTCACTTAAAAATTGCCTTGTAGGTTGTGCATCCCATCCTACCAGGTTCAGATCCGAACCGTGGTGATCTATGATTTCGTGGCTACCTGAACAAATCAAACCCAATCAGATACATCTGAGGATTTCACTGAGTGCCAAAACCAACACTCTGCCTCTTTCAAAACCCACCACACCCTCCTCATTCTCTTTGTTTAACATACAACAACTTAACATCTTCAATTTTGTATTGAGGTAGTTTTGTATTGCAGCGGTGAGACTATTTACAAATGAAGGGAGATAGCACAGTAAGTTGTCAATAGATCTGCACCTAGATTATAAGAATTTTTCTCTTCTGAGACAAAAACCAGGACAGTAACATCCAGTAAATTCTTTATGCAAACATATCATGTCTAGTCATGTATACTCAGGCATAAGATAAGAGACAGGAAGCAAAAATAAACCGCAAAAATATACATTAATAATTCTGTGTCACGTGTAGACAAGAGAATAAATAAGAAAGCAGAAAATGTCATTACTTAACTTAGAAACCTATAGAGTAGTCCACATAAACAAAGAAACTGGGAACATATGTAAGATCACACCATCTTTTTTTGCATTTTATTTCAAGAATAAAATCATACCTTCATACTCTTTTTCTGCTTCCACAGTCTCTTCTGAATTATGGTCTCTGTTTCTCACCGGAAAATTGTATTTATCTTTCTCCCTTTGAAATCCTATCATTGCTTTTAAGCTGAGGACTAGTGGAAAGTATAAGTACTTTCAATTATAAAAGGCTGTTGGTCTGCCATCTCAGGCAGGGACACCAAATTAGGCACTCGTGGATTTCAAACAACATAAGCAAATATGACCTTTTACAGTAACGTATAGTTTCTTCTGCTTCCTCTGCTTCCTGAAAGAAACTGTGATATTTCTCTAGTGAACCAAGTATAGTCTGACTGTGTCTTTCATTTTCATCTTCTTTTGAGAGATTTTCCCACCTGCTAAAAGCTTCACAGAAAATTGAAGTGGTAGTTTAGAGAAAGCATCTGTAGTGTGCAGGTCCCATAAACACAGGGTGGAAGAGTAGGAAGACAGATAAACAATGATAAAAGGATTTTTTTTTTAGCTGTTTTCTGTAAATAAATATAGACTCTTTCTGGGCAACCCAATAACTGACAAGCATCCCATGCAGCTTGCCTACAAATGGTCTTTCTCTGTTACATTTCTTAGGCATGGGACAAATTGTTGGTCAGGTTATGCAAACTCTCAAGTTTTAGACAGAGTAAATCAGGGCCATTTAAAAGAAAAATAGCACTAGGTACCCCAACTCATGACACTAGCTTATGATTTTGGACAAGAGGAAGATATTTTTTCTCTTTTGTGGACTTTACTGTACGAACTTTAGTAAGTTGCCTCACCTTCTTGTGCTTCCATTTTTCAGCTGTAAAGTCAGGACAATAACATTTTCCAAGTACACTGTGAGGAAAAAATACATTAAAGAGTGGGAGATTGCCCAGGAAGTACAGTGGTAGGAACATAAAGGAGTTAAAATAGAGTTGTGCTATTGAAGGTTGTCATTAAAATACTGAGTAGTGTTCCTTATTAGAGCTGACTCGAACACTTCCTGTCAAATACACACTGATTTCATCATTCAGCTTTCATTATAGCCAAAAGCTTTTAGAAAAATCTCAGTTTTGACAATGTTTTTGAAGGAAAGGTTTCTTTGATCCAGACTGGACACTTCAGTTATTTTCAGAGACAGAGGTCAGGCTTTTCAAAGCATCTAAGAGGTTTATCTTTGACCCTATGAAGAAGAAAAGGTTGAAACCTAAAAGGCTACTATGTTACACAATCGTCATTGTCCAGTCAGTCCTGCCACTCCTAACTCAGAACACACTGGGGAGAAGAACTCTGGTCTAAGCAAAGAAAGTGTCTCTTCCAGAAAGGCCATGGAAATGAAACTGCTGGGCAGGTTTTTCAGCAGCTGCCAGCTAAGCCATTGAGAATCAGCAAAAGGGCTTGGTCTGACCTACCAGCTTCAGCATAAGTACGAGCAGCAGCCTGATTATTTGAACCTATAGTTGTAGGTTCATGTAGTTACATCTAAATTTTCCTTTTTTTTCCCAGTTCCACATTAAGGATATACGATTTCACTTATACAACATAGGGGCAGTTTATCCGGGGGGATCTGCAAAATTTCTCTTCTATTCCTGTATGCACACTTTGAGACAGTGTTCCTCATGCCCAGCAGCTCAACTAATGCCGTTGCCTCTGGATTCCTTTTTTTTTTTTTTTTTTTTTTAGGAATTAGTAATTATTTATATGTAATCTGGTTTAAAAAAACAATAAACTGGTATCAGCTGCATTCGAGAACATACTGATGGATGTCATGGTCTCATTGTCTACGTTAATGCATAATAAACAGGAAACGTTGTAAAATTAAAAAAAAATAATAAACATCTTATGACCTTTCTGCTACTTACTTCAAATGCCTTCAGTTTTCTGTCTAACTGCCTTTTGCTTCCACTGGCACGAACAAAAAACCCACCGTAACTGGCACCGAGGAGCGCGGGGCTCAGGCGCCACCTAGTGGGGCGCTGCTCCCCCTTTTCCCTCGGAAAGCCCGCAGCTGGGAGCTCGCAACCACCCCGAGGAAGGACAGCGTACATATCCCGTTTTAGAACTTGTATTCCTCATGTCAGACAGGATCGCACGGCCCGTGCGCTCAGCGACTTGTGCTTTTCCAGAATCCCGCTGTGTATGAGCCTCTCTGTCTCACCCCTCCCCTGCAATCTCGGGCCGGTGGGTTGAAGGGAGAGGGCACAATTTGATGCAAACCGTTTGCTGGCATCTGCACACCCCCAGGAAAGTGGAGATGACTTTCTGCTTCAGGGCAGTGTGATGTCTTGCAAGCAAATGGACTTTCCCTCCAATGTTTAATCTCGGCATCCTATCTCCCTGAGGCAGCAACTCAAAGAAAATGACCCTCAAAGGGTATGATTTTCTGCTTAACACAAAGCTTGTTATCCTAGGGCTGCTTTTTCTGTTTCCTCTCTTCTATCCTCTTTCTCCCCCTCCCCTTTCCAGAACAAAAAATATCTTACATCTCATCAGGATCTGTCTTCACGGGAGATTCTTTTTTTTTCTCTCCTTTTGACAACTTTCTTTTCATAAGGAGAAAAAGTATACTTTTTTCAATATAATTGTGTTCTGCTTTGAGTACTTTGATGTAATAACGACTGTCATGAAGTAGATACGCTACTTGCTGTTTTATGAAAAAGATATTTGATGTGAAGTACCAATCATTTAGTCTTGTGACTTTTTCCATCTCTTCCAAGCTACCTATTTTTGGTGGGAGAGGGGTTAATTCTGGGCATTTATTTTGTGGGAGAAGTTACAGATTCATTATCTCAAGTGGAAAAAATCTGTGTCTAATATGGTCAGAATAGCCCTTCCTGAATACATTTTTCTTTTTTAAGGCATTTTAAAGTCCTTCATTTTCGCCTCTGTAAAATGTAATTTTTTGTAATTACGATCTGAGGATAGAAGAGAGTCAAAGACATGAAGAGATCTAAAATCTTTTATTAGACTAAAATAGACAGAAAAGAGAACCAAGCTTTCAGGCATACATGCCTAACACCTGAGGACGTCCTGCAGGCCCCAAAGTAAGTCTTTTTTTTTTGCAGTGAAACGAGTATCCCATTGTGTCTCTGCAAACAACTGCCATCATTGCAAGAAATGCCATCGTACATTTTGTGTATTTCTAGCTAACAGTAAACAGAAATAAGAAATCCAAATCTAAACATTGCAGATCTGTTTTCCATAGACTGATACATTATGCTCCATTTTACAAATTTACATTATTCAGTTAAATTAAAATAAAGCAGGCTTCTTACTCACATTCTGCCAAAGTGAAAGAACACCTGATGTTGTGGAGGTTTAACGAATAGGTCAGTCAAGTCTGTCAATTGCATGTCTGCTGTCTCGCTGCACTGGCTGCACTGCTTATCTGTGGAAGCGCATTTAGACCTCACTCTGGCACTCTTGCAAACAGGAATAAATGCCCTCAGCCTCCAGCTAACTCGAGGTTTACGTACAAGTCCAGCAAAAGGGATCTGAAAAGGCAGGCAGCTCTGGGCTGGAGTAAAATGCTGTGCTGTAGCTGCTAGATGCAGGCTTGGGCACAAACAGCTTTTTGGCTGCGAGGACAAAGTGTTGAAGTGTTGCTCTGAGAAGAGTGACACAGCGTCAGGAGCCCCTATTCCTGGCGTGCAGGGATGGGTGAAAACCCAGCACTGGTAAAAGAGTCTCACAGAAGCACTCCAAGAGGTTTGTGAACTTCTTGTCTTGTCTTTGCTAGAATATTTGGGTTATGCTTTTCACGTTGTTTTGACAGCAGCATTCTCTTATATTCAGGCTATTCTGTTTGCTGCTGCTTGACTATTTGCATGCTATGCCTGGTATTGCTTACTTCTGTGAAATGCATTTGTTGCTGCCTTATGTAGCCTGTTTTTTCATCTCCCCAGTGTTAAACAATGCTCATCTCCTCCTTGTTATTGTGCCTCATCACAGTTAGTTCCTGTCAAAGCAGAGCATGGACAAGGTCCATTGTAAACAATGGGAAAATAACATTCCAATCTAAGTTATGCGTCTGCAGGATAAAGGGAGCTAGAAAGAAAGCAATCAGAACTAAGGTAGCACTGTGTCCATCAAAGGAAAGTTTTGCTCAGGGAGCCAGCAGGTCTTCTGAAGTATATTTTGCCCAGCACTTGGAAAATTAACCTTTCCTTCTGTGCTAGATCAAAGAGTTTAAAGAAGGCGATGAGAAAGAAGGGACAACCACAACAGATGATATTTCTCTAACCTGAAGGGAGACAAAGAGCTTGTTTCACGGGAAAGCATGCTTCCTGTGGTCAGGGAAGGCAGAAGTGTTTATGGCCACGAAGCAGAGGTATTAGCACAGGGATCCTGTGTTCATCTGGCCTCCTGAACCGTTCTTCAGTCTCAGAAACCAGAACCTTCCAGTTCTGACAAGTAAAGCAAAGATGACTTGGAAGCGCAGGTCCTATCATTTCAACATAGTTACAGAAAAGCTTTTTTTAAGCTTCATGAAAGCTGGGGAGGGCAGAGCAGACCACAATGTTGTGCATGCCCCCCCTGAGTTCCTGAGCTTTTGCCACCTGTAGTCAATAATTTCCCATGGGGTTTGGCACCTGATGAAAAACATCTCAATGACTCCAGCAGGAATACATCCCTCAGGCATCAGCTAGGGCTCTCATAGGGCCATTGTTGGTCTTAGTCCTCAACTACCAGCATATCTTGGTGTGATTACTGACAGTGCTCACCAGCATTTTCAGTCCCTGCCAGCCTGCACAATCAGACCTTCTCGTCGCTCATGTATACTCTCAAGGCTTTTGAAATGGATGTCACAGGGGACACAAATCTCACTTAGATTTCTTGCTTATCTAGAAACGTCATATCATGTAAACCCTCTGAGAACATCAGGGAAATTAGCGGTGTCTCAGTAAGCCTTCCATCTTGCTGTCACGGTTAGCTTAAGAAGAAGATTGTCCCACTTTGGAGATGGGGCTAGAGACTCTGAGAGAACAGTATTGTTACTGCACAGGAGAAAACAGCCAGTGGTGCTGAACTGTATGTCCCCTCTCTAAACCTGTATCCCAGGTTGACTGCCCCAGGTTGAAGGCTGCCATTGTCCCACCATGGGACTTCAGTATCTCTCCTCAAAAACACCTGGTCAATGAACAGTCAAATAGACTGAACTACAGTTGCTTCCCAGTAAAGTGAGAGATGAGAAGAAAGCAGGAAGAAAAAGATAAAAAATATTATAATGTACTTTTTTTGAGATATTGCATTTGTTTAGGTTTTGAAAACACTGCAGACTTTCTGTGCTCATTTTATTTATTTTTTAAAGGCCATTTCTCATTAAAAGAATAGGTGGAAAATGTCAGCATCTATTTCACATATATGAAGTTCAACACCTGCATAAATATCTGGAAGACCTAAGGAATCATCTGTGGGTGGCTTTATTCTGTGTATTAGGTTTGAATCTCCTAATAAAATACATTTGCAATAAATATAAAGGTAGATGCAGAACATTATTATTGTGCACACAGATGTTAAAACTGAGGTGCATTAATAGACTGCGCAACCCGATGAATGGTTTGTGCATGTAGAAGCAGGAATCAGGTGAAAAACTTCTATAATTAGATGATCTTTTCATGATGCATTACATACTGAATTTTTATTTGAATAAGTGGAGGCAAAAATAGTTATTTTCATCAGTTCCTAAAATATACATTCTCTTAATATAGCATTCCTCTTTGAAAGAAATAGAGCTATTTCACAAAGACACAGTTCACCAAATGTTGTCAGTGCATACTTCCGACTTTTAAGGCCACTGTCACCTACAAAAAATATTTCCAAAATTTTTTAAAGTTTTTCCTTTATGAATCAGTGAGAACCTTAAAATGCTGGAGTTTCCCTTTTTTTTTTATATACAATAGCCCATGAACTTCATGTAGATAAAAAAAAATAAGTCAGCAACCCACAGGAAGGAGAAAAGGACAGTTCTCACAGACTCCCTGCCTCCAGCTTGCCATCCTCCATTTCCTCACACTGACTCTGCTTCTGGTTTTCTAGTATTCTGCACGAAATTACCTTTAGACTGTTTCCTAAGGCACTGATCTTTTAAAGCGTATGAGCTCCTGAACTGTCCATGTGAAAATATAGATAGTTTCCCCTGATTTTTCAGTACCACATGCTGCAGGCTTTCCTATGTTACATTCTGCAACGTAAAAAACATTTCCATTACATCATGCATGGAATGACTTTAATATTGATCTAACTTTTTAACTTTTTTAACTTTTTAACTTTCAAATGCTAATGTCAACATTTTTAAGGTACTTGAGAACAGCTGTACCTGGTCAGAGACAAGGTCAGGCTAATTTAACATTCTGTCTCCAAGAGTATCCAATTCCCTAAGTGCTTCATAAGAAATGTAAGCTGAGGGCAAGCACATAGAGACTCTTGCCTAGGGTACTCTACTGGCCTCCAGTAACCTGCAAATCCGGAGCTTTTGCCATTGAGCTTAATGAAAAATACCAGGAAAGCAATAACATGTCAAAGTAAGTTGTGCACAAGCCCAGTTGTACAGATTCACATGCATAAGTTGAAAACAGACACAAGTCTCTCAAAGTCTGATTCTAACACTATCCAACTAGAAAGGTCTTTCAAACCTTTTTAATCGTTAGCCTAGCAATTAAACATGTTAACAAGTAAATATCTTTCCAGACAGCCCAAAGAAAATCCCCTACTTCATCTTCATCCTCCTCATTAATTCACATCATCAATAAAATTAAACATTGACTGGCCCAAGATAAGTGTTTAAACAGCAAGGAGAAATAATAAAAAAATGAAGCTCTGATAGTAATATTCTGGGAATTTAGACTTAAAACACCTGCGTATCAGGAAAAAACAGTGTATCTTTCAGATCTTGAGCCAAAACTGACCAAAATTACTGCTTAAGGCTAGGCATTCAGGGCTTGATGCACAAAAAGAAGTGGTGCATTACAACAACCATTGCTATTTTGCCATCAGAAGCCTCAGCCATGAGACTGGGCAGTTCTATACAATTCAGGGCAGGGGAGACAACCAGTTAGGAGTCAGATTTATAGGGCAAAGAAGGAATTTAGACCTTTATGCTCTGAACTGCCATACTTAAAACCCGCACTCAGCTGCCACCTAGATGTGGATATACCTAAAATCTATTAGACTCCATTTTTTACCTTAATGTGTTCCAGGTGCCTGAAGTAGTTCTGGGTTTGTGCATGGGTTTGGTATCAGTGGTTTTCTGGGGGCTTATGACTAAGTCCTTATAAAATGCAGAATAGAGGCATCTTCTTATGAGATCTCCTATAAGTAGTGAGCTGGGACATGTTCTCACAGCACCTCTGGAAACTGTAGCTTCCTACAGATCAAGCTCCATTAGGAAAATGCTCATTTGGACAGGACCTCTGCTCCAGCCACTGCCTCAAATATGTTTCTCAGATGACAGTGTCTGCAGGTAAGAGTCTTTTTCTAAAATTATCAGAAATGCTTCTGTCAGAAAGCACTTGTGTCTTTTTTCTTGCGCCCGTTCCCCATGGACCCTCTCTTAGAAGCAGTCACCTAACAAAGCATTGCATACAAATCTCAGTTGGAAATGGTCATTTCTTTTCACTCAAAAGCCTGGCAGGGTGCCCCTGACAAGAGATGGCAGATTTCTGTTCTTTGTCCTTTCTCAGTCTGCGGGGATTTGAATTTGTGTATAATATTCCCACCACACTGACCCTGGTACCACACAAAAAGATATTTTGGAAAAGATTTTCCCTCCTTTGAAACGCTCAGCTTTCTATAAAATACTTCAATGTCTATTGAAGCCTAGTTTTCTGCCACCTCTGGCACTAATTATTTTGTGATTTCAAAGGTGTGCTTTGGTAGCAGAGGTAGTCTATGTAGGCTGAAGTCTGTTTATGACTGCTGACCATTCCTAGGTAAAGAAGTCAGTCCTCCCTGTGTGAGTCTTTTCCATTCATTCCAAATACTTTTGTTCCTCTGCCTAGCTCAAAAATAGCAAAAACATGCTGGGAGAAGTGTGATTGAGGTACGTGTAAGTGTTTGGATTGTTTCTTCCATTCTGCAAGCATGTCTTCAACAAAGAAAATAATTCCACCACAGTATCTGTGTTGAACAATCCCAGCATCAGCCAAGAAGTTTATTCTTTTACTAATTTTTTTCTTGACACAGACAAATCCCTGAGAGGGATTTTTTTTTTTTTTAATAAGAGATTGAGAAACACATCTGCTTCACAGTTTGCAAGGTCTTTTGAAATCCATAGATAGGTATTGCTGTGGGATCATGACATATTATTAATATGCCACAGTTCAGTGTGAAGTGCATTAACATACTTTTAATGTAAAAAGTGGAGCTGGAGGAGAACTAGACAACAAGCTTGAACTGAGACGGCAATATTAGTATTAAGTACTATTATAAATAACACTATTTGCATATAAATATAAACAAAAGTACTATCCATATTGTCATGAACCACAGGTATGTATTACCAGTAGGGAAAATATAAATGTTTCTTTAGGTTATGAAATAATTATCTGTTAGTTTTGAAAACATATTTTCCCAAAGAGAGAATTTTACAAATATTAACCCCAAAGTCAAACTATTTTGGAGTTCCTATACTAATGTGTAATTTTTGTTCTAGTTTTTTTGTTTCTTTTTCTTTTTTTTAATAATTCCCTAACTGGGCACTCTTCTTGTCATTTGTGCTTGTGCCTTTTTTCTTCCATTTCTCTTTGCAAAACTCCCTTGTCTCCTTGCATTTTCATCAATATCATCTTCTTCTTCTTCCAAGGCATGGCTTTCAGAAATGGAAGCCTTGGCTCTTCAGTATCTCCTCAGACAGTAAAGGAAACTTAAAAACATTGTCTCTAAGCTGCCACATCATGGAAAGTAGGGATGATTTGGAGGTGAATGTGCCAGAGATATGCTTTGGATGTAGTGATTCAGGCAGATCCATCTGCTCCCCACTCACTCCCAACTGGTGATACTTTCTCCCTCATTTCTTTTCAGGACTATTCAGACAGCCCAGGACAGGTTTTCAGTGTTTGGTTCCTAAAACAGCAAGAAGGCTGTTATTTAGGGAGTGCATTGGGCAAGTTGGTAAGTCGGACTAGATGGCCTTTAAAGTTACTTCTAATCCAAAATATTCTATGATTCTGTGATTCCAAGTGAGACACTTTCAGTCAGACACAACTAGCCTATGTACTGGTTGAGCTCCTTATACCATAATGTGTTATGACCAGCAGGAATTGCTGAGTTTATAAATGAAGATGTAGTATTTGCTATTGTTTGATATTTAACTCCAGAATGCAGCAAGGCACCTTTGTCCACCTAACATTTAGCATCCAGCTAACAGTGGTATTTTGCACATATATTTTCTTACATTTAGGTAAGAAAATGTACACCTAAGGGTAAATATTTTTACTATATTTCTTTCAGCATATTTTAGTTTTTTGAAACTACTTGAAATGGTGAGGCCAAGAGTCTGTAATTTTTCAGGCACGTAAGGTCTTCCAGATTAACCACAGAGGCAGCATGTGCACTGACATCCTCGGTTTTCACCAAAGGACACATGAGAAAGCCTCCCTTGATTTCCATGTGCTTACACATACACGGAGACACACACACTCACAAGTTTTATCAGCATTATCTGGATTAATTCACTTAACCATATTGCAGTGCCGCATACCATAATGCACTGTTAAGTTCATTTATGGGTCCACTCGATGTTTAGAGCATTTACATGGAAAACAAAATTGCAGATCAAGTCTTTCTTCCACTTGAATTCATCTTTCGCTAACTTAGAACTCCTTAAATTTGCTTTGTTTTCTCCTGGTTACTAATTAAGGAGAAAATACTGTGATTATTTGGTCTTGAGACCTAGTATTAACTAGTCACATCAGATATGAAAATACAGGGAGATGGGTTTACCATATTAGATGGGAGACTTGCACAAAGATGGAGTTGATATTTGTGTGGTAAATTGCAGATCCATGCGATAAATCACATTTAACATGCACTTTTGACTGCCTCACCTGGGTTCTGCCTACTAATCTATCTCTGTCAAAATTCATTCTAGCATTCTTAAGCTCTCAGCAGCTCTCAAGCATCTGTTAGTTTTAACATTCTTTCACAAAAGAAAATGGAAAAAAACCCCAACAACAAAAACTAACCAAATCATGAAATGTACAAATTCTTCTTCAGATTCCATTGTGCTGAGGAAGAGCATCAATACTCAGCTCTGAAACAGGGAGGTGTTTGAAGTTCTTATTCTCAAGAATGTAGAGGCATGTTTATTTTAGAGGAAAAGAGCTGGTAAGCAGCAATTCTTTCCATCCAAACTAGTAAATGCTTCTAATTTGGATATACTAACATATACTAGGCCTCAAGAGTGGAACACAGTGATTTATCAACAAGTTGCTTGAGATCATTTAGAGTTTTAGACTGTATCAGTAATCATTTTGGGGCCTATGTAGTTGTTCCATAATAATTAATTTGGCTTTAATATAGAAGGAAATACAATAACAGTATGAATTAAAAAAAATAAAACAACATAAAACCTCCTGAACTATGTCTGGAACAGTCCTTATGTTGAATTTGTAACTTAGTTTAACTGCATATGTGATTTAAATGTTTTATGGGTGCTTATTTTAGCCAATCTGTGTAATAAACTCTGGGATTCGCCACAACTTATACACACTTTACTCAAGTTTAGACTTACACCACTTCATTCAGCTACTTTGCTTTCATTTAGAGATTAGTGAACTGCAAATATTTTCATCAGCTAAGAATCCGTCTTCAAAATATTTATACATATCCACTTTTTTAACTTTACTTTTTTTTGCTTTATTTTTATAAAAATATTTTTCTGTATATACAATTGAGAAATAAATGAAAGGTATATATGTTAATAAAAGCACTCTGACTTTGTATTATCTATCCAGCTAAATGCATACTCCCAAAAGTGACTTTGATGAGTGGATTGCCAATTTTTTTTATTCTTATATCTTTTAGTAGAAATCCAGTTTAAGAGAGTTTGCATAATTTATTAAATTAATTTTATAATTAATCTTTAAATTCATGATCATTTACAAGTGTATGTATATTTGCTTACTTATTCATAGGCATAAACAGGCACACACACTTCTTCATATCACCCAAACACAGACATCCAGTATAGAAAATTGCAAACTTAATGACTTAATTTTGGCACTGTTACAAGAAACAATACACAGAGATTTCCAGTTGGGAAAATTTCAATTATAAGTCATTGACACTTGAGCTGCCTATATTATAGCATATATTTTTTTTGATAATTAAATTATCTAGCTCTTTACAGCAGGGTTTAAATTGCAAAGAAAAATAATTAATGTTAAATTAATTCAAAATAAAATTACAACAATCCAATGTACAGTTTTAGCAGAAGCAATTGTATAACAAAACTATTCCCAAGAAATATTTTACTTCACGGAACGCCCAGTTCACTATGAGAGTGCAGATATTTGTGTTGGCTGCTTAAGTGTATCAAGTAATATTATGTTGTTTTTGGAATGTATAATTTATTTATTTTTTTAGTTAATCAGCAGAGTACATAAAGGAACTCCAAAATGTAGAATCCAGCACAAAATCTAGCACCAGCAACAAAAAGATATTTGATTATTGGAGAGTAAATTTGCTTATCTCAAGTTTTTCACACTAGATCTACTCATTTGGTGAATATTTGCAGAAAGCAAACTCAAGTATTGTATCAACATACTTGAAGTAAATTTGTTTTAAAATCTGAATGAAGATATGTAGTGTTTGCTTAGAGCTAGAAATAATAGGGTTATGAACACTTCATAAATATTATGCAAACTTTTGAATTCCATTGCTGAGACACATTATCAAAGGTCATGGTATCATGCAAGACAGAAACCACAACTGTAGGGTCATCTCATCTAGAAGTTCAGAACAGTGTTAGAAAGTACAAATTTTGAAGTTATTTCAACGCAAACATAACTGTGCTTTGAAGAATATTTGAGTGTAATCAAATACAATACTGAAGCAAAATTATATTTCTGTGTTTCCTATATTTTTAAGAAGTTTTTATACTTCTGATAAAAGTTGTTGCAAAACAGCATGATCTTCTGTGTGTATGTCTAAAGATGTATATGCTATATACACATGTACAGCATGTTTTTCTTCTTTATTCTTAGTGATTTATCAAGTAGATGTACTGTACACTGATAAACCCATCCACTTATGCCCTCAGGAAACAGGAAAACATTTATTTGTTTTCTTTTTAAGGATCTTTTACATTCTGTTTTTTTATGGGTCATTCTACTCTTTTTTTTAAAGCAAACATGAGCATACTGTGGAAAATTATAATCATCACTTTAAGCTTTTTTAAGCATCAACCAGCACACAAAAATTGAAAGCAAAGAGAAAAAATTATGAGTCTCTCTCTAAGTTTGTCTATATACATATACATGGTCATCGTTCTGTTTAACGGTGGAACACCAGATTCTCCCATGTATTTTGGAGGCATCAGCAAAATACAGCTTAGTTAAAATTCTCAAGATCAGAGTGGCTGGAACCACATCCATTATTGTGCTTTGTGTCAAGGAAGACACAAAAGATGGTCTTTTTTATCTGAGCAGGGCACTTTTACCTTTTGTGAGTGAGACCTACAAGAAGAAAAAACATTAGATTGTTCTCTAACTGAAGCAAAAGTTCGTTTTAATCGTTTGCATATTGCCATGAGAGAGACCAAAGCTTATCAGCTTTCATGGTTTTTCGGCAATGAAAAGGAATAAAACTGGATTGCATCCTTTTCTTTGCAGGTCTAAGGTCAACCAAGAACGGCTTTTGGGTCAATCTTCCTGCTTTGCGTTCCAAGTGTATCCAGAGTATTCTCATCATGTGTATAAGTCTGGTTGCCGCTGGTACCTTCTTAAATGTTGCTGAGATGATGTATCAAATTGACGGGCTTTTGTAGTTCTGGCAAAACATAGCCTTAAGATAGGCAAAAAAATCTTGGTACCAACTGTGCGGCATGTGCAGTGTTAACCCTAGGAGTAACTTGTTTTCATCATTTTTGCATTGATAACAGCCAAAAGAGAAAGAGAGGTGTGTTTAGTTGAGTGGAAGATAACAAACATGCAGTGTCACAGTCCCTCTGTGTGCTCTTTGTTATCAGCAAGGCTAGCAGCATTATGTACTGTACAATGAAAGATAACCATAGAGTGAGAGATAGTTGGCTTTGTAGCTCTATCGATTAAACAGGACAACAGCCTAATCAGAAAAAAATGTTACAGGGATGGGAGTCGAGCCACTTGCAAAATGTGAAAGACGATGGCAGCACTTGAAATATTAATTTTTGAATTTGTAGGGCAGAAAAACTGTATTCTTATTTTTTTAATTAAAATTATTACCTATACACAGAGAGCTACCACTCCATTACCAATCTGCAAATATAATAGGTTTACATTTATCTGAGGCAGTCACAAGACAAAAATGTATATTTTTTGTCTATAGGAATACTTAAATAAGGACCTCAGAACCCAGTCGTTTAAAAAAAAAACCTCATAAACCCTTGCACAACCACAAAACCCATTAAAGCTTTTGTAACTCTTATTTTTAGACTCTTCATTTATTGCTTTGCTCAACTCTAAACATTTAGACTAAGATTTTTCACACCATATGTCTGTGTCAAAAGAATTTGCTTGCAGGTAACACATTTCTGTCATCTGTCTTCCAAAGTCTTGCTCAGTTTGGGGCAATGAAGGGACAGAGCCAGACTGGAATAGGATGGATATGCAGGGTATATGGCTGTAGCACAGAGCGATAGAAATTCAGGACAGCTCTGCAGGAGTAGCCCAGAATTATGAGGATAAAGAGGTAATGTAAAGTCATTATTCTCCCTCTTGACTCTTGGCTTTGATGTTTGTGCTGCATCTCCTAGAGGCAAACATAGATTCTCACCTGACGTGCTTAGCATTGCATGGGAGGATTTCACAGAAGAAGCCTCTTTCCATGGTACTAAAATCTCTGTCCTAATTTTATAATTTTTTTCATATTCCTTTGGGGTTTCATTCATAATCCTCCCCATTGGGATGTAAGCTGTTATGTTTCTGATCCAGGAGCTTCCTCTGCTACCTGCTGTCTTGCAACATAGCAATTTACTATTGACAATGTTAACTCCCAGTAGTTTCACATGATGACTTGGTATAGCAATTTCAGCTTTCTTACCAATATATGTTGCTTAGGTTTCATAGGCATGACTGGTCAGACTTCATATTTTCCCAGAAACGTGAGGAGGGAGAAGGAGGGGGAAGGTCACAGAAGGCATGTTTTTTGCATTTCTGTATTGGTAAATGTGTCAGTCCCAGCTCTCTGGAATGATGTATTTTAGATGCTTATTGGAAGTTAAATACATTGCTTTACCCTTCCTTTACCCTTTCCAATACAGAATGATGTCATTTACAAGCACCTGATAGAGCAATTTATACTACAACTTTGACAAATTGAATTTAATAAACAGCAACAGCTTAGTACAGCTTTAACAAATCTGCTCATTCCTTCATAAGTTCACTCCTCTACTCCTGCCTGTGCCAGGATCCTGAAGCCTGCAGCAGCCCCTTGGCAATGTTCAGCATTTAGACTGCAAGTTGTCCTTTGTACTGGAGGAACGAAAATACACTCAGGCAGATTCTGGGTTTACCCTGAACTGGGAACTGAGTCACAATAAAGTGAAGGTCACACAGATGGTTTGCAGTTTGATCCTGTGCCCACTTAAGTCAGCTGCCTAAACCTTGTCCCTTTAGTCTGGAGCAGGATTGAGCCCACAGCTTTATTATGCAGCTGCGAGAATAGTTTTGTGTTTCGTTCCCCAAGACCTCTGTCCAAAACTCCTCTAAATTGGTAAAATAAGTGATATAGGGAAGTTCAGAGATGAATTGTGTGTCCTTCAGTAATTTGTTTTATTACAGATCAGTAGTACTGCATCACCTGAAGTTTAGTATGCATACATTTCAAAGTGAAAATATCACAACCGATTTTTCTCTTCAGCTACGAATTCTTGTCAATTCAAAATTTAATAGACTAGCCACTTCATCTGATTTTTCAGAACTCACTGATTCAGAAGTGCTTTTAAAATAATAAATTTATTTATTAAAGAAGCTAATAATGCAAGTTGATTCTTTAAGATATTTGAAACACCTGTATTTAAATTATTGCATGTTGAGATAGAATTGATTTCATAAGAAGTAACCACATGGCGTATGATTATAGTGTGCCACACTCAGTTCAGCTATACAATCAGTGCCCACTGAATCTGTTTCCCTGAGTGTAGTTGATGTGGTGAAAGGGACAATTTGCATTAAGTACTCAAAAGTGTTAATCATTTTACTCTAAGAGTACATACAACACAAAGCATCTTCCATCAGGAGTCCAAGGTTATCTTTACTTCATGCCCTCCTGTATGTTGTTTTTCTCATCATTCATAACAGCACAATATCTCAGAAGTGACATTATGCAAGTTTTTTTCTCGGGTGACCAATACTGCTACCCCTCGGTTTGCTACATACATGTGTGTTCCTAGGCATTTAAATCCCTTTCAGAGTACAAGATTAGTACAAAAGCACTTGCAAAAAAATGTCTTCTGTGTAGCTAATTTCAAAATGCTGTTTTGTCATCCCTATTCTAAAGTCATGAAGACTTGCTCCAGCCACAGATATTTTCATTCATGGATTCATATGATTTTGCACATGTCTTCAAGACCTAAGATCCCACTTTGAGCCAGAAAGTAAGTGACCAACCTGAAATCCATGGACCCATACTCAAATTTAATTAAATTTCTCTCTATAACTCTAGAGGAAAATTATTTCCCTCATTATTGCTTAGGTGGGTAATACATGAAATTAATTCTCCTTCACTAAGTTATCACTGCATTGAGCAGACAAACACAGGTACAATGTTATTGAAAGTAATGAAAAAGGTTCATCAGCAGTTAACGTTAGTGTTTTGTGTCATTGTGGTTTTGCGTGCAATTTAGGACAAAATTATTCAGCTTCAGAGCTGCAAGGTATAGAAAATCAACAACTGAATTATTTGAAAAGGTTTTGGCAGAAGGAACTATTCATGCATAGTTTCCTGTAGATGAAAAAAAGAGGGAAAGGTGGATTCACCTTGCTTTCCTTCTTATCTTCCAGCGATAGGCAGAGAGAGGGATAGAAGGAAAGAAAGAAGTAGGACTTCCTCTCTGCAGGAGATGAGTCCTCCTGCAGTAGCCCTGTAGGCCAGGAATACCTTGCTGACCTTGTCTTTGCTGTAGCAAGTCTCAGTTTTTTTCATTGAATTTGCAGGGCCTCAAGACCAAGTTTTGTCATGAGTGTCTTGTCTGAACCTTTCTTCAGCTACCAAGAACAAAGTGTATGTTAGTTGTAAGAGTGGTTTGTCTAACGACTGGTACTAACAGTAGTAATGCTGCGGTGAATTAGGTATTTATGACTCTAATGTAGCAAAGTCACTAGAGAGAACAAACCTGTTCTAACAGCAAATGTCTTTAGAAGTGGGGACATGGGATGCGGTGTAGAGTTGTAGGCATGGGATGACAAGAGATGAGACCCTAGCCAGCACTGGAGAATCTAAGAGTGTGAACAGCCCACCACCAGACAGTTAAAGAAATGTAGATATGGAGCAGGACAAAATGGAATTTAGGAGTATGAAAGAATAAGAATTTAACATAAATAGAACACAGGATAAATTCAGACGCAATGTTCAACTATAACCAAGAAAAAGCTAGATCCAGCTGCATGTTAGAAAACAGTTAAAACCAGCCCCTAGTTAATCCAAATAATACATAAAAAAAATAAAGGAAGGAGAGGGGAAAGAAGAAGCCGTTGATATTGACATCATTGTTATCACAGGAAAGGATTTAAGATGCTAGTGGCTTGCACCCTGTTACACATACCCCAGATGGACAGCACACAGGTGGTAGAGGAGATAAAATAGCCCTGGGAAACAGGAAAGCACATGTTGTCATAGCACAAGGATTGCCTGAAAGCACCTGATAAAATATCTGCACTGTATCTGTGCAAATCTAACTCAATAGCTGATTCTGGTAGGCAATGGAAAAAACAACTGAGAATGGATAGTTGTCACAGATGAACTGCTAAATCTACATCCTTGTAGCGTATTTGGGCCAGAGACTAGAAAGCTATGGCAACCGAGTTAATTGCCACTAAATAGTCTTAGAGTGAAAGTCAAGGACATTGACCTGCAGCTGCGCGATCAAGCTATTTTCAGCTTATGTCGACCATCTACTCTAGAAAGCAATGAACAGTTGAGTAGCACCTAGTAGGGAACATATACACCGATGCTCAGGACTGTGCAAAAAGCTGAGCTCAGAGTGATATCATTATGTGTGGACGCTGTGTCATCTGCCAAGGTTTGGACACAGTGACCAGCTGGAGAGAGAACTCTGCTTTCCCAGGTCCACGGTGCAGGTTGAGAGTAGACGAGAGGGGCAGGAGCCTTGCTTGGTGTGTGTCTGCAGATTGTGTGTGCATGTAATAAAATAGAAATTTTGGACTAGATATCACTGTCTGCTAAGTCCATCCCTCTCAGTAAACAAATTTTAGATTTTTTGTCACTAAGTGTTATGGTTCAGATATTGAGGCCACACCACCTTCCATTCTCCACAACAGTGTGTATAGTAATTTTAGCTATGTCATTACTATTGAGACTTTTCCTGTATAGTAGTATTTGTTATTTGCTTTTTCTTTCTTTTCCTGCAATATCTAAACTAATAATAATTCTTTAATTGCTATGATAAGATTTCAATCATCCTAATCATAAATTCAGTATTGACATATAAGGTGTTTTTTTTCATTTTGCCCACAACAAACTTTTACATATATTACATCACATCTTTCTCTGCTGTGATTCTACACTCTCACCAAACAGACATGGGAAAGGATGCCAGATTTATCTAAGGTTAAAAACTGAAGAACATAGTTGGTTGAATATGATTGAACATAAAAAAAAAAAGGCTCTGAGTTTTTCTGCTATTCATATATCTTTTAATGGATTAGTTAATTTTTTTCCTTTCAATAAGACCCCTTCAGATTAAAAAAAAAAAACAACCACAAATTCTAATGCAGATTTAATTTTTGAGTTAGATTTGAAGGACAACGTTTCAAAAAAAGCAACAATTCTCCTGGCAAGTGTGCAAGATTTTTTAGGCTCACAGAATGAGTTTTTTTATGCTATCTATAACATGCGAATCCTTTTTCCTACCCAACAATGACATGGCCAGCTGGAGAACCATGCTGATGCTCTCAAGCCTCTGTTATGTACAGATGACAGATAAATAAATGCATCTCTAGAGATTCTTCTGCAGCAATAGCAAGAGATCTCAACAATCAAATTTAGGAGCCTAGAAGATCAGCACGTAAGTCTGTATTCAAATTCTCGGACTTCTTACTTTGATATGTTAAACTGAGGAGTTAAGGGTCATAACAATCTAGGCAACAAGCTGCGATGTGTAAATCCACTTTGATCACCCTAAGAAACAACGAAAAAAGTGTTTAATCTGCTCATCTGCTGGAGATACAAGAAGAAATTTCTCATAGATGATCTGTAAGCCTTTTGGATGTCCAGTTCAGAGCTATAAGAAGCTATCTGCAGGCTGCCTTAGGCAATTTGGAACAGATGCTCTGGCAGTTATAAAATATTTATGGAAGTACTCCCATCATTTCTGCTTTAGGTGCCTTGCTTAGGTTAACACAAAGGGGTAAATGCTTCAAGAGTATAATCCAGAGCATAATTCATAGTGTTTATATAATCGTGGTGTTTTCAGGTGATTTGTAAAGTTATATCCCAGTCCTGAAATATAAAATTCTTCTCTATATATCAGAAGGAGGCTGCAAGTATGGGTTTTATTCCTGGAATGTGTAGCATGGTAGCTACCTCCCACTTCCTGAATGATTAAACTAAGAAAATTAAGGCAAATGCTGAACTCATGACAAAGTAGATATGTCCATGGCTGGACAGTCAGAATCAGTTGTATAATTACTTGGGAAAGGTAATCCTGGCCAAGCTCCAGCAGGTATTTCTGTCCTACCTGCCTAAATTTGCTCAGTTGTTTCAATTAAATTTTATCTTCACTTTCTCCTGTTACAACACTACTATGTAATATTACTGGCTCAGAAAGGGTTGCCATTATCCCAAGGGAATCTGCATTTCAGCAGCAAGACCAGAAATTTATATAGAGTCTCTCAGTTGTTCTTTAGTATCCTTCTGGGTACAAGTTTCCATAAAAATGTGAGGTATAAAAGTATGTATTGCTGCCACTCTGTTATTCATAAAAAGGAAGGGGAAATAAGGTCAGAATGTGAAGGACACAGGATTCTGGGAATACTCCCAAAAGCATCTTCCGCTTAATCCAAGTGTGGTCTCACTGAGTATCTAAAATAAGGTGCTCCTTTTCGCCTATAAGGATGGCAAGCAGCATCAATTGCGAGGTATAGTGCACCAAAACTTCAATTTTGATTCGCGGAATGGAAATTTCAGTGGAAATTGTAGTAGATTTCCAAATAATCCAAATAATCTTACTGTTTCTAAGGCATTGAAGTTGTTCTAGAAAAAAATCTATGTTAATATGAATGTGGATGTCTCTCCTTGAATAGACACTACATACATCCATATATCGTAAAACATATAAGGCTGCTGAGGGTTTGCTGGTTTTGTTTGGCTGCCTTTTTTTTTTTTAACTGTTCACAATAGTAATAATGACCTCTCTGCTGGGCATTTCCTCAGGACTGATGACCAGCTGGGGTTAATGACCTGAAATGTAGCCACAGACCATAAACTGATCCCAGCCAGCCATTAATCCTATGGAACTGCCTGTGCCTCTACTGTTATTGCTTAATTTAGTCTCACTAATTTTAGCGTAGCTTTAAAAACCTTGCTGCAACCACTGAGCAGCTCTGCATTTTATTAGCCCTGGATTTCTACTGCTGAGCACGAGTTGTTTTCCTAGCTGCTGATCAACCTGAACACTGAAAAGAATTTATTAAAGGTTGGTTATCAAGCTGCTGAGCATCTCCAGACATCTAAATATTTTATGCGTGTTTGCTTTGAGTGGCCCTGAGCAATTAATACATTGTTTCATTACAAGGGTATTTTACTAACTGTTAAGTGACTCTAAACACCTAGTATATTTCACATGAAGTTTGTATTCCAGCCATTGAACAGATTTAAACACTAAATTGGTGTCATACATTTAAAAAAGAACTCCCTCAGCGTTATATATTTCTGATAAGTAACTTCCTGTCTCTACCCTTCTAAACATTTTTCTTTTATTTTATGAGTTTCTTTCAAGCTGATACATTCCTATTTATCTTGCTGGATCTCCTACTTTTCTTTCAAAACTTCAGAGTTTCACTGGAATTAGCTTTGCTTCATTTCCTTCATCTAATAAAGAGAATAGAAGAGCCACAGTGGGCAACACAAACCCCAGGTTCCTCCTGGCACCAAATTAAGGGATTAGAAAACATTCATTTGGTTCTGACCAAGATAATAACTCAGGCTTTAGATTTAAAAATAACCCATGATGTATCTCTGCATATACAACCATGAATAGCATGACGATCAAAATGATAGTGATTCAGTAGGTACTGTTAATCATCCTTACAGATCTCCAGCCCAGTACTGTCAACAGGAAATTCACACTGCTGCAACAAATGCCAATATCAGCTAACATCTGCTCACTTAGGCTGAGGACTTGATCAGCTGGTATTTTGGTGGACAAGCCTTTACCTTGCAATTTTCATGCTTCTCCATGGCCTCACATGCAGCACTTCAGCCAACAAGAGTTGTCACCACTTCCCCAAAATCAGGGAAGAAATGACATCAGTGGGCACCACTCCTGGATCTTGCTGCCTCAATCCCTGCATCTGCATAGCAGCAAGCAGGGACAGGGCCTTTTCAATTCTAATGCCTGGACTTTTGCTTCTTTCAGAAAACAATAAAATCTCAGTGAGCGGTCAAGCTTGCATAGCAAGGCTCAACGAGGATACATACACTCACCTGTTCACAAACATTTTTGGGAACTCGTAAACATAGCGTTACAGATCATTCCAAGCCCAGCTTTCCAAGCCTGTATCCACCTGCTCCCTGGCATGTTGACTTGCTTGCCTCCACTGTATTTGCCTCTGTGTTGCTGTTATTGTAGGTTCAAGTAAAGGAATAAAGGACTGTCTCATAGCTTCCATCAAGTTGAAACTTCTACCAGACAGGAAGGACTGAGCACAGCCCTGTTTAAAAACCCTGTTGAGTGTTTAATTTAAACATTGCTGGTGAGGACAGCATTGCAGATTGTTGTTGAAGTGATGCAATACTTGCAAAAGAAGGAAATGTGAAAAGTCATGCTTTAATAATATGAGTAAATTCTGTTAGGTCAAGTGGGCGTTTTTAGAAAAAGAATACCAAGGAAAATTTAAAAAAAAAAAAAAACAAACATTAGAAGCCAGATTATCCTATGAAACTCTTTGAACTCATTGAACTCTTCCTAAAATGATCTGAAAAAAAACATCCGGAGACAATATATGCATGGTTTCAGAAGACTGGAGCAATGATATAACAATGTAAACATCTCTTTTGTAATTATTATCTCATAGGTAATGTTTTTACAACTCCATCTGATCGCACACACCATCTGTCTTTAAAATGGTATGAAAAACTTCTTTCTAACCATATCAATTGGATTAACTGAAGTCAAACTAAAGTTTATGTTATTACCTTAAAATGATTGGTCCGGGTTGATGGCGATAGTATAGAGGCATATCCAAGATTAATTTAGAGATTCTTTACCAGGATGGACCAGGAGAGGTTTGTTTTGTTTAAGTCTTCTCAGGCATTTCTGATGTTCAGCAATTCAGTATTGGCTTTGCAGCAGGAGTAACAAGGCAATTCTTACATTCAAATGACATCCAGTGCACTGTACTTCAAATCTTACCAATAAGGTATTGCCTTATAATATTTGGATTTCTAGTTACACACCTGCTTCAACTGAAATATCAATCTCTGTGCTGGTACACCCAGGCAAGAGTTAAGGAACGAGCTAGTATGTGGGGAATGAGTGAATATTACAGTATATGAGTGGAGATTATTACTTATATCTCCAGTGCTTTCAGTTCTATGCATAAAAAATCTGACTTTGGATACTCTGTCTTTGGCATCCTTGTAACTCAGACCAATATAATCTATGTATCAGAGTTTGTGTATTTGTGTGTGCACATTCATACAAAGTTGACACACATATCTTACATTTAAACCTCCAATCACCTTTACTTATCTCAAGTTCTGTTAAAATTACCTGGCTCTCAGGAATCATCTCTAGAACTGTTATCTTTAGATCAAGTCTATTTCGAGGTTATACTTGATGGGAGGGTTGTTCTGGTTTTGTTTTTGTTTTTATTTCCAGGCATATATTTTTAAATTGGATCAAGATTTTACTTTGGCATGCATATTTTATTTGACATACACATGGTTTTCATGCAGTTAATATTTTAAGTACAGAAGGCCTAAAATAAACACAACAAAAAGAAAAATCCAAGTTAAGACCTTTAAAAATAGAGTATAATGGAAATATCAACTGACCCTCAACTCTGTAAATACAGAAGCATAACTGTGTTGACTTTGGGTGAGGTTTAGTTCAGAGAGGACGAATGCAATATTTATTTCAGCATGAATTGCAAACATCGGAGTTACTGCAAGTTATGAGTGAAGTCAGTCCTATGATAATCAAAATGATAAAGAAAGAATATACTGTCATGAGAGAAATATGTTATTCTTATATTGAAAAGGAATTCTAATTTTTTGCTGTTACTGTGATTAATGATCCTGATTTTTATGCATTTAACTTTTCCTATGTTACAATTCTTGGACTTTTATAACAAAGACATGTCTACCGTAACAACAACAACAAAAAAAAAGCACCATATAGATTTACATTTTAAAAAAAATTTTCTTTTACAATTTCTGTTATAAGTGGATTTTTTTTCAGCAATATTTCTCTTCTGGTAACTGCATTTTACAAGACTGCACTGGAGAAAAAACATATGCCTGATTTGATATAATCCAGACAATCAAAGACAAGCTTCTTATCAAAAATGTTTGTTGTTTTAGAGTCAATTGTGTTTTCACCAGTACATTGGCACCTTTCTGTTTAGTGTCTTTGACCAGTTCTTTATTTGTGAGCTCTTGAGAAGAAGTTCATTATTACAAAGCTCAGGTTTTACTTCTATTTTGCATTTGGATAGTAAATACAGCAAAGTTTTTCCCACTGATCTTCAGCAAGTTACTGTAGTGAAGACAGTTCTGTTTTATCTAATTTGCATGGCCTTGAAGAACATGAAATGGACTCTTTGTGACTATCCAAAGTTAAAGAGTTCAAGTAACCTCCTTTTTTCTTGTAATACTGTTCTTTCTACGAAGAGATATTTGAAAGACAAAGCTTTTGTCAGTATCTTGCATTTCTTTCTTTTCCACTACATTTTCTAGTTCTCATTTTCTTTAGTTCTTTTCTCTTGCTATCTTAAAAGTTTTCCTTCTAAAAATTGAGCAATACACCTCCTGCTTCTTAAGATCTTTTAATGTAACAGAGATAGCAGTCAGCCATTCACTTCTTAAATATTAGATGAATCTTTTGCAAAGATATTGCCCCAGGAACACATCCTCCCATTGATTTCTGTGTCAACTGCTCTGTGTTTTAATCGCACACATGCAAATCTTATTTTAGGTCACAAACAGAAATTAATCTAGTACTATCTTCATTCTTCAGTACTGAATATAACATTATTACTCTACGGCTTAATATTACTATTAATATCTCTGTTGGAAATGTCCCAGAGTAGAAGATAGGTGGAAAGTAAATGACCTTGCAACCAAGAGCAGCACAAACCCATGCAGAAGATGCAAGTGATCTCATGCTTCATGGAGAGGTACCAGCTCTCAGTTTTACCTGTGTGGTTTGCAGTAGTCAAGGGCATGAATCAGCACAAAATCAGTTGAACACAGCCATTCTCTTAGAATTACTTTTCTTAGGTGGAAGAAAATCTTGGGTGGTGTTTTAACACCTGTCTGCCAAATTCATCTCAGAGTGCTGAAGGCACTGCTAAGGCACTGAGGTACTCCCTGTGCTCTAGTTAACTATGTACCTTGATGTACCGAGATGATATGACTGTTTTCGTGCCCCCATTTCACAGTTGTCACTGCAATTAGCTACCAGCTTAATCTTTTTTTACTTCAACGTTTCAAGCAAAGCTTGGGAAATACTGAGCTGAAAAATTCAGAATTGTTAATGCAAAACATTTCCCAGGAAACTGTGACTACTTTTCACCTCTTTCTCTGTAAAATTGTCTGAATTAGTCTTTAGAGTACCTGTTTGGCATGTACTGACCAGTGTGTTTCTGAAAACACCCAGTATTGTCAAGCAGGGTGTTACAGGTGAGAATGAGTACCTTGGGCATGGAAGCAGTAAAAAGGCAAGCTGTGCTGAGCCAAAGTGTTCCTTTTAAAACTGTTAAAGTGCCATTATTAATTCCTGAGCCCAGGAAATTCTCATAAATGTGCAAGCAATCAAGAGTACACCCTGGTAAGCCCTTAGGTGTTAGCAACTGTGTTGTTAGGTATAATTTGATCATTATTGACTAAAATCCACCCTGCCATAGTAAAACTTAATCATCCAAGTGCAAAAGTGAAGAAAGTCACTGACTTTGCTTCCTGTGTGGAAACAGCAGGTGAATATTGCACTCCTTTTAATTCAATGAACCGAAGGTCATCAGTTCACGAGCAAATTAGAAAGACTGTCTGATGGCTTAATTTGAGCTTCCCTGCCAGACCACTCATCTCTTAAACTAAAAATCATACACAGGTCACCCTTCTCCTACAACTCACAAGGATTTCAAATATATTGCAAGTTGAACTCAGTACATTTGTGAACAGTTCCCTCCTAATTGTTTACTATGTTACTTTTAAATGACAAGTAAAATCTCAGACTATTGTCTCAATACCTATCATCACATTCATATAAAGAATGAAGAACAATTATTTTTTGCCCTGTTGAAATGTTCTTATTATAAAACAGATCAAGATTAGAATCCATTATTTTTTTTTCCCCAGAAAACTCTTAGACTGTGCTGAGTCCTGTGATTTCTAGTACTCTGCCGTTTCCTCACAACCTGGTCTTCTTATCCACACGTTTCAGAAGTCCTCTCTTTATATGGAGGTTTAGAAGTATCACTTGTAATATACTTTATAATAAAGTTTCCATGAGGAACACAGACTAGAGAGGGAAGTTGGAGAAAGTATCAGGAGTACAACTGGCTTGCTAGAATTTTTATCCCCATTCTTTAAAACGGCTCTTCTTATTTAAGGTCAGATTATTTTATGGGCATAAGGCCTAAATAATAATTAGCCAAAATTCAGTCCATGGAATATATAAAATTGGAAGTTCTTGATTAATGTAATGCCACATCAAAAAGTGTAAGATATCCAAGAAGTTTTATGCACTGCCTTCTCAAAATTAATATTCTAAGCTACTGGGGAAAAACAGAGTAGAACAGCAGTTTGACATCATGGGTTAACAGATGGTAACTTCTGGGACATGCTTAAAAGCCATTTTTTTCTGTGAATGAACTTGCTTTCTACTCTGTTATTGTTCAGAGAAAGCTGCTTTTAATAAGCAAAAGTCCAATTTAATTTTTGTTGTTTATATTTTATTTTATTGGGTTTTTTTAAAAATAGGAGGTGAAAAAGTTACCAGTGATCATAAGACTCTTTATTTCATTTCTTCCTTTACTGAAGAAGTTGCCCTTCTGCAGCTCCTGCTTCCGGACCGATGCCATAGATGGGTGTGTAGAGAGCACTGTGTCCAACCACGACCCCTGACTTCTGCACTTTGCCCTTGCCTGATACTAATTTTTAGCAGAATGGAGAACTTCTGTACTTTCAGACAGGGCTTTAAGCCACATGTCTGGTTTCATTTGTGTCTAGAAGGAAAAACAGTTCAGCCAAGAAAATTAAAGGTGTTGTGGTATAATTAAATTCAACACATCTGTGAGAGGAGATGTTTTGAGT
The DNA here is from genome assembly GCA_033556795.1 of Tapera naevia. Classification (NCBI taxonomy): domain Eukaryota; kingdom Metazoa; phylum Chordata; class Aves; order Cuculiformes; family Neomorphidae; genus Tapera; species Tapera naevia. Next base: position 1,015,570 of record JAUMJJ010000014.1, on the reverse strand, counting down.
AATAGCAAAAGTGTCAATAATATTTGGTTAGGAAGACTTCTAGGAAATGAGGCAGGTAGTCAAAACAGCCTTGAAGTTTGAAGAAAAATCTATATGTACAGCAAGAAATTTTCTAATATATATTCTAGCAATCACAAAAATTAATGTAAGTGCCAAACAAACTTAAAAACACAATATTGAGGAGCCAATGTAAATTTGCATAAAAAATAGCTGTCTAAAAAAACAAAAAAAATAAATTGCACAGCTGGAATAAAAAGTATGAAGACCAAAAATATTCTATAAGAAAATATTGTGTTTATCTAATATGCAAATTTATATTTCTTTGGGACGTGAATGAGCAGTGGTCAATATTAAAATGTCTACCTTATCTTTCCTGTCTTCACCTTAAACTTTCTTGTCCTAGGTAATAAATTGAGGTTCTGCTACAAAGAAGACTGTCAAAAACAGAGGTGCTAAAACTCTGTTAAGATGCCACCATCCGTTACAATGATGAGACGAGGATACAGGGAAAGATATTACAATGTATTTGCAGAAATCACTCGTCTTAAAACTACAAACTGAATTTTCAGAAACTGAAGATGGAAATAATTTGAGGTAAATGTCCTGTGAAGGGGTACTGAAAAGGTTATGGCATTTATATCAACACAAACATGTTTTGGCTGACATTCTTTCAAAATATATGTTAAATGTGTAACAGTGAGAGCTGAACGAGATTAAACAAACTAGAGTGGGCAAATGTGCAAAGGGCTTTTATCATTGTAATCTCTTGATATTTAGTATGTTAAAGATTTTTCAACACATTTTTCTGGAGAATAATATGTTTATTCTTTCTGTCCATCTGTAACCAATGGAAAAATTTTACTTCTTTCTGAGGCTTGTAGCATTTAGATTTATGCAAAAAATTCAATATAATTGACTAAATTACACTTTTTGCTGTGTTCTGTCATTAAGATTTACAAAGACTCCTTGAATAGAATCCCATGTAATTTTTTTTTTGTTTGCTTTATTTTAATAAGAGAATCCTGGATTAATTATACCCACATGGTTACATAAGGATCCAAAACAGACTATCCAGGAAAGTCTGCAAAGTCACATTTTTAGGGTAGTAACAAAATTATGTTTATATGTGTGGCTTCTATCTAGTCTCTTATTGGAATCACACGTGGCTCTCAAGTACACTATTTCTCGTGAGAATTTAGACATCACAATATGATATGTTCAGTCTCTAAGCAAAACAAGGCTGGAAACGATGCTGCAGCATCGCTGACTAGGATCTCTGTGTGCTTTAATGTGATGCCCAAAAGAACTTGCTGCTGGGAACATCAGGCGGAGAAATAAAAAACATGAATGATTAAAGTACATATCCTCTTTGCAAAGTTATTGTATAAACATGTCAATGTTTTATCCAACAGATGTATAAACTTTGTGTCTTTTGTGTCATCATATCTGCTTATTTGAAGAACATAATTTGTTATACTTTATTCCCATGAAACTGTGCAATCTGGGGTATATATACAAAGTTAGAAATAAGTTCATCCTGACTTGCATCTGATTGAAATTATTGTTAACTGAGACACAGTTCTGAAACATGTCATATGTACACATGTTGCATCCTAAGCATGTACACAGTCCCAGGGAAATAATTGCATATTTATATATTAAGCAGTGACTAGGGAAACATTCAAATATCATAAAAGAGGTTCTTGGTCTTAGTTGGAGAAGACAGAGTAATAAATTCTAAATGCAGAACTTTTAATTTTTAATTATGTTAATATTTAAAATAAAAGTCTAGCATAAGAAGGATAATACTATTAGGAAAAAAAGATAATTTATTAACAAAATTAACTGAATGAATCTGATTAGAAAGAAATAGAAAGATGGTAAGTATAAACTTTGTAATACCACTTTTCAAAGTGTAAGCACAGTTGGAGGCTACCAGGTTTCCAACAAGGCTGTTTTCTTGTTCACTAACATCAGCATTTTCCAACTTCTCATTATTACACGTACTGGTGGACTGGCTGTTTTACATCATCCTCACAAAATACCAAAATTAGAAATGGAGGAGATTGGAAATGGCTAACACACCAAATAGAAAACATTGAATAGGTAAAAGCCATAGATTTTGTTACAATCTTCCTCAGAATGTATGAAGAGGTAGTGCAGCCTGTGTTTCATTTTTGTGCTAATCATTGTACAGTTTTGTGAAATGTCAGTCTATGAACATATTCTCACAACAAAATAATTTTTTGAAAAAGGAGTTAATAAAAGTGTAAACGATACTTATAGAACTTACAGTACACTTAAAACTGTGTAATTCTTTAGTCTATCTATACACAAAATAACAGGAAAGAACTATAAAAAGCAAAGTAGACTGAAATCCATAATTTTCCAGTTCTATACTTTCCAAAGAGCTATCAGCTCCTTTGGATAGAAGCCTTTTTTTACTGGGAATACTGAACCCTTGACTACTCATCCTAATTAAAATGTAATTAGGTAAGTGTAATTAGGTAATAATACCACTCAAAACACTTAGCCTGTTTTCCACAATCGAATCCACAGTTGAGCTCACTACAGCATAAAATTCTGAATTCAGATCTCGTGGCACTAATTGCCTCTTCACCCCAATTTAATCTGACATGTAGGCAGAAGCCTAGAGCTGCGAGGAGTATTTATGATACAAACTATGAAACAGATCCAGGAAATACATCTATGACCCATATGGTAGATATGTGACAAACCTAATGAAAATACTGGCTGCTGAAAGTATTATCTACTTCAGAGAATATCAAGGAAAGGTGTAATAATCCACTTAGCCCTCGGGCCAGGTTTCGTCTCATACTTTTAGCCATCTGAAAGATATTGTCTATCTTAATGTAGTCCTTTTTACTGCCTTTGTAGTCAATGGAAAGAGACAGGGTACCAAAGGATGGTTCATCTTGCACCAGATTAGAGTTCAAAACAATTGGGATCAGCTGTCTTGTGTGGTTCCTCAACCTGAGCTACCAAGGAGAGCTGGAGAAATAAATTTTTACTGGATGCTGAGCGTCTAAGATCAGTGAAGTGAGATTAAACCTGCCTCTGCTACAGAAAATGTCTTCAGCTTCTACTCACCATCAGCTTTCCATGTCTAAGGCAATAACTAGAAAATACTAGACAACCTAAATCAAACACTGCGTGACATCTGTCATCTCATCAGAGTTTTGTGTTCTCTGAAGAGACCCCAGAAAGTCCATCCCACAGCTGCTGAACTCCACCCTCACGTTCCAGTCACATCACTCTCCTACCATCGTTGCAATGTGATGAATCTGGAACAAACCACAGGGCTAAATGAGCACACTTGTACATGCACACAGGCACACATATGCACACACATCAATGCCTGCACAGAAAATGTGTTCAAGCTTCTTGGTCTGGCCCCATCCCACAGTGTGCCAGCTGACACTGGCACCAACCATAGATTAGTGTAAACATAAGGGACTGTCATAACTTCCATGGTCAAAAATTTCTTCGGGGCAACACACTGCCTCTCCTATTTTCTTATTCCATACAACTATCAATGTCTTAAATGCCTAGAGGAGAGCAGCAACCTAATGAAGAGCAGGTGTTCCAGTTTAATATATGCAAAACGAGGGTGTAAGTACCGTTCAGACAGGCTACACATTGCTGGTTGGACAAATGAACTTATCTCCTAGCCTGGACAAATGCAGTCTCTTTTATCTTGACTCGTCAAGCTTCTGTGAAGACTTCAGAAACTGGTGAATTTACTAGTAGACGTCAGTTACTAATCTGTGGCTGGTAATGCATGGCTTCCTTTTCCTGACTGCAAGCACTTTTACTCCTATTTTATCATCTCACACACTCCAGTCTGTTTCCGTGGACCACTCAGAGGTTTGGCTCTTATTTCCAACATGTAAAAGGGATCAGCGCCCACCCATCATGATCTACAATGATGAATTGGCTCCTGAGGGAGAATAAGCATCAAAAAAAGCTTACCACAAAAACAACAGGACAATGTATACTTCTCTTAGAAAAAGCATCTTGCTCAGAACATTGCAAAATCTCAGCCAATTACATAATGAATTATCAGAGAATGGCAGATAAGTGTAAACAGGGTTTATTCTGTTTTCATATGAATCATGCACAAAGGTCAAGATCTATGACTGAAAACAGTTGTATACAAAGAAAAGATAAAGATTCATGGTAGCTTTTGAAGAATAATGTGATAAATACCTATATCTTTACACTTTATACCTTCTCCACGAAGTTGAATAATATATGCAACATCAACTTTCTGACTGTATGTTAATACACAACTTAACTGGCCTTAGTTTTCCTCATTTTTTGATAATGCAATCATGTTCAAAAATAAGTGGATATCAAGCATTAAATTCACTAATTAAATTTAGAAATTATTAGAAATACTTGATGTTAAAGGATCTAAATTCATTTTTGGAATCCCAAAGAGTGCATTTTTTTGATCCAGTGTTGTGTGTACTTCTCTTGATGATATATGGAAAATAGAGTGCATTAAAAATATAACTGGTTTTAAACTCTGGTATATTGCTGTTTTGTCATAGCTTATGTCTGTATTGTATTCAACTCTAAAGTTGTTTTCCTCTCTCTAAATCATGTATTGCTAATTCAAGTGTAAGATTTTAACTCTTATAATAATGAGAGCAATAATGAAAGGACTACATGCTAAACTCTTATTTAAAAAAGACTTTATCTGGTGCTGAAACACTCTTTTAGCTGAAGCGACAACATTTCAAAAAATACAATAGAATCATAGAATCATCTGGTTGGAAAACACCTCTGAGATCATCAAGTCCAATTGTACCTGTCCCTTTACTAAACCATGTCCCTAAGAAAGTCATCTACCCACCTTATAAACACTTCCAAGGATGGCGACTCAACCACCTCCCTAGACAGCCCGTTCAAATGCCTGACCACCCTTTCAGTGAAGAAATTTTTTCTGATATCTAATCTGAACCTCTCCTGGTGTAACTTCAGGCCATTTCCGCTTGTCCTGTTGCTTGTCACTTGTTAGAAGAGACCAGCACCCACCTCACCCAATCCTAAAGCATACCTTTGAAGAACAGGCACACATATTCTTCTATGGCTAATGTAAAAGGGAACAAAAATTACGAAAGTCTATTACGTTTCATTGTGTTTTATTTTAATATTTCCTCTGAATCCAAATCTGTATGTTTTTAAATATCGCAGAAAAGCATCACAACACGAAGTAAAATTTAATTCACTATCAGTTTGCCTTTCATTTAAGTTAGAAATAAATCATAAAAATACTCCAGATCTTTTACTAGTTAAACAAAAACATACATGCCAATTTTCCATCAGTTTGACCTAAGAGTCTCTTAGGTCCCCCTCTCTTACGAAGCACATTAAAATGGGTCAGAGGTTTCACAAATAAATTGGTTGGCAAACAATATCAATGGTGCCCTAGACTGACCTGGTATATAATTGCTTGCATATCATTGCAGTAAAAGCAACAATGTGTTTAATCTGTATGTGTTTATTTTGATCTATATATGGACCTTAAGGGTCAATGTGATTTACTCACATTTACTATCGGTTATTAGAAATGCTGAATAAAGTGATGGAAAGGTGTTAGAAGGCATTTGCAATTAGGAAAGAAAATGACAGTCCACATGGAACTGCTTACTCAGAATTTTATCACAAGGGGGTTGTGGATTTTTCTACTCTATTTTCACAAAACCTTATAACTCACAGTTTGAAAGAAACATATTAAAACATTTTTTGCCTTCAGTAAATGGATGGCAGGACTAATCTTTCCTTCCTGGATCTTACATGGTCATTGCTATTGAAATTCCAGGCACACAGAACACAAGGAAAAGAATATTTGATACTGCTCTGGGGTTTTTTGTTTATTTGGGTTTTTTTTCCATAGGCAATTAAATGACATTGCTACACTCTTCCCAAACCTGAGAAGGACTATTAGAGTACTACCCAGATAGGAGCCTACTGAAGTCAGTAGAAAGATTTCTATTGACTTCAAGGGATTTTGCTTTTCTCTGTAAAGTGAAAAATGAAACTTAATATTCAATCAGGACTTGAAAGAAATTCCTCAGCTTACAAACTTAAAGTTTATTTTACTTTACTATTCTAGCTTACTCAGTTATTTTACTCCATTAGTAAACTCTAAATGAAATTAAAATAAAAGCGAAGAAATGACGAAGAGAAGAGAAATGTCAGAAGAGAAAGCATGAACAAAACAAGAACATGAAAACAGAAAAAAAAGATACAGAAAAGAAGTAAAGATAAAGGCTGAAAAAAGTAAATGAATGTAGGAGGTAGACAAGTCTTCAATTTAATATATCAAATAAGCAACTCCGAAGTTTTAAACACATGGCTAGGAGAATAGATATCAAAGGTCCATTCAAACATTTAAAGTAGTTAAAACTCAGTTGATGTACATTTTTGAATCTGCTCCTCTGAGAGCAAAAGTTAAAGGGAAGGACGAGTTTGGGAAAATATTTTTACAGCTCACAAGCCTTAAAGAAGTCCGGTTGTAGTATCCTTTTTGTAGACAAAATAGATTAATGTCCGCTTACAGCAAAGTTGTTCTTAGAGAACCTGGATGACATTTCTTTTACTCTCTTTAGCTGTTATAAACCTTCATGTGTATAAACCCAGAACTTTCTTAACAGCGATGATAATACTCAGTATTGTTGAAGATGAGACTAGATAATCCGTATTTTACATCTGTAAGACATGTAGATGTAGTCATAAATTTTCCAATCAAATTGTAATGAAACTGAGGATTCTACAAAACCATAATTTTTGCTGATTTTCTTTAACTACATTTTTCACCCTGAGGCTCAGTATTGTATCCAGCAGCACTGACAGAAAGACCTGGAGCAGTACCAACAACCCCAGGCTTACGTTTTATTTACAGTTGAGTATAGTCAAGGTAACGCATATTCTTTATTATCTCCTTGGTATTCTCCTGTTTACAAATGTTCTGGGAAGCTCCTCAGGAAGTTCCTGCTGCCTATCTCCTCCGACATCTCCCTGGACAGCAAAACATGTAAGTTCAACTTTAAGCAGTACCTGGAGTTCAAAGGTACACACTGAGGTGTTTCGTAGAATCAGGACTTGAAACTGGAGGGGTTCTGTGCAATCAAGAGATTTCCTGCCCTCCACCCAGTTTGTTGAATGCACAGTCTTGAAAATCAGTTTCAGCGTACAGTCAAGCTGTAATTTTTCTGAGTTTTGCCTTACAGGGACTTCTCTAGCAAGTGCGCTCAATCATCTCTCTTGATATATCTCTTATTTTGCTAAATACCATGAACTACAACGCAACTACTCTGAGAAGATGTGTCTCCACAGGGTGCAAAAGCATTGTAAAATGCTGGTTGCTGTTTTTTATTTGCTCCTCTAAGGGACAAGTGCCTTCTGGCCACTGGTAAAACTTTTCAAGTTCCTCATTTTGCAGCAGCACATTTAAACCGTGCATCCAGGCCACAGAGTGACCGCAGTCTGATACAGGCCTCCCAGCTGGAGAACAATCCTTACAGGGAGCTGGCCGAAAATTCCTTGCTACTATCAAAGTGAGAAATTCCTGCTTCTCGTCCTTGTTTCCTCATGGGGAGAAACAGCTTGGGCAATCTAATGAATACTTAGGTACTACAGGGCTGTTGCCCAAGAGTTGTTTAGCTGCAATCACAGCTCTGGAGCAAAGACTGAGCAAGGAATGAAGCAAAAGCACTACCCTTTGCAGGACTCATTTCCGTACTCTAATGTCCCTTTCAGGCCATGTTATCAAATACACTTCGATATTTGCAAGTGGATCCTTATATAAAGGAGGGAAACCCACTGATTTTCTATGAGTTTCTTGAACAGACTTTCTTACTAGTAGGACAGTAACATACCTGAGAACCTGAGAACCGATTATTCATGAAAATGCATATTATATGTTAGTTATGTCTGGTTTATTCCCATACTTACCATGTCAAGCGGAAATAATTGGACTCAATAATACAGACCTGAAAAATTACACCAAGTCAAGCTCTAGCAATTAATATTCATCTTTTTACTTCATGCAGATTTTGAACCCAAATGTTCTCAGAAAATAAAATGGACAAATGTCTAAAAGCAGGAAACCATCTTTTACTAAGACATACCTCATCCTAAGAAAATACACTTGATATGCTTTTAAAAGTACACTTCATTAATTTTAAGGAAAATATTTCATCCAATTTATGTTCTCCTAAAAGAGTTTAATTTGATTGCTCACATAGGTCTGTGTAACTAAGTGTTTTCTTTGCTTTGATTTCAGAGTTCTCTCTTTCTGAAATATTAAGTGTATAATCACTAAATGTAATTGCCTCTTTATGAAAAAATGCCACAAAACTTCTACTATTCATTTATAAACTTTTGGCAAAAGTTGATGCAAATGTAGTATAAAGTGATTAATTGAAGACAAATAAAGGAGTAATTAATCAAACCACACACGAAAGTGAAAATAAAAAATGCAGCAGAGACTGACAAGAAAAGTCTAAACTCCTTGTGCTTTGGCACCAGTAAATATAGACCATAGAAGAAAGCTAAAAAGTTCATGAAAGTACTCCAATTAATCTGTATGCGTACTGCAATGCTCTTTAGCTTGGTTCATTTAAATCTGAAATTCCCTTCCCCATTGATGTCAGCTAGTTAGCCAAGATGGTGCATTACTGTTATGATCACTGCAGCACATGTAATTTAGATTTATCTCTTCAGGGAGTCAGCTCCACCCCCTGCTAGCTAATATGTTCACCATGTTTAATGATGCAAAAAATTTCCCTGAGTACAGGTTATTTATCTTTATCAGGGACTGCTTTTGGCTGGCTGTCAGTTATCAGCTAGAATATTTGTTCCTAAATGGTTTGTACTCATCCATATTCCAAGGCAGTTTTGAGGCCCATATTATCACTGATATTTGCAATAAAAGTGTTTCAGTTCTTCAAATACACCTTAGTAATACTGATTTATGAGTCTGGACTGACTATATTTCTGATGCAGTGATATGAACCCTGAAATATCTGTCATGGAAGTGAAATATCTATCCAAAATCTCAGAAACAAAACTCACTTGTAGGGGTCTTGAAGAAATATGAGGAATAAAGATATTTCTTTGAATACATTTTGAGAGAAATGAGTCAGAGGAGAGATTTTTTAAACTGAAGACTCATAGAAAATAAAATAAAATTAGGAACAGAACAGTGAAAAGAAGATAGATGAAAGTGGGAGGAAGAGGAACAGTGAGAAGGACACGAGTCTGGACAAAGAAGAGGAGAGACAGAAAAGAAACAAGAAAGGGAAGAACTATTGCTGCATCAGATGAGAGAACACTTTCAGTCTATAAGATTGAAAACTATAGTTGAAAAAGTACAAAATAAAAGCTTGTGACTTGGAAGGTCTGACCTGTGCAGAAACATGAACAATCACCCAGCCTAAAAGTGAAAGGGAGGTTTCCCAAATGGAAGAGTTCAAAACATTGAATGCAGTTCTGCAGAGCAGACATGAGAGTTATGATACAGATAAAAGAGGAGACCAACAAGTTTGGCAAGTGAGAAAGACTGAAGACACTAAGTAAGTAAGTAAATTGCAATTTTTTATAATTTTGACTAGGTTGGCAATAAGGCCAGCAAGAGAGTGTCAGATTTGATGTATGCAGCATAATAGGTTGGATTTGCTTTTCAAAGCATGTGAACATCTGTGGTACAGAGATTCCCAAGCTCACAACAACCAGACCTCTTCTAAAACTGGAAGCAACAAAGCCAGATATGCTCTCCCCAGGGTGGCATGCCGAGACAACACAGCTTCACTGCTTCCCAGACCTGAGCTAATGCCTGAGTTATGCTGAAGAGCCACATCAGTTTGTTTGGAACATGTTCAGGTGTCTCTAATAAAAGCCATGCTGCAGAGAGTAAGAAAAGCTAAATCCCTAGTTTAGATCCCTTGCCTGTTTCTATAAGGGTATAATAATACCCAGAACTGTTTTTCTTTCTTACTATCTATGCACCCACTTTGTAGTTAGACTCAGATGGTCAGAGGCAGACCATAAGTGGCCGTCCATAATTCAGACAAGTTTGGTGTTGAAGCTGGAACATGTATGGTTGCTTTCAACTCAGGAATGTGTTAGTGTCAACTGAATATTTATTCTGAAGCCTCCATCTAGAAGACAGATCATCCATGCAGCATCATGCACTAGTACATTTCGCTACCACCCAGCCTCAGAGACCCTATACGGCCACTTCAGGTCTGCTAGTTGAGTTGCTCATGTACTACTCTGGCTTCCCCCTTAATCCTTCACATTTCTTTGTGGACTAGTGGCTCAGGCCAATGTGAGGGTAAGGATCTGTGTTGAAAATCTTTTCTTTGCCATGTTGAAGTAGGAGGTGTCTGCTTTTTGAGAGGACTATTAACAATAATCCATCTTTGTTTAATAGAACACAGAGTTAAACAGGTAGGAAGAAAATAAAATGAGTAAAAGAAGTACAGCAGAAGAATAAACCTCTTTATTGACTTCTGAAGAGGTAAAACACCTGGCCTATTTTTAAGAATATATTATATTTGTACAAATTTCCTGAATCTTTACAGAGAAAAGGAGGGTGTACTTTGTGTACATGAAAAAGCATTGGAATGGATATTCTTGTTTTTGAAGTACTTCATCATTGAAGCTGTAATGGGTTAAATTCCTTATATGAAGTGTTTAAGCACAAAAGAAAAAAAGTGCCACAAAATTGTGTAAAGTAGGATTAATTTCTTTCAAAAGCCAGTTAAATGTTTTCAGCCTACATTATGTACAACTCTTAGTATCACAACCAGTAAAGAGCATGCAGAATGGAAATACAGCATGTATACTTCAATGCCATTTTGCTGGGTTTAGATGATATATTTGTTTGACTTCTACCACAACATGCTCTTCCTGTTCTGAAGTTTTCCAGATGCCTAGATTAATGACATAATGATCTCCAGCATAAACTTCCACGATGATGATAACATACGCTGCCTTAGACAGAATATTATTACAATGCCACTGGGATCTTCTGAGAGCATGAAAAAAACACATAGTATTCAAAAAAAAGAAATTAATTTGTATGTTATTGCCAGTATTATTGTTGTAAATACTCGGGAACTTAACTAACTGACCATTTAATATTAATAGGGTGATATTCAATATCACAATAGCCATGTACTATGATAAGTGTTTCAGATACTCTGTGTTGTTAGATAAATTCTCTGTTAGATCTATCCTTAATACTGTGCATAATGTTTCTGAAAGCACTTTCTGAATTATTTAGAAAATGTATGTTTTTCTCCTGAGAAATAAAATGAAAATAAATGGCAGATTTTCTGCAAGATCTTATTGCCATTTGGGTTAGGCCACATTATGACCAAATTATGGTGAAAATTCTTGGATAAAGAAATTTTGCAGGAAGCTGTTAACCTGCTAAAGCACCAAGAAATACAGATCAGACTGAAATGAGCTTTAGTTGTGTGCTTCTTGATTCAACTATTTAGATAATGTACTTTCATTTAGATTAGCAGCTAAACATGTGAAGCATAATAGCCTTTCTTGTACAGGTATAATGAAACATCAGTGCAGTGGTACAGAATACCAGTGAAGAAGAATGAAAAAAGGAAATTCTGCTGCTCGAAGTTCTCTAATGACAGATACTTTTTTGAAGAATTTGACCATGGAAGCAACAAGCATTAATGCCAGACATTTTCATACAACTGCAAAACATGAATCTTTCATCTGCTGAAAATCGGTTAAGGGCCACCAAGCCCAGAAGCAGAAATCCTACAGCTATTGAGACAAAAAATGCACAACATAACATAAAGAAAGGGAGATATTTATGCACATGTCATCTCTTTTCTTAAGTAGAAAATAAGCAAATTTCAAAGTTAAGTTACTTCCCTCCTCTATCCCATTGTAAGTAAAATCAGTTCAGAAACTTTAGAGGGAGGATGAGACAACGGAATCTTGCTTACTCTTCACTCTAAAGCTCTGCTAACATACATCTGCTATAGTCACTAGCATCATGTTTTAGAAAAATTTAGTTCACACTGGACACCTATTTTCAGGCAGCAAAATATCTTCTTTAAGTACATTAGTGCATATAACGATTCTGATAATCTGATTTTATTTTCTTTGTACATTTGCTTTGAAGATTAAGCATATATTTTTCTACTGCCCTACCTCACTTTTATTATATTGCAGTTGACGTGAAAATTATGTGTAAATGCTTCTTGATCACTTAAGTTTTATCTTCTGTATTGATATTTTCGCATGTGGCATAGTAATCCAAAAATATCATTAATGTAAGCCATGGATCAAGGAAAAAATCATGGGAAATTTAAGCTTGTGCTTAAAATCTCTTCATAGAGAAGGGTTTGGTTGAATGGAGATCCTTATCAAGTGATGATACTATCAACCTTGTTACTATATGAGTATTATTAATAAAGGTAAGTAAAAAAAAGCATTTCTGTTTTTCAAGATGTTTCAGTATTTCAAAATTAGTCTTCACTGAAGGTTAAATGAAAAATCCTGTTTTTACAATTAAAACCAAGTGGGTCTTAGACAATTCCTTCCATTTATTTACCTTCAATGGATTTATTATTTTGTTCGGTTACTCATTCTTTTTGTCCTATAGCAACAGCAGTAGATCATTATATATCATTCAAGGCATGGCACAAGGTGACACACAATATGCTACACTGTGTACCCCTCCTGATTTGCTAAGTTATTTGCAATACGTGAGTAAATTTAGTACACCACACAGGGGCCTATATGTGAGCTATTCATTTAGATATTCTCCTTTCTCTAAAGTGAAATAGCAGCTACGACGCACAATTCATTTGACCTAATTTAGTTGTTTACTTACTTAGCAATGTCATAAATCAAACCCTAGGACTGCCTGTTTCTTTCCACTAATCAGCATGAGCAATTTTGCACTGTGCTTGTTTGTGTGTCATAGGACACTTCAAATAATTTCTACCTTGGTTTTATTTTTTATTTTGTGTTATTCGAGTATTTGTAAAATCATTCCAAGAACAATAGCAATCCTGATAGTTCAGATAGCATGCCTTTTATTCAGTTACCTCTTTTCTGTCTCCCATTTATATTTTAATAGAAAAGTTTAATGTTCAGCAGCTGAAGCTGAAAAAGGAAGACTAGCTTCTGTCTGCTACCTGAAGGTCTAAATACTTTCAGTAGCCAGAGGAAATTTTTCCAGGGATATTGAAAAAATAATGGTTTTCATTACTTGTTGCTGTTATCAGCATTACAGGAAGCCAAGATGAGACCTGAACTCTACTTGGACTCAGCACTGTAGAATAAAGGGGAGACCAAAAGACAAAGCTGGTAGTATTTCTGAATAGAGCAGATAGGAATTTCAAATATTTCAGTCTCTGAGAAAGAAGAACCATCTTTTTCACTTGCATAAAGGATTTGAATTAATTTTTTTCTAATATAGTTCATAAATTCTTTAGCTGTTGGGGAGGGCTGGATATTTTTCTTTTTGTCTCAGTATAAGCATGACTGTAAAAGAAAAAAAAGGGAACACACAGCAAATCTATCTAGTAAATTGGAAGGATATATTGTAAGCCACTATTAGAAGTATGTCTTTTATTTTAGGAAGAAAACAGAGAGAAAAAGCTTATGAGTTCTTTTTTTGCAAAATAGTCTTACAAGCTTTGAGGGATACAAAATACCATAACAATATATTATAGAGGACAACATGATACAAGAGATTGTCTTGATGGCTTACATAAAATTGAAAGCTCATGCTCTTTGGTTAGAAAAATTGATGAAGGAATTACTTCTATGTAGTGATAATTAGAAACGTAAGTAAACCTGCCTGGCTTGCTTGCTAGGGCTGGGAACAGGAAATAAAGGTGGATTTTCCCTTGCTGTATCTGCAATTCTAAAACCACATTACAGGTTACCTGTATATAAAAATGTATTACATGATATGTAAGGTGACAAAATGGAGCAGATGAAAACAACATTTTTTTCTTTTGTTTTGCCTTGACTTTTGGCAGTTAGATAATATACTTAGATTTGCAGAACTATTACATGGAAATGTGTACTAAGCATTAACAACATCATGGATAGAGAGTATGCATTTTTATAAAATGCCTAGGAGTATACAATACCTGTTTCTAAGACTAATTGTGTGTATTTTTATATTTGTAATATCCATGGTATTTTACATTACTCTTTGACCTGATTATTTCAGTTTGTTGTGTCTCACTTGCTTGAGAAACACCAAGAAATTTCCTGTTTTACAGGGCAGTTGTTTTGTTTCATATCTTCTATTTTGGAAGAATAGTATGACTGCAATGCTTAGCAGGATTAGTGATCAAAGCCCAAAGTGTCTCAGAATACACACCCACCCTATAAAAGGACTCACCCATCAAAAAGTAGGGTTCATATGCCATGGAAAATCTCAGTCATTGTTTTCCCATCCTGAAATAAGATCAAGTGTAAAAACTTTTTCACAATCCAAGGACATACTAGGAGGCAATGAGTGGTCTAAATAAGTCTCAGATTATATAAAAAAGCCAGTGTCTGATACATCTGAAGCTTGAATTCCCATAAGATGCTATGACAGAGCTCAAATAGGTAAAGGGTAAAGGTTATTACTGCCAACTTTCTTTGAGGAAGATTACTGTGCAACACCTTTTTAAAACATTTTTTTTAAAAAAACAAACGTATGCTTTCAAATGTCACTGGCATTTTAAGAACTGAGATTTTGAGCATTTCTCTATAAAAGCTTTAATTCCTACTAGATAGAGAATACAATAATGAGAAAGGAAATAGAAAAGCATACGAAGGAAATAATCACTTCAGAGTTTTCCATACAAAACATGATTCTATTCAAAGTCTGTCAAGATAAATAAGAATCTTCCCCATACCTTCAGTAATCTTTGTTTCAGACTATATTGATACTCTCTGTATCATAGTAATCTCTTATTTGCTATTCATTTATAAGACCTTGTATTACATTAATGCTTCCTACAGTGCAAATTTTGAGGCCTTCTATAGCACTAAAATCTGACTTGAAGTATGAGATTGGTTGGTAATAAGGCAAAGAAGGAGCACTTCTGGATATAAGCAGGAATCTAAATTCTGCTGGAGTTTTTATCAAGTGTGACACTAACTCTGATAACCCTCACACTATTAAAATACATGTATATGCACGTAAATAAAAGTTGTACTACGAAATTCAAGTGTCATTTATTCCTGTTATGTATCACCAAAGTAATACAGAAGAAACGAATGCTTAACTAAGTGAATTATGGGATGTTCACTATGAGCAAAATAGAAATCTGCCTCCAGAGAGGGATAGAAATGACTGATTCCAGGTAAGTGTTTCTCTAAAATGAAACAAGAGCTATTTGATACAAATCACTCCACTTCCCTCTTGTGCTTCTCACTGTAGCCAAACTACACAGCCATTTGAAGGCAAAATAAAGAGGAAGTTTGCTTTTCTCCCTGGGGCCCAGGTACAACGCCATTGCTCTTGGATGTGCACAAAGCACCTACTTGTAATCCATGGACTGGATTCTGCTCAGAACTCATGGCCTACCTGCCCAGGAGCAAGCAGTGCTTCATTCCTGCCTTGGTTCCAGCAATACTTGCATCCAGGGAGCAATTCCGTCTTGTGTATCCCACCTTTGCATCCAGGATACTGCCTAAAATCACAGTTTGCAAGTGGCACCAAAACGATACCGCTGCTTATTTTGACTATATCAAGAGCTCCAAGAAGGGAACGGCTATGGGGCATCAGCAGTAGCAGCAGGCTTCTGTGCCCTCTGAGCATTGCTTTTGGGATACCACATGGAAACCTGGGTGTGCTACTGATTTCTGAAAAGCAAAGAGACAAGGTCTTTTATTTCAGGGTTACAAGGCCCTGCTTCTCTTCCTTTGCTTGCCACAGCATGAATAATGTTATTCCAACAAGATCTAGTCTGCTATCCTTCAGCAAATGTACTTGGATTTTATTTGCAACAGTGTGAAGCTTTGAAGCTGCTCTGCTGAAACATGAGGTTTGATTTCCCTCTTTTTTTGTGAGCATGAGCCATTGCCTAGAAATACTCCTCTAGAAGCATTGTTGAATGTCTGCCTCTAGAGATCTGAGATTTGGGACTATGAAGTCTCAGACATAGTCCCAATCTTTGGGACTATGAAGTTCCCAGTCACATAACACTCTCTGAAGTATTTCATGGACATTACAGATGCTTAGTCACTAAATTTAGCTCTCATCATTCACTACATTTAATTCTGACCACTCAAGTGTTTTGAGCAATAGGAGGCAGCAGCACTTTTTTTTAACCTTACATGTATTTCTCATATATTACAGAAAGCTGGCATTAACTGTAACATGAAGCTTATTCCCTCTTAGGCATAATCCCAATGAAACCAGTTGGGAATTTTGACTGTTTAAGAAGAAAGGAAGGAAGTATATTTGGAAGGATATATATATATAATATGTGCAGCTGGGTTCACTTTCTGAAGTAATACTCCCTGGTGTCTACTGATTTCCCTCAAGGTGTCTTGCTGAGTGGCACTGTAACTTATTTTGGTCTTTCAGTAGAATTTTATAACATTTATCATGTTTAAATACTTAGAGCAGCGCGCCCTGTTTGGTACCATTATACCTCATTAGCAACCATGATTCAAAAAACATTTTCTCAGGGTTTTTTCCTTAATACACAAACACATATTTTTTTCCCATAATTAAACAGATCTATTAGTTTCACATTGTGGGTAGGAAGGAATTTTAAATTACATTCATCTCTTTCAGAAGCAAATAGGAGTCTGAAATGAAAAAGTGCTCAGTTAGATTGCTGTTGCTAGAAGGGTGGGGAAAAAGATGAGATGACAACAATGCAGCTTGAATATACTGTACTGCAGGGCTGAAAAAGAGGTGGAAGGTTTTCTGTCAATTCAAGCCCCAGCTAAGAGTGACCACTTCTGTGACAAGCTGAGAAGTCCTGGCTATGCCTAACACAAATCAAACCACTCAAGGAAGTTTTGCAAAAGGTTGATTTCTGTCAGATGCTGAACTCAAAGCTGGATATACTCAACTGCGTCTGGAACGTAAAGACACTTCAGGTGTTTGAAGATGCCAGGCTCTGTGCAGGGAGAGGAGAACTAGGGAGCCAGGTATTTTGCTTAGCTGGGTCAGTGTCACTTCTCAGCACGCAGGATGTTTAGTGCCAAGGGAAATACTCAGTTTTTAGAAATAAAATGACATTTCCCTTCTAATTCATATGGTTGAGTTGGTGGAGGTGGGCAGGTTTGTGCTTTTGAAATTTGTTTCCATTTGGTTGAGAAATCAGTAGTACAGATCAGCCTTGCACCTGGATTTGTTTTGTGTACTTCCAAAAGGGGAATAGAAAGCCAACCAAGCGTGTCTCAATAAAAGCCAGTAAAAGCAGGCATTTTCCTTGCTCAGGAAATCCCAGTTGCACAAACCCAGCAAACCCTGTGTCCAAGAAGTCTGGCTTTCCCTGTGCCTCTAAGTCACATTTCACCTCTTTCAGCTACTTTTCAGCCCGTGGAGCACCCTGCTTGAAACCAATAAACCACCTCCATCTTGTGTAAATAGGGGTATCTCTCAGTTGACAACATCTATGTCTGAATACCTTAGACACAACAAATAGACACAAAGCAATAACTACAGCCATAAGAATAATAAGAAAAGCTCCTGTATGTTTATCTAATGGTACAATAAAACTTGGTATATTATAAATACTAGAATTTTGAACACAAAAAGAAAATTAAAACATAAAACCATACTTGTGCTTACTGCAGAAAATATTCAAAATCTGTAAGTCATTTAAGGTCTTTGACTGAGTACGGTCTGCTTTATACCAGATTTAATCTTTATTCACCACTGAGGAACATCCCACAAACAAAGAGGGAAGGTGGGAAGGTTTACCCTTCTGTAACTCCAGCACTCCTATTCTGACAAACCCTCTTTTCTGCCATTACTATCAGAGATGCCTCCATTTCTGGCTCTGTGCTGAGCTGTGGAAGGGGAACATCTGACTAAAGATCAATCGAAGTATTAACTTTTTTCTGCAGTGTAAATAGCAACAATATAGAAAGGTTTCTAGAACTACAGAGCTGAGTGGTGCCTGACAGGAAGAAACATGGAGACCTGCTGACTACCGCAGAAAACAAAATCACTTCTTCAAGTTCTGTCTAAAACGTTTAATGCTTTTCAAGTTAGAATTGCAATATTTTCTTCTTTCCTTAGCAGGGCCTCTGTTCCCAGTCAGCATGGCTGGACCATGGTACTTTCTCCTTAATTTCTAACTGTTGCAATCGACTAGACAGCTTCCCTTTCTCTCCTGAGTCTCATTCTCTTTCAATGGCATTTTCTCTCCCCCACTGGTACCTTGGATCCTGGGTCTACTGCAATTCTTCCTATAAACATCCATCTGCAGGAATGCATACTCTGGTGTTGCATGGAGAAAACACCTGATGAGAGCATCAGACTGACCTAGTATCTTCTGGACTGAAGAACACAAATCTTCCCTCAGTTGAAATCACTGGTGCCTCCTCTACTGGCTTTCCTCACACTACAAAGAGCTCTGGTTTCTCTCCAGGCAGTAGAGCAAATCCATGACAGGGGACGCCAGGGAGGGAGGCATTTTCATTTCTAGCCAACCTATTGCTAGAATTCTGGTTTTCCCTCTTCTGAAAAGTCTTGTCTTCTCTCAAAATGCAGCTGGAATTCCTCATATCAAGATCAAGTATAGCCTCCTGACAGCTCAAAATTCCTATGTGGTGGGATGATTTTGTGTAAAGTAAGCCTACACATTTACTGTGCCAGCTAGCCCTCTGTCCAGCATTAACTGCAGGTCTGATAAGACAAGGAAAGAAGTGGTGTGCATATCGGTCACCCTGCATTAGGCTCAGCATGTGTTAAAGAAAGGAGTGTGATGGGAACTCTGACAACTCTGATCAGTCTACTGCTTCTCTAGACTTGTTCCTACACTTGCCTCCAGCCTTCCTGCTTCCTCTGTGGCTGTGCCAAGCCTCAGACTTCAGAACGCCAGTCTGTAAAGGCCATGCTGTTCATCATCTCTCTTGAATTCTCTGAACATGTATCTTGCGCATGGTGACCGTAACTTCTGTGCTGTATGACTTTGAAATCGATCCTGTAACGAATGATGACTCTCCATCTACTTCTGATCTGATCTAAAACATATTTCCTCCTTTCTAAATTCTATCCCTTCTTTTCTTCTTGTTTTTAAATTATACCATGGAGCTCCATATGATGGATTAAAGCCATTACATAAACAAGGGGGTACATTTTGTTGTACTGTTCTCCAACCCAACACGTCAAACTGCACTGAGAAGAAGGGAGAGTATTCTAGATAAGGAAAAATGAGGCAAGATCTTCTACCAGCCATAGCTTCCATTCTCTGCAAATTTGGAAGAGAGAAAGTCACAGTCAGCAGCCATACTGGTTAAAAAGACCAATGGGACAAAAACTCCCTAAACCAATTTATGTTGCATAAAGTGGACCAGATTAATCCCTACTAGAACTTCTCTTAATCTATTTCAGAAGAATTTGGTCCAATGTTACCTAAGCTCAAGGATATTTCTAAAAGGATGAACTGCAAGGTTTCAATATTTATTATGGAGCTCCAGAGATAGAATGAGAACAAAAAAAGACTTTCAGCTTTCCAAATATCGACCATAGAAGTAATTGTATCACCAGTAATATGGATTGGAGGAAAAAAGCTTATAAAATTGAATAAATAGAAAATCTTTCAACTTAGTGCTAAAGACTTATAAGAGTGATTTCCCCAACAATTGGCAAGAACTGGAATAGTTTTAAGATAATCACAATCAATTCTTACAGTACAATAAAAATAGGTATAAGAGAAAGATCATTCAAAACTGAAACATAAGAGAAAAAAGTTCATAAATTGCAATAGAACCCATAGGGAATCTGAAAATGTATAGGGGTTGGGGGTTTCAAAAATTGTCTAGCTATTGAAGAAAAATATTGTATTAACAAATGGACAAATGAGAGTAGAGCTATCCCTCAGGGTCGTTTCATCACCACAATCATATGAAGAGTCCAATGTACCTTTTTGAAAAGTAGTTGAAATACTGAACCTGCTAAAGCGGAGAACAAGCCTTTGTTAGCTACTTTTGAAGGTCATCAGTAGCTTTAAGTGTATAGGACATTTTTACAACAATTAGATCAAAACTCAGATTGAAAATGTTGGTGGATTTCATAAGTTAGAATGGCATTAATAGTTTACTCCTCCAGGGCCCTGCCTGGGAATAGGGTTTTTATTATAAAAAAAATCTCTTCCCCTTGGAGCACCACTGGAGACACACATATATTTTATGTGATAATAAATGATTGTTTGTTCATTTTAATTTTAAAATCTGTTTGAAGAAAAATAGTTTCATTCTTGTCATCTTATGTGTTGAAGTTCTGAAATCCCCCATTGCTTGTGTAACTCTTGAACGATCATGAGACTCATAATAATCAAGACAGATGCATGTGTGGTGTCTCTAACATGACTGTACTTGTTAGGCTAAATTTGCACACTCAGATACAAACCCAGAAATAAGAGATTTTAACTGCAAAATTGAGATGGACCTTGACAAGCAGGCCTTCAAACCAATGCTAGCATGTCCTGTGTCTGAAAAAACCTTCATATCATAAGGCTCAGAAGCTATATTAAATGGCATGACAGATATAAATGTTGTGGATATCAAAAACCTCAACTGCTTCTTCAGACTGTAGCAGTATGCTGAATTTAAAACATAAAAGCCTTTAACAACAAGAAAAAAATCAGTTTGCCCAACTGGCCTGCCAAATTTTATTCCTCTTAATATCACACGAGCAGGAAGGAAAGTAATTATTATTTCTCCGCATGACACTAATTCCTTTTGCAACTGACAGGCTGAACAAAGGCTGCCCATGTTTCATTTGACCAAAAGGCTGTTTTTTGTCTAAGCATATAATGGATGATTCATTAGTTTAAAAAACAACACTACAAGAAAAGAAAGAAAAATGTCATATTGGTGAGATGCTGATGGAAATATTGTATCATACACAAACAGTACCTGAAACATTGTTTTCCGTCACATTAGCAGACAATATTTTTAGCAAGACTATTGAAAGGAAGCCAAAGTCCTCTATTTACTTGCGATTATATGTCCCCACCGATAATATTCATGTTACCACCTTGAACATTCTAGAGTCCTCTCTGAGAACATAAATAAATTTTAATCTGCCTGTTGGAAAGTAGAACACAGGCTACTGACAGTGGATAACAAGTTAAAAACAGACTCGGGAGGTTGCCTCAGCTATTAGTGTGGTTTTGTTCAGGTAGACCAAAACAAACTTCGAATGCAGGAATTACAAAAACTAGAAGTTGAGTATGTCACTGAAGAAAACTGAAAAGGGCAAAATTCACCCTTGAGTCTGTAAGGCCTTTCTCTACCCTTTCACCGTGACTCAGAAACGGGGTTCAATCCACAGCATCATGAGCACATTACCACAAAACAGAAAGAGATATACTTGGAAAGTGAATTATACAACAGATTTCAGTTAACAGAAGCTGTGATAAAAAAGAAAGCATATTGTTAGCATAAATAAAGCATATAGGCAGGAAAAAATTCTTTACGTGGTAAAATGAATTTCTTGGTTATCTCATGGATTAAAGATGGTAGGGATTGAGCAAGATTAAAAATATAAATGTATACAAGAATCTTCCAAATGAGGTGACAGGAAAAGACATGTTCAAGTGCAAAACGAACAGTAAAACCAACAGTTTCATCTGCAAAACCGTTTCCCAAATGAAGTGATAGAAGGTCTGTTATGTCCAACATTACACTATCCTACAAGAAAAGCACTACCAAATACACAAAGAAGGATTAATCTTCACTGGTAAAGAGAAGGGTGTGGTTTCCTAGCTGGGGTGTTTGGCGACATTTCATGTATTTCATTATATTTCTAGTTTTAAAAACTGATTTACTCCATTTCATAAGCATGACGTTCAGCACTCTTAAACTTGCTGAAAAACATTTTCATTACACAGACTTAGTATCATTTTTACTGTTCTTTGCTATGTTTTCATCCAAAGGACTAACAAGCATTCAGAGATACTGCATATACTATCACACACCGTAACACAAGGTAAAGAGAAATTCTTTTTTATGATACTTTGGTCCTTTCGTATTGATATAACATTACCCAGAGATAATGCATGCAAAGTTTCTCTACATCCTGTTAAATCTCACTAACAGTGAAAAGAAATATGATTGAGAATATTTCAGTAAAATCCCATACCTCCGTCAGGCAAATTTTCTGAGTTGTTTTTCTTATTTTTGTTGTTAACAAAGATATTTACTCTGTTCTTGGTTTACCCTTAAAATCCAAAGCTTCTTTCTGCCTAAGAATGTATCCAATAGTTTTTTTGGATCATAGTATTTTTTACATGATTAATGCAAATACTAATGGTGATAAGTAATGCAGGCTACAGTTTAATTTTAAGGTATGTTCCTTACTATTCCAGTGTATCTATTCTAGCTGGAAAATGTCTTCCAACTTTACTCTGCCTAAAACACATAATGAATATTTTCCAACAACACAGAAATTCTTAGAAAACATCAGTAAATCTAACCCTAGCCTTTCCTGACAAAATTTTACTAGAAATGGCTATTTCTCACTAGAAAAGCTTTGAAATTTTCATTAAAGTTTTTTCTGATATTTTCAAAATTATGAAGGTCTTTTTGTTTTGGTAAAAATATCTTTTAGGAGATAATGAGAAAAATCACACAAAAGATCTTAAATTTGTATAAATGAAATGTGTTTGCAGATTCAATCTGATATTTCCCCCCTCTGGAACTTAAGTTCACTTTTACAAAATATCAGGTTTTCAGCTCTGATTGTGGCAGTGACAATGCTCAAAATCTTTCTAGACCTCCTCTAACTTAAGCTTCAAACTCATATTTTTTAATAAATGAGTAGGTGTCCAGCCTCCCAGATTTTATTTCAAGAATATTGTCCCAAATATTTTTTTAGTAACTGTCAAGTCTTTTGCATTGACAGGTTGAGAAGTGTTCAGGAACTTGGTATGTCATGCACATCTCTGAGAGTATGTATCAAGGGTCCAGAAGCACAGTGCAGGAGAGAACTCATCACAGTCTACAACTTCCTTACAAAGCAAGGAGGAGAAGGTACTGATATCTCTGCTGATGAATGATAGACCCCAAGGGAATGGCAAGAAGATGTGCCAGGGGAGGTTCAGGTTGGATATTAGGAAAAGTTTCTTCACTCAGAGAGTCCTGGAACACTGGAACAGCTCTTCAGAGAAGTATTCATGGTGTCAAGCCTGGCCAAGAAACACTTGGATGATGCTCTCAGATACATGGTGTGAGTGTTGGGGTTGTCCCATACAGGGATGGGAACTGGACTCTATAATCCTTATGGGTTCCTTCCAAATCAGGACACTCTATGATTCTATGAAAATCACCCTCTCTGTTTGGCTTATTAGCTGAAGCTCCGTGCCACAAGTACCCTGCCTCTGATTTCAGAGCAAACGCGGTCAAAGACTCCATGAATCTGTCTGCATATCTTCCCCTTGCAACATGGCTGTTCTTTGGTTACACTATGTGGTATTAGCTGAACACCTGATGGTTGCTGCTCACTGTTGCCCTCCACAAGCCCACTCTATCAAATCTCCCACCTCAAGTGTGTTCTGAACAATGTCCATTTTCCCTACAAGGCTGCTCAGTAGACCCCTGGGGTCTTTTGAGGCCACATCTTCCACCCTGTCTTGAGGAACTGAATAACAACACAAATCTACAGTACAATGATGTGGAAATTAAATCAGTTTTAACAGTGCATTTCTTCTCATGGCTTTCCATATACAGTCAACTGTGATTCCTATCCAGGATATATGAAACCAGTGGAAATAAGATGATCTTTGGAAAATACATTCCCTTTATTTTTTATGCATCAGGTCCACTCATCAGGCCAGAATTTGTCTGCTGCTTAAGAAGGCTTTCAAAAAAAAGCTGGAATTTCTTTTTGAAGGGAAAATCAATGGTTGCTTTATTTTTTTTAAGTGTTCTAATTCTACCGTTCACAGTGTAAAGAGTGTCTGTAGGTAGAGAAAAATATCCTTCCTCTTCCTCTTACCTCCCTCAACCAGTTACTTTCTCCCTTTTGAATACCTTCAGCCTGAACTGTGGAGACTTCAAAGACTTCAAAGGCAGCAGATACTGCTGCTGTGGCTGACATTGAAAATGCTGGATTTAGCAGAAAATGCAAAGATTATGGAACATCTACATTTGTTTTAAAAGGTTGGTGGTTTCATTCATTTCAAATGAATTAAAACAAAT
The DNA here is from genome assembly GCA_033556795.1 of Tapera naevia. Classification (NCBI taxonomy): domain Eukaryota; kingdom Metazoa; phylum Chordata; class Aves; order Cuculiformes; family Neomorphidae; genus Tapera; species Tapera naevia. The sequence goes on along the minus strand of JAUMJJ010000014.1, from coordinate 991,144 downwards.
ATCCAAAATAAGCTAACAAACAAAAAGAGAAAAAGGAGGGAAAAATCACAGAAAGAAAAAGAAATTAGTGTGCAGAAAGCAAATCAAATTTTCTGTTGTAATCATCTCATGCTGCAGAGAAAGCACATTAGTTATGGCTCTCTCCACGTTTACATCAAACCAAGCAGGCAGAGCAGCATCAGCCAGCAACTATTTCTTGGGTGCCTCTGTCAGTGTGCATCATATTCAAGATGATTTCTAAATCCTGGTCCAGTTGCTGTCATAGACTGTGGAGTAAGACTAGAGAAGCCAGCAGTGTCCCGAAGCAGACTGGAGAGTCCCAGTGATGTAGAAATCAGATGCAAAGCTATCATGTGCACAGGGATCTCTTCTGTGCGATTGGCAAGGGGTTAGAGGGATAAGGCAGGTGAGCTGCTAAGAAGAAAGTCATAGGAAATCTGAAAGATTAACTAGGGAGGGAATCCATTTTATTTCTGGGCTGGATTCTTACCAAATCCTAGAGGAAAACACTGTGAAAGAAACTAGGCAGCTCTCTGCTTCTCATGTTTCAGCAAAATTGTCCCTTTCTAGCTGGTTTCTTGCCACCTGTGGTGATCTCAGCTTCAAGTCCATTCTGTGATTTTACATCTGTTACAGAATTCAGAAACTTGGTTAATGAAACACGCATTTTCTACTATTCATTAGGATTTAATGGTGGAAAAATCAAAATATTCATAAAATGCTGTTTTATTTACACAGATACCTGAAAGTCTAGTAGAACCTCCTGAAAAATTCATCAGAGTTGGATAACAAGTGAATTTGATTTAAGATGTTATATTTTTACGTACAGTATCATAGCTTTTTAACTAGTGCGTATCAGTTGTAATGGGCAGGCAAACATGCATAGTAGCTCCACATTTTTATTACAGAGGATTCTGTGTTTTCCATTTTGGAATTAAAAATTAAAAATTCACCTTCAAAGGGTTTGAGTAAAAGCCCTTCAAAGTGAAAAATTATTTTGTTAGCTAGTTCTGGATGAACTACTCTGGTAAAAAGAACATTATTTAATTTTCATTTTGAATTAAAGGTTTGGAAAGCTGAGTAATACACAGGCTAATGCTGAGCCGAGCTGTGTTTCTGCTCTTCTGAGGGTCATAAAAATGTATTAAAACAGGAATTATTTTGTACACTGTGCTTTACTTCAACATTTAATTCTCAGCAGGCTATAAAATCACATCCAGGATAATGAAATTACAAAAGAATTTTAATTTCATTTTCAATCTCTTATCATTACAAATTAAGAAGAGAAGTTGGTTGGAAGATGACTAGTGATATTTCTACTCTCCATCTTCTGACTGGCCACGGCTTTTTGACTGAAATGCCTACCAAAAATTTTGAAGATAATTTAAATGACACGTAATTCAGAGGATCCTGAAATATGCAGCTGGCTACACCAGTTTATGCATTATGAAAACGTTGTTAGAAAGAGTTCCAAGTGGAAACAGCATTAATAGGCAAAAAAAAAAGGCAACAAAATCCCAGTCAAAACAATAATAATAAATATCAGTATAAAACGGGTTGAAAGTAAAGTCTTATTTTAACAAAAGGACAAAACAAAAGTATATACTCTGTCAGATCAATAAAAAAATTAATGCATCTGACAGCCATGCTTTAGTGTTATTTCAAAGGAAAACAAACAAATGAAAAAAAGCCAAGTCTAATCACAAAAATTTTCCTGTGATTTGCAAAATATTCAAGAGTGATTTTTATTTCTCCTGGGCCAAAGTCTATAGCTGTTCAAGGCGAATTCTCACTAGAACCAACAGACACATTTCAGATTTCGCTTTCTTTCTGAAAGTAATGCAGAAGCAGGCATTATAGGACTGAAGTAAAAACTATTGGCCTGTTACAAAATGGAAATTAACACAGCTCTTCTTTTATGAAGAATGGGTGCAGGGCTGGACCTACAAAACCTTCCAAATTTTCCCACTTCTAAAATGCTGGTTTGATCTAAAGTGAAAGGCTAAGATACCTGACCATCTGTAAGGCCTCAATAAATGAAAGGAATCTCCTCAAAAGTCACGGAAATAATCTCTCCAAGAGTGGATTTCTGTAGGAGTAACAATGACAGTTAGTAACTAAGTTTGTTCAAGTCCTAATGTCTAGACATTAAAAAGACCATCAAGCTGTAAAAATTACCCAGACAACTGCCTACGCAGTTTCCCACACGCGATTCACCATACACTTTTAAATCAAGCGCATCTTGCTTACTTTGATATTCAATGCAGAGCACAACAGAGCAGGTCAGATCATTTAACAGGGAAAGGCCTTTAATTACCAAGTTTCAGGCAAGCAAGAGACAGGACTGGTCCACCCCCTTGGGAAGGTAGGTACTTTCCCTGGCAGGAATGGGCCAGGTAAGTTGGGTGAGAGCAAACCAGCTCACCCTGACTCCTCCAGCAACCCTCAGAATTGACCACGCAATAGCTGAGCACCTGGGAAGAACTCCACATGTGGATGTCCATTATACTGAGCTCTGATTTTCATCTTTTTAAGCAACCATCCCTGTGTTTTAAAGTAGTTCATGACCTGCTTCATAAGCTGTGTCATAACATTTGAAAAGGAGCATAACCAGAGGTCTCAACCTCTTCTCATTACTGGACTATGTCTACATAATTCAACCTATTTATGCAACACAGTTCTCCCGTCACCCAGTAAACAGACTGTGAGATTCCCAAGTTTTGGTCCCCAACTCATTTGCAGTTTGTGTATCTTATCCAATGATGTATAAGAACAAGGTGTATAAAGACAGAAGCTGCATGAGAATAGACAAAAAGAGAAATGAAACAAAGTGTTTGAGTTTGCAGAGCTGGACACAGTCCAAGCTTGCAGTCGAACTTTCCCACAACCCTGGTCAATGCTTCAGGTCCTGCCTACTTTACAAAATGAAGAAACTAAATCAGAGACACAGAGAGAAGGGAGACAAGGGAAAATATAATGGAAATGTGTCTTGGTTGTTCAATTCAGAAATACGGCTACATTACTCAATTTTGTGGTGATTTATATGGGTATAGCAGATGTCTGCTCTAAGCTCTCATGGGTCACATGTGCCAATCTGTTCCCAAATAATCTGTGAAGATAAGTCACAAGCAGTCCTCCAGCAGGGGACTTGAGTTGTATTTCATTTCTTGTGTAATACTGTAGCATTTTGTGTTTAACAGATTTTTTCCCTTATTTTATTTAGTTTAGTGCAACTTGTTAGCCTAACACAGTTAAATTTATGAGTCACATTTATTATTCCTCTCAAATAGCTCCATTGTGATATATGTGATGAACACTGAAAGAGAAGTAATTCCAGAAGCTGCTCAGGCGTCTGTATATCTGTGCCAAGTTCTGTATTATATTTATCTCTCAGCTATCACGCAAACACAGGCTCAGTTCACGTGAAACAGTTTTTCTTTTAATATCATCCATAAAATACAAATTACAAATAGCCTTTGCCTTTCTGTCACCTCTCTCTACCAGCACTTCTTCCCTTCCTTTTTTCTTTCTGTACTTTATTCATGCCAGTGTTGCCAATATTTATAAAATTTAAACTGAAAAATCCCACCTTCAGGAGTAACTGCCTTTTTCCCCCACCTTTCACCAAGCTCAGATAAGCCAAGAGAACATGGCACTGATTAAATTAAACACCAAGTGATACCATTATGTCTCACAGGGTGTAGTCCCATTATTAACTGCAAAGAGCAATGGCAAAGTGAATACGAAATAGAAGTGATTTTCAAAAAAATAGGCCAGTGATGAGTAAAATCATGGTTAAAAATATGTTTAATATCCACAATTAACTTGCACAATTTGACTTTTCAACATCCATTCAAAACTATGGCCACTAAAAGTATCCTTGATTGAGTCTTTAAGATACAGCCCCTGTGTCTTTGTCTTAGGTCAAAAAAAACAGGTCCTTCACAAAAAGATTCATGAGTTTGTTTAGTTTTATTTCAAAGCTACCAGAAGTCCAAGGTTCTTTTAAATATCTATGTGAGTCCCCCTAGGAAGAGAAAACCCACTGGAAGATCAAAAAACTGACAAAGAAAGGCGAAAGTTGTTCACAAGTTTGTAGTTCACAACTAGCTTGCATTAGTCCTGAAACTGTTGTGGGTCTGGTAATTTTTTATAATCATTAGATACAGGATGGGTGTGACAACGAGCTTTTTTTCTTTGATCCTTTGTCTATGTCAAGCAGTAGTACACAATTCTGTCAAAGAGTTCCTCATCCTCATATCAATTCTGATGTAAACGAGCATCTGGCCTGACCGTCAAAGATACAAGGATACCATATGACATATACTACAACAATGAAACCAGAAAAAAAAAAAGACTGGTGTGATTTAGGTATTAGAATTACGATTTCAGAAGGAATTTTCTGTAGAAACCGTGCTGAAAGTTAGATGCTGAGCAACCTGGTGTGGTACAAGGAATTTTATGACCCTTTGCATAGATTGACACATGTAACTCAGTTCCCAAACCCATATTTACATGGGGCTTTAATCACCCACCACTCAAGCCAGATTTTGCAGACTTAGAATATGAACATTCTTCTCATATTTTTTGTTGCTTTGGTAGGGAGCTTAGGATCTGACACTTCTACAGTTATGAACATGTGAATCATCAGTCCTTTAAAAATAAGTTGTTTGCATTTCAGTTCTGAAGTTTCATGACATAATGAATGGTTAATATTCAGTACGTAATTTTACACTCCTGGTAAATCCCATAAACTTGAACTTGGAAAGCCACCATAAAAAGATTATTTTTTTCACTTTCAACAGACATAGCCACAGAAACCTCTCAGTAATTTCTGTTTGAACTATGACATATATTTCAGAGGGACATCCGATCCTAAAACAGAAGGTCTACATGATGGAGAATAAATCACATTCCTAGGTAAGTTGTGCCTATGTTTAACTACCTTCCTTCAGTGTTAAAAATTAGTTCCGTGTTTCATTTCTAAATTTGTCTTTCGTCAGCTTCCCACTGCTGAATCTAATTACGTTTTTCACTGCTAGATTAAAGAACTGGCTGTGACAAATCTATTCCTCAGGTAGGTACTCTCAGACCATGATAAAGCCATCTCTTATCTTCAATAAAATAAGTTTTTCAGTATGAAAAATGTTTTCCAAACCCAAAATCCTTCCTTTAAATTTTTTAATGTCTCCCACTATTTTAGAACGCTTTTTAAAATGATGCACCAGAAACAGTCATGTTTTTTTAAAATTGTAATCTCATTAGTAGTATAAAAAAGATAAAAACACCTACGGCTTCCCAGGGAAGTTGTGGATACCCCCTCCCTGGAAGTGTTCAAGACCAGGTTGGGTGTGGTCTTGAGCAGCCTGATCCATCCTGGGATGAGTGGTGTCTCTGCCCATCTGAAGAGGATGAAAATAGATGATCTTTAAGGTCCCTTCCCACCCAAACCATTCTATGATTCTATGATTCTAAGATTCTGCTATTCTTGAATGGTATTCCTGTCCTTGTACATCCAATATTTATGCTACCTATCCTACTGAGAGCAAAGCTGTGACTGTTGTATGTGTGTTCTCCAGACACGTTGCAGTGCTGCTGCATTTCTGGACACGGTCTATCATCCTGTAGTATGGACCATGAACATTTAAAACTCTAGTTCATTAGGAGATTTCATTTCAGATTCTATCTTCCATAGAATCTATTTTTTCCCTGGAAAACGTTCATTTTTTCATAGACTTCTTTGTTGTGTCAAGAGATTTAAATTAAACTTGCTTCAGCATAATTTACATGCCTTCATTTCATATCAAAAGCATGATATCATAATCTCTTTAAGATGTGTTACTTTTCATGGAAAGTAGATTATGCCCTAATTGTATAAGCTACACCCATGAAGTATTGCACCCTACCATAATGTTCTATCTACCAAATCATCAGGTAGCACTCAAATCCTCCGTTCTCGGAAGAATTCCTTGTTTTCTACCATTTTTTTTGTTATGTCTCATTTAAAGTCTTTTTATCTCCTGTATTAATTTTATGGCAGGTTAGGACTAGTTAGACTTGTTCATGGGAATGATACATTCAGTCTACTGCCTTACAGAGGTCAATTATTCTACGTTCCAGGTTTGTTTGACGAGATCTGTTTTCTACAAAATGCATGCTGATTGACGTTAGCTATATAACTGTTTCTTAACTCATGACAAATCACATTCCATATCAGTTTTACCAAGACTGTGTCTGAATTCATTTTGGAGGAACTGGATATGGTTTCTCAGTCCATTCTTTCAAAGTCTCAGCACACCTTGTAAGGACTCTCAGCACACCTTGTAAGTAGTGCTGATTGTGATTATTTTAAAAGTAATTATTATTAGGGTCTTTATAACCTTTCATGCGTACATTTTGTTTATGGAGATCTGAAGTTCAGTAGAACCAGAGAGAGCAGTCGCAAAACTGTTAGATGCTAGTTTTAAGGTAATACAGATTGTGTTATCGTATTTCTTCTTTTCCTGGTGGATAGATAAGCAAATGGCAGACAAATGTATCTGGAGGAGGCAAATAACTGTGCTGCTGGATGTAGTTCCTGGCACTGAACCGCTCCTGACAATCCCCATTTAGGCATACACAACTGAACATATAAGAGAAGTAGGTATAAGAGACCACCTGCTTTGTGTATAAAAACCAAGGGCAAGCTATTTGAATAGTGTAGTATCCAGAAAGGTTATATTTATGTTTTATCCATACAACCCTTTTCTCTCACTGCTGCTGCTCCTGCTGGAGAAGGTGTCAGCTACTATAGTGAGGCAGGGTTTTTTTCCCTCAATCTCTTCACTCACCTAGTAGTCTACACCCAGCTGTTCATTTTATTTATGTTATCTTACCCTTTTACAATTTTGCCTGTGTTTCTGGGAAGCTTTGAACCAGAGTTAATGAAATAAAATAATTTCTGGCAAAGTTGATAATCATCTTTATTTTTTGGTCCATTTTGTACTTTGTTAAAAATATTTTTTAAAAAAAAAACAGAAAAATCTTTCATTCTTGAACTGAAAATTCTCTTCTTAAAGCAGAGAGTTTGGCATATTTTTGCTTTTCTTCCTGCCACAATTCTGGCAGAAAATCTGTTCCTTCTTCACACTGGCAAAATTAAAATTTAGGTCATACTGAGCAGGTCCTTTTCAAAATGGGAAGGTCAAAGTCTTTGTAAGCCAAAGAAAAAGATAAAAAACTTTTGGTAAAAATTACCATCTCCTCAAGCAATAACGCATTTTTTAGGACAACTAGACCACATACAAGCTTGACTACTACCATGATATTGATCTTTTCAAAGGTCTGTGCCTTTTACCAGCTCTTCCCTTCACTGCTAAACTTGGTTTTAGTCTCTTGAATTCACTAAGTTCCACTTTTATTTGCACTCGTCAGTGAGGGAAATGGCAGCAGACAAAAGGGAAATGTTTGTGTCACCTATACTAGACTCGACCTGAGACTAATTTGCATTCTCTTTTGGGTACTTGAATTTGAGAGGTGCCACAATATACTCACTCAGTGAGAGCCCTCATGTGAGAGTCCTGTGGTCATACCCTTGAACCTACTCACACTACTCCTCTGTTTCTTTGTAGGTGAATCTGAAGCAGTGTCAAAAAGAAAGACTGAAAGTCTGTTGCTGAATCCATGCAATACCAGAAAAGGTATTTTGCTTCTGACAGTGGACACAACAACAAAAACCCATCAATATAAGCAGGATTTTCAGTGACTCATATCCAGCTCCAATACCCAGATCAGTGCATTAATTTCAGAAAGGCTAGAAAACACCTTAAAGGAAAAACAAAGGGAAGGTAGTAAGTGGTAAATGTTCAGCACAGTACGTGGTAATTGACTTAGATATGCAGTTCCCATTACTGTTAATAGGAATCAGATGGCTAAATCCCTATGCTATGAATGTACTTTAAATAGATAGCTGCATGAATGCCAAGCACAAAACATCAAGGTACTGTAAACTACAAATGAGGAAGACAGGCACACTGAAGACATTTAGGGAAGGTATCAAAAAAGGTTATGGAAGGGCTTAGGAAACTGGGGCAACATTGTACAATGAGATCACTTACTGGAAGTAGTTTTCATACAATTTGGATAAGGTTTTAGAGAACAAAGTATGCACTGGCTGAGAACACAAGTCTTCAAAGGCAGGGGAATAGCTGTGCTTCTCTGGAAGATGCGACAAGAATAGGGGTAAGCTGTAACAGTGCCACACAGAAGTACACAACCTTGATTTGCTACTTAGGAAACACCACAAATATATGTAGTGGCGAGACAGAAAATGGCTTGGCTGTATCTATCTGCTGAATTTACAACTGATTTACAGGCTTACTGGCCTAAACTCCTTCAGAAGACAGGGATAGCATAAGAGCTACTCCCTGTGGAAACATGTTGCAAATATATATTGGGTAAGAATTAGTGGGAAGACTAACAAGACCGGTATCACATTGGGAGTTTGTTGAAGACCACCCAACCAGGATGAAGAAGCAGATGAATCATTCTATAAGCAGCTGGGATAACATCACAATCACTAGCCCTTGTCTTCTTGGGGGACTTCAATATACCAAATGTCCACTAAAAATACAATACAGCAGAGAGGAAACAGTCGAAGAGGTTTCTGGATTGTGTAGAAGATAACTTCCTGACACAACTGGTGCATGAGCCAATCACAGAAGGTGTCCTGTTGGAGCTGTTGTTTATGAACAAAGGAAAACTTCTGGGTGATGTGATGGTTGAAGGCCGCCTTGGGTATAGTGATTGTGAAATGATAGAGTTTCTAATTCTTGGAGAAGTGAAGAGGAGATTCAGCAGAACTGTCACTTTGGATTTCCAGAGGGCAGATCAGCCTGTTTAGGAGATTGATTGTCAGAATCCCATTGAAGACAGACCTGAAGGGTAAAGGAGTCCAGGAAGGCTGGACATTCTTAAAAGATGAAGCCTTAAGGGCACAAGAGCAGGTTGTCTGCATGTGCTGGAAAGCAAGCTGGGTGTGAAGAAGACCAACCTGGCTGAACAGAGAGCTCTGGCTGGAACCCAGGAAAAAAGGAGAGTTTATGGACTGTGAAAGAAGGGGCAGGCAACTCAGGAGGACAACAAAGATGTTGTGAGGTCATGCAGTGAGAAAATCAGAAGGACAAAAGCCCAACTAGAAATAAATCTGGCTACTGAGATAAAGGAAAAAAAAAAAGTTCTGTAAATGTATCTGCAACAAAAGAAAGGTCAAGGAAAATCTCCAGCCTTTACTTGATGCAAGGGGGAAACAATAACAAAGGATGAGGAAAAGGTTGAGGTACTTCACCTTTGTCTTTAATAGTAAGACCAACTATTCTCTGGGTACCCAGCCCCCTGACCTGGAAGACATGGACAAGGAGCAGAATGGAGCACCCATAATCCAAGAGGAAATGGTTAACAACCTGCTATTCCACTTAGGCACACATAAGTCCATGGGGCTGGATGAGATCCACCCGAGAGTACTGAAGGAACAAATGGAAATTCTCACCAAGCCACTTTGTACCATTTGTCATCAGTCCTGGTTAACTGGAGTGTTCCCAGTTGAGTGGAGTTAAGCAGATGTGGTCCCCATCTACAATAAAGGCCAGAAGGAGGATCTGTGGCACTACAGACCTGTCAGTCTGACCTTGGTGCCAGCTAAGTTTATGGAGCAGATCATCTTGAGTGTCATCACACAGCACTTACAGGATACCAGGTGATCAGGCCCAGTCAGCACAGGTTTAGGAAAGGCAAGTCCCTCCTGAATAACCTGATCTCCTTCTACGACCAGGTGACCTGTTTAGTGGGTGAGGGAAAGCTATGGATGTTGTGTACATTTTAGTAAAGCCTTTTACACTTGTTTCCCTGGCTGCTCCTGATTTAGACAGGTGTACTCTTCATTGTGAAAAGACTGTCTGGATGGCTGAGCCCAAAGAATTGTGGTGAATGGAGTTAAATCCAGTTGAAAACCCTTCATAAGTGGTGTTTCCCAGAGGTCAATGTTGGGGCCAGTTCTGTTCAGTATCTTTATTGATGATCTGGATGAAGGGATGGAGAGCAACCTTAGTAAGTTTGCAGATGACACTAAGTTGAGCAGGATTGTTGATCTGCCTGAGGGAAGGAAGGCTCTACAGAGTGTTCTCAACAGGCTAGATTGATGGGCTGAGACCACCTGTAAGGGGTTCAACAAGGCTAAGTGTCGAGTCAAGCTCTTGGGCCACAACAACCCCACTCAGTGTTACAGTCTTGGGGACAGACAGCTAAAATGTTGCCTGGAGGATAAGGACTTGGGAGTGTTGGTCTGTAGCCAGCTGAATATGAGCCAGCAATGAGCCCAGATGGCCAAAAAGGCCAATAGCATCCTGGTCGGTATCAGAAACAGTGTGGCCAGAAGGACCAGGGAAGTGATTGTCCCGCTGTACTCAGCACTAATGAGGCCATACTTTGAATACGGTGTTCAGTTTTGGGTCCCTTACTACAAGAAAGATATAGAACTGCTGGAGCGTGTGCAAAGAAGAGCAATGAAACAAGTGAAGGATCTGGCGCACAAACCTTAGGAGAATAAATTGAGGGAACTTAGGCTCTTTACTCTGAAGAAGAGGAGGCTGAGGGATGCTATCACTTTCTACAGCTACCTGAAAGAAGGTTGTAGTGAGGCAGGTGTTGGTCTCTTGCCCTAAGTAAAAAATGATAGGAGGAGAAGAAATGACCTCAAGTTGTGCCAGAGGAGGTTTAGGTTGGATATTAGGAAAAAATCCTTTACTGAAAGAGTGGTGAAGCACTGGAACAGGTTGCCCAGGAAGGTGGCTGAGTCACCATCCCTGGAGGTATTTAGAAGACGTGTAGATGTGGCACTTAGGGACATGGTTTAGTGGTGGAGTTGGCAATGTTATGTTAAGGGTTGGACTTGATGGTCTGAAAGGTCTTTTCCAACCTAAACTATTCTGTAATTCTGTGATACGTATTTTTCAAACAAATTACAGAAAGCGAAAGAGACATTCAGAAAAAAAACCTGAAATTAACTGATTTTTTAAAACAAACGATTATTTGTTAGTCTTATTCCTTATAGATAAATATAAAGATGATAAAAAGATATGCATAATGTTCATTAGGATCAACTCCACTGAAATGAGGGACAGCAAATCTACAATCTGGAATTCTGTTAATGCTGTTGATTAGTTGTTATGTATAATTATTAATTAGACTGTGTTGTATTAATTTTGATGGAATTATTAAGTCCGGACAGTCAAAGGTGTTTACATTACCAAACAACATCAAACAGTAAAAAAGGGTCTGAAGAATGAGGACTATTCTGGGCATTTATTGACTAAGATATACAAAAGGAAAGAAATCAAAACAAAATAAAGAGTCTCCTGAAACCGATACAGAGTTTCCGCATGAAGGAGAAAGAATAATCAAACATATCAAAGTTCATCTTTTGGTAACAGGATTTTGGATACACTCTCTGATTCTGTCAAGTAATCTTTCTGCGTCAGGATGAAAGATTTAGTTCTGTTGTTCAAGTATGAGCTCTGAATGATATTTTCTTTCCCTGTCTTTGAAAAAACAGGCAGACATGGTTGCAAAAGGGAAGAAAGATTCATAAAGGTGGAGGAAATATGGCTTTTATTGATGTTCTCTGGCTTCATGGCAGCTGCCGAGTTACAAACAGGTCATTCTGGGCTGACAACGGTAGTCATGATGCTCTTACTCTGACCTTCTCCTTGCTGTTATCAATCTATGTAGGCTGACCAGGATACTCTCCTAGCTCAGCCAGATTCATCCAGGCCATTTTTTCTTGCCTTTGTTATGGCATGAAAAGGAAGAATGGGAATTGTCCCACTTAGACATCATAGTGTCAGCATAGGACAAAGTCTATTTTGGTCCTGTGGCATATTCAGCAGCAACTCGGCACCTCCTCTGCATGAGTTTGTGCTCAGCCAGGGAAGCAGGCCACAGCTCCAGTGGTAAGACCAAGCATGTACCCACGTGTGAACATCAATGCTGCCTTCACACCTGTAGATTAAATAGTGTGTTGAGAAATGGCATGACACAGTGCAAGTCCAAATTCCTTTTCTCCAAACAAAGAGGTGAGCAACTCTGAACTAGCTATTAGGAACAGTCCCAGGTATTTGTTATCTCTTCAGCTATGTCCAGAAATCATCCAGGAGAGCATGAGCTGGCCCTGTCCAGAAGCACCCCTGCTTCATAACTGCTGCTGATGTGCCAACGATGCCCCAGGCTGTGCTTGGTCTGATTCAGTGTAGTAGCATAGGCAAAGACAAAGAGATTGATCCAGGGATCTGAGTTGAAGAGTTGCAGACTAGATGCCACGTGTTGGTTGAGAGCTGTGAGGCAGTCCTCTATCTGTAATCCTTTGAGTTACTTAGTCACCACTGCCAGAGGATTTAAACAGAGAATTATTTTGAAATTGCGCAGAACTCAGCACTGTAGTAAGCTGCCTGTATAGTGTAGCTGTACCTTTGAGGACAGCCATCCAAATACCAAAATGATCAACTTCCATAAAGAACTCCAGCATGGTGAAACTGAGCCATGGTTTTTGATGAAGCTGTTTGACTCATTCTTTCCAAGATATACGAATTGTGCTCTCCCAGAAGCACACAGCACCAGACCAGAATGTTTCTTTCTTTACCCCATTTTCTGACTCTATTAATCCTACATTGATGTCACCATTATGGTCTGGTCTCCAGTGGAACATGATCCCTACACCAGCCTGGCCTCTGCTTTGGAGGCCAGGGCACTCTCAAGAGTGCAGGCTATACAGTTTTAAACCCCAGAACCTTGAACTCAGATGTCATACTTGATAGGCAGGTGCTGTAACCACAGGATGCTGCATAGAAGCTGCACATCTCTGCCTCTAATTGGGTCTGTAAGGAGAGGAAATGAGCTATTAAACCACCTGCACAGCTAGTGAATGTTGTCCCAGTCTTTAAGAAGGGGAGCAGCTATGACCAACGCAGTCATTGGTCCCAGCCAGCATGGGTTTACAAAGTGAAGGTCCTACCTTGCAAACTTAATATCCTTCTATGACAGAGTCACCCACCTAGTCGACCAAGAAAATCTAGTCAATGTAATTTTGCTGGATTTCAGCAAGACCTTTGATATTGTCTCTCACAGTATTCTCATAAAAAAAAATGTCCAGGATACAGCTGTATAAACACATAATACAGTGGGTGTGCAATTGGTTGATGGGTTGGGCTGAAAGGGTCATAGTGAATGGAGTTACATCAGGGTGGTGCCCAGTTATTAGTGGGGTCCATCCTGGGGCCAATACTCTTCATTATCTTTGGAAATGACCTGGATGAAGGACGTGAAGGTTTATTGATGAAGTTTGCTGATGATGTGAAACTGGGGGGAGCCATCAACACTCTTGGGGGCAAAGAGGTCCTGAAGAGGGATCTTGACAGATTGGAGAGCTGGACAACCACCAACAACATGAAATTTAACAAGTGCGACTGCTAGGTTCTGTGCCTGGAACACAGCACTCTGGATACATGTGCAGACTGGGGTCTGAAATGCTGGAGAGCAGCTCTGTGGAGAGGAAGCCAGGGTTTTTTTTCGACGACAAGTTGAACATGAGCCAACAGCGTGCCCTGGTAGCCAAGAGGGCCAACAGTGTCCTGGGGAGCATCAAGCATGGCATTGCCAGCCAGTTGAGGGAGGTGATTGTTCCGCTCTACTCTGCACTGGCGAGGTCCCACCTCGAGTACTGTGTGCAGGTTTGGGCATCACAGTATTAAAAGGACATCAGACTACTGGAGAGTGTCCAGAGGAGGCCACAAATCTGGTGAAGGGTTTAGAGTGGAAGTCATATAAGGAGCAACTGAATTGACTTGGTCTGTTCAGCCTGGAGAGGAGGAGATTAAGAGGGGATCTCATAGCTATTTACTGCCTTCTCACAAGGGAGGGAGGTGAAACGGGTGCTGATCTCTTCTTTCCTGTGACCTATGATAGGACTAGAGTGAATGACAGGAAGATGTGCCAGGGGAGATTTAGACTGGTTATTAGGAAGAAGTTCTTAACCTAGCGGGTGGTGGAGCACTGGAACAGGCTCCCCAGGGAAGTAGTGATGGCACCGAGTCTACTAGCATTCAAGAAGCATTTGGACAATGCCCTCAGACACACGGTGTGAATGTTGGGAGTGTGCTATGTAGGGAATAGGAGTTGAACTCAATGATCTTTTTGGGTCCCTTCCAACTCAGGTAATTCTATGATTCTATGCACAGGGATAAGTTAGTCCCACAGATCAGAAATATGCTTTTATTTGCAAAACCTGGATTTACAAAAAAGCCCAGTTCTGGGTTGTAGGTATTTTTTTTGAGAAAAGTTGGATTTAAGACACATTTCTTCTTTCTGAACATTTGCTTCTGGATAGCCTTTGTTTCTACCAGTCACTGTGTCCCACTTTCTCCATTCATTGCACAGGGTCATGGGTGCTTACTTGGGCTCCATGTAGTTTCTAACCCCGCAAGGCCTGTGCTTCTTTGTGCATCTGGGTCTGAGTGTCCTTGCTTCCATTTCCCTCTCAACTGAACAGCAAAAGCCATTTAACAGGCAACCGAGCTTGGTCTTTTCAAGTCAGTCGGAAATGAGTTGCTCTCAGAAACCATTTTTCCCTTTTGTCCTCTCATCAGGATTTCACCATTATCCTTTTTCATTCCTAACTCTGGCTATTTAGAACTTGAGCCTTTTGTACTGATATGTCACTGTCACAGAAGTGGGCAGATTTGATTATCTTTCTGATCCTTGTGAGTAATCTCGTTTCAAACTTTGACCTCCCACAGACACCTTCTCCTTTTGACATCAAAGTCAGCTCTTTATCATGGAAGTAGCTTAGCTTTATGGCAAAATTATCGATTGCCGATGACTTATATGCTTTTTCAGCTGTGCCCTATCAAAAGATGATCCTCTCTTTTGTTGCTTCTTTTGAAAATTAGGTTGAATTTGTTACTGGCTCAAGCAGCTGCGTCTATGCTGGCTCATAACTTCTCAGGAGCTGTCTCCATCTCTCTTCTTTTTGTATTACCCACTTCCTTTCCTTATCCTCTGCACCATTATTGCACAGATCCTCAAAGGCAGGCTGACACATTACCCAAGGTCTCTGTTTCTTTATCCACACTTTGCAGTATGGTACAATTTCTGCCAGTTGTAAGTCTCTGTCCATACACAGTAGACCTGCTTTGAACGTTGCATTCTGGAAATCAGGCCTCCTGTGGGAGAACGGGCAAGACCTCCTTCTAAACCTAGGCATGTCACTGGTTTTGCTTCCTGCCTCAGCCTCTTCCTTTTCTGTTGAAGGCATTTCAGCACAGGGAGTACATCACTGCCTGTGTGAGCTGTGACTTTGGACACAGGGATGCAGTTCTGGCAATACTTGTAGTCATTAGTGTGCTTATGCTTCATTGTCAAATATACAAATGCCTCCTAGCAGGCACGTCAATATCTTAAGTGATAATTTATCACAATTGACAAGTTCCCATTTTTTAGACAATAGGTCTAATTCATCTGGTTGTGATCGGTTCCCTTCACTAGTAGAATTTTGGCCAGAATACAGTCATTCTTTTCAGGGGTTAATGATGCATTGAATAAATGGGTCTGTTTACCAATGTCAGCCTTTTCTATCAAATAAAATTATTTTTGCTGCCTTCATGTACTTGACAATTTTCTTAGACTTTTCCTAAAAGGGTAATGACAAGTTTGATACTGTAAGTCAAAAAATTAAATAACTACCTTCTGTTCTAGCTTTAAGATCTTATTTTAAGTAGTCTATTCTTCTAGTTTTAAGCAATTGCTCCTGACAGCCTTCCCCTTTGGTACTTTATTCAGTTCAATTTCACTTATAACATTCTGCCTGCTCCCAAGGTATTAGGGAGTTAGTGGCCATTGAAATTAAGACTCTTCAAACCAAGACTGAGCTGCAGAACAAAACACAGAGAAGCTTGAGAACATTTTCTGCCTCTTTATATGAAAGCACTTAAAAGTGGGGGCTCCCCAGAATTAACTAAAACCCATGTCTCGATTAGAATTTCCCTCCAGCTGCAAGAGTAGTGTGGCTTTGTAGTGCCTGACTGATGACATTACACAGGATTAAATGTGAGCTATGGGAATGTGAAGCTTTAATCTGTACATCTGGTAAATCAAAATTCCATAGAAAGAACTGCCTGCCTAGCAGGTGTCACCTGCTGAGAGCGATACTGCAAGCCATAGCTCTAGACTCATCTACACCTACCAATGGCTGCTTAATTTAGTGGCTTCTTAATCATCTGCATTTATTGTCAGAACGTGGAGTTATGTCTGTTACTGCTTTCACTCGTTTATTGGTAAAATACATTCCAACAATTGCGAATGCTGAAGTTTTAGGACTAAACTAGAATATAATCTATCTGAGAATAGGTTTCAAAGGACTTTACTGAATCAAACCACAAATTTTATGCTCAGATGCATATAATCAAAGTAAAATAGCATGCTAACAATAAATGGAAGACCTTAGTCCCTCAAATCCTACAAAACACATGTAGGGATGTCTGCATAAATCTATGAAGTATCTCATTCTTTGGAGAAATAATAGATGTGTTGAAGAACCTTTTTGGCTAAGAGTGATATCTATGAGAAATGCAGACTTCAACAATATTTACCCTTATGTATATTTATAGAAAGAAGAGGAAAAGGATAAACACACCTATATGCACATTACAATGAGTCTTTCCTTCCTGCTCTTAATGTGTCTGTTATCGTCACTGAACAAAAGTTCTTTCAGAACAAAGACCCTATATACATACAAGTACAACACTCTACACAGTAAGTCCTCTATTTGATAGTCTTTAGGTCTCTGATATAAAGGAAATGAAGTAAAATGGGTAACACTGACGGGAAACAGTGTTTATTTATTACTATAAAAAATTCCAAAGCCTGGAAAATTTATAAAACTTCTAATTTCAAGCTAGATATTGAGAACAGATTTTGAGTGTAGATTATATATTAAATAATTTGAGATGCTGTACCAAACTTATTTTTTCAGCTCAAGTTCTGTGATTTTTTTCTTCTCTTTTACATTATTACTAACATAAATAGACACTAGATACAACCATCCCATTTGAACAAGTTTGCAAGGGTTATACTGTAATCAAGTTGTGACGTTTAACATGAGACACATAATTTGAGACCATTACAATTCTGGTTTAAATCCAAAACTGATTCATAAGTGGTAAAAGTTGGACTCCTTATGTGCAATTGCACCCTCAGGAATAAAAAAAAAAAAGCATAATAAGTTGATAAGCTGTAAATTAGACTAAAATATAGGCTCACCTTTCAGGTTCTTTAGAGCTTCAAAGAAAAGACCACTGAAAATAAAAGAAATTTTCCTGAAATTGGTGACATTTAGATTCAGCATCAACATAAAACAATTTATACATTATTTTAATGGAATTAATTGCATCTAGGAAAAATAAGGGTTTCTGCATTTTTTAAAATTGGCCTACTGTATGTACCTAAAAAAAAAAGGTGATGTGATTGCTTTTTCCCTTCTTCCCTCCAGATAAAAAGTTAAGTCCTTAAAGGCCATCAACCAAGTACTTCATGGCTTTAGCTGCAGGCTCACCCATTTGTATGTTTCCCATTTCCCTCCAGACTTCTTCCTCTGACCAACTATGCTGAAAATTATCAGCTCACGCTTCAGTTCCCCTCACGACATAAAAATACAGGCACAAACTACCAAGTCTAAAATTCCTGTCTTTGGGAACATCTGTTAAAAGATCTCTAGCACTCTCAACATTAGCATGCATCAGTAGCAATCACTACTAGCACTGCTCTTCAGACTGGTGCAAAGCATAAAAGGGTTATGCCTTCGGACCCAGGATGGTGGCCTGTTCAACATGCTGAGACCATACTTGTGATCACACACCCATACTTTGTTGCTGGCCATGATAGTTCACAAAACTCATCAGACATGGCCAATTTCAGCTGAAGGTTTCGTATTTCCAAGCCAAAAACCGTCTTTAAAGCTCCCCATCAAGTGTTGGTCTACCGCGTTCAAACCCACTATTTGGAGACAGGAAAGTTAGAGTGCCCTGGCTGTAGGACACCTTCCAGATTCACAATACAATCTCAAACTGATTGTCCATCAAGGGCACTAGTGACATCAGCAGCAGGAAATTACATGACTATTCTTTGGTTGCAACAGAAGGTAAGTGGCAATGAAGAGTATGGCCCTTGATACAAGATGCATTTTCATGGTATATGTGAGGCAGGTCAAGTTTTTTTCTAGAGGTGCAAAAGGTTAGCAGAGGACTCCCATGTGATGGCACAGTCCTACCATTGCAGCCCCCACCTCTTGATCTGGGAACAACTAAGTACTCTACGGAAAGATTGGAAGAAAAACAGTAGGTAAGGAAGGTTCCTGTGTCTGTCTGAGTGGAAAATATCATGAGAGCTTGATAATGTTAACAGATGACTCTCTCAAGATGAAGTAGCTGTCAGTTCTCTGGCTTGCAGAGTGCCATTTAACATCTGCTTTCACCAAGCCTTTTGTCCCACATCAAGAGATTTCTGATCCCTGCCTTTGGGTATTTTTCATGGCACAGTGGATAATGATGCATGCTGCAGGGGCACTGAAGCTAACAGTGGTCAGAAAGCTAAAAGCAATCCAAGTCACAAATACATCAGAGATGTGATCTACCTGTGCATTTGGGCCAATCTCTCTTCTCTGTGCTGTGTGGTCGATGTTAACTCTGTTGAATAAATGTAGTTGTATCCTAGGCAATGAAAGAATACATTTTCATAGTTCATGTACTTCCAGCCAGGTAGCAACTAATTGTCACTATTCTTCTCAGTGAAGAAAGAGATTTCAATACAATGTTACAGAGGAATTAAAGCATTTAATTAATGAGTACATTTATATTTGTTTTCTATGGTTGCTAAAGAGATACATATATAATTCAATTACCATGAGAACCAGGCCTAACAGTCTAACACTTTTAACCTGTTCTTTACGGCTTGACTTTCCTCATAAGAGAATACTCTTTTTTGGAGATGGAACAATGACTGTCTTTAGGAAATCCTCTCTTTTCTGAACACAAGTTCAAAAACTCTGTGGCTTAAACACTCAGAGCTCTTGAAGTCAAATAACTGATTGATTCTGGTATTTTCAAAATATCTTTGAAAACTGTAATAAATGTTTGAATATGTTAACATTTATTTAATCTACATGCCCTGGGAATGGAAATTAGTGACTCCCATTTTATCACTCAGCCTTTCCTTTAATTCTATTCCCTTGTTTGTCAGCAGCATTGATCCTCTTGGTATTTGCATGAGATGATACTGGCTTTTTCCAAAAATGTTCTGGAACAGAATAGAGTTGCTGACAATTTTGTGCCTATATCAAATTAATTCTGACCCCTCTTCCCACTCCTCACATTGAAAATACATGATTATCCCAACCTAACCATTTTGTCTGAGATGTAATGTCTCCCACAGGTGTTTTGTTTTCTTTCTTTCCCAGCTATTTCATTACAGGATGCATTCTTTTTTGTGGAACTTGCACTGCTACTAGAGAATGACCCGGAAGGTTCTCTTGAACAACTTGATTTCAATTTTTGCTTTTACAATACGAGATACACTTTGACAAATATCTTTTGAGAAGAGTGTGCAGATGCTGTCACATATGTGTATGTTTCTTCTTCGTTTGGATATTTAGTTTGCAAGAAGGCAAGTGATGCTAAACTAGTTCACTAGATCCTTCGTCTGGTTCTCAGGCTGAACTCTGCAGATGGAGCCAAATCAAATGTTTCATGTACAACAAATGTCCGTTAAGTTGACTAAGAAGGATTTAAGAATGCTTTTTGGGGGAGTTACCAGCTAGCCTTCCTTAGTGGGCCTCCTTAAGGATTCATAACCCAATCTTGTGCCCATGATAGGTGGTTTCAGTCTTTGCAAAATGACAAAAACAAAACTCCCTAATCCTTCAAGGATTTCAGAATCTCAGGAATCCCAGATCCTTCTTTCCCTTTATTTTATTTATTTCCTTAAAGTTTTTTAAGGAACTTTAATTTTCAAAACAGAATCAGTAAACACACTAGATCATTCTTTTAGATATGTCTTGGAAAGTGCACATGGCTTCCTGCAATATACACACACAGGCACATCTGCTATAGCACTCCAAATGTGTGACATCTTTTTTTAAATTTTACCACTTAATTCTTAGTCTATAGTGATTAGGAAAAGAATTTAACAGAAGCATTAGTCTAGTATATATGGCAAACTGCACAAATATTCCTGCAATAAAATCTGGGTCTTTAAGAAACAGAGTATTAAGTTTCCTCTTCTAGCAATATTTTTGCTTATTATTTATTATTATAAGCTGAATTTCCTAAAGGAGCCTAAAAGACTTTGGTATTCAAATTGTAATAAAATGAAGTAAAAAGTGTGCAGTTAATGTTTGTGATTTCTATTTAAAAACTCAGTCTTCATACATAGTAAATAAGACAATATTAACTATTGTTACCTAGCATCATTAATGTTTTATTTCCCAAAGGAGCATGGTGACGGAACAGAGTCTCATCTTACGGTAGCTTTCTGAAAGACCAGACGAGGTTAATGACCTTACCTGAGTATGTGACTTGGGACATTTAAAAGGCAAGGGAGATGAAAGTTTGTTAAATGAAAAATGGATGGCCTTTTACCTCACAGACTAGAGCGCATTCCTCACGAGGAGAAAGGAAATTGTGATGGGAATCTGGGACGTCCTGAAAACTTAATACAGAAGTAGGTCTTCTGAGTAGTAGCTCATAGCAGGACAGATCTGAGCAGTAGCTCACTGCTTATTAATCACTGCTGGAATGTTGAATTCTAGGAGCAGAAATTACTTATTTTTTAGATGTAATTTATTTCTTTTTGGGCAGCCACTGGCCCTGGATTTCTGCTTGCATGCACATTGGATTTGCTTACTGCATGGGACAACACTGAAATCTTCCATTTGCTTAAGTCCTGGCCTTTTGTTCAGTGTTTTAACTATGTGTCACTTTTCTTATTTGCTTTGATTTGCTTCAAATCGTGATTCCCTTTGGGGTTCCTTCACTCCTTTCAAGTGAACAAATTGTAGCTCTTATGTCTCTGTAAACTAGGTACAGATACAGCGGCACTTCCCATAGCAAACACACCTACAGATACCACATTTACCTCTTCCAGAGTGAAACTGTAACGCAGTACAGATTTGATTCGCATTTCTGAAAAATTATATCTCAAAGAGCAATGTAGTTTTTGTTTCAGACGTGAGGGGTTTTCTTGTTTTATACTTTCTGCTCTGTGCTGTCTCAGCTATCTGGAAGTGGGAAACTAGGGAATGGTTTTGCCTCTCTTGTTTTTTTCAATTTTAAAAACTCTGCTGTGCTGGGATCACTCTCCACCCCTACCCCATCTTCTCCAGTTCAGTAATCTATACTTATATGTTATTTCACAGGTTTTGTCTACAGAGAATGGAAGGGTTCATTAGTTGGGCACAGACTCCTAGTTTGGAAAAAAAAAATCTTTCAATAACCAAACAATTTTGGACAGGAAACCAGTTAAAATGGATATTCAAATTATTTCACCTGACTCCAGTATAAAAGGAGTGTTTGCTGATTTAACTTAACAAATACAACAAATCTAGAGATCTGTTGAGTAAATAAATGGAAAACAGAATCCAGCATCTGCCGTCGACCCATCTGTTGCCCTGTCTCCAGCTGCAGCCACCTCTGATGCTTCTGAACAAGGTGAAAAAGAAATAAAGCAAATTAAAACATAAGCCTTGAGAACACCTCTGCCCAGTGCAAAATGGAAATCCTTTTTTTTCACCAATCCCCTCAAATCTTGATAAGCTTTGGTTGCAGTGGTTGTCTTAACACAGAATTCCAGGTGTTACGGGCATGCTGAGGGCTGTGTGTTAACTTATTATCCTTTCACTAGTTCACAAAAGGATGACATGAATACGGGATTTACATACAAACGTTAAGGTCAGAAAGGACCACCATAACTATTCCACTCAAGCCCCTGGACCTACTGAACACAGAATTTATCCCAGAGAGTGGATTAAATCATATGTCCTACAAAGATTTTGAATTTTATTTTGAAGACCTACAGCCATGTTGAGTCATCCTGGTCCTGTTCTCCCTCCAACCCTTTTAGGAAACTGTTACTTACATCAATTATCCCCTCTGCTAGAAAGCTAGCACTTATTTCAAAGCTGAATTTGTCTAATTCTTTGCCACAGATCTTGTCAAGTCTTTGTCAACAAGCTCTGAAATGATTTGCTATTGGAACCCTTTTCCATATGTCCCTAGACATAGTGATCAAACCACCTCTTGCTCTCCTTTCAGATAAACTGAAGAGATTAAACTCTGTAAGCCCCACAGCTGCTAGATCAAACCTCCCAAATCTTTTATCTCTGACACTGTTACGCCACACTACTACCTTGGAATATCAGAAGGCTCTTCAAAGGGTTTTAGGCTGACCACCTCTTATCCAGACTGAAACACTGTCTGAGGGGATTTTGATATTTCTTTTGATTCAGATTTTGGCTTTCAGAATCTAATGGCTATGGGTGTTTTAGGGCTCGGTAATCGCTTTGCCACAAGGAAGCTGCAGAGCATCTCATTGTTACGGAAGACAGATGGGCCTTCAGTTTTCTCTCTGCTGCTATGCAGAACATATTTATGGTGTAATTTTTTTCCTCCCTCTGCTGTAGCAAATGTACACATGCATCAAAGCTCTGCTTACATCTCGTGCAATCCATTGTATGTATGGAGAAGGGAATGCAGCAGCCCCCAAGAAGTTGTCCTCTTCTATATGATACAAGATCTAATCTAAAAAAAACTGCGACAACGGGCAAGAGCACAAATACATAAACATGTATACCTCTCCTTTGCTTACAATTTAACATTTCTAATACAAACATGTGTGATTATGTCAAAAATTTTCTAAACATCTTTGTATCTTCATACTAAATAAGAGTCTAATACATTTTCACTGGCATTTCAAACCATCTCCTTTTGGGAGGTGTGCTTAAAGTCAACAAACGTGCAAATGTGTCTTTCCATTGGCTTCAGTGAGTTCTAATCAGTTCTTTACACTACGAGGGTTTAACCATTTAAAGTTATAATTAAATTCACTAGTTACTTTGTGCTATCCTCTGACATCATTTCTAAAGTATATGGGGTGCTTATTAAACTTGTCCTACAGGGCCTTCTAGGGATTTATGGTGTAATTTACAAGGAAATAATGCTAGTATTTAGGAAATTGTTGACCATTTATTCCCACAAAGTTTTGCACACTTTTCAAAGATTGATTAGGCTTGAGATAGAATAGAAATGATTGAAAAGAACGAAATGCATCATGTACAAGTTCCTGTACATTTCTAGGTTTGTGAATTAATAAAATTTCAACTATAAAAACAATTAATAGAAACTAAAAATAAAAGCTTGGGTCTCATCTGTAATTTTCTAGCAACCGCGTTATAGATGTCAAGCATTGTCATGTGAATCAGTTTGTCAGCTAAGGGCTAAGGTTACTGACATTTTAGGCAAGGAAAAAAAAACACAGCTTATTTACATAGAGTGGATCTCTTGTTCGACAAGTTTTATTATACTTCTGACACACAGACTCACAGAGCAGCTCAGTGCCACGTATTTTCCTCACCTCATAGGTGAAGTATATTTTGCTCACCTTTTCACATGATACAGCACATCCCAAGAGAGATTTAAACCTCTTTTCCCTGGCTCCAGTGTTCAGTTCTCAGCACCTGGCTTCATTGTTGTCTGAAGTCACCCCTGAGAAGGCAGACTGAAAATCAGTTGGTAGTAAGAAGCAAGAGCTTGATGCTGTCGAGGTGCCACAGTGCAAAATTAGTAGCTGGTTTTCCCAGACATCTCTGACGCTTAAGTAACCTACCCAGCTATCCTCAGACACAAAGAAAGCATAGTATGTTGCCAGCTCTGCTGTCTATGTTTGGGATCTCTCCCCTCAGCTCTCTCCATACAATCCCTTGAAGATGCTTATTCTGCTTTGTGAAGCACATTACTGAATCTGCAGTGTCCAAACAGTATAATGAGAGTGTCAAAAACTCAGTACTGATAAGGTAAATGCTTCTTCTGAACAAACTTACACTGCTGACACCAAAGCCATTATTGGCACAAAGGAATATGTAAACAGAGAAAAGGAAATAAGTTGCCTGTTAAAACCAAGCAGGAAATCATAATTTGCGAAGTTCTGTCCATTGTTATGTTGTGAGTAGAGGCCAATTCACCTTCCCAGGTCCAAGCAGTACAGGGACGGGCTGGAGCAGGGTAAGACAGGGTTGAGAGCTTGTCCTAGGGATACATGCAAGAAAATTATATGCCACCGAAGCAGTCTGAGAGCAAATGAATTAATTTGAGTAGCAATGCATAGGATCTTGCAGTTTTTGGCCTTGAGTATTCTTGGACTCTCTGTCATAGGTCATAATTTTGAGGAGTTCATCTTCCAGCAAACAGCTGTAGATCTGTCCTCCCACTCTCCTTCCAAGGAACAAAGGCAAATTCAGATCCCAAATCCACAGATGATCTTTGTAAGCTCTAATGTTTCAATTCATCTGCTTCCACAGTCTCCCACATACTCTCCTATTTACTGCTCCAAATGCGTTATCTTAATTCAAGTTCCACCAATTTGTAATACTGTAAATACATCAGTAATAAACCCTGGATGCATTACTGTTCTCTATAACGACTGCAGTTATCTGACAAACATAATAATAAAGTTCTCTTATTACAGCAGCAGCTAGTAACATCTGCGTAACAATTTGCATTCTAGACCCCTATCCTCATTTCTTATAACCTTCAGGTGTTCAAAAGAGATGCCTCATACTGTGCTATTAATTCCATATTTAGATACCTTGCCTTTAAATCTACTGAATGGCTCTCAGCTCTGATGAATGTCAAATTGCATTCATGCATTTCTAATTTTTGTTCAAGTGTCTGGATCTGCCCTTGAAGGCAAGGGAACCTCTTTGTATGGTTGCATTACAGTCAATAATAATAACACTAATCTTTCTCTTGTAATAATATCAATAATGTCAATAATAATAACATTAAAAGAAGTAGGGAGTATGATATTAAAAAAAAAACAGGGGTGAGAATGGTCCAATCAGCTATTTAAAAACTACTAGAGTTAAGATTTCACAATAAATACTATTGTAAGAAAGCCAGGGTCATTAACAACTGAGTTGTAATAAAAACATGCAGACAGACAGGTGTGATTTTATGTTCCTGAGCTTTTATGTTTCAAGATTTGTCAGAGATAAATCACATTAATGTTTACATATTTAACAGTTATTTAGTACTTAATGTTATCAGACTCTCATTTGAAATTGCTGACCTCAATTTTTCTATTGTATAGTGTTCTTATTCCTTTGTTACAAACAAGAACACTGAGACTTCTTAATAAATTACAGAGTACTAGTGTTGTAGCTTTGCAATAAGTGTTGACATAGGAAAGCTGCATTTTCAGGTATCTGATGTGGAGAAGGAACCATAACATGTGGATGATGAGTAGCTGGATGTGAAGGTGTCGCTAAAAATTTGAAAACATTTGGGGTCTAATGAAACTTATGTAGTTCCTAAGGGGAAATTCTCAAGGATTTCAACACAGGGAAGGAAAACAAATGGCCTGAAGTCACCCAGAAAGTTGCTGCTAGGAATAGTAGATGAGAAGACTATGTTGAGTAGACAACTGAGACAAGTTCTAAGAAGAAGTCTTCTTTCATTGGAAATGTCTTTTAAATGTCCTCTTACAAAGAAGGGAATTGAGGTGCTCAGGAGAATGGAAGACAGATAGTAAGAAAAGAAGGAAGAAAGCAGGAAGAAAAGTTGAAAGGTGGGAAGGAGGATGAGAAGGAGGGTGTAAAAGAAATTATCATGTATCTGAGAAGGATTGATGTGATGACCAGGTAGTTCTTTTCCAAATTCTGTTTCAGTAGTGCAGAGTTCAGTGTGGTCCAGATAGAAGACACACTAGTGGCTTTGTAGTGCTGGGCTCTAAGCCTTGTTTTTCCCTTCTATTTTCAGAAAAAAATTGAGGTACCCCTCATTTTTCCTTCATGGTCGAGTTTTTTCCCCTATGGTTTGGACTTAGGTTAAAATAAATACCTCCAAGGAAAAAATAAGACAATCTGTTTCATTTTAGGTCCTATTAGTTCAAAAGTCACTGTCTTTTGTGAGTGAGGAGCAAAATCCAAATGTTCAATTAATATCAGGTTCAAACTCTGATTAACTGACCTGCAATTCACCCCCTACTGTCATATTCATTTTCCATAGGAAATTATTAAATAAACATCCCATTTTAATTGATCATTTTTAGACCCAAATATGATGCAGAGCTTTGGTAACTTTATACTTAAAAGGAACTCAAAAGGCTAACAAAATAAAGAACAGTTGTTTTAATAACATATATTATACCAGCAATGTATTATAGAATTAAAAGTTGTAATTTTTGGAAAAGATTTAACTTGAAATATATTGCTTAACCAACAGGGAGATCTTTGTCTTTCAGAGGCAGTTCACTAGGAACATGGTGCAAGAATGGATTCTGCTGAACTTAAGTATATGGCCAAGTACCAGGCACTTAGGATTAGCTCAAAGCACTTCAATCATGTCATAGCAAGTTCAAAATATTCAGAGTTTTAAGACCCACTCGGAGCAATGACAAACTTAAATTTGATAGAAAGGGAAGCAGGTACTAAAAAGGCATTACTCAGATGGGAAACTCATTTCTTGCATCTTGTACTCCCTTATTTTATCAAAAAGAAATGCCAAAGGCTTTCTGAGAAACAGAAAATGTGCAATTTCTTACACAAACATGCATCTATGTTCTGTTTTCTTATTGTTGTTGACAGAGGCCTTCATTATGCCCTCGAAGAATCATGCTATGTTTATTTGCAGTGTCTATACAGATTTAGGGACTTGTTTTATGAATTGCCAGAGGGCAATGTCTTTTTTTAGTAGAAGTTCATTACACTTTGATTGATTTCCTTGATATGCTTTGCATGTGCCTGGGTAATGGTTACTCATTTTTGTTCTAAAACACAAATTACTTTAACTAATATACCAAAAGAGCACTATAACTGTTAACAATTGACAATGCAAAATGTTTCTCAGTTTTAATTTTCAGTGCCAATGTCTCCACGTAAAAACAATTGAGGCCTAGTTTGCATGGGTCCTTATTTATTAATTCGTGGAACTTTAATAATGATTTTAATAAATCATGAGTGTGAAGCAGGACAAATGTGAAATAAAGCTCAGTAACCTGATCACCTTACCACAAATTAATAAATCAATGTAAACCTTCCGAACTGTGGTGAGGATGTTAAATCTACTCACATGCAAGCATTTACCAGCAACAAATACATATATAGATTTTACATGTTGGCTTATCTGGCAGATAGTGAAATAAACTTACACTAAACCAAATATATTCATACTTTCCATAAGCTGAAAACACGCATAGATATAGTTCCTATGGCTCTGCTGGTGTCTGTAACTTGCTAAACATGACTAACTTGAAAATAATACAGAAATACATGCCAGAATGCCTTTTTTTGAACTTTCTCATTATGAAATTCCCTTTTTATTTGCAAAGTTGCTATTATTTGTGATTGTTCTAGATAAGTTTAAAATTGTGTGATCTTCATCTCTTGGTGAGTCAATTTTTATCTCCCAGCAGAGTTCCTGTCTTTAACTCAAGTAACGTTCTTTAAAAGTGGCAATGGCTTTATAGTGAGGCAGAATAGGGTGAAATTAAATGTTTAAATACAACCTGAGGTGTATTGTTACCTCAGTACTAATGCTGCTTTTTACAATGCCTGTGGGGTTGGCTAGATGAGGGGGACACACTGAGCATACTCCATAGAGATTTTCAGGGGAGAGTCATTAAAACAGCCTAGTCTTGCCTTCCATTGCTTCGCCTACTCTATGTGCAACTTATTGCATTTCAGTAAAGACTACAACAACTGATTGTTTTACAGTTAGAGAGACACGCTAGCTGAAGGACATAACTGAGCTGGAAGGCTACATCTTGAAGAGAGAAGTTGGCAACACTCATTCAGCAACCTTTGGTAAACGGTGGTAAGGTGGTTTGACTTGAGCTGCTAAAAGGACAAAGCTGTCTGGCCCTGCTAGCAAGAGATAGGAACTAAGCCATGAAACTAATGAACAGCAGAGGAGCCCAAAAGCAAGGTTATGCTGCCCTTCGCCTGTTGAGATAGGCCTGGATTTTAATTCTCTATCCTGTCTCCTGCTCAGTCAATTATGGTGATTACACAAGGTTAAAACAAAGTTCTGTATGGTTGTGTTGTTCTGAAAAAGCGCCAGTGGGCCACCCTGATACCTTCCAGTAGTGAATATCAGGACTGCTCTGGGCAGCCTAGATTTGACTTTGAAGTCAGCTTTTCTTTGAGCAGAGGTAAGACCAAGTGACTTTCAGAGCTCCTTTCCAACACAACCTACTCCACCACTGTGAATCTGTTCGTCATGTCCCTCCAAAATTTATCATCAAGAAATGGAACTGGTATTGCCATGCTCTGTGCTGACTGTGTTACCATACAAGCAACAAGAACGTGGGCTGAAAATTGGGGCTCCTTTCGATTAGAGCTGACCTGGGTCTGGTTTCCTCGAAAGATAAGAAATCAGGAGTAACTCCCCTGATAGCGGTGAAATCATCATGCTACAGAAAACACACAAGATCTGCCAGGTCAATGTGTTTTCATATAGCTTTTTTTCTTTTTATTTTAAAGGCATTTATTTCCCTCATCCTCTCTTGATAAGGGAGATAATATTCAACTATATAGCATGCTGTAGGTAACACCATGCCTATGTTATTACATGTGGGCATTCCTCTGCTTTCTGAGGCTTCCCAAGCATCCCAGAGTCTTTTTTTTTTTGTCTGCCAGCCAGTGTTTGATACAGAATCTGGAAATTATTTTGCTGTCAAAAGGGTACAAGGGAGGTGGGAGACAATCTGTGGGCTTCTGCTAGAGCAAACACAAAGAACCATTCTCTCATCTAGTAAAACAATAAGATTAGTCCTTTTATCATTATTTTTTTTTCTCTCCTTCACTGCTTTGTAAACACTGCTTGTATGAGTTTGCCTCTTATCATCGGCAAACTGAATCTGCTTTTGTTGAAGCAGTGTCAATCACAAGGGTTTTTCTGCTCATATACTTAGTGATATGACTGATTGAAAAAGAAGACAGACTTTCATTTGGGTCTGAAATATGTGACATACTGTTAGAAACATAAGGAAAGGGAAGAAAAAAAGGGAACAATTCAGTAAAGCGTAACCCAGTGTTCGCTTGCTCTGTCAGGGAGATTAAGATTAAACTGAAGGAGGTCAAAGCTATTAACATCTAGACTACAGGATATGTAACAGGTTAGCATCTAGTTAGATGCTGGTTTTCTAATTGGGGAGAAGCTTGTTTCCAACTTTTTATGTACATACTAGCATTAGCAAGCCTGGGTGGTCTCAACATTGTAACCCAGTGGACATATTTGATCCATGTCTCCCTGAAAAAAATGTCCTCTATGACCAAGCTCACATTTAAATTGTAAATAAGTCTCTTGATTCCTTTCTGCCAACTGTGATAACATTTGCAAGGGAAAACTTCACAGTTATTCTTCTGGTCTTGCTTTAAATTTGTTTTCCCAAATGCCAAATTCTCCTTCACACCATACACTTTGTGACAATCTTATTTATGTTCAGCTCTTTGGACCAAGCAAGAAGATTACTGCAGTCACTAGTAAGGAGCACAGTCATGACTTGTTTGTTAATTAACTTCCATAGCAAGACTGACTCTTATAGAATTCAGAAGCTTATTTATGGAATATCCTTCACATTTTCAAGTCACATTATTCTCTGATTTTTATGGTGCTTTCTCAACAGCTTCTGGTTCTAAATACAATGCCAAGTGAAGTGGGATGGGTTACCAACAGAAAATAAACTAGATAGCAGTCATCAGGGTTAGCCTTTGGAAGGAGATTTGATTAAGCCTTTAGTAGCACTGACCCAAACAGGTAGCACAACGACTGTGTTTTAGCACGTTACAGGCAAACCTGCTTAATCTCTCCCAACACTGCATTAGAATATTTTCTGAGGATGAATATGTTTTGGCTTGATATCTAACAAGCATAACCACCTGTCTTTTACAAGGGCATGGATGAGTGCAGGAAGTGCAAGCTTGTGGCCTCCTCACAGTAAACTTCGTCATTATTCCCAGTGTGATCCGCCTTTAAGAGTTTTATTTTCTGTAACCCACTTGATTTCCACTGGTTGTACTGATACACGGCGATAGGTAAACATTCACAAAAAAAAGATCATGCAAATTTCAAAATGGTAATAATCTTCAGAAATTCATTTTGGCTGCTCTGCTAAAATCTGAACCATGAGTTCTTCTCTCCTGCAAGAATGTTAAAGCTGGAGAGGGCTGTGGTCAGCGAGCTGCACCATAGAAAGACTGATACCATAAACTCTCCTGATCCACTGGCAGCCTCTGTGGTCTTTCCTTAATGTGGTTTTTGCACCATCAGAGGAAGTCTACATTTAAAACTACAGTTTAAACACCGCCACGTTACAATGAAGAAATAGAGTTCCTGACTCAAGCTGTTACAGGCCAGGACGTCCTGCAAAACTCTACAAGCCCAGAGGGCAGCTCCTCACAGTGAAGCACTTAATAGTGATGTAACCTTAGCTTTTAAAACCTCTACGGGTTCTGTGATATCAGGAAGGCACTGTGTGTTAAACTCTCACTGCTCCCTTTAGAAAAGCGGCATCACCGAGTACTACGAGGGTCATTAAAGCTTTTCAGGCCCAATTGTCTAGAAGTCACATGTGACCCTCTCACTTCTCTGAATGTCTCTGTCTAATCTCTCCATCTATCATAAATCCATACCCTATATCATACAACATTGCCACCACGAGACACATATCCAGTTCTCATTTTGCTAGATGCTTCTGAATGGAGGGCAGTGTCATGTTACCCCCTCATTAGTTAATGAAGTTTGCATTGTTAAGCACACTGGTCTTCTGATATAAGAAATTACACAAAAAAAAATCAGCAAAAAAAAGTTTTCTTTAGATAAATACATATAAACCTGTTACTTTAGAGAGTTCAGAACAGTTTATATCAGCTTTTTTGAAAACAATAAAACTAAACTCTGATAAAGACTGGCATGAATTTGCAAAATATTTGGCACTAAAAAGTCTACATTTTTCATCAAAAAAGTAATTTCACAAATCTCTGTTTTCCAAGAGGTGCATTTACTTGAGCATTTAGGCTACAGGAAAATATTATTTTGTTGTTATTAATTATAGTGACAGTCCTAAAGCAGAAGGTCATTTTATGAAAAATAGAGGGTTTCAAAAAGAAAGGCAACGTGTTTTTGGCAATGTAAATTTAGTAATTCTGTTGAACATGGATCTAATTTAAAAGATGGAATCATAACTGCACAAATAATAGTAAAATTTTAAATTAAAAAATACATTGTGTTCAACATCAACACATCAAAGTTGAACAGAATCTTAAATGAGGTATCTGTAAATTACTCTAAAAAATCCCTAGCAGGAAACAAACATGAAGAATAACATATTCAGCATAAGATCAACATCTCTAGCTCAGGGCACAGAGTTTCTAACCTTGTTCATTAACAATTATAATACACAGTCAGATCCTAGATCCACTGAAACTAGCAGTGTCTCCATTCAGAAACCAGTTCCCTGGTTTCTAGGGTCCATGCTGTACTGGAGCCTGACTCTTTGATACACTTTTACAATCTGGCAATCTACTGAGGAAAGCATCAAGGAAGTATAAAAAGTCAAGACAGGCACTATACTCTTCTTAAAATGTCACTGGGGGTGGAGCTGTAAACCATATTCCACTTCTAATCCACCTCTTTTCCTTGGGAAAAATTCTCTGGAAAACTAGTTCTACCCTTTATAAATTCTGTTCTGTCATCAAAATAAGATAAAAGAAATGCAACAAAACTAGAAAACAGACTCAAAAATGTAAGTGATTCTTAATCTGTAGACTGGTGTGTTACAGAAGAGATACAAAAAGGTATGGATTTTTTTGTTATTACTGTCTTCTGCAAGTAATTACTAAAAGAATAAGAAAACTATCTCCATAAGTAAAAATCTACAGGATGATGAAAAAAACCACGAAGAAAAATAAACCATACAATGTCAGCACTTCCATCTGAATAGCATGGTTTGGAGTTTTCATGCCACTAAATTAATATCTCCTTGGAATAAGCCATAAATTAAGAAGAACTTAAAAAGTGCTGCATGTAACACTTTTGGAATACTGTATTGCATTATTTTATGCTTAAAGATTAAAATAAAGTATCATAGAACAAGACTAAAGAAATCAGCAGTGACTTAGATAAAAGTGATCATGATTTGCTTCTGTTTGTTATATATAATCACAATTAAGTCCAGACTAGTAATATGTATACTTGATAGATTGGAAGAGCCAATTTTGCAAAGCTGAAAGCAATTATGAGCTAAATCAGTTGAGAGAAAGAAATCAGACAGGAAATATGAGTAATAACTAGAAAGTGTTTAAAAACATTTTACCAGAAGTTTAAAAAAAAATGAAAGCTGGGCTAGCCTAAATGTTGATTTGCAAAGAAATGAAAACAGCTATGTAAACTAAAATAATTGTGTAACCAAAAAAAAAAAGGTATTTATTAGAAGTCATGAGTATTGAAGAGAAGAGCTACAGAAAATTGATAAAGATGGAAGCAAGGAGTAAGATTTCTCATAAGAATTAAGGATAACAAGAAAGGTTTTTGGTATTGACTACACAGAAGTGTAACCACATCAATAACATACGTAAAAATCTGTATGTTCTGTAAATAAATATGGTCACTCTTTGTAGAAGAATCAGACAGAATCGGTTCTGCCATAAGAAGACAATGCAGTGTTGTTCATTCCAGCAGTAAATCAGGAGAATGGTAAACAACAAATTAAATCAGCATAATTTGCAACCAAGAGCTTTAAAAAAGCTGGCTGAAGAAATTTCAAAACCATGAATATTCCTTTTTGGTAAGTCTGAGAACACTGGAGAAGTTCCAATGCACAGGAAAAAAAAACATCAGTAACTCAGGCAATTATAGCATGTTCAGCTTGAGCTGAAAGGATAAAATAATGTAAAAGTTAATGTTGGATTAATTTCGCAAAGAACTAGAGCTATGTAATGACATTAACACTGAGGAAAATAATTTAAGAGAAACAAGAAGCTATTCTGAACCTTCCTGAAAAACTCACCGTTTTCACTGTCCTTAGGAAGTAAAGAAATATGAATGTAGCCAAGTCTGTATAAGATAAGATGGGCCAGGAAACTGTAGTCCTTCCAAGTCTACAAAGAGTCTGTGGACAAAAGTAACGAAACAGCATTGATATCAGAAACATTCAGTGCATGGAAGAACACAAACAGTAGTGAATAACTCTCCATGTACAATAAAGCACCTTCCAAAATTTGATCCTATGTCTTTTGTAGCAACTTTTTTAAGTCCTTTATAGATGACAGTGTCTTTTTTTAACCCTGGTTCTTAATTTCAAATATCCTTTCTTCATACCAATATTCAAGTAAGGTTTATTGGATGCAGAGGCAGAGGAGGAAGTGAGCCTGATTCTCTGTTCACCAAGGAACATTCAGTGCACAGAGTATTGTATTAATGCAACTTTAGAAACCTAACCAGGTAACCCAGCTAATAACTGAGACAACTTGCTAACTGGTGAGGGTCAACTATGTGTAACATTGCTGTTGATTTATGACTCTCAAGTTCACAGGTTGCTTAGATTGTTCAGTTTAACACTTTTCCCCAGCTTTCAATTGAACATTTTGAATCAGGTGATCAATGGATTGATTGATACTAGGTACAATAGGTCTTTGTACTGCTCCATAAACAAAGTTTGTTTTTATAGCCTTGATACGATTTAAACCCTTAACACTTTAAACCTTTTTGCAGCTCTCTTGCTATGTAAACCATATGCTTCTCTTCAGTTTCCTAATTCACATCAGATTGTGACTTAGCAACGTTCAGGGCAATGAAACCTGCTGTGTACCTAGAGGACCTGATCCTGTAAATATGTATACACAACACTGCGTGCCGTTAAATAAATCCTTTGATCCCAGTGAGGCTATTCACAGATGTAATCTTGTTAACAGGAATTAGTAGTAAGGGAAGGACTGACATTTGAATATTGAGCTTTGTGGTTAGGGACAGCTTTCCTAGGACACAGAGACCACAGGGAGAGGCAGATCAAATTTTTTCAGTGTGACTTCCACAATTTTTCCCCATGTCAGATTCCCTGCTCCTCATGAAAACAGGCTCATGTATCCACATTCTCCGCCTGCGCCTCACTTTGTGACTGTACATATCAGATGCAGTTGGGTAGGGGACTGATTGTGGCCAACTGCCTGCTGAATTTGATGCCTGGTTCAGGGAGAAGATGAATCTCAGGAAAAAAGTGAAATGCAGATGCAGCCCTGAGGATCCTCGATCTGTAGAACCCTGCTGGATGGCGAACTTTCACTCTGCATCATAACATTTGAGTTAAACTACCAGACACATCATCCCTTACCGCAGGTTCTGGTCCAGTATTTCCTTACAAATTAGCAAAGATGATCCTTTAAAAGATCTGGGGAATGAAAACCTCAAACCAGGCTTTGGGAAGGACCTTCTACTTGGAGAGCAGATGGCAAAGCAAGTAAACCTCAGCTATTGCGTTCTGAAAACAGGGTTATTATTCTCATTCAAGGGCAGAAAAGGAAAGGGACGCCCTCACCTTCTTCAGCAGCATGCCACTAACCTCCTGTTCACACATATATACCCATAGCATTGTTCTTGAGTGGGAGCTTCTGGTTTGGCTGAACTTTGCTGGAGATTTCTCTGCAATGGAGAGGGTATGTCTGACTAAATAGCCTTCAGGCGTATTAAAAGCTTGCAGGGATAACTGATGTAGTCAACATGTGGAAGAGTTTACTGTCTTACCCTGAGGTGAGAAGCAGATCCTCCTTAAGCCGTTAAAAAACTACAAATGTTTTCAACTTGTTATTGGTGTAAAATAATAAAAATAACAGTCTTTCTTCCTTCAAAAATAGCAGTAAGGGAAAGGAAAGGGTAGCCTTCTGAGCTATCAACACAATCCATCTTTCATCTCAAACACTAAAAAGGCACAGAGAATGTGAAGCAGTTGCAAATGTCTTAAAGAGCAAGTTAAATGATTACCACAGGCTGGTTTCTTTTAGTATCCGTTGAGCTGAGTGCCACAGACTACACACATTTATGCATTTAACACAGCTTTAAATAGTACACATAAATGCATGTCATTGAGCAGTGACAGGGGAATCAGGCAAGTGTTTTTACTTACAAAATCATCCTTCTTCTGTGTTCCTTAAAAAAGCACCATATTCAGCATACAAGTTCCTAGGCCTTGAGCACCTTCCTTTGCCTTTGGTCCCTGAGGATGAACCTTTCTTAGCAAAGGAGAAATCTTTCAGAAGAAGTCGAGTTTGCCTCTGGCCTCAGAGGCTGTATTTTGAAGAACAGATTTTCTTATGTTCTTGCACCATCAAAACCTGTGAAAAGGAAATAAATCAAGTTTGGATTTCTGAAAGAAGCTGGGGACTATGCAGATTATATTCTGATACATTATAAGGAGAAATGCATATTTTCATAAATAATGGAGTTATCTAAAACTGTAGCCAAATAAAAGGTTCCCATCTCTTAGCCATCAGATCCAGAGACTCTTGTAATTTAACAAACTGAAACTGAGAAAGAAACTTCTCTTATGAAGCTACCCTCATAAAAAAAATATATCTTATTATGAGAAGTTGCTGTAATGCAGCCATGGAATTTAGAGCAAAACTTTGTGTGTCTGGAATAATCTTTTACCTGAAATGTTATTCAGCAAATTAAAAGAATCATTAAAATATATTGCAAACTTTTACTAGAACTATACCTCCGAGTAATTTTTATATTTCATAAACTCATTATAAATTTTGAGGGAAAGAGGCTAGACAATTGGGAAACTGGTTAGTATCATGAGGAAAAAAACTTTTTGCTAATGACTTGAAGGCATGTACAACCGAGACCATGACCAGGGTAGGGGCTAGTGTAGACCCTCAAGCACTTCTGAGTCACACTTCTGTGGAAATCCAGGTCAGGATGTAATAGTGATGTTCACTTTACTCCGTCAGAAAAGGAGAGATCAGCTGATGATGGCACGGCCATTTTATCATTGCCAGTGTCCCCATTTCAACTTGCTTGGAGCAAGTTAGGGTGCTCCTTCTAGAGCTACGCTTGCACAGCTAGTTTATTTGTATAGTCTTTAACACAATGGACTCCTCTTCAATGCTTAGAGATCAAAGACACTACAATTCTGCTACTAATGATGATGATCATGCATATGTTGCTTTTCATTCAGGAAAACATTGTTAGATTGTCGCTAAGCGAAGTAACAGATAGAAAAAAAGAGATAAAGAGTTTTCCAAATTCTCTGATTTGAATACCCCTCCTACAGAATTCTATCTGCAGTCTCTCCAACCATAATTCTGCTGACTCACAGACTAAGGTGATGTATAAGTAATGCCACCGACATTTTAGATATTTTTTAGCATTGGATTTAGCTGAAAACACTCAAACTATTTTTCATTGTTTGCAATACTGCAGTGTTTGAACAGAACTTTTAAGTAGTTTTTTTATGTTGATGTACAGACAACTGCAGATGCAATTTTTTAAAAATCAATTTGCACCATTTGAAAATCCCATTCTCAATCAAAATTAGAACAAATAATAATATTTAATAATTTAATTATTTGCAGACTGGACCCTTCAAAAGCTTTTGTACACAACAACTTCAGGCTCTCAGCTTTTTATGTTTGTTCATGAAGTTCATGATGTTCATTTTTCATTGGTCAGCCATGTCAAAAACCCCAACAAAACTATTAACTTAATGTTAGGTCAGCCTATGTCCGAAGAGTGATTGTGAAGTTCTACAACAGTGCCCTTTTTGAAACTTCATTATTAAGGCACTGCCAATGAAAAGCAACTGTCCTGTAATATCTCAAATCTGCTGACGTCTGTTATAAATTTCCCTCTTCTGCACTGGAACGTTGGACTCAGCGCTGCACTTCAAGGAACTGAATGCCACAGCCAGGCAGCTTCATTTGCCAATTCACTTGATCCATAAAACAGAGTCTACACACATGGACCATATTATAGGCATTTGAAAGGTGAATGAAAAAGAGCAGTCTAGTGGATAAAGAACATAGGCTGCAGTCGTGCCCTGCGAAGCATTTTCTAAACAAGTACCAAATCTTAAAATGAATCCACCACTGTACTAAATAGTCCAGGCCAGATACAAAATTACCCATATTCAGGCACACACAAGACCAACTCTGTTGAAACTCACTATAACAGAAGGCCTCTGCTCCAGAAAACATATGGTAGCTTATGGAATTAAATGAAACATTAGCACTTAGACATAGACAGAACAGCCTGGGATGAAAACCTGCTTTAAGTTCATGGGTGCTTCATACAGAAAAAATACAGAAAACTGAAAAGTCTGTTTTAATTACTCAACAGAAAGCTGAAAGATCAGAGAAGTTCATTTTATAATAACACTGTCTGGAAAATAAAAATAGCTGAAGAAAAAAAGTTAAGATGAGTTTAGTTAGAAAAGCCAACAGCAACTTAGAATTAAGAAATACAAAGATACATACTACTGTTTTACAAACAGCATTGAAATGGTTTGAGAAAAGAAGATATTGCTAAGAATACTGCACTTGCTGGTAAATTATTCTACATTAACTACAGAGCACTGGCCATATATAAGATCCACAAATTTGCTGAACCTAGGTCAACACTTCACTAAGAGAAGGTCTCTTTAGAGAACTATATGGCAAATTAATCTATTAGATTTCTAGAAAGAGTATCTCAATCCTTGCTTTCCCACATGTGTTACCTCCTGCAATTGAAAGGTTACCTTTTCATGTATATAATGCAGAGAGCTTAAGGATTATTATGAATACCAAGTCAACATTTCTCTTAGAGGCCAGTTTTCCAAATGTGGACAGGCAATCATATGCACACACACTAATCAAGTCTCCCTTTCTCCACAGGAGGCTGCTTAGAGAAATAGATGGTAGTAGGATTTGTTCTACGTTGCTTAGGGAATAAGGAACAGATGGCAAAAATTTAATTCCCAGGGTCTGTAGCTGCTAGGGGATTCCCCTATGCCACTTAAGTCTTTGAAATAAGGGAAGAAAGTTTCCCAAACCACAGAAAGCAAAATTTTACTCCCTACTAACTTTATTATTAATTAAAAAAAACTCCTTCGGCAAATAAAATATTTCTCTGCCACAGATATAACAACTGCACCAGAACTGTGAAGCAATCCCGTGGTGTACGCTGTGATTGTCCTACCAATTTCCTTTTTAGATAAATCACAATATTATAGGATGCAAACCATGAGAAAGCATATATTCCAATGTTTGGGACTTATGTGTGGAGAATATTAATTAACCTTTTTTACTGATAAATTGCATGTTTTAATGCCTTTAGGGAAAGGATTAATTTATAGATTCCTGCTGAATGGGACAGGCAAATGGCAAACAGGGCTTATAAATCACCCAGCTCACAAGGGCTTCAGCAACAGAGGTTAACAGAATTTAATTGTATTATTGTTACTCATATGAAAATAAACACATAGACAGCGCTTCTTTGAAAGAAAGAATTGTATTTTGACCATGGTAAATACAATTACTGATGACAGTTGACTGATGAATTGAAACATCTTGCCTGAACCCCAGAAAACCCATAGGACATTGTAAGATAGCTGGGGTGTTACCAGCATGAAACCCCAGACAACTGTGACTGACCTGAAATGGATAGAGTGATGTCTAGGAACACAGCAGCTGACTCTGACCAACCTCCTGCCAGGCAGGGTTGCTGCACATTTCACAATGAACAACTGCAAATGCAAGTGTTAAGTGTGCAACCAGAAGAGGGTTTAACATGAGTCAACAAATACCAAACTCTAATTTTGAAAGCCATGAGTCCATCTTCCCTTCTTTCTTCTTCCCTCTAATTTCCAGTAGGTCACTAAGAGAACAAATGAAGATAGTGTTTAAACTGTGATTTAAGCCACGGCAGAAGAAAATTGACCAAAGTAGTGCTGGGAGGATTTTGCTAACAGAGCTGTTAGCTGCTCTTCTGTTGACTCAGCTTAAAACAGTAAAAAATGTTTCTATTTATTTTAGGAAAACACCAAAGCTGCATCCTTCCAATCCTGAGCGTATCCTCTAGATACTATAGTGATAACTGCAATACCAGTTCCTCTTCTGATCTGGTTGAGTCAATAGCACTGAACTCCTTGAAATAGGAGTTTAATTTCTTTGGTCATTTCTCCTCCATCCTATCCTGTCATAGAGCAGATGGCAGTCACATCACCGAACCTGGAGACTGCAGTTTAAAGTTCTTGCAAAGACTCATTTATTTGCAAGTTCCAGGACCCAGTGTGGAGCTGGAAGGCAGTGGAGAGGCATTTAATCATATTTTTAATACCTCTGCAAGACAAGCAAATATATATAGCATTAAGATATCATGACTCCTCTATGTTTTGACCAACAACTTCTCACTTCATCTGCTCCAGCCCCTCAGAAAGTGGCTGAAGTGGCTGAAGAGGGTTGTGCCAAACCAAGGATGACAACTGGAGTCACAGCCCCTTCATGAGAAGGTGCCTCGAGGTACTCCCTTCATTGCCAGCAAAATCTCACCCTTTACAGGGCCTCCTCAACTATATGCCTCATTCACTGACTAAAACGAGTGGTGGTTTCCACCAAGGCCAGTGCAAACCCCATCTTGTGGCATAACACTCTTTTGCTGCAGGTGGGAAAAGTGGTGACATACAATGGACGTGAGGTCCTGCATACATCTTTCACCAACTGCTGTGTCCCAAACCCACAGAGGAGTGCCCAATTGGCACAGCATCCAGGGCACGTAGCCCCTGCCCCATACAGAGCAGAGGAGGTCAGGGCCCGAGAGCTGGTGCTTTTAGGGAGAATTTGAGCAAATATATGCAGGCAATTATTTCATTAAAAGAGATCTGGAGAATTTAACCTTATGATTGTCTCCACGTCCAGAGAATATTTATCATGTTGTCCTTCTGTGGCACAGACTGGCTCATCAGTGTCACCAGGCGATGCCCAGCAAGACAGATTGGTCCAAGCTCAGAGAGGGAGGGACTGCAGGGACAAAGGAGATGGTGAGAGCTGAGAGTCATTTGGCTCCTTCTATTACCTGTTGGCTAACTGCATAAGAAAGTTAACTCACACCAGAAAAAAGACATATGAAAAAGAAGTATAAATTACCTCTTCATTTCACAAATGAGGAGGGAGAAGCAAGACAAACTATGTCACTCTCAGATCCAATTCTTTCCTTGTATGCTTCCTGCGGCAATGCAGTTATGTGCCTGCCTAATAGCTCAGTCTTACTCCAGCTAAGCAATTATTAGTTTACTTAAGAAAGGCTCTAGCAGTAAGATATAAAAAGTGAGTAAAATTATTCAGTCATTACTACTGAAGTATATATAGAGATGTATATATAAACATTTATAAATGTATGTACAGGGGTACGCAGTCACTCATACACACAGATTCATAAAAGTTGTTGGATCTGGTGCCACTTTCTATAGGGTTTGGAACAGAAAGAAAGAAAAGGGAGAAGTATATGAATTTAATAAGCTCAGACACAATTTCCATGAGTAAATGTTAAGGCATAGGGATGAACTTTTTTTACTTTATACATATTAATAGGCTCTCCCTTTGAGAAAGAATGACATCAGACATTGATAAATTTGACAGAATTGAAAGGAAAAAATAGTTGCACTATTAGGAACACTCGAGGTGATATTGAATGGTGTCTTTGATACATCAGCCTTCAGTTTCTGAGCACATTCATATTAACTCAAGTGTACACCCAGAATTCAAATGAGCTGCTTCTTTAGATGCTGACATTCAGCAGCAGTCCCATCAGACAGGCTGGAATCAAACTCACAGTTTCAGAGTGTGGTGTGGTATAATTTTCTCTATACAGTTTGCATCTGCTGACTCTCTCAGAAGATTAGAGAAAGAGGCAGAATATAGGAGATGGTAGTTAAAGATCCGCACAAGGCTGAAAGACGAAAAAAATCTTCAATGAAACACTGTTCCAAGTACATTCTCCTATGCCAAGAGATCGGTGCAAGACTGTGAATTTAATTTTGTTGGAAACAGAGATGACAAATTGCTTGGAATGGATTCACTTATAGGCAAGCAAGGGCTAACCATTGATGTCTGAATACCTCAGCAATTTCTGAATGCTGGTGTGTTGCCACAACATGAATACTCCTTATAATTCTGCAAGAAATCACTGTGAAAACAGCACTGCACACCTGCAATATATGTGTTTGTCTGGAAACATCATACCACCGTGGTAACTGTCCATGAATCTTCCAGTAAAGCCAGCAAACCCAGATGCATCACATGGCTTAGGATTCACAGTGAGCCTAAAAATAAATAAAAAGCTGAAGTCATGCATCTTTTTCTCATTAGCCCATTGCTTTTAAGAACTAGACATGGGAGACTGGGTTTTTAAATTGCAAGTTAATACTACTGACACATGTTTCTGAGCAGCTTCAAACCAAAAAAACAACAAGAGATGAAAAGATATTGGAAGTGAAAAGGAGGCAGGCAATGAAAATGATTGCATAAAGAGAAGAAGCAGAGATAAGTAAATATATGTCAGATAACAAGGATCTATAGGGAAAGAAAGTAAATATCGAATGGAAAAAATGAGATACGAGATAATGAGAAATTGTTAAATAATTGGAAGCCATAAAGAAATATGTCATATAAATGATATACATCATCCTATTAGAAAATTTTACTTTGAAATCTGATTTTATAGAAATTTAAGTTGTTCAGTGAGAGTTCTGTAACAATGTCTGTTTTCAACAAAGGAAAAGCAAAACACTTTAACAAAAAGTCAAAGACACTCTAATCCACAGGGAAAGATGACAAAGTTTTTCCTCTCCTTTGTCCCATAAACATGTAAGCACTCTCTTCGTAGATGAACAGATAATGAAATAAGATGTAAATATCTGAAATTCTCTTCGTCCTATAAGAATCTGTTTTCATAACAGAAGTTAAAAATATCTGTTTGTTTTTTTTTCTTTCAGAAATACCAAAGTATTTTTTAGTAAGCAAAATAGATCATCCATATTTTACATTTTTTTTTTCAGATGTCAATTGTAAGACCGCTGACAAATTAATTTTCAGGTATAGCCAATTTAACGAGCACTGGTAACATTTGCTCTTACGTGCAAAATCCAAGAATTTCAGTCCACTCAAGACAAACAGTTTTTATCATATCTAATGTATATTTGAATCTCTCAATGCCTGCTATAACAGCATGCTTTGTAGTTGAAGATAATTACAGTGATAATACACCTGTTAACTGCAGGGATATTGCACCTACCATCAGACTACTTAGAATAACTGAAACGAACTGGCAGAAGGATTGAGCAGGCTGCATATTCCTGCTGGCCAAGAGAAGCCTCACAGCCTCATGCTTTCATCAGTAAGTACAGCAAGAGTTCTCCCAACTTATAGAGCAGAGGCTACAAACTTATAGACCAACATTTTGCTGATCACTCTATTCCTCTTCATAATTAGGTGGAACAATTTCTGGTTTTTTTCACCCCTGTCTGAAGCAGCTCGCTTTCCAATGTTTTTCTCTAGGGAAAGTACTCCAACAGCTTACTTGTCATCTAAATACCTCTTAAGTGCTTGATACATCTTCTACCTTCTCTTAAAGCAGCCCGGGGTCTGCAAGCCTATTCAAGCTAGGACCTGAGTTTTCCCTCTCGCTATCTTTTCAGCATCACCAGCATCAGCGTTTTAAGCAAGCAGCTTTATCTAAAGAGCAGATTGTTTCTGAATTAGAGGAGCACTCAAAAAACGTGTTGCTGAATATATTCAAAAATAAGCAGAAAGCAAATAATTTAAGAGCTCGTGTTTCTGTGAAACAAAGTGTTTACTGTAAGGACAGAGGTGTTGGATTTAATTGGCAATGATTACTTTTATTCTGAGCTGGCAATAAACTGCAACAACAAATATGTCGAAGCATTTTACTCATCTGTGGATGCTCATTTTCCTCTTCCTGCAGATATCCATTCTTTGTAGATATTCAGCGGCTGGAAGCCAAGAAACTCATTTTATGCTTGATAATTCATTGTTAATCTGTTTGAAAAAAAAATCAATAGCTCAAGCACAAAGAAAATCAGATATGTTCAGCTTCATTGGTGGTGACTGTCCATTGCTGAGCACAGCAACCATGGGCTCCTCCATGGGACCAACCTGGAGGTTCACTTACTACCTGCAAGTGGCTTTGAACCAAGAACCAATAAGACATTGGTGCTTTTTAAAACCTGGACATTTAAAATGAAAGTGAGAAATGGTAATTTTGCACAAATTTCACAATTCACATCTCTCAGAACAATAGTTAGTACTGGTGCAAGTTTATCACTACAAAAGCTTGTGGATGGCTGTTTTGGTCCTACTGAGACCTACTCAGCTGAAAAAAAAATAATTATGGGAGCTTTATAAGGGTGGTATACTTAATGCCAGCTTTGCTTTGAATTTATGGCACTTGAATCTCCATTGGGCAGATATCCATCACCCCAGAGTTGTGTGGGCAATGATTAGGAGCAAAACTTTCGTACTGCAGCCCACAAACACAACTCTGGAAAATGTCAACTTCTCCGTAAAAACAACTGTAGACTGAGGAGGGAATGGAGGCAAATATGCCGAGCTTGGTGAAATCGAACTACACATGACTTTCGAACCCTGTGAAGGCACTCAGACAAGAAATATTGATTTTATTTCATGCAAAATGAGGTTTATGCTATTGCTGCAAAATTCCTTCTCTGATGTTTTCCTGTAGGCTTTGAGCCATATGTTTCTGTGTAATACAGCGAAGGCGCAATTAAGCTCCTCTGTGAGACTGTGCTTTGCCCATGCCAG
Source organism: Tapera naevia (assembly GCA_033556795.1). Lineage (NCBI taxonomy): Eukaryota > Metazoa > Chordata > Aves > Cuculiformes > Neomorphidae > Tapera > Tapera naevia. The sequence goes on along the minus strand of JAUMJJ010000014.1, from coordinate 946,986 downwards.
TGTTCTCCCAAGCAGAGGCACCGCGGTGAGAGGAGCCAAGGCATGTGCACGCTGCGGGCACTCCTGCATCCTGCCCTCAATCCGAGGGCTTGATTTGGAGTTGAGGTTACTGAGGCATGTCTCAACTCAGCTTGATGTATCCATAGGGTGGTTATGCAAATGATATGTTGTCTTAGTCTCATCTGGAATGTCTACATGACAGCCTTTTTCACTCACCCTTATTTATTTTTTTAAGCATTAAAAATAAGACAGCATGAGCTTCTGAGAAACCTGACTGTAAAATAAATGTCTGCATTAAAGCCAGGTATAAAAAACTATCTTCCTGACAAGCAGACATTATTTGGAGGTGCATCAGTCTCTCAGGGAATCAGTTATGAGGCAGAAACCGAGAAACAATCCCATACAAACAGCAACATTAGAGGAATTTGAAGGTTGAAATTTAAGCACTAAAAAGACAGAGTACACCTCAGGAACAGCTAGATTAGCTACCTTATCTCTGCCTGCAAGCATACATGCAATATTACAGCCCTTAATTAAACAGACGTGTTTTCTCTCTGACAGAATGTATCAGATGGTCTTCTAGATTTTCTGTGTTTAGCATACACTAACCATTTGTCTCTTCACTGTGTGTCCATCATTTAATTAGCATAAAAGCCCCTTGGCTCTCTGTTTGCTTGGTCGTCTTTATAATAGATCCTCTTATCTCAAAGATACTTCTTTAAATAATTTCATCAAAACAGATGTACAATGCATTCAATAAGACATTTTTCCCTTTAGAGACAGATGTACTTCTAAACAATAGTTCATTACTTATTACCTCACTAGCTGCTTTTCAGACAAACAAACTCACAATTCCATTACCAGTATCTTTTAATGGTGTTTCTGTTTCAAATTTCTTTATCAACGGAGTCTAATGCAAATTTCACTGACTTTCCCATTAATTCCAGAGATCTGAAGACTCTGTTCTTCATTTTCCAAGCAGCTACCCTCAAAGAACAGCTCAGAAAAATCTGTATACTATTTATCCAATGAGATATTTTAAAATAAAAATGAAAATAGTTCTTGAATATCAAAATTGCTCCTGCAGAGGTTTTTCACTAGTTAGCTGAGAGCATGTCCTGGAACACACTAAGTGAAAGAAACCTGCATGTTGACTGATAAATGGGAGCAGGATATATTCAGAAATTATTTTAGAGCTGAGCACAAATGAGTTTCATATGCAGACTTGCAAGATCATCATACTGGGCAAATCTGAAATCTCTTTCAAAGTGGTAATGTTAAGACTGGGAAGATATGGCATTACAGGAAGTGTAAAAAGAATAAGGTGGTTTGTGATGTGCACCACCTATCATACACTCCTAAACATGACTGTGGTTCTTTGAGGATTTCCAGCTGAGGGAAGTTGTCTGCAAAAAAAAACAGACATAGCTCTCATAAGTAAAGGCTGTGTAGAGTGGTTCTTCCTATGTAAGAATCTACTCAGCATATTTCTGCGTGTGAGAACTGTGGACTTCATGCAGTAACATATTCAGGTCCTTAAAGACCTTCAGAAAATCCTATCATATTGTCCTTGATTTTGTGAATTTTTCAACCACAAATCTCTCCAATCAAACCCAGCTTTGTTAAATTGATTGGTCTAAGTTATGAGCATGTGCAAAAGTTAGCCAAATCAAACTGAGATGTCACTGTGATAAATGTGGTCACCAGGAAACACTGAAGTGCAATATTCTATTTAGGCATGAAGCAGGAACTCACATATGCTTTTCCTTAATGGCTACAATGTGAACTACAATGTGAAATTTCACTGCCTATATCATGATTCATTCTTTAATCCTAAAAACTGGAAAAGATACCTGAGAACTTTGCCTTGTTAGAAAGTCATCTGTATCTTACCTCTTGCATTGTCCTCTTGATTTTCATCAAACTTAACATTTCATTTTTGTTTTGCTGTTGTGTAAGCAGTTACATTATTTCAATGATATTTTGGAAAGAGTAAATGGGAGATTTAAAAAACTAAGTATTTTAAGCATTAATTTTAGTTAATATGTTGTATTAAGTTAGCAATACTGAGCAACAGGCCTCCATTGTACTGAAATTCATACTAAGAAAAACAAAGAGTTACCCTGAGGGCATTGCAGGAGGAGGGCTATCCGTGCTTATTAAAATATTCAAAACAGTAAAATATTAATTTTCTATAATAAAGCTATCTTTTCTATGAGGGTACTAACAGTTGACCCTCTGGAAATTAGAAATTGAGATCTATTACACAATTGATTTTCTTTCCTTGTCACAAGCCTTTTCCCTATAGTTTCTTCTCTAGTGATTTATTCAGCAGTTTATTTTTGAAAATAAAGACTTGTCATTCTTTCCCATCCTTTCACAAAAGAATGAAAAGATTTAAGCAAGAGAAAAATTTACATACTGTATTTCTGTCTTATCAATATCAGAAACTCATCCTAATAAGGATTACTCCTACACTGATTACACAACTCTTCCTGTTTCCATAAAACTATTTGCAAGTTGCATATATTTCCATATTAGACCTACATTAATATTAATATTCTCCTGGAGTTTTTGGAAAGATTTACATGTTTTATTATCAGATAAATCCTTTACTATCTTGTACTGAAAGTTCATTCTTCTTTAAAGCACAATAAATATTTAATTTGAACAAACGAAGAAAAAGCAATGAAGAGGTGCCTTGTGAAATAGAAACTTGGAGATTGAATTCACAACTGCATTTGCTGTCTGCATAAAAATTTCCAGAGTAAATACCAAATAGAAAAAAAAGTAGCAAGATCTGATATGTAGAAGACAAAAAAGACACCAGGTTATTATCCTCAAGCATTACATTACCCATGCATTGCTATATTGGATTGACAAGTAGCAGAAGAGACAGGATATTGCTGTGCCTGCTTCAGACAGAATGCAAGAGGCAGACGGACAGCATAATGGGGCCGAACAGACAAGAAACTCACTGGTAACACTGGCAGTAAGAAGTTATAAGTGAAAATCAGAATATTTTGGATTTTATTTCCCAGGAGCTTTAATGTGTTGAATGGTTTTATAATATTTATTTATGGCAAATGCTTTGGAGTTGTAAGTCTTGTAAGACATTGCTCAGCACATCAGGGACTCTTCAAGGACATCGTATCTCGTGTTGCTTTAGCACTTCCCATCCCATCTGCTTCCCAAGAAGTGTGTGTGGGCAGGGGAAAGCATAGAGGAAAATGTTAATAAGAGAACAGAGGTGAAGAGAGGAGGAATAAGAAGTTTCTCTCCCAGATATTGTGCAAATATAGTACAAGAAAATAGTGGGAAAAGAGTTTCAATAGATTTAAAGGGAGATAACTTTAAAAGTGGTTTGGTTTGTGTCTGATGCAAATCTCACTGTCTTTAAATGTAGCCTAGATCTAAAATACTATATCACCCAATATATACACCGTAAATGCTGCTTTTCTCACTCCTGACCGTCCCTCCTGCTGTAGTTTACGCCTACAGTAAAAAAGAAATTCATCTTTACCTTGTTTGGCTATCTCTCTTTTCATCTGTACTGTATCTTACGATCCTTATCTCTGCACCATCCGTCAGAGAGACAGGCCAGGGAAATACAGAACCACTGGTACTTACAACTTTTGAAACTCCTGGATAAATCATTAGAGACCATGTTATAGGGAACAACTTCACAACGACAAAGAAATAAAATCAATTTTATAATAGGCCTTCTCAAATTCTAATTTCCATAGGGTCAATCCTCAGTCATTCCCGTAGAAAACTCTGCCTGAGACAGAGGGAAAAAGAAAAATTGGCTTAGGACTCCCTCTGAGAACATTTGACTTCTTCCTTGGAGGTAAGGGAATTTGCTCCCTGTGCTCCATGGAGAAACGGTAGGGAGATTAGTCTCCAACTCCATTAAATTTTCCCAGAACCACAGGGGACTATGCAATCTCTAGTTCTCTTCTAAATGATAGTTCACTCAGAAAGCCTCCTGCTACACTTGAAATATAGGACAGGTGTTGCCACATTAAGTACAGACCCATGCAGAGAACCCAGAGACAGAGAAGAGAGATAGTGCCAGGAATCCACAAATTGTCTTGCTTTATAGGTGATAGAGAAAAAGGAATTTTCTTAGACTAATAAAAAATAGTTTTTCTGTTAGTATTAAAACTTCAGAGGGGAGTTGGGAGTGTTCTGTTCTCCAGCATTAAAAACTAGCACTCTGAAAACATCCATGCATCACACAGTACTATACTGAGTTTTTCTCATATAACACACTACTAAGCATCCATGGTGTAAGGATTGCTATCTACAGAAAAAATAACCTTTAACCTGTCACAAGTCTTGCCTGTTCCAGGAGTTTGTTTCATGTGATATCCTCCCCCTGCCATTTCCATTTCAGAATAATCTCTCTCACGTCCTTTCACTCTATTGAAATGTGTGTGTGTTACTGCAGCTAAAAGGGGTAATTGCTGATGTTGTCATATTTACAGAAACACTGTGCAGATGACTCACTACACTGACAACCTGAAAATTCCTTGTTTTGCATAGCCTGTTTTTTTGATCCTCTTCCTTTGCCGCTTCCTAAAAGTCAAAGTAAGTGGACATCCCATGTGTCACTCCATGTGTACTATAGTGGTTATCAGAATTTTTTCCATGTGCAAACAGTTTTTTGCTGAAGTCATTGGGGTTTGCGTTCAGGTCCCCAGGACTGATTTATCCTTTCATACCTACAAAGAAGGAAATGTTCCAAATCAGTATCATTCATCAAGTCAGTGATTTCATGCAGGCATGAATCTTATTGCTACAGTGCCTCTTTTAAACCTCTGAGTGAAATAAAAGGGCATCAAACCATGCACGAGCAATTGCCATGGTCTTTGAGGTCCCTCTGTTCTACTCATATAAATGGAGCATCAGCAGAAATTATTATCAGCTCATGTAATGTTGAGGATCAAATCCTACACTTCAGCAGGTGTACATTGCTATCAGCCTACTAAAAAATCACCATTTATGGCACTTTGAGATTTGGCTTTAGGAAACGTTTATCTTACCATACTCACCCGAATATATAAGGAACTTGCACTTTAAAATGGAACTGTATCTCAGAGTCAGGTAAAAGGATTAGTTTTATATGAACAAGAAGATATGACAAAATGATATCAAACAAAATTCAGAGATGAAAGTAGTTTATCTTAAAGAACATGTAGCAATGTGTTTCACTGGAAAAGGATGTTGTCTGGAGATAACTTCAAAGCTAATGCAATACCACTGCTGTTACCTTTCAAAAAATTCTGTTTAAAGTTAGAAAGATAAATTGGGCACATGAGAAAGGTAATCCACAATGTAAAATTAAATATTTTGTAGTCTCCAGTTAAATTAAATGAGTAGTGGTACAATCTGAGAAAATACAGCATTCATTTCATGCTTATAATATAGAAGGCTGTTAGTGCTTTTTATGATTATAAAATCACACTTCTGATGCTCACATCTCTCTAGCTTTCAACTCTTCCAAGAATTATAGCTCTGGCACTTCTCTATGGTACAAAAATACAGCACAACTTCTTGTGATTGCCTGAGATACCGCAGCTGCCATATATTCATAGTAATTGCTCCAAACTCACACACACAGATGACGAAAGACGCTGAAAGGCAATTCAGCTTTTTCATGCAAAGGAAGAAGAATTGTTTTATAATATGCTCTAAATTTTAAACCTGCAGGTTAAGTATTCATTTAATTATTTGGGATTAGGTTGCACTTCTACTCCTTCCCCCTTTACAAGAGGCATCCTGTCTATGCATCATGTCTGGAGAAGCACAGGAGAAAGCATTAGACTCAGGATTTCCTTTCTTCACAGCTCTCTCTTTCTTATTATTACAAACATGATGTTTCTTCTAATGCCTCCTCTCATGTATTTACCATTAGTATTTTCAGAAACAGGCTATTTAAGTCAAATGTGTTATGCAACAAATAGAGGAAGAGGATGGGAAATAGGAACTCCCATGTTTCCTGAGTAGGCAGTTGAATTCAACACAGCTATGTCTCATAAACTAGATCTTTCTCTAGTTAAGGGATTATGTTTTAGACCCTATCAGCAGAAAGGCAGGAAAAAGCACAATTCTACAACATAATCAAAAATATTTTGAGTTTCTGCAACAGCAGACCCAGTAAGATGTCTCAGAACTAACTACCAAAAATCTCCTTTGGCTCTAGATGTTGAAGCATATGGGTTTTTTAAATCAAAGAACAAATTAAAAGACTTACATCTGGATTTTGTGCATGTTTGATCTAGTAGGTGTAATTTGTTGAATTAAGCAATGGAACACCTTGTTCGTAGTCCTGATCTCACCTTGTCCAATATGTTTACAAAGTTTCCATGGATAGACACTTAAGCGCAGTTAAACAGAAAGCTGCTGAGCATGGTATGGACCAATCTAGCAAGAAAAAATTTCAGCCAAAAGGAACAGTGCTCATACGTGTCAAGCAGGACAAAGTCTCTGTTCAGAGCCATTAAGCTCCTAAATAATCTCAGCCACTTTCATGATACAAAACATCGAGTTTCAATTTTTGGAGTAATAGTGGTAGGCCAGAAGAAGTGAGAGCTCTGGAGTTAAGCCAACTCCTGAGGGTCTTTGGGACAGGGTCAAATCACTCCTTCTGCCCAAATCGTAGCCAGAACTTGAGATCAGACCAGTGCCCTAAATCAGCATCCCAACACCCATCTTACTGCAGGGTAGTAAAAGTATCTCAGTTACCAACATGCGAGCTGCTCCTCTTTGTAGAAACAATTTGATACACAAATTACTGAGGTCAGAGAGACTGGCTTTAATTCCAACAATTAAGAAGCATATCTAAGGTGAGAGTTTAAGTCACAGCTATCATTTACTTTAAATGTGTTTTGACCATATCAGTAGCATCACGCCCATAGCAAAGATAGTCCCATTTTGAAGGCTTCAAGGCTTTAGGCCACAACAGTCCTTGAGTTAGATCTCAATATTTAGGTGAGTTTGGACAGCAAAATCTTGAGCATATGCAGAATTTAACATGCTAAACTAATAGTCAGGAGGTAAGTGACAGCTGAGAAGTAATTATGCCAATGGCATCTGAATGCTGGGACAAGGTGATATCTACATTGTGCAGTGGATTATAGTGAAAAAACACCTCCGAGCTGACTTTCAGAGTACATCCACAGAGTTCAGCACAGCATCACGCAGAGATACTTGCCTGGGTCTCAAAGGCAGCCTAGCCTTTTTGGTGTGGCAGAACATGCATTATTAAATTCAATCCCTGTTTCTCAGCAGAGCTAATTAGTTCAGGTGCAGCTCAACACTGCTATAATTATACTCCATCTGCTTCCAGATCTAGCTAGCTTGGGTGCTGAGAGCTTGGAAATTTCTCTACAGTACATCCTCATGGGAGGGGGCATGATACTATTATGTCCTTAGGCGTGAAAAGAGATGGATTGATGCTTTGGTCCCTTTGATGAGGTGATCCTTAGAAGCCTAAATCCTGCCAAGTTAAATCCTCTTGTGAGACAGATTTTTTAAGATGTTTAAATAGCTAAAGCCCCAGATATGGCCCCAGAGTGGTTTTAGAAAAATGCCTCATAAACACTAAGTGTTTGTTGGGTGGTGAATGACCCCATGTGGCAGTGCAGTAGTGAAAGCCCTATGTCAGGCACCTGACTGAGGAGGTCTGTCACAGACAGCAGCTGACAGGGCCCCGGCTGTTACCAAAACTTTTATGTGTTCAGGTTGGCTTTGCTAGCTTGTAATTCAACATATAAGTGCCAAGACTCATTTGACTACACAGAAAATATCAAGCCTGTCTGCTTCTCAGTAAATGGATAGTGATGACTCAGATGAAGGTTAATTTAACATTACTGTGTTTGTACCCCCTAAAACGAAGCCTTAATCCAAAGACTATTAGAGCGAATGAAGTCTCTTGCCTTGGTGTCAATTTGTATTGGATCAGGTCCTGAATTTTTGGCACGGAGCAATTAATATAAAATAGATTAGGCAACAATTTCCTTTATTCAGCCATGCAAGTTTTTTCAAGATTAACTGCCCACATTTGTTTTGTACAGGCAACTAAACCATCAATACCAACAACACATTAAATAACACAGAATTATTTCCTTGCTTTCACAGAAAGCTTATTTTGCTTCGTATCACTTTACAAAGGCTGCCAGGGACCATCTGTAGCTTCCAGTACAATATAGCAGTGCGACAGCATTCTTTTCCAGACTCTGGAGTCATTCATATGCGCTTGCCCTTTAAGATTTCCAGCAGTACACTCAAATAAGAACATTTTCAGTGACCACATGAATGCCACAGCACATTTTCTTCCCATCTGCTGTTTAAGCATGCATCACTTCTATAGCATATATATGTAATGGTAGGTGTTTATGTGTATATGTGTCCAGAGACAGCGTGCTCTCCTTCCATGTGTGTTGTCTGGGCGTGAATGACACCTGCATCTAACAGGATAGAAACTATGTGAGCATCTGTGTCACTGACATTAATATTTTGACTTACCACACTACTGTCAGTGCCAGCTCTCTCAGTACTGCTACACCTCTGCTTGTTTTCTGTTTCCCTGGCTAAGGCTACCGAGACTGTTAGAATTTGACTGAAACCAAATCAGTTGCTACATATTTAACCAATATGTGGGCATCACTTTGTGCAACGATTTTGGAAAGTGACAAAGGGAGCTGGTCTGCGCCCCCACTCTTCAGAAAAGAGCTCTTCATTTCTGCTCTGGCTTATCCATGACTGAATCACTGCCAAGCTATCCTCTTAGGGAGCAGACAGCTTGTAATACTGCCTCAGTCATGAAATAATTACTTGTTATATAAAGGTTGCAGCCTACTACTTCTGTATATTTGGTGTATTCAGAGTCTTATTCCAGTCCTCTCTCTCACACTACACTGCAGCTCTCTGACTGGACCATGCCAATTAAGCGACTGACATGGGGTTTGGTATACTGTGAGAGATAGCACCCAGAATGCCTGTTTGAGCTGAAATGTGTGTCCCAGCTCACTAGCCATCCCTACCATTCTCTTTCAATTTTGGCTGTGCCACCCTACAATCCACAGTCTGAATCTCCTGGGAAGCTTCTTCTTTCCTATGTACACCTCATCAAAAGCAGCAGACTGCCATAAGGAAAATCTGACCAAAAGACAGTAATAAGAGATTGAGAGGTGTTAAGAAGCAGGTCTGAGTGAGCATTTTTTACCATTTCAGTGCAAGCCTAGCTCTTTAACTCAAAGCATCCCCTGCAGCGGTTTAAGTTGTTAGTGCCTGACTTTGTACTGAAAATAGGGAGGACTCTCAGGCAGTCACAGCAGAGAGGCGTTTTGAGAATCTATCTCCACTCAGTTACATTTTTTAGGCTGAGAAGTATCTGTGTGTGACTAAAGCCTGTGCAGTGTACCTTCGAGCAGGTAAGTTAAAACCACTGGCAATCAAAAATAACATTCCTGGCTCTGCAGTGGGACCATGGAAAAGATGTCACACAAGTGCTGAATCTTAGCTGAGACACAGAAACTAACAGCTGAAAGACTGGATGTGACTTATGGAGTAAGCTGGACAAAATTACGTGGAGTCAGGGAGGCCTCAGGTCTGAAGAAAAGCACTCAAATGTGGACTAAAAAAAACCTCTTAGAAATGATCACAGTTCATACAGGAAGCCTCATGAGTCTCACAGGCTGCAGCTCCCTTGAATGACTGCAGAGTCAAAGGGAAATGCAAACAATGCAAGAGAAGTTTTCCAGAATTCATAATTTTATTTTTTCCTTTGCTTTTTTCTCTTAGTTCTTTTTGTCCTTCTTTTTCATTTTGTAACCTCCTGTCTGTGCAGAGAGAAAGGCTGCAATTCTAGGGTTCGCTATAGCTTTGAATTTAAAATTATCGATTAATTCTTGCTTTCCAGTCCTCATTAACATATTACAGATAGCTTTTTTATTAATTACCACATATTTTACTTCCCACTTTATTTTTTCTGGGAAATAAATACTTTCCTGACCTGTTCCGGTCTTGTTTTAATTCTTAGCCAAGTATCTTAAGGCAATGAAGGAAAAAACAAAGAGCTGAACATCTGCTGAAAAGGTTACAAGGGTGAATAAGCTCTAATATCTTCTAATGAGCTTTCAGAAATATATATTACATAAAGATAAATGAATAGATACCAGTCCTTAAGCCCTTGCTTATAAGGTTATCCTGGCCAGTTACTTAGTTTGGTTACAGATTGGGGTAAACTCAGATGCAGGATATATTATCAGCTACTTTTAAGATGCATCCTATAGCAACACACATCTCTCTCTTTAAGTGATTGTTAATTGGGCTCAACATACAGCCTGTTTTATGCATTACTGGTATAATTCACACCAGGAACTTATAAGACTGGAAGGAGTCCCTCTCCAGGGCTGAAATTCTCGGTCATCTTGATGCAGTGCTCGGCTGCCCCATAGCTCCACAGGTGAAAATTGAGCAGGCAGGCATAGGAGCTCAGCTGCACCCTGCACCCAAAGATTTCTTTGCTGACACAGCTCAACCCACCCCTTGGAAGTGAGCACACAAGCGCAGGCTTGGAGATCAAGAAGAACACCTGATAGCTGTGCAGATGCAGAAAGAAGTGTCATTACTGTTCCCCAACTCATTGGCAAAAGTAGTAGCATGGAAATTGCTGTAGAGTAATCCCTTCTCTTTTTCTTGGACTTCAGTTTCTCCTCTTCAGCTTTGTTCAGCCACATATATCTACTTGCCATGCTCAGACCTTCTGTAAGTGAATGCAACACCAGGAATGTCAATAGAGTTTCATTCACTTACAATAGAAGTGAATTTAGCCATAAATCAATAATGAAAAGTGAAATGCTCCCTACGTGCCTTTTCTTGTAGCTGTCCTTCATCCGGAGAGTTCAACCCCACTTAGAGAATCAATGTATCGATAGAGAGTAAACTGTGTTTTCAATAAAACTGAAGATGTAAGCAGATTCAGCATTGTATGATTATTAATTTCCAAAGCCAGCCACAGGATTCTAACAGTTTACATTGAATCTCCAAATAAAATTGAAGAACTTGGATAATTATCAAAAAACACCATATTCAAACACCCTCCTCCATCCCTCTGTGTATACAGAAGTAACTTGGCATATTTATAGGGCAAGCAAGGATACATTGTTGATTGAAAGTAACGATGCTTCACTGGCTCTTATTTCTGGGATAGCCCTAAGCTCATTCTGCCACCTTGTGTGATCAACATACATTACAGGACAAACTCAGTTTCAGGTGTATATTTATTATTCCACTTCAGTAGGTCTTGCCTCTTATTTAGTACTACTCAAAACCTGGAGTCAGTTAAATTATGTGGAGATAACTCATCTCTGATATTCTAATATGGATTGTAAGGATGAACCAAATTTAATATTACATTCATTCTCCATCTCCCTAAAACCCACTTAATTTTAGGAATTAGAGCAGTAAATAAATCTTACCAATTATATGAAAGAATGCATATTTCTGTTGGCTTATTGTTAGATTATGGTTCTTTTGAATGTATCACTTCCTTGAAATCATTTTCTAAACAATGTCTGGGAAGAGTTTTAGCCCCTATCACCCATTCTAAGCAATTTATAGAAAAAAAAACTCCCCAGTTTTTCAAAACTTGAGTTGTGTGACTAGCCAGTCTTTCTCTTATGGCCTATTTCCCCTTTGTAGAAATAATTTCTTCATGCTTGCCCTGACTGGAAAAAACCATGACCATTAGAAAAACCGTTCAGTTTCAACGTAAAATCCTGTGGAAAGCAAATACAAAGGCAATCTTTCAGAAAGTTTCTCCATTGTTTTGTCAATACTCCTTATTTCTGTTGCTATGTTCAGTCAAGACAATATGAAAAAAAAAACAAGAAGTCAAAAAAAGTTTAAAAAAAGCAAAATCCTATAATGGAACCCATGGTTAAACCCTGTTAGATAAAAACGCTTGATGTTTTGATTAACTGAATAAATGTAACTATGTGGTTCAGGAAACAGGGAAAGCATCTCTGAAGTTCATCTACAAAAATCTTTTGAAACTTAAGGTCAGACTATCATAAGACACCCTGCAAGAGATCCACACGCCCAGAAATGACTGCTGGTACAATACAAAAATCAATAATGCTACATGAAGCTGTTATCTACATACGTCATGTCCTTTCAGCGTACTAGCAAATGCTCACACATGCCGTAGGTACCAAAACGCATAAATGCAACACCAGCTATTTACAGAAATGCTCCAGATACAGCAGGGCATTTCACTGTGTTCACAGAAAGGCACTCAGCACATACAGGTTTTAAATGCTGTAAGCTTGTGTGTGCACTGATTTGCTGGTAAGTGAAGGTGACAGAAGGTAGGAAGCAGAGAAAGCAACTACCAAAAGCTCCTTCTAAATCCTGCAAATACAGACACTGACATCTATTTTGCCTTATACTCTACAGATATAGAACTACATTTCTTATCTGAAAGAAGCAAGCTATGGCTCAGACTTAATTAACAAGAACCGCAAGAACTATGCGACAAACATAGCATACGCAGTCAAAGTAGAATTTATTCCTGTACTTCAGTTTTAATGTCTTTCACACACAGAAACAATTATATCTAAAACTGGTGTTTTCATTTTATCCTCACAGAATACAAGTCATCTTGCAAAGTCTCATCATCACCTTGAATTGTGGCTCTGGTCAGAAAACTGTTAACATTGCACTATTTTACTCATCTTACACCCTGCAAGTAATCAAATCATAAGCATGTTCCCCAGTCCTTCTGTGAGGAGAAATAACTGAAGTAGAAAGATTCACAGTGATTTTAATAAGAACCAAACAAAATATATCTACAAGATACATATTCAAAAATATGCAGTTTGTGTGTCTGGGAAAACAATAACACACCATCACCACCACCACCCCTCCAAATTAATAATAAATTTAATTTTAAAAAAATCTCTTTAATTTGCTGACCTATGCTCTACAAAATTTTTGCCTTTATTTTAGAAATTGGTCTGTGTAAAAAGCATGAAAATAATAAATAATTTTTTTTTTAAATGGTTCAGGTTGTCTCAGAGAGGAAAATCATATTAAGCACTTTTTTTCAATCAGCTACTGATTAAAAATACAACCTTCAAAACATTTTACACACAGTTCTAATTTCAAAGGACTTAGGCTCAAGTTCCAAAAGCACAGAGCAGCCCCAAAACGTTCATAATTAGCCTGGTATAAGGAAGCATACGGTAAAGGGACCTGAAAAGTTTGAATCCCTTTACAGGCTCTTGCAGAGCCTTTGGCAAGTCATTTCATTTTGTTACATCTTTATTTCCCTATCTGTTAAGTCAGGGTAATAATACCTACCTTCCCTGAAGAGGTGACAGTAATTAAGTCAATGTTTTGCATAGCACTTTCAAGATGCAAATCTCTACATTAAAGTTCTAAGTACTATTATTATTATCATCATTATCATTGATTATCATTAAGCTAAAGCTATTGTTTAATTCTGTATGTTCTCGTCTCATTTCGAGAAATACATTCAACTGCCATTGTAAGCTAATTATACCATCTACTTTTAAGTATAGGAGTACAAAAGCATACCTTCTGCTGCATTTGCAGTCTGGTCTCTCTTTAAAACACTCTTTGTGTAAAGGAAAGTATATTCTTAACTAATGCCTTGAGGAAATTTGCAAGATATTGCTAAACTAGCTCATTGAAATTAGTATCTCAAGTTTCTCTCCAATCTCAGAAAAACAGCAGTAGCCACAAACGCAGTTAATAATGATGACTTTGTAAAATAGAACAGGAGGCCAATATTGAAAGGGCTGCCAAAGAGCAAAAGGCTGCATTTCAAACGACCTTCAAATCCTCTGTGACTCCTGTGGAGGATAAAAGATAACATGAGTGACAAAAAAAGGCTTTTCCAGATCACTACATTTCTCCAGGTCAATGAAATATTTGCAATCAATAAATAAATTTATAATGCATCCCCTAGCTTTTTTGGCATCTTTTCTGATATGAACACAGGTAGGAAGCAGGTCTGTGAATCTGGATGAATTTCAAAGGCCGGTAAAATACTCAGAGAACTGAGCTCGGAGAGCCTGAGATGTTCAATATGCAGAGCAGAAAGGAACAGAAAACTGCCCACAGGGCTTCAAATGCAATGTTTATCTGTGACCTATAAGGTTTTAAAATGCTGGTGTCAAAACTAGTGTTTCCTAAAATCCTCACTTGGTCTCTTCAGATTTTTCTCACAAGAATGCACAGCCATGTGATGATGTCCTGCTGCCCTGGCTGCCAACTGATGCAGTCAGCTGCAAAGCTCCATGTGTATGAGTTTTCAGATGTCTGGGCACAAAAATGGCAAATACTCAAGGTTCTTCAAAGCCTACCTGTGACAAAAATAAACATACACACACAGATACAGAGTAAAGAGGTGGAATGTGACATTTTGGCATGTAGTCATAAAGAAAACCACTCCTCTCCTCATGATTGTTCATGTGTTATGACAACGCATTAGCCTGAATTTAAAAAGGAATTTTTTAATAACTATTGAAATTTTTCAACTGTCACCCTCAAAAGAATCTCGTCAAGATGAGAGATTTTGCAACAACACAATGCTTTACACTTATAAAATCTTCAAAACCTTTCTGTCTAAGGTTATCAACACAAAAGTATTCCTAAACTGAGTAATTAAAAGTGCATGGAAATCCTGAGAAGCAAAGTAAACGTCACTTTTTATAGTGAAGGAAACTGAAATCTAGAGTCTAAAATCTGCATCCACTCTTACTCAATGGGATGTGATATATAACGGCCCACAGTCTTCGTCCTGGCATAGTACAGATCCGCCAACCATCTGAAGATGACTGTGGCTCCAGCATCTTCCACATACTGTGGAATTTCTGTGCTGCAGATGAGGCTTTGTGCTGTGACCCAGGTCTCATCCATGCTGGAGGGCAGTCAAATGTGGCTGCAATGCTCATTAGGATCCAGGATACCAGGCAGGCATTTTGAAGCTGGCAATTAGGCACAGCCTGAGGGCTGCCCTCCATAATACGGGGACTAGAGGAAAGACTGTCCTCTCCTGAAAACATCTTTCTGTCATTTAATGTGACTGCCTGTTTTTCACTGTGGGACAACATTCAATAGATAATTTGCTCAACCATCATGAGCAAGAAAGGTTAATGAAGACCTTCCAAAGAAGGAAAAGGGGTAAATTACTTCCTTAAAGTAAAGAAGGACTTAAGAATGGAATGAATCATATTCTATGACCTTAATGATTGAGACAATACAATAAAAGTCATAAAACACACACATACATATTCAGTTGTCCATCTTCTTTCGGCTTTCTTTAAGTCTTACAGAAAGCTACCCTGAGGTGGGATAGAACTGGGTGTTGGTACAAACACATTTTCATCATTGCCATAAGAAAAAAATAGAAAAAGAATAGACTGTAAGAAGGGAAATCTTTGTAGAAATGGCACCTGCACAACTGTCCAGGTGTTATCAGTCACTATACCTCAAGTGGATAAGGTTTGTTGATAATTCAGCATGGCTCCGTGTTGAGTTTCTAGGCAAAGCATTTATTCTTCTTGTTGAAACATTGCTTTCCAGAAATAGCCTAAATCTGCCTACATAAGAAGTCCAAGGAATGACATAGAAGCATTATTTCTGTCAGGTGGCTTTCAACAGCCTTTGCTTCTTTGTCCAGTATTTTTAAAGTGTGTTTAAGTATTACTACACAATTTTGAAAGATAATAAAAGGAGGATAGGATTGGCCTGCTCAATAACATCTCAGATGGTACCCATTCTCTAAAACTGAGAACGTTGAATATTGCCAGCTAGACATTTGTGCAATGCAATCAACCTAGTGACAAGGTGCAAAATATAATTTATTATACACTTGTTGTAGTTTCACGTTTTTCAGAGAATTTTCTCCCCTTGCCATAAAGGAGAGTTGTTCGTGACTCGATGGCACCATGATGCCTCAGGACATCAGGGCAGAGATGCCAGCTATAGATGGGCACAGGACCGAGGGGTGGATTTAACTATGGACATTATCTCTCAGGTTATCTATGACTGTGAGACATGTGCTGCCATTAAGCAGGTGAAGAGAACGAAGCCCCTGTGGTATGGTGGATGCTGGGATAAGTATAGATACGGAGAGGCCTCGCAGGTTGACTACATCACATTGTTGCAGACCCGCCAAGGTAAGCGCTATGTGCTCAGCATGGTGAAAGAAACCACCAGATGGCTGGAGACACACTCAATGCCTCATGCCATTGCCTGAAACACCATTCTAGGCCTAGAAAAACAAGTCCTGTGGTGACATGGCACCCCGGAGTGAATTGAGTCAGATAATGGAATTCATTTCAAGAACAGCTTAGTTACTTCCTGGGTGAAAAAACACGGCAGTGGGTGTATCACATCCCATACCATGCACCAGCTGCCAGGAAGGTTGAACAGTGTAATGGACTGTTGAAAAACACTTTGAAGGCATTGGGTGGACGGACTTTCAAACACTGGGACCAGCATCTAGCAAATGCCACATGGTTAGTCAATTGAGCCAGCCCCACCCAGTCAGAATCCCTTCACACGGCAGATGGAGATAAAGTCCCTGTAATAAACCCGAGAGGTATGCTAGGGAAAACGGTTTGGATTAACCCCACCTCATGCAAAGGCATTGTGGGATTGTCTTTGCTCAAGGATCTGGTAGCAGCTGGTGGGTGATACAGGAAGATGGAGAAACACAATGCATACCTCAAGGGGACCTTATCTTTGGGTAAGCTGCCCATACTAATACAGCTGTACGGACATAACTGTAAGTGTGTATACAGTTAAAAAGTTTAAGCTCGATGGAGGTGTTGGCATGGAAGAAAAATTCGGGTTGGATAATGTTGTGGTATCAGGTTTTTCAGAGAATTTTTTCCTCTTGCCAGCATGGGGACTGGTGGGGGCAGGGCCCAGCCGGCCCTGTGGGGACTGATCGGACCATTGGGGCCTGGAGTTCTGGGGGGCAGTGCCATTGGTGACAACCTGGGAAGAAGGGGTTGCTTCCAGGTTGGGCACTTCCTCTCATGCTACAGCAGGAAAGAGAAAAAACTCAGTTCATGTGGGTAGCTGAAGAAAGCTCCCTTTGGATCATTACCGCGCTCCATGCACTCTCTGCTGCTTTTCTTCAGAGGTGGGGGGGAGGGGAGTGTGGTCAAGCGTCAGCTGGGTTCCCCCCCCCCCCCCCCCGCCCCGGTCCCCTTCTTAGATAGGAAGATGAGGGAAGTCTCCACGCTGCCGAGAAGGATTTCCACCCCATCCCTTGTGACCGCCATTCCCCTATATGAGTTTTGTTTTCCCTTCTGGTTGATCACCTCGCTCCCTGAATGCCATTTTTTTGAAGCCCAGCTGGATTCACTGGGGAGTGACTTTTGGCCACTGCCTCCATGCCCCATCCCCACCACCCCCCAAGCAAAGACAGGACTTAACTCGTTTGAAGGGTTGGATTACAGCGTTGCTGTCTGTTCTGTTCTGTGTTTGGTTATATATATACATATATGTTTGCAGTTGAGAGCTGTTATCTTCTCCTATATGATTTTTCTCCCCCAACTAAAGTCTATTAATTACAAAGGGTTCTGGTGATTTTCTTGTGAAAGATAGCCCTGATAGACATCTTAGTGTTCCTTTAAACCAAGACGACATTATCATATTTTATTATATAATAATAAAACAAATGCTGCTGCACTTAAAAATGATGTAGTTCCTGTTCCCATTAAAAAAAACCCACCTTATTTTATTACTTCATTTTTTCTCTTTTAAGTAACATTTGAATAGGCTTAGAAATGGCTGGAATTGCAAGTCTAACCTCTGCTAAATCTGCAAAACCCAGGGACCTCTGTATCTCACTCATTCTGCTCCTCAAAGTGTCAGACTGCTAGTACTGGAAATTAATTTGACCCATTTGTTCATCACTGTAGCAGGGCTTAAACCTCAGCAGCATGATTACCATCATGTCAGTACTGCCAATGACCTAAGTCTTGAGTTTCAGAGATTGCCCCAGCAATACTCGATAATAAGTGGCAAAACATTATCACTTCCTTTGGTACTCATTATAAAAACATGAATTGGGGTGAAAGGTAATCCACTTCATATGCTAAGTCATGGATCTTCTCTAAGAGAGAATAAGGGGGATTGCAAGAATAAGTATGTCATGGCGAATTGCTGCCACAAAATTTCCTTAAAGTTTGAATGAAAGGACTACTAAGGGGGTGGCACTAGGGCACGAAAAACATTCTTTTTGATTTAAATTATCCAGCTATAGTCTGAAAGGTTACCATCAAATGAGAACACAACACAGAAAGGAGATGAACTCCGAAGAAATATGAGTACAATTTATGCAAACCATTTTTTTCCACTATCCGGTTTTGAATAGTTTTATTTTATTTATTTTAGAGGATCATACCATGGCTCACATACTGCAGCTAGTTAATAGTCACAGTCCTTTTACCATCCCATTCCTATTGCCTCTCCTTTCAAGCACTGTTTTCATACCAAATAAAAAAAAAGAAAAAAAGAAGAAAAAAACACCCTGATTTGCTTTGGTTTGACTCCTGTGGCAGAAAAGCATTAAACTCACAGTCAGACAACTGTTTCTCCCCCTCTAAAGTGTTGTCACCCTGCCTCTTTAAGCTCTGTTTTTTCAGTTTTATAGAAGGCTTTTTCTTCATTTCAAAGAGCACATTAAACTCTCATTAACAGTAAGGGGAATTAGGCATGCACAGTTAGAAAATGAGGGAAAAAAAAAAAGAAAAAAATCCTGCACTATCTAAGTAAAGAAACACGATTCTCCTGACAAATATGTATTCACAAAGAAATATCACTGCAGGTAACAAATAGACTCACTTGGCTAAGCCACGTATCACTTCCAAAATTCCCTCAAAGTAGGTATTGCTTGAATACACTTCAGCAGGAAAAAATGAATTCTGCCCAGTCTAGGTTTACCTTCAAATTTTGGGCTTTCATCTTTACCGAAAAATAGTGTTTGAAAGAAAACCAAAAATTTAAATTAAATCCCAAGCCTTTGTAAGGAGGCATCTCAGGGGTCAGCTACTGGCAGGGCTGGAGAGAGTGCTGCTGCCAAATGGAAAATTTGAGCTGGCAAGTGAACCTGAAATCTTAGATTTTGAACTTGGCAGATTTGAAAATTCTTGGCATTTGGTTACAGATCCTGGAACACAAAGATTGCAAACAAGTTTTTCCCCATAAGCATATAAAAAGCACCTTTAATATGTATAAAAAATAACTTCTGTCTGCCCTTCTTATAAACAGCGCTGGTGTGTTTTGCATAATATAAAGTAACCTTTAGAAACGTGGTGATTTTGCCTAGAAATCCTATCTTCATTTGTCTTGCTTCATGTCTCATGTGGGCCCCTGTGACTTTTTGACCCTCCAGTAAATTTTAGCATCATTCAAAAAGGTCAAACAGTCAGGGAAAGCAAAAATGAATTAAAAAAGAAAAAGCTGCAGTGAATGGAGAATATTATCATAAGCTTTATTGGATATTTCTAATGTTGCAGACTTTAATGGCAGTAAACTTTTAAAAATTCAGCCTCTGCTTTTACTGTTATAAGGGGATATGGTTAATTTTCCTTTCCATCTGACCTTTAATATCACTAATCAGAACAGTTACTGAAGTCTTTCTTCAATCTTCTATGAACGATTTAAATTATTTTTTTTTAAATACTGTTTTAAAAATTAAAATGTTATGAAAGCACTTTCCTAGTGTTTCCCTGTACCCTTGATGGCAAGGAAGAGTCAGGACACTATTTGCATCTGCCTGCTCAACTTGGCTTAGTATCCACTCTGCATTTTCTAGTTCTCTCTTTTTCTTTTTTTTTCTTTTTTTGTGGGGTAGAAGGGAAGTAGTACAGGCAAATCACAGCTTTGAAAGCAAATAAAGGAGTGGTTGCAGTCTATTTAATAGCAACATATTCTCTCCATTAATATTGCTACTGTCATCTTTGCCAGCATTATAGCTGGAGTTTAAGCACATAAGAGACACAACTGCTTTCATAACTCATATATTTCCTTTAATTTTCTTACATACAGTGAGCAATTCATCCCGTTAATATCTTGCTCAGCTATTGAGAACTTGGAGTTTGAAACCACTCAAAAGAAGCCCAAGACATAAGGTGCAAAGGAATATTAGAAACTGTTCTGTAGCTGAGCCAGTCCTCCTTAGATCCTGCATGTGCAGAAAGTCTACAGCCATGAATCATCTGTATACCATGTTGTGGTCTTCCATGCAAGCTGTAGAGAAAGACATGCCAAATGCTGATCTCCAAAGCCTCAGACAGCTTAGTAGGTATAAATTATCTCTTAGGATGACTTATTCTATCTTGACTTGAGAATTTGACACTCTCTCCATTTGTATCTTTTTTCTTTCATCCTTTGCATGTGTTAGCATAGTACTGGGATATATTTAAAATCACAAGAGATCCATTCCCATTAGCTTGGAAGGTGATTTCATGTAAACCTTCCCTTGTTTCTTAATATTTCTTTACGCAGGGTTTTTTTTTCCACATATATCCTGAAAAAGGGAAAGAAAATGGAATAAGTACTGTATACTGTTTCAATCTTTCTTTTCCTCATTTACTTTTATAAGACCACAGCACCATTCATTCTCCTTCTTATTCATTTTAAGCTATATTTTTTTAATACTTCTCTCTCGATTTCCTAGATAAAACATACATGCCTTCCAATCAAATCTTCATACTGTCAATCCATTTTTTATGTGAAAACCTGATATATACAAATATATTTCAATAAGACAAAAATTAAATTTGATGTCACACCCACATTTCAGCAAACCGGAGAAGCCCTATTCTTACACCTAACCAAAGCATGCTGCCAAAACTGCACTGAGAGTACTGTGTGGGCTCGTTCCTGTAAGGTTGCTTCTGTGGTGCAGACATGAGGACACAACGAGCTTCTTACCCAGGTCTCCCAACGATTTACAAGTGACTTAGGCTTCAAATCTTTTTCTTCATCTCTCTCCTGAGGATTACCCTTTCATGAGAGAAATCTCCTGCTGGTGCAGAACTACTGTTCTGAAACTAGCACCGTCCTGGCTACTGGCCTGAGGGGTAGCTCTCCAAGACAATAAACTGACATCTCGAAGGATGCTTTTTCACTCACTGTCTCAAAGGCACTAATTTAAAAGAGTGCCTAGCTACTGCATGGTTATCAGCAAAGATCACTGAGAAAATAATGGGGTTTTAAAAGATGGCATATTGCAGAAATTATCAGTAGAACAACCTGGCCTAAAGTACCATTCGATTCAACAGAGATTCAGTCAAGCTGTAGGTAATGACAGACTTCCACAGAACTCTTGGACTTTGGGATCTCTTAAAGTTCTGGATGCATTTCCATGAGGAAAAAAAAGAAAAAGTTTTATTTACATTTAGTCATCAAGCAACACCTTGCCATCACAACGCCAAAAGGAAGTGAGATTTCCAAATTCACAAATATCAGGGACAAATGGCCTCTCTGTTTAAAGGTTAATCTCTGGAGCTTTTTATCTAGGGTGGGTCCTAAAAAAAGATATGCCTTCCTGAACTTTCCTGAAACCCAGCATCAGGATGAGAGAGACAGCAAAGTGAGAATACAAAAATAACTGCAAAGGTCAGTAGTAAATTTTCCAGTTGGTCAGACAAGTTGGAAACAATATGACTTAGAAAAAACATACAAGTGCCACACGACAACTCACTGATACAAAAAAAGGGAAAAATTATAATCGCAAGATGATAACCTGACATTATCACATTTTTATTCTTTAAAATATCTAGTGTTAAATACACCCTGTATCTGAAATTTGGAAATGGAAGGGCCTGACAAAGAATTAATGTACCCTCTGCTTTAGCGTGTATAGGATCTTGTACATGACCAACATAAAAGGGAGCTGCCACAGCAGACTTTTGATGTTGTGTGTACCCTCAAATGCAAACGTGTCTGTGTGGAAAGGTGTTTGCACTTGACAGACAGTCGTTCCAGACTTGCATGCATAAGTTCAGATGCAGAAGCCATAAAACATTGTAAACCGCACTTCACAAGTTCACAGAGCAGAAGCAAATTGGCAGATTTGGCCATTGTTTAAGGCTTTCTGAAAACAGATGGAAACATGTCTTCTCACAAGTTTCATTCCCACATTACTGCCACAGATGGTGCTTTCACCTCTTTGAAGAATAGATCTTTTTTCTTACAGAAGCAATAACAGGATACAAAATATTTCACATTAGTGCTGACATAACTGATCTCATGCAATTACTGCTGAGACATTACTGTCTTCTACATTTTTTTTGCTCTCCTCCCCTCTCAGAATGTATTCTGTTTTTCCATTTGATTCTCTTTATTCAAAACAGAAACCAAGAAGGGACACATTTGACTTTGCAATATCAAGTCAGGTATTTACCTATATTTCCTTCTCAAAAAGCCCATATACCTCTAATACAGTGACACTTGTAGAATTACTCAGCAGTGTGCTCCATTGAAAATGAAAGAAACTTCTTTTCAGGAGTTTTGGTAAGACATTGTACTGTTCTTTGTTGAATTTTTTTGTCTTTTCTTTTTTTTTCCCCCACCAAAACCAAGTAACTTGATAATTATATTTCAGCTTCCTGAGGGCTTATTTCCCAAATGGATGCAAATAATAAATCAAACACGGACAGGAGAGACCTTCGTTCTCAAAACACGTCTCTTTATTTCAGCATCTAGAATGCTATACTGTGGTTATTGTACCTTTTCACCTCTTAAACCATGACTTCAATCATATTTTTTACTTATAAATATTATTTACACAAAAAAAAATATGAAAACGATCAAGAAGAAAAAAAACCTGCTTCTTACTCATCATTTACACCCACCATCTAGTAATTCACCAAGGAAATAAATCCTTAAGAAAGCTCTAAAAATTGAACTGATTTATTTTTACTATAAATAAATGTGCTGGGTTTTGTTGGGGTAGAGTCAATTTTCTTCATAGTTCATATAAGGTGGTGTTTCAGATTTGTGCTGCAAACAGTATTGATAATACAGGGATGTTTTATCTTACACAGAGTCAAGGCCTTTTCTGCTTCTCATCCCACTCCAATAACTTGTAGGATGGGGATGCATAAGAACTTGGTAAGCGACACAGCTGGGACATCTGACTGCAACTAACCAAAGGGATATTCCATACTATAGGATATCATGCTCAGCGTATGAAGTTGAGGGGAAAAGGATGAAGGGGGGTGTTCAGAGTTATAACATCTATTTTCCCAAGTAACCATTACATGGGATGAAGCCCTGCTTTCCTGGACATGACTGAACACCTGTCTGCTGATACAAAGTTTTGAATTAATTCCCTGTTTTGCTTTTCTTGTGCACACAGCTTTTGCTCTACCTATTGAACTGTCTATCTCAATCCAGGATTTTTCTCACTTCTATTCTTCTAATTCTCTCCCTCATCCATCTAGGGGAGAGTGAGCAAGCAGCTGTGTGGTGTTTCATTGCTAGCCAGGATTAAACCATGACAAAAATTCATGCAGTCAGTCAGTTGTCCCTGTTGGTCATCGTCTAGAATACTTGAAGTCCAGTCCAGACAAAGACCTCGTCCAGCTTGTATTTGTACTTGGGATTGACTCAGCCCAGGTGTAGAACCTTGCACCTGGCCGTGTTGAACCTCACGAGGTTTTCACAAGCCCACCTCTCAAGCTTGTCTACATCCCTCTGCATGGCATCCTTTCCCTCACATTATTATCCTATCCCTCACGCATGTTATTGTTTTGGTGTTTACTTCTTCAGGTCAAAATACTGAAATCATAGGAGGGCTGCATTATGGTTTGCCAAAAGAAGGTTTTATACTTTGTTGTCTACACTACCCATGCAAAAGTATATTATGAGGAAGATCAGACGTTTGAGCACAAAAGACTTTCTGGGATGGCGCTTGAAGTTTGAATAGAGTGGAGAAATCCAAAGGTCTTTCAGTCTTACCCATGCTGCCTGCAAGGCAAAATATTCTTAAACCCGAACCTGTATACAACCAAAACCAATCGATTCACTTCAGAGAATATCCTAGGTGCAAATGTTTGTGAATGATCAGGAAAGCTGGGCCCCAGAGTAGCATGGGAATTAAGTTATTTTTCAGTCTTCTGAGAATTTTGGAATTAAATGGAGAGGAGAAATTTCAGAAGATTCTATTTATTCTGGCCTTGTAACTAATGAAAGTTTCAATACTGGAAAAAAAATGTATTATAATCCACAAAAAAGATGCTATTCTTTTAAAATTACAGGGGTGCATCACCTTTGCTAAATTGTATTCTACAGAGAATACATAAAAGAGTTAAAATAATCTGGAACTGTACAAACTTCTATTGCATGAGAAGTTAGATATTTAACTAGATAATTTTAGCTGGTGTCTTGAAGTCTTTCTAGTTCTTGAAAAGGGGCATTGCGATTTAATTTCTCTGTAGAAATGGTCTTTTGTTGGTTTTCAGATGCAATTCCAACTTTCTTTAATGCTTGATCAAACTCCTGCTGAAGTTAAAGACTCAGTAACATCAGCTGGATGAATTGGGAGCATGTAAATGTTGAGGACAAAATTTACCCCCTGACTAAAAAAAGTAACTCCGCTGTGCATATACTTGTGAAGACAGTTACACCAAACTTCTGAAAACCAAAGGTGTATGTCAGATTCTCAAATAATATAATTTAACATACAGTAAGTGAATATGTATTTCTAAAAACTACTCTACTCTTGGTAGATAGATGGATAATTCAATAGACATGTTGAAGTCCTGTGGGTTAAGGGACGTTTTGTACTCCAGATCAAAGATCAATAGAAAAATCTGATTGTGTTGTAGTCAAGATTAAAAGAAGCATATCCATTTCAACAGGTTCCCTCTCCACCCGCACCTGCAAGGAAATCTTAATGGGTTTTGTTTGACTGGAAAAACTGAAAACTTCTTCAGTTTCCACCTGTGCTAGCACACAGGTCTGAAGTGACAGAGGAACAGAGACACCTTTTAGAGCAGAAAGTCTTCCAGCTTCTGAGGACTGTCTTAAGATAAAGGGCAGTCTTGAGAAAGACTCGTTGCAGAGTTACATCCTTTACACTGACAGAGACTAGAGATATGCACGAGAAGCTGTAAAAGAAAGGATTTCTAGTCAAATTACACATAGTTCTTCATGTTCTAACTGAGCATGAAAAAGAAGGGCTTGTCTAGATCTTAGTAATTTTAAAACATGGATCAAACAAAGCATTTGTAATTCCTATAGCTTCAAACATCTATCACTGACCAGTTGTTAAAATTATATTTAACCTTCTGGATTAAAAAAGACAGATTTTGGAAAATCAGGTTAGAGGGTGCATCATTTGAACTATTCCCTTTCAATATACCTTGAGACAGAATTTTTTTCACTTACATTTTCAGAATTAGGTCAGTTAGTCAGAGAAACATAAAACATTATGTGAAATGTAAAAGAATAATGAAATGCTACAAAGTTGGCAGACAAAGTATATCCAGGTAAAACACGAATACATGGAGATGAAGACCTCTTTTCCTGTGACAAGGGATCAAGTCAAAGGATCCTGGTTATATATTAATACATGTGAGTATACCCCAAGCACAGGTTCTTTGCTCATTGCACTGCTACAGGAGATCATAATTTGGGTGGCATCAGGAACACAAGACAGGGCACTGCAGGGGACGATAGGACTGATAAAAAGCAGTATGTTAAACTTGAGGAAGGGGAAACTCCAGAAGTACTACCACCAGACAGAATTTCGATTTAGGAAGAGAAGAAACTTGTCCAAGTGAATACTTACTTTGTTTCAGGTATCATTCTAGACACAATAGTATTGTGCGCTACTGCAAACAAAATCAGATTATATCAGTTTTCATTTGAGAAAGGTGCTTGAATGTACCTAACATCAAGGGTAGTTTTAAGCACTGTCCTGAATCAGGGTGAAAAATACAACTATCTTCTTTCGTGCTTATTTAACTAATAGTTTTTCAATATTCTCTTCTATTATTACTGTCATCAATAGTATTACCATTACTATAATTATTATTGCTTTTATTATTGTTATGATGTAGCATAATATCACCAAGTCACTAACAGCCAATCCCAAATTTTCCAGTAATACAAACTTTACTTGGAAAATACTATATGCCTGTCATCTTCTAAGCCTTTTAGGATCAAGATTTATTTTGACAATCACCAAGCAGAGTTTCAAACCTTTCTGGTACACTGGTGGGCTGAATTCACAGAAGACAAAAATACCCCAGCCAGATTCTAGGGCATCCAGAGGCTTTTGTGCTTGAGCTGAAGAGTTTGATTTGGAGAAAAAAAACAGTAGGGGGGGGCAGAAAGAGAGAACTGGGAATTATTTACAGTCAGATGAACTCCCCAGTTTTCTAGACACTTCTAGTAAGAGGCATTTGCTATATTAAATAGGTTACAATCCTTCACAGCTTTCATTGCCACAGAACTTCAAGTAGAAAATTCAGTTATCTCCATTTTATAAGTGAAACACAAAGCAAGAGGGACTAAGTGAACTCAGTTTATACTGAAAGTGTGTGCAATATCTAGGAACTGAATCTCTCCAGTCCCAGTCCAACACTTGAGCCACTAGCTGTTCTTTTAGAGTAAAATTACCAAGCACAGCTAATACCCATTGACTATGTCTGCATTAGCGAATGAAATGAGAGACAGACTGCTCTTTGGCCCTTAGGCCAGCTGACACAGCATGGTTCTGATCTGCCCAGCCAAGTTCTCATACCCAAAATAGAGATTTCACATTCAAGCTGTTTGCTGAGAGCATTAACTCCCAATCTATGTACACTCGGGTGCTGCTTGGGAGAGTGGTCCTTAGCACTGGCCAAAATTCTGACAAAACCTGTGCTAACAATGTAGCAGCATGTATGATTGCAAAGCAGAATCTGAGGCTATTCCATGACCCTCTCAGGTCTGCTAGTACAGATGTAGCCTTGTTTTCCAAATACCAATTACTTGAGAGCTTTCTCTGTTGAGAACACACAGTGTTTGAAAAGGCTTTGCCAACACTGTTGGGATGGCTAACGTTTTTCGCTTTCCAAATATTCCCGTAGCTGTGAATTCTCAGCATTGCCTTGGTCTGCATCAAACATTTGTACGGCAGTAATGTTGTGAAAATGAGAGACATTTTGGAGCTTCATGCCCAAGCACAACTTCAGGAGTAAGATAATGCACTAAAACTCTATTCCGATCTTTTCTGCCTGCAGCTGAAAGTTTGAAGCCACAAAAATCAATGTCCTATTGTTCAGCAATTTCTTTTTGCATGTTTCTTTGTGCGCTGGAGGGAGAATATTCATTTGCTCTCTTGTTTGAAATGTATTATTTAGTTATTATTCACTTACTAGCCCAAGACAAAGATAGGGGATGACATTAGTGTTCTGAAGTGTTATCGATTACCAGTACAAAATGAAAATATGTAATTGATGAGAACATCAAGATCCTATGGAGACTTGCAGTTCAAAAGGTTAAAAAGGAAATGCTGATCTTTTGAAACAAATTGATCTACATGCAGCCAAGCTGAGCTGAGTCTCTAAGCAAGCTGGGAGGGACAAGACAGAGTAGCTTGTTTGGTTTTCATCTGTAGTAAAAATACAACGGCTGTAATTTGAAAAGAGCAAGTGTCACATTTGTGTAAAGTCTTCCGTATGTTCTTCAGTTCATTGTTAGCAATATAGTTCTCTGTTTCTCAAATAAGCTGTCTCATCTCAGTTCCTCACTCCCAGGACTGTCGGGGCTATGGCAAGCCTGGAAGCTGTATGCCAGTCCTGCTGGGAGGAAAGCATTATGTTTTGCTGCCGGGTATGCCCTATTACCACATGGTGAGTAGTGTTAATAAAACTCACAGAGAGAGATGCATGTCTTTCAGTTCACCTAGAAGAATGCCTTGCTACAGATAGGGTTTCTGTAAGGAAGATTGCTGGGGGGGGCAGGGGAAATCAGAAATATCTTCCTCTCCCATAAGGAGATAGGACAACCAGTAGTTAGTAGGTTGTGCTGCTCATTGTTATGGGGAGACCCACATGCAAATTGTCACCCTCCTGTCCCCAAAAGTCCGCAGTCTGGCTCAGCAATAAGCTCAAAACACTCAGGGCTAGACTGAATCATTCCTCCCTTTTCTATTGAGTGTCTCCAAAAAGGAGTAACTTCCCCTTTTACTGTGCTGTAACCGTGATACCAGTCAGCCTGGGCAGGAAAAACAAGGATGATTTGCCACCCTCTCGGGCTTTTACCTGCAACTGTGCACCATAGGTGACTAGGCTCTGCTTTCTATTATCAACCAGAAGTAACTGGGCAAGAGTACAAAAAGGATGAAAGTTATCACGTGAAAGGAGTAGTTTACTCCCCATCTAAACTGAAGATGGCGTGTGGCAGAAGGTTGTCACAGCTGATTCTCTGGTTGCTTGCTAGAGTGGTTGTCTCTATGTTTGACATTCACTAATACGAAACTCTGAAGGTTCAATCTAGATACTTTCAGCCATTAAAGGAGAACATGCTTGTCAAATGTAATCCCTTGCTCTCATTCTAGGGTAAGAAGATAAAATATAAATGCAAAAATATCCTTTCCCCTCAGTTTTGTCAGTGAAGGGCACACCTGTCATCTGTCATTGAATTAATGGACCACAACAATGTGCACAGAAGAATATATTTGTCTATATTTGTTTCCCTTTATAAAGGAATAGCATAAGAATGGCTATGCCAGGCAAGACGAAAGGTCCATCTATCTTAGGATACTCTCTGATGCGGTCAGTACCAAATGTGCCCAAAATACATGAGGATGAACAGGAACCAGCAATTCTCCGCAGCCTCCTGCAGCTGAGCTTACAGAATTTCTTGAACTCAAGGTCATTCCTTTATGTTCCATAATCCGGAATGGATTTTTCATCCAGAAATTTTTCTATTATGTATTTCAAAACCATCTAACTTTGTCACTCACAATTCCCTTTGAAAAGAGTCCTGCAGCTTAATTTTATGTTGGGTAAAAAACTAAGTCTACAGTACTTATACAGTGAGAAACTCTCAGTAATTGTTCCTAATTCGCAACAGCATTGATTGCTGTCATATTCTCATTCAGTCACCTCTAGTCCACGAAGAAGAGTGCTAGTCTATTCAACCTCTTCATGTGCAGAAACCATTACCTTTGATGATTTATGTTTCCCTTCTTTGCATTTGCAGTAGGCTCTATGAGATGGGTTGATCAGACACGACTTCAATATCAGAAAGGAACTCAACCCAAATTCATAAAAAGGCATAATCATATGACATATTCTGATACTTTCTACAGATGGACAACCAGCATCCCGAGAGCTTAGTAAGCCATTTATGCTACCAATACAACTCTACGCTAACAGAGAAACATCACCCTCAATTTTGCAAATCAAAAGTGGAAGCCTAGGGAACCAAATTCACTGTTCAGTAACTTATCATTCACTTAATCACCAATGTGTTTTATCTAAAAAGAGACAGTTACGAACATAAACACATTTGGTAAATTTAAGCCTGAGAGAAAAATTTGCTCCAGGTCAGAGAGGCACTCTGTGGTGGATAACGGAATTGAAAGCAGGTCTCCCATATCTCACATTTGGACAACGATAATTCACCTTCTCTCATTCTGTGCACTCACTGCTGGTGTTTAACATGCTCCATCCACTATATCTATCTGTCATCTCTGGAATCGTAATGTGTTTCTAGGTGGAATATAACAAAATCTTCAGTTTTTTGAAATGGGAAGATAATGTAATGAAGAATACTTAAACATTTCTAAACTGGGATTTGGATCTGGGTAATATGTCAACTATGAGCTGCCTATATATTCATTTCAGTGCATTCCACACCTCCATGGAAAAAAGGCAGAGGAAAAGACATCATGTTTATTAGGTTTAACGTTGGCTGCTCTTGCCAACTGAAAGTACTTAATTTCTCCCTTCCTACAGCTGCTGTTGCTGCAGACTTTAGAAACAAAGAAAACTGAAATAAGATAAAAGAGCAAAAAATGTAAGGGCTATTAAGTTGATGCTTTAAAGTTTAGCTCTGTATTTAAAAGTTGTAAGATTTGAAAATATGCCATTAAATTATACCACAGGCATCTACTTGAGCAGCCTTCAGCTCACAGTCTCCTTTCTATTGACAGCAACTATCCAGAGTCAGGTTTTTTCAATCAGGTTAGGAATTCACTGTTCACTTTATCAGGCTTGCTTTTGGCCTGAAAGAGAGCATATAAATTAAAAGCATACTCCAATAAGAAGCAAGCTTTGATGTCTAATAGGGTTTTGGTGAATTCATTATTTTAATATTTTAGATTTATAATCCGAAGGCTAGCCATTTTGCTCCAGTCTACGTAGTACATTTTTCATGGTCCCTTTCCCAGCTCCCTCTGACAAATATTTTCCTCAGATTACATTCATTAATACTGGGGATGTTTTTCAAGCCCTAGGGCACTAAGATCAGGGATGATCTGAAATATCAACTTTCCTAGATATTAAAAATATAGTTCAAAAGAAGTTGAGGGACATTTGCATCACTTGAAATATTTATCGTTAATAATTTAACAGCATAAATCTGTGAAAAAAATTACTTTGAAGGGTGGTATAACATCTAGCAATGCAGAAATTATTTTATAAAGCTGAAGGAAAGGTAAAAAACTGGTTTAGGGGGAACTGCACAGGATGAGACTTGATATAGGATATTCAAGAGTTCATTTTTCTGAAGGAAGTTGCTGTCACCATTTACAAATGGTTCATCCTCTGCTATCTGCTAGTACACCAGAGCACTGAACCTTCACAACATACCCCCTTGAGCAAAGCAATTAAAAACGCACAAATTTGTTTTAATCCTAAAATGCCTGTCCTCCTTTTGGTTAACCAACCTACACAGGTAGGACACACAAATCAGCACAGTCTGCCTGGTTTTACACTTCCTCGGCATGAAGCAGTAAGAGAACTAGCTTAGGTGGGTGGTTAAGCTGAGTTTACACTTGCTTTGCATTGCTAGAGCAATACAAATCATTGGGAGAGTATATGCAATTCAAAAGAACCAAAATGTACCAATTGTAACCAATAAAACAAAGAAATTTCACATCAGCTCTTTGATATTAAATCCATTACACTCTCAGCTGTATTTAGACTAGCGTTCTGGAGACAGTGATCTTTTCAATTTCCTTATAGTATTTAGAAATTATGTGATGCCTTAGAGACCAAGTTGCAAAATCAGTCCTCAGTTTGAACTTCATTGGAACATTTACTTCACAATATTACTTGATTTCTCTTCTTCTTTTAGAGAAAATGCAACACACACAAATTTTGGTACTGGTATTTGCACTGCATAGTAGCTAATTAGTAAGTGAAAGTCACTCCATAACATAGGGAGTTACACAACACCCTAATTCTCCTTTTCTCATATTATTATGAGCAGAGATAACCCCCCCTTCTCCAAAAAAAAAAAAGAATAATTTAAATTTGCACTGAACCATGCAGAATTATCCTTTATTAGAGAACAAAAATATCTCAGGTGAATTGTTGTTATTTATTATGGTTATTTTTTCCTTCTGTCATCTGTAACACAGGGGAAACAGGGATAGTAAAGCAGATCTGAGACCAATTCATTGATGAATTTAGAAAGTTAAACTCCTCCAACAAAATCCTTCACTAAAGGACCTGTCATATTACAGAGTCAGTTTCCAATAGACCCAGTATCTTTATGACGCTAATCAAGAGATCCCAGTGCATTACATGTAATTAATGTTTGGAACTACGTATGACCCACTTTTCCTAGGTCCATCCTTAAGTACTCATATTTTGTGTTTTGATGTATTTTGTATTTTCATGTGAATAATGCTATTCAGATGAAAAAGTTCGATCTGAAGTCATATAATCACAAAATTGTTTGTGTTAGAAAACCTTTAAAGACCACTTAGCCCACCTCAATCCCTGCCATGGACAAAGACGTCTTTTAGTAGATCAGGTTGACCAAGCCTCACCCAACCTGACTTAGACTTCCAGGGATGAGATTTCCATAATTGCTCTGGGGAACCCGTTCCAATGTCTCACCACACTCACAGTCATTTTCTTTTTTCCTTATGTTCAACTTAAATCTACCCTCTTTCAGTTTAAAACCATTGCCCCTTTTCCTGTCATTACAGGCCCTGGCGAAAAAAGTCTGTCTTTCTTATAAGCCCTGTTAAGTATTGAAAGATCTCCCCAATAAGATTTCCCCAGAGACACCTCTTCTCCAGGCTGAATGACCCCAACTGTCTTGGCCTTTCTTTATAGGAGAGATTCTATCATTCTCACCATTTTCATTGCCCTCCTCTGGACCCACTCTAACAGGTTCAAGTCCTTCTTTATACATGTCGATTTTGGTATTTTTTAAGCAATTAGCTGGTTTTGGAAGGACTGTAATTGCATGCCTTTCTTGCTGGAATTACTAAAAGCAGTAAAAGTATTAGAATGGCTGAAAGCTCCGTCTGTGACCTAGGATCTCACTGTGGTGTAGCAGTATAAAATAAAAATACTGCTCCAAGAAGTGCTAGTACACTGTCCGGTTCTGGTTCACTAAAATTTCTTTATTTTCAATTTTTAGCAAAGAACACATTTAAAGAGAAAGTAGTTAGTGTTGTAGGTACTTAGGGGATTACATTAAAGACATCCATATTCTATTCTCTAGGAAACTGTTCCCTGAATGCCAGCTGCAAGGGCCTATCAATAAGAAAGAGTAATGCTAAAAGTGTAAAATATACATTTTAAAAAAAAAATTAGCTAGACATTTGGACAAAATTATTCTCATAGCAAAAGAGGCATACTCAATAAAGGTAATACCGTTACAAGAAATTAATTATTTTCATCGACGTCAATAGAAGTCAAAATCTGAGTGGTCTTCGGGAGTCATCTTTTTATGAAAAACTTGATTAAGGTGCAACGTTAAGTAGCAATGGAAATTTTAAACTATACTCAAAACAAAATTAACTATGTATGTTCAAGGGCCAAGTCATACTCAGTTCTAAAGAAATTCAGTTGTGAAAGTACAGAATAACTAACAAAAGTACATCCCATTCTGCTTATTTCAACTGCTTTCCAGTAGAGGTAGAAAAGACAAATATGCAACCAATCTTTGTAAAGGGTTACAGAGGCAATTTGGCAAATTACAGACTAATGAGTCTGATTAACATACCAGAAAACTCATTTGCCTGGAAATTAGCATAAAATATAATAGAAGCTAGAATAGGTGGGCGTACAAATAACTAACATACTGGACAGAATCAACGTATTTTTTATAGCTCATGAAACAGATTAAAAGGACACAATGAGAAAACAGTGTTTCAGTGGGTATAAGGCAGCATGCATTAAAAAAAAATGTAAATCCAAATACATTCTTAAATAAGATCCTTTAGCTACAGTTCTGAAGAGTGATTAAGGTGGCACAAGGTAAGTGGGAAGATCTTCCAGGGATTAATAGAAATTTGGAATACAGGAAACAACAGGTTGGAAAACAATGTTGGGGCCAGTGTTGTTCAATAACCTAATGAATTATCTGGAAAACTAAAGGAATAGTGAGGTCTGACCACATCTGACATTGGCCTCATTAGCTGTCCATGATAAAGAGAAAAACAAGCTGGGGACAGGGAGTAGAGGGCTTTGCAGTTGGTGGTAAGCGAGGAAAACAGAGGAGCTAGAGGAAAGAGGTAAAGCAAGAGGTAAGAGTGAACAGGACTGTAAACGTTCTCAGTCCATTGCCCACTTCAGACATAAGATGGTACATCATCCTTGACAGATGTGATGAGAAAGCCTCCAATGATATAACTTCTATGGGAAAGCACATTGTTCAAGTCATTCAGCCTCCAAAATGTTATGAACACTAATATCTAACCTTAATCTTCTTGCTGTAGTTCACACTTATTGCCCACACCATGAAAAGAGAGAACAGGTTGCTCCCTTGCTCTTTTGCAGAAAGTTTTCGCATCTTCAAAGTCTGCTGTCATAATGCCACATTTAACATGAAATAAGATATTCTAGACCAATCTTAGTTTTCCAGTGTGTCCTTACCAAGGCTGGATAGAGGGAAAAGATTATGTCACATGACTTAAAACTTCCTTTTGCTTATACTTCTCGTTATGAAGTTTGTCCTTGTGTAACAGTAAGACATTGTTGACTCATGTTCAGTTTGTTATCACTATACTCACAGACTCTTTCCTGAAGGACCATTGCTTAATCAGTTGTTTCCCATCCCGTATTTGTGTAGGTGATTATCACTGCCTAACTGAATATCCCTATTGATTTACAGGTTTTTATTAGAAACTATTTCATCAGTTCGCTGAGATAATTTTGAATTCGAACTCTGTCCTCCAGAGGATTTTCACTGTCTTCCAGCTTCATGTCAACACCAAGTTGAAAACACCAGTGCAGTCCTGAAAAACTCTGACCAGAAAGCACCTAAACAAATATGTCTAGGACTGTATAATTCTATTTAGACAATAACCACAGAGTTATTCTCTAGATTTGGTTATAAACCAACTTTACTTCCTCCCTTCTGAACATTTATAAAGACCACATTTATCTAAAGAAGAGATGTATTTCCTGCTTCTCTCCTATCCATGTGGATTGTTATCTTATCACACAAAGACACTGGATTTCTTTGACTTTTTTTCCTGCTAAGTCCTTAGGTTGTTAAATATCTTTTTATCTTCAAGATAAATGTAGCACAAGTTGTTTCATAAGTTGTTCTATAATTTTTCTGGAACTTAAATGAAGGCATCCTTTCCCCCTGTTATAAATATAATCCCCTTCCTAGTTTTCAGTGCTTCCTTGCTGTGACAACTAGTCTTACGATTATCCTCTATATCTTAAATTTATTTAACTGTTAGTATTTTCAAGCTCTTTAAATATCCCAGGATGATGTTGGTCAGCTCTGTCCATCTGAAGACATCTAACTTTTCTTAGAGCTCTCTAACTTGTTCTTCCCCATTGTAGTCTTGAATCTTACCTCCTTTTACAATTGATATTCATTATGCTGTAAGTTCCTCCAAGCAGTCTTTTCTGCAAAGACTGATGCAAAAAGGACTTCACATCCTACTATGTCTTCACACCCTCTTCTTCCAGCAGTTTTACTGCACAGGAGATAAAGAAATCTATTTTATTGGTATTTCTATTACCAATTACATATACATTAAATGATTTCCTATTTTTCCTAATGTGTTTTCCCAGGTGCCTCCTCATCTCAGCTTTGGCTTCTTTGAATTTGTCCCTGCATTCCCATTATTCTCTGTTATGGTCATCCGTCAATATCCAATTTAATTGGATCGATGGGCTGAGACCAACGTAACGAGGTTCAACAGGGCCAAGTGCAGAGTCTTCCATTTATGTCACAACAACCCCATGCAGCGTTACAGGCTTGGGGAAGAGTGGCTGGAAGGATGCCTGGAGGAGAAGGACCTGGGGATGTTGGTTGACAGCCAGCTTAACATGAGCCAGCAGTGTGCCCAGGTGGCCAAGAGAGTCAATGGCATCTTGGCCTGTGTCAGAAGCAGCGTGGCCATCAGGACCAGGGAGGTGATTGTGGTCCTGTACTCAGCACTTGTGAGGCCACACCTCGAGTACTGTGTTCAGTTTTGAGCCCCTCACTACAAGAAAGACATTGAGGTGCTGAAGCGTGTGTAAAGAAGGGCAATGAGGCAAGTGAGGGGGCTGGAGAAAAAGCCCTACGAGGAGAGACTGAGGGAATTGGGGTTGTTTAGCTTTGAGAAGAGGACACTGAGGGGATATCTCATCACTGTTTACAGCTACCTGAAAGGAGGTTGTGATGGGGTGGGTGCTGGTCTCTTCTCGCAAGTGACGAGCAACAGGACAAGAGGGAACGTACGCAAGTTGCTCCAGGGCAGGTTTAGACTACACATTGGAAGAATTGCTTCACTGAGAGAGTGGTCAAGGATTGGAACAGATTGCCCAGGTGGAGTCTCCACCCCTGGAGGTGTTTAAGAGATGGGTTGATGAGTTTCTTAGGGATACGGTTTCATAGGGAGACAGGCATGGCTGGACTCGATGATCTCAGAGCTCTCTTCCAACTTTAAGATTCTATGATTCTATGATTCTAATTCACAGCACTGATGTGTGTATGCAGGTGTTGGAGGTCAGTTGCAACCTCACCATTTAGCTAAGATGGCTTTTGATGTGCTTCCTATTATGCTTTGTCACTGCTGTTTTTCCTGTGTCTTTAGTACTGTCTCTTTGAACACACTTCTCAGCATTTAAGTTTACTTTAAAAAAAAATCTGTTTTCTTGCTCTTCCTCTTCCTTCCCTTCCTAAGTAGACACTACAATTTTTGTGATGATTCTCATTCAAGGTACTCTCCAAATTCACAATTTTCAAACAGCAGTTTTTCAGTGTTTCAAACAGTAATTTTGTAAGTATTCATTACTTTTCTGTTACTTTTCCCATTTTTTTTAACCAGAATTCCCCTATGTACCCTCGGTTCTTTTACTCGTGGCAAATTTTTGACCAATAATTGTCTGAAATTGCCGTAAAGAGTTAACTCAGATGATACACGGGAAAACTCAGTGGGGTGGTCAGCATAATGTTCATGGAAAATAGAAGTTATGCCCCAGAAATGCATTGAAGTTCCCTGAAAGAGTTAAAAAGCATAGAGAAAAGTGTAATTCAGAGGATACCTTTTGTGTTTTCTCTCTCTATTTTCTTTTTTTTTGTTGTTCTACTCTACAAACTGTGACTCTCAAACTAAGCAGTCCTGGTAGAAAAATCAAGGTCATGGATATCAAGGACTAATTACTAGGTAAGAAACATAAAATAGTCAGCTTTCACATTTCAGGAAAGTTACCAATGACTGTCGTTTGTTCTAAAGCTTATGCTCAACACATTCATGAATGAGCAGCTAAGTTTTCTAATTATTCAAAATTACTTACTTCACTCGCAACTTGACTGTGAAGAGCT
This sequence comes from Tapera naevia, assembly GCA_033556795.1. Classification (NCBI taxonomy): domain Eukaryota; kingdom Metazoa; phylum Chordata; class Aves; order Cuculiformes; family Neomorphidae; genus Tapera; species Tapera naevia. The sequence continues at coordinate 909,957 of JAUMJJ010000014.1, read as the reverse complement.
GCAGGAGACACCATGCTTCTAAATGAACAGGTAATAACATGCTAAATTAAATCCACTGTCAATAAGTACAAAGCAAAGAGGAGAGGGAAATAACCACACAATGTAGACACAACAATGCATTCCAAATTGCCCATTACCCCTTAAAAAGAGATTTAGCACTCTTCCTAAAAAATGTCATTTTCATACTCAGCAGCAGATTAAAAAAAAAATGGACCATTGGGGACTAATGGGAAAGGAAAAATGAACAAAACAACATCACTATATAACTCTGTTACATGGTGTACAATTCGCTTTGCCACATCCCCCCAAATATAAAGACAACAATTATTCACATTCTTTAGTAATTAGAGACATCATATTTAACTATCAAGAAAGAAATCTAAAGCATCTGAAAAGTAAAATCTGTTAATATATGTTCTACAATTTAGTTATGGAACAAACTCCACAATTCATGGAAGTCGCAATCGCAACAATTAGATACAATAGCACGCAATCAATTTCGGTTTGAGAAATCTTTAATGTCTCAAGTGCCACCTGAAAGAAATTATACATCAATTCTCAAATATTCTTTTTCTCGATATCTGCCATTGGCTGCTCTTAGGGTAGAATAGATGTTAGTCTGATACAGTGCAGCTAGCTGCCTTCAAATAACTGAAAATACATGCTATTAGCATATTCCTAATTTCAGTAACATACAATGACACATTTTATTTCACAAGTAAAATAAAAGAGTCTGCTCAGGGGTTTTTTTCCATTATCAGTGCACCACAACTGAGCTTTTCACAGAAATTGTTTTTGATCCAGAAAATAAAAAGAAGATGACACGAAGAGGGTATGGGTATGAAATCAGTAATCTGGACATGAAAGAAGAAGTCAAGATTTTGGCCAGTGTTTCAAAAGAGCTGGAGCAAAACAGAAGTCAAGGCTGTCTCACACACAATTGTCTTAATTTGACATAGGCAAAAAATTAAGGTGGTAGGATAGGATTGGCAGGAAAAGGAGATGAAGCCCGTGAGATGAGAACAGAAAGAAGACAAGGAATGAGGGCGGATACAAGTGATGGGGTGAGAGTCGTGGCTGAGTGGCAGGGGAGCCATTACAGATAGTACTGTACACACATAACAAGAGAAATCTACTAGATTTATACAAATTTTATAGAAACAGGAGGCTCACAGTGCAAGAAAAAGTGTTACATTGCCATCTAGAGCAGAAAAAAGGAAAATATAGGAAAATGTTAGGTGAATACAGCTGCTTTGGAATAATAATAAAAAAAAAAGGTTAAAAAGAGAAGCTTCAGAACCTCTTCAACCAGGAAATCCTCTGGAACTTTGACAACATGTGGCCTGAAGATGATCATCAAAAGAGTAGTTTAGGAGAAAAATAGGTACAGGAAGAAAATACTTGATATGACAACAAAAATCTCGCCAGTGGCCTTGTCTGGTATCTTCTAAAAGGGCCAGATGCTTCAAAGCAAAGTCCAAGAAAATTTGCAAAGAAAAACTGTCCATTGAGGGTTTTGTTGTTTAGTTTTCAAATTAACCCAAATAAATCAATGTTTTGTTCTTATACAACAGAATTAAAGTTTATTCAATTTCTAAATCAGTTTTTGTGCCCCTGATATAAATGTGTGCCTTGTCTCTGCAGTGATACAAATGGAATGAGTAAGTGCTCATTGTTAGTAAAAACAAAGATAAGCATATCTCCTTTTTAAACAGTTATGACAAGATCTTAAAGAAATGGATAAGGAAAACATTTCAAGACATTCTTTACAAAATCAACAGTTTAACAAATTAAATTCACTAAAAAAATCAGGTACTTTAAATTTACATTTTAAAGTAATTTTTAAGGGATGTATAAAATCCAATCTAGAATAGCATGTGAATACTCAAACAGCCAAATTGTTCCCTGAATTGCACTACTGCTGGCCAATGCCTTACATCTGTGGCAGAAATAGTACTGTTGAAATGAAGAGCAGTAAGCTCATAAACAATGGGCTGACAGGAGGAAGAGGAAGGCACCCTGTCTGCTGCAGGTAAGAAGTGCTGCCACTCTAAAGCACTTTCGTTGCACCCTCCCTGCCATATGCAGCAGGAGAAGAGTGCCACCATCTCTACACTGCACTACCTCCACCTCTGCCCCCGCTACTAGCACCAAAACCGTCTTCCCCATCAACATCAACACAAATATTCATTCTATTCAACCTCATAGATAGGGACTGCTTCCACCTCTCACAGCAGGAGCCAGGGCTCCCTCTGTCCCAGGCTTGCCTACACCACCCTAATAAACACAGACACAGTGGGGCAGGCAATGGCTTCCACCGTGCCACAAAGCAAATTCATGTTTTTAAAATATCAATATCCACAACAGTACATACAACAGTAAATTTACAGTTTGACAGACCACCCGGTAACTTACAACTATCTTCCCTGCACACCCTTCCCAAACCTGGTCAGCCACAACAGCCGGAACAGTTTGGTTAGGACTGAGCAAGAGCAAAATTGAATTACTTCTTGTTATTAGAGAAATTTGTCCCAGAGGAAGGTGACGAAACCACCGAAGCAAGAAAGTAAGAGAGCATTTTATGGCTCACTGAGTTACGAATAGTCTATGAATACACAAAGTAGTCTCCAAAGCTTCCAGACTCCAGCTATGGGCTCCATGTTTGATTAAAAGATTATAAATGGACAGACACATACTCCTGTTCTGCTCTCCAACAGTTTATGACTCCCTTCCATTTTACAGTACTCTGTGGCAAAGCTTGCCTAGTCCAGGCATGCACTGAGACTCCAGTTGCTTACCTTAGTTGATTCAAGCTGACATGTTAGAAAATTATTATATCCATTTGTTCTGCTACAAGTTTTGTCTCCCTTGCTTATGCTTTTTAATTTCTCACTTCTCCTGTTATTGGTCTTATGACTAAAGGTTTTAATGTATTCACCATACTATGCTTTGATATACATTTTCTGTCATTCATTACACGTTCTCTCCATTGTCTCCCAATATCTCTAGGGTGTAATAAGAACTGAGAATATAAAAACGTGGCACTATATATTACCTCATATGTCTGCCTTAGACTTTTGCTATTGAACTCCTTTACACTTGAACAGGGTAGACTTTTCCCTACTGAATTATTCAATCATGAAAGTTTAACAGTAGGTGTGAGCCCACACAGTATCAAAGTGCAAAATCAAGAATATTAGCAAACACAGGAAAATGTAATCAAGATATACCTAAGTACTTCAATAAATGAGGAGAAAATGACCAGAATAAGCAAGATCATCTCTGTCTTCTTTTTATATTATTGTTCTACCTTCTTCATTTCCTGTTCTCTATATTCCTGCTCCAAGTCTGATTTTAGATCACAACTCCCTGGGGGTGGGGCAGTATTAGCACTACCCTTACCCAAGCATCTTCAGTTTTGAGAGAGAGATTATTCCCAAATCGTTATATCACTTAATAATTAAAAGTTCACACTGACGTGTCCTCACTTCTGAGCATACAGTAATCCATTAAATGTACGAGAAAAGACAGTGCTTAAAATGGCTCAGATTCCTTGTCAGGATTTCAATAGATTTTGGGCCCCTTTTTAATTCATTTTAATTACTTATAAGCAACAATACTTAAGTTACTAAGTGTTCGGAAGCTGTCTTAACAACTCTCTCTGGTGGATTTTGCTACCATGATTAGAAGATTCAAAGTATGGCTTTCCCCAGCAAAGCAAATACCTCTACATACTTGCCTTTGAAAAGAAATCCTAGAGGGAGATCCTGCTATCTCAGTTTTATATCTGTGGAAGATTTCCCTGCTGCAGTCAGGGAATAGCCATCTGGTATCCTCTGCAGACAGCTTCTAATGGAACCACTTAAAGGAGCCTTAGTTTGTTGAGATGCAATATTTAATGGTCCAAAATAAATAGATCACAAAAAGAAGTCTTAATAAACCTAAAGGAATTGCTATATAAAGTAAGAAAGCAACAGGTAAAAGCCAACAGGCCTGAACTCTGAAAGCAGATTATCCAACTACAATTTCTCTGTGAAATGTACTGAAAAAATTACTTCTTCAGACCAATTTTGCATTAACAGGTATCACCTGATCTGTGAGGAAAACCTGCAGCTCTCCTTCCTCAGCCACCTCTGATGATTTTGCAATAATATTAGAGAGCAAATGCTTTAAGACGAATATGGAAAGCAACGGAAGGCTAATTAAGCCAATTACTCTCTGAAGCTACAATTAAAACAAAGGATTCCTTCCACATTTAAGGACAAATTTGGATCAAGGGCATAAAACAAGTATCTACACAGAAATGAAAAGAAAGCAGAACATAAAAAAAAAATTAAAAAAATAAAACCAAACAAACAAAAAGTCTGCTTACATTGGGAAAATGCTCACAATATACATACTACCTTGTTGACTTTTTCCAAAGTATCACTGTTGTGAACCGGTATGGTTTTTTTGGAAACAACCAAAAGTCTGACATCCTAGAGTAGTTCCCCTTGATCTCCTTCACAAGATCTGTCGCTAGAAAACTGCATTAGAAAACGAGCTTACCACCTTCAAAACATAAACTGTTTTTTCTGCCTGTGAGACCATCTAGTTATTGAGATGATTACTTCTGGCTAACTTGCAAGTTGTAAGTTTCTGGAGGCTAATTAGAAATCATCTCATAACTACAGTTGTTGTAATAAGCCTCACCTACTACCTCTTTCTTATTACCTCAGCCAGTGTTCAGCTTTAGAAACCATCCTTTCAGAAAACCTTCAATCTGTATTCATATCACTAAATTTATACAAATGCACTCTAAAACTTTACCAGTGCTCATTTCAATCATTTTATCAGCCTGAGCATTTTTTTACACAGAGCTCTGAATTAATATCTCCTTTCCTGAATAATTCTTCTGCACATTCTGTAACTGTGTTTCTGGAGAATTTATTTAGATCTTTTATGTTTTAAAAAAACGGAAAGGAATAAGGCTCATTGGAAACTAAAACTGCCAGGTTAAGTACCACCTTGTAATAGGAATGAGATTTATGTCCCTAACCTTGAAATATTCTGAACCAATTATTTACTTAATATTTATGTTAAATTATCTATGATTGCAACACTGACTATGAAAGCAACCAGAAAATATTCTGCAGGTGGCCTGTAAAGCTAATTTTGAAGTTAGCTGTACTAAGCTCATGCAGCGGTCTTACAGAATATTAATACAGTGTTATAAACTACAGTACCCTCAGGGTGTTCACCTGCCATGGAATTTAATTTACTTCATATCTCATCTAATAGACTGAATCTCATCTATTACGTAAATATAATGTGAGTATGTTTCCTTTTTCCTCAAAGGAGTTTATTGGTAAAACTTGGAGAGGCGTGCCCCCAGAATCTTCTACTGCTATAATTAGCTGGAAATGGAGCTATTGTGTCCTTTTCTGTACTAAGCAATACAAAATATACAGTCTAGGTACAAAATAGCACTGCTCTCGGAGTCAATGCAGCAGCTGCATTGCTAAAGCAATACATTTGTTTTTATTTTTTATATTGCAAGAAGGAAAAACTACAGCAACCTCTGGGGATTTGAGCCAGGGGCCATGCCTCACTGTGCTAGAGTTGTGCCAGCTGAGAGGAGCTCCTCCCAGGGACAGCACTACGTTCTACCCTTGGTTGCTTAAGTGGCGCATTCTTCTGTCTAAGCAGATAGACCTCAGTTATGTAAAATTATGTGAATGACTAAGTTGGCTGAAAAGAAATCTGGTATTGTCTGCAGCCAGCATCTTGGCACAACTTCAACAGTAGGAGCGGAAAAGGGTTTGAACATGCTTTGTCCCTGTGCACTCCTTGCAATGCCCAATGCCCAGCTGTGGTAGTGCTGTGCAGCTGGCATTTGTTCACCCAAATTTGTTCATCATTTGTGCATCCAAAACATCCTGAAATAGTAGCTTACTTTTCTAGGGAAAAAAGCAGGGGGCACATGGCATGGAGAGGAGCATGCTTTCTGATTAGCTCTACTCATATTAAAAACTGTCCTAGTAAGAGGAAGACGATAGCAATTTTTGCTCCCTGCTTTATTTTCACACAGACTCTTCCGCACATGACCTACTGCTGCAAATTTTGTTTATTCTTCACAGCCTGTGTTCACAACAGTTACGGCCACCTTATACTAAGGCCACTCCTACAGTTAGTTTCTTCATACTACTCTGTCCATCAAGATGTACAGACTCATGTACACTTTTTCCAGAATCAGAAGAGAATATATCCTTACAGATATCCCAGAACAAGCCCATTTAACTGTGGCCTGCACTTCTGTGTATGTAGTATTGCCAGTATAACACCCAGGGACAGATCCTCCAGAAAAGCCAGTAGGGGCAGGGAATTTAGGCACCTGATATTGTAAGTGTTCTCATTCTATGTATGCCGTTTAAGATCAGCTTAGTTGCTTTGTCAGACAGAGGAAAGAGACACGTAGGATGCATAAAAGCAGAAAAATGCGTCCCAAAAAAAACGTTACAGAGGGAGAATGAGAAAAATATAGAACCCATGGGCAACTTAAAAAATAAAAAGTAGATGTTATAGTTCACTGAATCAAATATGACATTATAGTGCAGAGGAAATTGAATTCATCTGTACTCGATAAGGGTGGCTTCATTATTCACTTGTGTCTTTGCTTAGTTGTGACACTCATGACTGATGAGACCATCCCCATCTCACGAAGATAAATTCAATATCCGTGGGATCATTCTAATATATTCTCTATATAGAGAGAATGCATTTAATGAATGGTGGTGGGATAGTATTTTTATCTTCACTGGCTCATGAAAGCAAGAAGCACGATTTCCCAGAGATGACACTTTGAATGATTTTATATGGACCCCTTTTCACAACTTCTGTGCCAAGGGTGAAAATGTCAGTATGGGGACATGGGAGAAGGTAGCACAGAGGCTGACTTCACTGACTTATCATCTAAGACCTGAATCTCAAATTGGATCAAAATGGAGAAGAGATTTGGCCATGGCACTCCAATCTCGGTCAGATACTTGTATGTGTATGAGCACACCACCACTATAATATAGTTAGTGCCAGGAATGACCCTTGAAAAGTGCTGAAATTAATCTAGAGTAGCTCAGAGTTGTAACTTTCATCCTCTTCCTCCACTTTCATTCAGTTTTCCAAACCAATCAAACATTTCCCCTTGATAGGGTCTCTGACTGACACACCTCCCTCCTTCAGTAGCATCACATATTCAAGTACGCTTCTAGCAGACTAGTTTAAAAATGTGGAAATCTTAGATGTTCAGCAAAAGTGATGCCAAAAGAGATGTAGTTAATAAGTAAAGTATATAGAAAGAATTCAAAGGTAGCTACCATAAATTTAAATTACTATGCATACGTTATTTATCACAACTCCATACAAAGTGTTCACGTGCCTTTTCATGAGAAAATTCTTTCCAGATAGATAGGGGGGAAGAGGGACAGCACAAACCAAGATGGGTTTCTGAAGTGCCATTTCCATCAGTGCTGCTGCTGAAACAAATACACATCTCTGCATACACACACGTTCAAAACACTGGTACAGTGTACTCCAAAGTATGGGAATTTCCATTGTGAAACTTCTGTCCAGATCAGGACAGAGGTCTGTTAATTCAATATTCATACTTTCACCACAAGAAGAGTGAGATATTTTACTGACAGGTAAAAGAAACATTTGAGAAAAAAATTCTGGAATAAGATGCACACAGAATTTTGTTTCAAATCCTATCATTTGGCAGCTGACATAAGTCCATTGCATAGTGATTTATATAACTTCTTGTGTGTAACTTTCGCAGTGTAACTGGGCAACACCAGTACTGCTCAGTTTGTCAGTGTCTTCATCACAGCCACTTCGACAGTTTCATAATGTAACTATTAAAATCTGCTTCAGGCTGAAACTTGGCACACAAATGCGTGAGGAAGCCAAAGTAAGAGATAGATACTTTAATTTCTAGAAAATTATTACATACTGCCTCTGTACTGGAGTATGGAGCAGAATATTAATTTGTTAAGCATGCAGCAACACTCCTTCACCAGATTATCAGTAGCAAAAAGATGCTATACAAATAAATACCAATTGTAAACCCAACTGAAATTCAAATTTTAAACTGGGTCTAAGGTGTTCAAAAGATAACAAGGAAACTGGATGGGAAAAAAAAAAACCCAAAAAAAATTTTCACATAGTTTGACAGAAGTGTGGTAAGAGTCTAATTTTTTTTTACATACAAAGAACCCTTTATATGATCCTCCCAACTACCTTTTATTGTTATATATCCTGATTCACTAAAATAAATCTGTACTTAATTCTCAAATTCAAGGAGGAATGTAGAAAAGCCATTTTTATAACTAGCCCTAGAAACTGGTACAAGAAATTGAATGTGTACAAGTATGTATTTATGATACATGTTTAGATTCACTGGAAAGCTAAACTTAAAGAGCAAGGTCCTTTCTGAATTCAGTGGAGACAGGCCAATTTAAACCAGTTAAAGAACTGTTCCAGTTACTCACTGTGACATTTCCCCTTGGCTTTAATAAAGTTTTACGTACATATTTTTTTTCTCCAATTCTCAGTATAGAATTGAATTGATATGAGATCTGAAATACTATCAGGTAAACTCATTTCAAATGGAAGTATCACTTTCCAAGTGATCAACCTGTCCATCTAGTTGACTCCCCATAAAGCCTCTATTCAGACACGTTTAATATTGATGTTATTTTTATTAAAGATCTTTAAGATACCATAGAATTTTGAAACCTTATACACAAAAATGTTTGACAGCATATAACAAAAAAAAAATAGAAGGGAGGAAAATTAAGGTTTTCTTCTTTCTCCACATACATTGAAGATTTTTCCTACTGTACACAATAGATTTTCTGCTGCAGTTGAGATAAAACAAATGTTTGCACTAAAACCCAAATAATTTCTGATCATAAAAGAGAAAAGTGTTGTTAATACACAGTAAACCAGAGAAACAAGTGTTGTCTCATTAGTGATATTTTGATCAGATTCTTCTGTATTTTTTAATCAAAAAATGTGTCCACTCAATAGCAGAGGAAACATTACCTTTGTCTCCCCACTGTGTGCGATTCAAGCTCAACAGCAGTCCATACACATTCATTTCCCAAGTGCTCCACTGGTAACACAATCTCAGTAATTACAGCATGAGCATGTTCTATGAAATGGATACTAGTTCATTAATTAAAAGATGAACGTAATTGATTACTTCAACAGCAAGGCTAAACACAAGGGTAATCCCACTGAGAGTTCTGTAGGGGGAGTTTGTCCAAGATGTGTCCTTGACTTTGTTTCATCTCCCCCAGGGTGGCTTTAAAGGAGCACAGCCTAACAAGGTAATAATTACAGACCACTATTAGATACAGTTAAGTCATTCACAACCTGCTCCCCTTTGCAAATTGTTCCAGAACTGACGAGTATTTCAGATGCATATGCTATTTGCAACCACTAGCCAACACTTAGACAGACAATTGCCCTTGGCCATCTCTTCTGATGATGTTCTAGTCAGATAATGCTCATATTCAATCTCACCTTTGTTGTTGATATGTCACAGTGGTTGGAGAAGTGCGTGCTATCATTTCTTCCCTGGTACGGAAGCAAAAATACTTAGAACAAAGAAAGACTGAGCAGTAAGAGTCAGATTTTGCGCCATCTTCCTTATCTTTGTCACTGAGTGTATGGCTTACCAAGAAGACATATTGTGGATGAAAATCCCCTTACAAAGCTTGTTGACACAGATACACAAATTAAACCCCTACATTTTGGCATGCAGACCCTTAGCACATGTTCTCAAACACCATACTGCATTAGCTGATGAATCTCTAATTAGGATCACCAAAGGCCTAATCACAGCAATGACTTAAATCAGTCTATTTGTGTTTTTAAAAAATGCAGCATTTTTCATGGAACCATCAAGCTAGCACTGAGCACTGAGTAACCATGTCTTTCTTTCCCTCTTGTCTTGTCACAGGCTGATTTAAGGGTTATTACATCTGGCTCTATTCAAGCATTGTACTCAGTCCAGCTCGTGGCTGACCACATACGGATGTACGAGAGGAGGGAAAAAACCAAAAAACTCTTTCTTACCTCATTGCATTCCTACTAATCACTTAATCATGGCAGTCATCAGCTCTTGGCAGCTCTCCATGTTCCCCAAAAGCAGAAACAGGCCCAGTCTTGTGCTGGTAGCAGAGGCAGCAAAACCACCATGGAGGGCAAAGACAATGACAAAGTCTCTTGCCACCTCTGCCCCAGTAAAAAGTAGCCAATTGTCATGAGTACATACCACATCTTTTTAAATATCGGCCCTCCCTTTCATGGTTACTGAATAGTGAATCAGTGAGAGTTCATCCAGAAACTTTAAGGCTTGGGTCTGAAGTTACCAGTTAAATCCTGGGCTGATGCAAATCAGTATGAGGGCACTGATCTCCATAAAGATATGCTGATGGACACGTACTGAGGATACACTGTAACCTTGCCTGAAATGATTAAATCAATCCAGATTCTTTTATACGGACACTGTAGACAATAACAATATTAGTCTCAATAAAATGATACTGAGGGTAGAAGTCCTTTTCAGTTTCTTTATTTGATTAAAGCGATTCTGGCTCAATGTCTCCTGCATATTATCCCATGATGTAATTGAGTAAGGAGATTGAAACAGAAACCAATTTCTAAGTAAGGGAATATTTCACTGGGGCTTTTGTTCTTACTTTGTACAGTTTAACAATTCATTCCATTCACTGATTACAGATGCCTGAGAAAACTGACTGCACCCGCCCCATCTCGATGTGGCTATAGTCCATGGCTCATCATGTTTGGTAGCACTCATGTTTGTAATGGATAAGAATCTAAAATGGTAAAAGTAACCACTTAGGTCAAGTTATCTTCCTCAGTTACACGCATTAACTCCAGAATATTTGTAAGTGCCAGTGGAAAAAATCTCTAAGTCTTTTTTGGTGTGTGTGTCAAGAAATCAAAGAAAAACTTTTGGCAGCTTGTGCGCTGCTGACTGCTAAGCACTAAAAGCTACTCTTGAGATTTTTCTTTCCTATATCATCTTCTGTTTTTTTACAGGACAGCTTATGATAGCAGTAGGAAAAAAAGCAGAACTTTCCCAGTTTTAAAAATCATCCTCTTCAATTAGATTGATATTAAAAGTTTGTTAAATAGGTTGCCAGTATAGATGAGAATGAAGTATTGAAAATTAAATACTATGAATTAAATCTCTGCTGCAAACAAAGTAGGTAAGAATAAGATCAGGCCAAATACACCTAAGTGAAGCAGTGATTTGATCTACTGATGAAATGGATGCAGATGTTTAAGGATGTGGTCTTCATTAGGCTGCCCTTTTAGTCCACAATGGAACCTAACTTAAAAAGCAGAATAGGCTGAAGAGATTATCCTTCTCCCTTTAAGAAAGCTATGTTTTACATATGTATCACAAACATAAAAAGTAATTTGCAATTACTGTTTCTTTATTTAACTAGTATTTATAAATGTCTAGTTTCCAAAGAGTCTTGCAAATCCACTCAGCAAGCTGGTTACATTTCTTATATGCTATGGGTGATAGATATAATCCTATCATTTCCAATGGAATAATAAGAGGTTTAATTTTCCATTTCTTCCCTCTATGAGGTGGTGTCTGGCTTTGAATTCTCATTTATGTCTGCATGAGTACACAAACCTAATCTGCATTACTGTGAAGTCAATACCTGCTCCAACTTCTTTTTCACTGTTAAAAAGCAAAGCCTGACCTGTAATGCAGAGGCATGAGAACAAGTTTATCCCATCAGTTTTCTCTCTCTTCTTTACTTTAAACCTCCTCTGATATGAGGACTCATTGTAGGAGCTGTTAAGATCTCTATCATTTTGTAAAAGTTTACCTTCCTTTCCTCCTTGGGATTTCCCATGTAAGTTTAATAATAATCTCAAACTCTATAAAACAGTAAATTTGCAAACTCACTCTAACAACATGCATTTTTTCTGAGAAACAGAGAATCCCTATCAAATTCGAGACTAATTCAAAAGGAACTTAAGACAGAGAGAAGTCAGAGCAATTCCTCCCCACTTTCAGGGACTGCTGGGACATAAGAACTACATGATTTTCACCACCAAGGTAGAAGAGGGGGAGGAAAGGCAAAGGGCCAGGAAAACAGTCTTTGTTCATCTTACACAGAGAACTTAGTATGGAGAGTTGGTATTCTCCTGTCTCACTCATTAAGGAGCTTTTCAGTTTCCCAGCTACCCAGAAAGAGAGGTTCCTTTTTTCCTCTTTCTCAGTGAGAGTGTGAAGGTAGGATTGGGGAGAGTAGAAAACAGAGATGAACAACTTGTTTTCAGGTAATTCCTGTCCAGAACAAGCTGAAAACCTCAAAAGTTAAATGCAAAACACATTTAACAATCTCTCTTTTTATTGTGTTGAGAAAAGCTTGTAAGTGGTTTATAACACAGGACAAAATGCGACAGTTTACCCTTAATGCTTGGATCGTCTTTAATGCTTGGATCCTCTTTGAGCACGTCAGCCAGGTAGAGCTGTTTATATTTGCACATGTTTGTGTGTGAATACAACTGCAAAATTGCACATTAGAATGACGGAAAGAATAAACCAAAACAATTGGTTAAACAACTGGTTAAACAAAAGTGGTTATAGATGTGGAAAGAGGGTTTTCAAAATATCATTTTCCAATAGAAGTGTCGTATTTCCTTGTATAGTTTAGATTTCTTTTGGGGGAAAAAAAGACCTCAAACATGAAAGCAAAAAGGAAGAACAACTATTTTAACTAAAAGAGTTTTGCAGGGAAATATGAACATACGTTGTAAGCAAATGCTTCACTTCAGTTCAATATTCAATCTGACCCTTGCAAGCTTTCACAATGCTCCTAAGAACCGTATTTTAGAATACAAATACACATTTTTCCAAAGCAACCTACTTCCTCTGAACCGCGTTATAACAAAAATTCCCATTTTGTACTGTGACAAGTCCCTGAAGAAAACTGTGATGAAGTATAGGCAGGAAAGGCCAACCCACTGAGGACAGAAGGGTATAAGTTATTTGTGCATCAAGTGATGAGAAAATCACAGTGGTGCCCTAGTAAACTACAGTTACAAAAAATAATTAAAACTACAGTTTTTAACATCAAACTGTCTCAAGATGAAACCTCTTGGTTTGGTTAGATAAACTGAGACATTGCAAATTACATTGGAGCAAAATGAAATAAATGTTTATGCTCTCTGTTTTCAGTCAAGGATGTTCAAATTTTTAAAGGAAAAAACAGAGACACATTTTGATAAGCCCTACCATTTATACTATGGGTTTGAATCTATACAAATTAACTCTAATACAAATTGGAATTAATCCCAGAATATAATTGCAAAATCAAATTCTGGACCATTTAAGTGACACTATGCCTAGACAATAAAGTGTCCATCCTCGAGTTCAGTAATGTGACTTAAACTGCCACTGCTGGACACCATATGCCCAACATCACATAAGGTCCCTGGGATGATCTAGCCCTCCTCCAGCTCAGTTCAGGACAACGCAAAAATGGCATTTCCCTTCAGATTCTTTACCACGCCCTTACTCAGATAAAATCTCCAGGGTTTTCAGTTTACCCAGTGAAGGATTTTCAAGGAAGTCTAGAAAATTTTGATCTGTAGTTGAGAAAAACCAAACACCGCTTTAGGTATGCAAGCAGGCCAACTGCAATAATAAAAAAAAAAGTCTTCTACTTCACAATTTCCCAGATGTAGATAAGCTTTATCTGAGAAGATTTTGACTTCAAAATAGAAGAGTAAATAGATTTATGCCATTTTATAGATGAGATTTCTTCTGATTTGTTAAAGCCACAAAAAAAGTTTTGAGTTCTTTTCTTTTTTGTCATAGGTCTAATGGCTTTTCAGATCTCACAACTCTTCTTTAGGTAGTTTTGGTATTCTTGTGTAAAATCAAGCATAAGTAAAGTAAAACACAGTTTTCCTAAGCAATAATAGATATTTATTCTGGAACTGTACCACGCATTACTAAAACCATACTACCATCATAATTGGACGAGAGGGTGGTTTAAAAAATAAGGTACAGGCCCAGGACTGTAATTATGTTTATCTTTACAACATATCTTGTTATCAGTACAATTTATCAGTACAACCTGCTGCCCCTGCCATAAGGTTGTTTGGTCCCTGAAAATTTAGTGACAAACGATAGTGAGTGTTGTAGGTGCTGACAAAGGTACCCGTCCAAACTCTAGCCCTGACACCATCCTTGAAGTTTTTCATTATTTCTGTAACACGTTGTTTGCTACTAGGATTACACTATTTATTTGTTCAGGTTGGGAAGTCTCTTCTTGATGGGCTGCTGTGTTCAGTAAACAGCTCCCAACAACAAACAAGGATTTAAATAATCACTGTGTAACCAGTAGGCACGAGCACATCAGATCTCATCTATTCAAATCCAGCTAGCTGTCTGTCAAATCACAATCTTTATCACACTAAAAGTTAGGTACTTAGCTGCACCCGAATCGTCACACCCACTTTTTAAGGCATTTCAGTGAATTTACCAGAAAAGGGCAACAGACTTGCTGGTGTTGCACATGTTTCCACCGCAACACATCAAGTTTGTCTTGAACTTAGTGTGAAAGTCTCAAGCAGAACCAGGAATAACCAGGCCAGAGCACAGAGCAGCATTGACTGGCTATCCCTCAGACCATTTTGCACCTTGGAGGGAATATTAGACTAACCAAGTAATAACCCAAATACATTTGGCCTCATTTAAACACCTTTCCAACAGCTGCAGCTAGTATCATTTGGGTTTGGCAGATACATACTTACTTGATACAAATACATCTGTGTGTAAAATAGCTAGTCCTAATTAAATTTTAACAGGAGGCAATAACTGCTTCAAAATTAGGCAAAATAATCATATTGGGTAGATAATTCAGAAACCTCCTTTCGTAATATTAAATCAGCTTCCAATTTCATTTTTATAGGCTCACTTATTTTCCAACACCTAATATATTATCTTAAACACTTACAATTTTTAACCCCTAAAGCACAACCAAACATTTGCATTTGAGTTTAGGCAAGTACTTATTAACTTTATTAAAAAGATGGAAATATTAACACAGGTCTGGAGGTTGTGTTATAAATTGGCTGCCACTGCATATTCTGGCTCTCAAGGAACTCAAATGATAACGAAAGCAACTTCTGAGCTACAAGGTGTTGTAAACAGGTGTCTGAAAGCAAATCTAAACAGTAGTGGGCCCACGGGATTCTTAGGCACTGTTTGTCAAGCTCTTTAACATGAGAAGATTCTTGGTATTAAATCAATATAGAGAAAGTGAAGAGTAGGTAGAAGGAAAATGTTAGAAGAGATAAAGAGAAGCTTGACTATAGATAAATTAAAATTGGGCACCTAAAATGATCACAGTACAGTACAGAAAATGATTTTTAAATTGTTTATCTGATTATTGGGAGATGATCTGTCAAGGAGAAAAAAATTCACAGAAATATTCCATAAATTAAGTATACTTTTGTTACTGAAGCTGCTTTCAAATGTCTGTGGAGGGGTTTTTTCCCTTGGAAGGGGAAAGCTTACTAAATTGATTTAAATCTCCAGAACATATTCTGTAATTTTGTAGTTTTAATTGTCTGGCATACTTATTTTTATTAATTTCAAAGCCAAGTATTGAACTGAGTTTGAAAGAAAATATGGTTTTGAATCTGAAAGTCAGCTACAAACCCTGTTCAGCAGCATACTAAACTACAAGCTGAAGCATGTGAAGTCCATCCGTAGTCAGTAAAACATGTAACGTATGCTTAATCTTACTTCTAATGGGACTCAAACTAAGTGCAAAGCAGCATGAGGACTCTTGTAGCTGTTGCAGGTGTGCGTTGTGCCTTACGGATACATGCAAGAAAAAAAAGTTGGAGAACTACACTTATTAACATTTGAAGAATTTATTGCTCAATTGCTGTTTGTTTTCTCTGACAACAAGATGTCATGCAGGGTACTTTTGCCAGCTGCAATGCAATCTGATTAAGTTTCACCTTTTCCATGACTCTACTAGGCCAGTCAAACTGTGGTATACAGAGAGTTTAACCTTTTGTAGATCTCATAATAAACAATTCCTAGTTTCAGGAGAAAATCCCTGATAGAGAGAGCCTGACTACAGCTTGCAAATCAAAGCACTCAGATAAGATGTGAGAGCCAGATTTCCCAGAGCTGATCATGCTGACAGTTGAGCTTTAAATTCTTGCTTTATAAATCACTTCCTTACTAACCAGCTGCAAAATCAGAATTTGTAAGTCAAGAGGGGAAAAAAAAAAAAGAGGTTTTATTTTGGATTTATTGGTATGATTTGTAAATCTGTTGTACAACTTACAGATCTGATTTAAAATTTGTTAATCTCATTCAGAATATGAAATTTTTTTCTCTGACTTATCACACACTGAAATGCTTTTGTAAAAACCAAACTAAAAATCAGTGTTTAAAAGCTTGGCATATAAATCAAGAGTTTGCAGTTAAGATTTTCTGGCAGGTTCTATAAATTGCACTGTGCCTCTTACAAGGGCAGATTTATAAATCCTACTTGCAAATTGTCAAACAACTATTATGGGCTCAATTCTAATCTGAGAAACAACAGATGTGCTTCGCTCTGCTTGAAAACACTCTGCTTTTTCCTTTATCGCCCGCCTCCCCTGCAGCCATCTCATTTCCACCAAGAAGGAGCGAGTCACCATCACCAGAGGAAGAAGGGAGCGAAGAGCCCTCGGGTACAACGCTACTCTGCAAACAAATAGCTAAGCAGGGAGGAAAGGATGCAGGCAAGGGAAAACAGGAGCTGAAATGTCAGTTAGCACCCCTGTTACACAGCCTTCAGCAGCAGCCTGAATTTAAGGCTGCCTACTGCAATTTTAGCTGATGCCTGGGGGCCATAAAGAGAGCAGGTAGTCCTAAGTAATTCTCAGGTTGCTAGACCTCAGGCACAGTGAAAAATTAAACTTTGTATACAAGTCAGTGGAAAATGCGGCCTAGCAGGAACAAAAAAGAGCAAGTTGAGGAATTCTTTTCTACACTCCCGGTGTTGTTTGCCTTCCTATCTCAGATTACAATGAGAAACTTCTGGGAGAAACCCTGGCCCTGTGATGGCAAATATCCCATTGATTTCACAAGAATAGGATTTCACCCTATGAAAAGGGCATTGGCCAGATTCACAGGAATGCTCCACTTGCTCCACAACACCCTGGTCACTATAAGCAGCTGTAAATTCACATTTGTGTTGTGTACTGTGGCAGCCACATCTCCCCCAGAGAGGAGAGCAGAGAGGCAGAAGCAGGGCCTGTGGCAGCCTCCCGTGGCTCTGAGCCACTGCCAGCAGCTGTGACTGCACTCCCCCCAGCCCTTCACATGAAGCAAGTGCGGAAAGCAGTATCCCTCAGTAATTATAAGAAAATTTACATGTGCTGGGAGCTAGTATACTTCCTTTCAGGCACCTTTATAATCACCATCAATACTCATCCAGCAGCTGATGATCATGAGAGTGAAATACTCGCACTGTTTAAAATAACTCTTTTTCTACTAGAATTATTGGGGTTTTATACAATGTAAAAATCATGTATGGTAAGAAATGGCTACTCCTAGACCCTGTGCAGGAGATACTTAAACACATTATGTTATTTGGTTTTTCTTCTGAGTGTCAGACTTCTTCGACTGTACAGTTTTTGCAGGAAAAGAAAAAAATTATCTAAAATATTTTATTTTCTACCATATTTGAAATTTGGTTCTAAACTTCCATCAGCAGCTTCCTGTTCTCTTTTGCTGCAACGCCATTTTTCCTTGAATTGCTTGTTGCCTTGGATTTCTCACAAAATAAAATAAATAGGAGGATGCTACCAAACATAAATTACATAATCACTTATTTCATTCTTGTTGGCATTTTTAAGTCAAGGATCTGATCATTGCAAAACTCAGCAAACACTTGTATATATATATATGAAGCTAAATTTTTAGGGAGTTTATGTTAAACACGCAGGATAAACTGCATGTTCAACTGAATCTAAATACTATTACAAGGGTAAGTGAAGCAAGCAGTGCAATTAGAAGCAGGAAAATTTGCTTTCGTAGCTTTGCACCTAACTGAACTCAATTCTACAAGTGAAATATAATCAGAACTGGAGGAAGGGTTGGAGGGAAAACGGTTAATATTCAATAACATGCTAAGTCAGCCCTTTATAGACTATTCATTTAAAATGTATGAAAATCAATTATATTGAAAGCAGATGCTTTTTTTTCCTTCCTTTCTTTGCATGTTCCAAAGGATACAGCTCCACTGTTGGTCTCCTTGTGCATATGTCTGGCAGACAGAGAGACCTACAAAATTTTTCCTTTTCCCTTGTGTTTAAGCTAAATGGAAAGGCATAGGAAGAATGCACTTAAAAGTAGAAACAGCCTGGGGAGGGGCACCTCTGAAAGTCAGTCTTCTGTTGGACTTCTCTCCATAGAAATTTTACTAGCCATGGAGGACCCCAGACTTTTCTTCTGCTTATGATACTTTGAATGTTTGTTACTGATGGTGCCCCATCAAGTACACAAAATCTGTCACAGGATTGCAAGGCAGAACTCAGAAATGGAGTTTATCCTCACCCAAACACAAGCAAATTCTACTTGTATCACGGACTCTAATGACATGAGACAGTTGGCCCAAGAAAGTTGTCTGAATTCTGGCAGGCCTATCAAAGACCTTGGTATCTATCTGGTCTGTATCATATTTTAAAGGAAATAGCCTGTCTTAAACTAAATTGAGAGTGTGTCATCTAATTCAGCTGCTACTCACATCATCACAATGCTATTGCTCTCTATTGCTAGTGCCTAAAAAGGCCTTCAAAGCCAGGTGAGGAAAGCAGATATGTGTCCACATTTAAATCTTTGCACATGGGACAAAGAGTTAAATAAAATGTTCCCCTGTTCTTCCCAGGACACCAGAGAAGAATGCTGAAACTCTGGCACTTGATGAAGCATGAGCAAATTTTAATGGTGTGATGAGCCAATATAGTCCATGATGCGATGCTTCTAGCACTTTCCAGTCATGACTGCTAACTTACTTCTTGGTGAAAAATATCAAACCTCAACAAGCTTAAGGGTTAGCTTTAAACTTTTAGCATTTTACCATTGTACTGAGGTGGGCTAAAAGCACAAAGGTAGTTGCAGCAGAATTACTTCTCGGGTCATCGTGATTTAATTGTGACTACTTGAGCCCCAATAAGTGATGTGGCTTTAAAATTAAAAGTTTAAAATATTTCAAAAGTTTCATTTTAAAAATTGGGGGAAAAAGCTTTAACAGAGAGTGAAATGATAAATGGATCAATCTTTACTAGCAAACAGTAGTAATTAGGTCATACTTCATTTCTTTATTAGAGAAAGGCTGTGGTGTTTAATCATCATTATGTAATCACTTAGTCTTTTCCAGTCTCTATCTTTGTAGATATTGCAGACTTGGGTCCTATTCCTTCAAATGGTTCTGCAGAGGAGGAACTCCACGATCAGCTACTTGAATCAGCTACAGGATTCTGGCTTTATACCATATTTTCATTGTACAGTCTGTTCTTGTGTGATAACACAGATAAAACTTCCTGAAGGATGATAAGGGGAAAGTCAAAAAAATGAAACATCTCTAAATGAAAACAATGCTACAAAAATGAAAGCGTCTTAAATCTCTAGTAAGACACAAGACAAAGCACAGCCTAGGGATAATACCGTCTTGGAGAACATCCAATCCCTCACTATTGTCTGAGGACAGATGTACAATTCACCAGATAGACTATGTGTTTGGTTTAGCATGGATCAGTGTTCAACTGTTCATTTTTTATATAAGCCTCTGAAATCCAAAAAGAATGGAAAACATAATGAATGAGTTCTCAGAGACAAACACAATATCAAATCCTATGAGCCTATGATTTCCCTCCATGACTGATATTTTCTTATGCCCACTTTCTCTTAAATGAACTAAGAATGTTTCTATTGGCTGGTAAAATATCACTCATGTGGTCAGTAATGGTAAAATCAGTATTTTTCTTTCCAAAGAGTTCAAAAACCACTTTTTCTTACAACAACCACTACAGAGAGGAAAAGGAGATGTTGACTCTGTCAGTATCCTTAGTGGGAGGAGACAAGTTCACACTTCACCTCCCAAAAGCTAATAGCTGTCTATCAAACACAAGTTCACCTTCTCTTCAGGGGTGTTAGACCTTGATACTTTTCATAAGGAGAAAGAAAAACAAGTAAGAAATGTTAAATGTTTCTGAAAACCCAAAGACATTTTAATTGGAATGAAAACAACTTCATGAAGTGGAGGAAGAATAATAACTTCTCCTCAGGCATTTTAGTGCATCTAAAACAAGTTTCCTTACGAATCACAGACAGTAAGACCTAAGGCCAACTCAAGAAGCTAGTGCCAGCATAAATCTACATTTTGGAAGTGGAAAGGTCTTACCTGTGCATTTTCCTAACTTCTGAGCGTCCTTACTGTGAAATCGGAAAAATAGCCAAAAGAAACACAGTGGGACTGGTTTCATGGAAACACGAACATAACTTCCAAAACACCTCCATCTCCTCTTTCTTTTACACACTTACCTTTTGTGATAAACCAGAGGCAGATCATTAAGCTCAGCCTCTAAGCCTCCTCCTGCTCATTAAGCTACCCAAGCAGCCCTTCCTCAAGTCCTGTAAGCCTCCAGCGTCCCCAGCATCAGCAAAGCGGGGCAAACCCTACCTCAAGACTGTACACAATAAAATCCACCAGCCTGGGCCAGCTTCTGAGTACATACCATTATTCCTAGACTGTTGCAGCTTCTCTTTCATTTCTTTAGATGTCTGGCTGCAGTGATCACATTTATCCTGAGGTAAGACAGGGAACAACATGCTGCTGCCCTTTCTGCAGGTGCAACAAATTCTGCCTCCTCAATTTCAGCAGCCCTGATGCTCTATGACCTCCTTCCTTTTTCTTTTTCTTTTTCTTTTTCTTTTTCTTTTTCTTTTTCTTTTTCTTTTTCTTTTTCTTTTTCTTTTTCTTTTTCTTTTTCTTTTTCTTTTTCTTTTTCTTTTTCTTTTTCTTTTTCTTTTTCTTTTTCTTTTTCTTTTTCTTTTTCTTTTTCTTTTTCTTTTTCTTTTTTCTTTTTCTTTTTCTTTTTCTCTCTCCTGCTAAGCTAGCTTTGGCCATTCAATGTCCCAAACTAAGTGAAAACTGAGAACGGGGTGGAACAGGGAATGCAAAATTCAAACTGCCCCCTTTGGTAGCGGCAAGTTGCTGTAGCAACACAGTTATCTTGTCAAATAACACACTCTTTCAACTTCATTAGTTCCCAAGTCCCATTTCACAAGGTGTCAGATGACTACTTAGTGGATAAAAAATAAAAAGAAACGTGGTCTCACAAGCTCTGCAGAAAAGAAACAGTAGAATAAAATTGGCAATACTAAATAGGAAGTTGTCAGCAGCCACTGAAAAGAATAAGGTAATATAATGGAATAAAACTCAAAAAATCCTCCTTCCATGGGAACATTTTTCATGAAGTTCTGGTTTTCTGTTCCCTTCAACACTGACTCCATAAACTCAAAAGTTTTGAACTTATTCTTCTAGCTGAGCAACAAACAGAAACGGAGGAGGCAAACAAAGACTTCTCAACAGAACACTGATAGCACTTATCACATGTGACTGTGTCATTATTCATGGAAGGATGGCTCCATGCCTACACCAGTTGAAAGCAGAGGATATGTCTTGTAATAGCATTTCTGACAGAAAATGTCTATAACAGCATTACTTATTTCTCATGCACAGAACGAAAATAAAAAATAAACCAAAAAAGAACCACAAGACTCAATGGATAATATCAGGTACTTCTATGGCCCAATACATCATATCCTAAAGTACACGTTGGAAACAGGTCTTGTCTTAAAACTGCCTATTTATTTCCTTTAGGATAAAGTGAGATTAGACTAGCTCAGGTACGGTGGTTTACATCACAAACACTTAAAGTAAAACTAACTTCACCTCCTGTGTCAGGCAAGGTGCAACGCTTGTCCAGGTCTGCGACATTACCCCATGGTAAACACTGTGTGCTTCAGTGGAGGTTAGTCCTCTATGAACACATTCAGACACCAGGGTTCTCCATTTCTTATCTCTAGATTTCCCAGACTTTCTCGTTTGCATCCCTCATTCCTCTTATCATTTTTCTTCTAGGGATGCTTCATCCTTTACTACTGGCTTTCCCTGTATTAAAGGACATTGAGAATATTTCTGTGGGCCTGAGTGCAAGGAGGTTTGTGAGGAACATCTGCTGCAGAGACTTGTGAACTAAAAATCAATAATGTCTGTTACAGTAGGGGACTGCATTCAGGCAGTGCCTTTTGTATAAAATCTTGTGTTTCATGCAAAAAACTGATTCTTTCTTTGCATGTTAGTTTCCACCGTTTAGAGGGCCAATACATACTGTTAAAGCATTGCAGCATTACCAGAATAATAAAAAAAATGTATTTATAGCTCATGGTCCCTTATTACTTCATAAACTCTAAAAGTTAATAAAATGGCATTTAGCTGAACACAATGAATGAGTTCTGAAGACCCACAACTGAGGTGTAAATAGTTTTCTTCTGACAACTTACTCACTGGCTGCTCTCCTTGTCTGAGCACTATTTCCTCAGTAATAGTATTCCATATCATAAGCTAAGCGGCCATTACAACCTACTCAATATAGGCATTAGTCCGTAGTCTGTAAATGCACTATATACAAAACCAGTGAAAGAAATAGGAATGAAATTACATTTGTTTTTTTATTTAATAGAGTGATATTCTTCATAATTACTTGCTGGAGCCCATGCATTTTATCATGGCTTTAATTAATATTAGGACATAGTCAGAAGCCACACCACTACCAAGGGAGATCTGCGCTGGAGTCTTCTCTCTTCGCAATGCAGTTACATCCGATTCATTTTAAAGGGAGTCATGGGAGTGCAGACACACTTCTCTGCTTCAAAAGAGCCTGTGTTAATGTGCTAATGACCAAACATCAGGAGCATTTGACATAGAGCTCCGTGTCTAAGAGCATGTGAATATATTAAATGCTGTTTATAAAAAGAAAAGCTGTGCTAAAATTCCTATTTGCCCCCTGCTGCTTAGCAATATTAAAGATTAGAAACAATTGTTTTGTATACTGAAAAACCTGTAATGACTTCTAGAGATGAACATGTCAGCAAACTAGACAAGGTTCCTATTAAATTATCGTTGCTGTGGATTGCTGACTTGGGTCATTATACACTTAAATTGAAGTATTGTCATTGTCATATAATGAAACAGAAGGCTTTTTGCCTGCAGTAATGTAACATACTTTTTAAATAATGAGTTCTCCGGACTGATTTATAAAATAGTTCGGTTTGCATTACAGTACCAGGCTGTTGGGTATTTCGAAGTGATTTAGATGAACTGTCCCAAGAGTTCATACATATTTCAAAAGACAAATAACAGAGTCTTATGTGAACCTGCTTCAAATAATCTTTGAAATTTACTGAGTGACAGAGAAAGATACAGCAAAATACAACCCTCTTCTCTCCCATAATCTAAGAACATTTCTTTCCAAAGAAAGTGTATTTAAGATCTTGTGGGTTTGGGGTTTTTTTAATTATTTGTTCAGATTGAAAAAATAGGACTTTCCTAATCCTCATTAATCTGTTACAACTTCAGCTTTTTATTCTTTAAAAACGATTATGTTAACACTTCAGATTTGAACAAAAAATGTGAAGAACAGAGAGATCAGATTACAGCAAAAACAAATTAGTTCTCCTCAAGCTACTTTTTGTTCAAAAATGCTATACTGTTGGGGGAAACCATAACCATTCAGTTTCACCATTGTCTTTACTGGAGCAAAGATTGCACTCCACACATTTTCCACAGCTTTTTCCCCTTAAATGCATTAATGGTAGTTCTAGACAGGATGAAAATGTCTAGGCATATGCTATTTTATTTAAATTTTTTAATTCCCCATGCCTAGTCTCTGTATAGCTGCTGCATTTTAAGAGAAATTCCATGGTGAGTAGTAAAGAAACTGAAATCAGCAGAAGTAGCAATATTTGACTGGAAGAGTCTCATTCCCAGAAGTCTCAGACAACTACATGTTCAAGAGATACAGGCCTATGCTAAATACTTTCTCAGCTTTCAATTTGCTAGGCTAAAAAAGACAAATTCTTTTGGTTTGCTCTCCACACTCCCAGACATCTTCCTAGTCTTTCTCTGCAGCTTTTCTGGTTTCAGTTATCTTTACAAAACACGCTTCTGTGACCGCAGCTCTCAAGGTCACCCGGTCTTGCCCCTGTCATATTATGATCATCTTGTGCGTTAATGATCCTTCCCCAGTATATACCATCAATAAAATTCACTTATGTTCTAAACATTGACATTAAACACAGACATTAACAAAAAGACTATAGGAGATATGTTTCAATAGTTTCTCCAGAGGAAGTCTAACAGTAAACTCCCTCTACTCTGTATCACAAATATGTCTGTCTCCTTTTCTAACCACTTGGAAAATTAGATTGTAGGTTTTTACTGTCCTCATTATCAAGTTTAACTAATAAGAATTCCATATACTATTTTACAGCAATTGTGATTGCTTAGATATACTGTATACTGTATCTCCTTTGTTTAGAAAATAACTCATCATTTTAAAGAACAGTGTGAGAGGCTTGCAGGTTTTTATTTTGACAACAGTTTGTGACGTTTTATCTAGTTTCTCATTTATTTTGATGTCCTTAACTATTCTTTCTCTCAAAACATGTATTCAGTTAATAGATAAGTTTCTTAGGTTACTTTGCCTCATAAAGAGATACTAAACCCACTATAGAACCACTTCAAAATGAAGAAAATAGTTTAGTCATTTGACATTGTATCTGTTATTCCATGGGCTGGTCTTTTCACGATTCTGCAGTAACAATTATCTGTTACCTTGCAATTATCAATTTTTTTCACTTGGAAATTAGAAAGTCCTTTCCACATCCAGATCCTCTTAGTTATCTGGATCTGTAGTCATTCTAGGTTATCTATACAAAATAGAATGCTAAACTGACTTTGGGGGCGTAAAGTTCGATTTTTTTGTTATCTTAATGTCCTTATTGTGCCTGGTGAGCCTTGATTATGTGTTTCTTTCTCATCTCCATACACAGTTATATTAATAACCTCCAACTCCTTTTCCTAATATACTTTGCAAGGTTTACTTCATCTCGATGTTTTGAAATTTGTGGTTTATCACTTTGTTTTCTGAACTCCAAGAGCTCCTTCTTTGCAGATGATTTCTTTCTGTCATCTGGATCAGATGATGTCAGAAAAAAGAAAGAGAACTGGGTTTGTTTAATCGTAAGAAGAAAAGGCTAAGGGAGAGAATCTTATTGCAGGGAGGGTTTCCCACATTGGTTGAGGGATCTCCGTCCCTGAAGATATTCAAGATTTAAATGCACAAAGTCCTGGATAACCTGTTTCTAGCTGATCATGCGCTGAGAGAGGGCTGGACTAGCTGGCCTCTAGAATTCACAGCAATATGAGTCCATGGTTCCTTACAGGCCATTTGACATTCCTACGGTACCCTTTACAGTGAATATTAACATAGCTGTGTTTCCAACGTATTTACCTCCTTTTCTTGGAACTGAAACTCTACACTGATTTTCCATGTTTGATTTGCAATTTTCTTCCATAGACAAGTCTACGAATATCGCTGCCATTTCCCTGACCAAACCTCTTTTATAGAGAAAGCTTTTCTCCCATTCAGACTAAGAACTGTACAGGCTTTCCTTTGTCTATCCTTTCATTCAGATTGAAAAGCAGAAGGACCCTATAATTCAAAGTAATTTTCTATTAAACTCTCAATCATCTTTCCTTCATGCAAATTCAAGCTTAAAACATCATCAGCATTTGCTAGTTCAGTGATTATTCGGTAAAAATTAGGAAGAATATTCTTAGAATTAAGGTCATGATGCACTTTTTCACAGCTTTTGCCCTCTAATTTATCCTGCAAAAAATAAGATTTAGTTGAATAAATATATTTCCTGTGCTCTTTATCATTCTGAAATCACTACCAAATCCACAGCTATCACCATATCCAGCCCCGATGGTCCATTGCCAATATCATTCATTATATCACCTTTCTCCAAATAATTTTGACTCTAGGATTGCTTTAAGCACTGTCTTTGTTGTTTGGAGTTTAGGGGATTTATTCTTTATTTGTAGTTTATTACATGGCTAAATACTGACTGAAGGTAATTTCTTTCATTCTGACTTTTACTATTGTTTAGTCCTTCTGTGTCTTTCACTGTTACAGCCATGGTCACCGCTCTCCCCTACTAATAGTTCCTTTCCCTTTTCTTTATTTTCCAACTTACTGATATCCATTTATGAACTTTAAATAAATTATTGTAGTTAGAATAGTCTTGTATAAAGATTATACAAGCTTCTCAGTCATCTTCCCCATCATTTTACAGTTTCAAAAAACCTTTCTCTTTTTTTTTGCACATCAGAAGCTAAATACTCCAGTTGCTCAGGTGAAATCCAGCTGCAAAGAAAAGTGATTTTCTTTGAATTTCTTTTTGGGATTGAACTTAACAAACCTTCTTAAAACACCTATATTTGATCCATGATTTGATCTTTGTTACTTCGCTGTTCTTTGAGATCCTTTCAGGGAAATGAAATGTTCTACTGAAGGTCATCCATGCCTTCTCCTTTTTTATAGTTTTTATCCATTTCAGCTTGAATCTGGACAAATCATTTGTTCTATTGTGGCAAACAGGTAGTCGATTCTGCCCTGTTTCTATTAGGAGTCTGTTCAGCATGGTATAGAGAGCTTACAAGAGCTTGAAAATCTTAGTGTTTGAAAACTGCCCAGAAGAACCATATATGAGGGCACTGAATATAGCTTCAAAAGCTTGTCCCTTTCTCTATGCCTAGACAGGAGTTAGTTTATTTGGAAAATCTGCCTTTTTTTTTTTATGGTAGCTGCTGAACACTGTAAAACTTGAAAACCCTGACATAATCACCAGCATTTGTCTATAGTGACAAAAATAAGCCCCTCCAATATGCTCAGTTTTCTGTGTCTTTAGAATTTTCCAGCAAGCATTTTCTTCAGTAAGTCCCACATTATTTAGCATTGCAGATTCAGAGGCATTCCCATCCTATTCATGTGACAAACAGATATAGTAAGTGGATACATCTGTAGTTTTAACCAAAAACTTCTGGAGTTCCATGAATGTTTTTGAAGTGCAAATGGCAAAATCTTTTGGGAGAGTCAACAAATTATAGCCAGTTTTACATTTATAAAAATACATATAAGAACTAAATGGTTATGCACTAAGACTTAATAATTATCTCCAATCCATCAGTATTCATTGCCATTGACAGCTCCAACAAGGGACCCACTTAAATCAAATGACCTTCCTTCTGGCAAACACTTCGGCAGCACCACCAGCCTTAGCAGCCAATGTATTCAGGATTCACCAGACTAGAGGAAGAGAGAATACAACACAGGAGTTCTTCACCAAGAATGAGTTTTCGCAAGAGTGCTGAGCTGGTCTATCAGCTTCCTACCACTAAAAATATGGCTCAGCTTTCCCTTTTTTCTCCCTCCCAGCTGTGTGTACTTACCACTTCCTTTGTGCTAGCTCCAACAGTTTGATGAGCCAATTCAGCTCACCCAGCAAGCTAAAAAGAGAGATGATTTTCTGCCTTGTTGAATAAACCAAAATATCTCATGAAGGGGTCAGACTGGCTTCAGAGGTAGCAGAAGAAAACAGACAGGATCACACAGCCAGAGTACAGTGGGAATGGAGGCACAGGATCTCCTGTGCTGACAAATTAGCACAACCATCTTCTGAAACACACATTTCTTGTCATACACATCCTGGCATTAAAAACGGGACTGATAATATGGGTATCTTCAGATATGTTCCAGGTACTCCACTCTCCAGACGCTACTTTGCTAAGCTTGGGTAAACACAAGAGTTTGATTTTCTGAATGGAAACAAAACTCTACTGTTTAATCAGTAACTGAGATACTTGTAACTTTTACATCTCTCTTAGACAGGATAGTCAGATTTGAATGTTCACTTAACAGTGTTATTTTAGCTGAAAGCTACATTCTCTGATGACCATTGAAGAATGTGGCCAATCCCATCACAAAAGATCTTTTTTAGCTCTAAAGATCATTAGAAATAGTTGATAAATCTACCTAATATTGTCTTACCTGTGTAACTAGTAGTTTTGTTTACCACAAAGACAGTACAGGGTCACACCTAACAGTGGAGATACTCCTAAACTAATGTCTTATTTGAAATACGTCCCACTCACAAAGCTAAGTGAGTTAGTTTCAAGAAATAGTGTTACCAAAGCATACCCTTTGATCCTTACTGCAGCATCCATTTCACAAAAGAGGAAAGCTGGTCCCTATATCTGAGGCTACACCTTGGAGACCTTGTTAAGTTTTGGGCCACTGACTACAAGACCAACACTGAGGTGCTGTAGCATATCCAAAGAAGAGCAACAAAGCTGATGAAGGGTCTGGAGCACAAATCTGAGGCAGCTGAAGGAATTAGACTGTTTAGTCTGAGAAAAGGAGGTTCAGAGGAGACCTTTTGAGTTTCTGCAGCTACATAAAAGGAGGTTGTAGCGAGGTGGCTGTTGATCTCTTCTCTCAAGTAGCCAGTGATAGGATGAGGGGAAATGGCTTCAAGTGGCACCAAGGGAGGTTTAGATTGAATAAGATTTCTTAAGGAAATTAAGGAAAGATTTCTTCACTGAAAGGGTTTTCAAGCATTGGAACAAGCTACCCAGAGAAGTGGCTGAGTCACCATCCCTAGATGTATTCAAAAAATGTGTAGATATGGTGCTTAGAGACATGGTTTAGTGGGACTTGGTAGTGTTAGGTCTATGGTTGGACTCGATGATGTTCACAATCTTTTCCAACCTACATGATTCTATGAATCTTTTTTATGTGTTGGTCCACAGCTCACTGGCTGTTGCATTTCATGCTTTGTTTATTAAGAAGCTAGAGGGGAAGGTTGTCCATTTGATCTGTGTGAGGAGGTGCTCACTGGGTCAAATAAAACTCTTTGAAGGGAGTGGGGATCTGCTTACAAGCACACTAATCTGAGAAAACCTTCCAGATCCCAGGGCGGGGAAAACAGAGATCTTGAACAGCAGGAATACTCATAAGGTCAATGGTCAGATCAAAGACCAGAATTTCTGTACAGCATTTGCTGTAACCTGGAAAGCCACTAAAATTGAGAGCTGGGGTGAAGGAAAGGAGCAGGAGTTAAGAGAAATAGTTGTTTTTCAATGGTTTTAAATTCTGGTTTTATGTAGTAGAATGTAATTACCTCAGTTTCAAAACTGTTATATTCAAAGCTATGCTCCAGTAAACTGAACTTTTAGACACTCAATGTCCTTTTGTGGAGGAGAAGATTGCAGGCAGCTACACCTCAGCACTCTAGCTCAGTAAATCGTCTCGCCCTTAGATGAGCAAGCTGTGCTCATTGCTAACCAGTCATGTTTTCCCCAGGCTAAATCCTGACACCCCATTCTTCCATCTGCAGAGCAGCTTCTGCCATGTCTCACTGTGACTGTGAGTGGTCAGCTTCCTTTGACAAAGCATTTGTCCATCAAGAACAACTTTGGCCCTAATCCGTGGAAGCGGTTCCAGTCTTGCCCTGCATTCTGCAGGCAAAACTCCAGCCTCTCTGCAGCAGATAATCTGATATTTCACTCCAAACCAGAGCTAGGCATAGCCTTTAACTCTGCATTAACTGCAACAAATTCAAATTTTTTTAATAAAAAAATCCTAAAATATTGATTCACTTCAAACAACACTGCAACAGGCACATTCTAAAACTAATTAAAAATATTATTAGAAGAGTAAAAGTTTTTTCATGAATAAGCTTTCTGTACACTTCAGAGCAAAATATGACATACTGAAGAGGAAAGTAGCATTAGTCTTTGAAAATAACCAATTTCCTAGTCTGCAAAAAACTGCTGAAGTTGTATACTTTTTACAAAGAAATTAATTCATTGAGCTATATTGGAATCCTTTATAGCTAATAATTAAAAATCTAAAATCTTATTTTCAGTCTGTAATAAATACAGTGAACAATGAAGATAGGTGAGACAAAAGTAGAAAGGTTTGTTTAATGATTTATGTTGAAAAAGTGGCTACATCAATATATTGTATTCTAAAGAGAGCATGTATCATTAAAAAAGAAGGCTCTATAATTAATATGTTTTCATACAACCTACCTTATTTCCCCTGAGATCACTAACCAAACCCTTTTAAAAATTGATTAGTTCAAGCACTTAGCCTAGTATCACTTCAGATAGGAACAATACAGATATTAGCTGAATTTAAAATTAGAGCAACTTTATTTTTAATTACTTCCCAAAATGACAGTTTTACATATTAAATACATTTCAGTGGCAGAACTGACCACTAAGCATTTTTGGACAGAGCCAGAAAATTTAATTATATTCTTTATAACAAATTCTCTTAGCATTCAGAACATCTGTATTGTTGTCAGGGATAATAAATGTGATTAAGTTTGTATAAATTTCACTACATTAAGCAGTACAATAACTCAATAGCTCAACTGAGCTGATTCTATACATTGTAGTATTGAAATACCTAATATTGGGGAGTCCTAGAAAAATGTATGAAGTCTGGAGGGAAGTTTCTGGAACTGAGGAATTTTAAATGAAAAGGTTTCATCACAGCTAAGGCACTGGTTTAGCCATACAATTGTCCCACTAGTGTGAATATGTAGTTCTCAGGGTTTGGCTACGTTTATTAAAAAAAAAGGGCTTGTAGCAGAATATGATTTGTGTTTTGAGTCATTACGGTTGGCTGAACCTAGGGGAAATGTGTGCTATCCCTGCACCTTTCTAGGGGAGGCTGACAAAACAGGAATCGTGTTTGGCCCATACAATGAAGACATAGTGTTAATACTCAACACCTTCATCCTGAACAAAAATGAAAACATAAGTAACAATATATCCAGGTAAAAGGTATCTTTCTTTTAAATGAGGTGAAGCTTCGGGTTCCAGAGCACTGTTTAGCTCAGCCATAAAGCAGCCTAAATGTCTCTCAGAAACCTGATACCTGGTGTGTGCCACCAGCCAGACAGGAGGAGCTAGACCTGGAGCAGAGATCCCACTCTTGGAATGACGTTACATTCAGTGGGAATTTGCTTAGTGTAGAAAAGGGAGACGCTGAAGGCATAGACCTGACATGTCTTTGAAGTTAGGCAGTGCAAACTGGACATTGCTCTTCCCCTAGATGCGAGGGAAGGACTTTAAGTACCTGCAGAGGACAATTTCTCCTACTTATATTAGACTCCTCTTTAGGACAAAATGGGCCACTCTCTGTGGTAATTTTTTCTCTGTCTATTGACTACAGAGGAAGCTTAGATAGCAAGAGAAGATGATAGTTTTGATAACATTAAAGGAGTCTCCATCCTGGTATTAGTTTTACATTATTCCAAAAGACTATGCAAAAGTACAACAAGAGTCCCATAGAACAACACACAAACTTTCCAGCTTAACAATGTAGTCCTTAACAATTAGAGAAGGATACTGGAGAACCTCACCACTCAAGTGCAATGTAGACAATGTGTAAACAATAAATAAAAATGGGGATATCTGGTCTTTGTGGCTGTCCCAGTAAGCAAGGATGGATGATATACAAACAGCACCATCAAGTGGAGTCAATACTAAGAAGAGAAAACGAAGCAACAGACATGCTTATTAGAATGAGAAAATATCTTGTCAAACTTGGCATCTCCCATTAGTCATTACTAGATAACATTGTCTCTTCAAAATTTACCATCAGGAAGGGAGAAAAGCACCATGGAACCTCATGTCAGATGATACAAAAAGGATAAATTATTGAAGGATGCTATGATGCTATGCATTTCAGAGGAAGAGGCAGAGGCTGAAGTACAAAGAAACATTTATAGGGATCTAAAAGAATATTTGAATGTTTCTTATCCTTTTAAAAAAATCCATCTCAATTGGTCCAAAACCCCTTTGAAGTGTCACAGCAAAGAACATTTTACGGTGAAGCAGCTCCCTGCTGTTGTATGTGGTGAGTGCTGAATGAATTCTTTATTTATGTCACATTCATGAGGAGGGAAATCAAAAATATTTCCATCCACAGGCAGCAGCTTCTATATCAAGTTGTAATGTAGCCATTTCTGAGGCAAAACTTTCAAATTGCCTGCAAGACATCGTGATGCTCTGTGGTAATGCACTAACTGAAATTCCAGGAATAACTAGAATAATTTATTCCACATATTAGTTAAGCTAGATCAAATTGGTAAGAAAAGCAGAGAACAACTCTTGTATTATTCCACCCAGGCAGAGGTTCCTCCTTTCTGTCTGATATACAAGGTCTGTCACAAAAAAAAAAAAATGAGAATGTTCCTGTAGCTCTTTTATTTAACAAACCTTTAGTATTAGCAACACAGCTTTTTGTGCTATAATTATAGCACTCTTAATTAGACTGGGAGATTGCTCCAAGATTCCTGAAACACCTTCTGTAGCAAGTATAGACACACTCAGGGCAGTCATACACATTACAGAAACAGCAATTTAAATATTAGCTATAAACAAATCAAGTGGGTCTCATAACATCACCGTAATGAAAGAACATTTTTGACAGCACCAAGTGAAAAATTATTTTTAAAGGGATTAATCCTCTTTTTCCTCTTTTTATTTACATCAAAATGCACTAATGTGATTCTAAATTGCAACTGAGAAAACAAGTACTTTCTTTTCCACTCATCAGCTATGACATGCTTTCTGAATAGAAGTATTATAAAGAAATTTTGTTATACCAGAAATAGGTCTGCACACCCCTGTTGCACCAGTGGGAAGCTATTTAATGCAAACCTGACACCATAGCTTTTGCTTCAATTGCCGCATGCATGAAGTTATCAGTTCTCATGGTGAGATTTTAAGCACATTCTTGTTTGTCCTTCTTATTTTTCACTTTTTTCCTAGTGTTTTCTTTGCTAGCCCAATCTGGTTTTGTTTTAACAAAAATGACATTGCCATGCCAAATTCCCTCTTACCAAATTATTGAATTACAGAAAGTAATTCCTATTTCAGTAGAGCTTGGTTGTTTTGCTTGACCTCCAGCAGGTGTCCAATTAAGTCTGAACAATTTATATGATATTCCCTTTCCATTGATAGTTCTAGAATTAAACTGATGAGATCTCTAGAGAAGGATCATCAGTGTTACACCTTTCGTCTTTAATTATACCGGGTGAAGATGAATGAATGTACCAGAAGGATCCCAGCTGGGAAGTAGTACACTTATTAGATAGCTGATAATTTAATATACACTCTGAATTCTGATTATTTCCTTTAAACATCTGAAGAGCTTTCAACATATCTTATGGCAAAATCTTAGTACTTATTCAGTTGGACACTGACTGTATTATGTTTTTCTAAAGAAAACACAGCACAGATGCAGGCAAAGAATTGTGACTGGCGTTCGAGAACAATGACTTTCAGACAAGGTGGGTGAAATGGTCCTGCTTCATATATTCAATCTGTTGTTTCTAAAAAATGCATAAAAATCATCCTCCTGGAAAGTCTATTGAGGCACATATTTAATAAGGAGTTGATTGGTGACAACAGACATGGCTTCACTAAGGGTAAATAGTGCCTGACAAATTAGGTGGCCTACTGCAACGGGGCTACAGCACTGGTGATAAGGGCAGAGTAACTAACACTATCTACCTGGACTTGTGCAAAGCATTTGACACTGTCCCAGATGACATTCATTTGATGAACGAACTGTTCAATGGATAAGGAATTGGCTGAATGGTCACACCCAAAGAGTTGTGGTCAACGGCTCAATGTACAAATGGAGACTGGTAATGAGTGGCATTCCTCAGTATTGGGAATGGTGTTGTTTAACGTCTTTGTCAGAGACATGGAGTTAAGACCAGTTTGGATGAGGCTTTGAGCAACCTGACCTAGTGGAAGGTGACCCAAGTCATTTTATGGTTCTATGATCATCTATGAGAACATGTAGAGGAGCAGAGCAGAAGTTCCCTAGAGTCCCACCACAGAAGAGTCTCACTCCCTCTGCTCCAGCACATCTCCTCTTCATGTATTTTACTTCGAAGAATGTTTTATTGGAAATGAAACATTATATGATTTTAAATTCATTGTGATTCATGGCAAAATGGACTTGCTATGTAAAGTCTATAATGAAAACACCTAACGCTAGGTCTCAGTAACTAGAGCTGTACATCTGAGCTACTTATCTGGACTCCTTACAGTCTGTTGAGAGAAATAGGCATGGACATAACTCCTTTCATCTTCAGGAATAGGTATAAAAGGTCAGATAATACTGCAGAAGTACCATCCTCAGGGATCAGTATGAATGCTGTTGAATTATTTTAGTACTGCTCACCCAAACATCATTTAGGCCTTTCCCAAAGACAATTGAAGTACCAGTACTAGATTTTCTTCAGATATCTCAAGCTAAATAGGAACACACTGACCTGATTTACTCAAGTAAACTCACTGACGTGTGAAAAGTGGTTTTGTTCTGTCCTCCAGAGCTTCCCCTGGAAGAGAAAATTATATATCATATCCTAGTCCCTAGAGTCCAGTGCAGTCAAACTGAACTCCTGAACAAAGCATAAACTCTGCATCAGAAACTAAAACTCAGATCTTCAACTCACATGCTTGTTTTATAGGTCGGCACAGCTCAGTAAAGACATGCTTTGGTATGATTGTGTGGGAAGCTTGACTAATCCTTCCGCTGGGCATATTTTTATGCTCTATTCTCATGTTCTTATTGATTTGTTGTTTCCCAGTAGTCCAAAAATTATCTGAGCTGAGCTCATGGTCTCACAAAACCAGACAAAATCTGCTCAAAGATCACATACATTGAATAAGCATAGCACAGGAGAAGGACTCAAATACAACCATTGAGAACTGAAAACAAAATCATGGTGATGGCACTAAGGTCACAACTTTTTTGATTAGTTGCACAATCCTGTAAACAGCAGATCCACCCACAATATTCTTTTACTTCTGTTGTATGGAGATGATCATCTTTTGAACCAAGTGGCAGGATTGTCTAGTAGTATTACAAAAAAATTAACCGAGGGATCAGAAAACAAGAATTCTTCTTTCTGCCTCTGAAAATCAGACAGTATTATAACAGTTCAGAGAACCATTATTATGCTTGCTTTGTTTAAGTTGTAAAAAACTTGAAGAGCCTCCGCTTCAAACTAGATATTTTCCAGTGTCACATTCAAAGTAGTCAGTGATAGTACTCATACGTACTCATAGTTACTCTGAGGGGCAGATGCTCGGCAAGTCTTATAGAAACATGCACATATGTGCCTTACAGTCTTTTTTTTGATTCTTCTATACAGAAAAGGATTCATTCTGTTATTGCACCTTCACTCTGTTATCAATTATAAATGTTTTACAGCTCAAGCACAAGATCAGTCAACCGAGGGGCTTAGTAAATGTGTTATTTATACAGTTATTTGTTAAAATGAACTTCATAGCATTACAGAATGTTAAGATAAATTGTTGTGCCCTTTAGATTCATTATAGATGACAAAATACTAAATAAATCTTGAATAGGTATTCACCTTTCATCACACAGGAACCTAAATAGTTAGATCTTATCAACATGGGAGTCTTTTTAATCTTCTTCCTTCATTAACCACAGAAAAAAAATATGGTTGTTTGTCCTGCCTTTCTCTTTAAAAAGTTGTATAATCCTTGTTCAGGGGGTTACAGTAGATCTTCTTTCAAGTAAGAAACAAATCTCTAGTGAAAGAAAGTCTAACTGGCTTTATGACTCTGGCCCATCAGATACTATCTCATGGTTAGACATTAGTTAAGCGTCAAAGGCAAGCCAGCTTTTTATAAGGGTACTTCATTGCACACAACCAGAGTGCATTATCTTATCATCTAGTCTCATAACTTCCTGATTCGTTGTGCTGCTACAGATAAAAAAAAAGACTTAGAACATAAATGTCATCTTCTGTGTCATTAACCCAAAATCTATTAGAATTTTATTAGAAAATAAGTACTAAGAGAGTAGAGCTACATTTCCTCCCTTATGCTGTGCTAAATTGCTTGTGAAAGTGATATATCATGATCTTACACTCGCAAAATATGGAAGAAAAGCCCACATACTGTGTACATTAAATGGTAGTATTAAATTGGCAATGAAGCAATGAACACCTCCTTAAATCTCCAAGCAGGTTCCACAAATATCCCTTTTGTAGGATACTGATAAAGAAATTGTTTCCATCTAGGACTAAGCAAATGGTACTAATAAGCTTCCTTGTTGATACACCCAGGTCACAAGCTATTAACCTTTTTTTAGAGGCAAGTTTTTAATGAATAACCACTAAAAAAGAAAGTGCTGCTGTATTTCTCTGCTTGGGGCAAGCAGTTCCTTCATTATTAAGAGTCAGAAAATTCTTCAGAAAGAAAACACATTTCTGAGCCAAGAATTCAGAGGCTATGAACTGTTATTAAGGTTTCTTCAAAAGACAAAAGGTCTCAGTTCATTTAGTTTTTTTAAAAAACGCATATTGGAAAGTAGAATTCAGGAGGGATTCAATTTATTCCTGTGTAACTGGTCAGCACAAGGTTAAATAAAGAGGTAAGCTATGCACAGACTTTGGGGCTACCTCCTTAGGGGTCAATTTTACCCAGAATGAAGCACAAAAAGAAGCTGCCAAGGCTAGACCCGAAAAGCCAGTGTTTGTGCATTGGTAAGCAGTAGGCTTAAACCTCTAGGGAGCTCTTTGCTCACAGGTAAACTTGGCAGTGTCAAATATTCTGAATTAGTGAAGAGAACACCTCTAATTCTTGTGAGATGAAATCAAACCAAAATCCTGCCCTTCAGGACAACTGCTGCAAGCTCCAAGCTTCATCTCTACTGCAACCTGCAGACGTCTTGAGCATTCGTCAGACACAGCTAGCAAGACTCTCTCCTTCACCTTTAAATTATCCTGTTCTCTCAGCAGAACCCAGGTAGCCTCTGTAAAGAGCACATTTCTAATTCTCTTGCTCCCATGGCTGCGGATGGTGATGATAATCCATGAAGCTTTCAATCTGCACAAAAGAGCACTGGGAGAAATTCCTGCTCTTCAGGGTGGGACTGCTGCTGCAGAATATAATCTACCCATCCAACACTGGCAGCTGCTTTCCCGCCTTCAGAGGCTTGAGTAGGTGTAGCAGGTCACAGATTTCAGAAATGAAAACAGCCTGCGAGTGGGAGCTGAACCAGCACATTTTCAGTCCAATCTTAGTTCAGTTTAAACTGGGACTGAAGTCCTTCCCGCTTCAGGTCCATAATAGATCATGATCAGGTTCAGCAAACCCCTCAAAGTTTTTACACTGAAAAATACTGCATTTAAAAATGGGAATGGGTGTGTGACAAAAGCAATATCTCAGGGCACAGTTCAGTTAGAGGGACAGCACCTGCTGAGAAGATTGAGAAGAACTGTAGCACTGTGTGGCTGCTGCTGTGCTGTGGAAATCAAGCGGAAGAGGGAGGAAACAGTAACCCCTCTGCTGTATATTTACATCCCAGATGTACAGAAACTCATACACACTTACATGATGACGTACCCCACAGGACTTAAAAGGTCCAAAGGACATATAAAGGGCTCTGCTGTAAAAAAACAACAAAAAAAAAACAAACAAACAAAAAAAGTATTGTTTTCTGTTGGAAGAGAAGGGAGACAAAAAAATTTGACCTTCATTAGCAAAGACCTTCTAGCATCTGCCAAGCAGCATGGCAGAAATGAGGTCTTCTCCTACCTACACTAAGAAAACCCAGGGCTGGAGAGAATCAGAGGAGTACTGGGAACAGGAGAGGCTTTATGTGATGTGTCCATGTATACCCAGCAAGGTACAGACAGCCTCTGTGCTCAATAGCTCCCCAGCAGACATGTCACTTCATGGTCAGCTCCTCATTCTGAAGCAGTAAATATTTGCTGGTCCAATCCCAGTCTGGGTGTAATGATTTCGAAGTGATGGTTCTGTATTAGTCCCTACCTCAGTAAAAATCAAGGCTTTGAATCAGTTATCTGCTCAGAGTTAGTGCTAGGTTTAGTTACCCGATTTTGAAGAAAGGAGGGGATAAAATACAGTCACATATGGAAGATGAGCTCTATTTTTCTTCATAGTTACTAAACCACACTCGATTCTCTTCATCCAGAGACAGAAAAAAATAACTGAATCTTCAAAGGTACTGGAATTGCAGTCATTGTCAGAAAGGCTGTTTGTGTGCACGCTTCACCAAAGGGCATTTCATCTTTGCACGCACACCCTTCACATTCTGCTGCCAAAGCAATGTCAGGCAGGGTCATATGCCTTCAAGGCAATTTTAACTTAGGTACCTTTCTTCAAAAGACATTAAAAATTATTTACATTTTTTCCTCATTAAATCAGCATTTTTGGTATCATTTGTGTCAGTGCCAAGTCCTACTCATCTTTCACCTCTATCCTGGCCCACCTTTCCTCTTCTCAGTGTACTTCTGAGTACCACCTGCGTGCCAAGAAATCCATATTGATGGATGCAAAGCTTGTTCAGTTTAGGAGAGTGAACTATATTGCACAGACTTCTATGTAACCCACACTAAAAAATCTATCTAGCTTGGCTTAAATCTTTCTTGAATAGGAGTCATTTTTCTGAATAGGATACTTCCTTCGCGAATGGCACATACCCCAAGCTTGGATTTCAGCCATTTTTTCTCATTACATCCCTTAACTCATATGATGCAGTTTATACCAAGATGACAGAAACTGACACACTGTAATCTCTACCCTGCCAGAAGGAGACTGGGACTTGATGATGGCTTTTGGATTTTGAACAAGCACTCAGGTACTGAGGTGATTATTTCACATTGATTACTGTTCTTTACTGCTGATACTATTTTCCCTAATGAGTTAACTTTTTTTCAATCCATATGCTTCCATCAAGGTAAAATATTAACTCATTTGGTTTGTTTCGGGTTGTTTTTCCTTTCTCAGAAATACGCTTAATTTACCATGCATTAAAGTGTACAGCGGAAATCACAGTACAATTTCAGGAGAAATTATGCAGGGAACAGGGAAAAGCTGCACATTAGTCATGTTGAACAGAACTTGATAATCAGTTATTATTCTTCACTCTCAGAGGGGCAAACTGAGACATGAGAAGAAATTGCTGAGATATTCTAATGCTTCTGCAGGCGCAATGGTATCAGTGTTTCTAATACAGCTCAGTATACTGTCTTCACTTACATTTAATGATGATGCCAATAATACGATAGGAAGGCACTAAAGTCCTTTCAGATGTTGATGACTCACGCTCTTTAAATACATCACATGCCCAGGCAAATCCACTTTCCCATAGAAGGCACCAAATGCCATTAGATGAAACAAATGTTCCTGGTCAACCTGACTATGACCACGAAGAGACCCTCATCTATTTTGGATTTACCAACTCATTAAAAGTTCCTACTCCTGCCAATAAGACTTGGGGCAGGTGATTCAAAGGCATCATTATATAACGACCAGCAGCCTGAGGAAGAAAATAGTCTCTCAAGGAAAAGGCTGGGGGGGAGGGCTAGGCTGTTCCATTCCATTCCAATCCATTCCATTCCCTTCCATTCCATTTCTGAGGGAAGAGGAGTCTACAGGATCCAAGAGGATCACAGCATGGGCAGTGCTCTCTCTTACTAGGGTGCTGACCCACCACATCTGAAAAGAGAGAGCCCAGTGGTTGAGACAGCTATCATCCAGCTGGTGAATGTCAGACCTGGGGTCCATTCAGGAAGTTGTTTTAGAAACAATGGGACATAGGGATGGGGATCTGATTGGAACATAGGTCTGGGGTACCTCCAGAATGTCTCATCAGGAAGTCAAGACAGAAGGAGATAGTGCTGAGGATCTGTGCTGAAATGGGGCTTCCATGCACAAGGGAGTCCATGGGTGGTAAGAGCAATAGAGGCATTTGGGCGCCCTTATGACCCTGAGAGAGTCCTTCCCCTTTCAAAGGGCAGAAAATACCACGGTTAGACAGCCAGCTTCCAGGAATCTTTCTCAGTGCCCATACAGCACAACACAGGTAGTCACAAACATCTGGAGGGTTGGACCTTCAGTCAACCACATATCACATATCAGATATTAACCATAGTTTCAAGAATAAAAAGAGATTCAAGCAAAGAATAAGTTCACTCAGTGTTCACAATTTTGTTCCAACAAAATCCTGCAACCCCAAAACTTAGCATAGCAGCATTTTACCATAAATGACCCATAGCTCTCTTACTAAGATGCCAGAACTGCAAATAAATAAGTAATAATGTCAAAATGTGGAATACAGAGGTTTTACTGCCAGATATTTACTCGGTAATCTCTTAGAGGCTTTACATGTGAATTATGAAACGAGAGGTTAGTAATGAATAAAACTACCTGAAACATTTTAGCTGTCTATTAAAAATGTTGATTGTCAAGCTCCATACTGTAAACACAAACAGAACAACTTAGGTAGCTGTGAGAGAGCAATCAGAGCAGATCACTGCATAGAAAAGACTGTCTTTAAGGAGTGCTCAGGCACTAAGAAGTGTTCAGTCAACAGCCCTTTTCTGCTTGGGTGCCATCTCCAAGTGCCTTGCGTTTTGCTCTCACAAAATCAAAGCCTAAAATTAAGATTATGGTGTCTGTTCTACACCCAATAAGCGCCTAGAATGTAACTTTCAATCTCTATACTTAGGCACATTCTTCTTCAAAATTTATTTCTCACCTAGTTTACCAAATGTTCACCACACACACTTCCAGGTCATCAGTAGGGAGAAAAATGCTTTGAAATATCACATCTCCTGTTGTCTTTGAGAATTTTATAGTACCATGGTGCCTCAGCAATTCCATGGACAGCTTCTGATAAAGGCAAAATGAGCAGTTACCTTGGACAACAGACATCTGAAATGTGCAAATTTCCTATGAAACCAGCGGCTGATGCTGTTGCTCCAGAGGAAGGAGGGGGTTGTCTGGGGTAGACAAGTCAATAGCATTGGTTACTCCCTGATGTCAGGTCTGTGACCCCCACTGCTTCCTCACCCTGTTGTCCCTATCCCCTCTGTCCTCCAGGGGCAATTCCTTCTGTTTCCAATGCTGCATAGAAGTTCAGAGCGGGTTCTTGGAGCAACAGGCAAGAACCACTACACTGAGCTTGGTGGAAATCTGCTGATGTGAAAGTGCTTTTCAGTGATACCACACTGCATGCTGCTGTAACTCCAGTAATAACTGACTTGGCAAATTTCTTTTCCAGACAATCAAGCTCAAAAATGGCAAACACTCTCTTTCTGTATTGTTTACCTGTTAGGGAATGGGGAATAAATGAAGCATACACATACATGTGCACAACTTTTGTATATTGGGAAAGTTACCTGTCCTTCACTTTCTCGTTTATTAAACTCTTATTTTGACAGGTTCTTGCAAAACGCTTGTACAATTTTTAGAAGTATCATCAATCTAACTGCAATTGAGTTGCTCTCTCACCCCCCCATTGAGACTGTGACTGAACAGTTTCTTTTTAATAAATGAGTGATATGGCTGGGCGTTGTCAGCCTACTGTAAAATTTAATAGATATTCATAACATATATTAATCATGAGCAAGTTAACAAAGGGTTCAGTCCTGTAAGGTGTGGAGAACACATGATTCTCCTTGAAGTCAGTGAAACCAGAAAGGTTGAGATTTTTGTCTTCCCAGTTACTGTGTTATAAATATCAAGTGCTCCTTCTGGACATTACAAAACCGAGCCCAGTTTTCTGAAGCAATGCATGTGCTATTTGGTTGGTTTGTTTTACCATTACCCTGTTCCTTGTGAACTGAAAATTTTGTTTTTGTTTTACAAGCTGAACTACAAAAAGAAAGGTTCTACCAAATTTGTCCCAGGTATGGAAGTTTGCTCTTAAACAGAACTTTCTGCATTTTCTTTGGCTACTTGTATCAAGAGAGATGCTTCTTGGCATATAAACACAAATACAAAAAATAAAAATGTTGGCATTCTTTCCCAGATGCAGAAGTCAGAAAACTTTGTGGATTAAAAATTAACCAAGTATACCAGAACAATAACACAGCTTCCTAAAATTCAGCAACCTATTAAACTGAAAGACAGAATTACAATTAAGATTAATGGGAACCAACTACAATGAATTTCAATCAGATTTATTTTGAAAGTATGTGGGCTCCTTTTCATCATTTATGTGAAATTCCCAAATCTAACCTCGTTATTGCTGTTTCTTCCCTATCACATCAAATATAATGTATGCACACAGAGAGTAATGCACAATGTAAGCACAATGCAGCCTTTTTGACATCTTCCCACAAAAGTAAACACTATATAAAATACTCCACTGTGGAAATGTTTAAATATAAAGTACCACAGAACATATCAAATAAATTAGGCTCTACCATGCCATTAGAATTATCACGTCAAATCTTTAACATGGGATTTCAATAATGATGTTCAAACTAAGAATTTTTAATCCTAAGAAAGTATGGCTTTTTTTTTTTTTACACAACAAGAAATACACAAAATAGTGTTCTCTAAATATAAATCAGTATATCTGGTCTGTTTATAGATATATTCATGCTCTGCCTAGCATTCAGCCACTTCTTGACATCAGTATGTCAGATATTTCAAAAGGTACCACACAAATTCTGTACACCACCAGAGATGATGAAACTTTCACTCCATCAGCTTCTTAGTTCTGTAGTTCTTCACCTTAAGAAAGTGATTTTCAAAACCACTTGAAGGTTGGCAGCTGGGGTCTAGTAATCTGCTATTTCACGTTCAACTGAAGAGGTTACAGGTAAGGTCTTATATCTCCATAGATCATATTGAACAACAAATCTTTTACTTACTTTTTTCTGAGAGAGAAGCCTTGATTAGTGAGACTTCTTCAAACGCAGTACTGAAATTCACGGGGCTAAATGTCACAAAGTCAAAGTGGGTTTCCAGTCACTTAATTCTCCTGAACATTTATGCAAGAGTTTTAAAATGATAAAAAGTATATACCTTCTATTGATCACCAAAATTAGTGACAAATTACCAGAAACCAGTACAACTTTTCTTTTCCCAGAAAGCAGAAATTTGAAGGCAAAACTAGGTACAGCCTTAGGAATGGGATTTTGGGGCAGCTGAAGGAGGTTACACTCTGGCCCCTGAGAAGTGTAAATAATAGTATTCAAAATTATCTTCCTTTTTGCTTCTATATTTATACTTTGGGATCATTTGTTTGTAATGTCCTATGCTATAATTTTTTGCCTCTGTAGCTCATGGTGAAATGTCATTTTAGATGATATTGTAAACTTGCAGAATATTTAACAGCCAAGAAAAAGCTATTCTTCATCCTCTTCTAGATTCTATATGTTAATGTCTCCTTGTCTCCTTCAGCTTAATCTAGGTTACTTCAGGGGTTCTTTACCTCTGGACATGCTTTCAAATCCCATTATGGAAATCTGGGTTATGACACATAGGCAAAATAATATATTCAAGTTATTAAATGAGAACTCTGAATTATTTTCAAGAAGGAGTTAGATACACAGTAATAGAAATTAGAACTGTTAACTGAGAATCAATTTTCCAGCTGTCAGTTTAACAAACAACAATAAAAGTTTTCTAATCAATTCAGCTGGCTACCTGATGTTTCCTTCAACAAGATGTACTCTTCGTATGACAGGTTCTTGAGAGAATCATAGAATCATAGAATGGTTTGGGTTGGAAGGGACATTAAAAATCATCCAGTTCCAACTCTTCTGCCATGGGCAGGGATGCCTCCCACCACAACAGGCTACTCAGGACCCCATCTAACCTGGCCTTAAATGCTTCCAGGGAGGGGGCATCCACAACCTCCCTGGGCAACTTGTGTCAGGGTCTCACCACCCTCATTGTGAAGAATTTCTTCCTAATGTCTAATATAAATCTTCCACCTTCCAGTTTAAAGCCATTCCCCCTTGTCCTATCATGACATGCCCTTGTAAAAAGTCCCTCCCCAGCT
The DNA here is from genome assembly GCA_033556795.1 of Tapera naevia. Taxonomy (NCBI): domain Eukaryota; kingdom Metazoa; phylum Chordata; class Aves; order Cuculiformes; family Neomorphidae; genus Tapera; species Tapera naevia. The sequence continues at coordinate 865,809 of JAUMJJ010000014.1, read as the reverse complement.
TTCCTGTAGGCCCTTCAGGTACTGGAAGGCTGCTATCAGGTGCCCCTGGAGCCTTCTCTTCTCCAGGCTGAACAAGTCCAACTCTCTCAGCCTGTCCTCATAGCAGAGGTCCTCCAGCTCTCTGATCATATTTGTAGCGCTCCTCTGGACCCACTCCAAGAGTTCCATATCCTTCTTATGCTGGGAATTCCAGAACTTGACACAATACTCCAGGTGGGGGTCTCACAAGAGTGGAGTATAGGAGAATCACTTCCCTTGACCTGCTGACAACGTTTCTTTTGATGCAGCCCAGGACACCGTTGGCCATCTGGGCTGTGAGTGTACATTGCCAGCTCATGTGGAGCTTCTCATCAGTCATAACCCCAAGTCCTTCTCTGCAGGGCTGCTCTCTATCACATCGCCCCCCATCCTGTATTGATACCAGGGGTTTGCCCAGATCAAAATCAACAATCCTAATAACAGAGCTCAGTGTCTTCTGATGAAGCAAAAAAACTCCCAAGGATTTGGAATCTGACTCTACAACTCTGAAATTTAACAGGAAAACTCATTAAGCAGAAAACTTTCTGGACATGGGTTGGGTGCCAATACATTTATAGGCTACAACTGTAAGAGTAAGAAGGTTATAATGAGGACAACTGACGTCTTTTTTTAGAAGTCAAACTACAGTGAGCAAAATCAGCACTTACCAAAGCAGCAACCAATTTTGTGCACCATTTTGCTATAGAGTTGAGTTTAAGGCAATTCGATGTCTCAAGATGAACAGATGACTAAGGCTTTCTAAAACTGTGAACATTTTGAGAAGAGTATGTCTGACTTCTAATTCATTGAGAACTATCTCATGTACACAATTAAACTCATCAGTCTTGTTAAGCATTTACAAGTATGTCAGGACTATTTTGAAATCTATCTGTTAGGTTCATCCAGCACCAGAAGCTCACACAGGATGCAAAAAGTCCATTTTGAGTTTCTAAGAAGTGATCACAAGCACATTATTTGAGCACTTACATGGACAGTAAGTCCATTTAGTCTTTTTCTACTAAATATCATGTGTTTCACTTCACAGTCACTCTTGAGGATGAACCTCATCTAAAAAGGAAAGCAAAAATAGACTGAGCAAAAGTTATAGACTGGAAGTGACCTCAAAACTACATTTAATCCTCCTCGCCCCTGAACTATACCCAAGTCATGCCTGACAGGAGTTCCTCAGGCAGATATCTCAGAGCCTTTCACAGCTTGTGCTACAGTTTTCCTGTCTTTGCTCTCATAGCATTGTTCCCAACTTTCAACGCAGATTCTCACTGCTCCAATTAAAGCCTGCTATCTCTTGTTCTATCAATAGAGCATGAAGGGAAGAGTTTCCTGCCTCTCTTAAATTGTTCAGATTTTTTTATTTCCCTCTAATATTTTCCTTTCTTTACTAAACCATCTCAATTTCCTGAGAGTTTCTTCATAAACCAGATTTTCTACTCCTACAATTACTCTTCTCAGCAATCTCTCCAGCTTAGCCTGGTCTTTCTCAAAAGTTAGTACGCCAAAGTGGGCATGATATTCCAGACAAGACTTACCAAAACTTAATAAAGTGGGAGATGATTTCACACACCTTAGATAACACTCTGTGCAACTGTCCTATTAATTCATAACAAAATTACAATTTTAATCTTGTTGGAGATGATTTCACATACCTTACAGATAACACTCTGTGCAACTGTCCTATTAATTCATAACAAAATTACAATTTTAATCTTTTTTATTATGTGATTCACTGTAGCAGATCAAGCCTAACTTCTTATTCTCCAGTGAAAAACATACTCAATTCTCCAACCTCTTATTCTCTCCCTCTGCTGATGTTAGAAAGCTAATATCTTGAAATTCTTCAATTCTAAGGCATTGTGCTGCCTTAGATGGCATGTTCAACTTGTCAAACCCTTTCTGTCCTCCAATATGTTCCCATATGTTGGTATCATTTCAATGTTCATGAAATACTGAGAAGTGATAGTGACCTTTTGATCACTACTTTCTAAATACAATGTTCCAACTAGTGTCAAACTAGTCTTATGATAATTAAATCTATAGAGTTCTTTCTTAGCTAGTTTATAGAACGTCGTGAGAGATAATATCAGGATAATTATCAGGAGAAAGCAGCGTTTCATTGCCTATTTCTTCACTATCCATAAGGGTAGGTATTATTTGGTTCCAGAAAGAAATTAGAAGACTGACATAACATGTTTTTGGCAAATCCATGACAGCTGTTAGCTCATTTCCTTATTACTTTCCTGGTGTTAAAAAGTATTTTAGATTCCAGAATTTGAAGCTAAGCAGACCACTCCAGGATTTTCAAAGGTAGAAACCATGGTTTCTCTTTTCCAGTCTTCTGGAATGCAGCTCCCAATGATTATACAAGATAACCACTAATATCTCTAAGGATGCTTCTGCCAGGCTTCAGGTCACAGTGGATTTCCTGAGACATGAAACCTATTTTGTTCCTTAAAACATTCAAGAGTTAAATATTCTCTAACTGGCCTATCTCTTTTCCTACTATTTTATTCTGAGGTTAGCTTTGTTAAATTTATGAGTACAGATGGCCACTTCAGTGAAGTCTGACAGGAAAAAAAGTTACTGAAATGTGAACCATCTCAGCCTCATTTATTTTGTTATTCTTTGATAGTGAATTCAATTTTCTCCTTGGTCTTTCTCTTGCTTCTAACATACGTGGAAAGTTTTCTGTCCCTTTCTACTTTAATATGGTGATTATTGAGAATGTGACAACTCAGATATTAATTCAAACAGCTGGTGCAAGGTGTGTTGTGGTACTTTCAAGTGCAATTCCAATCAGCTGGAGCAAGTAGGTACACAGCAGTCTGCTTTGTAGCAGCCACTGGTACTTGGTGGTATGTGGTGGAGCCAGTGGCTGTATACGTTCACAAGTGAAATGAGAGTTGGCATCACATCGAATGCCAAGAAGAGATCAGAAGAATAGACAGCATTTTAAATTATGCGACAGCATCACCTCCCTCGTTCTTCTCTTGTCAGGCATACCAGAGGTCAAACGTAACACTGAAAAGTGGGATAGTTATGCACTCAGTAGGGTTACTGCACCTTGTGAAACATCCCACCCTGTCGTACCTACTTGCAGCTGCCTTTGCTGTGCCCAGTGACGACTGCAGGCACCTCTAGCCTGCTTCTGACCTAAGCCCCAGGTAGGCCAAGAGGTGGACCGACTGGCTCCATTTCTCTTTGTTTTCTTTTCAGTTCTCTCTGTAAACAAAGGAAAATCTCTTTTCATGATGCCTCCCTCTCTTCCGGAGCAATGCAATTTGAGCTGTGTCAGAGCATCTAGTTCTTTCTTTGCTCTGATTGCATAATAATGAAAGGATGGGAAACAAAGACTAGCAAGTTTTGAGATTAATCTCCCTTCTGTTCTCAGCTGTCAGAGTTACTTATTTTTTCCTTTTTTCAGCTAAATCAGGTCATTATACTACAAATCTTTACTCTGAATGAAAGATTAAACTCAGGTATTTTATTTTCATCAGGGCATAATATTCTGACTATAGTTTCATCTGGATATTTGTATGGGGCCTCCTATCAAATTCCATTAAACCCTTATTGACCTTTTCCATTTTTTTGGATTCCTTAGGATCTTACTGTAATAGATTCCTGGCAAACAGAATTTTGCACTCAATTATACCTATCTCCACATCTCAGATGTCATGTTTTCATGGAGCCTATTTAAACAATCAAGAGAATTAAAAGGTCTTCAGGGGTGCTTTGTAATAAAAATAGTAATACAAAAGAAAAAAATGCATAACCTAAGCGTTTGTCCTTGATGTAGTCAGTATTTTTTCTGCCATGAGAAGGAAAAAAAGAGGAAGAAAAAAAGAAGCAGGAAATACGAAAAGGCTTTCAGACTATATTTGACTGCTTCAAGACCAACAATGTAAGCATCACTGTTAAACCAGAAGACCAAAAAGACAAAAGGTCACCAAAACCAAGGCTCATTGAGCCAGTGTATTTGGATAGATGTCATTTCCACTTTGTCTGTACAAAGAGTGCTGTATTGTATATAGAGAGCAGAGCCCCTGCTCCCCTAAAATTGAGAACAAAAAATATCCACAGTCTATTATGGTAGCATTACGAGAAGCAGATGCTTTTCTTATGTATGAACAGACCCTCTGGTGAATACTGGATTTACCTTGATGTTTCTTACTTTATTGATTACTTTATTGATAAAGTCTTTTTTTAAAAAAAAAACACTATCACGGAGGGAATGTATTTTCTCTACAAAATAAAACTGGGTTTATGTCACTTCTATTCTACCAGGAATTGACCCAACAGTAGTTTTGGGATTTAATTTAAACAGAGAGAGACAAAGCATGACAAAAGCATTGAGCATAACAGTCCAACACTGGCCTCTGATAATGCATAGGTGGTCTTTGCTGTTGCAACAAATTAGAACATTTCTAGGCCTTGTGTTTCTGCTCATGTTTTGCTTGGGTTTCTCTTAAAAAAAAGATTATCAGTTTAAAAGTAGAAGTCTACTATAAAATTCTCTTTCAGATGTAATAAAAGGCAATGAGACTGGCTGGTGTTTGGAGCCCTTGAAAATGTATCCCTCTTACATTAATGTCTAAAAATGTTTATGAAATATTTTGGGTTATTTCTCTCAGATTTTCATAATATAAAGTCACGGCAGGATTTTATATCAGACTAGGTCCTGCACAGGCTAATTTGTTGATTCCTTTTCTGTCTTCTGAATGGGTAGCATTTCAGTCACATTTTTAGCATATGCAGTGCAAAGGTGGGTTTAGTCCTTTTGCTGTATGATATAGGCAGTCCATTGACTTTGGGCAGGACAGCCCTAATGAGAACTGCCAGAAATACTGCTTGAATCAGCAGCTGCACTAACAAGTTTGAAAGGTACAAGGCAAGCAGTATCCTCTGAACAGGGAAATCTACAACTCATCTCTTCTTTAGGTTACTCATGTCTTCTCTGATTGATATCACTGCATGTTTTTTTCAGTTTTCTCCTTGGGTTAACCTTTAAGTTTCTTTTGCATGTACCACAGCTGGGAAACAAAATACTCCATCATGAGGAATACACAAATAAAGAGGAAACAGAACAAGTACTGTGTCCTAGTGACAAGAACAGCAAAGCATGCTGTAGGCAGGGTACAGAGATTCAACCACAGAGCCTCAAAGTCACTGCTCAGGTAGGACCAAGGAAAGCCTTTCACATAGATAAGCAGCATGCATGATCCTACGCAGCCAAAGCACAATTCACATGCATGTAAGGGGCTTCATCACCAATGACAAAGTGAAACATACGAATAAGTAAGGAAACCAGGATAGGTATTATTTTTAAACATGACTAAGAAATTACTTGATCTTCTAGAAATTTTGCATTTCACTCTGTATTTATCTACCAAAGAGGCTTGAATGGTAGACCTCTTTTCCTATACAGCACCAGGAGTAAAGGAGACTCTATTTACCTGGGCAGAGAGAGGGGAAAAGGAAAAAGCATGGAGAGTTCTTGTTGACTGGATGCAGCTCAGCTGGAGCATGGAGAGGGATAAGAAAGGGTGGTCGCCAGGAAGAACCATCCCAGTACACATGTGTGACACCAAAACCCTCTCTTGTCACGTAAGCTGTGTAAGAGGAATTCCATTGAAGGGAACAGGAGTTCCCATGGATGTATAGAGGACCCATTATGCAGGTTGATTCACTGGATGATACTCTGCCATACCAGATGTGCTCAAAATGAAGTGCACATTTGGCCCAAATTAATTTGCTTTGATGACATTATGTGTAGCTCCCTATTGCACATGAAGTGATGATCTCAAAATGTCAGCACTGCTCATCAGCTCCTGCCAAGCTAATTTTTCCAATTGGATCAGCTTCAATTTGAGTCTTATCCTGCTAGCATGGGCATCTGCACTATGTACCCTGAACTTCCATTCTGAGAGAATGGAGGAGGCACTGCCTTTTACACTCTTAAATGTCAAATTTAAACTGTTTTAAAAAAACTACACAGCTCAGGTTTTTTCATAAGGATTTATCTGTAAAGTAAATGGAAGCCAGTTTAGGAGACAGCGGTGCTATTCCCAGAGTTAGATTATAACCCATTTTACAGCTGCTGTGGCCATTGCCAGGATTGACACCGAAAAGCTCCTTTGGTTTATCAAAGCAAATAACTACATTTAGCCCATTTAAATATACAGGTCTGAAAAACATGGCAGTTCAGAGTTAACATGCAATTCACTCACCACTATCACAGAAGTGGCAAACTCTAATACAGGCCTCAGGCAGGAAAGCCTCACCCATTTCAGTTGACCCTCGTACTTCAAATGCTATTTTCAAAGCGATTTAGGCACCTGGGGAGACTCCATGTGACTTGAGCCCGAATTCTTGGTTTATTGCAGAAAACTTCACTCACCTCCTATATCACCCAAAAGGGGCACACAGAAGATGACCAGTTCTCGTCTCTTTCACTGACAAGTGCAAGAAGGCACCTGAAGACCAAAGAAAAAAATTAAGAGGAAGAACAATGGATTTATAATTAGTATTTTTTTTTTTACTGAACAAATTTCTCTTCCTTTCTTCCAACTGATTTAAACTGAAGACAAGAAAGGTATAATTAAAATTGATCTCAGATACCTAGTAAGGAGGGGCCATTCCTTGACATTGTCTTGACAGGCTTCTTCAAGTGAAATTAAGTACATCTCTCATCATGAATTTCACTAGCATTCAGAGATCCCCATTCTATGGATACCAAAACGATATGAAAGTATCTTTAAAAATCTTACCCATAAAATTATGATTACAGTATTTTCTTACCTCGTGGGGACCTTGTAATGAGGGAAGTTTGGAGCTGTATGTATAATAGATTGATGAGAGCTCATATACTTATCTGGAGACACTGAATGTCTAAGCAGCTAAGGGTATCCAAACACAAATTTATGCTGCCTAATACTCTGAACGGGCTAAAAGCTATACAAGATGCCCTGAACCTGAGTGAGTAATCTTTGGTTAGAGCAAGAGCAAGACAGTCTATTTTCATTCCATAGGCATTTCTAGGGACACTCCTGACACAGGTTTCAATACAAGTAGTTTCAAATTTACCCTGGATTGCAGTGAAGTTACCAAACACCCCAGCAAGGTCCTGAACCCCTTCAGAAGTTTGTGGGATTTTCAAACTTAACAAACTCACTTGCCTTTGAATGTCTAAGACAGGCAGGCAAGCAAATGCCATACCACTATCAGAAACGTTGAATCAAATCAAAACACTACTGAAAATTTCATAAAAGTCTGTGAGGAAATCCTTCTTCTGCTACTGTTTGTTATTGATGGCTGCAAGATAAATGTTATCTATAGTGCCCTGGGGACTTGTTCAATACAATGTAGTGACACTGATGAGGATTATTTATTGTTTATACAGTTGCTTAAAAAAGGTATCATTCAATGAAAAAGCCCTTGATTATACATTAAAAGCCTTCCTGCATCAAAATTATTCTGGACTTAATTTTTGCATTACAACCTGCACTTTCAATGCTCAGAAAGTCTCACTATATCCATTATTTCACAGTACCTGATATGCAGTCAATGAAAAACATCATAATTTCTACCTGGTAGTCATATACTACCAATAATTTCCAAGGCATATTTCTAATGGTTTTTGCACAACTAGAAAATAAAAACACCAAGGCAGCCACAGGCTTATTGAACAAAAGTTCCAAAAAATTTTCAAAAATAAGTTAATGGACCATGGAAATTGTATTCAGAAGAGATAAAATGATATGATAAGGACTACATCAGCAACAAGAGCCTGGTCACCTTGTGTAAGCCCATTAAAGCATAGCATGTGTTTAATAGGCTATATATGAGCTCAAAAATTTCTTAAGTAGTAAAAGACAGAGTTGTGTCCATAATCTCAGAAATAAACATAAAAGAAACATTATGTACCCTAGAGGCAGATCAGAAAGCACAGAACAGAGTGCAAAATCTCTGCAGATCATCTTCAGCTCTTTTGCTCCTGCACTATTGTCACTTGCAGACCAAGAAAATATATTGATTATAGGATAGTTTCCACCACTTCCTGCTCTCAGTGAGTAGTTCCTCATTTTACACTAAGATCGGCAAGAATATTGATTCAATGATCGGTTAGACATATGGATTAGTCTTATAGCAGAGCATCAGTAACCATTCCCACTGGAAGGACCTGTTGTTTACCACACAGACACTTTGGCTTGTCGTTCTGTGCATTACACTCCTATGAAAACTTGTTATTTTCAAATTTTTTATGTCTACTATGAATATGAATTTTTTTATATTTGAAGCCTTTTATACCAAATACAACTGAAATCATATTCCGTTATGATGCTTTGTTCTCTAAGCACCAGCTCCCAGTGTCTACCCTTTCCCAATGGAAATGTGTAGTCTAAGCTAGTTTGCAATGAATCAATACTCTCTAATCAATAGAGCAGGAAGACATCTCTAGAGGTTGATTTTAAACACCTACCACAGGGTAAAATAAATCTTTCTCAGGAGGCACCCATCCTGCTGTGTCAACTGCAGAGACAGCCACTGAGGGGCGGGGGGGGGACACAGAAATAATATCTTTATCTTGTGGGAGACACAGTACAGAAGAAAGGGCCTTTTTTTTTTTTTTCTGCAGCTGCAGAAAGCAATCCTCAGTGATATAACTCCTCAAAAAGATTTTTGTATGCCCAAAAAGATTTTCCATAAAACTCTTCTGGGAAAATTCATCTGGGGTGTATTAGGACAAATCCAGTTATACTGATCTATTACTTCTGTCTGAGCACTCAGTTTTCTTCAATTCAATAACAACATAAGGGAGTAGAAAATGTTTAAGCAATGAGACATGTCATATTATAACACGCTATACTGTTGATTAATGTGTATCCTGGGTGGATGGGGAGTAAGACAAGTGCCTAAACCATATGTAGTGAGTGCATTAATCAATATTAATGGGTATTAACAGGTACAGAGAGACTGTACTGAAGAAGAGCTGGTTTTGGAGCTGAATGCTGCTGCGATGGCAATAAGGGACTGAATCCTGTTGACACACAGAGTGAACCTGACCTTTGAGGCTGCGTCCTTAGAAAAGCACATGCATTTCATGTACTCCATGCCACAGGATGTTGCAGATGCTAAAAGTTTACATGGATTCAAGAAGAGGCAGGGCAAGTTCACAGATCAGAAATACTTTCAGGTTATAAACTGAAAGAACCATCGCCAGGTCAGGAAGCCTCTGAGCTGCAAAAGACTGGAAGCATGGAGAGTACCCAGGAAAGTATCACGCACCCTCGTTTTATACTTTTTCCTAGACATCTCCTTTTGACAGCCATCAGGGACAGGACAGAGAGTTAGAGAGCTATATGATGTGACCTCATTCAGTGGTCTTACAGTCTGTTTTTTTATGTCCTTTTTATGTCCTTTACAATGTACAACTAGTCCCCATTAAGACTATGCACTTTGTTCAATGCTCAGAGAGGAACAGTATATGGAACTATACGCATACCTGCATTAATAAACAGAACAGCATCAAGACAGCAGAGCTTCAGCATGATCTTCCACCACACATACTAGATACAACCAAGTGCCCACTGCCAATGATGCAGCATCTCTCATTTCAAAGCTCTGGTGAGGCAAGGTGCCTTGAGAGATACTGTCTGCCTGAAGATGAGAAAACGGCCGGGAGACATAACTCAGTGCAGCATGAGGCACTTCAGTAACCCCGAGCACCACTGCTCCAGATGCAGGAGAGGAGTGGGATACCCCTCTTGGTACAAGGCAGCATCTCTTTGTCTCCACTGACTTAAGAAACATTTGTATTTTCTACTCAGCAGGGCAGAGACCTTATAAATCAACTGCCATGTAAGGGAAACCAAAGAAACAAAAAATAGCACATTGCCTATTGGAGCATATTAACATGCCTCATAGCAGTTTCATCATGGCTGTTAAACATTTACCCAAGACACTGAAATAAATATCTTTTTTATTCTCGGCTTCCCCTCCAGCCCCTCTGTTAATTCCAGCCCCTCCTACCAGCACAGGAACTCGTGTTGTTCGGTAGTCCAAAATCTAAACAATGCTGTCAACTGCCTATTTTCAAATTAAATTAGGCTTCTCTAATGCTTCTAATTTAATGTATTGATGTACACAACAAAAGCAAAGCTTTTCATTTGACTTTTCTCTGATTCATGTGGTCCTGTGTTCCAAAATGTTTTGGAGTGGCAGAGCTGACTTTTAAATTATACTTTCAACTGGTAAATAAATAAACAGATTTCAATACCAGCCATTTTCCAGCACCATGATTTTTTTTTCTTTTGAGTTTAAGGGAATGACTCTTTTAAAGGTGACTGGCTAAAGTTGAAGAACTCTTACAAACTGTAAATGCCTGTAAATGTGAAACATCTCAGCTACGGCTCAGCTTTTGTCTACATTTAGGCAACATGAGGGAGCATCTGTAACTTACTATCACACAATTAGGATCTGGCCTTCTGCAGATCAATAAAGACCATATGACTTTACTCCACACTCCAGTCCAAAGCCTTAAATACTTGCTAGACAGCCTATAATTTCAGCAAGCAAAGAGAGTGCCTGCAGGTGTTGAATTAATGCACCGTGAAAGCAGAACTCTGCTGTGTTGCGATGGAGCTAAAATCAGGCTTCCCTGCTATTGTTGACAGTATTCAGCTCCCAGTGTATTTCTGACTTTGGAGACATAGGCTACCTGGTAATTTTGTCACATCCTGAAAATAGAGCAAAGGAAATAAATTAGACTCTTACAGCCATAGGTCATATTTACCTTTTGCTAACAGACTGTTGTGTTGTGAATGGAGCTTGCTTCTTCAGTCCCACAACACAGAAAGTTTCTTTTCCATCACTAAAACTGTCAGAAAGGAACTCACTAACAAAAAAGTCACTAATTTCTAAGAAAAATAATCTCAACTGTGATGTTAACCAAAAACACCATCAATAAAACTCAAATTTTGGAAAAAAAATATATTTTGAAAGAAAAAAGTTTTAATCATGAAAGTTTTAATTGTAAAAAGAGAGCTGACGCAATATACTCAGTAATTTCAATGATGAAATTACCTTTGGATGAAAAAAAGTGGCATAGCCAGTCTAGAAAACCATCACTCAGGCATCTGCTTTCTAAGCAGACACCTGCTCAGTTGTGCCTCTGTGGGTAACATCTAGTTGCTGTTCCATATGTGTGACACTTCTGAGGCCAGCTTGTGGCTTTATTTCCCAGTATCTCAGTAAAGCTGTGAAAACGCAGATTTCTGACTAAGGCCATGTTGACACCTGTCTCTGCTCCTAATCTGTACCACTGAGTCACCCCGTGGGGAGATACAGGAAAGCCTTCAGTACTGAGGTGGAGGTGAAGATGTCTGCACAATATTTTGAGTACAGCTACTCTTTTCCCTGGAGCAAGTTTGCAAGTCCTGATCAGAGCTAGACATGAAGGTGAGGCAATGTAGGCAGATGCCTCAGGCAGCAGGCTTGCAGGATGGAAATCAGCCATTGTTGTCACTACAGCTGGAAATGTGCAGGGCAGCAGCCACTTCTGGGTCAGAGAATGAGCAGACTCACTCAGGAAGCAACCACTATTCCCTCCCTTCCTCTCCGCAAGGGTAAGTCAGGACCCCTAAGGGTCTCCAAGGTTCACCCTCTGTTTTCTCTGCCTTGTTTTTACTCCTCTACATGCTATGAAATCTTAGATGAAAAGAGACAGATTCTCCCCAAATAACTGGTAGAGAGGTGTCCAAGAAACTAATATAGCTTAAGTTACCTGTGACCTTCTGCAAAGTTAGGTTAAGACAAATCTTCCAGTTAACAATCTACTTCTTACTTCACTCCCCTAATATGCACTTAGATCCAGTTCATAGACTTCTACAATCATAGCAGTGTTGGTTGGAAAGGACCTCTTAGAGGCTACCTTGTCCAACATCCACTTGAAGGAGGGCCGCAACAAGCACCAGATCAACCGTGTCTTTAAAATACCCAACGTTAGAGATTACATAATCATACTAAGTAACCTACACCAGTGTTGAGCTTACAGTAAGTACTTTTTGCTAATGACCAGCCTGAACACAGTCTCTGGATATAACCTCTTGCTATGTGACTGCCACCACTGTGAAGTTTCACAGTTGTGTTTTCTTTGTGACTGACCTCAAGTTATTCTAGGTACAACCTCACCTACATGGACTGGGGAAGAGTAACTGCCCTTAGTTCATGGGCCATGCTCCTCCTAATGTACCCTGCAGGCACCTGCCTCCCTTGTGATGAGGGTGCACTCTCGGCTCTTATTCAATTTGGCATCCACTTGGTTCTTTTCCGCAGAATTAACACTCAGAATTAACACTGTAGTCAGTTCCAAAGATTATTGTTGTGTGAGATTATTTTAGGCAGAGGGACAGGAAAAGGATAAAAGTACTAAAGAACTGCACATCACAGGACCTTCAAAATAACATGTTCGGCTCCCACTATTCCCTTAGTTCCCCCTTCTGCACTCAGTGTGAGTGCTAGGATCTGGCCACATTATTATTAAATTCAGCTGTTGGAATGGCAAGTACAAGAGCATCCATAGATGCTTTTAAAATCAGTCTTAAAACCATTACTTTCTCAAACACAACTAGGAAAATTGTGATTGGCTTGGTCAATACTTATGCATGTTGACTGAATGGGTGACGGCACACATGTGGGGCAGTTTCTTCTTTATATGCTTCCTGATTCTACCTTTCGTCTCTCCACAGCATATAATGTGCCTTATCCTGAAACCCTGAGACCCATCCTACTCCTGTGATTACAGGAGGTTTTCACATCTCTGGTAGCATTTGTCTTTATCCCACATCTACAGTTCAAGAATTGTTATTGCTCCATTCTATGCCTCACATCTCCCATTGCCTCTTTTTTATGGCACGTACTAGCATAAACCTACATCCTTCCTGAAGCATCTGAAGGTTGTGCGGTTTATTTACATACAGTAGCACATTAATGCTTTCCACTATGGCACATTAATACATCCCACTATGCAAAATGAGTGCTTAGCTATTCCTTGGACATTAATTTAGTTGAATATGATAGTCGGAACTCTGACATTTTTAAAGTTAATGATCTGATACTTTACAAGACAAGAGACATTTCAAATCAAACTGATCGTATTAATAGTTTTATTGAGCCACATTAACAGAAGTGTGTTGTTCCATAATGTCCTCAAGCAAAGACTTTATTGGCACATTAACAGTGACAGAACATTCAAATACAAAGTAATAGACACTTTTTATTTCTATAACATACAACTACAGACAGTCTAAAATTCTAGATTAGAAACTGATAACCATACAGCTCTGCTTGAAAGCCCTGTCTTCTGTTGAAATGCATGGATAACTGCTGCACACAAATCACCCCACTGCACTGACAGATTCTCTGTGTATCCAGCAACCTGTGCCAGGATAGAGGAATATCTGGTGGAAACGGCATGAATTTATTTGAGGTATGGAAGTGTACGGGAGTCCATTTGATGTGAGGAAGAGGGGAAGGTACAGAGCATCTTGAAAAAATAAGATTATTTCTAAGCAGTAAGATATTACAGCATTCAGGTCGATGTAATGGATGATAAAGAGAACGTGGTGAGGAAGGCAAGAGGGAAGAGTGCTGGGAAGAACAATTACATTATACTTGAGTTAAGAAAAATAGGCCAGTTTCACAAGTTTGATTTAAAGTTGCTGAGAAACCATATATACTGTACTTGCTATCTCAGTCCACTGGACCTAAAAGGACTTATTCAAGCCAAAGGTTTCTTCAACCACAGGAATGCTCAAATAGATGATCAAAAAAGCCGTTTCTCACATAGATCACATATGTAGTTCAATAAACTTCTCACAATGTTCATGTCACTTAGGTCAAGCTGAATGCCAAGCATCATTAAAACATTGCAGAACTTTCCATTTTTAAAACTTTCTCCACATCAGATTGCCAAGTGATCTATCCAACACAGGTATACAGGCACCCTCTCTAAGGCAGCATATGTACATAAACAACTATGATCATTCAACTACACACCTTGGGGAAGGGGTGATAGGATTATCTGAAACAGTTCAAGGTATTTTGATGGAGGGTATCTTCTGTTACATTCCTTCAAGTATCCAAAGAACCGAAAGCTGGAGAAAGTACAGTTCAACAAAATATTCTTTCTCCATCCTTCCTTCCCATTTAGGTATATTTGCTTAATATCATACATCCAGAGTAGAAAACTATGTTACCTTAAATAACTAAGGTCATACATAATAAAGTATAATAATGAATTGGGTATGAAAAGCACTCTGTTCAGACCACAGCTGAAAGGGACCTACCTTTGGTCTTCTCACTGTTTTTCTCTACATTAGGTTGTAAAGAACCCGAACTGCACATCAGTCCCTCAACATTAGACACTATAGTAGCCACAAGGCTTACATTAGGCAAATACACTAAGCAGTCTGATTACCATGACAAAGAGATACTTTGGATAAGCTTTGAACCTTGTAACAGTGATCAAAACTGTGGCTTGCCAGAGCTTTCAGTTTTCAGCCTGTCTTCTTTTAAAGTGTTTTCAATTAGAAGTGCAAGGCTGTCTGTGAGAAGTGGCAAGCATGCCCATAATCCATTGAAGCAGAAGACTTGGGAGCCAGTGCCTTAGAAGAGTTAGATGCTATCAAATCGTCTGAGCGGTCTTTAGTCACATACAGTTTTGGCACCCTGCTAGATGAACAAATAGAAAAGGCAATAAAGACCATCCCAACTAATAGGGTAAAGAAGTCTACATGGCAAACTCTTCTGCCATTTCTTCTGTGCTTTGCTGCTTTCTCCCCAGGTACAAATGATTTTCTGTGCCTACAATTTTCAAGAGATAGCCTCTGAAACTTTCTATGTGCAACGAAGTTTGACAACAAACCAGCAAGGTCTGCAGTTGAAAAAGGAAGCAGCGGCAATCAGGGGAGAACTGCAGACAATTGTTCCACATCCACCGTTGCTGAATTGTAAGCCTGCGATGGTGAACAAAAAAATCTATCTCAGATAATTGACATTTATTTGATTGAAACAGCAGGGTGCCCTCCATCAGAATGGGAGGAGACCATATGGAATAACAGTGTGAGTGGAGATAATGTTTGTCTGCTGAGTGCGTCAATGTGTTTAGAGATTATTCATAGGGCTCTAGGGATTCCAGTATGGTAATGTTTCAGCTAAATTAGAATCAGATTAATTGCTCTAATCTAATGGAAAGACAATGTTTATCAAATTATTGCTCCTTCACCACATGATATTGCAGTGTCATTACTCTTTGAGTTTAAAAAAAAACAAAATCAAAAGGCTCTGTTGTATCACATCTGCTCAAGAGCTCCATAACAGTGCTGATTTTCTGCACAGGAGAGTTAATGCAGTTTACAACTCTATGAAGGAACTAATGAATTAGAGCAAAAGCTTTGAAGAAGATAAATCCTCCATATTATGGGTAGGCCTTAAACTATATTGATTAGAAAGGTTTTGTCATGTTTTGGTCTTGGGCTTCTTCTGGAGGGATTGCTTTAATTTTGCTCAAATTTTGATAGTTTTTTGCTTGTTATAAATTTTATAGGACAGTCAGGAACTTTCTCTCTGTTTAATTTATAATGATGACATTGTGTTTGTAAGACATTCAGGCTGCATACTTAAGAGAGCACTGAACAAATATTTTCTAGGCTTCCATAGTAACTAATAGTTGTTCCTGCCTTAAAAGGGCTGTATATCCTCTCAAGACATATTTCACTGAAATTCTATTTAAGAAAAGTGAATATCTTTGTTAGTAGAGTGTCCATAATGCATATTAAAACACATGGTTTACAAAAGCGGGCAAAACATAACCATGAGAGTGATTCAACACTGAGCAGAAAGCAGTGCTTACACATACTGTCCCTGGTAGATTTTCACCCAGGTACAACCAAGCACAAAGATGCCAAGTTTTTAAGGCACAGCCTTGTTGTGGCAGGGGGTTTGTTTTTCCAATACATAAGATTAACTGCTTCCATGACAAATTTCCCCATGCATTTTCCTTAAATACATATGACTGGGTTTTCTGGCACTTATGGGGAGACAAACTTTCCCTCAAGCTTTTAGAATATGAGATGTTAAACGTTCATGGCAACTCTCCCATCTAAGGCTCTAAGTTTTAAGCCTTACTTTATAAAATATAGATCAAAGTTAAAGCGGCATACACAATTCAAACTGAGCTGCATAAACCAGATGCACTCTGAAGCCGTGGTGACGAAGCTCTAGATACTTGCTTTTTTTTGAGTTTCATTACAAAGCTGCTGTTAAAACCTTTTTGGCTAACCAGCTTTCTACATATCTGTTTGAAACTAAGAGGAACATATTCCCTCTTTCGTGGAGTTTTCCCCTCCTTCTGAGCAAGGTTCCAGAAAGAGCCATGGTCTGTGACTCTTTCACTCTGACATCACTCACTGCTTCGATCTAACTTCGTATCTTTTTTTCCAAGAACTTCAGCAATAGCTTACCCATTGTTTTCCTTGCTGTAGGAGATGTGAACTACCAGCCTAGCTACTCACTGCTGTGCTCCCGAGGTCTACACAGCACAAAGATCCACATCTATGTTGTACCAGGGATGTGAAGACACTTTTTGCAGGTATATATATATATATATATATATATAACCTAAAAATGACGTGACTTTCTGAGGAATACTGTGGTTCACTGAATAGCCTACATCATGAAAACATTATTCAGGAAAAATATACTAGTTTAGTATGGACCTATAACCTTTGAAATACAGATAGCTAGTCTAAATGTTTAATTTTAATAAATGACTTATTCATGATCTTTAAATTACCCACTACTATTATTTGAAAACTATTTGAAGTAGCTGTAGTCCCATACAGGAGAAATGGTAACATGCTGTTGGGGAACTTTTGTTGGTAAAATATACGTCTTTATCTGTTTTGAAGTAACGGAATGTTGTGCACATAGGACACTCCATGTCGCAATGAATTAGAAGATTTTCAAACTAGCAGCAGGGGATAGTGTTTCTGAAGGAACGTCCTTTACAAGAATCTGCAGGGTACTTCAAAATTGCTATTATTACTATCTATTAAAAATCATCGTGTTAAAAATGCATAGAATGCTCTACAGAAAGATTAATGTTATAGTTTATTCCTTGCTCCAAAGAATTTAAAACACAGTTCTGCCTCCAGAGATGTTATTGCCATGCTCATGTAAGCCTGAAGGACCCGACAAAGTCGACAGAAGTTGTAGCATATGATAAAGAGCACAGTTGGACATTTGTTTTATATAAGCAAAACAAGGAAAGAAATGCAAGAAAAGCAAGATACTCAGGTCTGAGGATTTTGACCCTGACTCCTCTTACAGTCTGGTTTAATTGCACTGCATGAAATCCTATTCTTATTTGGAGTCAACTGAAGTTTTATCATCTATTTATATGCAAATTTAATTGACTTCAAGAAAGTTTCTCCAGTTTAGTTGTACATGAATCATCTAGTCATCATAATTTGGTCCTGTACACATGTAACTCTGCAAATTATATCATCTCAGCAGTTTTTCAGGTTATTTAACAAGCCAGGATAGCTCTAAATGATGTTTTCACTACTTTTGTAATATGTGGCACACATGTACATAAGTGTGTGTGTGTACACACGTATTTGAATGGAAGTACTTAAGAAAATTTCAGAGAATAAAACTGTTTGTTTTTTTTAATTTGGGCAGCACAGATTACTGGCAGCCAATCATTGTCCAAAATGGTGTACACTAAGGAAAGTAACAAAAGGGTTTATACATCCAAATCATGGGATAAGAGGAATATTAATTAATTAATTAAATTCCTTAATTTTGGGTACAGTTTTTTTCCAGGTTTTTATTCAGATATGCATACAAAATTCATAAAGTTATGTGATCTTCTCTATGGAAAGTCAGTGGCAGATTTAGACCCAGCAACAGCTGTAGTGAGAGGAGAATAAGGAGGGTCACCCTACTTATTTTACTGTGGTATTTCTTCATTATTTTGGAGTCATACCAGTAGAGCAGAAGCCTGAGCTCATTATGACTTGGTAAATATCTTACTACTCCAGGACTCAATCATGACATCTGCAGGGCAATCACACACTCTTGCATCAATAGATACGTACATATTTAGTTACATTTTTATACCCAATATACAGGCTGTAGTACTGCAGCATAGTGGCAGCTTTCCACTGTTCAATAACTCAATTTTTATCTAATTATCGCAAATTATAACATAATTTCTGAGCCAACAACATTGTTGTAACTGATTTTCTGCTTGAGCTCTACAAACACAAAACCACCTGGACCTGGCAAGCTTATGTGCATAATTGAAAAAAAAACCAATTTGTGGTAAAAAAAATGCACCTAGGTTTTTCACCTGGAGCAAACTTTTACAGCTGTTTGTTAATAAAACTTACTTAAACAGCTTTCATAATACATGAGAAACTGTTCAAATAGATCTGGATGCAGCTCTTTTTACCTTTGTCTCTGAGGAGCAGCCTAGTGATTACAGTAGAAAACAAGTGACCGCAGAATTCGGTATTGCAGGACTAGTGGCTCCCATAAAGGGATAAACATATTGCTGTTTTTCACAGTTGCAGGCTTTGAAAGACACACATGTACTTTGCATCTACGTCTAAAAAAAAAAAAAAACATACGGAAAAGAGCCCACAACACTTCTTCAATTGATTTGCCCTTTGTCACTGTCACAGATATGTTTTCCCTGTTTTGACAGGTAGTTGTAATTCTATTAGCAACCAATCGACTTCCCTGTGAAATCGATCTGTGTTGGGCTAGCTGGGTCTTTTTAAACTACCTGATTTATTGCTTCTGCCTGCCAGAAAAAAAAAAAAAAGAAAAAGAAGAATAAAGAGAAGGTCTGTCTCCGTGGTCAACAAAGTACCTAAACAATGTCTGAAAATGAATAATTTTTAACCAGCCTGCCGGTCATCTCAGTGACAGATGAGCTGTGACCTTTCACCAGCGGTTTTGCCAAGACGCCTCCAGATACTCGCGAGTATAAATGATTGTCAATTTGCCTTATTAATTTATCTGGCTGCCTCATGTATAAACTAGAAGATCTCATTCACCCTAAATGTCTTCAGCATCTGTCATGTTTACCTAATTTTGTGATTTCACAGTGGGCTGCCCAAGCGCCTCAAACTAGAGAACTGCTAGAAACACATTCAATGCCTATTCACTCATGCAGACAGAAAATGGAGGTAGATGAGTGAATTTACAGTTGTTGACATTCTAGTTTAGCACAGAGAAACAGGTTTTCATCATATTCTTCTTATGCAGCTACATCTGAAGAACTTCAATGATTCACCAGGGTCTAAAATGAGGTCCAGGAGTTTTAAATTATGTCCTGGTATCTGTCTCGGTTACATCAATTTTTTCTTCTTTCCTCTGGGTCAGAAAAGCAAATTACCTTCCTACTGGCCAAAAAAAGTAAGTTTATGTTTTTGCAGGCTTTTGCGTGGAGATTTTTATTATCCGTAAATACGAACTTCCAATTCTGAATACAAAGAGATAAAGAATATTTTTGTGTACTGGGTTATCTATCTAAACCAAAGCTCAGTTTCTGACAGATTTTTCTAATAGGCTGAGGAATTTGCAAGAGAGTACCTCTCCCTTTTATATAATGGTAAAGTCTTTCATTTTTTCCTTAAGCGTATGCAATCGTTTCACCAATCCCAATCTATTCTTCTATGTACTAGAAAGGATAGCAAGAGTAAGTAAAGAGATGCTGTATTGTAGGTGGCCATCAAGAAAGAAGGAAGTTGACTACCCAAAATTTTGCAGCAGTGAGTTATTTTCCTTCCAATCTCCTTCCCTGCTGACACAATTCAAGATACATTATGAATCTTAAAGAGCACCTTAATGTTCACTCAAAAGGTCTAAGACGGAAAAAATCCAAAAGTTATACGACTTTTAAAAAAGGAGGAAGGTGCAGAGAAGAAAGTATGTAAGTGTGTACTGTAGAAAAGGGGAAAAAAATCAATAATGTCGACTTAAAACCAGAGTTAAATAGTGGAGGCAAATATTAAGGTTGATATACACTATGCTTAATGAAGAGAAAAAACAAATTAAAGTGAGATTGAGACTAGCGGGGAAAGGAGAGGTTATCTTGCACTATCTACAACAGAAAAAGCATCCGGATCTGAGGCTTTACTTAGTTCCTTAAAATATTAAAATCTAAAAAAAAATATATCAGACCATAGCTCAAGCCAATAGATATTAGGAAGTGACTGTTGACCAGAGTTAAAACAAATTGGAAGAGTTTTCTCAGGTAAAATTCCAGTGAAACACCCTAGACCAGAGTGCTACAGGTACACATAAATAAAGGAAACATTATCAGTGAAAAAAACACAGCCTGAAAAAAGCAGACAAGAAAGGTGGCATCTTGTGAACAGGACCAAACCACCAACCTCCATTTCACAAACAGCTACCTGATGACAAGGCACCCCCAAAGACATCAGACTGGCCATTAAATTTCCCCCTGCAGAGATAACAAGGGAATCTAGACGTGATGACCTCCAACTTCTTTGGTTTATCTACATACATCACAGTTTTTTTCCTGTGGGTGTGACACAAGCAAAGATTTTCTCAAAATACAGGAAAATATGAGAACTTGGGGCAGGGCTGGAGGGAGAGTCTTCCAGCCTCTGTTTATTTTAAAACGAAGCTTTGTCTCCTCACTTGATTTTTTTATTGTTAGATGTAAGAGCAGTTTTGTTACACAATATGATGACTGTCAGAAAACTGCCAGTGAGACCTTCTGGATAAAACTGAATTGGGTTCATCATTGCCACAGGAGGAGATGACCTTTGGAGAATCTAAGATATCCAACTTTACTTACAAATAAGCCTTTTGTCATTCTGATGAATGATGACCATATATGGGACTCACCACAGAAAATAAGGACTTCCCAGCCCTGGCAGTTTCCCAACTACAGCATTTGATGCTGACTTCACTTGAGCATAAATACAGAATAGTGCATAATGGAGACCTTGAGTCAAATTCAGTTATAGAAAAACAAGTTCTAGGGGAGATTGAGTTGCTCCTGAAAGGTCATAAAAACTGTTCTCTCTTCCCTTTCTTTTCCCAGAAGACAGGACCATAAAGCAAATCTTGATATTTCTTGTCTTGGAGATATATGTAAGGATGTAAGAAACACTAGAAAAATATACTGAAGAAAACATAAACATCAAGAGCAGCAGGGCTTGTCAGTCCTAGGGATAGAAGGAAACTTTAAAATTCTTTACAGAATTTTAAAAGGCAACAGGTTCAAAATTGGTAAAAGGGCACGTGACAACATCAGCAAATTCCACCAATAACTGAGACACATTTGCCACACGAGGCATTCATCATATAACCCTGAACCTCCTCTTATAAGAGTGAAGTTCAAAGATCAAGTCTACCTGACTTGTGTATCTGTCCTTCACCTACATTTTAGGCACCAAAATTGGTGCTCAGCCCATATTTAGATCAGTGTAGATGTGTACATCTGAATTTAACAGTGGATTGCAGAAAGAAACTTGTTTGGCCTGCATTTGTTCAGTTGAATAAACTCCATTGAGGGTCTTTGTTAGATTGGCAATGACCATAACAGGAGATTAGATATCTACTCAGCTGTGGACATCCCCAACTAAAATCAGGCAAAATTAGTGAAACAGTCCTCTTAAAGAAAGTGCCCAGGCCCTCTGAGTGGTAGAGACATGTTATCTTGAGATATTTTAGGCTTAATTTAAAAGTTCTAGAGGAAAAAACTTATTAGGACTGGTAATGAAAAAATACAGAGTGATTAATGGGGAGCTATAATCACAATGTGCTTGATTTGTTTTGCGACACAGAACAAATCCTCAGGGCAGGACTGCAGTAAACCTTACCCAGCATTTGAAGGGAACACAGCCTGTTTGTCTTCACTGAACTGAATCCTCAACATGGAACAGCTAATTAAAGACTTCAAAAGTCTGTAAATACTTTGGCAAATATTGGTATGTCAGAGTCAGATCCTCACTTGGCTAGTTGGATAAATCTTATCTCATTTACTTCAGTGATGCTGAGCCTGACTGTGGTGACTTTATTATCTTCAGATCATAATAAAAGAGCTGGTCCAAGCGAAAAGATTTATAAACAGGATCTTTCTGATATATAAACCAAGGAAATTACTTCTGAGAAAAGATTGGAAATGGAATCTCTCATTGTATATATCTACAGTTGTAAGAAGAATATCTGGAAAGAATATTTCCCAAAGTTTTTTTCATTAAAATAGCTATAAAACAAAGCATCAAATTCAGAGCTGACTTACAGCAGAGAAATATTAGAATTCAAGTCTTCTAGAGTCAAACTGTTTACACCATTTAGACCAATCTGTCCTAAAATACTTGAAATTTGGTCAGCTGAATGCTTGGTTTCTAACTCCTTATATTATGTAAGATTTACATGCTAAGACATATTTTTTTCTATCCATTTTCCTAATTCACAGTGCCACTGGCAGCAAAGATCTAGATACCAATCATTTTTCAAATTACAACTAATTCTAACTATAGTATCAGTTTTTGTTATTTTCCTGTCTGCCTGATGCTAAACCTACCCAAAGGTTATAAACATAATACAAGTTGGCAAGAAAAGGTACATAATTAAGATGCATACAAAATACCCTGTGCAGCAAATAAATATTTTCTTTTTTAATTATATTATTACCTGGGTTTATGTTACTAAATTGCTATACACTTTCATATATAATTGATTTTCCAAGAAAAATATTACCAAAGTGATTCTGTAGTTCAAAACAGCATGAACTTAATAATATACAAACAATTTTTATCTCATAACCTACAGTGCTGCATGGGATTTAGTATGCTGAAAAAAATATTCCTTTATATTAGCAGTAATTTTGAGTATAACATAAAAATTCAATAACTTTTTTTTCTGTATTTGTTAAGAAGAATACTAACAGTGCCTCCTGTGGGGATATATTTTATAGGTGCTTTTGCAGATTATGAAAATAGTTGTGAAGAAATATTTGGATAAAGGAAGACAAAGCTCCAGGTAGCAATAGGTTTCATACTGAGTTGATAAATGCAATTAGGGATCAGAAGGATGAACAATTACTTCAGGGGAGTTTTGATACCAGAATGCAATATCAGATTATTAGAAAACTGGAAAAATATCATCTTTTTCCTATTGCAGAAGCACCCAGCAGTTTCAGCACAAGTGAGAAAACCATTGTGCTAGGGCAATGGATATTGCATGCCCTGAAGTGTTCACAGGCTCAGTAATCAAATATGAGAAAAGAATACCTGCCTGATCTTGAGATAGTATAAAGCTTCATTACACCACTACAACCCAAGGAGAACTGTGAAGCATTAAAATGAAAGAGATCTGAGGAAGATTCTTCTTGGCCCAGAGGGCTTCAGATGGAGAGAAAACTTTCCCCATTTCTCTTGCAGTAGAAAAGTGGAGCAACCCAAAACCCACCACTACAGTTCTGACAAAGAGGCAGAAGCATTTCACAGCAACTTTTAATGAAAGGACTATGAATTTACCAACTTTAGTATCTTGCCAATCCAATTATAGCAATATCACAGGGTTTATGTTATTAATTGCCAGAATTTCTTGTGTGAATGATTCTCAGAGAACAGTATTGCAGGCAGCGTTCCACTGTTGCTGTCAGATGCTGAGTACCTCAGCACACTACAAATTGCATTGAGCTCCCATTGACCACAGCGGAGCCTCCCCAGACTGTGAGGCATGGGCTGGGTCTCTGCAGCCCTTCAGAGGTGAAGCTTTTGTTGAAGAAAAATTAAACTGAACTTAGTAACTTAACCTCTATATTAGTCTCTTGGAACTTGGAGGGAAAAGCAACAGGAAAATAAAACATGTGATGATTAGCTGAGCAATTCTAACTCAGTTATTGTTTCCATTATGTGGCTAACAGCCTCTTCTCAACAGGCTTGATTTTTGTATCTGTTTGCATTACAGTCAATTTGTGGTATGAGATTGGTATTATTTATTGAATGCTACACCCAGCTGCAAAGTTAAAAGTATGACAAGCTTCTATGAATTTAATTACACTGCTGTCAGACAGAGGCTTGTATGGGTGCGATAAATGAAGTTTAGCAAATATGATTGGTGTGGTGAATGGTCAAACGGAGGCAATCAGCTCCATAAAGTTGCTCCAGTCATTTCAAAAACTTTATGGACTGTTGTTTTGACCTGAGTTGACCAGACTTTGGGGACTTGTTTATTTTGTGCATTAAGCATTCAAAATCAAGTCAACTTTACCTAAATATGTGAGGCTAACTTGAGCCTAAAAATGTTCAAATGTGGAGGCAAGTTAGGATTCAGTATCACTGAGTAATGTGACTGTGCACTGGTGATTCTTTAATACGTTTGAAGCTGCAGAAATTTTTTCATTACTAAAAATATTTAGTATTCTGAACAGAAGAATAAATTTAATAGCAATAAACACTAGCACTTTTTTCTATTTTGTCTAAACGCTTCTACCCTAAGTGCTACAGACAGTTTCTCTCTTTCCTTTTCCAACATGTAATTGACAGCTCTGCCCAATGTCCTTTTCTACCTTTTGATTTTTCTCCTAGCTGCTAATAGCATACACCATTTTATACAGCTTCAGTCTATTAACCGAGTGCCTGACCTTGTGGGATGCTGAACACCTGCTGGAATACACTCAGCGCCCATAATTTTCATTGATTTCATTAGGAGGAGAGATACTTTTTCTCTCCCAGGTCATTTAGGCTGATGAAAAAAACCTTAGTAGTAAAGACAGAGCTCCTGATGGACCCTTGCAGTTCCAGAAAGATAGACCAACATCAGAGGTAGCTGCTTCAAGAGCATCCAATTTGGGGCTGATGCCAGGCAATATTAATTGTCAAGAAGCAGAAACTAGGAGCACAGTCACTCTTCCTTTCTTACACAGTCAGTGGAGGGAAATGTTAAGATGTACCCCACTGGGTCTCACCAATAATCCATTTAGCCCAGTATCTTCCCTCTGACTTGGACAAGAAGGGAGATGCTTCTAAGGGAGAGTCCACAAGCAAGGCTGCTTTCTACAGTCTCTTCTTCAGGTACCCACAGCACCCACAGCTGTTGCTGTAGGTATGCTGGAAGGTACATTTCTGCCTCTGATTCTGCCATCAAGATCCAACAGCACATGGTTTATTCAGTAACAACAGTTCTGCCGCTACCTTATGTAGCTCCTTAGTGGCTTTGGAAACATAAGTCACATCCCTCCTTATCTTTCTCCTCTCCAGCTGAAGTGTCCCACATCTGTTAATCCCTCATCATCAGATAGCTGTCCTACTCTATTAATTACTCCACTCACCTTTCCCTGCATCTCCTCTAGCGCCCATATGTCCTTGAAACACAATGCCATAACTGCTCACAGTAGCCAAAAATGGGGCACACCAAGGTATAAAAGCAAAATGGTGCCTTCTGCTTTGCTCTGAGTGATGTAAGATCTTAGCTGCAGAGTTTTGTGTTTATACGCCAGTGACCACAGGAGTTCTCACACCACCAGCAGCCAATCATCCCAACCTCATTTTAGGAAGAGGCCCCCTTCGGACATGAGTCATCTGACTTATTTTCTCATCTGTTTTATAATGAAATAAACAACACCTTCTAGGTGTTTGCTCCTTCCCACTGCCTGTAAAGATAAGACAGGTATAGATGCCTGGGCTGCAGCTGTGTACAGCTGACCAGAAGAATCTCTCCCAGCATGTCTCTGCTTGCTTGCTTTGGGATTTGGGGAGAAATGATCTAAGGGGAGGGGGGAGGCCTGAAGCATCTTGCAGTGAATTAAAACTTAGTTTGACCCAGGCAGAAGATAGATAAGAAGAGAGATGTTGTCAGTATAGGTTCAACCAAGATGCTGGTTTTCTGGGTAGGTGCGGCTTGGGCTAGTCTTGCTTAAAAGGGAGTTTCTTTGTCAAAAAGGAGCATTTGAAATATCAAGTTTGCACAGTGATGTGAATGAGAATATAACTAGTAATGAAGGAATATTGAAATCCATTCTAGTGAAGACTGGGACTACGAAAGAATAATGAAGGGGTGATAGACAGGTAAATAACCACTTTCTTTTGCTTTGTCCTTTCCTAGAGAGTATGTTTTTCACTTCAGGAGTATGACTAGTTTATAATGAAGTGTGGGAAGTGACAGATAAAGAGAAGAAAAGATTGAGTGCTAACTGCTATCCCTCCAACTATTTTGTGCCCCAGTCACTACTGCAAGAGTGACTCATTTTGCTTTAGTTTACATGCATGAATTTGACACTACTCAAGAAAACAATTTTGAGGGTTCAGTTCAAAAAAAAAGAAAAGGGGGGAGTATATGAAAAGATAAAATACTATTGCTGCACTGCAGTCCAGCCTCTGAGTATTGTCAAAGTTTGCATGGTGACTTGACCTCCAGCAAGATATTGCTTTGGTTTTAGTGAAATTGCCTGTGAAGGAGCACATTATAATCAACTTTGAAACCCAGAGTCAGTCACAACCTCTAACGATGGAGAAACAACCATCTCTCCATAATATTTACTTACTAGTTTATTTATTTGCAATTCTTAGGGCAGTAAACTAATAATAAGCTCCCACTAAGTCATTGCAAGTGATAATATCCTTTCACTGACATCACTAAAATATATAATCATGAACTATAAAAGTTTAAAACCCTAGAAACTCCAAAGATCATAGGTGAAGGCTAATATATATATATTAGAAATAACAACAGATGGCCCCAGAAGGAAAACAAATGAACTCATTCCTAGAGCTCTGCTGCCATTTGCAAGCCATTTACACTAGGATCTTATAGTTTATGACTTAACTGGGCCCTTCTAGAAAAATAAAATCTCATATTCACCTTGTAGTAAATATCCGTATCAAATTCTTTGCGCAATTTTTATCAAATTCTAAATGTTAAATATATTTGAATTTTTTTTTTTAAATTTTGAGATATATTTGCCAGCCACCATCTGCTCTCGTGTTGTTTGTTAGGTACAAACCAGCAGAAGAGACTCCATCTCATAATATAACACAAGTACCTATATTCAGTTACAAATGCAGTGCCGACATTTCCTTTGCTGTGTGGTGTTCCTTCTTATCAGGTTCAGCCAAGCCTTCTGCATCCTTCCCAGTAGACGTGAAGTAAGCAATGAAGAATGGAGAACAGTATGCCTTATGCAAACTGCTACCCTTTGTGTTCTTTTCTATTTGTAACAGAATAAGTAAAATCAAAGGTCAACATAAGTGGTACAGCTGTCCACATACACTGTTTACTTCGCTGTTTCTTTGGTTTTACATATTTTTTTCTCTGATTCTGGAGAGATTTAATTGGGAACATTACCCCATTTGAGAGTTGAAATATAAGAACTACATCAAAATGTATATTACTATAAAAGCTACTAGTATTCTAGTACTCCATTTCTTTTCTACTCCTTATATTCTTTTTCAGACTGTTTAGCTAGACCTGTGGACTTCCTCATCTTTTCCACCTTCTCACCAGAACTACAGTCTACAAGGGAACAGGAACCAGCAGCACAAACAATCATCTAATTCTGAGACTGGAAATATTTAGACTACTGGACATATCAGCTTGGTCCTACTAGTCCTGGGCCTTTGTAAAGAAGGTTGTTTCCTAATTTCCACTCTTGCCACTGTAGCATCTTCAAAGAGTTTGCAGGTGCTTATCGTACTTCACAGGAAAAATGTGACTGTCGCATTTACAAAACCTTCTAAAATTCATTCTAACTGAAGCATCACACACTGTGGCTCCTTAGGTTAAGCCCATTGTACACATGGGAAACTCCTTGCCTGCTTCTTTCCCTACTTCTGTAGGGAGCTCTTGTATGCTCTTCTCTCAACCACCTTTATTCAAATGCACTTCCAAAACTTCCTGCCATGTCACCAGTACTGGTTTTTCCTGTCTTTTGATGGAGGAATAAACATTTTGGGGAGTCATCTCTTCAAACTAATTTGGGAGGACAAGAAAAACTGACATGGACAGTATAATTATTTTGGAAGAAGTGAGTGATTGCTATCAACCTGTCCTTCAGTCTAGAAGCAATTAGAGAAGTGAGTTAAGCTGCTGAATCTGCTAATGATATGCAGGTATTCACATTTTCTCTTCTCTTGTTTTCTTTTTTTTTCCTCCAGTTGTGACCTGGAATCAATAGGAATTTTCCGCCCACAATTGAGAATATTCCCTGAAATGCCCTGAGCTGCTGCAACAAAGCTTCTTCTTGTAGAAAAAATAGAAAAACATCAAGGTGAGTAAAGAAGCTTATTTTGTTCAGATAAGAAACAAAGAGTACTTTTCCCTCTTCTAAACCAAGCATTTTAAGAGTACGATGGAGGATCAATAACAATTAAGAAGCACAATTCTGCTAAAAGAATACATGTTTGGAGAAATTAATTATCAGGCTTGAGGTAGAAATTACTAGGTGAAACTCTATTTATGCAGGAGGGGAGCAGATTAGATGATCCTAATAGGCTTTCTTGGCATTGTAGTCTGAGAAGCTATGAAACACAAGAGCAAATAAGATGTTGTTCATCCCTGTCACTTTTACAGAACACTTCCCCAATGACACAAAACTTTACTCATTCACTTACCACATTGAATTGTTCTACATGCAATTTATTAGATGAAGATACTCATATTGTCAAAATTATGTTTTCAATGTCTTAAATTCTGTGTCCTTCTATTCTTTTGAATGGGAAATACAGAAGACAGTAAACACAATATCCACACTAACTGACAGCACTATCAAAGAGGACGCAGGGGAAAGAAGGGTAAGTAACTGTCTGAGGGTTACCTCACAGGAAATAAGAGCTATATTTGAGAGCACCCAAGGAACAGAAGGCAACAACCTGATTCTACAGAAACCTGTGGGAATTTTGCCATTTCTTGAGGAGAGCTTTGTATTCTACAATCAAATACTGAATAATTACTTCAATTGCCACAAGAAAAAGGCATCACAAATATGGAATAGGATCCTGCTTAGGTCAAAACTAAAGGATATTTAGTCAGGGAAGTATAAAGTCTCAAATAACTAGAAATCTCCCTCTCCATCCACTAACAACTAGATCTTGGGGAAAATCCTATTTCTCTGCAAAAGGTGGAAGGATAATCCCCTGCTATCCCTCCGTGGTCAGGTAGCCCTCCCCTTCCTACTTGTCTGGTGTGCTCTAGAGCTCTTTCAAGAAAAATGGCTCTAACGCCCTACAGCTTGAAGAACGTAATACACAAACAGTCAGCATGGTGGCCACACACCATACATTCCATCCCCTATTCCCACCCTTGTGGGTGATTGTGCACTTTCCCCCAGACCTAAGCAGTTACTTGCATGCCTGCCCCAGAAAGGCCATTTGGCTTCCTGCAAACAGTGCAGAAACACTCTGAGCGTGCACAAACACTCTGCGCTGCTACTGAACACTTCAAGAGGTTTACATTGTTCAGGAAATTCACTTTCTGCTATGCTTTTGCATAGCTGACCAAGCATGCATAATGTATATATAAATGACACATACAAATGTACACGGCTATTGGTTCAGCTTCTCTAGATGCCTCTACATCCTAGGGTTAAGAGCAGCATGACATGTACCACAGATTTCTTCTTAAATTCCATAAAGGATATCTAAATACATGTAATCCCTCTGTAACATGATGACACAGGAGATACTGCTGTGCTCAGGGTGTAACAATATACTGCTTCTCTTCACTGGTAATATTTCAAAGCCTTGAGAATTAGAAATACCCTCATTTTTTTCCATTTTTCCTTCTTATTTTGGGCAAAGGATTACTTGCAAATCAAAAATCATGTATTAGGCATTTGGAAAGTAGAACTGCATTGTTCCGGACCATAACATTTTCGTGCCCTGAATTGGAATCCACAGCAAAATGAAGCTGAGATTTCCTCTCAAGTAAGAGCACTGTGAGGTGAATGCATTTATCACAGATGGGGGTTGGTACAAGATATTACAGGCATAGCTTTTAGAGCTAAATCAACTATTGGAATTTCATTAAGGTTAAAATTAACACAATTTATTTCCAAACAGTATTAATCATAATTATTAGAATTCAGCTTATAATTACTCTGGGAATACACATTCATTACACATTTGCAGCCTAAGCAGAAACTTATCATACTCACCACAGTTTGTTGCCAATTGACAAAGATATTACTGAAACAAAATAAAAATCAAGTTGCATCTTGAAGTGATAAAAACAGTATTATAGTCAATATTTCACCTGTGGTTGAAAAACAGGACTGATTACATAAAGGTATCTTGTCAGAGTGGAATGTAGAGGCATGAAGAGACAAGCAGCATCTAATCCCTCTGTGGAGTAAATGCAATAAACTTTCTAGTAATTATACCATTGTCAGGATTAGCCCACAAACTTTGAATTAAAGTACGAACCATGGTCTGACAACATGGTAGTAATTTTTTTCATTATTTTAATCCTTCATGAGGGAAAGAAATCGTGCAGGCTCCAAGAGTAGAATAATCATTACACTTATGATTCACCATTTATGGATTAAGTGAACTCCTTCTCAGCCATTTCTTTGCTTCCAAGAAGGTTTTTATAGCAAGGTTTTTGCATAAAATAATGTTTTCAATAGCATGACAACGTAATGACATAATTTTGCAAAGGAGATATTTCATTTTCCTTTGAATTGACATTCTATTTGTTCAGATAGCTTAATCCTCACTTATGTGCTTGGTTTAAGAGGGCACAAAGAAAAAAATCCTCCTAAAACTAGTCATTTCTATTCCCACACCTCTCTTACAATATTTTTTGAAAGAAGATGGACTTTAAAAGGAATAAAGTGTTTGTTAAATAGATGATCAGATCAGATCATCAGGTAGCCTGACCTTTCCTTTCCCCATAGAACTTTAACAACTAATGCCTGCATCAAGTCTACAATGTCTCAATGAGCCCATCTCTGAAAAAAAAAATCCACTATTGAATCAAAGACCTCAGACAATTGAAAGCCATGATATTCCAAGTTAAATTGTTCTGTGGACTAATCACTCTCAATACTGAAAACAGACATCTTATTTGTCCAACTTATTTTCTATTTATTGTATCTCATTATGACTTTTCCACTGCATTAAAGACTCATCTCCACAAATATTTTCCTTACATAAGTGTAAATCATAATCAGTTCACCTCTTAATCTCCTCGATTGAAATACATCAGGCTTCTTATATTGCTAAATTTATGGTATATTTATAGATTTGAAACTCTCTTTGTTACATCTTGGTGAAAGATTTGTGATGAGGACAGAAACATTTCCCTGGTTTTCAATATCGTTCTTTAAGATATTCTGATCTGAATTATTATTATTATGGTAAATATATCCCCAGCAGTGAATAATGTGGAACATTGGTTTCCCATTCGTGCTTGATATTCCTTCCTTATACACCTAAATATTGCATTTGTCCTCTGTCCTTAGCACTTCCCAGTGAGTTCTCCATTCAGTGTCAAAGCATATTATGAATGCCAGCCTTTTCCAGTCTCACTGCATTTTAGGATATAATACTTGATTTTTCTTACCATAATTGGCCGAGTTTTGCTAACTTTACTCATATAAAGCTATGCAAAGCTACATGAGCTGTTGCAATTAAGGCAATGAAACTCTGCTATCTAAAGAGGCACAACTCAGAGAGCCAGGTCCCAATCACCATCAATGAACAGATTCTCTTTGCCAACATATGGCGTGACACAGGCTGACCCCAACACAAGATCCGGCCTCATGCATTCAACGTAAACACAGCAAGGTATGTTAAAGCTATTCTTACAGCCATTTCTCCCTGAATCTTTCTCATCCTTTTTTACAAGACAGGACAGAAAGAGGGGCAAGTGTTTGACTGGGTTTCCTTCAAACACAACAGAAAAGTAGGTAGATGATCTACCTGTCACCATCTATGAGACCTGACCTGCTTACTTGAAGGTTCAGTCAAGTGCTAGATAAGCAGGATACTGCACAGTGTTGATGACCTTTAGTGGAGCAAAACTTAAACGCTTCTGGCTAATGCTTCACCCCATCATAGCAGAAAAAAATACTAAGAAAATAATCAGGTAATTTATTTCATACTTATCTTTATCTTCATGCAGCCCAGTGCAACACTACAGGCTTTTCTTTCTTTATCCTGATGTTACTTTAAATTCTGACAAAAACACATTTCTGTAACATGTCCCTTTCTAACCTGGTAAGTTTTCAGCTCTAGAAATCCTGATTAATAGTGGTCATCAGCAGGGATGAAGGAAGGACAGAGAGGGATTTTAATGTGGAATCAGAAACAACAGCAAGAGAAGCAAGTGAGCAGAGAAAGATATTTGAGAAGTCTGCTAATGTTTGCACCATAGAAAATAATGGACTTGCATTTAAAAATTATAGCCCTATTAAAGCACATAGATATTGCACTAAAGGTGTTAAAATAACCAATTAAACATGTAGTTTTACTCTTACAAAAATACAGAGCATTTCTGTGGAAAAAATACCACTGACAAGAATTCACCGTGACTGTTAGAAATCAAAATAAATAAATAGCTTTAATTGCAAAAGTATTACTTCAGACCACAGTGCACAGCTTTGTGTCCAAATAGAATCTGTTATCCAGTCTTTTAATATGCCCACATTGTACTGACATCAGCTTAGCTTTTCTGTGAACATGGACATAACCTATTAATAATTTAACACACCTCTAGTAAAGCAAGGAAGCTGTAAATAAAATGTAAACAAATAAAACAAAAGCAGTGCTTTGTTTTTGCAACTAGGTGGCAAGTTAATGGAAAAGACTGCTAACACTACACAAAGTCTGAAAATACTGAACACATAGAAATTATGAGATCTTAAGATTCCAAGAGAGGTATCAGCTTTATCATATTGCATAATGCATGGGAGGAAGAGTTGATCTGCTAGAGGGTAGGATGGCCCTACAGAGGGACCTGGACAGATTGGAGAGCTGGGCCGATTCTAATGGGATGATGTTTAATAAGTCCAAATGTCGGGTACTTCATTTTGGACACAACAATCCCATGCAGAGCTACAGACTGGGGACAGAGTGGCTGGAGAGTAGTCAGGCAGAAAAGGACCTGGGAGTGCTGGTGGACAGGAAGCTCAACATGAGCCAGCAGTGTGCCCAGGTGGCCAAGAAGGCCAATGGAATCCTGGCCTGCATCAGGAATAGTGTAGTAAGCAGGACCAGAGAAGTTATCGTCCCCCTGTACTCGGCACTGGTCAGGCCTCACCTTGAATATTGTGTCCAGTTCTGGGCCCCTCAGTATGGGAAAGATGTTAGGATACTGGAATGTGTTCAGAGGAGGGCAACGAAGATGGTGAGGGGGCTGGAGCACAAGCCCTATGAGGAGCGACTGAGGGAATTGGGGCTGTTTAGCCTGGAGAAGAGGAGGCTCAGGGGAGACCTCATTGCTCTCTACAACTACCTAAAACGAGGTTGTAGTCGGGCAGGGGTTGGTCTCTTCTCTCAGGTGACCAGGGCAGAACTAGAGGGCATGGACTTAAGCTTCGTCAGGGAAAGTTTAGGCTTGATATGAGGAAAAAATTCTTCACTGAAAGGGTGATTGGCCATTGGAATGGGCTGCCCAGGGAGGTGGTGGAGTCACCTACCCTGGAGGTGTTTAAAGGGAGACTGGATGAGGCACTGAGTGCCATGGTCTAGATGATGGTTGGTGTTAGTGTTAGGTTATAGGTTGGACTTGATGATCTCAGAGGTCCTTTCCAGCCTTGTGATACTGTGATACTGTGATATAACATTTTTTTTCTGGAATACCTTTTATGTTAAGTGTGTGCTTTCATTCCTCCTTAGCAATGTTGCTGTGGGAATTTCACTTCATGAAATCCTTCACTGCATTTCACCACAACTCTTCCTCTACATGTAATTTTTTCTATAGACATAAGCAATGCATGTGTGATATACATTCTGAACACATGACCAAGGAGAATGAATGCACGATCAAACCAGAGCTTTCATACAAGCAATTGTAAGTATTACACATTAGTGTGGGGAAAAATATGTATTTATTTAAATTAAGAACTAGCTCATCATTGAATCGGGGTGGAAAATCACTTTGCGTTAGTTAATCTACTTCAGGTTGTTGCAGATTCTATTTGCTGATTATTCCAAGCTTTGCCCTGACTGAAGGTGATGGAGGCCACTGAGCATCAGCCCATGCAGGCATGAACAGCCAGCTGCTGGAGTCACTCACTGCTCTCCTAAATTTCACTGTCTGAGAGCACTCCTTAGATTAACCCAGGCCACAACGAGGGCAATGGGTTCTGAATAAATTTGCTATGTTAGCAAGAGCAGTATAACCATGTTAGGCTAATATCATCTAGAGAGGAATAAATACTGTACGCAGTGTGGTAGTGTGGAAGACTCTTCCCACATGTCTGCTGAGGCTGTTTGGGCTGCGGGCAGCTCTGTGAACCTTCTCTTCCAAAGGCTCCTTCTCTCTAGATTTCCCATGGGGATCCAGCCCTGCCTCAGTTAGTCAAATAAGCCCAGTCACTGGCTGTCCCCTTTCTTTGTTTGGGATAGCCTCCCCAGGCTTCTTCCGTATACAGCACTGACACTCAGCATCCAGGCAGCACAGGCACTTTCTTCACTCAGAGTTACCCTCAAAATATTTCCTTTTCCCTTCTACCCTGCTCTTCTCCAGTTAGAAGTGGCTTACAGACCTGGGGAGATCCCAGCTGCCAGCACGTCTGGCTGCATTTGCCACACTTCTGCAGCACTGTGGGTTTGCAGACCCCTTTTGAACAGCCATGGAGGCCAGCATTGCTCCAGCTCCAAGAAAAGAAATCTGAACAGAACAGGGATCCTCTACAGGATAATTCCCCTATTTGTCAAGCTCTTGTTACCTTCCTTCCATAAATCTTTCCAGTTTCCTTTCTACACAGATGTGGCTCCGTGCCTCAACCGTTAAACTTCCACAGAAGATAAAACTTTAAGTTTACTCATATTCTGCCACTTGGAGAAAAGCAAGGATTTGAGTGGTAAATAGAACCCCATAATCCATAACCATATAATTGTATGTTATGCCAGTGACTTTTTTTTAACAACTCAGGCAGAGGTGCCGGGCTGACAGGAAGCCAAGGGATGCTGCTACTGGGAAAATGGGGAGGGCGGGGGAAGGGGTGGAAGGACATAGAGGAGCGGAGGGGACATAGGAAAGAGGAGCAGTGTTGAGAAATATATGAGTCCTGGAAAAGCAGTAGTGGAGAGTACAAGTGAAGAAACTGGGAAAGTGGGAGGTAAATACAAACTGGTGAAGAAGGCTTTGCGGCAGTGCTGCAATGGGAAATCTTGGCAGAGCACACTGGCATAGGCGGATAATATCAACGCACAAGAGAGACCACAGCAGGGAAACTGAAGGGCTGGAGCATTGATTTCACAGTTTGTTCCCCTAAAATACTCTCACCTACACTAGGAGGGGATCTGAGAAGTCAAAGAACATCACTCAAGTGTCATATCCTTTCTGTGTGATGCACATCTCTATCAGATATGGAAGAGTTTCAGACAAGCAGCAGTGCAGGGGCACATGGTAGGAGAAAGACAGATAAAAATTTTGCTAAGAAAGTGGAACAGAGGTAGAAATAAGCTCCAGGGCTGCTGATGGCTTCTCCTGGCCTGTCTGGTCCTGGAGAGCCCACACAGGGTTGTGACGGGTTCATCTGTACCAGGATCAAGGTGCTGTGGGAAGATGTAATAGCCAGATGTGAGGACCAAGCAGAAAAGACAGGATTTCCATGCAGTGTTGTGAGACTTGCCAGATATTTGAGCTGAGATTTGTTACAGGCTTGAAGATTTTGCTTTCCCCATACGGTGATAAGCTTACACAAGCAGCAGTGAAGACACTGGAATATGTCTGCTCTGATTTCCTTTATACTGTATGTCCCTTTCCATTAGACATGAGAGGATCCCATTTCCATCTTGTGCATCTTCCAGCATGCATGAGTGAGAGTGAGGACAGAAAGATAAGAAAATAGTGCAAAGCCTCATCCCTCTGTTTTTTATTACCCTTGTCATCTATCAAGAGACTGACTGCTTCTCTTGATTCTGCATTTTTTTTCCCTCCAGCTTATTTGTAAATGTTATTTACTTATTGTCACTAGCTCCTTTGGGCTGTCGACTTTAATTTTATATCACAAATTGTGACCAGCAGCATTTTGTTGCTGCTGCTTTCTTTATTAATTTGTATCTTACTGCTCCAGCAACAATAAAACAGTCTTCAGCCCTCGCATAAATTATATTTCATTTTGGACCAAAATGTCACGGGAATATTTATAGTATTCCAACTCCAACAGGGTTAGGAAGGAACTGTGGGCGTCTCTATGGCATACACACATTTCCAGTTCACATTATGGTCCCTTTTACATAGTGGAAAAAATTATGCAAGAATATCATTATCAACACTTCCACGTTTCTCTTCGCATCACTAAGCATCACCATCGGCCCATTACTAAAAGATACTTTCATTTGCTACCATTTGAAGTCTCCGTAGTTCAGTATGTTATATACACCCAAAAAATGTTTCACCCCTCAAACATTTTAGACCCAACAATTTTTCTGAGTCTTGAGCAGTTCAGAAACAATTTTTGAGACAACTTTAATACAGAATTTTTGCCATCAGAATTAATGTTCTACTCATGTGAATGGTCTCACCAAGTTTCTCTAGAGTCAACATGTCAGTGTTTTATGTGCCACTGGATTTGTTATTTTTTACCTGTGAATAGTGTAACAGAATTAGAGGCTTGACTCTTTCTCCATCTATTTAATACTACCTTACTGACAATAATCATTCTCAATTCTCTTAATCTGGACCATTACACTGTCTCTAACCAGACTGTAAACCTGAATGCAATGGTCAGATTATTAAAAATTATTCAGATTATCTTCTTTTTCCACACTTGACCTTCTTTAAAAGCTCATATCTCACCATAAACAGAATTTGTTGGAAATAGTCTTAGTCCAGTTTTTGTGCAAAGACCCTAATAAATGCAATAAAAAGTTTTTTTCTGTCATGAAAAACTTATTTGTGTGTGCAGAGGGTATTTATCTACATTATGGGACATTTAATCATGTTTGTTGCTAGGGACGATGCAAAAGCTATATCCTATTAAGGGAAATTCTCCAGACACATTTGGCTATGGGGATCCAGAGAAGGCACATGCTATTGCAGCAGTCTTGGGTTTCTATTCTTATTCACTAGCATGAATTGAAACTACTAGCTCTACAGAACAATATATCACATTAAAATGTAAACAAGATATAAGTGATGGGAATAAGAAAAAGGAAGAAAGGCCAGAAATCTCAGATATTAACCGGGATGAATTAACTTGTTTTCTGATGTGTTTAATTTCTATAGGCTTGAGTTACCAAGCACCACTCATATTCTTCAAGGTATTAGTCAAGGTACAGCAGCTACGATATAAAAATAAGTTTGAATAAATCTATATGTGATGCTCAGATTAACATCCGTTAAGCAAGAAGCTGCCTGACATTGTGTCTGCTTTGTATGCCATCACTGTTGATCTCTGAGTGCAAGGATTCATGGCATTATCACAGTTTCCTTCTCCAGACCTAAATGCTGGCTTACCCACCATTGGTTTTTTATTATTGTATAGCAGGAAAACTGAATGACTTCACACTGCCCCCACACACTGGCTCGTGCATTTTTACACAGTGGTCAGAGCCAACAGTTGTCTAAACGATACACAGAGTGGTGCTTTGAAAATTCACAGTCAAATGAGATCTTCCTCTCATTTCTGAATTACTACTCTTCCTAGTCACAAATGCATACGAGGCATCCACACTAGGAAGTAAGCTTTCTTGCTATACCAGGTCTGATTGTTCAGGACATTTTTTCCCTATCAAGTTAGCAATTTAGAGAGAAATATATCCCTTTACAGGATTTGTTGCTCTAGGAATATATAGAGAAAACATAATAAAAAGACTATTAATTACTGTTGTTTAATTCTTAGGGGTTTTTTAGTAATTTCTGTAAAATGTTATTACATTTTTATTGAACTTGTTCAGGTTTTTTAATAGATTTTAAGTCTATAAGGGACTTCTAAATCATTTAATCTGACCTCCTGTATTGCTTATAAACATCATCCCGTTAGTCCTGTCTTAAATCCATTCTATTTGTTTGAGTAACACATATTTTTAGTTTCAGCTCAACCATTCTAAGGGATTCCTGAGTAGAATTGCGTTTCAAATAATACTGGTGGAAGTCAGAAAAAAAAAAGACAGACAAAATTCCTGTAAAGTACTGCAAAGCAAGGGAATATTGATTACCACGAGTCCTGTTAATAATAATAAATAAAGCTATAAATAGTCATCTGTTGCCCCGTAAGGTTAAACAACCTGTCCCTTGGCCTGAACTAATTTTAGTGACCTAATTAAGTTACTAATTTTGAAACTTCCAGGTCTCAACACTTCTTGTATGTTTGAGATATCTACTCTGGTATAATACAAACTGCATCCCAGAAGTGCCTAGTTTTCTTCATTAATTAATGAAGAAAGGTGATTAGCTCAGATGCAGACAGCTGTGTTTGGGCAGATTAGTCTCATTCACAATGACTTGATATTTAACTGTCAAAAGAAACAAAAATTAGAAGGCCATTAGGTAGCATTTCTGTGCTTCACAGAAAGCTCATAGGATCTGCAATATAGTAAGTATGAAATCCGAGGGTAAGATACAAATGTAACCTGTTAAAGGGTCTAACAGATATTGCGGTCCTGTCTAGAAGAGAAAGTCATCATAAGGAAAAGGCTAAAACAGCTGCTTATTTCAGGGTCAGAAGCACCTAACAAGTACTAATGAGAAAAATGCTTGCCCATCAAGAGGCTTGGTATAAACAGAGTTTTGTAAAAAAACGATTCTCTCTCAAGGCCTTGTCAGCGTCTACATGCAGCCATGAAATGGTAAGGTCAGATGATATGGACAAAAAGCCAACAATCTAGTGATGACACGCAGTGCTGCCCAGCCTTTATTATCCCCCACCCTTGTCCAAATCACAGTTACACATGAGTGATGGATAAGCTCACTGACCGTCTACCCAAACTGCTAATGAGCGACACTTCACCATGAAATATAAAATGCCATAAGTGGCCACACTTCTGATATTGTTAAGGGAAAAGCTTGGGAGAAGGGGAGGGCAAATATACTGGCATCACCACATGAGCCAGAAGTAGCTCGTATTTGAAAAATGACTGGACAACCTGCAACCTGAGAGACACTGAGGTTGTCTTGTAGGCTCTGCAGCACACTTCAAAAAGTTTGTAGACACTGTGCAATATTGTTCCTTTGACGATGCATGCCCACAATATTTAATTTAGGTTTGGATTTCTTATTCACACCAAGCTCCCAAGGAGCCTTAACCATCAATAACGCTTTCTTTTATCTCTGATTGTCTAAAAGACTCCATCCTAAGCAAGACCATCTTAGTTATATATGCCATCATTAACTCCCATCTGGATTGTAACGGTGCATTTTATTTGAACATGAAGCAATCAGACCTTCAGAGACACCTACTAGCTGATTACAGTGAACAAATCATATTACTTTCTCCACTGCCTCCGCAAAATATTGAATTAAGCTCATGATTGCAATGTTTATATTCAAAGTACTCCCAAGACCTCAGAAAGTTCTGCCAGAATGAAGACTTAGAGTGTAAAAAAAGAAAAGTTATTTGCCTGAAAGTCCAGTCTGCAGCCCTTGAATCCCACAGAGCATCCCACCATCTCCTTCAAGGTGCATTTTGTACCTATATAAAAAATTAAAGATTCTACAAAAGGCAAAGCACATGTGTACTTACCCATCCTCTCCAGAGGTGAACTGGGAAAACAAACCCCAAGTAACAAACATTATTTGTGGCAGTGAATACAGAGCATCCAAACATTATTGTTTTGATGGCAGTATAAGGAATAAAACCACTGCTACAGTTGACACATTCTAGATGATGCCACCTCAGATAAAAAACATGATATTCAGATGGATTAATAGTCATAGAAATTACAATAATTCTTCTGCTTTTGCTACTTTTTATTCTTTCGCTGATTTTCATTGCAGTTCTAGCTATGAAACGGACCAGAGAAAGTATATGCAAAGTAGTCACTTCTTCCCTTAATGAAATAAAAAGGCAATATATACTGTTATCAACTTACTTCTATCGGACATCATAAATCTTCAGGCAGACTCATGGAGAGATTTTGTCCAGTTTACCTTTGTGCAGGAAGGACTTGCTTTTCCCCTTTTTCCACCAGACCAATCCTGACGTTTATTACTAACTGAAAGATTATGTCTGTAACCATATTATTTTACTACAAGGTAGTGCCCACCAGGAATAACAGAATAAATAGTATTCAAGCTTAGGCAATTGTTAACGCGCACCACATGAATTCTTTCCTGCTGGATTCAATGATTCTGCCTGACCATTTACAGAGCCTGTTTGACAAAAGCACTTAGATTCCTTTGAAAGCCAATTGCATACAGGAAGCAGGATGGGAAGAAAAATTAATTTGCCACACAAAGAAGGCAAATAAAGATGTGAAAATGTTATTGCCTGTAAGGGACTGCTATTAGTTGTGAATATTCACTGTTGGGCAATATCAGGGATTTGCAGTATCCTCTCCCCCAAAATAGATTCTGTGCCCCTCTCTTGTGTTTTGACCACTTTTAGGAGGGTGTTAGTTCTGAAGGTTGGATTTCACATTGGTGAGTGATGAGGGTGAAGGCAGAGCTCTCTGAGTGACTCTCTGATGGGGAGCACTGTGAGAGGGGGACCTGATGCCCCTCAGAGCACTGCAGCCATTAACAGCTCTTCCCTAGGAGCCATGGCAGGGGAACTGCAAATGCTGGTCCTGAAACCAAATACATCAATGTCAGTGTCATCCTTACTAGCTCAGATGCATTGTTTTCAGCAGGCATATTTATTATTAATTATTATTAAATTTGTTTATTTAAGTGTGCTTTGCATAGATAGACACATCGTCAGTCACAAAGGACTTAATATCTAAATTAGTCAGGACAAACAAACACAAGATGAAACAACACTGTAGCAAGG
The DNA here is from genome assembly GCA_033556795.1 of Tapera naevia. Classification (NCBI taxonomy): domain Eukaryota; kingdom Metazoa; phylum Chordata; class Aves; order Cuculiformes; family Neomorphidae; genus Tapera; species Tapera naevia. The sequence goes on along the minus strand of JAUMJJ010000014.1, from coordinate 824,618 downwards.
AGCGTGTGAGAAGATTACTAATGAAGACAGAAAGAGAGAACTAATTGTCTGAAGTGGTGAGTTACTTAAGTGAGCCTTTAAAGAAGGGCCTAGGGATTTTAAAACCAGCTAATATGATCATTATAATAGTCTAGCCTTACTATTTTATATGATTCATAAAGCAAGCTGTAATGTCAAAATGAAGACTCACTAAAATATTTCAACCTAGGTCTTGAACCTATCACATAGATGTTATTCGATTTTAAGCCTTACCTTCTGTTTCCCTGATTCTTTTGCTTCTTGATGAATGGAAAAATCCATAAAATCAGGACAAAGATTTTCCTGATACAGATGAAGAAAGGATGCAGATAGTGAAACACAGCCAGGAGAAGGGAGAAGGGAACAAACAGGGCAAGAAGGGGGTGGCACAAATGGGTCCTTCGGAGGGAACTGGAGTACGCGCTCTTGGATGAGAAACATGCAGGGTGTTCCTAGGGTCTAAAGTCTTAGAGAATTTTAGTGAGCTTACTATTAAAATGACCAGAGGTAGATAGATAGTTGCAGAATTAATAATATGTGTTTAGGGCAGCTGAAAAGGATAGCAATTGTATCAGAAAAACACCCCTAGATAAAGAGAGGAGCAATGTGTAGGGCATGAAGGCCAAATAAGATCTAAAATGTCTTCAGCTCTTTAATAAAGAAAGCTTTTATCTGAGGGCTTTTTCATTTCTTTTGTTCAGATAGAACAGTCCAGCAATTTATATCATTTATAAGATAAACCAGAATCCATTCTTCAGTGGACAACCACAGTATATATTTGAATTCTTCCAAAGACTGATAAAGCAGTGGAAGAGGAAAGTACACAGACTTCCAGGCTCTGATGTCCAGTTTCTTCACCCTGGAACATCATGTAGACATACCTGGCAAAAACAACTGACAAAGAAATTACAAGAGAATAAGACACTTTCTAAAGGTCATTTTCTCAGCTTTGTTATCTCTTAAGTGCATTCTTAAAAAACATCTTGTAATCTTCACCCTGCAGTCCCCTCTGGTGGCCTTCTCAAATCGGCAACCCTTCCTTTTCTTTCAGTAATAGCAAAGCTGTGTTTTAGTCGAGGTTTGCTAATGTCCAAAATGTCTCATAAAACATTGGGGTTTCTGGTCACCTTACATCAGAATCTTCAGCTGTTTCAGACTGCATGTGAGCTAAGTCTGGCCTGTGAAGGAGTGAGTCCAGCTTAACAGTTTTGTTAGGCTTCAAATAAGCAACAGAAACCAAAGCTGGAAACCTCAGGGGAAATATTTTCAGTGTCTGCTACTCTTCTTTGTGTGCTATTCCTCTGCTTTTAGAAGTATGATTCTTAAAATTGTCTTATAGGGCTTCAATTCAATCTCTGAAGTGCATTTTATAACAAAGAAATACTGTTACCAGGATTCAATGTCGTGGGAAAAAAGATTCCCGCTTTATAAGGCATATGCACACCTTCCTTTCCTATGTAGCTCCCTTTTCCCCCTGCAAAGATGACTTGTAGCACCAACAGCAAATTCTGACACGGAAAAATAATGTCAGAGAAACATTTATTCTCTCTTCGCCTGCTTTTATGAACTCCAAGTCCTGGAAACAAGAACCATACCCATGTTTCTAAATATCCCTAGCAGCAATCCTATCTATACACTATTGGCAAATCAATTCAACGTGATCATTTCAAGCGTATTTCTCCCACCCTCAGTCTCAAGAGCCTTTCTAAGATACATGCTTATTCTTCTGTGTTAGATTACATTCAAACACTTTTGAGACATTGCTCCCTGGTCCTGAACACCTTCCCAAGGCATTGCATGTATTTTTTTCTCATGCAGAATCAATATTTTTAATAATCTCCATCAAGAAAAAACACTGAGATCTAAAACAACCCACAGAAAGTGTTATTTTAGGCATGCACAGTTGTAGGAAAGTCCCAGGATTAAAGGGACTTATTTGCAGCGTGGAAAATAGTGGGAAGAAAGTAGATTTTATCAACAACAATAGATGAAAATCATCCAAAAGCAGAGCCAAAAGGTGAAGATGCTGTTAAGGCTTTTCTCCGGTATGGTGTACAAGCTTTTAATAGACCATAGCTTCATGCTTTCAGAAGATACAACCATAGAGATATTCTCTGCTTGTGATGTGATGCCCAAAGAAATGGTTTCCATTTGCAGAGTGTACAGAATGTCTGAATTGAAGTGTTTTGCATAGCTCTTCCTATCCCACTCTCATGTTACCTTCAGCATAATAATACGATCATAATATTGACAACAGATCCCAGTGATCTGCATTGCAAGCATTACTTGCCAAAGGACTAGTGTCCCTTCAGGTCTTCTTTCAGCCCCTACCTGCTGTTCCCATTCCTCCCACTTCCTAAGTGTCATGTAGTCACATACTCCTAAAAACATAAGTATTTTCTGTCCTTTTTTCACATCAACAGAAGCAGCTCTATCCCGTGACCTAGAGGGCATGAAGGGTAGGATGTGGACCTTGGCAAACAAGGCCTGCTAGGCTGCTTGTGGACTCAAGGCATTCATTCTGCATCAATAAAGGATTGTATGGTGCCACATGGATGTACCTGCTTGGGACCTCTATCACTTGCCTGAAGCATGTTGTAGTTTCTGGTCCTCCATGAAGCACAAGAAACTGGGATGCTATTTGAAAGGAAAGTTTGAAAGCGAATAGCCATTTTCAGCTCCCAAATGCATTTCTTCCACATGAAGAATATACAGGAACCCTATCAGAAACTAAATAATTTCTCTTTTAAAAATATATCACTAAGTAAAGCATAGATCACTGTTTTCTAGTATATTTTTTCAATAATAGTCAAATGTGAGCTTCCAAATGCATTTAAAAGCTTTGTTTTCTATAACTAGAGCCCATTTTGATACGTACCCTGACTTTTAACTATATATTGTGCATGACGCTTCCTATCTTGTACTACCAGCATCTGTAGAGTAAGTGCTTTTTCAAGCTATCTAAGGTGCATCCGTGTACATGACATAAATAGAAACAGAACACATGCAGAATAATAATGGATGTAAAATCTAGATCATAAAAATAGGAACTCATACTTCTAAAACTGAGCAGCCCCAAACCTACACGAGCACATGCTTGGGTTGGAGCGCAAGCATGACTCAGTGGGTCCTAGTGTCTGTATAGATACTGGTGAACAAGGTGGACAAGGGCCTGTCCTCTAGTCTTGGGACCAATAATTACTGCACAGGACATATCAATCAATATAGCTTAATTCTCTTCCCCATAAAGCAAAGGCTATGGTCGAACCCTGATTGCACCTAGGGGAGTATTTTTTTGTCCTGGGCTAAAGATCTGCCAAGGATTATGCTGACCTTTCAACAACATGCAGACCATCATACTAGTGCTCAGGCCTCTACCCCAGCCTTATTCCACTTCCTAAAATAAGTTATAAAGTATGGTAGTGTAGCAATATAGACTGACCACAGAAATTATGCAAGTTCTCAAATGTGGGTATGCAAACACAGGGAGCTGCTCATAATAGATGTAACAGACCTCCGCAAGCAACTGGAAGAACCCTAGGTACTCCCACAGAGGTTAATTAAAGCAATTAATTATGTTTTGCTTCTGTGCTTAATAGTTTTTAGATTTAGTTTTAGGGAAAAACTGGATTATCCTGAATATTTAATAGTTTTCATTTATTTTCATTTCTTTAATTAATTGAAGGTGCCTCTTTACATACATGTAACTGAAAGCAGGGGAAAAAAAGAATTTCTGAATAAACTTACAAATGCTATTGTTACAGTTTCAAAAACAAGGCAGTCTGACATAGACTGATTAGGTTTAAAAATGCAATAAAAGGTGAAAAAGTTCAAACAGCAATAATGAAGTTTTTCTGACACAACTTGGAATATAACCTATTTCAAATGAGACAAAAACTTAGGAAAAGAAAGCACACCAAAAAAGAGTCTTGAGGCCATTCTACTAAGAAATTTGATTCTAACACTAAAACTGTCTTCTTTGTAGACAAAAAAAATCGTCTTTAAAACATCTGCAGAAGGGTTACAGAAATTAATCAACTACAGCCAAGAGTTCTATAGTCAGTACCACAGTACCACCTTGTGGGGAAAAAAAAAAAAAAGCAGCCTCGGCATTGACTTCTTCCACTGCACAGTTTCAGGAAATAACCATCATATAAACACAAAATTCTGACTAAGATAAATGAAACAGAATCAGGAACGTACGCATTGTATAATTTCTACCAATATCAAATTAGGTTTTTCGAAGAATCCATGTTTCAATCAAAATGATTCAGAATTCTAACACAAAAACTTCCTGGAGGAAAAAGTCTCCTTTTACATTTGCTTTCATTCCTTTCTTGACTTGCATATGCTGCGAATTTATTTCTCTAGTAACACTGAATGAAGGGTACAATCGCAGCTGACATGTCAAATTCCACACCCACAAAATGCTTCATAAAGTTAAAGGCTATGATCTATACAAACTAATGCCAAGATCTTTGAAACAAGTTTTTTTATTGCTTTTCTGTAACTGATGTAGAGATTAGACATAGTAATATTCCTGGATATATTTGAAGAAATAAGGTTAGCAAATCCTCAGATGCCCAAAGGGAACTATCACCTGGTTTTCTCCATTTCTTTCACATCATGAAAAAAGTTTGTATGATTAAGCAATTGCTGGCTGTCAGAAGAAACAGTCACCTAGTCATCATATTTTAAGAGCTCCATTAAATGTGACTTTCACACTTTCAAATGTAACTTCTTGGAGGCATCTCTGAATTTAATGCCTCTAATACAGCAGAGCATCCAGCTGTTTCTCTCCCAAGTGGTTTGAGTGTTGGAGAAGCCAACAGACAGGCTACCCTCTGCATTTTACCAATGAATAGCACTCAACGTCAGCTCTTCCTGACATTTCATTTTTGGTGTCCAGCCAGGGTCAACCCACCACAAGGTGGAAAGATGAATCAAGCCCTAGGTATCTAATTGAAGATTGTCATATAGGCTCCACCTTCAGTCAGTAGAGAAAGAAACATCTCCAAATAGTAATTCATCACATCCTACCATACATGTCTATGACAGATGGGAAAAAAATACACTCTGATGATGCCTATCTCTTCTTACTGATGAAAGCAGGCCCTTGGAAACCAGATGTCTAACCACACTAAATGTGGTTACATTGTGTTGAGATGAAACTGAAACCTAATGTACAACAGATCACAGACTTTCTCCTTATTTTTGCATCCTGATAATACACTCCAGCTTGCACATTGTACCTACAATTTAGATCATGCAATCTGAACCTTGAGTACTGTGTCCAGTTCTGAGCCCCTCAGTTTAAGAGAGATGTTGAGATGCTGGAGTGTGGCCAGAGGAGAGCAACAAAGATGGTGAAGGGGCTGGAGCACAAGCCCTATGAAGAGCAACTGAGGGAGCTGGGGTTGTTTAGCCTGGAGAAGAGGAGGCTCAGGGGAGACTTTATTGCTCTCTATAACTACCTAAAAGGAGGTTGTAGGCAGGCAGGGGTTGGTCTCTTCTCTCAGGCAATCAGTGACAGAACAAGAGGACATGGTCTCAAGATTCGTCAGGAGAGGTTTAGGCTTGATATTAGGAAAAAAATTTTCACTGAAAGGGTGATTCGCCAGTGGAATGTGCTGCCCAGGGAGGTGGTGGAGTCACCGTCCCTGCAGGTGTTTAAAAAGATTGGATGAGGAGCTTAGTGCCATGGTTTAAATGACGATTGGGTGCTAGTGTTGGGTCATAGGTTGGACTAGATGATCTCAGAGGTCTTTTCCAACCTTGTGATACTGTGATACATTCTGCCATGTGCCTTAGAGGAAGGATATTGTGCCTTAGAGGAAGGGTAACAGTCAGCTCAGGTCCTGTCATTAGCGGTGGTGATGGGGGTGGCCTTAACCAGCAGCAGTAACAGCAACTGCAGTCTGAGTGCCAAGTCACATTCACAGGAAAGAGCAATAGCTCTGCATTCACCTGCACTTTTAGGATCCCATGCTCTATGGACCCACTTTCCCTGCACTCTTCCCAACACAGGCAGCTCCTTTCTTCTCTAAACCTGCATTTCCGTTGTCAGAAAGGCTTCAAATCAAATGCCTGCTCTGTGCCTCCTTCTCCCCATGCTCTCCACTTTCACAAACTAACACCTCAAAACCATGGTCTCCTCTGAATCCCTCTGATTCAATCCTCATATCCCCAGTCTCCATCAAGGTGTATCTGTCACACATCTCAGGAGCAGATATTGTTCTACAAAATGCAGAGCTATGGCTGCTGACTTCACATGACACACTTACTTACCTTGGCGTGCTTGCTGTGCCACTAGCCATTTATGCCCCTCAGTCTGGGAGGTTAAGAGAATGTCTCAGAGAAAACAAAACACAGATCTCAAGGTTACTACTTCAGCCTAGCTGTGAATCTAGACATCAGCTATGTCTGCAGTTTTCCCCCAGAGTCATGAAACTATAGAATCACAGAATGGTTCTGCTTGGAAGGGCCCTTAAAGATGAAAAAATCATAGAATGGTTCCGGCTGGAAATGATCCTATAGATCATCTAGTTCCAACCCCCTGACAAGGGCAGGGACATCTCCCACTAGACCAGGCTGACCAAGATTCCATCCAACCTGGCCTTGAACACTTCCAGGGAGAGGGCATCCACAGCTTCCCTGGGCAGCCTGTGCCAGTGTCTCATCACCCACACTATGATGAATTTCTTCCTAATGTCTAATCTAAATCTTCCACTTTCCAGTTTAAAACCATTCCCCCTCATCCTATTATTACAAACCCTTGTAAAAAGTCCCTCCGCAGCTTTCATGTAGCCCCTTCAGGTACTGGAAGGCTGCTATAAGGTCCCCCTGGAGCCTTCTCTTCTCCAGGCTGAACAAGCCCAACTCTCTCAGCCTGTCCTCATAGCAGAGGTCCTCCAGCTCTCTGGTCATATTCGAGTGCTCTTCTGGACCCACACCAAGAGCTCCATACCCTTCTTATGTTGGGGATTCCAAAACTGGACACAATACTCCAGGTGGGGTCTCACAAGAGCGAAGTAGTGGAGGAGAATCACCTCCCTCGACCTGCTGGCAACACTTCTTTTGATGCAGTCCAGGACTCGGTTGGCTTTCTGGGCTGTGAGCACACATTGCCAGCTCATGCCACAGTTCTCATCAACCAGTATTCCTTCTCCACAGGGCTGCTCTCTATCACATTGCCCCCCATCCTGTATTGATACCAGGGGTCACTCTGGTAGGACCTTGCACTTTGCCTTGTTGAACCTCACAAGGTTCACACAGGCCCACTTCTCCAGCTTGTCCAGGTCCCTCTGGATGACATCACATCCTTCTGGTGTGGCAACTGCCCCACTCAGCTTGGTGTCATCCACAAACTTGCTTAGCGTACACTCAATCCCACTGTCTATGTCATTAATGAAAATATTAAATAGCACTGGTCCCAGGACAGACCCCTGAGAGATACCACTTGTCACAGATCTCCCTCTGGACATAGAGCCATTGACCACTACTCTCTGAATGCGACCACCCAACCAATTACTTACCCACCAAACAGCACACCCATAAAATCCATATCCCTCTAATTTATAGAGAAGGGTGTTGGGGGGGATTGTGTCCAAGGCTTTGAAGAAGTCCAAAGACCATCTAGTTCTTACACCCTGCCATGGGCAGGGACATCTTCCATTAGGCCAGGTTGCTCAAAGCCTCATCCAACCCGGCCTTGAACACCTCATGGTCTTACCCCAACCCAAGTGCAGGACTTTGCTGTTGGCCTTATTGAACTTCATGAGGTTAGCACAGGCCCACCTCTAAAGCCTATCAAGGTCCCTCTGAATGGCATCCCTTCCCTCTAGTGTGTCAACTGCATCACACAGCTTGGTGTCATCAGCAAATTTGCTTACATGTGCCCTCAATTCTACTATCCATATCTCCAACAAAGATGTCAAACAACACTGATCCCAGTACCAGCCCCTGAGCTACTCATCACTCCACTTGTACATTGAGCTGTTGATCACAGCTCTCTGAGTGCAATCATCCAGCCAATTCTTTAGGCACCAAGTGGTCTATCTGTGAAATCTAACAGATAATCAAGATGACAAGAAAGTCAATTAAGATAGTATAAAATGCTTTGCACAAGTCTGGGTAGATGATGTCAGTTGCTCTTAGCCCCATGATAGAAGGCCACTACATTCATCAGGCACAAATTACCTTTTGTGAAGCCATGTTCGTTGTCATCAATCACTTCCTTATTTTCTATGTGCCTCAGCAGAGTTTCCAGGAGGATCTGCTCCATGCAGGGCACAGACGTGAGACTGACAGGCCTATAGTTCCCTGGGTCTTCCTTATCTTCTTTTTTAAAAACAGAAGTTATATTTCTCTTTCTCTAGTCAGCGTTAATTTCACTGGTCTGCCACAACTCCTTAACTATGATAGATAGTGTCTTAGCAACTTAATCTCATCAGATTGCAGGGACTTGTGGACCTTCAGGTTCCTTAGATAGTCTCACAACTGATCCTCTCCTACAGCGGGTGGTTCTTCAATCTCTGTGTCCCTGCCTTTGCCTTCTGTGACTTGGGGGGCAGGTGATGGCTTGAGTCCTTCCAGTGAAGGCTGAGGTAAAAAAGTCATTGAGTACCTCAGCCTTCTCCATATCCTGGGTAACCAGCTCTCCCATTTACTTTCAGAGAGGGTCCACATTCTCCCACGTTGCCCTTTAATCACAGATGCACTGACTGCAACATTTCTTGCTGTCCTTGACATCCTTGGTCAGATTTAATTCTACCTAGGCTTTATTTTTCCTAAACTGATCCCTGGCTGCTTGGACAATTTCTTCGTATTCCTCCCAGGTTACATGTCCTTGCTTCCACCACCTTGTAGGTTTCCTTTTTGTATATAAGTTTGTCCAGGAGTTCCTTGTTCATCCATGCAGGCCTCCTGACATTTTTACCTGACTTCCTCTTTGTTGGGAACCATCACTCCTGAGCTTGAAGGAATAGAACTTTGAACATTAACCAGCTTTCTTGGACCACTCTCCCCTGTGTAATCTATATATTTATTTTTTTTACAGAAGTTCATATTCCTTCCTCTTCACAATTAGGGACCACCTGACACAGATTTATGTTCCCAAGATGGCACAGGCCTCCATATCTCATCAAAGAAAATGAATTAAGGAGAAATATATATAAGGAAGGAATATATAGAAATGAATATACATATATATAAAAATACATAAGGTAGAAATTTTTTACAATGAGAGTAGGGAAGTACCAGAACCGGTTGCCCAGAATGGTAGATGCCCCACCTCTGGAAACATTCAAGATCAGGTTGGACAGGGCTCTGAGCAACTTGATCTAGTTGAAGATGTCCCTGCTTACTGCAGGGCTGTTGTACTGGATGACCTTTAAAAGGTACCTTCCAACCCAAACCATTCTGTGATGACTCTATGATGATTCTGTGACGTAGACAATGAAATGCCTTTGAGAATTCAATCTGCCTAATTTCCAGAAGGAATTGATGTGAGCAGTGGTATTTGGTTGCATTTCAGTTCACACTCCAACTAGATGGAAGAGAACAGCTGCAGAGCACCACGTAGCCACAGCAGTGGTGAAGGGCCTTTGCAGCTGCGCCTCCACTCCTCCATCACACGTGAGGAAGTACAAGCTTCTCAACTTGACAAATACACTACTGATCTGAAACTTTTGCATAATGCATTATTTTCGGCTTTTTAATTGCTTATTTTTAACATTCTGGTTTAGGTTTTTGCAAGAAAATCAAGCCAAATTCTGTGCTGGACTGACCAACAGGAAAGCAAAGAGAAGCAAACACAAGATAAGAGTTCAGTTGCTGTGCGACAGACCTCCATTCAAATCTTTCCTCTGCCTGGGGGATTCAAACATTCATCAAGTATTCATCTCTCAAAGATGTCACTAGATACTATTTTTAGGGCATAATGAACTGAGCATTCCTCATCCTCTCTTATTCCACTTTGTGTGAAATACTTTAAAATCAATTGATTCAAATCTTAACCACACATTCTGTGGATGCCTTTCCTTGCTCCAAAAAAACAGCGGATCCCATGGAGTCAAAGACAATCAAGTGGGGTGACTGACAGCATATACTAGCATCTCCCATGTAAAACATTCAATGTATTTGAGGATGGATTCTCCACTAGAAGGTGGCATCTATAGGTTAAATTAATCTAAAGAAACTGAGCCCTGTTGCAGGGAGTAAATTTATGAACTAGTACTAGTAGGTATAAAAGAGAATAATGATTTTACATGCAGAATCTTGATCTATGTTGATAAGAAATTCTCTTAAGTGTCATTAACATCTAACCTACTGGTCTGATGCCAAAAGATAGATAAGTTTATGTTCACTGAAGAATTATATGCTTAGATACTAAACTTGTTGAAGTTAGTTAGGCCAAAATTTAGGCCTTAGCAAGTTTAATTGGCTCAGCATTTCTATTACATTTATCTGGATGTTGAAGTAATGGCTACAGTAATGGCCTGAAGAATCACTGCCTTTATGAACACTCAGTTATTGACAGCAACCGACAGTTCCACCAACTGGAAGTTTCAAGTGGGGACAGGAAAATTTTTAGTGATTTACCAGTTCTAGTTTTACTGTGACTTTTGCTCCTATCTGATCCATTTAATTGGGAGCATCATGTCTTGAGCTTCCAGTAAATCAGAAGACAATGTCCATATTTCATTACCAAACAAGTGATACAGTGATATAAACCGCTTACTTTCTTCTTCTGTGATTGCATTTGCTTTATTCTTCCACTAGTGAGAACATGTTATCTTGATTACAAATGATTATGACGGACCATTTTTTTAAGATGCCTTCTAGAAAGATATGCTATCCTAATGACATATGGCAAAGCCAGATCTTTGTGATTTTTATTATACATTACAAAACACTGACTTTCAGCATATTGGTTATATAATATGTGAATCAGATATCAATTAGAAATATGACTATTTGGTGCCCTCTTTGAGTCCTCCACATGTATAACACAGGCTGTTAGCCAAACACACATTCACAAGTAATCAGAAGGCAGAGCCACACGCAAGGCACTCCTGCACACAGAACCAGGCTGGAGCTGCAGGCCTGCGTTTGGCACTCGCGCTGTTGTCTACTGCTAACCACACAACTACTGCTGAGATGCTTCTAGCCTGCCAGCTTATTTCCTAAAAACATAGAACAGCCCAGGTTGGGAGGTCCCAACCTTGTGTGGAAAAGGGAGGCTAGATGAGATTATGTAGCATCCTGTCCAGTCATGTCATGAAAACCTCTAGTGACAGGGACTCTATCATGCACCTGGCGAGGTTGTTCCAGTCAATGATTTTTCTCACTGCAAAAAATTTATTTCTTGTATCAGGATGAAACCTCTCCTGGTGCAATTTGTATCCATTGCCCCTTGCCTTCTCCATGTGTCTGTTTATGAAGAGAGATCTTCTATCATCTTTGTAGTTGCCTTTTAAGTAATGTAATACTTAATGAGGTCCTCTCCTGAGCCTTCTATTCTCCAGGGAGAAAAGACCTAATTCCTTCAGACTTTCCTCATAGAGCAGATTCTGCATTTCATCTACAATTCTACATTTGTTTTTTCTGTTCATTTTAGCTGCTATGAAACCAGAAACTAAGCACACAGGGTGTCTATCCCTGTTTCTCATTTAAAGAACAGAATAGATCTTCTAGAATTGAAAGATTTTGAAGAAAAGTTCCTCATTCACAAAACCTTCAGTGTACATGCACTCAGGCTACGTTAGTTTTTATCCTCATTACATAATAAAAGTCACGAAGTCTACCCTCCTACTTCCAGCTCGCTACTCTGGTGCTTTGTGGTACTCCACTCACTTCTATATCTTGCATAAAAGGTTGTCATCTCCTTTTTCTAATATTGTTTAAAAATCACACCTACAAGAATTGCCTTTTCTTGCTCTTCTACCAACATAATTTTTACTTCACCTTAAAAACATACCAGTTCATTTCAATGTACATTCAGCTAAAGAAACACCATGATAAAAATTCTTACATTATTTGCACTTTTAATACCATTTGTTTGGCCAACATATGATTGGAAGACACCTCTGTAAGCAATGAGCACAGTACTCTGTTCTCACAGATAGTTATGACAAATAAATCATTTCACTGATTAGGCATCATCCAGTGAAGTGTCTTTTGCCCTGATGGCAAGAAAGTTTTTCAGGTTTCCAATCTCTCCTCATTCCTCCAAGTTCAGTATGCTATCTAAACTTGTCACTAGAATCACCGTCACTCTCCTAATTCTCTGACCAACATCATTAAATAAATTATTAACAAGGTTGCTCTCTAAATTGAATCTTAAAAAAAAAATATTTCTAATCACATTCCAATACTGGAGAAGTATGAAGAATTACCTGGAAAAGCTGGAGAAGTGGGCCTGTGTGAACCTCATGAGGTTCAACTAGGTAAAGTGCAAGGTCCTACACCTGGGTCTGGGCAACCCCTGGTATCAATACAGGATGGGGGATCATGTGATACAGAGCAGCCCTGCAGAGAAGGATTTGGGGGTGCTGCCCGGTAAGAAGCTCAGCATGAGCTGGCAATGTGCACTCACAGCCCAGAAGGCCAATCGTGTCCTGGGCTGCATCAAAAAGAAGCATTGCCAGCAGGTCAAGGGCAGTGATTCTCCCCATCTATTCCACTCTTGTGAGACCCCACCTGGAGTGTTGTGTCCAGTTCTGGAATCCCCAGCATAACGAGGATATGGAACTGTTGGAGCAGGTCCAGAGGAGGGCCACAAAGACGATCAGAGAGCTGGAGGACCTCTGCTATGAGGACAGGCTGAGAGAGTTGGGCTTGTTTAGCCTGGAGAAGAGAAGGCTTCAGAGAAACCTCATAGCAGCCTTCCACTACTTGAAGTGGGCCTACAGGAAAGCTGTGGAGGGACTTTTTACAAGGGTTTGTAGTAATAGGATGAGGGGGGAATGGTTTTAAACTGGAAGGTGGAAGGTTTAGATTAGACGATAGGAAGAAATTCTTCACAATGAGGGTGGTGAGACACTGGCACAGGTTGCCCAGAGAGGCTGTGGATGTTTCCTCCCTAGAGGTGTTCAAGGCCAGGTTGGATGGGGTCTTGAGCAGCCTGGCCTGGTGGGAGGTGTCTCTGCCCAAGGCAGAAGATCTGGTACTGGATGATTTTTAAAATCCCTTCCGACCCAAACAATTCTATGATTCTATGATTTTGTGATTTCCCTTTTGATAGTCCCCATTGTCTTCTGACTACTCCCTTACTTTCCTTATCCACTTAATAGTTCTTTTAATGATTCTTATCATGTCCAGCTTAATTAAAAATTTCCCACAAGGTAATATATCAAATATAATCAAGATAGAACAGGTCTATCCATTCCCTTTGCCTAAAAATATCACATAATTTATCAAAAAATGATATTTTGTTAATCTGAAATAACCTACCTTTGATTAAAAAGATGTGACATTCCATTTCATTTACCTCCATGCTCTTTATTATTCTCTTCACATTTTATTTCAAAGCCTACTGAGTGCAGCCCAATAAATACTTATACGCCTGGATCAGTTTTTGCACCTTTGTAAAATACTTCTGATACTTTGTAGTTACCTGGTAATATTTATGCCTTTCTCTAACAAATATGCTATCAGAAATTTCAGGTATCTTCTCTTTCAGACCTCTCAGTTGAACATCAGCCAGTGTATTGCCATCTGTTTTTCCTTCTGTCTGTGTGCTAGATTTTTTAGTATCTTTTTCCCACTAGCCACTTAGCCAACCCCCGCTGCTGATAGCTGCAACATGGGAAATGGTTAGTTTGGTTTCAGGACTGCATCTAGATCATCTCTTGCCTTTACTTTGCCCTTACTGCACAGTGGCTGTGTGTGTTACATCTCTTTCCTAGCTCTCTTGGTGGTTTAGGCTGCTGGAAAATTTTGAGAGATCTCACATGCTTCAGATTAGGAGACAAAATAAGGTTCAGAAACAATTGTGATCATTTTAGTTCCGGTAGCATTCATACAAGAGAATTTCTCCCTTTTACTGAAGTGAATACAGTTCCTTGCCAATACTGTTGCTTATGGTATTTAACAAAGCAGCTCATGTACTTATTTTGCAAGGCTTTTTTTTTTAAATACACATTTTATTACAAACGATCAGGCACATCACAATTGATGGAATTCATAGTTTTTTAGAAGACTAGATAGTGTGGGGAAGTCTTTCCTGAAAGGGAAAGACGTGATAAGAAAACATGAAACATGTTGGGGCTGTTATCTCAGTGTATTCGGCAGAAGACAACCCTTGTGCTGCTTTGCAAGAATTTGCAAACCACTAGTGCAAAACAGAATTGGTGAAATCATTGAGATTCATAGTGAAATCTGACCCACAAAATGTTGCAACGTGCTCTTGGGAAATCTTAACATAGGAGCTGAAGGAGCTACATGAAGATAGTGGATTAGGCAACAATTCCGCCATGCTGATCAACAAAAAACTTTCCATGTCCAATCACAGTGATTTGTTCTCATAAAATATTTTCACTGTACCTGAACCTGAACAAGAAGTGGGCTTCTCTGGAATCCCTCCTGGCTGGGACCTGAATTTGTACAGCACGTGTTTCATGATGTGCTCCATACTACTTGTCACCAGGGACTTCAGACTTTCAATGCACAAAACAGTGCATCCACCACTTCTTATCTCTCAGTTACACAGGTGAACTCTTCTCCTTTTAATACCGGCAGATGATTACCATGCATCCCCAGACTTTCCAACACAGAGGTGAGATGAGGTTGATGACTCGTAGTCAGTGCCACAGCTGGTGTCAAGGTCTTTAATCACACAGGGTTCCCACAAACTGGAATGACATAACTTCATATTTACAAGACAATATTTAACAAGAAAAAAACTAGTCAGTCTTGTCAGAAATCTTCACTGTTCTTGCGCTGTATGCCAGTTGTCAAGACCAGCCAACACCTTCTCCTACTGCTTTCTAGTATGTCTTCCATTGCTTAAAATGAGATATTTGAAAGAAGGGGAAAAAAATTGCATATACTGAAAATAAAACACAAGTTGGAATCCTTTGAAAGAAGAAATCACTTAGCTTTTTTTCTAAATTAATTTAGAGAAAAATAATGCTGGTTTGCTCTTCTTAAAAAACTCTGTGTGTGGTAGATAAATTTTAGCTAAAATATGAAGATGTTAGGGCTAAGTCTCAGGTCTGTTAAGTTGGCCATGTAGACTTATTTTATATTTTGCCTGAGATCTACTGCTTCATTGTCTGCAAAAACATAATTCTTAAATCTGCTTCATATCAGAAGCTAAAAACAGTTTCTTTCAGGTTTGAGCATTTGTGTGCACTCTGACCATGGTACACTGAGACTTCCAACAATCTTAAAGTGGTCACCTTCCTGGCAGCATAACCTCTTTCCAATGTTAGAAACAGGTAATTGAGACCAAGAACATGGGCTTCCCAGGTTCTAGGTTTTTCTTCTAAACACATGAGCAGCTTTTCTCAGAGATAAACACAGCCTGTGGCAGATGCAACTTTTCTTTTCCTTCACCCTACAAATGTGTTTATAGGATAAATATTTAAAAATTTTTGGTTTAAGGGTGTGCAAGTTATACTCAGTCCCCAACACAGCTAATTAAGATGGTGTCAGTCGGAAAACAAAATGTAGTAACATCAAAATTACCACATCCTTAAAACCCCACCTGATCTTCACGACAGTGACATTTTAATAATGATAATAACTCTCCCTTCACAAAGAGCTCATTATTTTTGAGATACTTATTTTTGCATCAGTTTCTGAAAGGAATTGAACCTTACAAGCAACTGTAAATGGAATGCTCTCTTATGCGCTCTTAATTCTCATCAACAAAAAAAAATTAAGGTAGTGGAAAAATCTCACCACTAAAATATAAAAGAGTGCAACTGTCACTTGCCTGGTGTATATCCTCAAGGGACCACTATGAAAAATAAAAAAATAAAAAAAATATCCAGTTACTTTTACAAGAGATCACCAACTGCCATCTAAAGTACAATCGCCCATCTGGTCATCTTTCCAAAAAGAACTGATGTACTTCACCTTTCCAATGTATGACATATGTGTCCAAAAAAAAGTAAAAAGACAAACTTTTAAGTTTAGAATTCTGACTGACACTGTGCTCAAGATTGCAACTAAGTATCAAGATCAGCAGTGACAGATTTTCACACATCTCTTTTTTCCATTTTCCCCTGTTACTTGGGTTCAGTTGACTTTAGGTGTTGGCTGCCTTAATCCTAGCCTTAGAAGGTTTTAGAGAACTGAGGCAATTCATCCAGCACTATGAATTTATCTGAGAGGAGTTTGGTTTTGATCTGATCTGCAATTTCTTACTACATCAAAAATCCATACTTCTCATCTTCCAAAAAACTATACAGTGCACAGCCAGCAGCAGAGACAGTAGCAGTTGCTTACACAAAAGTGATATGCTTTCCTTTAAGAAGTTATGAGATCCGGGTACAAACACGGTACCTTGTAACTCCATGTCACAGTGTGATCAAGGTATGTACTAACAGCAGCTTTCATGAAAATAAAACTCAAATGCACTTCTGGGTATAGGCAGGTGCTAGATCTGAATCATCCAGATGTGACATATCTGGAGAGCACCAGGGTCAATATGAACATCCAAACCTATGTACAACCTCAGAGAAGCTAGGGGCTCTGAATAATCTCATTTCTGGAAGAAGCAGATATTAGCCAGATTATGGAGTACCTAGAACCTTCCCATGTTTAACAGAAGCCTCTTCAGAACTTTTTAGACCAAATCATCAAAAAGCAACAGGAACTCAATGCATCCAGGATATGAGTCTGCTTTCCACGGACTCGCAGATTGCTTGAGTAATGTAAACACACCAATCCAACTTGTTCTGGAAACTAGTTTCACCTTGCATGCCACACAGTCAACTGGTACACGTACCATGACAACTTGTCTGGGATTTCTGGATTGCTAGACATTTGGAAATTCAGGACAAATTACTAAAACTGACAGAAAAAAAGCAAGAGGGGAGCAAACAACCCAAAATGACAGCCTCTGACAATGCCCAACAGCTCCAACAGAAGTACTTGCACTTTAGTTTTTCCAAAAACAGCCAAGACACTGTGGCAGCAGGTCACTGCCTGTATTCATTCTTATTGTTCCTTTCCTAGTTAACTGCTTAAGCAGCTTTCTTAGGCTAGCTCTGTAAACTTGCTCTATCTCCCATTTACAAGACTTCATTGTGAAGTACCAACATTCACCGTGAGGTACAGACGTTCACTAGCATTCTAGCAGAAAGATTACTAGATCTACTAAAATTACATACTATTAATAGTATTGTACAATAACATAACTTTTATATATAGCACTAAGGCTAAACACATCGAAATGAAGCACAGCTGTTTCAGTGATATCCAGGCATCCCAGCATTGATTTCACACCATGGCTCGCCCTGAAAGCCTCAGCCTGGGGTATTTACCACCAAAACACTGATGCGTTGCTCCAACCAAAAGTCAAAGCGAGTGCTAGCTTTTGGAAGGGTGAGGTGAGATTCCCATTAGCTGGGGACTGGAGAGGGAGCAGTTAAGGCATATGTTCATTGATGAGTCCTGTGCCTTTATTGCTACGTGTTTACATCATTAATTACTCTCCGCACCCCAGCTACCCTCCTACACACATGCTTCCCTCTGAGAAAGAGCAGCTCAAGAGCTCAAACTACCCAACACTGTACTTCTACCATCCCAGAAGACACGTCCCTAGACACGTATCCCCTCTACGTGCCCCTCTTCCACTCCATGTATTGGCAAAGGGTGCAACACAGCACTTACAGAATCATAGAACTGCTTGGTTGGAAAAAACTTTTGAGATTATCAAGGCCAACCGTACCTGCCCAATACTAAACCATATCCCTGAGCACCTTATCTACCCATCTTTTAAATATCTCCAAGGATGGTGACTCAACCACTTCCTTGGGCAGCCCATTCCCGAGTTTGGCAACCCTTTGGATGAAGAAATGTTTCCTGTTCTCTAATCTGAACCTCCCCTGGTGCAACTTAAGGCCATTTGCCTTCGTCCTATCACCTGTCACTTGGGAGAGGGGACCAACACCTATCTCACTACAACCTCCTCTCAGGGAGTTGTAGACAGTGATAAGGTCTCCCCTCAGACTCCTTTTCTCCAGGCTGAACAACCCCAGTTCACCTAGTCACTCCTCATATGACTCATGCTCCAAACCCTTCTCCAGCTTCTTTGCACACTCTGGACTCAAGGTGCACAGCCCTGCACTCGCATGACAATAAGGTGTGGCAGCCAGCAGTCTTGGTCTGGCTGGTGCTCAGGCAGAGCAGGGGCACCTCCATATCTCAGGGGGCAGCCAGCGCTGCCCACAGCAGCTGTGCTTCTCCAGTGGCTACCAGCTCCCAGCCCAACCCCACTGAAGGGCTGAGATCAAGCAACAGGTGACAGGACAATAGAAAAAGGCCTCAAGTTGCACCAGGGAAGGTTCTGATTAGACATCAGGAAAAATTTCTCCATGGAAAGAGTTGTCAGGCACTGGAATTGGCTGCTCAGTGAGGTGTTTGAGTCACCATCCCTGGAGGTATTTAAAAGACAGGTAGATGAGGTGCTCAGGAATATGGTTTAGTAGTGGACAGGTGCGGTTGGACTTGATGATCTCGAAGGTCTTTTCCAACCAAGCAATTCTATAATGAATGGCTATAAATCGAAGCGGGAAGATTTCGATTAGACATTAGGAAAAATATGTCACAATGAGGGTGGTGAGACTCTGGCACAGGTTGCCCAGGGACGTTGTGGGTGCCCCCTCCCAGGAAGTGTTCAAGGTCAGGTTGGATGGGGCCTTAAGCAGCCTGATCTGGTGGGAGGTGTCCCTGCCCATGGCAGAGGGGTTGGAACTGGATGATCACAGAATCACAGAATGACCTGAGTTGGAAGGATCATCAAGTCCAACTCCTGTCCCTGCCTAGGACAATCCCAACATTCACACCATGTGTCTGAGGGCATTGTCCAAATGCTTCTGCAGTATTGTCAGGCCTGGCGCTGTGACTGCTTCCCTGGGGAGCTGTTCCAGTGCTCCACCACCCTCTGAGTGAAGAACCTTTTCCTAGCATCCAACCTAAACCTTCCCTGGCACATCTTCCCGCCATTCCCTCGATTTCTTCAAACCCAAACCAGTCCGTGATTCGATGATGCCATTAACGACGCAGGACCGGGTCCCAGCAGCTCCCCCTGGCGGAGGCGGTGGGCGGGTCTCCAGGCTGCGGCCCCGCCCCCTCCCCGGGCGCTCCCTCCGCGGCCGGGGCAGCAGGAAGCGGCTCTGATGTCAGCGGCGGCGGCCGCGGCGCGGCTCTGAGCGGTTCGCCTACCCCCGCCGCGGCCCCCTCGCCCCGCTGCTGCCGCTGGGGCTGGCGGAGGCGCCCGGCTTCCTCTCTGCCGGGGACGCGCGGCTGAGGCGACCCGCAGGCTCCTCACAGGCCGCGGCCTAGGGGGTGCGGGAGGGCGCGGGATGCGGAACGGCGCCGGCTGCGGGGCCCCCGCCCGCCGCCACTGAGGCGCGCGGCCCCCGCGGATGCGGGCTCGCCCCGCGCGGCGGCCCCGGCGGCGCCTCGGCCAGGCCCTCCCCGAGCTGCGCCCGCGCCGGGGGCGGGAGCGGGAGCCGCCGCGCCCCGCGTAGCCCCAGCCCCGGCGCCGGGCCCTCCGCCCCCGGCCTGCCCTGGCCTCCCCTCCGTCAGGTGAAAGAGGAGGCATGTCCGCTGCCGCCTCCGCTGAAATGATCGAAACCCCCCCGGTCCTCAACTTCGAAGAGATCGACTACAAAGAGATCGAGGTGGAAGAGGTGAGTGAGGGCCCTGCCCGCCGGCCTCCCCGCACCCCCCTTGCTCCCTTGGCCTCTCTGACCCCCCCGCCGCGGCCCCTGCCCCGTGGGCTGCCCCCCCCCCACGCACACACTCCTCCGGCGCCGTTCCCCGCTTTTCCGCTTTTGGAAGGAGCCACCGAAGTTTCGTGGGTGCGCGGGGCTGCTGGGACAGTCCCTCTTCTCCCCCCAGTGACACCACCACGCCCCCCAATAACGCTCCCCCTCCGAATAACACCACCACCCCCAAAAACGCACACACGCATCCCCGCAATATATCTGTCCGGGGCTCCCTTCTCCTCCGGATGCTGCAGCGTTAGGCTTCAGAGAACAAAGGCTGGAAGCGGAGGTGCCAGCGTACTTACTGCAACCCTGCTGCTGCACTGTGGGGTTTAAGTGTGAGAAATTTTTTTCCAGGACTTTACTTTTAAAGTTTCACCATCCGCTTTAGTGTGGTGGCAAACACAGTTGTCAAACACTGCCTCAAGAGGGAACATGTTAATTCTGAAGTTTCTTTTGAATCTCTTATTTCTGTTTGCCACTGCTTTCTTCTTCTGCTGTCTAACTGAAATGTTCTATTTATAATCATCGTGCTAGTATTAATTATATGCTAAGTTTGCAGCTCTGTTAGCTGGAGGGATGTACGTATCTCTTTGTATTATTGTTTAACATAAGGTAGCGGTGTTGCATTCATGGATCTGTAACTTTTCGTTTGTGACCTGTGTATGTTACCCAGGAAGTGACATTCAATTATCCTATCAGATGGTTGGAAGCAAGTATTTCTTCTTCTGCAGAAAGTTTCACACTAAGATTATTACCTTAAATTCTTTGAGACTCAAATGAGGTGGGGAAACTGTAGAATTACATACATACTTTTCATCTGTCTGGATTTCCTGTGAAAGTAGAATGGGTGTGATCTAGGATAACTTATGTGCTTTACTAAAAGACTCAGTAGTATGTGTATACCACAATGTTGTTTAGCTCTCAGAATCGCACAAAAACATTGCTGCTAACATCTCGACAGAAATGAAGTTGCTTCACGCAGTTCCTTACTGAATTTGTAGAGTCTGAACCTAAAAGACACCCGAGACAGATGAAAAAGTCTTTGTGCTTTTATTCATAGATAAGCATATTTTTCTTGCAGTAATAATTATTAGCCTCTTCTTCCTAACAAGTTTATGTGGAAGTGAATTTAGTTCTGCTTAGTAGTTTTTATAGATATGACAAGCAGCGTCTTACGTTTTTGAAGTGGTTTGCTAGGTACTGTTTTTTTCATAATTATTATACTGGGCTCTTGTGGTCGGGAGAGTTCACAGAACATTAAATCTGCTATGTTTTCATAGAGCACTAGGACATTATTTGCTGTGTTCAAGTAGCGTTGTGGTTAACTTCAGCTTTCACCCTGGCAGACACTGTAAGTTCTCAAAGGACAGTATCTTCCAAAGGATTGCCTTTTCCCCTTTCCATAAATATGGCAATCGTGAATATTTTTGACTCTTAAGTCTAATTCCTTCTCTTCCCTTTATGCGTTTCACTGTTCTGAAGTGAGAAAATTTTACAGTGTTTGGGAACTGAAAGTATTTTTGCATTTGATAATGTGCTGATGTTTTTGCAATGCTTGCTGATGGACAGAGATCAAATCACGTGTTTTGGGAGAAATGGCTTTTTTTTCACCCAGAGAAGTAAATAAAGCTGATAGGAATTTATCCATCATAAAAAGGCTTCCTGTGATGGCTCATAGAAGTGAGTGGCGCATCTGCTATGTTAGACACAGCCTTTTAGTTATTCAAAATGCTGGTCAAATCTTTAATCCTCGTGACGTTTTGGAGAAGGCTGTTAACAAGCGTTATATCACTTTTACAAGTAGGAAATGTGGAACTACATAGTGTGTAATTGGTGTGACTAGTTTGTCATTCTAAGGTTTAGTGTTTGAAGCTTGGCTGTGTCTAACCTAGCACCTGCAGAGACAGGACTAACTGCTTAAACATTTTTTATGCTTTAATGTGATTTTTGCGTTATCCTCAAACTAGTATTTCTGTTGGAGATGACAAAACTCATGTGATACAGCAGGGGAGCTCTGAAAATATTCTCTCTATAAGAAAATGTGATGACTGCTAGTATAGCATTTTGAGTTATGCTGGTACCTCTTCTACCAGAAATTCTGATACGCGGTGAGGATACCATAGTGCTGAACACAGTCTAAACATCATTGCATGGGAAAGAAATAAGATCTGCTTTACAATAAGTGAATTGGAAACCATATTCAGACTTGGCTTCTCAACTGTGGGTGTTAACCTGTTCCTCATGATGCAGTTTCAGAGCAAATGGTCAACTTTGCAGTTGTAACAAAACTTCTGCATCATTACTGAGGATTTTTTGTGCTCTCATTGCAGGCTTAGAATTTTTCCGGATTTTTAATGGCCATAAGGACTCAAAATGGTATTTTAATATGCTTAGTAAACTTCATGTGTTTCAGAATGGACTGTCAACAGATCTACAGTGGGAACTCGAATGCTTGTATAATCATAGCTTTGCTGTTGTATTATCAAGGCTGTCTTGTCAGCAGATAGCACTCCCATTTTGCCACTAGTTTATTAATAGATATTGAAGTTCTGGAATACTTTCAGGCCCTGAGTCCTTGCTAATAAATCTGAGATCTGTAAGTGTGCTTTCATTTAGTTTTGGCTGAACTATACTGGGTAATATGAAGAATATACCCTATTTTGTTTTAGTTACCATGTACATGATTAACTCTACTGTACTGTTACTTCCCACTAGTCAAATATGTCTCCAGCTTCAAGCTGCCTTTTCGTTATTTAAATTGCTTAGATGGAAGTAAAATATAATTACCATGAATGAGCTGGAGTTAAAACTGATGTGACAGTGGGAGTGTCTTCAAAACTAGAAGGGGAAAAACAATGTAAAACTTGGGTTCCACAGAAATGTTCCCTGCTTTACTATGCAAATTTTTGAATGTGAGGATGTCCTCTCAAGTGTTCGGTATTAGATGGACAAATCATTAGAAACTGAATAAATAACACTGCAGAATTTATCTGAAAGCTGAAATCAATTTAATATTAAAAAGCCTACTATCCCTATTTTAAAATCTTATATTTAAATCTGGCCTAAATACTGCTGTCTCTTCTTCCCAGAGAAGCTTTCACATCTAAGCAACGAACAGACTTTGGTTTTGAATTGTTTTGGCAACCTGCTCCCTGCCAGTCTTTCCTGAAAATCCCACATCCCTTCCTCCATCATGTAACTCGATAATAGTCCCATACATGACCAAAATGCAGACTTCTTCATCACATGATGAGTGTATGCCTTGGATTGCACAGCCAAGAGATGCATGTCTGGTCATGTATGCTGTGGCTCTGCCCAGTCAGTCTCTGATGTAGCCAGGTTGAAAACCACTGCCATATTTGTGATTTGCAAGTTATTTTGTACAGCCAGAAAGTGTAAAATACTTTAAAACTGTTGTTTAATGCTTGACTGGTATACTGGTGTATACACTGAAGTTTATTTTCAGAGTCTATTTGGGCAACAGTAGTAAATTTTAAGGGGATTTAGGGTAATGTCTTCTTTAAGATGAACAGGCCAACTTTCCAAATATTTCTTTTAGAAAACCTACTTAAGGTACCAGCAACTAAGGAGCTGCAATTTATAGCATGTTCACCTAACTTAGACATTTTTGAAACAGTTAACTGAGAAGTGTGCTGAGAACTGCATGTGTTGCTTGCAGTTACGGAGCTGAGCAGTTCAGAGGGAAGAGAATGAGGAATACAGGTGACAACTGGTTTTTGCTCTCCTTTATAGCAGTTAACTTTTAAAAAGTTAATGAGATGCAGTAACCAATTATATATGTTAACACTACAAGATAAAGTGGGTTTGTGTAAACTACTGCCAAACATGGAACTGTTGCTACCTCTGTGTATAAAATTTCATCGGTTTTATGTCCTGGGGTATTGTGTCCAGTAGTAGAATATCCATTTTAAAAATCTGCAAAATTGTGAGGGGTTTAGATGAGATCCACAGGTGGAACTTGAGATCTGAGATATCTCATGTGAGTTCAAAAGGCTTGGTTCTGAAGAGCTTGTACCTAGGAATCCATTCGAGGTCAGTCGCCTCTGTAACTTTTCAACTTCTTTCAGAAAGTAAGCCTTCAAGTGCAAAGTTGAGCATATCCAGAGCCAAAGGCAAAAAATTAGTACATGGTGAAAACATAAGCTAGAATTTACTCTGAATACGTTTCTGATTGAATTCAAATCAGTATTTGTTTAGTTATACTGTTGGAAGATTCTCTTCATCTACATAAGAAGCGTAGATGAAGTGTCAGCTGGAGTGTGAATTTATGGTGGAAGTTGCATAACACCGATTTAAGGTGGATGAAATATACTGTGCAGTAAGCATTAGAAAATGGCTAATAAACTAGTTAAACTCTTAATGTAACACTTTATACTTGCCTCTACACATGCAGATTCATTCAACGAATCAATTTGCAGTCACAACTGAGTGGCAGCGTAACTGCTGTCAGAAACTGGGAGGGGCACTTTCCCTAGGGCAAAAACTAAAACAACAGAACAAGCTTCACATGTCTCTTATTTATCCCACCCAGTAGATTCTAACAGTGTTTTACTGACTGCAAAATGATTATTTGGTTTTCAAAGACCGGTAATTTTGGACTGTTCCAGCCCAGGAAGCTCACCTCATGTTGGAGTCCTTCACCCCAAGTGCCTCATTACCCAGCATTTGTGTCTCAAACTAGAATCTCCTGTTTGGACTGCTATAACAGAACAAATTGATTCATACTAATACATCAGACAAGTGTTTTGTTAATGGTTTTAAATTACTGGTAATTAAAATGAGTTCAGTTCTTGAGACAGGTCTGTAACTATCGGCATATAAAAAGCTGGAATGAGAGTATAACCTAATAAACTCTTATCTTTGCTTCACATGCATGTGTTTCTTAGAATGACTGAGCTGTGGAAATGCAGAAGTGTTGGTTGTGTGTTCAGAGTGAGGGAAGAATTTCTAGAAACACATAATTTTAGGAATTTATAAAATAGTACTTTGATTCTCCATTAATGTGTTGAAAAGAGAACGATTTCTTAGAACTAAATTCAGTCACTAAATAATAGCTGTACAGTGTTTTGCTGCTCTAACAGATGATATTATAAATATGGATCAACTGTATTAGTTTGTGGCAATCTGAAGTTATGTATAATTTATTAAGAATATAAATTGATTCTTAATAATTTAGTTTCTTTCATTAAGAAATCTCTTTTTTTCTTACAGTGTTTGCCTAACTTGAAATTTAAGTTGAAACTTGGAAAATGAATCTGAACTAAATAGTTACTTAGGTGACTTAAAATTAGTGTGATTGCTTATGAGGTTTGTGGGGGGCAAAGGAGGCTGAGGTTTGGGTTTATCTCATTGCTATATGAATCCCAGAAAGCAAAAGCAACATTTAGAATTAGATTGAACACTAATACAAATAAACTTAACCAATCAAAGAATCTAGCTGTAAGAATTGGCAGATCTGAATGCCTTCCTAAAAATGCTGCCAGTGTATTTGCCACAGCCATTTGTGGCATGGGGCCAATTTGCTTCCACTTGCTTAATAAAGCATAGCACACGCAGAGGAACCAAAGTTGGAATTTGAGACTGGTTGAATGAATGGTAGAAAATGTAGGCATATATTTTTAGGGGTTGTAAACTGTTGTTCATTTGCTTCTTTTGGCACTTCATTTTTTTTGTCTATGTGCTTTCCATGTATTACATGGGCAGATGTGTGAAAAGCTGAAGATACTAGCATGCTTTATTGATACTGGTGGAACTCTGGTAAATAGAAAGTTAGAAGCAGTTCAATTTAAAAATCTGTTTCTGTTTTTACAAACCATTATAGAACATTTCCTGTCTCCTCCATCTTGCATTGTGTGTGAAGCTTGAGAGAGGTTGAAAAGTTCAGTTTTAACAAACCTTCCATTTGCAAATATACCAGAAACCAACGGCGCATAGATGTTAAAGATAATTGAGAGACTGCTGTGTGTTTGGAAGTACAGGCTTTTTTTGGTTTTGTGGGGTTTGGGTTTTTTTTAGCTGTTTGCCTTGCTTCCCAAAATCATAAACAAACGTTTCATGTAGATACTGCGAATTATGATGACAATTCTCAAAAAAAGACTACATATGGTGGCCAGGGAATTATGCTGTCTTATGTATCCAGGAAGGGATAAGAAGAAAAGCATGCAGAGCTAACCAGTGGGGAAACTTCATGCACAGAAATGAAGACTTTGTATCGTTATATTTTTGAGTGAATAGAAAACCTCTGCAATTAATGCAAAGTTAATAATTAATAAATTAATTCTTCCAAAGTTTTGACATTTGATTAGGGGAATAGGGTACATCTGGCTAAACAGAAATGCATTTCTCTTGCTTTATTTGGGGGAGGAGATTATTGGTCACATCCCTTAGGACAAAATATATCGTTGAGGGCTTAACATATCTGCAATCTCGATTTCCTGCGTGATTTCTAGTCTACATACTTAGCAATCAGTATAGTCTACATACTTACATGTCAGTATCGTGTATCTTTGTTTATCTACAACATTTGGCACTATTTGTACTCAGAGGCAGAGGTGATGTTTGTTACAAGGCTCTTGTATGGTTCATAGTCTTTAAACAAGACTCTGAATACATTGTGTGGAACATGTGCGGATGGCATTGTCTTTTGCCATGTCACTTGGTCACGCAGTAAAATGTAACTTTTTACTGGTTTCAATTTTATAGAGAAAGGGATAAATTTGTGTATACTTTTCAGTCTTTCAAGATCTTCAGACATTTCTGCAAGTTTAGGATATGTCTGTTTAGTATACTAAAGGATTGATACTTGACGAACTTAATTCTAGTCGGTGGAAAAGTAGAAGCCCGGTTGTTCTGTTTCTAATGGTATTGTCTGCCCTGTATTTTCTTTTTTTTTCTCCAAGAAGATATTTAGAGGGCTAAAATCTTTTACAAAAATAATGTGTTTATTTTTAGATCATTTTCCAAACATACACAGTGCTACAGATCAACTGCTGTTTATTGATTTGTTGTGTCAATAATTCCATTAACTGTGCTTCGGATAATTCAGAATATGCACTACTGCCTAAACATATGGTGTGTCACCCACAGCAGGGGATAAGAAGGAATGAGCGTGAAGAAACTAAAGTTCAGGCAGGGCCTCTCTCCTGTGCTATTAAATTACTTAGTTCTAGCACACGGTGTTGAAGGAAACTACGTAGTGCTTAAATTGTTCTGACAAGTTCTAAGACTTACTCCTTAAAGGATTTGTTCATTGAAAACTTAAAGGAAGGAAAGGAAATACAAGTGGAATGCACTACTACCTCCATTCTGACAATTATAAAGGATCTTTTTATGGTATACTTTTTTTCAAATTAAGGAGGAAAGACATACTGGGCTTTCACATATGGTAAGCTTTTATCAGATCAGTCATTGCTTCTGACTGTCACTTCTTTTGTATGCTGTCCAAGAAGCTGAGCTGCTTTAGTAGAGGATTGGCTCTTCTCTGTTTTCCCTGTATCCTAGGTAAATATTCAGTGCATTTGTGTCCTCTTCTCAAGTTCAACCCTGTGCCTAAGCAGGCACCAAGGCACTTATAAATTGTTATGAAACCTTGACTGCACAGTCATTTATCAAACTCTTCACCAACCATAAAATTTATCTATCTGACGGTCTCTCACCACTTTCTGTTACGTAATTAAGATTTAGGCTGCCTGGTGAACTCATGTGTAAGTGCCTGAGACTGATTTCCCCCCCCCCACACTCATCAACAGGGCTTCATAACATGCATCTGATTTTTTTGAATTTATTCTCCTTTTTAACAAGAGCCCAAATATTGTGACATTCATGGCACAATGTAAAACACCACGTTGGGCAGTATACTCATTTATCTTATTTTCTTCATTGAAGTGTTTTTTAAAAATATGACAAAATTGAAAAAGAATGTTTTCTCTACTATTTGAACTGAAAATATGTATGCCAATTCTGGATATTAAACTCAGAAATAGTTGTGAATTTATCTTTAGGGGAGCCGTATGTGATTGTGTTGTCTTATGGGCTAAATTTGGCCATGTGGAATCAAATACAAGAGACATGGGCTTTTTGGGTTTTGTTATACATTTAATGTTTATGTACATGTGAAAAATAACATATATAAAAAGTATATGTATATATTAGATAGTTAGAATATTTAAATCAGGTCAGGCATTCTGTAATATGTGTAATACATTTGTACAGATAGATATATACAAGTCTTCTCAGCAAGGAAAGATTACTAGCCAAAAACACTAAGCCTGATCGATCACAAACTGTTGCAAATGGTTCAGGCTAAGTAAAAAGAAGACAAATTGCTTTGTTACATTTTATTGGCTGTGCCTCAGACCAATTTTTTAAGTGATCTATATACACTGTTTTCCAATAGCAATCTCTTTTTTCCATGTCATTGGATTAAATGTGGGAAAATGATATTCAGAAATTATGAATGAGTAAGATAAAAGGTACCTTAGAAAAATAAGCCTTCCGAAAGGAGTCTTGCTCAGCCTTGCACCACAAGGCCAGTTGTATCCGGCTGGAAGAAATAGTTATATATGGGGAGAGTTCTTCCTGGTTTCTTGGTGGGTTTGTATTACTTTGTATCAGGGAAGCAGCAGACGTGGAACAGAATTTCTGCTGCCAGTGCTTCATCCTTGGACTGCTCTTATGGCATCCTTCTCTCCTTAACTGGCTGTCATCAGTACTTCCCAGGTGTGAGTAGGCTGCTCTCTGAATTGCCTGTGGCTGCATATCAGATGATTTTCATGGGCTCAGTAGATCAGCACTTCTGTGAAGTGCAGACTTATGGCACTCGCAGACTGAGATATTTCTGAGACTTTAGGTCTGAACACGTGCTCTGCGAGGTGAGTAGAGGGGCTGCAATGACCAACTTTCTTGTGCCAGTAGAAGAAGGTGGAGGGCCTGCCAAATCCAAGAAATTGGGCAATTTTTTTCAAAACACAGTCTGAGAGAGATGAGGAAATACCAAGGAAAACTATTTGGCACTTTTAGGTCTTCAGTGACTGTTTCCAGTTTCTTTATAGGTACCATTTTCGTAGGCTGCTTCTCCATCATTCATAAGTCTTGGTGTTTCAAGCCTCAGTTGTGGACTACCAGAAAATAGTTGGTGTGTGTTATATCAAGAGAAGAGTCAAAGCCCTATGCTGTAGCTGTTGGGGGAGGTTACAATCAACAGAATGGGGCATGTTCTGTGGATCTGCTGTGGATATCTTGTGATAGACTCAGTCTGTGAACCATGTGAAAGCCAAGGACTCCTGGAAGACTAAGTCCGTGCTGTAATATAAAAGAGAAGAATACTTTTTTGTATGTATTAAAGAAACCAGAAGATAAAAATGTCATTGATCATAATTCCTGGGCAGCCATCTCATACCCATATGTAACCTTTTAAAAATACTCAGAATACTTCCCCTTTTCTCATCTTTCTTAATGCAAATCTTGATTTATTTTTTTTAATTCACGTTTTTCCCTCTTCAAATTAAACCCTTGATTGCAGACATTCTCATATTCAACATGAAAGTTTAGCAGGTCTTGAGCTATGCACCTGCAGCCTTTTTCTCTCTGTTCTCAAGGGAAATCAGCTTCACTATTTATTTATTAAGAAAGCACATGAGGAGAACCTAACCCAAGCATGATTTACATAAATTATAGTCAGTTTGCTTTGACATGGAGTCTTGACAAGTACAGTCTGGTGCTTGTACATTCCTGGCTACTGAGTTGTCTTCTCTGAATCAGCACTCTTAATTTATGTTCCAGATTGTTACTATATTGAGGAGCAGCTCAAAAATCAGGTAAAATTATTAAATGTGATTTTCTCAAAGGAGGAGCATTCAGGCAGCAGACAGTTTGCATTGTTCCCACATTGGGAATATGTGGTTATACACTCATCTCCTGCAAATCACACTTTTCTTTCAAGAAACCATCCCATTAAGGAGTGAATTCACTAGCGAACCTATAAGAATCAGTGTGCTGTTCATAATGTGGATTCAATATTATGTTTAAACATTTTGTGAGTCCTTTAATTACATTGTATTTCTGTATTTCAATTTGAATATTCTTTCCCACCCCGTCTCCCTCCCACCCAAGAATCTTTTCTGGGTTTTTTTATTGAATAAAGTAATAAATAACTGACTTTCTAGTGAAGATTTTTATAATTTTGGGAAGTGTGTAATGTTCTTGGGTGTGCATTACCCATTTGAGGAAGACAGTAAAATTAAATTCTGCCATAATAAACTGCTATGATAATCACATTTGTAAATGCTTCCACTCCATACTCTTCCTACTCCTCCTCTTTTCCCTTCTCATTCACCTCCCGAAAAAGTGTTTATTGTATTAGAAGTGTTCTGCTTTGTTCCTCAGGATACTGAAGATATTACTTGAGATTAAGGACTAGGAACACAACATAATGCTGTTAAAACCAACAGTGAAGAAAGGCTGCTAGGGCCAAACAGAGAATCCAAGACCAGCGCACTTAGCCTTTTCTCCATTTCTCCCTCCCCCATCCTTCTCATCTACCCTGCCTTGCATTTTTTTTGCAATGGAAGAGCCCCTATCCCTTACCTGCTTCTGTGGGGTTTTTGTGTCTTCCAGTTCCTCCTCTCCACCTTTCTTTCAAGCATACGTGTAGCAAATTGCTTGTCTGTCCTTTCTGTAGCAGCTACAGTCTCTGTTCTGGTCACCCTCCAGTTTCATGTGCATGTTTTGTTACCACTTCTGTTATGTTGCCATTTTTCCCCTGCAGAATACAATTAAAAGAAGGAGAAATTTTTGTATAATGCAGTTTATAACTTGGCAGTAACTCAAAGTGTCCTCATGGAAAAAAAGACACTTCTTTCTATCCTACTTTCATTTCTGTGCTTGGTTTCAAAGAATTACTCCAAATAATGCAGCTTTTTCCATTCAAGAATGGAAGAATTAGTCCAAATTATAAAGCTTTTTCACAGCAAAGGTTACAGGATTCTTGAATAATGTGGTATGCAGGAGCTGCTACTATTAGTTCTGTTAAGTTACAGTGAAGAGTTAGGATTCTTGTCTGGTTTTGTATATTTTTAGACAATGTTAATTCCAAATAAACTGGAAAGCAGACTTCAACAAAAATAGAGAAGGCATAGTTTGTACGTGGAGGAGGAATTTACTGTGCTCACACTTTTGAGGCATCTGAGAGAAAATGAAAGGATAACTTGGTTCACATTGAACACCTCATTCAGACCTCAGCATAGTCCTGTGCAATTGTTTGCATGTGCATTTAAATTTCAGAAGTTTGAATTCCTATTTTACTAGCAAGCATAAATGTATACGGCAGAGAGCTATATCATTACTGGTCAGATCTGTAAATATGAATTTGCCATCATTCCGCTAATTTTCTTCTGAGCAAATTTTGTTTGAAATAATTAAGACTGTCTTTTTCTGAAGTACTGTTACTGCATGTTAATAATAAAATGTTTTGTATGTATGGTTTTCAATTCTTTTATAAATTATCTCTGGAGGAAGCTTAGCTAAGCAGTAGTTATGCTTTGAGGGCATATTACATTGCTTCTGCAAAAATCATTTCTGTGTGTCTTTGTTTTCCTAAGGTAAATTTCTTCTCTGTTTCTGAAGTCCTGTGCAGCAAATGAAGCTATTTCAAGTTTTAACTTGATTGTTTCGTATTATCTTATTCTAGGTTGTTGGAAGAGGAGCCTTTGGTGTGGTCTGCAAGGCAAAATGGCGATCTAAAGATGTAGCCATTAAACAGATAGAAAGTGAATCTGAAAGAAAAGCCTTCATTGTAGAGGTACAGTAATTTTGCTGGGAAGTATGGGGTTTGGTAGAGCGTGTTTTCTTAAATTCATGGGTGCATTTAGTGTACCAAAAACTGTGTCTGCATTACGAGGCAAATGCACTTGCGGTACCCAATAGAGGCCTGGACTCTCTATCATGCAGAACAGAACACCTGTCGGAGCACACTGCAGCTCCTTCAGTTCACTTCCCATAAAAAAATGGAAGGTAATGCAGGAAAGAGGAGGGCATGCAGACTGGGGAAATACCAGTCCCTGGATTCTGTCCTGGTGTGGAATTGGGAGGCAGCCAAAATACCCACCAGAATCTTGGAGGTGATTAACACTTCCAGGGGCTACAGTGCAGGTTCTTCATACAATCATGTTGGTGCTTGAAAGAGTTTTATCAGCAGTTCTAATAATTTTGTTATTTTTTATTACATTTAAATTTATTTATACATGTAACTCATTTAAGGGCAATCACTCCTGCTGTTCAATGTTTACTTTTTCAGAAAGTTCTTGAGTAGTTCAGATATACCTATAAACTTCCCAAGATACATACCATATTCTAGAATCAGAAGTGAACCTTGTAATTTAAATGAGATATATTGTGACATGGAAAGATTTTAATGTTATTAACCTGAGTCTAATTTAATACTGAGTAGATCTGATCAGTCTCTCAGCATTTTTATGTTCAAAAGAGATCTGAGATGGTAATCTCCGAAACACTTCAGTAATTACAGGGGTTCAGGAAACCCTGCAGAGTGCAAGCATCAGTTGTAATACTCCATGCTGGTTTTTTTAGAACTTCTGTAGTGTACAAAAAGTAATATAAGCTTCCTAGACAATGAACAGCATAAGCTGCCTCAGAAATCTGTGCAAAGGGAAAAAAAAATTTTTCCTTCTACTATCTAAAGAGAAATTCCGTGTAAAATAGGCTGATCGTCAATTAGTACAAGCAGCAGTAGGTTCTTGGAACTGTCACGTTAATATTAAACTGGATGGCTTACTATAGAGTTGTTGATGGGGTTTTATTGGAGGGGTGAAGCAATTTCCAATATTGTTAATAAAGCTAATATAATTCAGATTATGTAGTCAGATAATGGGAATTCCAGAATTGGAGGTTCCAGGAAGACCAGCAAACCTATAGAGCTCATTGTTGCGCAGTGCTTATGGCTTTGGTGATTTTACTACAACATGAAAAAAAATACTTTCTTTAAATTGGATCTCTTTATAATTTCTTTTAAATATAGATCCAGTTAGTGACAAACCAAATTAATTAATAAATAATAACATAATAAATAAATAATAACATAACTTAAAATGCAAACAGGGACATCAGTCTTCTAATTCCTAAAATCACCATCTAGGGTTATGCAGACATATAAAACTGTAATTGCTGTTGTGGTGTATGAATTATAGCTGAGAAAATAAAGAGTTAGCCTTCTTTTCCCCATGGTTTGAAATAAAATGTGATTTGTTTTGCAGCTTCGACAACTGTCACGAGTAAACCATCCCAATATTGTCAAGTTATATGGAGCCTGTCTAAACCCAGTAAGTTATAGCTATGTCAGTATGATAAAAGATTATTAGCTTAATACGTGCACAAAATGTTTATTTAATATACAAAAACATGTATTTAATACATATTTTATATGTTTTAGCCAAATTAAGGAAATATATAGATATGTGGGTTGGTTGATAATTTCAGAGTTTTGTTTTTTTTCTTTCCCTGCTATTAGAAAAAAAATCAAGAAAATCTCAGAACTATTTCCAAACACCAGTTATACTTCAGTTTGTCAGAATGGCATCGGGTGTATTATATATGTAGGGTCATTCATATTTGTAGTCCTATTAATTGCAAATCAGCAACACAAAAAGAAAACACATTAGCAATACATGATTCATGGCTTGCAAATCCATTCCTATTCTCATATATGCAGTTCTCAGGATTTTCTTTCTTTCTGTCACAGCTGCCAGCAGTCCTACAAATTCTCAAAGCAGAAAAGCAAGTACTGTGACAGGACAGATGCATCCTTAGTGAATTCTAGTACAGACTTATTTAATTGGTTAAAATAATGCTGCATCCCTTTTTTTCTTAATACCAGTGAAATTTTTTGCTATTTAAATTTTTTTGTACGCTATTGAAAGAAAAGGTATAGGGAAATGAATTACAGTTTGAAGACAGCACTTGCTTTTCAGGATTCGGGGGGGAGGGAAGCCGTTCTCTTCTTACCTAACTTACAGTGGGAACTAAGTACAAAACTCATTTCTGTTTCTTGTTTGTAAATATGTACCATTCAAACTGACTCTTTACCTCATAGATAAACTTTTCATTAGCTTAGGTATGGAGACTGTGAAGTTCTTCTCAAAGAACTTTCCTTGCAGTTTACAAAAACTGTTTTCCGCCCCTACATTTAAAACATCCGTATTTTTTGTCCCCTCCCCCCCCCAAAGGTGTGTCTTGTTATGGAGTATGCTGAAGGAGGTTCTCTATACAATGGTGAGTATTATTTCAACATAGTGTCTTCCTGGAGCTGAAGTGCTAGTGCTAGGGAAAACTTGATCTAAAATACAAAGTTGTTTCATATGTATTTCTCCATCCTTGGAGATAATCAGAAGCTACCTGGATGCAGTCCTGGGCAACTGGCTCTAGGTGGCCTGCTTGACTGTGCTTGTTGGACCTCCAGAGGTCCCTTCCAACCACTTTCTGCATTTTTTGAAATTCTTAAAATAGTTTTGAGGAGAAAGGAGTGTGCTTTTAAAAAACACTTTTCAGTCCACTGGTTTGTTTTTTTGAGATTGGTTTGGAATATTTTATGGAAGTCATTAAAGTTTTTCCAGTGGAAGATCTGAAAAGATTCTTTCTTAAATTGCAAATCCCTGAGCATTTGTTTACATAAACTTTACCAGGGATATCTGAGAACAAGCAGCACCTTTCATGTTGAATTTTCACATCAAAAACTGTGAAAATCAAATTAAAAATGGAAATTATTTTGGCATTTCCATTATTTTAATAATCTGCAGAAGGATATTTTCAGTTGCATTAATGAAGCATTGATAGTTCCTTAGGTTCCATAGAGCTTTCTGCCTGGTATGTTGTTAACTCTGTTGTATCTATTGTAATATGCAATAAAGTTCTTTTTAGTTTGTGCCTTTGTTTTGCAGTGCTACATGGTGCTGAACCGCTGCCTCATTATACTGCTGCACATGCCATGAGTTGGTGTTTACAGTGTTCCCAAGGAGTGGCATATCTCCACAGTATGAAACCTAAGGCCCTCATTCACAGAGACCTGAAACCACCAAAGTATGTTTATGGTTCATATTTCATATTAGCTTATAATAGGAGTTAAAGGTAATTTATAACAATTTCATTGTATTTGAAAGAAATACCTTTAATTGAAACTGAATTTGTGATGTACTATATTTTAAATGAAAGCTGTGCATTTGAAAATTCAGTTACAGAGTGATGGTGCATGTTACAGGAAATGAACTGTACTCAGTTTCTGCTAAACAGGAAAAACATGCTCCTGCCCTTCGTCATGGAAAAGGATTTTGATAGGGATAGTCTTCTAAAATGCCACAATTTTACAATGGGTTGTGGTGTTCAATAAGAGGACATTAGCTGAGGGATTGTTTGGTTGCTTAGTGGTAGACTGCAAGCGTTACCTGATTTTTATTTTTATAACATGAAACCCCACTTTAAATCTTGAATTCTTTCTTGTGTCCCTAGTTTTGATTCAGAGCGCTGTTAACATGTAACTTCAGGTATTATATTTATATTTATGTTATATTATATTTATAGTAACTGTGTTGACGGAACAGACATCAATAGGAGTCTTGATCATTCTTCTTTTGTTAAAATTATTACAACACTTGTTTTTCAGCCTCTGGCATCTGAAAAACTAGTTTTGACCACATATTCTTAGTAGTTTACTATGGTTAAAGATATTTATTTAAAATCTAGCATGTATAAAGATTAATAAATTGCAATAAATATTTGATTATTTTAAAATATTTAATATGTTCAGATTAGGCACAAGTGACCTTACTTATTTTTCAAGTCATGAAGCTAAAGCACAAAGAAGCAAAGCTCTAGATATTAAACTATATTAAAATGACAGTTGTTTGAATGAAAAAATCAGTTGTTTGTTATCAGACTATTTCATTGTGCAATTTCAGTTTGGTCTTTTTTTTTTTCTTTGACAGTTTGCTCTTGGTAGCTGGGGGGACAGTTCTAAAAATCTGCGATTTTGGTACAGCCTGTGATATTCAAACACACATGACCAACAACAAGGGAAGTGCTGCTTGGATGGCACCTGAAGTTTTTGAAGGTAACAATAATTTACAGTAACAATATTATGTATTCTTTCTAGGGATGCAACTGTGAATTAATTTGGTGTAGGAAGTAAGAGCATCATGTAATCTTTTAATTTAATTCAATCAGTGTACTAAAGTTTGAGATAACAGCTGCAAGACTTGGCAAAAGTGTAACATTTGTTTAAAAGTCTGTATGATTGTGTACATCACCAAATAACATTGCAGAGTTACAAACAACAGCACTGAATTGACTCTCTCATGGTAGTATCGACAGTTAATTACATGAAGATGTGGTACCTTTGTGTTATTGCTGAGATTTATGTAACGAGTACCTTTAGACAGCTGCTATTTCTTATTTTATAAGCAAATAAAACACAGCCAGAGGGCTATTTCCTCAGGATTGTGTGGTTTCCAAGATTTTAAAATAATTTCAAACTATTCTGACATTTGATTATACTGTCATTACTTTCACTCCCTGTTCTGATCAGCTTTTTCTTTAGAATTTCCCTGTTAGTGTCTCTAGATAGAGCATAATTGCCTTCATTTTCAATCACCAACTTTCTTGTAACTCGATCTTTGTCTGCTTTTTGTGTTAATCTAGAGATTTGATGTGCTTCCTCTTTCCTGCATACTGAGGAACTTGTTATTAGCAGTTAATTTAGTTAAGTAGGAAAACAAGGTAGTTCTTGGAGAGTAGCCAAGGAAGACTGATGATAATTAGATAGGTATAATTGCTGCATTATTGTCAGAGAAATAATCCAGTCAATATGAGGTTTAAAATTAAACAACTTTTAGCCAGTCAGTACCTTAAATTATGATTGTGATTAGCAGAGTGGTCTGGAGAAGCTGTCATCCTGCTGTAGGAAGCAGGTGTCCTGGTTTGAAATGTTTGGTAAGTGCATATGTGCAGCAGTCATTTCCCAGATTCTGGATCCAAGTGGCCTCTTTTACTGTCCCTATTCCAGAAGAGAGCAGCAAATTATAGATGTCCATATACATTTCTAGGAAGTGTTTCCTCCCAAACACTGCATATGGAGCTTTTGTTTTGAAGGTACCTTTTTCTCCCGCACACTGCTTGGATGGCCCACCCAAGGGTGATCTGTTTCACTATACTACCTAAAAATTTTCCATTGTGTCATTTTATATAAAAGTACCTATTTTATTTCTTTAACTCTAGCTAGGAAGGCTTCTTTTCTTAACATTTGTTTACTATTAAGTGAAAATTTATAAATAAAATATATTTTTTCTTTTAGAAATAATCAATTGCATAATCAGTTTTAAAGTTATTAATAGGGTTTTTTTGAGTGAAAAATATTAATCTAAAACAGTTTTTGAAATAAATGTACTGTAGTAGAGATTTATACTACATATCCTAATTCTCCGGCATGTGAATTCAGCAAAGCTAAACAAAGAAATCTTGTGTTGCAGATTTGTTGTTGGACAGCAGCCAAGGGCTTCAGTTTACATTTGGTTTTATGTACTTCTGTCTGAAATCATTTACTGATAATAACAGTAAATGACAGACTGAGAGAGTTGGGGTCGTTTAGCCTGGAGAAGAGAAGGCTTTGGGGAGACCTCATAGCAGACTTCCAGTACCTGAAGGGGGGGCCTACAGGAAAGCTGGGGAGGGACTTTTTACCAGGGCAAGTAGTGATATGATGAGGAGGAACGACTTTAAATTGGAAGGGGAAAAATTTAGATCAGATTTTAGGAATAAATTCTTCACGATGAGAATGGTGAGACACTGGCATAGGTTGCCCAGAGAGGCTGTGGATGTCCCCTCCCTTGAAGTGTTCAAGGCCAGGTTGAATGGGGTCTTGAGCAGCCTGGTCTGATGGGAGATGTCCCTCCACTGTTTATGAAATGGTTTGTCTCAATGCTTTCTGACTATGTATGAACAAAAAAATCACTTGGCCGCTCAATGCCCGTTTTGATCCTTGATTGTGGGCTTATATTCCTGCATTTATTATAATGTCGTTAGCCATTCTCACTTCCTTTTAGCATTTGTGTGAGTTATGGTTACAGAGTATACATTCTTTCTTTGCAGTCTCTGAATGTTTTTATTCATTATTCCATAGCACTTATGTGTCTTCTGCAACTTTAACAGAAGCCTTAAAAATAATGAAATTAGGGTCAAAAAACTTTAGGTAATGACATGACAAAAAGAATACGAATAATAAGCAGGGGTGAAATAAGATGTTGAGGAATCGAGGAATCTGCTGATTTGTTCATATGGTAGCTTGCTAGTTTTGCTAAAGACCTGTAATTAATAAAGAATAGTGGATATGACAGGAATGTTATTGGCTGGCGTATTGTGACTAACGTGGAAGAAATGTGTTGAAAAAGAATGTTTAGAGGAAGGAATCATAGTTAAATTCTGAATGCAAGAGTCTTTGAAACTTAATAAATTATGTTTTATATTATGTAAGAAAACTGATCTATTTTACCATTTCAGGATGACTCCAAGTTAAAAGGATTGATTTCCAGAGAGAGGCATTCTTAATAATCCTACTGTTCAATGATTTCAGACTTAAATTAGTGTGTATCTGCGAAATGTGAAGTGAAAGGAAGTATATAGAGCTATTTATCAGCTCAAACTGTACTTCTTTTTCATGTGTTACATAGAAAAGAGACAAATTATATTGATGGCTTTCTTCCAGGTAGCAATTACAGTGAAAAATGTGACGTTTTCAGTTGGGGTATTATTCTCTGGGAGGTAATCACCCGTAGGAAACCTTTTGATGAGATTGGTGGTCCTGCTTTCCGCATAATGTGGGCAGTTCACAATGGTGAGTTGAAAATACTTCCTTGCATTTGAAATTGTGTATTCCACCTATAAATTTGCTAAGTACTCGTAACTGTGTGGCTTTAAATTACTAGTTTTTCTGTTTTATACTTCATTAATTACACATTTTTGTCATAAAGACTTAATAGATGATGCTGATTTGTGTCAGTGTGGGTTTTGTGTTATTTTGCTGCTGCAGTGCTTGCATTTCCTGCTATGTGTAACTACCATGTGACCAAACAAGGGAAAAGTCACTCCATTTTAAAAGTGATCTTACACTGTGAACCCACAACCTGTCTGTCTGCATGAATGATTTTTTTTTTAATTGGATGTCTACAGTAAATGTGTGAGTGTAAGTAACCTGATCTGTCTTTAGAAATGCTAGGAACTGTCAAACTCCTACAGCACTATTAGGCATTAAAAACGTTACTTTGTTTTTCATCTGTTGGGGGTGGGTTTTTGTGTTCTGCTGTTGAATTATTGTACCTTTGTGTCATGGAGCAGGATTGTGCTGTGTTAGGTGCTATTCAGAACAGATTCTCAGGAGCTTAGAATATAAACAGGAGACAATGACTGGATTCAAATGGAAAAAGAAAGCAGTGATACAACATTGGTCAGAGCAGCATCTTTGTGCTATTAGTGTAACTTTTTTAAACTGTATTTTAAGTGCCGTGGCAAACCAGAGTTTTGAGAATAATAAAGTATGATAGTGAAGTAGTTCAGTGAATATCTGCAAAGAGTTTCTTCCTTTTGTGAAAGACAGCATCAAAAAAAGCACAAACTTCTTTAGAAGATGTAATTGATAAACAAGCAATGAAGGCCGGTACTCTGCCTGAGTGTCCTTTCTTCAGTACTAAGTGATAGAAGCTTAAGGTGTGTAAAGGCATCCTGCTCGATGAAGAGGCAAAAGGGACAGGCAGTAATAGGATGGATGAGCATTGCAGTCATGATAATGCACAAAGATAGATGTTTGCAAATGGCATTTTTGAATTACGAAAGAGATTCTACATTTCAGTTTTTCAAGGACATGAGTCATGCAGATTGGAAGTGAAGAGTGCCTTGCATAAAAGCATTAACTGTAAAAGTAAGCGTAAATGTAATAATCATAAATCAGAAATACTCCTACACCTTATTGAGGCCCCTTCAGGGGAAGACAAATTCCCTGTCTGTCTCTGCTTTTGCTTTAGAAACTTCTGGTTTTTCTTTTTTGTTCACCCCCTCTTTTCTTTCTCAGAAAGGAAGTGTTAGATTGCTTCATCTCTAAACCACTGTGGCACTCTTACTTCTTATATTAATTGTTATGGTTAATACATTTTTAAATACTTGCTGCTTTTTATGCAAAATGTCACTACATTTCATGTATTAAACACAACTGGATGTCTATTAATTATACTTATCACTGAAATAGTAAAAAGAGTAGGAACTTGAGCCGAAAAACAGCTGAATAGTTATAAAAGAGTTGAAATAAATAAAAATTTGTATTGGCCATGAAAAAGTCACCTACAATTCATGCTTCCAGTACTTAATAATTTTTCAGGAAGTTCTTAAGAGCAGAATTAGCCCTCAAAAATACTTCATTCCTTTTTTTTTTTCTTGTGAGTTACAGCATTAGGACCAAAAACCGATACTACTTGCGTCCTAGTTTGGTTTTGAGCTTTATTCTTCAGAAAGTGGTAACATATTCATAGCCATTTTAATATATTGTATTTGGTCAGACAGTGAATTTATACAAATCACTGCTGAAGGAAAAGTGTCATTTTCTTTCTATTTGTTTATGTATGATTGTAACTTGTATGTAGTGCAAAGGAACCTTTTTTGTCAGTTTTTTGTTTGTGAGCAAGAAAATTAAATACAGGCTAGTTTTTTCAGACTACTATTAGCTATATGTTTTCCTATATTTATTAAGCAAAATACTAGAGAGAGATCAGTTGCTGTGAGTCTTACACTCTGTTTAACAAATTAAGGTTTTTTTCTAATTTTGATTATAGGTACTCGACCTCCACTGATCAAAAACTTACCTAAACCAATTGAGAGTTTAATGACCCGTTGTTGGTCCAAGGATCCCTCACAACGACCATCCATGGAGGAAATTGTTAAAATAATGACACATTTGATGCGGGTATAAAAATCTATTTTAGTATCTTAACCTATTAATTTGGGAAATTGAGTTATAAAAGGTATGCTTTTTATCACACTCTAAAGGCAGGCTTGCATGTTTTCTCTCTCCTTTTCTCTCTTCTTGATAAAAAATATCAAATTCTTACAGTACAGAAGAGAAATCATTCCTCTCATTATGGGAGAGGTACACTAACTCATAACAGATGTCAGGAAATTATTAAAAATAGCCATATATGTATTTTATTGTATTACTAAAAATAATTGGTTTTTCTTCTTTAAATAAGTTATAATAATTATTATGAATGACATATTTATAAACTCTGTTATGAGGTACTATTTAAATAATTTTAAACCTATTGTTAATTACTTTCTACCAAATCATTACTGGTTTTTTCCACAGTACTTTCCAGGAGCTGATGAACCTCTGCAGTATCCTTGCC
Organism: Tapera naevia; assembly: GCA_033556795.1. Classification (NCBI taxonomy): domain Eukaryota; kingdom Metazoa; phylum Chordata; class Aves; order Cuculiformes; family Neomorphidae; genus Tapera; species Tapera naevia. The sequence continues at coordinate 783,184 of JAUMJJ010000014.1, read as the reverse complement.
AGTATTCAGATGAAGGCCAAAGCAACTCTGCCACTAGTACAGGTACACTTGTATAAATAAGACAAAAGTACTGCAACATGAAATTATGCAGGCGGATTATCAATCACATTCTTATACTTATTTTGAACTCTAATTGGGAAAGGTAAACTTTCCAAAGTCTTAAGCATTGACAGGAATCTTATTTTTTGTGAAGATCTTGTACCACATCATATGTAGTGTTCTCAAACATGTAATCTTGCTGAAGTGTACCTTTAATGGAGGACAAGCATATAATAAAAGCTGTCTGAGTGTTCAAGTTTCTTTCTTTTTTTTCCTCCATGAAGATTGCTAGCAATTACCCCTCTTGCGTGCTAAATTTAGGAGTTGGCATTTTTTAATTTTTGACTATTCTTGAAAGCTGCACCTGCTTTCAGTTATGGTATCCACAATTTAAACTTGCACCTGATTTATCTTAGTATGCAGTAATTTAAATTAAGTGCAAGAAATTATTAGAAATGAATGGAACGAAATGCGGACTTGGGTTTCAGGTAGTCTTGCCCTCAGAGAAATCCTTTTACTAATAGAGAATAAATATGATTTTCATATCTGGTGGTTTGTTTTTTTTTTTTAGAGTACAGCTTTCCCGCTTCAGCTGTTTTGTAATCTGAGGTGTCATCACCTTCCACTGCTTGATTGTTTTGTTCTCTATCTCAAACAAATTGTTGTTACTTTGGCTGAAGTTTCCTTGGCTACTTTGTGACCTGTATAAGTACAAAAATCTTTTCAGCTGTAGCATTGTACTGACTTTACTAGCTGTTCTCCACCCCTTAGCACATTATTTTAAGATAATTTATCACTTTAAACTGTGAATATATATTGTCTGTGTTTTTTTTCAGGTACGTGTGCTCCTCTATGGTTAATGATGGACTTTGTCATTAATTGTGAATGAGGTTGCTGGTTGTGTTATTAGCATAACATCTAACCCAACAGTCTCAGAGCAAGCTAAGATTGACTTCAGAATGTCGTTGTTGTACTTAGTCATGTATTCAATCTTTTACTTTTTACATTAATTGATCTGTTGCAGTATTGGAGCTTGCTCTTCATTAAAAGTTTTCAAAAGAGTTGCCTTAAAGCAAAGTTGAACTTCTGAGGATGCTCAAATGAGGAGATGCACTTCAGTATTTTTTAATGGAAATTCTCAAATATTTTTCCTTGTTATTGATTTCTAGGTTCATTCATGGACATCACTTCTACAAACACAAGTAACAAGAGTGATGCTAACATGGAACCAAGTGACTTCCAAGGAACTTCTACCAATGACACTATTAAACGTTTAGAGTCAAAATTGGCACAGCAAATGAAAAATACAGGGAAACAGCCGGTAAGCCAACACGTGCAATTTTGAACCATAATAACGAGATGGACAAAGATGGACAAAAGCGTTAAAATTACTATGGTGTGTCAGTGTATTCTTTCGAAGATAGTACAAAGTTGGAGCCAGTTAGTTTTAGGAAAAAGAGCATGAAAGGGGATGGAAAAATATTGAATTATTCCAAAAAGATAAACAGGAAGTCTCTAATAAGATCTCGATTAAGTAAAAAAAATAGTTCATTTTATGTAAAGGAATTCATTAGGTTAAAAATATTATATTTGAAAATCACTGCCTTAATTTAGAACCAAAATATTGGGATGACATGAGAGGATTAAACATTTATGTGAATTTTGTAAAGCAAGATGAAAAAATACAAAGATTCTGTTATTGACAGTATTGACCTAGTATTCTGAATTTTTATCTGCATAAAGTTAGATTATTTTGAAATTTGCGTGTCAATAATAGTTAAATTATTACCATTTTTTTAATTATAAATTTTGAATAGTTACTTTTAAAATGCACATTATAGAAATAGAATTTAACCTACATACCGGGCATATCATAGAGGGGCTTCTGCAGCATTTTTTTCCGGTGCTAAAAATGTGACTGTTGAAACAGGGTGATCCTGGCCGTTTAAGTTTACCCCCGTCTCGTGGGAGCAGTGTGGAGAGCCTGTCAGATGTTCGCGCACGACCACAGTCAGCCCTTGTTTCAGGAGAAACCAAAAGGATGAGTGCTGACATGTCTGAAGTAGAAGCAAGAATAGCTTCCATCACAGGTAAAACTAAAGGATGTTTGGGGAGTGGACTAAGAAATTTGAAGAAAAGAAAGGAGGAAGGAAAATGTAAAACATGCATAGTGTTACAGAAGGTTAATATCATTAACCATATGAAAATACTTCAACTTTTTGTGTAGTCTTTACTGTCCTTTATTAATTGTGGGGGAGAATCGTTTCATTCATGGTTATACACTCATCAAAGTCAAGTATTTTAATTGGATACTTCTAAGGTTGCGGAAGCAAAGAGTTAGACTTTTACCTTCTTTAAAAACCATTATGAGACTTTTATCTATCTGTCTATTCCAAATGCACAACTTTCTTCTTTGTATCTGAAATAATGTTATTCCATCTCTGCTAGTGTAATAATTTCAAAATATTATAACTGTGAAGGAAGTGTTATTTTGTAAATGAAGAAGTGGATTTAAAGTTCAGCATGTTCCACTAAGTTTTAAAACACATTGACAGATTTCAGAAAGAGAAAGAGTTACATTTTATTTGTCAGATTGAAATTAACAAGGCATTGGTATCTTTCTTTTTTTTTTGAAAAAAAAGCTACAAGTGTTTTGCCAGGTTTGCTTCAGGTAGCTCAAAACCATTCTGTCTAAACATTGAATCTTAGTGAACTGAAATTTATGTCTAAGTATAAATACATAATTTTATGGTGAAAGCAATCTTTATTCTTCCAAGAAGAGTGAATTAATAAAAAGGTATATACTTAGCAAACACTTTCTCATCTCTTTTCTTCATCAAAGATACTGTTTGTTTATGCAAACTTCAGGTTTTACATTTCCTGTCTGAAACTTTTCTTTGTTATGGTATATAACCACAGATTTAAATAATTGGACAAAATGACTTTGGTTAGTCCAGGGTTATTTACCTGTGCTAGTATTTTTCTACCAATTTGAAATTTAGGGTAATTGAGTAGTTGTAATTAATAAGGAAATACGCATCATATTCTGGCTTTCTTGTGCACCATCACTTCCATTTTTGTTCTTCATCATCTTATAATTACTCCAGGATCTTGTTTTACTAAATACTGAAGTTACTTATGAAGTAATATTTTTCTTGCCCTAAACACTTTTTTACTTTTATGTTCTTATTTTAAAGCCTCATTCCAAGATTTGTCTTTCGTATTGTCAGTCTTTGATTGGATGATTGTGTAGCACATCTCACCTGAATATCCCTTAAGGTTTCCTAACACAGAAGGCAGCTGTGTACTTACTGATAATAACAACATGCTGGGTTTGTATTAAAATATGTCAGGACTCACTTTGGTCACTGATACTCTAAAGTCAATGTAAGTTTTTGACATTAGTGGAGATAACCTGGCCCTCCTTTGTGTAAGTTTTTAAATTTCCTGGTTTGTCTTCCTGAATAGCATTTATTATTTCAGATTATTCTAATATTTTTGTTGCTGTGACTGTAGGGTTCCTTTTCTTGAAACAGAGGTATATATTGAACATACTAGTTATTTCTTCTAAGAAATCACTTCAGGCAGTAGTTAACTACTAGAAATGAGGTCAAACCCATCTGACCATAACTCTTTCTGTGAAAGAGAGCTGAGACAGCACTGTATTGGTTTTACTTTGTTTTTTAGTCATTAATTGTGTGGCGTAAATAAGATACTGTGAACCTGAAAAAGATTTTGTGGCTGGGTGAGAATTGGGCTGTTGTTAAGATTAAATCAGGTCAAGAATTATTTAATCTTCTTTTTTCATCTATTGCTATATTAAGTGTAAGAGTGAATCACATAATGGACTTCACCATTGCTTGTTAAGTTTATTGAGTTTTGCTCTATCCTTAGGGGGATGTAGTCAGTCTTTTCTCTAAATAGAAACTATTTATTTTCAAATACAGAAGTAGTAAAATAAAAAGTATGACTAGATTTTACTCAAAAGCATTTAATATTTCTTGAACGTCATTCAAAAAATGAAAAGGTTGGTAATAATATCCAGTTTGTAAAACAAAAAAATCTACACTAATAGGGCAAAAGAATGAAAGGCAGGAATGACTGTCAGATGTTATGAGAGTAAGCAGTTTTTTCAGAGACAGATGAGATTTCCTCTAAAAGCAGGTGATTTAAAGAAACAGAAGTATTTAACTATTAATCCTGTTTATAAAATAGTTGGTACACAACACTAAAAAACGATGTTTTATAAGTCCAGGCAATGAAGAATTTATTCTGAATATGCAGGTGATCTAAAGTAATTAAATTTGTTCTTTATTTGAGTACTTAGATTTGGGGTTTCCCTTCCTTGTTGCCATGCTGCTTTCTGTGTTTGACTTTTGTGTTGCTAACTATAACTAATTACACAGTGTTGTAATGACAGCTAGTTCTGCATTTTTGCTTTTTAACAGTTGCTTTAATATGTGTAAGCATGAGTGGAAGGCAATGCAGTTTATTCTGCATGACACATTTTTGCATGATCTATAGTTTAACCAAGTCTATGAAAAATGCAGTATTAGGAATTTAATAATTTTGCTATTGCCGTTTTAGTGGTTTGCATGTGTATTGTATATGTGTATTTTTTCAGCCTATTCCAAGCCTAAACGAGGCCATCGTAAAACTGCTTCATTTGGCAACATTCTGGATGTCCCTGAGATCATCATACCAGGTATCGCAGACCAGGTGAACGGGTCGATTGGTTAAGATGCCGGAATAATGATCAGACTGCTAAAATACTTCTTGCTCCAGTTGCTCTAGGGCAGAAACAGAAATTACCACAATAACTCTTTTGTAATGTCTCTGTAAAGAGGAGCATGATATTTTAGTAAAAACTTACTTTTATCAGTAAAGAATTCGATTATCTAGTTCAAATTTGCTTTTATTGACACAGGACTCTTTCCTTTATGCTCTTGATGTTGAGAGTCTTAGAGCAAAACTATATATGCAGTCTTATTACAATAGCTCATTTGGTGAAAATGGACTTGAGTTGAAACTCTGTCTAGGCAATTATCTTGCCCTGATCTTTGGGTTTTTGGACCCATTTGTAATCTAATTAAATATTAGTAGGACAGAAAACATTACGTACAGATCTTCAAATCCTCATGATACTTGTGATTAAAAAAATTAACCCTTAATCTATGTAATTCTTATATTTGACTATACTTTTTATAGAGCTAAAATGTGTCTGCATTAGTGCATGAAGTATTTCTGTTATGTTAAGTCAGTGCATACTAAAATTATTAGGAGAGGCTTCTGACAGCAAGAAGACCAGTATAATCATGCACCGTAGCTGGTAATTTCAGTTGGGACTTTAATGAAATAATTCTCATCTACCCCAAGTCTATATTTATTTAGCAGCCTATCATTTTCCTTTTCCATTCCTTTTTTTGCAAAGTGGATTTCTCTCTTAACAAGTTGAATGTGAAAGATAATTTCATATGAAAGTTTTTTTTCGAATACATTTATTGAAAGTTTACACACAAAAATAGAGAATGTCAAAAAATAAATTGCAAAGAACAGTAGCGCTACCCATGAAAAGAAAATCTTATTTGGCATTGAGGCTAACAAATTGGCAAGAAAGTTTTCTGGTGTAGCTTTCCACTGTAATTTTCAAACTGTCCTGGCCTGCCATGACGTAAGTGAAATCCTGAAAGAGCAAGAAAAGAGGAAGTGAAGAGATCTGTCAAGTTTTGCAGTGTCAACAGGCGATGAGAGCCTGGTAAATAAGCTCTAGAATCTGAGTGCTTCTTGTCCATGCATACTGTCTGCATGCAACAGCACTAAGGCTTCCAAGAAACGGTGAAACTTTTAGAAAATCATTACAAAGTCAGTGAAATAAAATGTCACATGATTTTCCCAGAATGTATTTTACCAGTCTGTGGGGTTTACTTATTTAGACAAGGAAGTCAATTAAATATTCTTCACCTGGACTATTGGAACTGGACTTCACAGGATGGGAATTCCAAGTTGATTTTGCAATAGGTACGAGAGAAATAGCAACCTGTAGAAATGAAAGATATAGGGTCAAAGTAGGCATATTGATTAATTTTCTCAAACTATACTCTTAAGGTATTTGTCTTAAATAAGCAATAATAAAATTCACTGTTAATGCTTTATTAGTTATGACTAATTAGAGTATCACGTAGGATGTATTTTTTTGCGATAAGAGGAAAAAAAAAGTGAAGATCAGGAATATGTACTGTGGGTCATACACTAGCCACAATTTCTTTTAATAAGATGACTACAAAGGACTGTAGCAGATGCATGCAGAACAATCTCAGGTGCTATAAGCCACTGATGTAATGCATTTGTGAAATAATATATGAAATCTTAAGGTTCATTTCCAAGAAAGATAAGGAAACACTAATGCTATTTTACAGGCCTTTGCTGAGTTTTAATCAGGAATTCAACATACTGTTCTGGGCAGCCATGTAAAAGAAACATATGTGCACTCTGAAGTAATAGCAAGAAGAGCTAGAAGGACGATATGGAGGCTATAAAGAAGAATCTGCAAGAATGGCATTTTTTATGCAACAAAATGAAAGCTGAGAAATGGATAATTGTTTTCTGTAGATGAATCTGCAGCTAAAGACTAGGAAGAGAGAGCTACTTAAGCTAAAAGGCTGTACTGGCACTATGGATAGTTGGTGTAGACTGCAAAATCAGCCTGGGCTGTATATTAAGTCTTAGGTTTGTCAGAACAGTTTTCCTGTAAGGATCCCAAAGCCTGAAAAAGAGATTAATCATTATGTGACAGAGATGTGATTGTCTGTCCCGTAAACTAATTATATGTATCTGTATACTCAAAGCAGTTATTCAAGGGTACTCTTACTCTTTTAAAGACAATATAACGTGGCCTACTTCTCGCCTCTTTCCTTTCCTACTCTCAGTACAAGGCTTTCAGTCCTGTACTGTTAACATGCTTTTTTGCCCTTCTAGTTATAATTCCAAGACACATAAACTGCACTTTTGTCTCAATCCCACCCTGTTACATTCCTTAGTACCTCTGCCACATACCCAGCTCCTCTGAACTTCCCTGGGGACGTCTGTTGGTGGGGTGAGCAGCTCATCTCTGTCCTTGGGGCAGTGCAAGAGCTGATCCTCTCTGTGCTGCTTCTTGAAGTTCTGCTGAGCACATAGTAAAGCAGCTGCTTATGGGCAAGGGAGGCACCAGGCAGGCATGTTACTATGAGTCAGCTGCTTTGGGCAGGGCTATTTTCGAAGTATTAGTACTACATCTGCTATCATTGGGCTTTTTTTGTAATGTGTTGCCTCGGCTACTTTTCTGCCATGAACTGATAATGCTACTAAGGTATTAAAATATAGATTTTTGTCAGTGGAAGGTAAAATGTTCGCAGAGGTGGAAGTTTTTAAAATATATTTGCTATTCTTTCTAAATAAGTTTAAATAAGGATGAATAGAACTTTCTTTAAGAAGCTTTTTTTTTTTGTTGCTAGTTTACAAAATTTAGAGACTGAAAAATGGATCAACTAATTCCTTTTTGGTGTAACGACTTGGCAAATGAGTTTTTAGTGGACAAGTGTCAATACATTTTTCTCCATTGATAGTGTATAAAATATATAGTATAGATAGTAAGTGCCAACATCTTACTTTAATATATGCAAAATAAAGACGCCAGTAAGTATAGAAGGCTTAATTAGCTATGTGTTTAAAGAAACAAAAAATGTAAGTATAATTAGTAATCGAGAAAAATAATGAGAACACCTTTTCAATGCAAGCCAGTCAAGCAGTATCCAACAAATATACCTTCAAGTACAACCTTGTCTTTGCTGTCAGACATCTCCTGCATTTAAAATGCTTGCATTTGGCTTTGTAATTTTTGAATCTGCCACAGCATTAAGATTTTTATAGAATTGACACTGCACAAATGATTTCTGAGGATAGACACATTTTGTTGAGTGTCTTTAGAAAGTGGATAGAAATTATAGATGCTTAAAGTCTGTAATTTTTCCATCTAATTTGAAATCGATATAAGCCAGAAATCTCACACCTGTTTCCCCAGATCACTTCATTCTTCTGGAATTCAGATCAATGTTTTACCTATTTCTTCTAGCACTGTTACTTCATCTGGTCATCCTGCACTGTGAGGGAGGTTTGGCTCTTGTAGGTGGGTGAGGAAGAGAGAGTACTGTGCACAAATAAAGTGTGAAAGAAGACACAAGTATCTCCTAATTGCAGGGGGTAGAGTTCATTGCTGGTCTGAATATTTGTGGAAAGGTGATCAAAAGCCTTGATAAACTGTAGAATTTGGTTTTGCTGGAGTGTATGGGGCAGCACACAATGGAAGTTTCTTGTACCTTTTTAATTTTATTTTAGAAATTAAACATGTGAGATGGAATTTTTGAGGTCAGGAAATTTGTTTGTGATGTTTGATTTTTGTCTTAAAATTCTGTAAACCACCAAAATCCTGACATAATGCATCATGTATATTGACTTCTATACATATACAAATCTCTTAGTTTTTATAATGAGAAAAAATTAGTTTTCAATGGACTTAGAGGTAAGAAAAAGATCAAAGCTAAGAGGAAAGCATAGAGAAGTAGCAGTGATAATATCAAATAAAGTTTAAAAGTGGTATAAAATATTTTTCTATTGAAATTTGTCTTGATTCTGGAGCAATAAGTATTTGTTGATTTGTAGTCTATTTCTGCTTTGTCTAAGCTATTTGCCAGATGTCTGCAGTAGTTATACTAATTAAAATGGCATTGCCTGGTAGAGCTTGCTCTTCCCTCATGCTACTAACTTGAAGATATTTCATTTAAAGGTGTTCATTTATTACAACACAGTATCTTTGCCCCCCTTTTCTCCCCTAAGGCATTTTGTTTTCTTTCTTGCACCCCACCCTGATTATTTTAATGTTTTGGCAGCCATGTTCTAATATTTCAGCAACACATGTGCCAGGTTCTTTAAATTCATGAACGTTGCTAATCTGTAATGAGAATTTCAGATATTTTTTTGCAAGCCTATTTCAGCTGAGCTAATTTTAGAACAGTGTTGTTGAATGAAACGTGCACATAATTTTGTATCCGTTGTGGGTGGATCACCCATATCTTGAATATTGACATGAGCTGTGGTAGCCAGATGAAGTATACACAGTACCAAATTCTATTAAGTGTATAATCATGTTTTTTAAATGATTAGGTAGTAAAAAAGTTCACTGTAAATTAAAAAGGTTCAGGAATTCTGACAAGTATTTCTCATTCGCATAATCTCTAATATTGCAGTGTTAAACATAATGCAGTCATTGTTGCTTAGGTAAGTATATAATTTCCCTCCATTCTAGAAGCTAAAGATCAAGACTACAGAAAAGGTGCAATTCAGATTCATGTGTAGTCAAAGTAAAGAATATATTCCTGTTTAGAATCCTTCTCAGTTTTCTTATAAACTTGTTTCTCGTAGTATTTTGTATGAATTTTAGGCTACAAAAGGTCATGAACATTGGTAAAGTGACACGTGAGAATTTCCTATTGCTGTTATGTGGTGACTATTTAAATGTTTAAAGTATGATACCATTTAATGTATTGATCAATATTAAATAGGCTTCCTTTTTTTATAGTGACTGTTGAAAATCAAATCACCTGTCAAGATAGGCTGTGGAGTCATGGAAACGATGCTGAATAAGAAGTATCTAAAAGGCTAAAAATGCGATGCCTGTTACTGGGCTTTGAGTGATCTGTCACATTCAGGGTCACTGGGCAGGGGCTGCCACGGCTGCAGGACATGTTTCAGATGCTCCCCTCCAGTAAAAAAGTTACGTAATGCAGAGCTAGGAGCAAGAATTTTGAGCATTGTCAGCTGTTACTCAGGAGGTTTTGGTGTTTCCTTTTGGACAGCTGACCTGCTCTCAAGAGACAATATAAACAATCACTGTAATAAAAATCAAAGTAACCAGGGAACTTCTGTTGCATAATCTCCTTTTATTTTTAAGGAGTCTGTTTCCTGGAAATGCCTTTGATTGCATGTCAGTGTTAAAATTTAAACTGTTTTGTGTAGCTGTCACTAGTGGATAATTGCTAACAGGTGGAAGGAGAAGAGGAAAAGATTACAGCATTGTGCTCGGTAGGTTGATAGTGAGATGTGATTTAGCTCAACAGTCCCCTTTTCACACTTCTCAGAGCATGAGAATAGGACATGGCTTCATTCATCTGCAGGAGATAAAGACCAGAAGAAAGCGCTTTCGCTTCTTCATTTTTGTGAGGGGAGCAGCAAGCAGGCAGAAGTCCTTACCATGTTCCTTGAGCACACCAAAGAGGAACAGGTTAAAGCTAGCAGCCTGTTATCTTTGCAGTCTAGCTTTTAGAAATCCCCATAACGTAACGCACTTGAAATAGATGTCGTCACCAGCTCCTGCCCGGAGTACTAAGCCTGACCAAATACATGTGACAGAAGATGGAGTGCAGTGCAGCAGCTATTCATGTGGTAGGAGTGGTTATTTTATTAGAGTATACTTTTTGTTGACAGGCCAGCATGTTTTGAGTTAAAATTCTGCAGCTGTCTCTCTCTCCCCCTCTCTCACTTTCTCTCTGAGGATTTGTACAAATTCCAAGCTCCTCTGCAACAGTCGCACCCTTCTTATTTTGTTCTGAATAGATTTCACTGGTTTGTTGGTTTTTTTTTTTTCCCAGCAGGAAACGGACAGCAGAGGCGCAGATCCATTCAAGATCTTAGTGTTGCTGGAACAGAGTCCAGTCAGGTAACATCTTTCTCATCAATTCTTTACTGAAAGATAAAGTCAACATTGAATCTGTGCAGGGAAACTGGTCTGTAAATCTTTCTTTGTTGCTTTTGTAGAAGTGATGTATTGCATTTAAATGAGATTCCATGAGGGTCATCTATGAATGAAATGTAGATGATAAGTATTTTCTGTATAGCTCATGCAGCTTTTATTTTTATGTACGCATAGTTTTTGTGTCCCACTTAATTTGGCTGAGGGCAGATGTTATGTAGGAAAGCCTCTTCACCTCTCTATATGTTGAAAACAATTGTAAGTACTACTTATGATTGTCTGAAGCAGTTATACGTACTAGAGTCACTTTTTGCATAAAAATAAAAAGAATGTGCATCAGTATTATAAATTATTTATTATCAGTATCTGGACCCTCAGTAGTAACTTACGGTAGTATCTCTGTTTCTTGTGAAAGGTTTGCAGGAGGGTGTTGTCACAATGTTTTGGTTTTTAAAACAAAAGGCTATCTCAATAAGGTATTTTAGAATAACATAGCTTCTTATCTGCTATCATAAGTGCCATGGTAACAGACACAGTGGTGTGCTACATGAAGTGAAAATTGAATTAAGAACAAATGAGATGAGAAAAGTACAGCTACTGCTTGGTTCAGATGTGTATATTTTATGTGCTTAATTGCTTGGTTATTTGTTTCAGTAGTTCACAAAGGCTATTTGGTCATTAATGTGAACTGGCAATTTTGGAATCCTTACTGTTATTTGGGTGTGGGAAACTGGAGCCTAGCATATTCATCAGGTTAATCAGGTTTCCATATTAAACAACCTACTGCAACAATCTAAAATAGGTGGTAGTTTTGAGGGTGTGTAATTATCAGCGAGATCAACTTTTGATCCTCCTTTAATTCCATGGAGTGTATAACCACAGAAACCTCATCAATCACCCAGGTATTAGTTGAATTTACTATGTACATCTATCAGAAAATAACAAATTAGTCTTAAATACATTTTTGTCTTCAGAGAAGACAGGTTTGTTAGAAATAAATTAATCTGAAAAATTTAGTGAAGAAATAGATTAGCCTACTCAATTAATTGTAGAACTAAAATTATGCAACTCTTGAGGAAACAAAATAAAAAACAAAACAGTACATCAGTTACATGAAATTGCACTGATTGATGTATGAATATATTATAGTTTTTTTAATTTTTTTCATACTCTTCATTTTAAAGAATGGATCATATTTAAAAATATAGAATTTCAGCATTTACTTAATATCTTAATAAGTATTATAATAACCTTTCTTTGAAAGTTATTTTACTGCTTCTGTAGATACTCTGGCTAAACTGTCCTTGTGACCAGGAGGGTACAGGACAGGGTTTTTAACCTCACCAATTTCTGATGAGGGGCTATAGAGGTTCCACAATCACACTTCACTTTCTTGCTTCTGATAGCGTACATATTGGAAATGTAAGTGGAAGAATTACAGTTATCTGCTTCTGTCTTACCGTTTTTGGAAACATTATGTTAAAAAATGGAAAATTTTGCATTGACCTTATAAATGAATGATTTGTTTTCATCCCCTTTTTGGTGTGAGTAGAGACAGAAAAGTCTACTGAAAATAATGCCAACTTCAGACATACAAATGTTTGTGTATTTAAAAAAAATAGAAAGCAAGAAAGCAAATACAATGTAATGCAAAAGACTTAAGACTACTTGCTATCAATTTCTAAGGATCTTGACCTCACTGCCTTGAATTTTTATTAAAACTTTTAAAACTTCTATCTACATAGACAATCTACTAGCCAAAGCAGAAAAACCATCTGTGGCTACCATAGTTCTGATCAGTTTATCATATCTCCCCATATGCACCATGCCACATATAGGTTATCCTTTCTAATGCAAAAATCCCCTTTCCCCTCCCTTCATAGCAAACATCCTTCTTCTCTGCATTCCATTCTCCTTTACACCCACCCTACAGCACAGCCTTCTTCACTGAGCTGCCATGGCCCTGTGTGTCTCCACACCCAGCCCTAGCAGCCCCATCCTACTCAAAAATCAGAAGATTGCCACCATGCCGCTTTTTTTTCTATTTTTTAACTATTTGACCGATACACTAAAGCTGATCAGAAATCTTTTTATTAAAAGTGATTTTCCTGAAAATTGCCACTGTGTCAGTAGAGAATGATTCTGTCATGACTTTTTTTTTAATCAGGGAGGTTTTTCCGATTCAGAATGGATTTTTTTGTTATGGTGGAGAAAAACACTGGATTTGATTAATAATAAAAATACCAAAGTTTGGGGTACTTACCTGAAAGGTTAGACCAAAACTCTTGTCTTTCTCCTTAACTACTAGTCTGTTTTAATCTGACCCTCTTGTATGTTTTGTGATTAAATTTATATTTTATTTTTGTGTACTGTTAGAAGAATTTTTTCTGTGGTTTGTATAGTTAATACTATTTTTATGTTGCTGAGACATTTACAGCATTTTCCGGTATTGCTCTTACTGGTGTTATCAACAGCAAACTGACGCTTTTACATCAACAGTTTAGATAGGAAACTATGCTAAGCCAAAGGTTTTCCATCATGAGATAAGATGTTGGAGTGGTTCAGTGTTGAGAAAGTGTGTTTAAATCTGATTTTTTTCATAGACTTCTCTATTGCTTGGTGACTTTAGATTGGACATTACTCCGAGTGACATAACCAGCACTGATGCAACCCTCTCTGTACATTCAAATGCTACATTTCTGTTTTTCTCCATCCATATCCTGTGATGCTCTACGCATTTTTCCACCTAGTTTTTATTTGTACAAAATTGTTTCTTCTGCCTTCCCATTTCCCTCTACATGCATTTTAACACATTGTATTGTGCCATCTGTCCAGCACTACTGCTCTTGCTCTAAACAGCTTTGCAACACAGGAGATGTGGAGACTCTGAGCTGCAGCCATAAAACCTTCGAGAGCTTGAAGGAACACAGTGAACCTGCTTTTTGTGCTGGATAGAGTCACAGAATTTGATATTTTATACAGATACTGAGAAACATATTTGGCATAATCATTCAAGAACTGCAGATTGTGATCAGATGCCTAGTAAGGTATCCATGTCCTTGAATGTATATCTTATTTGGGTTGGTTGTTTTGGTACATCGTCCTTCACAGTGCTATTGTAATAAAAATACTACCTCTTTTAAACCTTTTTTTTTTTTTTTGCTGGACCTTTTTAACTCTCACAGTTTACTTTGAAGTGGAAAAAAAAATAATGAATTAAACAAAACTGCATACTGTATTGAACAATGGAGAAGCAAGATCAGAATGTACATGCCCACATGCAAGCCAAGTATGATAATTTGGGGGAATCTGGTATTACACAAATGAGTCATTCTGTCCATGAGATTGTGAAATTGGTCAGAGAGACACTTTTTTTTTTCTCCCCTTTCACAGTAAAATGAAATCCGGAGATGAGGAGATGAGGAGACAGGGCTAGTGACAATGATTTCTTTAATTTGGTTGCCCATTTAATTTAAACTTGAGTGGGAGGTTATTCCTCAAAGCATGCCAGTTTATCAAGACTGCAAGTCTTTGAGAAGTGGAGGCTAAGAAGTTAACAGTGCCATGTGAGTTTGACCACCTGGCAAAGATGATTTGACAGTAACCTGACAGCAAGTCTGGTGAGTGTACGGAGATAACTGGAGGAAGCAAGAATGAAAGAATGTAGCAGAAACTAATTGCTAAAGAACAGTCACTGGCTTACCTGTAAGAGGGACTGATGTCCAGGAGGCCTAAAGCATCTTGCTTGAGACGTGCTCAAATACTGTAATCAAATACTGTAATACATGTTCAGTTTTGGGAATTTAGACTTTGCCCTTCACTGTCAACTGTAGATAATCAACAAATTTATTTTTGCTTAAAGGACTTACATGCTGTTAAAATTACTTGCTCTGTTTTTTGACTTTTACCATCAGCAGAGTGTGTTTATCATTCATATCTGAGCACACTGACAGTAAGCAGTAATCTCAGCAACTTAAACCTTGCTTAATGTAAACTAAAACTGCAACACAAAAGCTCTTTCAAAGTATCTGATGCCATCATCCCGATACTGTCATCCATCAGATTATTTCTTCAAGAGTTTATTACTCTGTTTCTGCCTGCTAACATAGAACACTAAATAGGTAATAAAGAGGACTAATGTAATGCGGTTGAAATAATGAATATTTCAGTGAGTAGAATCTTGTTAGTCTTTGGATTGTTAATTGACTGAAATTGCTGGCTTTTAAAAATTAATTTAAGGTAGAATAATTGGAAATCAGTTTTAAAGAAATACATTTTCCAGGTAATGTGTATTTGAGTGCTTCTTTTTAAAAATAAAGGCAATCATTTCATGATAAATTGAAAATATTTATATCCTAATAACATCTTTTTACTTAATTTCTTCCTGTGAAACTTGCTGGGGTTTATAGTCTTAAGTTCTTTTGTGTGTCAGTTTTATGTCTATGAGAGGGTACATGAAATGCAAGAATATATATTGTAATTAAGAATTCTCAAAAAGAAGCTTAGTAGAATAATAATGTCTATTATGTTTTTGAGATTTCCTGAACAAAAGGATGAGAGGAGTCAAACTGTACCTAAAGGACCTTCCGGCAGAATTTTTTTTACTCAATTTCCTTTTTCTTATTGCTTTTTTATAAATTGATTGATTTTTCCGTGCTTTCTGATAATGAATTGCATGACCTCAGAGTTGACAGAGGACCCATATGGAAACTGTAGGTTAATACACCACAGTCTAGTGTAGTTATTAAGCTGCATTCCTTTAGCTGAATGCTATTCCTTTCATTGATTAAACATTGGAACAAACTTTATGTTATGGAGCTGCTAGATTTCACTGAATGGTGGTGTGAAAATCACTAGACAAAGTGTTGCGCTTTTATATAAAGATCTTGCACACACTATTCAGCACTGCTTTCTATTATGCTGAGTAGCCAGATTATATCCATTTGTTTTTATAAGGAAAAGGTGGAGTAGAAGTGGGGATGAAGCTGTCTCTGCAATGCATGTAATGTTAATCAAACTATCTGAATAGCTTTCAGTGTAAAAGCTTGGGGAGGAATTGTAGATTCAGGTTTCTTTGCAGTTATTTTTCTTTTTTTTTTTTTTAAATGAACACTTCAAATCTTCTGTTAACTTTTCTCGTTTTATTTTGTTCTCTTCTATTATATCATTTCAGGAGAGTAGAAACAGCAGTAGATCATCTAGTCCTAGTGTGAGAATGATCACTACCTCGGGACCAACCTCTGAAAAGCCAACACGTAATCCATGGACACCTGATGATGCAGGTAATTCTTTGTTCATTAGTTGACTTTTTACCTGTAAAAAATGTAAAATCTTTTATCACCGTGTGGCCTGTGTGCCTAGACAATAACAAAATTAAGCAGTGAAAGTTACAGTCCATTTTAGTGTTTTGCTTAAATAAAATCATTACATTACTGCTTTGTTTTGCTTTAAGAACTTTTTTATAGAGGTTATGCTAAGTTACATAAACGAGTCAGCATTTTGTTTGTAAGAAGGTATTGTACATATGCAGTGATAGTAGTATTTAATGCAGGTCGTTTAGCACCAGTTTTTGACCGTAGTATGGTTTTGCGGCATTAGGGGAATAGACATCTTAGAAGCATTTTAGTCTCATGCATTTGTATTATGAATGCACAGTTAAAGCTTTCATTGCTCTGACTTCTGGAATAAAATGCTCTAGGTGAGTATCAGCTGGAATATGTTAATTATGTTTTATCTGTGTTGTAATTTTGTTTATGCAAAATATACATGCACACAATCTTGCTGTTTTTAAATAAACTAACGTAAGTGTCTGCAGAAGTGATTTAAAAACTTCTGCTGTAAGTATCACTGTTCTTTGGGGTTAAGAATTAACATAATTTAATAGTTGAATTCAGTTTTTAAAGTGACAATGCACTCCGTTATGAAAAGAACCAGTACTGGACTGCATGAAAACAGTAAATCTCCACAAATTCCTTCTTAAAATATGTTACCAAAATTTACGTGTTTAACAAGCTGGTACCTCATAATTCCTCAAATTCTGAAATCTTTTTTCTCGTGATCTGTTTCATCGTTGGCTGATCAGATCTTTCATTCTTTTCCTGTAACCAGCTGCAAAATGGAAACTCACATATGGACTGACTCTTGCACAGGCATATATATGCACATATATGCATACTTGTATTTTACCAAATATAAGGTGATTCTGTATGTAAGATGTGTACTTTTCTTTTTTACTTCTGTTTTAGCGGGAGAAGGGCAGCATACTGTCATGTTCTGCTTCTGTACTTTCTCCTTTCTTTCCGTTGTCATTTTCCCTGATGACACTCTGTGCCTTGTCACTCATAATTTCACAAAGCCCTTGCCCACTACCATAGCCCATCCTGTGGCCTCTTCTGTGTAGCACAGGTCCGGAGTTGCTTTAGGCAGTGAACACTTGTAGGAATTGCACAGAGGCAAGCTCTTACATAATCGATGGTTCATTGGGAACTGAAAGTTACCAATCATGTGCCAGTGTAAAGGCAGTTTGTTGCAAGTCTTTGGCTTTAAAAGCAGAACAGCACTACAGCTAAAAGTCAGGTCCATTTCTGGCCCACAGAAATCCCTCACCTTATACTCAGGTAAATACAGAATGTACCGCATGTATATTTTTTTCTTGTTAGGTTTATGCAGTCCATGAACAAAAATTATTTGAATTTCTAAGGAGAGAAATAATTTTGGTTTTCTGCAAAAAAAAAACATGCATTTTCAAGTTAATGAGGTAAAATGATATAATGAGAATGCAACTGAATCTGGTCAGTCACAGGAGAAACTGCAGTTCTGTGACACAGTGCTGAAATGGGATGTAACATGAAGTATCTTGCCTGTATTGCTGTACTTGAAACAATGCGATAATTTCTTTACTGTAACAATATTCCATATATGGAAATAGTCTTATGTAGGGCAGGTTGGCTTCTATTGTTCTCATTTAAGATACCGTGATTAAGTCTCTGGTTTTAGGGTTGTTTTTTCTTTTTTTTTAACCACCTTCCAGTTTCCTTACAAGCATACACTTAACCACTTTTTCTCCATTCCCACCCTCTTATTTCTGTTTCCTTTTGAAGCTGCTCTTGGAGATAGCATAGTCTTTGAGGGCAACACCTTAGTTTCTCTACCACGACTACTCTGTGGCAGGTGCTTTTGGGGTATGGGTAAGCAGCCCCTTTTTTTTCCCCACCTACCCTCCTCCATATAATCCTCTAGTAGCAATAATGCAGCTATAAAATCAGTAGTTTCTCCATATGTCTTTACTCCTATGTCTCTTAAATCTTAACAGTAACCTTGTATTCCCAGATTGTGGGCTACCGAAAGGTGGAATCTATAAGAATTAAGAAACATCTTAAATCTGGAATGAAAGCACTAGAGAAATCCAGAGTAACTGCAGTGTAAGAAGAAAGCAGCCAGGCCCAGGAGACAGATTCAGTATTGGGTTCCTTGCTACCCACAAAGTATCTCTACAGAGCAGAGAAGATGCTCTGGAGCATGTTGTGAGGAAGATACTTACAGACCTCACTGGGAGCAGGTTTCAAAACTGTGCAGGAGGTTGTGCTTATTTTATTTTGGCGGAGCTGGTTTGCACAGCTTCTAATTTTAAAATCATTAGGTGCATGGGCGGGCTGGCTGGCTGATCCTTCATAAACAAGAATGAAATCACAATTTTTTTATAAATAAAGAACATGGTTGCAAACTGTACAAAACCAGTATCTTTAAAATCTGTATGCTGTTACATGGCTTCTAGAAGTGTAGAATGATAACTTTAATCTTTGTTTCTTCTTGGTGTGATAGACCATAATTTTGAAGTGCTTAACTTTATCAGAAAAACAAAATGATTCATCTGCCTTGGGATTGGAACGCTGCTATTTCCATTTGCCTTTTCCACATTCAGATTGTGTGTTGTGAAATGATTTAAATTCTTGGTTTTGTCCTATAAAAATAGAATGAACAATGAAAATACATTAAAATTTTCTTGGTATTGTTACAGAGACCAATGGGTCAGATAACTCCATCCCAATGGCATATCTTACATTAGATCATCAGTTACAGGTAATAAATACATGCTTTATTAAATGGTTTATCTTGCAATTCATTCTAATGTGTGAATTTTGGGCTGCAAAATATAATGCCACATATTTACCTGTGTCTTATATTCTGTCTGACTTTTGACCAAGGCTAAAAAGATATGTAATCTGAGATTTGTTGACTCAGATTTGATCAAGCTATTAAAAACAAGCCCTGGGAAACGTGATCCCTAAAACCAAATATAAGCTGAGTTTGGCTGTCAAAATAAGACATTTGCTTGACTGTTGCTGAATGAAATGGTTGTATTCACTTTTATTTGTTGTCTGTGAGATTAAACACTAGTTTGATTTTTATGACAGAGAGAGTATTGCATTAGTAAGTGCAGATTTGATGTTTGAGTGAACTTTGACATCAATACAGTTACATTTTCCAGGGTATAGTTTAACACTTATTTTTAAAAGCCTGCTGGTTTTTAAAAGACATTCTAAATACACTGCAGAGACATTCTAACACACCGTATACTAAGATATCAGTTCATTAGCTTTTAACATGTCTGATTTATTTTCAGCCTCTAGCACCATGCCCAAACTCCAAAGAATCTATGGCTGTGTTTGAACAGCACTGCAAAATGGCACAAGAATATATGAAAGTTCAGACAGAAATTGCATTGCTGTTGCAGAGGAAGTAAGTAAAATATCTTTAACCTTCTCTGTTCCTTTGTACGCTGCTTTTCCACAAAATCTACTATCTGTGACAGTTCGTTCTGGCTTTATGAAGTAACATTTCATAGGGCATAATTATTTTCCAGCCTTAATCTCAGAAATACTGTGCTGCTCAGTATAGGTGAAATATTCAGAACACATGATTGGAAATTGTGATCAATAACAAGATTTCTTCTGGACAAGTCCTTTTCTGAAGTGTGTGACACATCTGTGCATGTAACATTAGCAGTGTGTGTTTCTATCATTTCAAAGGAAAGACGTAGACTGTTGTGGAGCCTTGGAATTTTATTTCCAATGCTGTCCAGTAAAAGATTTTAAATTGTGATCTATAAATAAGCACTTGGATTATGGATTATAGAATTTTGAATAATATGTTCACGTTATTAATTTTGTAGTTATTGTATATGTTATCTAACTTTTTTCAGTCATCACATTTAAAACAATGTTATTCACACGTATCTTACGTTTTTCTACCTGGGTTTTAGGGCCTAATACTTAAAAGCTATTACGTACATTTTTATCTTTGTGCACTAGAAATAAACTCTTTCCTCTTACATTGTGTACACATATATCTGAAGCAACTGTTTGTATTGTTGGATTAGGGGCAAAGTTGTTGCTGATTCAGAACTTCAGTTTGCGATACGTTCTGTTTTGTTCCCCTTCTCATCATTTCTGCTTCCTGACACTGGTGAGCAGTTCTGAGAGCTCATACGTACTCCCATGCTAGACCAAGTAACCAGCTTGTTGCTCACCGGTGTCTGAGCCGCTGCACACAAGTGGTTGTTAATGAGGAGCTTGCCTTGATATTTGTGGAATAGCTAACGAGAAAAATGTGTGTATAAACCTTTTGAGCATTAGAAATAGCATAAAGAAGAAGGGAAAACAAAGCTACTCTAATATCAACCTCCTATCATCTGTTTGCTTTTGGCATCCTGAGAACAATGTTGGGTTTTTTTCAAGTGCAGCTAGAATTTTAGACTTCATGAGGCGACACTGAAGTTAGTGTGAAGATCTTAATTTTTGTTTTATTTCTGTTGTTCATAAGAGTCAAAAAAATTACATAAAAAATGTGTTTCAAAACGGTTAATTCTGTGTCTTTAGATTCCTACTTTTATCTTTTTTTCTAGGAAGTCTGCAAACACATTTCTTCCAAACTGTTTTTTCTTAGTCAGAACATAATCATCCATAAGTGTTGAAAGAAAAAAAAGTATTGTGATTGATGAATATAGTGTTGGTTAAGATAGTTATTGGTTCAGGCTTTATAGAATAATTAAGTTTTCTTTAGCTGTGGTTACAAATCATATGGCAAGAATTAATTATCATGGGCTTTCTCCTATACTGTTTTGTTGCTAAAATATTGCTGGCAGCTTGCCTTCTTGTTACCTCGTAAACAAATAGTAAAACAAACTACTACCACAGTTTTGCAGGATCATTTACAGCAAGTTTATCAGTGTGCCTGTCCCTCTAAAATTGTTGCTAGAAAACATAGCTTACACTTTTAGCATAAATTAAGTGAAATGACAGAAAAATAATTTGCTTGATTCTGCTTTTCCACTGCTTTAAGAAGTTCAAGTCCAAATAGAAAGTAGCGCTTCATTAAAAAGCTACCAAAATTATCACAATTTTGTCTTTTAAGTTGCCTTTTGAGTTTTTAAATGTACATATAGTTAAGCAAAGTTGGAATTGAATATATTTATGAAATTCTGTGTGGAACCTTAGATGTCTTATTGTGACCTGTAGAGCTGTGTCTGAAAGGTGTTACGTAAGGGACAGTTTTAGCGATTGAGGCTATGGGCTGCAGTTTTAAAGTTTAAATATGGCTTTGATTTGGAAGAGAATTTTTTCCCCAGACTACAGTAAAGAATAAGGTGGGGTTTTGGCAACTTTTTTTTCTGTGCAAAATCTCATCACCTGTGAGTTCAGACCGATAATCAAATACTGATATAAAACACAGGAAGTGATCTAAACACAAATAGAAGTAGATTATAAGTGACTATTACTTTTTTTTTATTATTTTAGACAAGAGCTTATAGCAGAACTGGACCAGGATGAAAAAGACCAGCAAAACACATCCCGTCTGGTACAAGAACATAAAAAGCTATTAGATGAAAACAAAAGTCTCTCAACTTACTATCAGCAATGCAAAAAACAATTAGAGGTCATCAGAAATCAGCAACAGAAACGGCCCGGCACATCATGATTTCCTGGGACCTTTCACATGGAAAATATGCACAGAAAAGACTGATTTTTTTTTTTATTGTTATTATTATCCCTTATTATGAGAACTCATGAGTGTTAGCTTCTTGGTGTGATCTGTATTTGTCTGCTCCACTTAACATCATTTAATTTTCTTTTGCCTACAGTGGACACCAAGTTCAACAAGGTTAATCAAATAAGGTGAGAAAGCAGTGACTTATTTAACCAACAGCCCTCAGTGTAAAGCAAGAACAGTGGCTGGATGCATGCTCCTCGTGTGAAGGCTAGCCTAACAAATGTTGAAGTGGCCGCTAAATTGTAAGACCTTGTTTTTAGTTTCGGTGTTACCTCAATAAGAGCAAAACGAAAAATTTCCTGTTTAAGAATGGTTTTGTTCCAGTGTCTCATCTCAAACTAGTGATATGACAGTTATTTTCAGGACTTAAACATGCACTAAGCTGCAGAAGTGATGTTGGCTGATCAGAGTAATTCATGATGTGTTAGTAATGCCTTTTAGAGATAGTATTTTTTCCACATACAAGATGGTAGGCAAACTGATGCCTGCATCCTTGGTTCAGTGCTTGGTAGTCCTGTATTTTGACTAATATTTCTTGTAATCTTGCATTCATAAAATATTTGAAGTAAAAGGTTGTATTTTCTTTACTTTCTTGGGGGGTGACATGCAGTTTCATTTAGTTACTGGGCAAAAGTTATGAAGGTGGTTCACGGGGCAAAGTTGGTCCCTTGTCTAATGGAGACAATGTGTGAAAGCGTGTTTTAAACCTTTGAAGGTTTTGTACCTGTAGCATTTTTTGGAAGGAAATTCAGAAAGCAAATTAATACAAAATTTCGAATACTTTCTCCCTTCATACCACTTCTTGTGTTCTTTTTTTTCTTACAAATTCTTGGCTGAAAAGCGTTTACCATAAATGTAAATAAGTTTGATTTAGACAGAGAGAGAAGGGCTTGGGGAAATGAATTTATTTTAAATAGCAAATTATGAAATTGAGTTAAATATGCAAATAGCGGAAGCTAGTAAGAAAATGAGGGAAATGGCTTACCGCCAGGAATCTCAGTTATGCCACTCATTTGAACATAGTTCAAAGGAAGTCAATCCCAAAATGCCAGCTGCGTTTGTGAGTAAAGAACTGCATTTAATGAACTCATGCAGAATATGTAATGATCAGTGTCATTTATTGTTATTAGATGGCAGAAAATACCTACTTGTTTACATTGCAGATTTATTTGGATTATGAATTAACTTTTAACTGGTAGAGAAATGAGGCAGTTCTAAATATAATGAGAAATTATTCCTTACGTAAGCTCTTGGTGTACTCAGTTGTGGGTAGGGTTTGAATAACACTTTTGCAAAAGGAAAATAGATTGAAGTTTAGCTGCTGAGCCATCAATACATAAGAGAAGTAATCTGAAATTTGACTTATGCGTTTTCCAAATGAATAATTATTCATAAGAGCCCAGGAACAGAACTTGGAAAAACATCAAGGGTAAAAACCTCAGAGTATTTTCCCTTTCCCTTCCTGCCTAACTGATTAACACTGTTGTGCTTATCTGTGAAGACCAAGGATGATGAACAGTTTACTGAACAGTATCATCTTGTCTTGAGAATAAATCCGTTGTTGGCAAACCTTTGGTAGTTACAAACTCTTCCCTTGTTTTATTTAAATAAAGGAAGGGTTATCATTCCCAAAACCTCACTAGATAATTTGATTAGTTAGCTGAAACTGATATTGGGATCAACTTAAGGGCACACGTATTTATAGCAAAATGTAATTGGCAGAGAAAATAACTGTAGTATTAGGAATAGCACAAGTTATCCAGAGCATTGCTGTTCTCATACATCTGCCCATCTACCAAAATGGACATACTCTGTGATCAGCAGCTTGTTTAACATGCTGAAGCACAAAGCAGAGCAGCATAAACACTGATGATGGCTTCACATGTGTGTTTGATAATTACATACAGAAAATCATTTCCCAGGACAGTTTTTACAGTTTGCCTCGTCCTGAAACAGATACGCTTTAGGTAAATCATAATTGTACATGGAAAGTCACTCGTGGCAAAGTTTGAGTAACGAAAGCGAGTGCAATGATAACTTCATGGTACATAATATAAAAGTCTGTTCTGACCGTTCCTTGTGACTTTTCAGGGTTTATATTAAAAAGGGTCTCAAATTGTAAAGTAAGTACTGGGCTTCTGCGCGCTATTGAACTCTACTCCATTCAATAGTTAGGTTATATTGCCCTTGTGATTTATAATGGGAATTTGGAGACCTTTGTCTTCAAATTGTCCTTTTCTTAATTCTACTAAAAACTTCAAAAGTACTTGCCCAGATTTCTCAGTGGAGTGTTCTGTGTGGCAGAATCTGTGTATCATAAAAAACCTGTAAGGGTAGAATATGGCAGTTTGGACTCAGAAGACTTTAACAGCTTAACTTTCATTGACCTTTCTTATATTTGTAAGGCTCTTGTTTAAAGTTGTTTGCAAGTGTGCTTTTATTTTTTCTGTTAAACTATCTGGAGTGTTCAGGACTTTTTTCATGTACTCCTTTGTCCAGTTAAAGCTGTTCCTCTGGTGGTGGAGGTGAAACATTAGTTTTGTCTGGGCACTGCCTTCTCAGAAAAGGTAACAGGCTCTGCATTTTGTTACAGTATGTCTTCTGTAAGATGTGTAATTGAAATTATGTTTCTGTACACTGTGCAGTTCTGCCAAAAATGTCTTTTTTTGGCCTTTTTGGTTTGTTTTTTCTGATGAGAAGTTAAAGATTGTAATTCGAAACTTGTACATAAAATGGTGAATGATTTCATATGATTCAGGAATGAGCAGTGTGGCTTTCTGCTACAGGGTTTTATTGTATTCTCAGAAATCTAATTAGTAAAAGCTACTAGACTTCCACAAACATGTAGTAGTGCCCCAGCACTTGCCAGGGCATCCTTGGTCTGTGTTGGAATCCCACGCAGGGTGAGGGATAATCATCCTACAGTTATTCCCAGCACCAAAAGAAAATTCTTCTGCCATTAGCTCTTCCCTTCCTGTGTGCAGAAGTAGGGTGTAAGATGAATAGTCCTGCTAGTAACTGAGTATCAAGGTATTTTAAGAATGCCACAGCTTTCATATGGATGTTCCACAAAAAGATAAGTGCTTGTCTTTCGTTGCTCTGTTCAGACAGATTCCATTCCCTGGAACTTCTGTATTTTGTTGATAATGGATTTTACTGCCATAACACAGACACTGTATCCTTGCCTATGAAGAGCACGAGTTCTTACTTCAGATCTGTTCTGAGCTGCTTTGAACAACTTGGCCATTTTATGTAACCTGCAGGAAGGTTTGAAAGGATATGGGGAAAAAAAGGGTGCAGCACACTTGACCCCTCAAAATACATGTTTCCCTGTGCTGGATTGGTTGAAGAAGAGAATCTTCTAGGAGTTATCCTGTGTACATGTATACGCATGTGTACACACCCTGTTATGTGTAGAGGTGTAGACAGCTGCTTATATCAAATCAGAGATGATAGATTTATTTTTATTTCCAAAATCTGAACTGATGCAGATACAAGCTTTCTGTAGCTAGCTTTTGTTTGCTTTATTAATGTCACTAGAGGAGTGGGGCCTGTGAGGATCAAGTTCTATAGAGAGCAGTAAATACAGGTGCATGTATGTGAGAGTGCATCAGGTATTTTCTGTGCCGGTGTAAACCTTTTCTACTTCTTGCAGGGGCAATTTAGATCTCCCACAGTGCTTGGACAGATTTGCTACAAATGTTTTGACTTTGAACCTACATCCTGGCTCTGATCAAGTGGGATACTTGATGAAAGAGCAAAACTGAATTTAGGCTGAATATTTTAAATTTATAATTATTAATAAAATACTGTCTTGAAATACTTAAACCACTGCTAATCCTAGGGCTTTAACCTAAAGAACCATTAATGAAAAAAGGTTTTTATTCATATCTGTGTGCTTTATACTAAGTAGCCAAAACTTTGAGATACTTTAAAGGATAAAATAGGCTTGTGTTGGCTTAATTACACGTGCTTCTTTGATACCCCCTTCTAACTAAAAGCAGCCCAGCTACTCTTAATGCTTGGGAATTGTTGCCTTTTACAGATGGAAGGAGAGTACATCATTGCATTATGAGAATTTAAAAGTGCATCCAGCCTTGTGAAGCAAAATGCACTGGAAGAGGCAGACTTGGAAGCAGGTGGAGCAGAGCCCCTGCCTCCTTGGTGTGAGACCACAGCTCTTTGCTGGTGGTGGGGGGAGATGGGGGTGATGCAGCACACCCCCAATGCGGTTCCCTGGCAGCGTGCAGTCTGCAGTTGCTAGTCTTGGCTTCCCTCAGGAGCCTCTCCCTACCCTTAAGCAGTGGATGTTCCTGCATGAATACAAATCTGCTAATGCTGGCATGCGGACTGATGGAAATGTAAGGTTCCTCCCTGTTCTCGGCCACGCTCTTCCCTCCCAGTGGTGTTGAAGGGGAGAGGCAGTGGAGCAGCTGCATGAAGGCTGCTCTCCTGTGGTATTTAGGCATAGGACCAAGGAGTGACTTGCATTCACATAGCAACTTTAGCTTATAGCAGAAAATTAGAAAAAAAAATCCCTAGTTGTAGGAGACTTGAAAATCATGAGATGGATGTGCATAAGAGCTCTGCCTGCGTCTGTTCCTCTCCTTTTTCATGAGGAGCAGCAAGGTGGACTTCACCTGTTGGGCTGTCTTTGAGAGATGTGCAAAGCCAACACAGCTGTCCCAGTAACCCCTGTGATGCATAAAGAGGGGTGGACAAACAGCTGCTTAAGGAAAAAGACAGCTGTTCACACCGAGTAGTATGACTGGTGTTTAAGATGATTAATCAGACTCCGTTCCAAAAACAGGCAAAGTTACAAAGATCAGGCTAAGAGGGAATAAATTGCCCTGTCAACTGAGGATGGCCTTGTTTGCCAAGCTGCTACAGCAAAAGTGATCCTGTGAATGCGTTGGTTTTCTGAAGCCCCAGAAAAGCCTGCCTAGGCCTGTCACTGGAGGACTCCTTGAACAGCTGTCTCCAAAAAGTTAAACCTGGTATGTGCAAATCAGACGCTTATTAAAGTTTCTTACATCATCATTAGCAATGTGGCTAGAGCATAGCCGGGAATTGTTCATGACGTGGGAGGTGAAGATAATTTAGCTCATCCTCTGAGGGCTGCCTGGGATCTGCAGGGCTTCTGGGCACAGACTGCTTCTGTCAGTGAAGTGCTTGGGTAGGGCCTAAGAGGCAGAGACTGTGCAAGGGGACATTTTAGTTGGTGCAGCTGTGCTTACACCAGAGTACAGTGCCATGGCTGGATGTTGGCAGGCCTGCTGCTGAGAACCATGCTGCCTAAAGGACTTCAGCCACCACTCCAAGTGTCCTTGAGTGCTGGTAGACAGCTGTAGCAAAGTGTGAGATTTAGGGTGATCTTTTTGAGCTAATCAAAAACACTCGTTACCAAGAGATGGCTGAAGAGGGATTTGTTTTGGGGAAAAAAAAAAAAGTGTGAGGGTCATTGAGTGGATTATATCCCACATCCCTGGATCAGGGAAACACACCTGTCCTTGGCACAAGCCCTCCTCTGAGTATGCTACCAAAAGAACCAGATGGTGTATTAAATAGTGTGATGGAGACTTTCATGGTTGCTTTCCTGAATGCTCTTCATTTCTCCAGCTTGAATGGAAAAAGAGGATAAAGTCTTACCAACACAGCTGGGGCTCTTAGTGTCGCTGGCTTAGTGTTTATTTTGCATATTATGGCATGCCCCCCCCCCAAAAAAAAAAAAAAAAGTGCTGTCTATAGCTGAAGCTGAGTTTTCAGTCTCAGCTGCTTTAATTCTTTTGGTTTAGATCATGTAATCTGCACCTGCTGGACAAAGCTCAGCCTTCACAGACTTTGAGCAAGTACAGCAGAAAAGGCTATTCCTTTCCAAGAGCGGAAAAAGCTGATGCACTCATGTGAGAGCTACCAGCAGAAAGTGAACCTGCAAAGTCCCTTGATGAAATCAAGCAAAATGCTGAGATCTCAAAAATTTGCAAGAAAAATGAATGAGAATGCCAGTGAGGAAAATGAAATTGCAGTCAATTTGGTATGTTAATTCAGATGTCTGAAACTGGGTGAGCAGGGAAGCAAATGATGTATTACCCTCATACCTGCAGGAGGGAGATGGTATGCCGAAAAAATGGCTTTTTTTTCAACTCTGTCAGTTGATCTTACAAAGGTTGTTACTTTTACATCAAAACATGCCTGGCTGAGACCTTTTCAGTGTCACAGTTACAGACCATATAACAGTTTTTGCTCTTCAACAAACATCAGGCTCCCAAAACTGAACCAGTCCTTGACTGGTAACTTCTCGTAGGAAGAAGGTATGTTCTTCCACATTTCCCAGGAAAGTCTCACTCATATCACAGCAGCATCTGCAGTGGGCAAGTTTCTTAGGAATGGTTTAGAGTGACAAGCAACTTGCTGCTTAAGATTTCTTTATTTGAACCAGCTTCTTGCACCAAAAGGCATCAGTTCCTATAAATTACTTCCCCCCTCCCCCCCAAAGAAAACACATTAGAATCAATTAAAAAGTAATATATAAACTAATATTTAAGAAATCTGAGGTTTAGATCATTTCTTTAAACAAAAGAGCTGTCCATGCTGGCAGTGTAATATAAAATTAACTGTAGTAGCCCTCTGTCAGCTGATGTGACCAATTCCAAGAGCCTTTTTGCTTGCAGGAAGAATGAGCTGGATGTTTTAGAGAGACGGTTAAAAGTGCTGAGTGATTATGTTCTGGTTCAGTGTCCCTCCTGCTGTGTAATGGACAAGCGTGCAGTAGCTCTAAAATGTGTCTTAAATACAGAAGCGTTCAGGCAAGGCATTTATTCAGCTCTATTCAAGCCACCACAGCAGCACTCTACATTGTGAAGACTTTTGCAAGATCATCACAACAGATTTCTCAAATCTCAGTGCTATCAACTCCATCATCTGCCCTGCAGTCCAGCCTGAATGTGTCAAGAGAAGAAAAGTGGTCGCTTGCACAAACCAGTCAAAAATCTAATGCAACATTAGTGTCATTGCAGTCAATTTCTTAAAAACATTGCTGTGCAGTATGGCAATGAATTGCAGGCTGTGCTGTTCACTTATTAACTTGGCATAAATACAAATCCCTTAAGAATCAGATGATGAACACTAAGCACTTTGAGCTCTCCTGAACCTTTATGATCCAGTGTCTGGTATTTACTTGAACTAATGTTCCCCACGGTGTCTGCTCAGACCTAATCGTTGCTGTGTGAGTGATGATAATGCACTAATGCTGGCTCCCCTTTCTTTCAGGCACAGCGGAGTTCAAGAATTTTCAACATGATTATAAGTAAGCTGTTGCTCTGGGGATCTTTTTTGCTTTGTTCTGAAGAGAATAGGAAAAGAAAATTACAGTATTTTGAGACCTGAGCATACTTGTCAGGGTTGGAAACCCTACCCCAGTGTATTTAGGACAGCAGGCAAATGGAAGAAGTTCCTGTTGCTGTGAGTTTGAAGATACGCAGCCTTCTCTGTAGCAAGGATTAGGGTTGTAGTGGGATGATGCTGCCCCTGTACAGCATATGGCTGTTCCTCCCATGCTCACCGTTTTCTTAGAGCTCAGCTTCGGAGCAGGTAACTGGAGGGGTGGTAGAAGTATTCACGACTACGCTTTCTCCCACTTGCTTTACAGGCAAGGGAGAGATGTGTTCCCTGGACAGTAGTCCAAGACATGAGCTTAAATTGAGGCTTCTGAAGTGGATGATGCAGAGTATACATCTCTGCCTTTTGAGTCAGTGTCCCTGTAGACTACATAGGTGCATCTGGGAGAGTTAACTCTCGGGTACCTGAAGTTTATCATTTGCAAATACCCCCAAAACTCCCGAGTTATCAGCATCTACCAATAAGGAAAAACAGAGGGGATACCTACACTCATTTTGACTCATCTGTGGTGTTTGTGCTGTTGAACATGTTCTGGACCTTAGAATGATTTAATAGCCAAATACATAATTGACCTGCAGTTTTCACAGAGTGTCCAGTGGAGCCTGCCATGTTATTTTGACCAAGGCTAATGTTTGACATTTAACAGCCAGGTTTATCTAATTATCCCCGGAATTAGTAGTATGAAGAGCAGCAGTCCGTCTGCAGGAGGACCTGTGATACAAGTCATGCAGCCACCACAGCTCTTCACCTCAAAGAGCAGCAGGGGTGTTACATCGCGGCAGTGGTTTTGCAAGGCGAATGCTTTATAATCTGGGCTAATGCCACCAATTCGCTCTGTGTTTGCCACCCAGCAGACAAATTAATGGCATGAGTCACTGTGAACTCCTACTAAATAAACCAGTGACCTAGAGATGAAAGGCTCTGTATCCAAATTGTTTACATTAATTGCACTGTAGGGCAAGGATAGATTTAATTTCAAGGATGGGAATATTAACCTCAATTCCTTTTCTTAATTGACTGTGGAGAAACAAGCAGTGTAAGCAAGGGAAGCAGAGAACAAGGACATGGGTCATTAGCACTGTCATCCAGCCTCGCAGGCAGCAGCATCTTGAAAAAAATGTTATTACAGCAACCAGGAGGCCAAAGCTGCTTTGGCAGTGTACAAAGCATAGGTAATAGAAGCATTTGCAGTAGCAACTGGATTTTTCACCAGTATTTAGATGCACAAGTCTCAGCATAGGTTTATAATGATAAAGCAGTAACTGGAGCCCATCTTCCAACAATTTATAGGGTAAAAACACCATTAAAATACTGGAGGATGTTTTTTTCAGGTCTATAATTTTGATAGAACTGTGTCCTACTTGGCTTAAGAAACTGGGGCAAACTCTCTTTACTTTGGCAGTATGTTTTTTATTTTCTCTGTAAAAAACTTTAAAATGATGCAGAAAATACAGATGAATTCATGGGTGGTGCTGGCCCCATGTAAAGCATTTAGGGGAAAAAAGTATATGGTCTTTAGGGCTACTTTTTTAATTGATATAACACCTGCAGAGTATTTCTCACCTGAAGGCTTCAAATCACTTTCCAAAAAGCACAATTATAGGAAAATAAGAGGCCCAAGGTCAGTGTAGCTGACCTTCCAGAAGGCCCATACTAATTTAGGAGTAAGATTCAAGTTTCCTGACTTTCCATCCAGTAATAGATTAAGTAGGGTCCAGTGATGCTGTCTCTGATTAAATATCAGTTAAGCAGCACAACTCAGGAGAGTTTTCCTGTATCTAGCTTGGCTAGAGAGTTCATCCATTTAGTCAGTAAGGATGGGTTTTTTTTTTCTTTTTAAACTGCTGTTTGCAGCTAAGTTGTTTGAAGTGATACGAATGGAATGAAACCAACTTCAGACCACATTGGTTGTTGTTGCGAAAGTGGGATAGCAATGAATGAATGGGAAAATCTTTCGGATACATATAACAGGGTGATGAAATTACATCTTGATATGAGATAATCTGTTTTCTGCATATAAAAGGCTTTAATAAAAGACTGTGGAATTTGGGCTTGCTTATAGACTAACTGACTCAGCTTAATCTTGCTCAGGATAACTATTGATGAAGTAAAACAATCCCGGAGACAACTTTTTGTTATGCTGTAAAGAGCTTTATAATTCAGGAAGAGAGTAAAATATTCTAAACCAAGCACGTGGATACTTGTTAAAAATCCTGTAAAATCATTTAAAAATTATGTTGGGTTTTTTTTTTGTTGAAATAAGAGTTGACAGAGACCTGTTTATGCTATACACTTCAAGATCTTCCTTAAAAATGACCGTGCTTGATTACATTAAAATGCTATGCGGTTAGGAAAGAAGGTGGCTGAAGCTTTATCTCCACATGCAGTGCTCATAAGAAGGAAGTATTTCTCACTAAGCTCAAATTCTTTCTTTTCTACTTAGAGCACAGGAAATGCTGTATCGTCTTTCTTTTCTGAATCCAGCAGTGACTGCAAAGCTGTAAATACAAATGCATTACTTTCTTGTCACTCTAGTGAAAGAGCAAACAAAAATTAAATAATTGCATGGTTCACTTGGATCTGGAGAAATCCATTAAGACTCATTTCTGATTTCACTACAAAGTAATAAATGTTGCTCTTTAGTCTCTTGACTTATCTCAGTTGCTCTTGCTGCCTTGGAGGTCTATAATTTTGAGAGAACTGTGTCCTACTTGGCTTGAGAAAATGGGACAAACTCTTTACTTTGGCAGTATTTTTTTTTATTTTCTGTTTAAAGTTTTTTTACAATGATGCAGAAAATACAGATGAATTCAAGAGGATACAGCCAAAACCCACTACACTGTTGGCTTTTGAGTCTTGCACGAATTTCAATACTTGCTTAGTTTGGGGTGCTGTTATCCCCTGGTGACTCTCACCTAGCTGTGGCCAAGGAGCCAACCAAGGCCAATGCCTGTCCAGTGGAGCATGCCCAAAATCTGCTCCACCAATATCCTAAATTACTATCGAAATATCAGCCAGATTCTTGATTAATGGCTTTTTCATGCCCAGCTCAGGTTTCTTTTTCCCATATTCTTCATCAATTAAGTTTAGGTAAATACAGAGGACTTTCACAGTCATCCTCTACTTATGATCTGTTATAAGACTGGACAAGTGCACAGACTGGTTTTAAACTACATCATTATTGACCTTATTTGCCAGTGTAAAGAAATAAGCCTATATAAATAAATACATGATAGACACAAATTAGCCCCTAAATTCAAGCAAAGTGAAATAGAAAAATGTGTTCTTCCTCTCTTTATTGTGTATGGTAGTAGAAAAGCAATATGTTTTTGCTCTGTAAGTGGTAATAAATGCAGGTAGTTCTACAAATTTCTCAGTGTCAGCTTTGCAGTAGCCAGGACACAGCATCTACCCTGGATCTGCAAGGAATGACAATAAAATTGAAGAAGTTAATTAAACAACACTGAGACCGCTAGCAGGAACTAAATCATGTTGTGCTATAACCTGGCTTTCCTGGAGGTGGGCAAGACTTCTGCTGAAGAAGGGCTCAGCGGTAAGAGAAAGCTTTTTTTTGAGCTATATTGCTCACAGAGCATTTCAAACTATGATGCTCTGCTCTGTAACTGTGATAAGACCCTGAATAAAGATTTGGCAACAGAAAAAATAGTGCCAAATAGCCCTCGTAATCTCTTTTGTGCAAGATAATTTTTCCCTTGCATTAACATGTCAGAGTACTGAGGACTTCATACTTGCTAAGACTCTTTGTTTTGCAATTTCCCACAGAGCAATGAATTTTGTACTACTGCAAGCTGTGATTATGCAAAAATATGGCGCTTTTTCCCCTCCTTTTCCTCCAGAGGAATATCACTGCTTTTGAAGAAGCTGCTCTGCTCAGCAGAGAGAATTCTGCAGGCCTGATAACTTAAAAATTTGATTGCCAATGAGTGAGCCTTCAGTTGTGCGCGCATTTCATTTCAACGCAGCAGCCTAGGAGCATTCCTGAGCTAATTAAAATACGCTAAGCAGTCAGCTGGTGGTGCAGAAAGCTGCTTTACAGCTTGGAAATGGGAATTGCAGTGGTTTCCTCCTTCTGGTCCAAAATTGTTGGGAAAGAATGTCACATGGAGCCTATTCAATGCACAAAGTCTCTCTAATGGGGACAAAATGGTTTTGTGTCTGAAATTAGACATCATTAATAATGTAAGAGCAAAGACAATGCGTGGTTGGGTAGAGGCTGGGGCTTGCATCTACCATAAAGAACTTACTGAAAACCCAGGCCAACCTTGATGGCAACTGGACAGGCTTGGGCACAGAAAAGAAGCCAGATTATAGCGGTTAACAAGAAATAATCTTAGAAGTTTCTGCAATTAGCATATATATTTTTTTAATAAACACCTTGGATGTTACTTTTGCTTTAGGGTTTTCCACATTTGAAATAAACAAAACAGACAACAAAACAACACTGTACCTAAGTCACACGGATTTGTTACTAGAGTAGTCTTTGAAATTCTTCCAGCAACCAAAGGATGCTTGCAGTGTTTGCAGCTGCTGCCAAAGAGCAGAAGGACAAATGCAGGGATCTCCTGCTCCAGGTGACAAATGCCATGGGTAAGCATGGAGAAAACCTCATGCCCATAGTGGCTTCTTCTCTTTGACCCTGAAGGGGTTCCAGAAGTGTTTGCTGGAGTCCAACCTCTGCTTCAGCAGCAGGCAGGGCTCTTTTGAAGGCAGAAATTTGGCATTTGCACTACTCTCATTCTTCTACCTGACACAAAAGATGCACTTCAAGGCAAGACATCTCTGCATTTAACTACATGCTCCCTCCGACTATCTTTTTTTCAGCAGTGCAACCTTTCTAAACTGAGCATGACAGAAAGAAAAATTAAGCGTGTTTTTGCATTTCCCTCTGCCAAATGACTGTGTAGTTTCACAGTCATCTACGGAAACTGGAGGGGCAGAAAAGTGAATTTTCCTTTTCTCACTGCCATTTAAAGAAAGTACATGGAAAATATTTTCATGGATCTGCAGTCTGTATCTTCTTTAAAATTGTCCATTAAGTAGATTTCTCTCTAGCAGAGTTGTAGTGATTTACATCAGTTTAGAATCATCTTGTCGTTTCCTTTAAAGCTAATTATATCATTTTGTGTTTTGAGCACTCTACAGAGAATTTAAGCTGCATTTTTAAAGAAAAGAAACCCTCAACAAGCTTTCTGATGCTAGTAGAAGAATGAAGTGATATTTCACAGTAAAAACATGGTTAATTTTCCCCTTCCAGAGATTTTAGTGAGGTTCAGCACTATTTTAGATATAATAATCCATTTAATAATATGGATATATTTCATCCTGCTGGTCTCTGTGCCAGTATTTGCACTTTATGTTTTGAAAAATTATCATAAGCCATTTCATTTAAACTCAGCATGTTAAACATGGCTTTCCTGAAGCTCTGATGTACTATCAGTTATTTAATAAGCATGATGTTTGCAACTTAGCTAAAGGTTATCATCTGTAATAGATACATCTGCTTATGTTTTCCCAAAAGCCATGCGTTTTGACCTTTTTGCTATACAAGAGAGTAAACTGTTCCTGTGTCTGTACAAACCATGATGACACTGTGGTTTTCCTCTTGATTTTGCACTGCTTGCTCATAGTCTTGAATAAAATAGAAAATGCAACAAGTTTACCAGGAAAACAAATACAAACACTTACACACCTTCTTGAACAATGTCATTAATGATGTAAAACTTTGTATTAAAACCAATTTTGGACACTGTCAGACTACAACACAGAATACACTCCTGAGGACAAAGCTCTTTTCAGGAACAATTCCACTTTTCTTGCAAACAAGGCCATTTCTAGTGAGATAACACTTTCTCAAAAGAGCCAGATGACTTAGGTATCTGAGCTCTATGCACACAAGGGTGTTTGGCACATTGAAACCTAGGTTTCCACTCGAGTCAATGTGACTTGGTTTCCTAAATGACTGAGTTGTGTTTGAAGATGAGCACTAGTTGGCCGTGTTGATCTGGCATCCCGGTCCCGTAGAAAATACATCATCTCTTTTTATATATATCACCAAGGCCAAGACTGCCTTATTTTTACTCCTTTTTGTAGTCAATGACACCCCTGAAATTGAAGCCACTGAACCTGGAGCAACACAGACCACAGAAATCTGGCACCTAGCCTTCCAGGTATAAATGTGGGCATCACTGAAGAGTGGTCCATTTATCCCACAGCCAGGCACTGAGGAATGGGCCCCAGTCACCATCAGCGGTTGAAGGGATCATACTTCCAAGTGCATACATTTATTCTTTTTAAACTGGACAAAGGCTCTTAAATCATCTGGTATACGTAAATTTTTTTAACCTAGTCCTGCCAGAAATAAAATTTCAAAGATACAGAGAGGAGTTTTGTATTTGTAGTATTTTAGTATTTGGGGATATTTTTGCCTCTCTCCATTATTCATGACATGAGGATAAACCTCCCCATTGCGAAGGGAATTTTCTGCACTGCTTGTCATTGCTGTAGTACCTTGAAATGATGTTTTGGATGTGGTCAATTGAGATGTTTTTTTAATTTACTCCTAAAGGAGGACATAGCTGAAGCTCTGTTGCAGAATTCTTTGTTCCTTCCATGAACCTGCACTGAAGCAGGTAGAAAACATTAAGCAATCCATTATTTTAAAAGAAATATTGTTTAAACCAGAATGCCTGGAAGCAACTTAACTCTAGACAACTGGAAATCATTTTCTAAAACCTCTTATTCAGTAAGAATCATTTAATTCTTTGAAATGTAGGCCATTTTCAAGTCATTTTCTACAACAAATGGGACCAACTCAATCTGTTCTTCACATTTTAGTAATTTAAAAGGACATAACTGAATTTTATTTTAATGGTAATTGCAAACTCATGCAGAAAATGTAAATGCGCACTTCCCGATTAGCTTGCAGCATAAACCATGGCTTCTATTAATGTATTCCAATTTGTAATTCTTTGCACAGTATGAAATTTGAAAGCTGTGATTAAAATTAATTAGGTTAAGTAAAGTTTATCCCCCCTGAGCACTGCTATTTGAAGAAAGAAATAGTAAAACACTAGCTACATCTGGCACCACAGGAGGCTAAAACATCACAAGGAGTAGCAACATTGCTATTTCAGAAAGAACTGCATGCTGCTTTTTTAGCATAGCTTAAGCACCATATATTCTTTTCTACAAGCTAATTGGGAGCTATAAAGTTACTCTTTGCCTCTTGTAAATGCTCTGGAGCTGCAACATCTGTATGAGCATCTGACAATCCAATCTTTACAACACAGTGGATGGCATTAATTTGCAAGTGGCATCATTGTACCTGGCTAAGTATTAGAGCACTGCATCTCTGCCGTGGAAAATATGGCTCCCAAGTTCAAGAGGTAAAAGAAATGTTGTCCTGAGGGACCACCTGGAGTTTTTGCTTGCTAGTTTATTTGGTTGAGTTTTGACCAAATCCTTTTTAAAGGATTTTTTTCCCAAAGAGGGAGTATTTGGACAAAAGGTAGTGTAAGTGTTCAGAACATTGAGCTTGCTGGGATGGAAAGCCATTTTTGAAAGAAAAGACAGTCACGCTCTGACTCCCCCTGCCTGGTCCAGGGACCAGAACATTGGCTGGAAACACTACATAATTTGCCTGTGTGCTGTGTTTTACACTCTCTGATTTCTGTCACTCCAGAGGCAGCAGCCAATACCCTAAAATCTGGTCTTTTGCCAGTCTCTGTTCCTTTAGAGCAACTAATTGACAAGTTGAGCAATTCTTTATCAAGGGAAACCTTTTGCGATCAGCATCTATCACAGCCAAACTCTTGCATTAGCTGGTGGATATTGAATATGCTTGTCCCAATAACCAGGTCTGTGCTAGAAGCAGGAAGGTATTTTTGGAGACTGATGCCGTTTGGTGGCCCAAGACAACACCTTCAAGTCTCTCTGATGAAGACACATTGTACCATCAGGAGAAAGCAAGGGCACTGTGCCGGATAGCTCTTGAAAATGTTTTGCCCTGCTAGTAAGCCCTCCCTTTGCCTTCACTTCCAGCCGGTTCTTATCATGAGCTGTACCCAGTGGAGCCCTCCCTGTTCCTGTGAGCTGTGCTTCCATACCTGGAGGCCCTCTGTGCTTGGGTGGTTACCAGGATGGATTTCAGAAATTCAGGTAGGTGAGAGAGAGGGGAGTGACAGGAGATGTAGTCCAGGCAGGGAGAACAAAGTATCTTTACAGAAAGCAAAACACAGTGTGCTTAGCCCACAACACTCACTAGACACCCTAGCAG
Source organism: Tapera naevia (assembly GCA_033556795.1). NCBI lineage: Eukaryota > Metazoa > Chordata > Aves > Cuculiformes > Neomorphidae > Tapera > Tapera naevia. The sequence goes on along the minus strand of JAUMJJ010000014.1, from coordinate 745,619 downwards.
ATAGCAGAGGGGCACACTGACATAGAGATGTCCCCTAAGTTAAGCCAGTTCAAAACTGGATGAAACTTGTAGAGGAATTGAAAAATCAAAATCTAAAGCACACTCCAGGTCTGCAGTGAAGGCAGAGGAAGTTTTGACATAATTATCCCTTACACTGCCATGACATCTGATTAGGAAAGAAGTAGAAATGAGTATTGCTGGTGTTACCCTTGATGTAATCTAATATTAACAAGCACAGCAACGCACGAGTAGCGATGCCTTTCTCTTACAAACAGCTGCATTGGCTGAAGTCAGGAGCTGCACAGGAAGCTCAGTCTTGGTGGAGAGGTGAGGCCGAGCTGCTGAGCGTGGCAGAGGAACTACCATCGGCTGGCATTCAAGGCAAAACTACTTGTTTCCATTTCTTTGGCATGAAAAAGAAGAAATGGAAAATTCCATTAAAATGAAAATGCTTTGCACTGCCTCCCTGACAATAATTTCCGAACAAGAATTTCTTACTCTCTATGGTATTTCTGGATTAGAAGGAAAAAACAGAAAGTATAGTCATATGATCCTTTAGCTGTGCAGCTACCCAAGCCAGTAGAAGCACTGCCATTGGGGCAGTGACTAGAAAAATGAAGAATTCTATGATTCTATTGTGCAAAGCCACAGGCTTCACAAGGCAATTCATGGTTTCTCAGGCTCAGGAGGAAGCTTGGTAATCCCCAGGTCTCTCATTCTTTTAACTCAGGCCAGAGAGTTACACCCAGTAATTTTTGTTGCAGGCCTGTAATTTACCTGAGCTACAGCCATGTGCTTTAGCAAAATGGCAGGAAGAACAGAGGCAGTATTGTTAGACCTGACATGACATGACAGTAAATCCTTGCTGAGAAAACAGCACGGTGCTCCATAGTCCACTGGACACAGTGCTTCCAAGCCAGGCGGACAGAAGGGCTGGCAAGCCAGCAGCAGAAGGACTGCAGCTATCCAGGGTCTGCCATGCCCAGTTTGAAGGGCGCGTCCATTCTACCAGGCTCTGAGGGTCTCACTGCACCCTCTTATCCTTGCAGTTGCTGTCACAGAACCAGATCAGATCAGAGTCTTGTGTTCAGTCAAGGAAGAGACCCTACATAAACCAAAAGTCACTTATCTTGCCAGGTACAAAGATCTCATCATATTTTCAAATACTGCATCAATCCCACTCCTTCCACCTTCCCTTCTTCCTCCCCTCTCTTCTCAGCAAAGCACTGACACCACGACTGTGCTCCTCTTTCTGCCTTTCTATGCTCCTTATTCCTGCTACAGCAAACACAAGCCAAGCAGCATGGGTTTGCTTGTTTATTGAAGGAGTTTGAGAGCAGTGGGAGGAAAAGACATGACAATTATAGAGAAAGTAGACAAATGGGACACACTAGCTGGCAGTACTGGCAACCCATAGGTAACTGGGAGAGGGAGCCGTGTGTGATTAACGACTAACAATGGAAAAAGGAGAAGCAGCACATTTACACGGGGGCTTTGACAGCTGTGAAATATTCATAAAAGCATAAAAATTGAAGGCCAGCATGGGACTTTGGAAGAGGAATGTCACCTCCCCACCATTCATATACCAATTCTAACCCCATTATATGGAGCGTGAGAATGACCAGTCTCAACCATTGCAAAGTTCTCCCAACCCTTCCAGTTTGTCTTTGATGGATGCTTAAAGAAAAAGAGCATAGATGCTGAGACCTTTCTACTGGCAAAGTGTCCCGGGCTTTGGTGAGCGGCTTGGGTTTCCCTTGAGCTGGAGGTTACAACACAAATCATTGTGTTCCATGAACCTTCATAGCTGCTAAAGTACAAAACAAAACCAATTGGGAAGCATCTTGAAAGCTGAGATCTTCCTATACAACATTTACCCTAGAGGGCTCCCTTTTGCCATGTACGGAAGGAAGATGGCATGTCATCGAGAATTAGGTAGAAAGGGCTTCTGAGATGAACGTTCCTGTTTCTCTATAGTGCAATGTTTTTTCAACGATTGTGTCTGTTCAGAGATTTGCCCAATCTATTTCAAATAAGCTTGCTTTACCTCCCTGTAGAGGTGACAGCAATCAGTATTTACCAAGTTAGGCATCATTAGGACAAGCTTGGCCACTTGTTCTGTGAGTTTGAGGCAACCAACCTATTGTTCCCATAGCTCATATAAGGGAGCTTGGTATGAACAGATTGGGGTCCTGGAAAGTAATTTTACTGAGTACTGGAGCGGAAAACAGACAGTGGTGAAACTGATGTGAAATTACCAGTGAAAGCATGCAGAAAAGGTGAGAGGAACTCTGTCCCACAGATTCTGGTGGGAGACTTTTGTTGTAAGACAGAGGTTTCCAACTAGAAGAGCCCATTCATCTGCTGCCAGTGCAGAACCAGTGTTACAGAGCTAGCTCAAAAATCTCAGAGATGATGGTCAACCTGTTGCCTTGTCCAGTATGAGCACTCCAGTATTAGATTTTTCTTTTCTTTTCTTTTCTTTTCTTTTCTTTTCTTTTCTTTTCTTTTCTTTTCTTTTCTTTTCTTTTCTTTTCTTTTCTTTTCTTTTCTTTTCTTTTCTTTTCTTTTCTTTTCTTTTCTTTTCTTTTCTTTTCTTTTCTTTTCTTTTCTTTTCTTTTCTTTTCTTTTCTTTCTTGAATGCCCTATTTTGTGGATAATACAATCCCCCAAACAACAGATCTGAAGAAAGGACGTGATCAACTGCCATACAGTAGCAGTATGAACTCTCACTGACCTGTGTGGTGGCATGGTCCCGAAGCATTGGATTAGTGAAATTACTCTGCACGTGCGACTTTGCATAAGGAGAAGGTAATATGTTTCTGCTGGCCTGGCAAAAAAAATCATGACAAATCTGCAATGCATCTTCGAAGATCACCATAAACAATTCAGTGTTCTCATTAGTGTCTACACCCTGCAAATGTTTAAACCACAAGAAACCACAAACCACAAGAAACCTGTGAACTGAATAAACAGCTGCTGCTCCAAACTCAAAATCAAATTTACAAGATTCTGCTAATAGACAGGAATTTGCATTGCAAAAGAAGATTTCATATTACCAATAGCTATGTCACAATTAGACTATAGCTAAGCTTTTAGGTGTTCAAATGAATTCATAACATACTCAAGAAAATTATTGCTTCCATAAAAAAAAAAAGAAGTTCTAAAATGTCAAAAGATAAAGTGGTACAGGATGTGGATGTATTAACATTTCAGGTAAATGGGACTCATTAGCTACAATATTTCATACATTACAGTATAAGGTATGCACATAAGACAAAAATCCCTTGGGTTTTTATGAGCACGTGGGCTCTCTAGGTCTTCCCCTATGTTGTTGCCTGAATTTAATGCAGCAGTTCAGTATGTATATCCGGCTGTCCTCACCCTGAAGAAATTATCACCCGTAGACTTCTGGTCCTTGAACTTGCCTTTGTTACTGCATACAGGGCAATATGAGATGATTCTCCTTTCCCAGATGTTACTCTCACCTCAAAGTTACCTGAGATTTGGGGAAGTCAGAAGAAAGCACAAAGGGTCTGCAGCCCCTTGGTGGGTCTGTCTGTCCTAAGTTTATCTCAGTGCTTTCCCAAATCTGTTGCACCTTTCCAATAGGCATAGCAAGGAAGGATAGGTCTCACAGGAGGCACACAGCCATGCCAGTACAGCTCTTGCTTGCTGAGTTGGAAGGACCAGAGTCTTAATCAGTGAGGACTGCTGATTACCACTACATTAGTAAAGAATATGGTCCTGAGACTCTTTTTTAGGTCTGATATCCACTCGCTCAGATGGTAGAGGTAGCACAGTCCCACTGCTGTAGCATGTTAGGAGTCCTGGACTATGTCTTAGCATCCATGGGAGGGTGCTTGTATGCCAGGACCTTGCTAACTAACTGCTTTCCTCCTCTTTTGTAGCAGAAGTATGGCTGTTGTGTCTGAACTTTACTGAAGGAGAGTCCTTAGTCCCCCAGAATAAAATTGTTAGTCAAAGCTGTGTTTGTCACAAGAGGAGAGAGTGGATCGAAGAGAAGAGGCACGTCACAGCAGCGCTCACTGCTTTTCTCAGCAAAACTTGCCAGGCTTTACTAAAAAGGGGCATCGGGGAATGTGGTGGAGGAAGAGATAGGCAGAGGCCAAAGCAGATGAAAAGGAGCTGAAATTCCTGGTGTGGGACTTACTTAGTGAAGGGGGGAAAATCAGCTAGTGCAATGGCAGATGAAAGAGAGGAGTAGTCTGCACTAGAAAAATTCAGCATAATGTTAAGTGTTCCATCAGTGCTGTCCACAGCACAGGAAGGTGAGAGACGTGGCTGGGTAGCAGGGAGTACTAGAGGCAAGGCTAGCAGACAGGAGTGTTTCGCCCCCATGTCTGGTGGCTGCAGATGAAGGAGAGTCAGTCTTTGACCCAAAAAAAATAAAAAGAACAATTGCTGTTGCAAATCTCTCCTGATCCTACACTCACAGCCTTTTTGGGGACAATTATGGTGGAGACCTCTACATATGTGATGAGATTCATCCAGTCTTGAAATGGATGTCTCTTAGACATCTATTAGATGGCTGATTAAAGCTGAGAAATCATTGCTTAATATTCAGAGCCAGCTAGATGCCACTATAAGCCACTAGATGCCACTATAAGCATGGTCTTATATGTAGAAATAAACTATTTAAAAAACAAACTGAACGGTCAAGTTTTACTAATTTTAAAGTAGTCCTTTCCATTTTCATACATTTCATTTTCACAGGCCAGTCTTGCTTTAGAATTGCATTTTTTCCTAGGCAAACTTTCTATAACTTGTTTCCATTCATGATCACCATCCTCACATACATCATATAAAAATGTACTTGTGTGTAAATGTGAGTATCCCTCTGTGTTTTTTGCCTTTCCTGGGCCATCCTCCTCAGGAGCAGCTAAAGTAGAAATTATCTTTGAATTCCTCTCTTGTCTCTCAAAAGCACTTCTCTCACCTCCATCAGGGACACATTCATGTGTCACCTTGGGCAGAGAAGTGTATTGCAATGTACCTTGCTGCGAAGCATCATCAGCCACGTGCTTCTGTGCATATGGCCACATTTTCTACGTGGCAGGGAAGGAGTGTAGCTTAATCTGTTTTCACCCTATGGCCCAAAGCAGCTCTGCAAAATTGGGAATGGCCCAAGATCCTTTAAGTGAAGGACCTTGAAGAGCAGCTCACTGACAGAGAGGGCAGGAGGAGAGGTGTAACTAGGCAGCACACAGGCACTGTCCCAAGTCCCCATCATGTCACATCCATTCCTCAGTGTTTCCAGCCCTCTGCAGCACTGCGAGAGAGGAACAGCCTCAGCCCAGGGCTCAACTGTCTCTCCACAAGAAGGGAGCTATTCTGCACCCCAAGGGCTTTGTGCTACCAAAGTACAACCTATGTGCTATCTCCAGATTTCAGCAGCTGCTCACCCAGTGCAAAGGCTGTATGTCTGCACTCAACCCCAGCATGCTAAGCAGTGACATCCAATGCTGCCACATGCAGGACACACGCAGACTGTTGGATTAACTTCCTTCCTCCCACATCTCCCCCAGGCCATCAGTGAAAATAACGCTGATTGTGAAAGAGAAAGCCTTACCTACACATGACTCATGACTCAACCCAAAACCCTCTAAGCCTGCAGCATCGGTCACTGTGCTAATCTTCAACATCACTCAGGTGCTTATATGGGTCATGATTGTCATAGACCAAGCTACCACCTAAAATGACCGTGGGGAAAGCAGATTTTTCTTCCTGGCTGCCAGTGTGGCAAGCTGGCTCTGAAAACTAAGCAATGATTTCTCAGCTTTAATCAGCCATCTAATAGATGTCTAAGAGACATTCATTTCAAGACTGGATGAATCTCATCACATATGTAGAGGTCTCCACCATAATTACCCAGACATGGATAAATGAATGTAGGTCTTCAGCAAAATGTTTCATTTTTATAAAACTTGAGCACAGTTTCAGATGTGGTTTATTTACAAATAAAAAGCCAAATGGAAACTGCTGCTACTCACTGACAGCCCACATCGTGTTTTAAAGCTGGTTTTGAGAAGCAAAGAGTGCATCTGCACTATTTGGTCAAGAACTGGTGGTAAATACTAAAGATTTTTGTGGTTTTCACACTCAATAACAAAATCAGTTGAATGCGGTGGAGGTCTGTGGGATCAGGGTGGCAATCTGAACACTAATGAAATGTACCGTCATTACTGGTGTTGTACTTCCAGCTTCTTGCTATGTCAGTTAACATAAAAGGCATGTTTTTCTCCTATTCACCTTCCAGCTATTTTTCAAACAGATAGCAGAGTCTTAAAAATAAGATATTTTAAAAGTTTTCTTTTCTGTTTTTACCTGCACAGACGAATATTCTAAATCCAAAACTCCTTTCCCAAGGACATCAATAAAAACTGATAAATTCACAAATTAAGAGGGAAAACATTGGAGCTGAGCACTTTTGGGGAGACATTAAAAAAAATGAGAATAAGGATTAATTCTCATGTGAGTCCTCTCCCCTAAGGTGGAACAGACAGAGGCAATCCTTATCTCATTTGCAATAGAGTTAGTTGTCTGCTTTACCCTTTAGAGATGTGCTAGCAAAAAGTCCCAGAACTTCCCAAACAATTTGCAGATGCTTCTAAGTGGAGCAGCTATCTGTATTAAAACAATGAAACTAAGTCTGTTTCCCATGCACTCCTGGGATACTCTCTGTCTTGGCCCATATTCAGGAAGGCAATTAAATATGCGCTAACTCTATGCTCATGAATAGTGACATTGAAATTTAAGGAATTACACATGCCTAAGTGCTTTCTTGAATGAAGCCCAAAGTTTGTAACCCAAAGAGAGCTAGAAACACCGTGGCTGAAAGCCACACACTGCTCTGAGGGTCATGTCAAGGGAGCTACAATTCAGCAGAAGCTCCCAGGAGGGAGTGGAGAGTAAGGGAAGGGAATTCAGATTTATGCATGTTGCAAAAGAAAACCTGCAATTTTCCACTCGTAGGCACAACCCTGCTCCTCTGGGAAATAAATTTCTTTCATTCACTGTTTCCCCTGCCCAAACCTGGTAGAATTTAAATAAATCCTGATGCTCACTATTTTGAAAAGTTCACATACAGGATCTGCCCAGTCACCAACCTTGATGCTGTAGAGTACGTGTGAGGATGATGCGAAGACACTCAGGGAATCTCTGCAAACAAGGCTTAGAAATTTGGTTAGAGTACTACCTATATCTACAGCCTTAGTAAAGGCAGACAACTCTCCTCCTCATTTTTCCCATTTAATCACAATAATGGCCCAGAAGTTTTTATGCTAACGAGCATTATGAGTATGGTAAAATTCTTTAAGCCTCTTTACTTATTGTGGTCCATGCTTACAGCAAGATTCATAGTGTCTCCTCTTGGTAGCAAAGTTGCTGTTAAAACACAGAATGCTTCCTAATCAACTACCACAAGATACAGTAATTTACAGTATCTTCTACCAAATGACTACCACCATGAAGGATAAGTTGTCTACCATGTTAAGCACCAATCTTGCACATGCTGAAGCAGCTGGGCAGTTTGTGCGTGCCTGATATGGGCTGAAATAGTCAATAATCTGAGAGGAATGGGTTTGTCTAGGTCACAAATGGAGCCTGATAGTAACATTAGGTGACTTTCAGTTGCTTCACATTTTGTTAGATGTTCTGATACCTCCTGTATTGTGCAGAATACAACAGAATGTCATTTCACACAAAAGATCTTTTTTTCCTTGACGAATCACTTGTGGACACGCACTGCCAGGAGCTGATGAATGATAATGTCACTGGGAAGGAACACTTGGATGATAGTTGATAATCCACAAATGATTGCCTTATCGGCTCCCCAGGGAAGAGGCACTGAAATCGGTGCACACCCTCCACAGGTGCCAGTGGCTGGTTCTCCTGCCTGCCACAAATTTCTTGTGTAGTCTCAGACAATGCACTCAGCCTCCCAGTAGCTCATTAACTATTACTTTTCTCCATTCATGGTCCTTTTTATCCTTTCCATCTGCACTCTCCACTACATCTTTGCAACAGGCAGAAGTTCTAGTGCCATCAAACCCTCCGCTTGAATGGAGATCTTCCAAGCTGCCCAGCAGAAGAGGTCGCATGGAGAAGTAAGAAGTTTCAGAAAAGCTTATCTCTTCAGTTCCAGCAACTGCTGCCCTTGATGTGCGAGTTTGATAATGGAGACTTTCAAGTCAAGCTGCAAAATCACAGGAAAAAAAGAGGAAAACAAATTAACTCTTAAGATCGGTTTGAAACTTCATGCATCGCAGTACCCATGTTTTTTTCTGTTGGGTATTTACCTCTTTTAAATGTAAAAGACTTTTGGTTTCTGTTATGCAGAAAACAACAGTCAGGTAGAGACTTTTAGTTTCAGTTTAGCTAATGGGTGTGAAAAGAACGATTTATTCATTTGGACTTGTTCATTCACAGTTAAAAAATCAGTCAGGAGTGGAAGAAGCAGCAAAGCTCATTTCCTATTCCAGTCTGTGACTAGAAACAGGTGGGCAAGGTCAAGACACACTCATTTTAGAAACATGAAGGATGTGGGTGAGATTTTCCGAACTGCAACTCAAACAGGTAGGGTTCCCGCTTCACACAACTGTCACTGATTTCCAGTGAGATGCTTTGGGAAACGCCCCAGAGCACTCATCTGTATTGTTAAGAACTTTTATGTCTTTGAATATCTAGTTTATGGTGACCAAAACCAGCTTGTCTGTTCATTAGCTGCAGTTACTACTTCCCTTATTTAATACATCTGTTAGATATAAATACAGAACTTGTTTTGATGCCTCATTTATTCAACCTTCCCCACAAAACACCAAGCATGTTTGAGGCAGTTGGGAGTTTTCTTATTAATAGCAAATGATGGTAAAATATCCGATTTGTACACTTTCAATTAAATTTCCACTTCCACCCATCAACTGCTTGACACAAATAATGGAAAAATCAGTTCTCAGACTGTGTGTAAGAAATATTATAATTTTACCATTTCCTGATATAGCACTTGTGTGCCGTATATACATATATACATATATACATATAATAAGAGAAGTTCAATATTTCCACTGTTCCTTCAACTGGTCCTGTACCTGAGCATCAGAAAGGGGCTCCTGGTTACCTGCTACCCACTGCAGCATGCAGACCTTCATCCCCATTATGATCTGCCTCTCCAGCACGAATTACTCACCTTCCAAAATTGCTTTACCAGGGAACTGGCAAGAAAAAAAACTTGTTTCTTTGACCCTCCTGCAAAGGCAGACCCCAAGCGGGCTTTTGCTACCCAATCAAAAGTATCAGTGTAAATGTTTTCTGGAGGCTTTGCTGATCTACGATTTGTCTTTCGTTGAGGCTCCCAAGTTATTACCTGATATGTAACCTAAAACTGGTTTCTGTGAGAAACATTTTCATTGTGTTTGTTCATTGAGGTCAGAGGATAGCGGTCAGGCACAAACGTCCTGTACATTTTACCAACCTCATTTTTTATATATAGGGAGCACTCCCGTGAAACTGATTGATTACAGTTGGCTAATGAGTGTTATTGCTAGCAGACAGTGAGATCACCTTGCTAGTGTGGAAACTGTTTTGGAGGAGGCTACTGTTTGAAGCTTGCTTGAGGTGTGCCCACAAGTCTGTTTATTCTCCTGTATCTTATGTGGTCAGGGTGGTGGTACTGGATTTTTTCATTGCTGAGCAATTTCTTCTAGTTTATTAAATTAATTTAGTTTCAAATGGAGTACAGGGTTTTCGTTTGTGGTGCTGCTTTTCCTGTTACTGTTGTTGTGGTTTACCGTCCACACTGGGGTGTTCAAAAACTGCTCTTCAGACTTCACTGGGCTTGTTTTGTGATTTGTGTTTTTACAGTTCTAAGCATTTCTTAATCTTGGGGTCCTGAGTGTGGGCCAGGACTCCGTCCAAGAGAAATTATGGTATATACAGCACTGTGGCACCACATTTCAAATTCTCATTGGGCCAGAAAATGAGAAAATGTAGGGATCCATCCAAGAGGGGATTGCAATAGCAGTAAGGCCTGATAATATACAGATAATGTTAAGGATTTGTGTTTCCAGATTGGCCTCTTCCCTGTGTCTAGTAGTGCCTTTTAATTGCAGAGCAACTCGTTAGGAAAAAAAAAAGAAAAACAAAAAGAGAAAAAGCATATTCCTTCCCAGGCTCAAGTAATGATCTAGAGGATGACACTGAGCAAGATTCAGGACTGATTTTCCTATTTGTAAGACAGAGATATTAAGATTAATCATAGTGGGCCAGTCCCTCAAGGATGTCACGAAGGTTAACTCATATTAGAAAGCATTCTGAGCTAATCAAGGAAAAGGTGCTACCCACACATATATAGTAGGAGGCCTGGCACTTCTCAGATAATGTGACAACATTTGAGATCGTGACTCTGGTTCCCAAACATTGAGCAATAAGAGCTTTCGGTTGGGGCAGTAGCAGTGACACAACCTGAGGACATGTCTTCAGGCTCTCAGTAAAGGGATGACTGTTCACACAGCCCCTCAATATCCAGCAGAGAAGGACCTCCCCATTTTCACCTGCGTATTTTACATCAGTGAACATTTCTCCAGGTTTCTGACAGGTACAGTTTAAACAGCAGAAGAAGCACAGAAATCCAAAAGATGCTTCCCTTTCCCTTGTCAGCAGCTCTGCATCACATTTTGCCTGCCAAGAGAAAAATATCTGCCAAAGGTTGCTCAGTAGGTATTTGCAGTCATAGAAAGATCTGCCTTGAGACTGGGTCTGAGCCTCCCTTGGAGGTACTTGACTGCTTCTGTTGGGGGTCACTCCAGTGAGGTGTAGGACTGTGGGCTCACCACAGCTATAGAGGAAGAGAGAAGGAAAAGCTGTTGCAACCCAGCAGCACATGTCCCCAGCTCAGCTCTCCAAAGTTGGTCCTTTTTACCCTGAGCCCTGTATTATGCCGGTAAATGCATGACCACCCACAAGAGTCCTTACTTCCACTTCATCTCCTCTCATTCCAAACCCCAGTTAGTTCTTGCTTTCTTGAAGACTGATTGCAGCTGCCCAACCTCTATCAATATATCAGCCTCTGCTCATGGTCAATCCCAGAAAGTTTTCCAGCACCCTCCCCCTCTTAAAAACTGTTATTCCTAAGCTGACTTTTCATTTGTTTTTAATAGAGTGGTGCATTACCTGCTTGATGTCTTTTGTGTGTGCCATCATTATCACCATCATTATTTTCAGTGTTCCAAAGCCTTTAAGGCTGTTTGTTTTAAGACAAAACAATTTTGCCATTTCACAAAGGGAGGCAGAACCCTGCCAGTTTTCTCTGTTGAGGTTTGGTGCAAAATAAAGATTGGAAACCTCTGGCCTAACCAGTTAACATCCTATGGTAATCTGCAATATGTTCCAGTGATCAATGGTCCTTATCATTGGCAAAGGTTTTTGATGGCTATCATAAACCTTCCTTGCTGCAAGTGAAGCTTGTTACTTGTGCTGTTGTCAGTCAACGTGCACAACACTTTATTACAGTCTCTGTTGCAGCTGTCTTTTATGTATTTGAAGGCTGTTGTCTAGTCTTCTCTTTCCCAGACTAGACACAGTCTCAGCTCTCAGTTTTCCCCTTGAGTTCACATTTACTAGACCTCTGATCACCTTGTTGCTTTTGTCTGAGCTTTCTCCAACACATTAGTAAGGCAGTTAAATATATCGCTACTCTTCTTTGAGATTCAAATCAACTGTTATGCTATGAATTATCCTGAGAGCTCCCATAGGCTTGGTTACCAGACTATTTACCTAAATCCTCTACCACTTTCTAGAATAAATCCCCCATTCCTGTAGGTAAGCTACCTTTATTTATCCCTAGGTTCATGGTCTTTCATTTGGCTGTCAAAATGTATGCTGTTTAACTGATCTTCCTTTAACAAGTAATCCAGATTAATTTTTCTATCATCTGACCTATCTCTAATGCTTCTTCACCATTTTTTTTTGTTATCTCCAGATCTTCCACCAGGAGCAGAAAGGAAACCCATGTGACCCTGTAAAAAACATCACCCAAGGATGAAAAATTTCCATTTACAGGCAACATTTAATCTGTTTAACACAGACTCTTTTTATTTTAAACTTTTACTTTATATTCACAATATCATGCACAATGAACTTAAGTGTCTTAGAAAACCGTAAACATGTTGTGTCACTACATTTGCCTTTATCAAACCTGAGAACTGCTCAGGAAGCAATACCAAATTTGCTATGTGAAAGGATCCTCCAGCTTTCTTAGGGAGTGATAAGGAGTTCAAGAAACTGAAGGTGGTGTGTTGCTTGGAAAAGAAAGAAAAAAACGGTGGCAGGAAATCTGTTAGACATAGGGGGAATGTATCTATACTCATTTCATAAAGATATGAATTAAGGGCTGGAACTGACTATTACTCTAAATTGATTGCATCTGGTAAGCATTAGCTGAGTACACATCCCTGAACTGTTTGCTCTTTTTTTGATCCCACTGGCTAGTCAGCTTGTGATATTTCTACTGAACTGTGCTTAATCATGTTTAGCAATATTTTAGTGATAAGAGTTGGTGGTATTCTAGCTCTGCTTCCAGACTTCGATGCACAGGATCATATTACTTCCTCCTTCAGTGACTGAGAAAAACCTCTGGTAATTTGTACAATTGGCACCGGTTGTTATTGTTTCAGTGTTCAGGATGCTGACAATGCCTCACTTGGATCCATGGCCTTACATGGCTTTTTAAAGCAGAGAAGAGTGGAGGAAGAAGGGTTACTGGGCTTGTAAACATTTCTATTACATCAGATTAGTTTCACTGCCATGTACAATCTGTTGGTGTGACTCAGACTTCCACATTTTAAAAAGTCAACTATGTCTACAGGGACTACAACCATTCTGAGAAATTTTAGATAAATGTGAAGTAGTTTTATTCTTATCTTATTACACAATGTACAATTGTACAAAAAAGCACCATATTGTTGACTTTTAGTGCAGATGTGCAACCACTGGCAGGCAATGAGAACACCATGTTCCAGCCTCACCAGCTCCTTAATTCTTTGGCTGTGAGTCTTAAACCAGGTTTAGGAATAGCCAATGGTCATTCACAGTGTTCTCAGCTCTCCGTCCCCACACCTTTCAATTTAACTTTTTTTTTATTGAGGCCGCAACACAGTGATCTGAGACGGCAGTCACTGAATAGTTGGAGTCATGTTTCTTAGAGCAGATCATTGAACTGCTTTTACTCTGGGGAACAGGGCGTGCTTTTTCACAGTTATAAGAGCTGGGCAAGACAATTTATTTTTGCCCTTGTATCAGTTTAGGGCACTGTCTGTAGCACAAGAAAAGCATTACCAGCAAAAATGTTAATAGCTTATATGAAACAATCTAGGGCACGACACAAAATATTCTTCCTTCAGAACTTTCTGGGAAAGATTTTCAAACAGTCTGCTTTGTGGCAGCCAGAAGTGGCAATTGCTTTGTTATCTATATCTCCTGCATGTTTTCTTGCCAAATGTTTCCACAGTCGTCTGCTATTCAAATAATGTCCTACTAATGTAATGGTCATTTTGAATGTGCTAGGGAATGAGCAGGGTTCACAGGCTGTTTGTGGAGATCCTGAGCAGTAGCTGCAATTTTTTCAGTGTTGGGACACACCAAAGAGTGTTTTTGTTTTTCCATGCCCTGCTTTACACAGGTACATCACCATTTCTTGTGTTCCTGGAAATGGTAAAGAGGACCCACTTGCAAGCCCCAGTCAGAGGAAGAAACTTCCTTGAAGAAAACATGATAGTGATTCCGTGGGAGGCCTAAGATACTCCCCCAGGACCCTGCAATGCATCAGTGCTGCTCTGCAGCATGGACTCAGAGTCAAATCAAATGTTTTTGGAAAGTGTAGAGTAGAACTCACAGATAAATAAAGGCATGGGTTGAGGTAAAAATGTTTAGACATGGTGAACTATCCTTACCAGCCCTTCACATAATAGATTAGGTATAATTCCATAATTGCTAGTCCAGCCACTAAATGTTGTACACAGACCAAGAGGCTATTGAAGTCGTTCACTAGAGCAGCCATCTGTGATGATGGGCCGGAGTCCCAAGATTTCTGCCAGGGCCACACATGAAAAGCCATTGCTGCACATGTTAAGGTTGAGGCTGGTTTTGCATGGGGATGGCATATGGGGCTCAAGTACAAATCACGCAAGAAGCTGCATGGCTAAAGGCCAAAGGATTTCTTCTTTCATGGTCTGACCTTTCTGAGTGCATTTTCGGGTCTTTCTTTCTGTACCTGTATGTAATCACACACTTGGGGTCAGTTTTGAACAGAGAAGCCTCTTGTAAAGAAACTCAGACCATGTCCCCCCTCCTTCTTCAGGCAAAGGGGGACCTCGATGTTTGATCCAAGGTGAGTGGAGTGATGCTCATCCTCAAGTCAGTGAAGTCCCTTCACCAGAATGCAGCGAGTCAGCAGACTGTGGGAGAGGTCAGGAAGGTTTTATCACTCAGAGGATGTGAGCCTAAATATGCTCTAGTTGTAGAAAAGCGTTTTCTTACTAACCAACCTGTACTTGACAGGGTTTTTACTGAAACAGCAGCCTCCCCCAGGGCTGGTAAATGTGACTGTGGCAGCAGTTAGTGATCCCCCCGGGGCCTTACTGCATCTAGGATACAATTAGATACATTTGTCTGCAAATGTTTTAAATATTTCAGCTGGTATGCCATTAAGGAATAAGAAAGGGGTTTATGTTAAGAGAGACTCAGAGTACTGCAAAGCAGCCAATATCACAGACGAGGCATAAGAATGATTTGGGATAGATAATGGTTGTGAGTAATGTTACAAATTATCTCATATACTTCTTTTTTTCCAGTGAAGTAAATGACCTTGCTTCTTCTATTTAAGGAGCCATGTGGCTGTTACAGTGTGAAAAATGTCTCTCTCTCAGCCAAGATTGCTCAATACATTTTTATTTAGATCCACTGGATAATTTTAATGACATTCGCTCATTTTGACTCAGTTCTCTCAAATGGTCTTCTTAGGTCCCCTTCCACTGCAAGACATGGGGAGGATGGCAAGAGACAACGAGTTTCTTGCAGTGATTCAGGATGCTTCATACATCTAGGTCTTTTGTGATGTTTGAAACATCATTTACACAGCCCACATCTCACCTTCACCTTTTTGATCCGGGATTCGGTTCTAGTACTCTCATAGACAGCTGCAGGAAGATTCTACTCTTATTGCAGCTGGATTTGTAAGTGCTAATGAGAATCATAGCATAACATGATGAGCCACTACACCTCTGTAACAGAAAGAAAACCCTATCCATCCATCAAAGATCTGATGGGCAATAAGCTGTGAACACAATATGCATGTGAGGGCACAGGTGATGGCAGTCTCTCAGAGTGGGAGGCCCCAAGCAAGAAAGCGAGACACAGAGCACTGACATGATGCTACCAAGTGGGTAATAGGAGAACACTGCACAGCATTACCAGTTGGCTCAGGTTTTCCCTTCACCTCTCCAGGCCAACTCTTTGCAGGTGCCATGTTTCAAGCCCTGATACTGTGCACATAACCACAAAGCTGTAATATGGCAGTTCTAATTTGAGATGTAACTAGAGGCAGAGCTGCCCTGAGATCCCACCTTTGCTCTCTTTTTCTGTGTTAATGCAGTGACAAATATGATCCATTTGGAAAAGAAACCCACTTGGGACCCACTTAATAGCTTTGCTGTTCTCCTTATTTGGTAAAATTTTCCTCCTTTCCATCTCTGTGGCATGTTCAAGTGACATGAAGAGAAAATAGTACCTTCATTATGCCTTTGTTTTCATAAGATATTTGCACAGGAGATCTTATGAAAGGAGGCTTTTTGTCCTGATCAGCTTTTATTATTCTGGATGTCTGGAAATGAGTGATTAGCATGAAAAAGTATCATATACTTCTTATAAATTTAAGCATTTGTAATCATATCTTTAAAATTGTTAGACATAGTGGCTAAAAGTCCAACTGAGACATCTGCAGGCAGTGCAAAACCCCCACAAAACATTTCAGTGATATTCAAATCATTATTAATTTCACCCACTCTACTAGTCAAAGTCTATCTAAATTATTTCTGCATGGGATAAAATCTAGCACACAAGGCGACAATTCTGCAACTTCTTTCGAATCCTAAGTTGCTATATTTACCACAAAAATCTTTCTTTCCATCAAAGTCCACTTGCAAATGTGCTTCAACTTAAAAAGTCAGTTAAAAGACTCCATCAAAACCTGAAGCTTTCCACCCTTTTTCATTCAGGATTTATTCTGGCAAAGCTCCCCTCAAGTGAAGTAGAGACACCACCACTCTGAACAAAAGCTTCACAGTTTGACTCAGTAAACTTGTCATCTTCACATAAAGAAATGAATAAAAATGCAAACAAGGCATTGTGTCAGGTAGCTTACAGGAAGGACGCTTCATTCAGCCTTTAAGTGGGCCACTGGACCAATGCTGGCAGTGATCAATGTTGCAAAGTTTAAACGTTTAGTCATGGCAGCCTTACAGTGCTCCTTAGATCGATCAGCTTTAACTGTCTGCGTTGGTCATGCAGGGCAGATGACAACCCCTGCAGGGCAGATGACAATCCCTCTCATGCTCGAAAACCCTGATGCATTTCTGGCACTCACATTGATGCCATGGTCTCCCACCCTGCTCTATCTCACGGTGTGGTGGGAGCGTACCTAGGTATGTCCGCTCTGAGTGCTGGAAACCAGCCAGAACATAACAATTTACCTTCCACTGCTTCCTCTCCTTTCTATAGATGAGGTCTGACAGCGCTAAGAAATGGACTGCTTGCTGAAGCACAGTGAGAGTGGCTCTGATGCCAGTCTATAAGATGTAATTAAGATACAGGCAGGTAACTTCCATAGCGTGCAGGCTGACCAGTTCTGTAAAGAGACCTTGTGCTAGACTAGTAAATTGTCACGCCATATTTCCAGGGAGAGTAGATGGTCCATTTATGCCGTATCACTCTGTGTTATATTTTACAGAATATTTCTTTCAAATTTATCAGTGCTTTTCAGAACCTGTATATCAAAATATCTAACATAACTCTTTTATCCTCTTCTCAACATCGTCAAATGTTGGTCCCTAAAATTCATGGGCTTTCAGGGTAAAAGATTGCCTGGATTTGAGGTAGGTGTCATTGTGCAATAAAGTGTTCATATTTGGAGTTGAAAAAGAAAATAATTTAGTGGAGTATTGAATTTTTAAGGAGGGGGAGGATTGCTGTTGGTGGTTGGAGTTAGTCCAACTTGAGATGAAGCAAAGCAAATGAGAAGATTCCTCTATTTATGTTAGATGCTTAGTTTCCCTTACTTAGACAATTACTTATCTGCCGTTGCAGGAAACCTTACAAACATGAATGCAATGTCACTGTAAGGTAGGGGAGCACTGTTTATCTTCCACTATGCTCACAGCAGAGGCCCCAGAAGGCTGAGGCAGTGCCCACATGGTTTGGTAAGATCACTGCTGAAGGCCACAATCACCGTGCAAGCCATTAGGGCACCCCAGCTGTCATTAGACCAGGAGTATGGTGAATCAAACAACCCACTCCAAAGGGTTGTTCTCACACTTCCCTCATACCTGATATGCCTGCACTTCTTACACACTCCTATCCCGACCTCTGGAGGTGCAGACAGGTCAGGTGTCCAGCTCTCTTGCAGCCCTCAACTTCCCACTGAAAATGGTGTTGTAGGAGGCTGATATAGGTGAGCAGAAAGGAACCTTTTAGAACAGAGGCTGATATCACCACCAATGTTGTTATCAAACAAAAAGGACCACAGGCAGGCTGCTCTTCTCTGTGCTGGGACCTCTGAAGGTCTCTAGAGGCAGCTTTCATCAAGCTCAGATCTGTTAAATCCAGGGCATTTATCGTGAACCTCACTTGCTTTTTGCAGAGTTGAGATGTAAGACAGTGAGTGAACTAAGGGTTTGCCCAAGGCCCCTTAAATCAAAATAATAAGCAGATGTTGTAAAGTGCAAAAATATTTTGCAATTGTCAAATGCAAAAACAAAGGTAATGGTTTCCTGCAGAGAGGCTACTGGTAAGAAGTAATCCTGAAAACCAACCCACATTTAATAGCTTTGTGCCATTAATGACTAAACATAAAATAAAACCTTTACAAAAATTCCAGACTTCCTCACTGGGCAATCCACAGATATAGAAGTATTTTCATATCACTTTTTTCATTTGGGCCAGCTCAGATTAGGCACAGACCACACACTGAAAGACTGGTCACTCATTATTGCAGCAGCAATCTGGAATCTCCTCATATTAAATGTGCCCAGACCATCACTGTTTTATGGCTGGAATACCTTACTGTAGAAAAACAGAAAGCATAAAAACACAATATGGCCAAAATATTAAAAATAAGTAAGAAATATACTCTGCCCTTTTAGCACTTACTTGGGGTCTGCAGAAGCACAACAAATTTAGAGTCACTAGACTTTTCTGCAGTCATCATCTTATACAAGGTGGTGCAGAGCTAAGAGCTCGCTGTCAAGCACCCTCAGGATTGATCAGGTTTCTATTCCTCAGGGACATCCTGAGCACATTAATGATCCAGATGCAGCCTATTGCCTAAGTATTTGACTTTCAGGAGATCTCCTTTAAACGAAATTCTTTCCAGGCCTTCTCACTAGCAACCAAGATGTCATTTACTCTGTATAGTCTACAGGACTGGTGAAGCATTGGAACAGGCTGCCCAGAGAAGTGGTGGTGTCATCATCTGTGGAGGTGTTGAAAAGACATGTAGACATGGCACTTCAGGACATGGTAGGCATGGTGGTGTTGGGCTTGCAGTTGGACTTGATGATCTTAGAGGTCTTTTCCAGCCTCAGTGATTCTATGACTTTATGATTCTACGTCCTTTGAAAGACAGTCAGAAGCCATCTTGCTTCTGACAAGCAGCCAAGCAAGACAAGGTGTGGCTCTGGCTGCTGGAGGTCACTGCTGGGGTGCCAGTTGGGCCACTCACCCATCCCAGGGCTAGCTGAAGAGTCAGGCCTAGGTGCCAAGTGGAGAACCTCACACCTGGGGTAGAATTGCCTCCCCACATCCTTACCTCATTCCTGGGGCTGTTCCCATCCCCAGCCTGATAACAGGCTTTCTTCAATTCTTTCACTATTCTGTGGCACTGGTTGTGCCACAGAATTTACCCATAAATTCATTTGCAGCAGCAATCTCCGAGTAGTGGTGGTTGTGCAGATGAATTTTCCAAAGCATTAATCTTAAATTTTCTCTTTCAGTATGGAAAGGAGACTCCAGCCAGGCCATAAACCAGGATACATATTCTATCCATGCTTTAGTGGTTTTATGAAGGTAAACTGCAAGAAGGTGCATGAGCAAGTGATTGATATTATCACACAGATTTCACATGGCTATGGTTTCATGGCTGCATACAGGAAGATTCAGAGCAAATGCAGGAGAGGGCATTGCAGAGCACTATCCATCTTACCAAGAGTGGATGTGGGGAGGGCAAGATAAGGCCAGGTTTCTTAGAGTTTTGGCCCTCAGAGATCCTAACTGAAGTGCAAGCTATTTTAACACCTGGGCAATGAAGAAAATGAGCCTTGAATTTCCCAGAGGGACACTGTTTGCTAGACTGTTTTACCTGAAGACCAAGTTGAGGATAACTCAGGAAACAAGTGGCAGAACAGGACATCGGAATTCAGGTCTCTAAATGGGGGCCATTAATTTCCTCAACAGTCCATCTTCATCACTGCTGTATCCCCTCATGTAGACGCCTACACACAAAACAGTCCCTATTTGAAAAAAAAACAAAGCAACCTTTTTTTTTTATCACCACCCAGGCTTCGTAACACACAATATTATTTTCCTTCCAAGTGTAACAAAACCCCATGGCAGGATTTATTGGTGCACCAATAACTCTTTATTCAGTGCAGGTGAGAGAACAAAGCAGTACCTCCCTTCTTGCCCTCGAGGACTTTCTGCAGTGCCTACACAAACATTAGCAATATGTGTAGCTGTTGCACTGTGCATTTACAGGGTGGAAGTGTCAATCTAATCTCCTGAAAGGGTATTTTTCATGATGCCTCATGACATAATAGTCTTGTAGCATCTTTAATTTAAAGCAAAAGCTCCTGCAGAGGAGCTTTACAGTTTTACCAATGTGAAGAAATCAAGCGGGGAGACAGCATGCAGACAGCAATACCTTAGAGGGTGCTGTTCACGGCTCTTTCGTTGTTTGTTTGACGGTAATGCAAAAAAAAGGCACAATCGAGATCAGCATCAGTTGTGCTGTGTGTCACCCAAATACACAGAGACATACAGCTGTGGGTCTGAAAATCTGTACACATATTTAGCTAGCCTCTTTTGATCTGCATAGCACCTTAAGGTAACAGGAACACCCCCTTGGCAGATAGAGCAGAGGCTGAAGGAGCCAGAGGCCAGGTCTGCACGTGCACTACTGACACTACTAAAATAAGGTGCTGCCAGAGAAAAATCTCATCTGATTCAACAAATCATAGCTCTGTCCATACACTGCATCCATTCTGAGAATACTTTTAGCTGAAATGTGGTTGTTTTCCCAAGATGATTCTCAAAATCCGTAGTCCACTCTTTGCACATATGTACATGTAATGAGTCAGCAAGTGGTAACTACAAGCATTTCTGCTGTGGAGGCATCTGAGCCATGAGCCAGCTACCAAGGAATACTTAGAAAAGCTGCACATCTAGCTTGCTCTGTGTCCCCCAGCCTCTTACCCCCAGGGTTCTTGGTGCTCTACATCTCTCATGCAAGAATGGACTTGGGCTATGGTGTAGCAATGCAGAAGCTCCAGGAGCAATAGTGGCATGAGGCAATCCTACCCTATTTCCCACCCTCACACCGCAGCAAACTGTCCCATCAACTGTATCAATGCAACTATGTCTTCTTCTAGACCTAAGAACCCCAAAAACATGTATTTGCTTCTTTCTTTCAAACAGAAGAGATGCTTGATCTACTTTACATTGAGGACCCACAAGCAGCTCTGTCAGCACAACTGAGGTGAACGAGCCCCACAGTGGGAAAAAGAGTGGTTGAAGATGGGAAGGAGGCTCCTGAAGTTGATGTTGACACTGGGATGTCTGCAACGCTCAGCCTCAAGAGCATTAGGTATGGGCACCTCCACTGCTGCCAGGCAGCTTAGGCCCATTCACAGCCTGTGTCCACGAGAGTACCAGGTTGGAGAAAAGGAGAATTAGAGCATACCAAGAGAGGAAAGAGACCATTAGCTGCTCGGGAATTATGTTTTTAGATACTGACTGTCATTGCTTTTCCTCTCTTTATTCTATTTCTCTGACATGAATAATTTAGAAAATTAATAGATTAAAAATTAATACATGCCATTGCAGAATGTGCATGAAGACACATTGCCAGAGATTATTCTTTCCCCTTCATACTGCAGGCCTAAAGCTGACCCTACCCCACTAGACTCAAATATTTTTATTTTTCCTTTGTGCATTTTGGATCCAATAGCTCAAGGGGAACTGAACAAAGCTTGGAAATGAAATTAGCAGCAATCATAAACTAGACAGATCATAACTGTGACATTTTTATACTAAAAACTGAAAAAAGCACAAAGAAAAGAAAGGCTGATTGAAAGATTTCATGAAGAATTCCCTCTTGAGAAAATGCTTCTCTGTCATTTGGGATTAACTTCATCAAGGAGGACACTGTGGATATATTATAAATGCCTGCTGTTTCAACTGCAAGCTAGTCTAAGCAATACAAAATCTTAAAAATGCACAAAATCCTGAAACCACACAAAGCAAAGGCAGAAGCCCAAGAAAGATGGACGTGAAGTAGTGCATCTGATGCTCAGCATCCTATATCTGGTAGATAAGTTTCTCTTCAGCTCAGCTTTCAGTAGTTTAAAAAATATAATTCTATCAGAAAAAAAGGGAAAACAAAATATTTCACGGTAATCCACAAGACCATTTGCAAGGAATTGCTGTGCACTCGCCAAGAAGGCAAGTTTTGTGATCCAGCCTTTGGGTTTGAGACAATTCTAATTTTAGGAGAATCAATGCATCACTTAATTTTTCCAAGGTGAATCAAGTGAATACTTATCAGCGCTATATCTATTTTTACTCTCTTTGGGTTCATATCGCTGTATTTTCCAAGCCGCTACTGTGTGTGGACTTTTATAGGAACTTTTATTATCTGCCTGATATGGATATGGAACATTTTGGTCAGGCTGAGGCTAAAGGCTGATACCATGCAATCAAAATTTTCCACAGTATGGGCTGGATTTTCTCTGCCCTGGGTTAATGAGCTCTTTGTTTCAAATCTATGTAAATTACCTGTGAATTTGTCACCTTGAGTTCACTTTCTGCTTTTCTCCTCACCCACTTCTCCCCTATTCTCATTCCTTACCCCCTCCTTCCACTCATCTTTTATTTCCACTTGGATTACACATTCCCAACTGGAGATACAACTGTACAAAAGAATCCCCCAAAATCCCAAATCCAAACACAAGTTACATAAGAAACATGTGATTGGTCTCATATTTGCTGCCATTGCATTGTTTGAACGTTGCATCCTATTTTTGCATGTGTCCAGAGCTAGATGAAGATATTTTGGCAACTCGGGCCAGCCTACCCTCCCTTTTTTTAACCGTTGCTTTGTGTAACTTCTCCACCCCTGCCACAAATGCCAGGCATCCAGGTTGGACAGAGACAGGGTAATGGGGCACCCTGTGGGCTAGGGGGCATTTTCTCTCCTCCCCACAGCTTTCAAGTATCACCTCTGCCCCAGTGAGTTTTTCCATCCCTGACAGAGAAATGTAGCGGCAGCTAAGTCAGGGAAGGTGAGGGCTCTGTAGAGGATCACTGTTCCACATTGGGGGGACATTCTCTCCCTGCATATCTCTATCACAGGTCTTCCCAAGGTACCCTTTAAGGGGCCTGGAACTCCCCAGAGTGAAGCAGCAGAGTTACTCTGGGAGAGAAACTGGGAGTTTTCCCCTCCTCAGCTTGCTATGAAAAAATGGGATGCTGGGAACATGTTCTCACATTCAGGGCTCATCCCAGGAAGTTTGGTACCCTAGTCCTTGACCCCAAGGAGGCTACAGTCCTGCAGGAGACCTCACAGTCTTTATCACCCAGGCAGCATCAGGAGCCAGAAGGGTTGTAGCACATTTACGTCCTCTTGGCATCCCTCTTCGTAGTGACATCAAGGGCAAGGTCTCCAGCTCGGCCCCTGCTAAGGCCTAGCTTTGTCTGTCTGTCAATTTGCCCAGTAGGAACCAGTTAGTTCCTTGTTTTGCAGTGTCTTGCACACTCAGATTCCAGTTCTGCTGGCCCTTTAATGGCTGTTATAACAAATCGTTCTATTAATTCTTATGGTTGACTAACGTTGTCCCACTCCACAGTGTATGAGTTGGCCTTGTAGAAAAGTCACTTGCAAGTCTTGTCCCTTGATACAGCTCCTTTTTCTTGTGATGTGCCTGATCTGCATGTAATTCATGGCTTAGCTGGGATTTCTGCAGCATAAATAGCATTACACCATTACGAAACGACAATAGATGCCAGAGAGTTTGTCCATTGAAGTGGAGCCCGAGAACGCAACTTCTACCAGACTGGCAACAATTAGATTTACAAGTATAACCAGATCCTATTGTTAATTCGATCTCTGTTTGGGCATCTGAAACAACTGGTTATGTTGTAAGACCACGATGGCTTCCAAGTAAGAAATCACAATGTTCTCATTATGTGCTGAGTGTTCAACTCATCAGATCCATTTCTCAGCATTTAATGTTAATTACTATCTTGGTTTTGTATTAGCTGAGAGCTAAATGATGTAGTACTGCAGAAAACTATTAAGATCTGCGTCACATAGGCAAACATAACCATCCACTTCCAGAATGTGAAATGGATAATGAGTGGGTATAAAGGAGTTCTCAGAAACCCCAGCTGAACACATTCAAGAGCAGCGCTTCCTCTTTAATGGGCTCTCTGCCAGAATGACACATCACTCTGCCTCACTGAAGTCATTTATAAACTGTCCTTCACAACACTCTTTTTCTCTCCTGCATGTGCTGCTTCTCCTCTCACGGATAGTAACAGAGGGAGGATGCACCTGACAGTAAAACGCTGCACTGTTCAGAAGAGCAAAACTCTTGGAGAAAGTGAGAAACTAACTTTCCTCACGACTAAGCCTAGAGGAAAAGGGTGGGCAGGGCGATGGGAAAAGCAGAGCTGCACAGGAGTTGGCTATCAACCAAATTCCCATTTCTTTGAGACTGACTTGGGTTTTCCACTCGAAAGCACTGCCTTGGTTTCAGACTGTAAAGCAATATCTGAAAGAATCCTGTGTAGTTCCCTGCATTCCTGGAGAAAGCCAGGCCAGAGCTGGAGGCTGAAGTAAATATCTGTGAGGTTTACACAGCAATCCCCCAGAGGGAAGGTGCTGAGGTGTATCAAAGAGAGTGTTTAAAGGGAGGGAAAGGAGCTTCTTAAAATCTCTGTGCACCTTCCCCTCCCTTCCTCTCCTTCTGCCCAAGCACGCTCCCATACCATGAGTCACTGGTGGTTGTCACTGTATTCAGTGCACAAGAACACAGACCTTACTCACAACACAAACATGAAAAACTATACCCAGAGATAGAGTATACAGGAGAGCATAGAACAATTTTAGCCGTCCTGTGCCTCTAACAAACAACCGACAAGATTTTGGCCTGCAGTGTTCAAAGGAGAGTCTTTCTGTAAACAGGGGGTGTAAGAAAGGGAGAGATTAGTCAACACTTTTAATGCGGAGTTCCACCCAAGCCTGAGGAGAAAATAGGAGAGGTACCTGCTTGTAGTTGATGAAGGTGGAAGTCAGTCTCCTAACAGAGAATAAAGGTTTATGGCCAGGGTGGAGATAGGCTCTAATAGAACATGTAAGTGAGGAGAAATTATTTCTGCCTGATATCACAAAGAGATAAGAGCCAGTACAGGGATGTGATCACCACAGAGAGAAAGGAGCCAGTAAAGAAAAAGTGTTGATGGAGTAGCCTGGGTGATGGGCTAAGGAAATAACCATTGCAGCAAATATCCTGCTGCAATAAAATCTTTAAGATGCTGGATGCTAAGGAGCTATGCAGACAGCTAGGAAAGGTTACATGTAGGTGAAGTATGAACAAGAAATCTGCAAGACTTAAACTTGGCTTGTTTGTTTAAAGAGGAAACCACTAATTACAAAAAAAAAAATATGCTTCCAGTAAAATCTGAGAATCCTTATGCCAGAAGGACTGTTATACCTTTCTCAGGAAAAAGGAGTCAGCTTTTCTTTCAGGTAACTTGTCTAGGAATTACCTGATTCCTGAAAGCAATTGCTTTGTCCACGATTGGCTATTTGTGTGACTATTTACACATGGTCCTACAGATGTTCTGTACTTGCAGTCTAGAAGTGAAACAACAGACTCACACTGAAAGACAGACAAGATCATAGCATGAAAAATGTTCCTAAGCAGACAATTTCTAGACAAAATCCTTTAGCAGAACTTTAGAACTGCCTTTAACCAGTTCCTTGTTATGAGATGCAGCACATGTTACAACAGATCTGGCAGCAGGATTTAAAGTGCTGGGAGTTACAAGAGAAGAGTAGCTGCTAAATAGTGGCTTTATAAAGAGAAACCCTGTGTTTATCTTTTCTTGCTCCAGTTTCTTGGGCTTTAGGTGGCCTTCCCTTTTGTCCCTTTGAACATCCAGTGCTTCTGCCTGATGTGCTAGAGCCCTTGTTACTTCAAAACCATTGTTGGAAATTTCCACAATCACAGCCTTCTCCTACAGCTGGAGGAAAAGAGGGCTTCTGACAATGAACTTCACATACACGCGGACAAAAAATGCATTGTGTGGCTTGCCACTTGCCTTTGTTTCCCTGTTTTGCAGAATTTGCTTCTCTCATCAACCTGCGGAGGGCTGCCAGGGACTAATATTGCCCTCGTGGTGTTGAATTTGTCAGTCAAATGCTGAGCTTAGGACAGAGCACATCTTCCTTCACAATTAAAATGAGCTGCTAACTGTGGAAATGTAAGACTGTCACCTCCAAGGAAATTTAACTTGTCCAGTAATCACTTCCCTGTTTCAAGACTTTGTGATCTCCATGAAAAGATACTACAAATTGTGTTACTATAGCCCCTTCAGCAGTTCAGCTGAATCCTATTGCATTACTTCAGTTACTTCATTTTCATCTTGAACAGCAGACTTAGACCTGAACGCTCCTGTAAAACAAATATAGGTTAAATACCCAGCAGGGATTTCTCTACATACCCTAAAGCTATTAAACACTTTCTCTCCTCCTAGCAACATCAACAGACTCCTCCTTGTTAGGAAAAAAATTTACTAGGACCACAGATGAGCTTGCAGCAATTACTATGGGGTAAAAAAAAATAAAAGTAACAGTAGTGGAGGATAAAGGAGAAAGCAAAGGTAAGCACATACATGATTGTGGGGTTTTATAAGTCCCAAGCTCATTCTGATGATATTAGTGAACATTTGCTTACGACTAGAGGAGAAATCTGAAAAAAAATTGGTGGCTATTATGGCTACTTATGTCTACAAGCCATATTCACAGTCCTATTGGTTTTGACTTCCACCAGCCCTTGTGTATCTAGATTTTAACAATATTATACAAGCACAGAGAGAAAGAAAACTTAAGTCACAGCTTCACAAAGATATCTCCAGTTCAGGCATGCTATTTTTTTAACAAGTCTGTGCTCAGCCTAAGAGCTCTCACATAAACATCCATGTGCAGCAACCCATAAGACCGAGCAGATTTGCTGATAGCAAAAGCAAAAGTGCCTAGAACTGCTGTCATGCTTTGGGGTGAAGGAGGCAGCCACTACAGGTGTTCAGTGCTGCTCTCAGGTACCACTGAGTCTTAAGGATGCAGGGCTTTTTGCAACTCTCATTCACTACTAAAACCCACCACTTCCTTTGTGCAGCACAACTGTTTTGTAAGAATTGCTTCACCCATCTGATGTTTTGTGTTTTGAAGATTGGCAGATTAAGAGCCAGGAGGCACCCAAGCACTGAAGTGCCAGAGTTGAAAGGAATAAAATAATTTTCTTCCTTTTCTTTTTTTCAATAAATTATATATGTCTTGTGATTATGTGTTGAAAATGCATTTGGGCCACCATTTGGGGCAGACAAATGTACTTCATGGAGTGTCCAGTCAGGCGTGCTCTTACAGGACATGTTAGCATGGGTGATCCCATTGCAGCTTACCTGCTTTCTCCTCCTGACTTAAGTCTGGAAAATTTGTGTTGTTGGATACTTCTTCCACCTATCTCCACGATCAGAATAGTAATTTTGTCAAATGGGGAGGAGTCAGCTGGGGGCGTGAGCTCTTCCAGTGGTGCCTCACTTGCAACAGGACTTTTCATAAGAGCAGGGAAGAGGACAACCCAGGGCACACAGGTCCTTGTGGCACAGGATTCTTTTCAGGTCACCATGGTACCTCCAAATGCCCCGTGGCAGAGGCTGTCAGGGATGTGGGGAGCTCACTGGCCAGGACAGAGCAGAAGAACTGCCTGACTGATGAAATGGTCCATGCTGCTGAGCATTTCTCACATACGATGACACTTATTAGGAAGAAAAATTATTACAGTTTTTGGAGTCAGATAAAATTAAGGAAATCTCATTTGCTCATGGGTTACCTCAGTTTAGATGTACCTGCATACCTTGCAATGTCCAGAAAGAATTCAGGATCTAATTTAGTCAGTGAATGGCTATCTGTTCCTCATAAGACCACTGAAAGGGCAGATGCTGTGACTGTGCTGTGCCCTGCATGATGTGAGGCAAGACATTATCCATCCTTTATTTGCAAGGGACAATTATTTTCATTATCACTGGATCACCTGAGAGTGTTGTTATCATTAAGAGTCTATTAGTGACAAGGTCTGTTACTAACTTCTGGGGTTAGAAGTCTATAGCCTGGCAACTGTTATAGTATGTGCAAAGGTGTTAAGGTTGACTTATAAAAATCTAAGCCTGGAAACAATTCCTAAATTCTGTGTTTTAGCATTGTCATCATTGTACTTTGAAAAATAATTTCAGAAAGTGGCTTAATTTAAGCAAAGATGATTTTTACCTTTCAAGAGTTTTGTTCCATCCTTTCATCACTATCAATGGATTCTAGGTTTCGAGATAGTTGGATGAGATGGGAATGGAAGGACAGGGGACAGAGGTATTCACAAATGCCAAATTTTGCCTCCTCCATAGGCTAACTTCAAAGGCCAGTTTCCCAACGGCCTCTCTGGAGTCAGTGAAGAAAGAAAGGTAACTCCAGAAGGCAATTTGGGGGACCTTAACAGACTTCAGACATGGAGTGCCTTCTGTAGTCCTTGTGCTTCAGTACAACTGGAGCCAAGGGACACCGGCTTTCTAATTAAGGTACCTTTAATGGTATCACCCTCCCTCTTGTTATGGTAAAGCCTGGGAGAGAAGCAGAGGTAGAAAATGCTCTCTTATCCCTCGGCTGAGGGAAAAAGCAGTTCTGACCACTGGGTTGAGTGATTTATTTCCATGGGTTGTACCCTTCACAGTGTCTCCTGTGGCAATATAACCAGACACAAACTTCAGCCTGAAGGAAAAATGTTCTCAAGGAACACCATCTTTCTTGTGAAAAAGGGATGATTTCTCCCACACAAGCAAGGTCCTCAGACATCCTGGCATAAAAGAGTGGCTCTGCTCTCCACTGCGTGATGAGCCTGGAGAGCTGGTGGGAGGCCAAGCAGCAACTGAGCCAACAGGTTCAAACCTTCCAGAGTTGTCCTAGACCCCATAACTCAGGTCCATTTGCTGGGCTTTAAGTGCAAAAGAGCATAGCCTGAGCCCCATAGGCAGAGTTTGCACTAGAAAACGAAAGAGAAAAGGAGGGAAAGGGAAAGCCTGTCCAATAGAGAGAAAGTTGATAATTAGGAGTTCATAATTAGGAGAAAGGTTGTCAAATATTTCAATGTTCTTTGGCTATGTCACCAACCTGCAATACCTTAGAGAAGAGGGGGTGTGGGTGCTCAGCAGAGACAGATGTTCCCAGTTACTAATTATCCACACTTAAAAGAAAATAGTTTATAAAGTTTACTGCCTTACAGATTTCACTGGTAGGGTTACTTGTCAAAGGAAGTACATATGCATGGTACTAATGATAGCATTGAGTGGGATTTACAAATGACATTTCTCTCCAACATTCAAAGAATAATAGCTGAGGGAGTGCTTGTTGGGCTATTTCATTGCTCTGATATTGCCAAAAACTGGAGTACTTTAGCTATGGCTTTTGCATCCTGAACACTGACAAATTAGTGAAATGACAAATATAGATAGATACTGAGAGAGTGCTATATATAAATACGTGTGTGTGTATTCTAGCATAAACTGAAAGCATTTTCCCTGTTTCCCTCTGAATCATTGTAGTGATCTCTTTCAGTCTGGCTAAAAATATTAACATGGTATCATCAAATATGACCAAGAGGCAGGAGTATCTAAGATGTTGCATTCTTACAAGCAACCATAAAAAATCGGGATTATAATAGCATTTTCACTGGAAGAAATGCTGGACAGTGAGTAGAGGTATTAGCAGACTGCTAAGAATACACATGGACATGTCTGGCCCTCAGAGGTGCATCTTTGGGGGTTCACACTTTATTAGACATCAGAAACCCCAGCCCCTGACCACGGTGCCACAGAGAAGCAACCTCCCTCAGTTCTGCTCCTCTGACCTACTTAGTCAAGTTTGGGTTGCTATTTTCTTGCTAAGTGCTTGAAATCAGCCTCATCATTACAGCAAAGTGCATTATCTCTTGCTGTTTTCCATCTAGCCCCAAGAATAACTCTGGTGTCAGCAGGGAGCTCTTTCTCTGGCAGCCGTCTCCTCCTTGCCAGCTTGTCAGATAAAAGGTCAGCTGGCTCTGTCGGCTCCTTAGATCGACCTGGTGCATGTGGTACTCTGCTCTCACCCAACTGCCCCAAGCAAAGCAGCCCCAGGAGATACCAGCTCCCGCTCCCTGCTTCCAAGATCCCATTCAGTTGTGAATCTCTTCTTAATTATACCAGCTGCAGCCCTCAAAAATACATATTGCAGCTGGAATGGTGCCAGTGTCTCATGGTCCAGCTGTTCTTCCTCCACAGCAGACACACTAAGCCAAGGTCGTGGGATGGGGGAGTACATCCACATCTTCATGTCAGGTCTTTCCCAGCAAGCAGTTTGTGGGTGACTTCCATATCTGTCCTGCTGTACGACTGGCATAGAGGAAGGGGAATAAGGCAAAAATTGGGGCCTAAAATGCTGACTGGTGTCCTTTGGGCATATGGAGGGAGCATAGGCACATATTGTCCTCACCAGCCTAGAGTTCCTTACATTAAATCACTACTCTAGCAAGAACGTAAGTATCAGGGTGATCAGATACAGCTCCCCAGGAATTCAGCCCTGAACACACAATCTTAGCAAACCTCATTCATATTGTTACTCACAATGGCTATTCTGCTTAAGGAAAGATAGAGTCAGGACTTCAGAATCTGGCCCAAATCCTACACTATATAAATAGATTTCCATGAATCAAAGCTCAATTATGTAAAAGACATAAAAATAAGAGAACAAATGAGAGGAAAAATAAGGTGAAATTCAGAGTCTGCAGTGAAGCATCAGCTTCAGAGTTTGGGCACTGAGTCAAGGCACGGATCTTTTTTTTTTCTAGTTTGCCTGCTTTGCTTTAAAAGTGACTCATCCACTCACACCCCCTTTCACTAGCACTTTCCATGTTGTTTCAAACATGCCTGTACATTTTAAAGCTCAATAGAACCATCAAAACTGCCTGTTTATTGACTGCACATCTACTTTTGTAGATCCAAATTAGAGGGGTGAGAGTGGTGTACACAAACAAAATATGTCTCAAACACATCACCAAGGTTAAAAGAACCGTGGTGCAAGGCATGCTGCAGTTTACAATGAATTGAAATGTGACTAAAGGCAGCATGTGACAGCTGTCTATATTTAGCGGTTGCTTTTGCTTTTACACTCTTTGAGATTCCCTGTCAGAAAAGCATCTATGTTTGTGCATCTCAGCAGAAGAATGAGCCCCTGAAGGTGTAGGAAATCCCTAACAATGGCTTTGTACACATTCCAGTTGTTGCTGGGGCATTTGTTTAAATACATTTCAGGCCTGCCTCCTCCCTACCTTTGGCACATTCTCATCCCATTCTTTGATTTGACCAGGGAGTAATTTTAGCTGATATAGCACAGTCATTTCACCGTTGCATCTCCTTGTCACACCTTTTCTACAAGCCTTTAGAAGAGATGGCTTGAGAGCAGCTGACTCACGGTGCCCCTCAAAGAGACGGGGTAGCTATCATCATTGTACCAGATGAGAGGTGCATTGCGTTTGCTTTTTTGTTTTAATTTATGTTAGTTTGCATAGCCAAATAAGTGAGGAGAATGTGTTTTGTAAAAGGCAAATTCATGTTAAACACAAGTTGGACTGAAGTGTTTTCTTTGGTTCAGAGAGATTCCATTAGTCATGCATGTACCCTCCCAGCAGCAGGGGGGAAAAAAAAAAAAAGGCAAAAAACTATGTATATACGGCTTTTTAAAAAAAATAAATACACTGACCTGCTCTTCTTTTAGGGAAGGAAGATTCTTTTTTTCTTCTTTTGTTGCAGCTTTTCTCTTTTTGTTTGGCAAACAAAAGCATTTCTTACCTGCACTCGTATAACATGCATCCTTTTAGGTTTATAAATAGTTACAGAAAACGCTACTTTCTTTCACAGTCCCCTTTCTAGCCTGTTTAAAGCCTGGCATGATGGATTTTAAAGAGGGCTTACAGACATTTAGATAACATGGTGATGCATCTATATAAAAACTTAAACAGCACTAATAGTCTAACTAGGATAAGCATTGAGCATTCCCGGTATTCCAAATTTCCATAAATAACATAAATTAACTTCCCAGCTATTTATATGCAGTACAATGCTACAATGGCTTTTTGTTTCATTTCTATTTTCTCCTTATTTGCTAAATCAATATTCAGCCAACATTCTAGGGACAGTATCCACTTTTTGCAACAGGTTGCACAAGCACAATGGATGTTGCAGAAGTTTACTGGGAAACAGTCACCAAAATGCCTCACTGCAGCCCACTGCTGCTCAATATAGGCCCCTCCACCAGCAGATTTGCAAAACAAAAGCAAGGCTTGTTTTACAAGAAGCTCTACATATTGTCATCCCTACACAGGATGACAACATCTGCCACTGAGCCCATGTCAGTCCTGAAATTATACAACAGTAAAAAGATTTCTTTGCACAGGTCAACAAGTGGATAAAACTTTCATGCTTCAGACCTTGCAGAGATTCTTGATCCACAGCCCAGCTCTAGACCTATACTCTGCGTTTGCAAGGCTTGGACATAGTATTTTGTGTGCTACCATAGCAACTGATGCTCACATATCTGCTAGCAGATGGCAGTTCCACGAAGGAGGCCTGAAAATGTCTGTGTAGCAATTTTTGCATCCCTTGGACATTTCAGAAAATCTTCCACACTTCCTGATGCTTCAGACATCACCCCTTGGCATGTGGCTTCATGAAGTAAAGACAGGGCAAACGGGGAGCTGTCCTTTATCAGCAAGACAGTCACCTGTACTGGAGATATTAATAGAAATTTTTTTAAAGCATAGAGCAAAGAGACACATGGAAAAATATGCTATAACAGAAAAGAGTCACAACGGCTCTTGTGAAGGGAAGACATATCTCACAGATTTGCTGGACTTTTCTAAAGGAGCCAATGAGCAGGTAGGTGTAGGTCATTTGGTTGAAAAAGTAGAAATGGATTTTTCAGCAAGTTTTCACAATACACCCCACTAAGGGCTATTAAAGATGCTGAAGTAGGAGGAAAGTTTTCTCATGGATTAAAGTTAAACAATGAGAGGGAAAAACATTGTGGTCCTGTGGAGATCTGTTCTGCTTCTGTGCCATTAAGCATATTCACCAGCAACCCAGAAAAGGCACTGGAGAATAAGCCAAAGAGGTTTATCGACGATACTAAGCCACTGAAGCTGTAAAAATGAGTGATGACTGTGCAGACTCACAATTCAGCGCTATGGTACAAAGCAACAGGGCAATAAGACATCAGACAAAATTCATTGCATATGAACACAACACCTACGCGTGCAAAGAACAACAACCCCAATTTCATAGATACAGTGGGGGGTTTTGAGCTAACTGTAACCCTCAGAAAAGTAATTTGGCATTGAAACAGCCTTTTCTACAAACATGTTAGCTCAGAGTTTACCAGCCTGAAAAGAGCAAATGGTATCTCAGGAACTGTTATAATAGAACAGAGACCAAAAGTCTTTGTTATTCCCATTTCTTGAAACATCTGTGAAATTCCACTCCTTCCATCCCTGTTAAAAAAAAAAATATGATTAAATTACAAAAATACACAACACAAGTGATTAAAAGTATGGAAAAAAAAGATTCCAGAAGCAAGCAAACAACCTAGGAGTCTTTCATCTAGGGAGTGATACTGAGCAGGAGAATGACAGGCAGCTAGAAAATTTCAAATGCCATGGTGGAGTTGGATAGGGAACGGTTATTCACGCTTCCTGTATGACAGGAAGTACACAGCATCAAATCTTGAACCTACCAAGTGGTAGTTTCAAAAACAAAAAAAAAAAAGTGGCACTATTTCACAAAGGACAGATTTTACTGAGGAGGTGATTGCCACAGGATGCTGTAAATCCCAATAGTTTGCATGGGTTCTGAAAAGAAATTAGATAAAGTCATAGGAAAAGACATCCTGAGCTAATATGCAACAAGATGCTACCTATGGCTCAGTAAGTTTCTAGGTTAGAAATTGTCAGAAGCTGGGAATATACCTGTATACCTGTCACCCCAAAACCATTTTTCTGTCCACTGTCAGTCACTGTTAGAGACTGGGTACTGAGCTAGTTGGGGATTTGATCTGGGCTGTCAAAATCCTCTCATACTGTGTCATTTGAGCCATTATAACTGTTTTTAGACTGCTGAATGTGAGGTAACTCCATGTTTTCCACTCAAAGCTAATATCCACCAACTGCTTCAGATTTACCATAAATTTGTAAGAGCCCACACACAGTTGTCATACCACTCCATTCTGCCTTGCCATTGCGTGCTCATTTACTTTGAACTAAAAGAGGCAACTCACAGAACACACGAATGCTTGGTCTTAGGCTTTTACAAAGCCTCTGTGCCTTATTCTTTTTCCATGTTTTGTCTTCTTTCTTATTTTACCTGAAACATTAGCAGTGATGCTTGCTTTATAGAGAAAATGAAGCTATGCTGATCCAATTAACCTCCTTCATCCATCAGCAGGAAATGACTGCCATTTGGTTTGAGTTTTGCTAGTGGAAAAAGGGAGGGTCAGATTCTGAAAACTGGATTCGCTCTATGTTGTACCTCACTCATATACTAGTCACTTTACAATCACTGCTGCTGCTTAGAGAATTAAAAATTATAAGGCTAATGAGGATGAAAATCTGCCCCTAATGTAGCAAGCCTTTCTTTAAGTGTCCTATTTGGTTCATCTTAGTCCAGCTGCTGCCCCATTAAAGCCTTAAAGAGAACTCATAAATATAAAAATACCCAAGAGCATGGCAGAGAATCCTGCCCTGAATAATTGTACTGAAATTTTCTAAAACGAACTTAATTTCCTTCTCAATAGCCTCAGTAACACTTTGAAGAGAGAAGAATAAAGGTGAGGACATGCATTACATTCTGTAGAGGTACAGAAAGAAACCTTTTTGCAGTGAATACGTCAGGGGAATATGTCTAAAAGGGTTTATATCTGTGAAAATATGACCTCTGATTTTGCCAAGGTCAGGAAAACCTACTGTGATTTGCTTTGTAAGTGTCGGTCACACAAGTTAAAGCTGCCTCAAGGCAACTTTAGTTTCTCTACCAAAATGCAACAAGACATCATATTTCTGAAAGGTTTGCAAAATCCTCCCCTGTGTGGAGGAAAACGATTTTCAAGACCAACATTTGTTTATGATTATTTATGGATCCAAAACAAGTCAGTTCCTTGCTACAAATTCATACAGAATGACAGATCAAAAAGTTGTTAGCAGCTGTTAATATAACATGAAATAGGCTTCTTAATTTAAGTTTCCTGGCTCACACTGCTCACAGGTGGGTGCTGTTCTTCCCTTAGCCTCTTTGGCGATACATGCCAGAAGATCCTCACATCACACTGGCCTGTGGTGCCATTTGTTGAGAGAATCTGTTATAATTCTGGGTTACACTATTTGCTCAACATTTCCTGGGTTAAGCTGAGAAGAAGAGGGGATAGGTCTGGTAGTCTACCGTGAATGCCTTAATATGGCTGCTCCGAAGCTGTCACTGTATCTCGTACTCACCATTTTTGGAGACAGAGATGGGTATATAGGGTCACACCATCATCCATTCCTTCCAACATTCCTGTTCTTAGTGTCAGAAAAATGAGCTCATGGCATTCATTAGGCTCATGTTCACATGGGATTTCTTTATTGTGCTGGTAATAGGAGGATTTCCATAGAAGGTTAAAGCATTTTATATCCTGCCTGGGACTGGCCAGTTCTAGATGTTTCTGAAGGTGCCAGGAGTAGTGTGATCTCCAAAACAGTTTCCATTTGCCAGCACCAGGAAAAGAAAGTGACTTATCACCTGTGGTGTATTTACTTCCTTAGATTTTCCAGTTATGCTACACAGAATAATAGTATTATTTTATTGGTGCAAATGTCTAAATGCCTAATAATGCCTTTACTTTCTTCATATTTGTCTCTACGAACTTCACAAATTGTTGAAAAAGTATTTACCATTTACTGGAAATGGTTACCTTTCAGTTTCACTTCATGTTTAACTCAGGCAGTTCTATACGCATTGTTGGTGTGCCATAGGATGCCTCTCTCTGCCTTCTTTTACTCACCTCCTGTGTAACTGAGCAAGCACAGACTTTTTGTCAACTTTCGATCAAGAAGTCTCCCGTTATTTTAGTTGTTTTGTCATCAGGTTTCTGTATCCTCTCTAGAAAGACTGACCTACCACTAAAGTGAGTATGTTGCATGACAAATTACCTTATAATGCCTTTGCAGATGTAAACAAGATCCTCGCATTAATTTTTTAATTGTCCAGAGCATCTGGCTTTTTTCCTAATGCCTATGGCATCTTGTGTGGTGCTTTGATGTTGCTTTTTACAAAGACACAAATCCTTCTGGTTCTTTTGGAAAATTCCAGTTTAGGCTTGAGCTGTACAGCACTCAGTGACTTGAGCACCCAACCCAGTCCTCCCCAAGTGACAGGCCATGGAGGTGGTTGAGCTCTGGTGGAGCACCATGACTGAGCTGCAATCAGATACGGTCACTGCTGCCAGGAAGCAAAGCCCCACTTCACCCTATCAACACCTCTACATCCTGTTCATGCAGTTGTGCTGCCCTCCTGCAGCACTGGTGCTTGGTGCTTCTTGAATCTCACACTGAGCTGAAGCACCTCATGAAACCAGAGGAAAATGGGCTTGGACCTTTTCTGACAGATCAAGTAGCTAGATTAGCTCCACAGTTAGGCTGGCAAGAAACATACTGGGTGCCAGAGAGAGGGTGAGAGTCTTGGTCAGCAGCAGCAAAAAGACGAGGAAGGAGAGGGGAGAAGAGGAAGGGATGTCATTTATCAGCAGCACCAAGTCAACGGAGGACTTCCAGGGAGGAGATAGAAAAAGGTTTGTGATGAGGCATCTGTTTCAAAACACAGATATCTGGACTTTGGCAAAAGTGCATGTCTACAGCTCGGAAGTCAGAAATACTATTTAGACCACCCGACCCCCCTAAAAACTAAGGGCATAGAGAATGGAAGTTCACCTCTTCATACAGCTGTCAAGCAAGCACCCCAGCAGACATAAGCCTCTGAAAGTGTTACACCACTCCTGTCAGCAACACTATTTCCCTCCTGCCATCTCACTCCACCTTGTCAGGTCTCTTTGTTGCTCTTCTCAGCCCTCTATTGAGTCATGAGCCAATGACAGGTTGTGTACAGTTTTGTGGCCGCAGTGTTTTCCCCTCCTTTCTAGACTGACATATTTCTAACACTTGCTCTAGATAAGGTGTTTAGAGCTTCTCCTTGTTAGCACCTAGCCATGCTGAGAATTGACAGCCTACTCCTTCCCTGTGCTTCTCAGCCAATCAAATACAACCCCATTCATTTGGTGACTATTTATTAACTTTTTTGTCAGGGACTTTGTCAAAGGCTTCCTGAAAATGAAGATATTCAGGGTCACTGTAGAACACCTTTGGCCATACCTTTGTGGAGATGCAATGTTTTCTTTTTGCTTTAAACTCCTGCTTTCTTCTGTGCATTTCCTTTATATTCAGATGAAGAAGCAATGCAAAACTTCACAGGAGGGAGAAAGTGCACAGTAGAAAGAGATGAGATGTGATACGGAGTATGATTATGCAGGAATCCTGTGCAACTTGAATTGTAGGAAAGTCATCTCATCTCCTGTGCTCAGCAGGAGCTGATGGGTGCAACCCTTTCCCAGTGACTGTGAAAATCTTGATAAGGAAAGTGATGAGACACTCAGCGCAGCTAGAGCTCTAAGACTTGGGTTTGCCCTCCCACGCATTTTGGGTGGGCAGGCAAGCCACAGACTGTCATCTGTGAAGTCAGAAAGGATTGGGTACATTTAATTGCTTACATGACTACTTGCTAACACTTTCAATGCCATGAACTAGTTGTGGAGGGTTTGGGATTGTTGGTTTTACCATGACATAACTATTGGGATAGAAGCTCACACATGTGAGAGCTCAAGTCAGTCCATTAACAGGCACTTACTGCAATAAACAGGTCAGGAAATAGTTGTGGCAAAGCAAAGAGTTGAATTGTTTTGATTCATTCTCATACTTTTAGTCTTATTGTTCCTTATTCTGTCTTTTCCCACTCACAAGGTTTTCTCTTTGGTGGTTTTCTATTTCCAGTTATCTTATTTGTTCTGAAGAAGAAAATGACAGAAATAAAGGACTTTTTAAGTTAAAAGATGTCTTCCAGTCCTTGGGAGTTAGGTACCACAAAAATCATCCTGGAGAATCTACACGTGACTCTTTTAACAGGACCTGTGTGTTGCTCACTGCACAGCCCATTTATCAGCAGCACCCAAAGGACCTGGTCAAATCTGTTGGTAACAGCAGCACTCCATTGCTGATCTCCCCTTTCCCATGGGTGCACAGCCCTGGCACGGCTGCACAGTATCACTGCACAATGGGGAAAGGGAGACAAGGCAAGTTTTTGCCACCCTAAATAGTTTGACTCATCCCATTGCCCAGTTGCTTGCCCAGGGAAGCAGCCAGTCCAGGTCCAGTCCGCTGTATGAGCTGCTCTGGGCAAGAGCTTCTGAATCCTGAAGCCCCTTTCCCTGAGGCACATGGTCTGAGTGGTATGCGCAGAGTATGCTCATCACATCCACGAGCTCACTGGGACTGTACTCAACTAGAGTACAGCTTTGCCTGCCACTGAGATAAGCCACATGGTTTGGTAACCTGAAAAGTTTGGGCACTGCTGTTTCACACACAAGAAAAGGAAATTATTATCTCACTTGGCAGTTTCCCTGAGAAAACAAACCAAAGCCTGCAGAAGGGGTATGGAGCTGTTTTGATGTGATCTGATTTGAGTAGGCAAATACCAGAATCAAAATGGGGTTTGTGACAGATTTGGGATCTTCCAGATATTTTTCCACACTTGGGATATCTGGAATGAGTCAGTCCATGCCAAGTCACTGTTGCTTAATGCAAGGGGATTGGTGACAAAAAAAAAAACCAAAACAGTTCAAAGCTCTTCTGTTAGTCAGCATTTCCTTCCTGATCCCATGACAAGAACTGAGGTATCTGCGTCCCAGAGCCGTGTGCTTCACTCTCCCCAGCACATTTGCCTCCTGCTCACCAGGGGAGACAAGAGCCTACATGCCACACTTACGTGTGCTTCAACCCTGCCATCTGCCCTGTGGCCATGGAAATGTCCTGACGCTATACCTTTTCTCAGTCTTCTTAAAACATGCTCAGGCCTGCAACATGCATCTTGTCTTTTCTACCACTACTCTAAACTTTGTGTTGAATCCAAGGCTGAAGGATTGCAGTGTTTCTTGTTCAAAACAAGATTAAAACACTTTATGGGACAAAATGATAAGATCATTCGCTTTTTCTCTGCTTTTGACCCCACAGTGACCTCCTTTCACCAAACTAATAACTTTGTTTGAGGACACTTTTTGTTCTCTTTTATTTCAACTTCTGTTATCTGCACCCCTGTCAACCACAAACATGACTGAACTCATGTATTGGAGCATCATGATTTTGCTCCACAGGCAGTTATTAAGCCTAATGTAAACACAATCTTGTTTTCATTTAGCTTATAGTTGAGGTATTAAGCAGGTTTGGGTCAGTGTGAATGCATCTAGCCATGGAATCTGGGGTAGATTTTGTACATGGGTATCTTTTATAGGACTTAACTTAAGCTTCTACACATATAGAAAGGTAAATAAGTATAACCACGTGCTGAAGCAGTCCAGAGAGATTTGCTCTAACACAATTAAACTCTTGGATGTGTGGGTGTGGACAAACTCCATCACGTGTATCAACCATCTTTCTGCAAAGTTAATATCTGTATTCATATGTATCTTTTTCTATAAAAGAGGAGAGCAGTAGCAACAGAGAGCATTTTGTGGACACTATTGGTTATACTTCACCGAGTCTGGCTGGCTCACCGGCTCTATTGAGTTCTTAGCCACAAGCACATAGAAACAGCAACCAACAGGACCAAGGACCATATAGATTCTGACTGAGGAGATCATGCCCAAGGGCAGGGAAATTGTGTAAGGGCAAGGGTTCGCCTGCCACGTGGTGCTGTCGGCTGCGCTAACAGTGTCACCTCTGCGCCCCTGTCATGCTTGACTCACCCACTCCACTTTGGTACATTGTCATCCAGTACATTACCACTGTAGGAGCTCTTTGTACATAGTGTCACAGAGTGAAAAAGGAAGAGAAACACAAAATACAGAAAGTCCATGCTCTTTCTAACATTGACCTCATCAAAGAGACCATTCATAAAAACACTCATTACAAATAGCAGTACAACTCTTCAATAACTTTCTGTTCTGTGCAAGTTCTCACATGTCATCAGCCTTCAAACTGCTTTAGTCCTAACTAGGCCTGGCATTCTGGGACACTATCTGGAAGTGCCAGAAGGCACTAACCCACAGAGGCACCAAGTCCACTAGCCTTTGGAGTAAGTGGGTCTAAATCCTGCAGAAAGTGACCTGACATCATCAACAAGGTGTGCTCACTCTCGATTGGAGTGAAACTACCTGGGGCTCCAGATGCCAGGCACATCACTCAAGGTTTCTGAAAGAAAAAGGCAGATAATAAAAACAAATGCTGCAAAACAAACACAGATGTTTTTTCTTGCAAATTACACTGGAGTGTTCAGGAAGGTAGGTGAGTACCTGCTTATCATCTAATATTTATACACAGTGTATTCTTATTCATATCATCCTTATCAAGCTCTCAGAATGATTTTGGCTAAATCATTCTGTGACTGGGAATAATCAAACTTGTTTCTTTCTTTGTCAAAGCTTTCCCCAGCTTACTATAACCTAGTTCCAGGACTGTATTGCTTCCTCCTCCTTTTCCATTTAACCTCCCTGTCACTCTAGTTTTATCATCATGGGTCTGAAATTCATTCATGTAGAAGCCAACTGCAGACTCGTTGTTGTGTAATGTCCTTTCATTTTATTATTTAATCTTCTTTTCATCTTACTCATCTACAATATCTACAGCTTCATATATTCAGTGTGGTTATGAAATACCAGATCCCTCCCTCTGCTTCCCAGGAAGGGAAGGAGAAAGGACAGGGGAGACTTCATTTCTATCCCCTGATCTCATGCTCTGAATGTTATTCACTGCGCTAATAACTGTATCAGCATGTTCATAAGCTGATGTGCTTTTAATTGTTTCACTCTACTCTGTAATACGTATGAAGTAAGCACTCTAATGGGTTCTGTACATTTCATCCTTTATTTTATTGCTAATGGTATCTCCAGTAATATAAAATGACGAATGAGTGCAGTCTGAGAAAAGCAGAAAAATCAATGCACGTCCAGACTCTGTATGAGAGCAGGCAAGGAGCTGGGGCTGCCAGGCACTGCAGTTCCTCTTGGATCAGAAGATGAGAGCAAGGAGGTGAGCAAGGAAGAGAACACTGGTAAAACATCTCCTTCAGTGCCCACAGATGGTAGGGAGCTCTGGAAGGAGGCAGTGCCCCGAGGGTTATGCACCCTCTACCCAAACATCTCACCTCCCATTTGTAAAGAAGGCGGTTTCAGCCATGCTCAATGTACAGACACATATGCAGGGTGGCAGCCGAAAGTGTGGACATAGGATGTTTCCATCCAACTGTGAGTACAGAGCTCACACCACAACCGAGGTCACCCACAGTTTCGGGTGGAGTTAGCCCAGCATAAAGTAAACAGGTGAACTGGGTTGTTTTCTGCCTGAGGTCTCCCTGACAGTCCTCTGCATGTAGGGGACCATGTCACACACACTCCCCAGGAACACAAGATCCTCATGTCACATACAGCCATCAGCCTGCGATGATGTTAATAATGTACAGGGGCAGTCACTTGCCATTTCCAATTTTCTAGACATCCCTGTTTTCCCTACAGGAAAATATTGCTTGATCTTTGAGTATGAAATAAAGTGTTCAAAAAAAATCAAGAAGATTTATACTATTTTTTT
The DNA here is from genome assembly GCA_033556795.1 of Tapera naevia. Classification (NCBI taxonomy): domain Eukaryota; kingdom Metazoa; phylum Chordata; class Aves; order Cuculiformes; family Neomorphidae; genus Tapera; species Tapera naevia. The sequence continues at coordinate 703,827 of JAUMJJ010000014.1, read as the reverse complement.
TAAAGCAACAGGAACACAAAAGTCTAATAGATACCAACAAATTTTAATACTTTTAGGGAAAGGAACCCAGAGATAGGGAGAGTCTTGTTTGTTGCAAAACAAAAACCCACCCTTCACATTAGACTGTAGCCTGGAGTGGATATTGTATTGCCAAGTTATACGAGCTTGGAATGGAAATGCTGACAGCCCTTCAGCACCACCACAGCCACAGTCACTCTATAAACCAGCTTTACAAATGCCTGGCATATGAGGTGGGTTCAAGTAGCCACTTGACAGAATCTGACAATTTGACCAATGATTATTTCAAAAAACAATTGTAGATGAGATTTGTTTGTCACTCACTCTTGCAGGTGGTTTGGGTGTGTATCCTACCTATTCTCCAGTGCCAGATGCAAGGATGTTGTTCTGGCAGCTACAACGCTCCTTCCAAAACAAGGCTGTAATATGACCTACTTTGCTCAGCCTAACACTGTCCAATAATAAGTGGTCGCTATTGGGTACATGTAGACAACATCAAATACATTTCACTGAAGCATTTAGATATTGATTCCACTCAGGCTGGGAACTTCAAAGTGGGTTCTTTCCAGGTCATCTTTAAAATGCTTCCTTTTGCTCCCATGATACAGATTCTCTGTTACTGCATGTGCGTGCAGACTCCCCCAGCTGCTAGTTGTTCCTCTGCTATTATTTTCTAAATTAAGGGCAATTGCTGTGTCCTTTAATGGCAATAACTATTGTGTATAGTAATATAGCAGCAGTGTCTGCTATTGGGCTTCCCAGCCATCACTGAGCCATGCCTTGAAACATGTTTCTTTAACCAAATTGCAAAATAAAGCACTGGTCAAATATAAGAGTAATTGGAAAACTGAAGGATTATTTAAATTTGTGAGTCTGTTTCTACAGCTTCAGAGACTGTGTTAAGTTTTCACTATGTTTTTGTTCGTACCATCATGTGTTCCGGGACTCTGTCTCTAGCTAACAGCTTCATAGAGATTTTTTGCTGTCCTCTACCTATCGTGGATGTATTGTTGCTTTCTTTTCCTTTCTGTTTTCTTGGTTTTGGGAGAAGATCTCTATCAATTACATAGAGACCCAAGAGCAACTGACATTTTTTTAAGATCTAACCAGAAACTGAAAACAGGACATCAGCTACACTTTCAGTAGGAGGGTTAAATGCTGCATCTGAGCCAAATTTCAAAGGACAAGGTGATACTCTTTTTTCCTAGAGTTATCCCAGTAATTTCAAGTGTGTGAAAAGCATCCCCTTCCTGTCCCAACTTTTTACATTATTTTTCTGTGCATTATTACATGGCTGCCAAAGTTCAACCCAAAGCCAACCACATCCCGAGTCAGCCTCAGACAGAAAGTGTCTTAGCGTCTTTGGTCTTGAAATGTAGGTATTTAAATAGGCTGTCCTGAAACCCACTTAATCCTGCAGTGGGAGGGACCACTGGCCTCAGTGTGAATATGTGAAATTGAGCTCCTCCCAGGTGTGGTGGATGTTCTTGCCCTGTATTTGAGATCAAAAAAAGTTATTGCCCACCCAGAGTCAGGAGGTGTCAGTGTTCTCTGCACCCTCCCAAAGGCACCAAAGCAGCATCCCTGCTTCTTATCTCTGGGCCAACACAGGTGTCCAAGTGAAACATCCATATTTCTCATCCACTTTACAAAGTTGAGTATGTGATCAGAAAAATGAGCAAGTAAATGTTCATTTTTTTAGGGCCTATTTTGAAAGAGAGAATCTTTATGGAATGCATAAATATGGTGTGCTGGATGAGATGCTGTTATTATTATGCCTAGACTAGCATCACTAGGTCAAATGACAGTTATTTTCTTGTAGAAGATGAGTTAAGAGGATCATGGCAAATTAAAACCAACAAGCACCTGAAGCAAAGGAGCAGCAATACTCTGCCGCAAGTCAGCTTTCTTTCAAACACAACACTTCTTCATTGGAACAAATGAGCGTCTTTGACAAAGTGCTGTTCCTGATTGTTCAATAAACTTCCCTTTCAGAAATGTAGGTCACATAGCACATAATTTCTATTCACAGCAATTATTTCCTGTTAATATTATTTATTCAAAGGGCCAAACACAGAAGCTGATGTCATACCCCAGTAATATTCAAGGAGGTTTGAATCAAATCAAGACTAATCATTCCATAAGGAAAGCGCTTCTTCTCGGAAGCACAGCCAAACTGAACAGCGGTGATGCCCATCACCAGAGCCCTTCACAGCACCTGGGGCTCCTGGTGTTTCCCTCAGCTTTCTGCCCAGTCTGCAATAGATATGCTGCCTGGGGCTCTGGTTTTTGCATGGACTCTGCTTTGGATATTTTTGTGGTTTGGTATTGCCAAACACTGCCTGCTCACTCAGCACTGCACAGCACACATTTCTTCACTTGGACTTTGATGATAGCAGATGGTTAATCAGCAAATAGCGCCAAAGGCAGGAAGGATGGAGTTGTTGTTTTAAGTCTGAATCCTTAACGGTGATGGGGGATGTTCTAGCACTTCCTGCATATATTACCAAATAAAAAAAAAAGAGAACATGGGTAAATCAGGACAATTTGATACTGCCAAGGTGAAAAGCTTCAGCTATTACATTCCTTCATGCATCACATATACCGATAAACAATTACATGTTTCTTTCAAAGAAGAACACATGATCCACTGTGGTTTAAAGAAGGTAGAATAAACCCTGACAGTGAATAAATATGAGATACAAAACTTGTAGTAAAGGAATGCCTCAGTAGAGATTGCTTTTCTGCATTCTTCCTGCTTTCCCTGGAGCTAAGCACAGTGATGCACTTAATTCAGGACCAGATCCTGCTCATTTTTTTCAAGGCTTGTCATCTTTGGTTTCACTCTTTGTACACAGCAATTGGGATTCTGTCCTACATCCTAAAATAAGGATATTAGCTGGCAGAGAGATTCCTCTCCTGAGCCACGAGATACAGCGAGGGGGTTAGTCTGCTTTCTGATAGCTAACAAAGAGCGTGTCTGGAAAACACCATACTGACCTGCTTATAAAATTCCCATTTAGATGAGTTGTTTTCAGAGGGGGCATGCTAAACTACACTCTTCCGTAAGTATCTGCTAATAACTTTAATGCAGTGCAAAAGCATGGAGAGGCACCAGAAGTGATTTAAAAGTGGAGATAGTGGGAAGGGCAAGAATGTCGCTCCATATATAAAACCCCACATCCCTAATTACACAGAGGCACTGAGGTAGGCAGGTACCTCTGGAGATCATCTTGTTCATATCTCAAAACAAAACACTCAACTCTTTACCTTCACATGTATTCAAAATGGCACTTATGGGCACAGACATCACATCACTATGATTTGACCAAAACCCCTGGAAAAGAAAAAGAATTGTTAGGAAAAGAGGAGGCTGGAGTCATAGGATGAGATCTACAAACATGCCTGAGGGCATTGGTGCACCTGAGGCGAAATCTCCTCCATGACCCCGTGCTGCCTGACCTAGCAGTTCAGATGAGTAGGATGTGAAGCCCCAGGGCACAAACTCACGTTCCACACAGTCTGAACGCAGAGGATAAAAAGCCTAACAGATGGCTCTTGCAAAGCTGCCAAGGTGAGTGGGGAGTGGGCAACCAGCCTTATGAAAGTGGATGACTATTAGCAGTGAGAGTAGACTAGGCAAAGCCCCTCAAAAAAGGTATGTCCTTTGCTCTGTTTGGGATCCTTGCCTGCAGCTGGCTGACAAAACTTGCCTAGTCATTTCTTACAGAAGGCAAGGAGCTTTCCTGCTCTGTCCCAGATTTGTAGGCACATTAGTCCACAAACAGCACTGGCTGAGGAGAGCGGCTGTGCTCTCAGCCCCACACATCTGATGGGAGAGGATTATGAGTCAATGTATAGAGGCCATATACACTGCCAAGTATGACCACTTTAGATGAGTTTTTACCTCCTCCATTAAGAACATTCCAATTGTTATGCCCCATATCTTGTTGTGGGAGGTGGAATTTCCATGGGATGCAAGCGTTCATAGTGATTTCTCCAAATGAGGCAGTACAAGTGGTTTTGCATGTTCTCAGGAAATACTCTAAACACTCAGGTAAGATATGAATTTAAAGACAGTGTTGCTCTGAGGGTTTTGTTTACACTCTTTACAGAGCCATTAAGGCATGCATTTCTTTTTACCAGGGCAGGTGGGAATTTGGTACTGCTCTTCCTCAGGGGGGTTGAGAAATCCCACCCAGAAAACCAGAACACATTCAAAGGTCCTGTTGAAGTCAAGTGACAACAGCAGAGGGGGAAACATGAACAAGAATCTCCCAGAGGATTTAGAGCACCCTAATTGCTGCCAGTGTCTACTGTGGGTCTCAGTAGTAGTAGGGGCGGGAGGAGTAGTGAAAAAATGCATTTGGCTAGGCTAGTCCCTTTCCTTCAGGCAGCACAGCCAAGCTTTGAAAAGACAAGAGAACAAAAGCCTGACTGGTGAGGAGGGAAAGAAAGTGCTGGAAAGGAATTTGTTTCTACAGGAAGCTCAATGGCTTGTTGTAAAACAGACTGCAGTTCTGTTGTTTCCACGTTAAACCCTACAAAGGGCAGCTCCAGAAAGCAGCAGATTTTCTGGTGCAAAACCAGCTGAGGTTTGAAAAGGATGAAAGGCAATTTGAGCTTCCCAGCTGGATCAGTAGTAAAAAAATAATAACTGAGAGCAAGTTGTTTTTTCCTTTTCTTCTCCTCCTTCCAGAAATTATGTGGTTTCATCTCTTTGAGTCTTAAACATTCATTTAATCCCAACCTTACCTTTAAGAAAAAGGAAAATGTGTAGAAGGCCTTCCACACCCTAAATCTATAGCAACACTTCCAATTCTCATTACCAGAAATAGCAAAAGGAAATTAAAAGCAGGTGTGGGAAGGCTTTCCTGAATGATGCCAGGGCTGTACTTTAACCTTTTCTGGAGGGAAATACACATCTGTGCATGCCAGGCTATTGCCTTATTGCACAGTTCCCTTACAGCCACAAAAAACTGACAAAAGCAACCAAATACTCTCAAGTTCCTCTAAACATGCTTGCTGACAGCCTGTGCCACTGAAATATTTCCCTGACCTTTGACAAAGACAGTAAATATTGTTTGCTAGACTGTAGGAAGGAAAAAAAACAGGGCACTGGGGATGTCTGAATTAAACAAAGAAAATGGTAACATGAAAACATCTTTGGAGGCCAGTGGGAAGAAAAATAGGCACCTCATTTATCTCTCAATCATGCCATGTTCTACTTGTTTTTTGCATACATTAGTGGCACTTTCTCTGAGCTGTTTGAGATAACTTTGGTTTGATCCAGCCAGATGCTGAGCGACAAGCCTTGGCCAGACGCAGCAGCTTGCAGTGATCGAGCTGAGATTAGTCCCAGACTACCCTGGTGCAGGCTGCAAAAGCCAGTCATTCTGTTTTTCATTTCTGTGGCAAAACTGCAAGATCCTGGAATTTGTTCTTTCTCCTCCTTATATACCATTCAACGAAGCAAGAATTAATGCCCCGGAGCTAGCTGTGCCCTGCCAACTCAAGCCTTTAAAATGAACACAAAAATCACAGCCTAGCCTGAACAAGGAAATGTAAGCCTGAACCTGGCCCCAGTGACAGCGGCTGCGGGAAAGGCCCCCTGCGGCGACTCCAGTGCTGTAATAACCTACGTAAACAGGGATGGTGTATTTTTTCTTATCCTCTGTCTTGCTTCAGTGGAAAGGGGCGGAAAAATAATTCACTTGCGTACACAGTCATTTAGGCCCAGTCATGATTCCTTTAGAGTCTGTGCCAAAGGATTGTAGTCATTGCCTGGCAAAGGTTGCTCTTTTAACCACAAACACTGGATAGTTACTGGATGAGTCACTACCTTGAGTAATCTAATTCCTTGACCAGTACACGCTTGCTTCCTGCACTGCAGAGTGTCTTTCTTCACTCAGATACTTTGAAGTCTGCCTTTCCTGCAGGGTTTTCTTTCCTTCAGCTCCAGCATTATGGAGATGGGAGTCCAAAGGAGTCCAGAGGAGTCCAGAGAAGTCCAGAATCCAGCTGCCAGGGCAATTCCCACTACAGATCCCTGGTGGTCTTAAGGCTGGGAAAGGCTCCCTCACTTCAAATCTAGCATGTGCTGTCCTTGGGAGAGCGTCAAGTTCAGGGTTATAATGTAATTTTTCAGACAGCAAGACTTTATTCAGCAAGTCCGGTCATATCTGGAGGCATAATGCAGCTGTGCAGCTTTACTAGCAAGTTGTAAAACAGCCAAACCCGCAATATTTGCCTTGCACCAAGTCTCCTGGTCAGCTTTTGGACAAGACTGGTCAGTGCTCACAGGCTGCTTGAACTGACTTTAGGAACTACAGAACACTAGTAACAACCTCAAGCGACATAAGACCACGTTAGTGCAAACCATACCAAGCTCCAGCCATACCTGTTTTTGCAAGAAGTGTGGACTCCTTTCCCTTCCTCATATACTAACTCTGTGAGAAAATGTACATCACCGAGTTCAGAAACACTGGAAAAGAAATGTATTCTCCCTTCCCTCCTTCCCTTAGCAGATGTAATTTTTCTGGAAGTTTTAAATGCTTGATAATTAAGAAGTGGTGAGTGTTCACAAGACACCTTTTGAAGAATTATTAAAATCCTTCAGAGTCCCTTCTTTCATGATTGCAGTTTTCTGTTTCATTTCCTATTTACAGGGGACTGTGCTTTCCTTGGGGCATCTTCTGGCCACTACTTACTGAAAACTCTTTCTCTTCAGGGGAGAAATGGAAAAGAGAGGCATCGAGACAGGAGGATTAAATTATACACTGGTATTTTCAAGCCAAGGAAAGCAGATTATAATTAAAGTACTCTAACATAAATTTATGATCCCAGTAGAAAAATGTCTCAGAGTAAGGTGTCTTTGTGCCTTTATGTATTATGAGTACTCCTGACAAACAGAGCAGATCGAGCTGTGGTTAGATCTCACAGCCTATACATCTGCTAGGACCATTAGGTCCTCTCCTGACCTGATCTATATGCACATCTATACTCAAAACACACACACACTCCTTTAACAGGGGAAGAAAAAGTGTTTTACATTAATTGTCCAAAGAGATGATTGATCCTGAACTTGATGACTGAAAAAAAAAAAGATTGTTATTCTTAATTTTAACACCTGTCTTAATGCTTTTGCATAAATACATTACGTTGCTCATATGTATCAATTCGTGGTTTTAAAATTTGATTTCTTTTTTAAACCTTCGTATCACTAGAGAATGTTTTCTGTAAAAACACAGATCATTTTTTTAACAAACTGTTTAACAGTTATTTTAATTTAGAACAGTTTTTTTCCATTATATATAGAATACAAATACCACTGAAATACAGAAATAAGAGAAGAAAGCAGACCTTTTCAGAAACAGTCCCGAGGAACCCAGTTAGCTGAGCCAGCACATGTCCACAACGTGCTGGTCAATGGAGACTAGGACAAGTGGTATTTGGTACCCTTTCCAACAGCTAGGGCTAAATGTTTCCGTATTTGACGTGACACTGCCATAAACTGTCCTTGCCCCTGCTCTCATTGTCCTTCCATTGGCAGATTTTTTTCCTTTATAACCTCAGAAGCACACCAAGTCAGACTGGAAAGGTCAGGAGGACAGGAAGATGTCACCTGCTTCAGTTGTTCTCATCCTTTCTTGAACTGTGGGCCTTGAAAATCCATGACAGGAAGGTCGTCTTCTGAGGTTAATACGTGGCTTGCTTTTGAACCTAACCTGACATCACACATAAGCCAAACCATCACCAAAATGAACAGTCCTCCACCTCATCAACATCTCTATGAGTTACCCGTGTCCTCTTTCCTTCGAGGTGCTGGCATTCATAGGAGGCCAAGGTTCTCCAGTACAGGAGATGAACCACTAGGCAGCAAGTCACATTGCCTTCTGGGGTTAGTTCCCTGCTGGCTTTCTGCTCTAGACAGGTCACTGCAGGGCCAGGTCAGCAAAATGCTCTTAAGTTATGGGACCGCAAGGCCAAAGCCAGAGGTAGCAGGATATTTTAAAGGTATTAGCTGCCTTAGCTTAGTTGTAGCATAAAACTGAGCCTTAGCTGGCTTGCATGAATGCCCCTCAGGCCAGTTAGTGAAAACCACTGGTCTCCCTGGTCTGAATCAGGCCGGTCCATGCTTTACTGATGGCTGTCAAACTTTTTTTAAAAAATTTATTTCCAGGAAGTTCATCATCACGTAGTAACTATCTTGGTTCAGATCCTTCAAACTCCTTATAAAAAGAATAATTTTGTCCCATATATAAACCTCATATAGCCTAAGTAATCTGAGCAACACAAGGTCTAAAAACTTAAATAAAGCCTCAGGACTCTCAGCCACAGGCCCAATGCAGGAGAAATACCTATTTCCCCAATGCCTGTGGCCACTACCGTGAAAAGAAAACCATCAGGGGGTAATGCCCAGATGCGTCCAGCAGCAAACCTCTGGCCCTGCTGCACAGTTGTGAGTTACGGCTCTCAACCCTTCATGCCACCCAAGAGCCCTGTCCTTCCTCACCCTGCCTCTGTCATAGCTCCAGTCAGTCTCAGTCAGCCTCCTCCTTCCCAAAGCCAGAAATGGTTGTATCACCATAGACTTTCTGACAGTAATGGGAAAAAGACACATCATTCAGAAAGGAAACTGATCTTATCCTAAAGATATGAAGCAATGTTAAGCCCCCCACAATTGTGGTAATCCATTTCAATATTCATTTACCACCACTGCTAGGAAACAGGTTTTATTTCAAGGTTGAACTCATTTAACTTCATCTTACAGCTATTGGATCTTGTTATGCTTTTATATAGGACATTAAAACATTGCCCTAGATCTCATTTCTCTGTGTAAATGTCTATAAACACAGATCAAGTCACCTCTCAGCCTGCAGAAACCTTATCTTTGGGGCTTGCCTTCCAGATCTCGGGTCATTTTTGTAGCCCTCCTTTGAATTCTCTGCAGTATTTCACATCTTTCTTGAAGCATGAAAATGAGAAGTGGACAAAGTATTGTAACAGCAGTCATTAATTCAAAATCACTTTCCTTATTCTACTTTATATTGCCTTATTATACCTCTACAGGTTGCACTGGCAAATTTTTCCCATGGCATTGCATTAAGTGCTTGTGGTTGGGTAATTATTTGCAATGACCCCTGTGTCCTTCTGTTCAGTACCACTTTCCAAGAAAGTGCTCCTCATTCTGTGCAAGTTTTTCAATCAAAAGATAATGCAATATTAAGTCAAATGGCTTTGGGAAGTATGTATTGATGCAGACCTGTGGGCCAGTAATCCTCTCAGAAAAAGGCAACAGGTTTGTGTGATGAGACATACCATCCCAGATATTCATACTGACAGACATTTGCTATAATTTAAATGTCCCTAGAACTTCACATATTGTTTGTTGAGTCCCTAATTCAGTGTTTTCTTGTTTTGACTAAGACTTCCATCGGGGTTTTATACTTTCCTGAATCACAGTGCTCACTCCTTGCCTAAGTATCTGAGTTTTTTTCAGGCTCTGAGTGTCCTGACTCAGTCTTTTCAACCATTTGGCTATGCATGATCTGAACAGGCTGATTTGAGAATTTTAATCTTCAGCAGATACTGCTTCTTGTACTTTTTTTCTGTATATGAGAGGTTTCCGCTTCTGGCTGTAACTTCATCTGAGCCAGGCAAATCTTCCTGCTCCATCTTTGAAAATGTCTACCTTTCCAAGATCCTATTTACACATTCAGCATTTGCTAGCAGCAGTGAACCTTTAGCTGACAGAGTTTTTATTCCTAATACGAAAAATGCCTTCTTATTTTGTTTAGCCATTTAATTCCAGGCTATGAGAGCAATTCCTTTAGCTCTCCATGTCACTGTGCACTATTTGCAGCTATTAACCTCGCTGTCCATCCATCCTGTCAGCCTGGAAATCTTTGCAGCAGCACAACTTCCCTGTGTGACCACAGAAGCAAGGCTGAGGGATGCCAGTAGGATAGCGTGAAACAATCCTCAGCTTGAGGTAATGCTTCTTACATTATAAATCACTTACGTCAGCAAAAGGTTTGAGTTTTTGGAAGACTCTCCCTTTCAGAAGTTTCAAATATATGTGATAGATGGTGGTACTTTCTTTACAAGGTCAATGAAACCAGGCTGCTTTCACTGGTGCACAGCTGCCAATTTTTAGGTCAGTGATGATCTCATGTTCTCATCAAGCAAATTGAGAATGGGTATGCAGGGTTGTCATACATTCTACTGATACCCGTGTGGCTACTGCAGAATGGAGGTCAATACTAATTTAATCTGCTTCTGTGACTGCAGTGAAGCTATGGCACTTCTGCATTAAGAAATCATTCATCATTTCTGGAAACTCAGGAAATGTTGCTTCTGGCCAGAGAAGTCTAGCCGCTGCATCCCGAGAGAAAGGTGCACATGATAATGCAGTTTTATTGCACATTATAGAGAAAGATAAAAAGCACATAGGATTAGATGCACTTTAGTAAATGCTCGCCATCACCAGCACCGCTTTAATTCATCACTTGAAAGAGGAGGCTATAACCTTTCAGAGAGTGTGGTCATGATCTGTAATGATCTAAAGAGTAGCAATGTCCTTAATGGAGAGTGCTTTAGGTGAATCTAATGCCACCATTGTAGATCCCCAACAAATACACCAGTCTAGGACATCCCAGTTGAGTGTCCTTTATTATTATGATGCTGTCCCTCACTTCTGGAAAGCAGAGAACTGCCATGGGATCCACCTGTAGCCATATGCACTGTCAGCCCCTCCAAGCTAGCATTGCAGAAACGACTATCTACATCCTCTATCTTGACTGGGGCTGGTTGGAAGGCCCTTATGGACTTCTGAGGTTTGCCCCATTACAGATGAACAGCACTTCTCAGTTTCCTACTCCACCACCTACGTGTCTTCTCTTCCAGTTGGTTCTCGTGGGTTCCTCATTCAGATGTCTGATTCAGCACCTGGTGATGATTTGATATGTCCAGATGTGACGATAACGTTCCAGGTTTTCTGCTTCTGGTCATGACAAATTGCCAGCCTCTTTCTTTGTTTCTTATGTTTCCAGGGCAACTCAAATCCATTATCAAGGATTGAAAGATTTTCCATAATACTAGTCAGATCGAGAAAACTTTTCAAAAAAGATTTCTTATTTCTGGCCCGTTGAAGATGAACAGCTTTTTCTTAAGACCTTCAGCTTTCTTCTATAGAAGGCATGGCTGCTCCCACTTTAAGGAGACCACAGGTAACAAGCAAAATATGACAGGTGGTAGAGGTCAGAAGAACAGGTAACACTCTCCCCATCCTGATCTCTGCATTTGTAGAAGAAACCTCTTAAACTCCCAGACAAAATCCACCTGTATGAGATGTCTGTGTTCAAACTTCATCTTTTTGCAAGAGTTAGTGCTTCAAATAAACGTTTCTACTTTTGTACTAGAAGTGCTTCCACTTTTAAATATAAACAAAAAGTCTTAGCAGTGTTTGATGCTGATACAGAGTGATAAATTGGTATTACCAAGGTCTTATTCCCCAAAAAGTTTTTAAAAGGATTAAAAAATAATTATTACAAGAATTGAGAAAAGAAATAGTAGGATATTTTTCTTTCATTTTTTATTCATTGCTTAATTATCCAGAAAAATAAAACTCAGACAAAAGATATTCATACTGCACATAAGCTTAGCTATGAAAAATATGCCTACCTTATTTCTATGGTATTACAGCTTTTGTTCTGTGGCTTTCAGTTTATTTTTTTAACTACAAAGATGAGCTTTCTATTGTTGTTTAGCTCATTGTGGGTGAATGCTAGAACTTTAAATGTACTTTAATTTATGTCATTATGATCCGCAAATCAAAATAATTTTAGAGAACTGAAAAAGTTGGGTCTTTGACTGTACAATAACTGGAAACAATTGTAAGCCTTGTTCTGCTCTTACAGTTTCATCAGTGCAATAATAGGACCCTTCTGCTCCCATTCAAGTCAATAGGATCTTCACTATTAACTTTTATGAGAGTGGGGTCAGATTATATATTGCATGGAATTAAACACCCAACAAGATTTTTTTTCTCTTGAAGGTCTAATATTTCACACTGGATTGCTGGGAGCTGCAAGGGAAAAGGAAAATGAGCCGCTTCAGCCTTTCCTGGCAGTGCCATGGTTTGATCTGGATTACAAAGGATAGCTGAACATGAACAGACCTGGTGGCTTTGAAAATCAGCCTCAGAGTGGCTGTGAGCATATTTTGCCCTACATCCCACCCACTTTCAGTCCACACAGCTGCCTTGCAAATAGCTTGCCTGTGGCCTGTTTGAATGCACCTGGGATCATCCCAGCCCATAGAGCAAGCTGAGGCAAGCGTGGTCCCTACAGCTGCAGAGAGCGCACCTTGAACCCAGACAGGTGCTGCACTTACAGACTTGCAATATGGAAAACAGTCAAGTCTGCTCCTGAGGGTAGTGTTGACATAGTCGATATTCTCTCTAGAGATTTCTGAGGATCTCTGAATGCTCTCTGTGACCCAGTTTGGACTCCGTTGCACCATTTGCCCATAGCATTACCCTGGTGTAGGTGGAAAGAAAAACATGTTGTCTGCCAGGTACGGCTGTGGGAAAGGGTTTGGTCCTCCCTGCTCTGAGAGGAGTATGCCCACATACTCATATAAGATGCTGTAAGATGCTGTGCACAGAGCTAGAGTGTGCAGAAATTAAAGGCTAATACTGGAGCTAGCACAAATCAGCCATACTCTAGGGACGTTAGTCATACTACCCTCACTTCTGCAAGCCAAGGAGCCAAGGATCTGGCTTCTAGCATCCTTCTTGACCATCAGAAAGGCAAAAAATGCAATATAGCCATGAGCAAAAGAAGAATAACAAAGCATTTTGCAGCAGCAAGGGTTAGAGAGCTGTATCAGTTTCTTCAATCACTGCTGGAGTCCCCGCTGCTGGCCTCATCACCTGCCTATTTCAGGCAATCTCTTTTCTAGCCATCTGGTAAGATTACAAACAGAACAAAGCAGCAGCAGAGAAGAAGGAGTTGGGGAGGGGGGTAGTTGTTCTTCCTGCCTTCCCCCTATGCCTCCTTTTCATCCTCTGAATGTGTAAATCCTGGCTGTGGTCTGGCTCCTGAAAAACTATGTGTGCAGAGGTAGCCAAGGCCATTTGATTCAGCTCTATTGGAAATCTGATTTCTCATTGGTCTTACACAAAGGTCTATTAATTAGGGCTGATAGAGCTTAGTAAAAAAATCTGCTTGGCTAGCAAGGGCAGTCTCTCACTCGCGCGCGCTTTTCTTAGATCTTGCCAAGATCTCAAAAATAGAGGGAGCTTAATTACAGTCAGTGGATTAATCTCCAAGGGAAAGATATTGTAATTAGCTCTTTCAAATGTGCCACTTTTTCTTCTGGGCTTTCAGAGCTTGTCAGTGTGTCTGTCTGTCCTTCTGTAGGACTAGAACAAAGGTAATTCTGCACAGCTCTTTTGCTCGGTTTTCATCCCAAGCCAGAGGTGCAAATGGCAGCCCAGCTTCATAAACATTTCCAATTGATCTTGAAGAGACTGCTGTTTCCTCAGTTTCTCTCTTAAACCCTGCTCGCCACTTCCCGCAGGACTATTTTCTTTAGCTAGGGTCACCATTGGTCCTGCAGCCAAGGCAGTGAAGGTCTTCTGGTGTCTCTTTGAACTTGCACCATTTCAGTTCTCTGCCTCATCAGAGTAACAAGGAAAACTTGGGTCTTGACTCCCATTTTGAGCTGTTCGTGTAATGGCATCAGACCTTCAGTGATCAATGGGAAGGCAATAAACCCAGTGCCTTGTAGTTTATCATTTATGTTCATGTTCAAGTAGGTTTGAAGGTGAACAGCAGTGTCGGGGAGAAAATCTAAAGCCAGAACAAGGCATTGCAATAGATTTCAGTGAATTCCCATGTCTCACGTATGGGAATTAGGCACAGGTTTAAAAAATCACCTTGATAAATGAGAATACATCCAGCAAAGACAGACCAAGCACTCTGATTTATAACAGTCATTGAATGCAGTCAAGTCCCTGATACATAGCACCTTTCTTGTTGAGTTTGCATATACACAAGCTAATCTTCCAGAGATGTACATTGGGGTACATCACACATTGACAGGCAAGAATCAAGCCCTTTATATGTACACATTGGCAGTGTATCAAGAAGAATAAAAAGAGGAAATGAAATACTCTCCTACAGGGGAACGAGCATGGAGGGAGCCTTCAAGATGTATATCCCTTAATCCTTCTGCCTAGTATATCATCATTCCTCAACAGTGTAGTAAAGATATCCCTTCATTAAGACACTCAGTCCTAGGGAAGGTGACCCAAACTCCCCTTCCATCCATTTGAATCTTGCTCTGACAGCCAGTGACTTGTTAATTATTAATATGAAATATTTGATGGTACATAGAGCAGCTGAACCCATTTTAATGTATGCTCAGGGCGACTCTCTGAACCTGAAATCAGCCATTCTGATGCTCTGGATTTTTCTACTGAAGTTTTGCCTTTTGATTACTCTTTTACTTCCCTTTCTTGTGGCTTTGTGCCTTCATGCTGAGTGTCTTTCCTCTCAGCAATGAACTTACAGGTCTGAATCTTGATTCTATTCCTTTACTTACTGATGAGGCTTATGGAAAAATAAGAAAACGGGATAGAAGCCTTGGTTTCGCACAAACCAGAGAAATCCCATTTCTTTCCTCCATCTGAAATGGTTAATCTGTCCAGTGGTATACACTGTGAGACACTGTTCATCAATGTGTACCCCCGGAGTCTGAGCTGTGGCATTAGCTTCAACTGTAAGTGAAATCACAGCACCCAGAGTTAAACATGTGCTGCATATGGTAAATACAGGCTTTGGAAGACTTATCTTCTGGCTTAGGGCACACTTTTAGGATGCAAATCTCTTCTTTAGAATGATTTGCTTGCTATGAGATTATGATTTCCTACCTGCTTGCTTTATTGACACAAACATACATCATAGAGGTCATAACCACACACCTGTCCCAGGTGCAGCCATGGTTACCTACAGAATCTATCGTTTTATCATTTAAAAGAGAGGGATATTATCTGTTTGACTCCCACACAAGTCCTTTGGCACTGATTTTTCAAAAGCATTTTCCTGGCTTGGGTCAGCCCACATTTGGCTACACCACCTTCACCCTTTTGCTTGTGCATCATTTCCTGTGCTGATCAAAATAATCCATTTTAGTTAACCCCTCATTTTAGCTTCCTATTTTTGTTCCCCTTCTTGCATTTTGCCCTTTTGAGGGCCATGAGCCATGATAATACACAAGGGTTGTGCCAATACGGCTTAGAATCCAAGCTTAGCCCTGAAGAAAATCCCCCTCCTGATTTGGCAGGAGTGACACCCAAAGCACCACTGTTGTTATTTCTCTCTGAACATGAGAGTCAGCTCAGTTAAAGCCTCTTTGGAAACCAGGCCAGGAGGCCATTCAGCAAAACGTAAACCAGCACAGCTATTTCCAGCTAGTCCTCATATCAAACACGGCAAAGACACTGGAATTTGGAAATGACTGATTTTCTGCTCTTTCTTGCTTACGGTACTGCCTGTACCTATTATATCATCACCAGAATATACACAGTATGCTTATTATATGACACACATCCATCCCCCTCTAGGGTAATACGTGAGCAAGTATTTAACTGATATTCCGTTGCATGCTGTAATTTCGAC
Organism: Tapera naevia; assembly: GCA_033556795.1. NCBI lineage: Eukaryota > Metazoa > Chordata > Aves > Cuculiformes > Neomorphidae > Tapera > Tapera naevia. The sequence continues at coordinate 688,120 of JAUMJJ010000014.1, read as the reverse complement.
TCATGTTAGGCACCTAACAAGCAATACACAGCAACAAGCCCCATTCCTTGTTTCTCCTCCACTCATCTAGTAGTTGCACTAAATCATGCACATTGCTTTTCCTGAAGAATATCTTTAAGCAGCATCACAAACCAGTGGTATTTGCATTGCAGAGACAACCTTTGTACTACTTAAGCACAAAGTAAGACTCAGTAGCTACGTGGAAATGCAGAAGGGGAGGTGATTTTAAAAGTATTTTGGAAGAGTTTAGAGAGCAGCATTGAGATTTTATTATTATTATTGGAAATTTGAACATTTTCTATCACATTAACTGACTTTACAGCAATTTATTTTGCTGCTATCATAAAGGGAGGTAATGAACCATGAAGTTTCTTCAGGAAATTGTTAGCATCTGCCTGCAAATAATTTTCAACCACATGTGAGCCATGACAGAAAAGCACAGTGATTCAAAGAAAACTGCTTGTCCTCATGCTAAAGGAAAGCTAGTCAGTGTCACTGGTGTTTGACACATTCTAGAGAAGGGTCTGTGTTAAAGACATATCACTGGTATGTAACAATGGAAAACTTAGATGCATGTCAGTCATCTTACAGATAAGATTAACTCTTTAGAAAGCATATGTTTCCACAGACGGATAATTGTAGTGAAAGGACAATCAATAAAACAGGAAGAAGTACAACCTGCTTTCTACTCTCTTACGGATCTCATTTTATAAAACAACTATCTTTCTGTTATTGGGGACACCTCATTGGTTTCTCACAAATGCCTAACATTTAATCAAAATCGAAACCCATGTCTAATCAAAGATAATACAAAATTTAAAATATTTCCTTATCAGTTTCAAAATAATAGCTTCACATAGTAGTTATCTAGGATTAGGAAGCTTTATGGGTGTGTTTCACTAATAATATTTACATCATATCCCTGTAGCTTTGGTGACAAACATATTACTAAAGAATAAAGCAACATCTTCAGGTTGTGATATGCTGGAAATCTATGGGAAATGGATTCTCTATGCCTAGTGCCTTGTATAGTCATTTATACAGGTGCAAGGCGAACATAAAATGCAAACAGCTAAATGTGAAGTGCTATATTCTTCCTATTCACAGATGTAATGGACCATGCAAGGTCTCCGGCAGTGAAAAGTCAAGCTCATATATGTTTTAAACTTTAAAGGTTTTCCAGTGATAGAAAAATTGTACATTTCCTGTATTCAGTCTTTCATTTTATATAGTTAGGATATTTATCATCCTCTCCCTTGGGTTTTTTCTTCCCTGATGTAATAAAAAGAAAAGGGGGTTTCATTTATTTTTTCTTTACTGACATATTATCATTGAAAGTATCTCAAACCTTGTTACAACTTCACACAATACACTAGACACTGATGTTTGTCTGACTGTGAGAAAGCCAGTGTTTGTCTTTGTACCGGGTTCACTTGCCAGAGAAATGACTTGCTAAATTCATCAAAAGCAAAGAGTTAGAATTCATTGATTTACTCATTTTCTCCTGCTTTCATCATTTTAACTGCTGAGCATTTCATAACTTTTGAATGCATTTATCTCTGAAGTAGATCAGTGAGGTAAAGAAATTTTATTTACTTCCATTTTACTGGCGAAGAGTTGAGGCAATGAGAGATTAAGTGACTTGTCACAGGTCACAAAGGAATCCAATAATGCATTCAGTAACAAAGACCAGACCTCTTCAGTATCAGTCCAGTGCCTTAATCACAAGAATATCTTTCTTCTCCTTGTCCCTTAATAGCCTTTAACTCATTTCTTCCACAGATTCTGTATCTTACACCAGTTTGTGTCTGTTCACAGCTTGCTTGCTTTTACCATAATCCCATCAAACTCTCCATCCTTATGGTGCCTTCAAAAACATTTTATACTTATTTCTGATATCAGTACAAACAAATTATCACAGTATTCTCAAAGTAGCATTATAGCAAACCCAGCATGAAACAGATGGAAGAAATAAAATGATACACCACTATAACAATAGTGAGAAGACAATATGTTGCTAACACTCCCAGTCTGCTCCTTGTCCACTGTGTGTGAAAAAAAAAAAATCATAGAAATCATAGCTAGTTATTTAGCAGTATTATGGTTAAAAGTTTGCTTTTACTTGTTTTTTAGCCGGGAGAAGGACAGGTAGCAATTATTCCCAGAGTACATACCTGTAGCATAAAAATAGCAGCAATACCCAGTTTAAGTTATGAATTGTAGCAGTATTTCCTTGGCTGGGAAGAAGAAAAGGAAAGCTTGCAGCACTTGAGTTCTCCAAAGAGGAGCAACACAATATTTTGGATATGGCTTTACAGATGCCTATCCCACCTCCCAGTCTCACTGCAGAAACTAATAAAGCATAGCAGCCTATGGGGTAAATGGATGGTGTCCATCAGGGTACCTGGGGCCAGCAACTTTCTCAGTTACAGTCATATAACATCCAGTTACGTTGATGGGAGAGGATTAGCAGTGGGCTGCAAAGTCATTTCTGTTGCATGTCTGATGCAAATCGCTCATATTTCAGAAGTGGCTTATGACCAGTTTGCATGGGTATCAGTGAGTAAACAATGCAAAAAGCCATGAAGAATTTGAAGGTAGAATTTTAACTGAAATGAGACATTTTCAATCAAGCTTTTTGTAGCTGGCAGGTAGGTTTTTGGGGACCACCACATGCCAGAGCAAACCCATTTTCTCGAGCCTTTGTCAAAGTCTGGTTTGACAGAAAACTGGTCCAGAATCGTCAGTGGCAGCCCCGAAGTGGATGAACATCCATGCAGCTCTACAGCCACAATCACATCCCTTGGCAAGGGGAGTGCGCTTTGTACGGAGCTGCTGGTAGGTCACAGCTCATGTCAAAATCCATTGGAGACAACGTCAGCCTCCAAAGAATGCATTTCTGAAGAATATGATTATGCTCGTTTATTAATCAGAGTGAGGAAAGACGGATGGGTTATTCAACCAGTCTGGTAACGTCTGTAACATGATGTTTTCAGGAAGTGCCTTAGGTTCTTAGCAGAAAAGCCTAGAAACCATGGCAAGAAAAAAATATCCCACATAATTAGAAACACTAGTATTGGGAGTGACAGCTTTCTCTTGTTATGCTATAAAACAGAGAAACTCGCCTTTACATGAATTTCCAGTAACCTCTGTTTTTCTTACTCTTTTATATATGCTATCCTCATAATGGTTTTATAGGATGCAACAAAGAAACTATTTCAATAAACCTATTCTTTCTTCAGCTACTGAGGAAAAATAACTTTTCATTTAGCCTTTTAAGATAAGATACATCTTTTGACACTTTCTGACTCCTGGTACATGGCAAAGGCCACTTCTGAGCTTGTGTTTTGGTTTTCCTTCTCTTTTTGATCTCTTTAGCTGAGCCCTTGCCAGTTGAGAAAGAATCTTAAACTCATACATTTCTGGATGCCAAAAAAACCTGTCTCTCAGTAACACTCTTACTGTAATTAAGAGCCACAGCAAAGATCTCTTTTCCGCTACATAGGACTGGACTCTCTTTATCCTTTAGTCCTTCCTTGATTTGACTATAATGCCACACTTATCAAAAGTTTCCTATGATAAGCTCCCTTTAATACCTTTCTTATTTATTACTCTTTATGACTGTGGCTTTAATCAGTAACATAATCCCATCTGCCCTACAGATATCACTTACTTGATAGATAAAAATAAGCTTAATGGTGTTTCCCTTCCTTGGTCGCTACTCACTTTCTCATCTACTTTAGAGCAAAACCCACAAATACCTCCCTTAGTAAAGGGTTTTTTTTCCCCTTATGCTGGCTGGTTTTGATGTTTAAGACTGAAATATTGAAATTAACTTGTCATAATTTTTCATATGAATATGCTCCTACAAAGGCTAAGAAGGAGTGGGCTAATTTGCATGCTTTGTTAAGAAAATTAAAAAATTGAATATGCTTGCATGTATATACAATAACACCATAACACTTTTTGCAACTGAATCTGGGTTTGATAGGTTCATTCTTCCTTCAAGTTAACATCAAGACAACACTTCGCAGTCACACCCATATTCATTTACAGAAATTAGCCCTAAGCCAATTCAGATATAATTATTATTATTTCCTCCTACTTCCCTTTAAAATACTGTAGGCATAGTTTGCTTTGAAATGACTGGCCATTTTTTTCCCATGAAGTTTTTTCCACTACGTACAGTACTCACTTCTTCTCTCTCTTCATTTTATACAGCACATGTGGTTCTAATGATGAGAGATTATTTTTCTCTTTTTTTTAATAAGTCCATTTTGTACAAAAGCCATAAAAAGAAGGCAAAGATAGCCTAGGCAAAAGCTTTTTCTCTCATGACCTTCTCAGTGGCGAGTTAAAATGAAAATTGCTTGGAATCAAAGACTGGGTAAGGTAGTGAACTAGCTGGGCATCTTTATGGGTTTGGCTCAGTGCTAGTTCACATCAGACATATAAATTAAGTTTGTGGTCTTGTCCTGAGCCTCATTTGTACAAACCACAAACACCAAGAAGACATGCTATAAGTCACCCACATGGGCAGCTGAGAGAGGCTGCTGGGTGCAGGTGCTTTATTTCAGTTGTGGTCCTTCAGTCATGCAGTCCCAGTATTTCCCACCAGCTCCTTATTCAGCCTCACTCTTGTCTCCTCTCACCTCCCAGCCCATGTCCCTTCCAAAAATCCTCTCTCCTCTTCTTAAAATAACACATTTTTAGTAGATGAGCTTGACATGGAGGATACAAGAAACCACTTGCAATGGTTAAAATAGGGTAGCTAGTTTATGAGCAGCTGACAGGAAGAAAGCATCTGACAACCTGGCTAATATTGTTGTTAATGATAACAATATTTTTAAAAATCAAAAGTCTAATTGAATTATCACATGACACTGCATTATCACACGGAACTGAGGCAAGCAAAACCTTTATAAGAAATTCTTTAAAGGCTGTTTTGAGGCAGGAATTACTGTACTGGAAGAAGAGCATGCTGCTGTGAACCTCAGAGATGTTGCCTCCAGGACAACACTGGGAGTGCTTTCACACAGATTTGTTAGAAACTCTGCCCAAACCAGCTCAGCACAAGTCACAAGTAAACCATAAATAGATAGTAATTCAGAGGGAGGAGAGAGAGTAAATAGCCAAAGATATTAAGATAAACAATACATAATTATTCAAACAAGCTAAACACAAATAAAGCTGCATATGTGTCTCTGTAGGCCCTCCAGGTCACTAAGGAATTAAGGATGCAATTAACAAGGATTAAGACATTTTCAAGAAGCTGAATTTATTATTTGCATTTGTCTTCACTGTAGTGGGGAATTTGGAAATTTATGGAAATAATAAATGCAATAGTATGAAGATAAACATTTCTGAAGACAACACTGTGGAGCAAACTGAGAAAACCAAGTTGAAGAAGTTAAAAGACTCTGGGAGTTCAGAAGAAGCTAAACTTCAGAACAGAGTGACTGTCAAGAGTCTGCAATACAACTTTGAAAAACAATGAAAAACAAAGGCCTTTCCTGAGACTAAAGAATTTTTCTGTTCCAAAAGATGAGTTGGAAATGATCATAGATATTGCTGACCCCGGAGCTGAGGGCGACCACTGTGTGCAACCATGGACGAGATTAATTTGGGCATGCAGGATCAGGCCAGCTGTGCTGCAGCTCTCTCCTCTCAAACCTGCAAAAAGTCCCAGCAAATTAAGGAATTTAGAGGTGTCATTGTGTTTCCCAAATGCTTTTGGCAAAGTCTCTCATAGCACAGCAATGGGTCAGATGACAAGTTGTGAATTAGTACACTATGTTAGAAATGGATTAAGCAACAGGAAACAAATAATCTCAACAGTCCTGTGTGACAATGGCAAATGCTAAAGCCCTGGTGACTTAAAGCTAACTCCTACATCTACCCATTTCCATTAGGAGGTTTCATGAAGGGGCTGCCTGAAGAAAAAGGGAAACACTTGCCTTCAGGGAAGTTGGGTTTTCCTTGACTCTGCCACCCCCAGAATGATACTACTAGGTTGAACAGCCACACCAATGTTCACACTAACACATTATTCATCCTAATTTCTTACTATTTGGGATATTATTTCAAACCTTGCTGGCTCTGATTTATCTTCTGCTGTGTCATTCTGCCACCTTGGAACCTGGTGTGGAAAGTAGAGCAGGCAAAGCACAGCATGTCCCAGGTCTGGTGCTATTCCTTAGATCATTTTTCACAATGATTTAGAGAGGAGTGACAATGTATTGCTGAAGTTCACGCACACTGCTCAGACTGAAGGGCAGCATAAATTATGGAAGGCGGAGAGCTCTTTCAGTAGATCACACATACACATCCCAGGCATGTAAACGTTGACTGAAGAACACAACATAACATATGTGTAAATGAAATAACAGTTTCTTAACATGAAATGCTCGGAGGCTTCAGGAAAATTCTGTATAGCTCACAGAAGACATCCCTCCCATCTCTCCCTGGACAGAGGTAATGACACTTAACCAAATAAAATAGCACGAGCCATGCTAGGTAAATAGACTAACACACTGCAGGCAGTTTCAGACCTCTGTATTCAGTAGGCTGTATTCCTTCTGAGGAGATCATTGCTAAACCAGGGCTCTGATTTGGATTTTGTTCTGTTGTTTGACATTGCTGGAGCGACAGTTGAAGAGATCCTGGAAAAACTTCTAGAAACAGGCATGGGTGACATTAGGTATGGTGAAAACATGAAGGGAAACAAGCTTTATCCAGCAAAACACGCACATGTCCATCCTCACTGGTCATACAGTCTGCTTATGCCCAGCCTTTATACTGCTCCCAACTCACTCGGTCCCTCTGCCTTGCATGAAAGGGGCTCACAGGTCTTGAGAACTTCCTAGTTTTCAGCCTATGATGGGCTACCAGACTGATCAGGTTTTTTTTGCAGTCTGAGCCTGCTGCCTGACTCCCTTGTTCCCCGGGTCCTCCTTTCCCATCCCACCAACCTGCCCCTCTTCCCTGAACATACAGCACTGCCCTTTGCTAAAATACGAAGGTACTGCTGGCTCTGCCCAACAGATGCTGGTGAGCCTTCATGCTGAGGAGCACTGAGTGGGCAGATCACATTCTTGTGGGATGTCAGGCTGGGGTGCAGGTGCCTCATTGGCAGACTCTTGAAGCTGAAGGTCCATCCAAGTCCAGGATGCTCTGCCTTGTCCCCAGCCTTCCATTCCCACTCCTACCTTTGCACCAGTCCTGGTCTCATCTGATCTTCTGGTCAGATGGTTCAGGAGGTTAAGCTGGCAGAAAACTAATCCTGCAAGGAAATGTGCAGCCACTTCAGCTCCTGAACCAGCTTACTGTAAAGTCAGACAAGCTCCAGTGCTTACTTGAGGGGTAAATGACAGGGGAGAGATGTGAAAACACAGCCAGAGGTAAGGATGGGCAGGCAGCAGTGCCCAAGAGGGCTGTTTAGAGCTGTCTTCGAGGCACACCCTTAGGCATCAGTTTACTCACCACCCTTAAAACTGAGGCTTGTCTGTTTCTGCACAGCAATTACAGCCTCAGGTCATAAAGGCAAAGTTTTGAGATGAAAACCTACAGATTCTGGGCACCACTGTTAAGGAGCAGTGGTTTATGCTTAAGCACTTATGGCCCATTGGGAGTAGTTAAGCTTTTTTTGGATCTCCTTTACCTTCTGGTACTGATGTTATGGTCTGTGTGCTGCGTTCAAGTAACCATTTTGAGATGTACATAGAAGAAACCCATAGCCAATGGGCACAGCACAGAGAGGATTAACACTCTACCGTAATGGAGCCAAGGCCCCTTGGCAACAATGTTAAAGGTCATTCAAGGTCATCAAAGGATGATTTCAAAATTATGCTTGCATTCTTGTCCACAAGAGCAGAAAATCTGGAGTAGGCTCAGTAGAAGACCGAGTCTCACACGCACTGCATGTTGTCGCAGTGTAGCCCAAGATAAGCTCCTGCTGCTTCATGACAAAATACCAGAAGAGCAAGAAGAAGCTGGCATTACTGCTGCCTTCCATGAGCATTTCTCTGCCCTGTTTCTCTGCCTGTCACTGCCTTCTCCTTTGCAACAGTGGGAGACAGTAGGTCCAGACAGCATCCTCTGCCTGCAAGTAGACCTCTCACACCGAGAGACACACAGGAACCTGTCCAAACCTAGGAGGATAGAAAGTGGGAGCCACTGCCCTGTGCCAGGAACAGGAATCTACCTAAAGCAATAGTTTTGCAAGTAGGGGGTGGGAAAGCATTAACAGCTTCAGTTAGGGAGGACTTAAGGGGAAGGGAGTGGTAGCTTAGGTATTTTTCATCTAGACAATTAGGTCTGCTCCTCAGGGCAGTGGGTGTTAGGCAAAGGCTGGAAAACTTTCCCTAAACTAGCAAAGCACAAAGGTTCCACGAAGTGTGTGCTCAGCCCCAAGAACTTCCTGGTAACTCAGGTTATTGAGGCAGATTGTTGATTAGGATCCAAGAAAGGATTAGAAACTCTTTTAAGCATAAATTGTATTTGCAACTGTGTGAGTTAGGCAAACGGATACAAGGGAAATCAAACCTCACGCTTCAGGGCATAAACTGCTCTCTTGTGAGTCAGGATCAACCTTTTTTTCTCCACGCATAGCATCTCGTAATTAACTAGGTGCTTGCTGTGGTTTTGATTTGCTCTGAAGCACCAGTTACCGGCCGCTGCCAGGGGCGGGATGCTGGACTAGATAGACCCATGATGTGTTTCTGTAGGGTAATCCTTTTGTTCCCATATTGGCAAAGCTTTGTGGGAAAACTTCGGTGATTCATGTCTTCAGCAGCTCCTGGTCTTATCGAATATTTGCCTCTCATTTCCATAAGCACTAAAATCTCTCCGAATTGCTACAGAAATAAAAAGGCAAAGTTGCATGAAGGGCTATTTATCTACACAGTGCAGACAGCGTTTATTTACTAAATGCAGAGATGCCTTTAGGATCTGCATGGGTCATTTGTTCTAGCAAGAAATTAATTATTTTCTGAATTCCATTTCAACTGCAAAGAAATCATGCAACTTCCAGAAGGTTTTGTATTTTGAAAAATACATATTTCTGTGTGCGTATGCACATACATGTATGCATGATATATATAAGTTGGTCCAATAAAAGGTTTTGAATTACTAGCATTTCCTTACAAATTAAAGGCAGGCAAGGACCAGTAACGCAGGTGACAGAGCATGCACTAACAAAGTCTGCCTCTCCATGCTGCCTCTTTGATGTACCTCATCTTTGCCCTGAAGGAATTTCATTATCCTATGGTGAGCTGGTAATGAAATCTGTATTCGGAATCAAACCTTCATAGAAAACGATATCTAGACTCTTTGTTCTGTACAGACTAGCTGTGTGTGGTAGGAATATGTTTCTATTTGTCTGTGATCTGAGTGTATTTTGAATACTGATTTCCAGATAAAAAGGATAGAGATCTAATTTGGCAAAATATTAAATTCCTCTATCTTGCTTTATCTAACAAAATTCTGATGCTTTTTATTGTGATGAACATTTGGGGTAATACTTGTAGTGTTCAGCATGTGTGAGAAAAATCTCTCTGTGGAGAATCACATGGAGTGTCAAAGACCCTGATTTATAAAGAGTGCAGAGGGCTCTTAAGTACTATTTTTAGAACAATGCTGCAACAGATTTACACACAGAGAAAAAACCCTCCTTTACAGTCACTTAGGAGCAAAGTAGCATTTCACTGCATAATAATGAGGAATTAATTGCTCTTTGTCATCAGTTTTTATGCAAATTACCATAGAGCATTTGCCCAACGTGCATTTTACTTTTTAACAAAGAAAGTAGTCATGACAAACTAGACCAAATTTCATATGCTAAAGACAAAAGTAGGCTGTACCATACATGAATTGCAGCTAGCAAGTACATTACTTGGAGGAACTCTATCATCTTCCCAGGAAAGTCCATTTAAAAATCTTTCTTGGCCTACGCATCCAGTTAAATTAAATTAAGTTTAATTATTAAGTGATGGAGATTTCTTCTCACTGAATTTGCTTGTCACCCTTTGCAGCCTTTGTTTAATTTTTTTTTGTGCATGTGTGTACTTGGGATAATCACCAAATATCACTGACATTTTGGATCCTTACCGATCACTTTCAAGCTTTTACTTGTATCACTATGTGAATTTCAGATGGTGCAGCCAGTTGTTAAAAAATGTTCTGTTGGACTTTTGCTTTAAAATAAAAAAAAATATTTTCAGCCTTATAAACTATTCTTCAAAGAACACCAGAACTGCAATAGCAGTGGAATAACATTCTGTTTCAGTGTAAGGAAGAGACATACATAATAAATCATCTTTTTTCTACATGAAGCTTTATTTTTTTAGTCTTTCTGCCACTGACACGGTAAATTTGATGCAAAAATTATCTAGCTGGTAGACCAGGTCAAAATGTAAACATCTTAATGGACTGCATTGTGTCAAAGCATTTTCTCCAGAAACATCTCAATATGTTTTCTTTTTCCTGAGAAACATAGGAAGGATATCACTGCACAAGGAGGTTCCGTCTTACATGTGCAGTGAATTCATTCAGTGCACTAGTGGGTCTTTTCAATCTCTAGTTTCTACCAACTTCAAACATAATAGCAAGTTCCAGCAGAGTCCCTTTTCTATTCATATGCTATTCACAGCAGACCTTTGTAGTTCACAACTTCAAGTTAACACAGCAAAGAGCAGTTTTAAATCACTCCAGTAATCAGGGGTCACAATTATTTGCTGCAGCTACAAAAAAAAAAATAAACGACACACTGTAAGCCAATGCACTCTGCTTTCACCTCTAAGACAGAAAAATAACAGAGACTTGACCTCTGCCTTAAGTGCTTACACTTCAGCAACACTACCTATTAACAAAATACATATGAACGTAGCTTATAAATCCCTCTGCACCGGAAGAGCCATCTTCACCCTTACATAAATATAATTTCTGTCACAGTCCTTGCTTAAAGTGCAAAGTATGTCAAAGCCATCACAGAGAGTGGGGGCCACTGTGTCAGTATGGCCACTGTGTGCCTGCTGAGTGCCATTACATCTGCATTCTCTGTGTTCCCCACTGTCGTCCCACTGGTCCCTCTCTGACTTCTGTTCAGCTAGAAGCCATCCCCAACCTCCACAACCCTTCTTATGCTCCAGTAATGTTTCAGCTACATGAAGCACACGTTACTATTAAACTACACGTTGATCAGACTCACCTCTTAAAATTTACATTCCATTATGTTGCTGTGTGTCACTTGCCACCTTTCCCTTTGAAGGCACACAGCAGCATCTACCACTGCTGGCTTTGTCGAAGCCAGTGGCTTTGAACTCTTCTTTCTCCACATCCACTGCCCATTCCTAGTGCCTCAGTCTCCTCTCCCTGTTCTACAAGCATTGCATTGTCTTCATGGCTTCATGTTTCCCACCACCTGCTACATCCTGCACGACTCATCACCAGAAATACCTCTTCATGCTGAAGCAGCGACATGCTCAGCAAATTACATCTCCTCCTGCAGAGGCAAAGGGAACACACAGCTGCCATAATCACAGTCCAGCACTGAGGACCAAGGGAGACGTCACCAGAGGCACAGGCGGCAGCCAGACATCCAAGCTGGACATCCCACCACCACTACCAGCTTTGAAGAAACGCCTCACAACTCTCTTATGACGACAGCAAGATGTCCTGGACTGTGGCTGCATAGTCCATCCTGGAAGGAAAGAAACTGATTTGCACGAAGCCTCTATTGCAGTTATCCACTCAAAGCAGAATCATGGGCACTAGAAAGTCAGTGTCTTTGTTTGTGAGTAATAATTACCACAAGGCTTTCACTCTAATAAATAGATTTGGGTCTAGTCAGCCACTGGTGCACATGCATAAACTCTCATTGATATTAAAGACATAGCATAGAAGACTCCCTAAAAATAGTAATTTCTCCCCAGGGAACAGGTTTTTTTTTTTCTCCTTACCCATCTTCTGTTACTTCCCAAAATCATGATTTTTAATTAAATCTTGCCAGATTACTGGTGTTTTGGGATATATCAGAACTGGTACTTAGACTACCTAGAAATATCTCTGTGCTCTTGAACGGAAAAAGCCTCATGACTGATATTTACTGTCTAGAGCACAGACAGCACTCCACCATAGCTGGATTAACCTCTGTGTGTCCTCCTTGTTGTTCAGTCCCAGATGTTCTCCCTCGCTGATTAGTGCTCAAGAGAAAGGTGTTTTTTTCTAACCCTCTTGTCCATCCCTGGATTTGCAGAAGGACAGCCTTGCCAAGGCAGATGCTTTGTCACACTCTGATGTTTTGCTGCAGACATTTTCACTTTTCTGGATAACTGCAAAGACAGGAGGTTGCTGAAAAATGGATTACAAGGCTTTTGAGCAGGCTGAGCTAAAACAAGGTTGAGCTTTGTCCACAATTGCCCTCAAATGACTTTTGGAGCTGATTTGCCTGCACTGATTCTTAGTGATAAGAGAATATGAACTGAGGTTTAAGTACATCATTATGGATGCCCTTGCTTTTGGAAGCAGATTCTGGGATCATCCTGACCTGCAGAATCAGGCAATTTGCCAGACTGACCTTTAGAAGGCTAAAAACCAATATAGTTTTACATTACATTTTAAAACACAATTCCAAATGCAAATTCTGAAAGTTACTCACATATAGTAAATAATAATGAACTTACAAAGTAAAAAAAACCATACATTTGAAAGCAGTAATAGAGCTGATGAAGCTTTCAGAAAGCAGCACTGATACAAAGACAAAATTGGCAAGGAAAAGCCTTAACCTGCCTGGCTATCTCCATCACTTGCTTCTCTGAACCTTTGAACTGTCTCTTACAGCACTGAACTTCAAGACACTAGAAGGGTGTTAAGATTGTGTTTTCTCTGGAGCTTAAAACTTTGACTTTCTGCATAAACAACGGAAAGAGTAATCTGCTGGCTATTCATCCTATTTGTTTAGTATTGCAATTACTTTTCCCAGATCACTATAAGTCAAACCAAACTGCGGCAACTCCAGCAAGCAGATGATCTGACCAGTTTAGTAATCTTTTTTTTTGAAAAAGATGAACACCAGAGAAAACCCAATTGTCTGACCTAGTGACCACAAAACATATTTTGGACATAACACGTAAACCTTGATTCCTGAGCCTCAATTTCTCGACATAAGAAGTCAACAGCTCCTTAAATTCCCTTTCTATGATGTTATCTACATCTATATTTTTAAAGGTCAGTGCCTGCCATTTTTTCCTGCCTTGCTTCCTGACACTATAATTTTAGCCTCAGCAACAATGCTTTGTTAATACTTCAATATATTTCAAATATTATGTCTTACCAGCTCCTCAAAATACCATGCTGGAGATCTGATGCTCTGTGCATGGAAAATGTTCCTTTGTGGAGCTTTTGATGTGATGTCAAGCCACGCTGTGGAGACATCACATTGTGGATCTTTGATATCATGCACCATGACAATGTCTCCTTCGTAGTCGTCACAGCCACTGACTCAGGGCGTGCTGTTTGTACTGTCAGCGCTCCTGGAAACGCAATGTACCTGGGGTGTGTTACAATCTGGTTGCAAAAAGACATACGGTGCCTGCAGCATAATCAGTAATCAACTGTGTATTTCTTAATCACTGCAAAGAAAGTGACGCAATTTCATGAATTCTACCTGCACAACCCAGGAGAATATGTGCATAATTATTAATAATGACATAGATCTGGGCTTATCCAGGAAAGCTGATCTTTTTCAATCAAATGTTGCAGGGTAAAATGTACTTTGGAAGGAAATGACTATTTCCTAAAAAAAATCAAGGTTTGTCCTTATTTTTCCTTTTCCACTCCTTCACTACCATTGTAAAGATCAAGTTGCATAAGATCCACTAATAAGTGGCTCATTCATAGAGTCTTTGAGTCAGTGTGGTTGAAACCAAGACCGCAATAAGTTCTGCGCAGTACTTTCACCTCCTCCCAAAGACTCTAAAAACTAGGAATTACCTATTTCTAGGGAAAACTGATTTGTTTTTATAAATACATGATTGAAATACCTTGCAATACACAGAGCTCTCCAACAAGTGGCACTATTAAGACTATTCAAGTTAAGAGATTGATATGCAAGGGAGATCTCCAAAAGGGATGTTGAGACCTGTTTTACAATACTGGATTCCATTAAAAATCTTTTAAATTTACATACGAAATACGATTGAAACAGACATTCATAATTCAGATATTCTAGAAAGTTTCATGTTATCCATAAAGAAAACATCGAAAAGTAGGTCAAGTGCTATAAGTTCAACCAAGCAGTACTCACTAAAGGGATGAAGTAACAGCAATGTACAGAAACCATCTAATGAAGATATTATTGAATGTAACTTGTAACCAGGAAATTTGTCCATAAAGCTGCGCTAAAAACAGTTGTTGAATGTGTTGATGTAGCTTTTTCTCGAGGATAGTGTTGCAGCATTCACACTGCGTTTACCCCCAAGCACTCATGGGAAAGTTCTAAATTGTACCTCTTCACATTTATTCTTACCTTATTTTGTTGTCATTGCTTAACAAATTGTGAATCATTCTGAGAGACCATACATCATATCTCTTCAAATAATTCATATTTGTCTGGAATATATGTTTGGCTGTACTTCAAGAAAAATGGTCCAGAAATAGTTACATCTACAAAAATTGAGGCATGAAGATAGTTGATTGCAATGGAAACATGATCAAGCTGAATTTGTTGCTGGAATATAAGCAGTTTGGGAATGAACTGGGAGCCAACGCATTAAAATGTATTTTAAAACAGTAGGTTTCATTCAGTTAGTGTAATAATCCTTCTGCCTTTGAAAATCAGCTCTGTTTAGTTTTCCCTCAGTCTTCTAGAGCTATATAGAGATGTAACAACCTTAATAAAATCACAATCTGAATGATATACAGGGATCTGAACTCTGTCTTCCATTATGAGTTGATCACAAAAGTATTAATAGTACTTGGGTAGCAAAAGTGGCACAGAGGTGCTCGGTGAGGTTTCAAAAAGCTATGCACCCAATGCCTGCTTGGCTCTACCTTCTTTCATTCTGTGCCAATTTCTGTCCTGCATAAGTGTGATCAGCTTCACATTGAAGTCACTGCAAATTTTATCATAAACAGAATTATAAAATCTAAAATGGGCAGTTTTACTTTATGCTTCTTTTGAGCCAAACAGCAACATTAATTTTGAAATATCAACCGGTAAGATAAATGGCAATTATCATGCCTTTCAGAAATGTGTGCTATGAGCAGAGGTTTATACAGAGAGCTTTGCTGAGTTTTCTGTTTTGGCCAGCTTTGACTACCTGGAGCCATATCTCCTGCAGTGTGTTGTAAATAACAGAATATGTGCACTTTGAATGCAGTGGCACAATGGGCATATAGTGTGCTAACTAAAGCATTACAAATGCTGCATGGCTTATTTTTATCTCCCTGTCCTTCTCAATATAGTATTTTTATCTCTCATGCCAATACAAAATCATTTTTGTGTCTGTAAGAAAAACAAGACAACAAGGAGACTCAGTCCTGCTAGTGTTTAAGCACATGACAAGTCCCCTTACACACTGTAACTTTTTATGTGCTTAGCATTATATATGTCTGCAGAAGCAGAACCTAAATGGCACTTGTCAGCAAGGCTTTCTACAAACTTTACTTGGAAAGGGAAAGTGAAGTTTATGCGTGGAATTCTCCAGTGGGCTGCTATTCTGCAGCCACACGTAGCTATGAGAAGGAGGGGAAGATGCTACTGAGCTAAAATTCTTTTCACTTTACACAAGCAGGCAACCGTGCAAAATGCAAGCCAGGGGAGAACTATGCTTTTGAAAAGTGACAATATATTTGTTGCTACATACAAAGAGTTGATTTTGTGTTGGCACACAGCATGTACGTAGTTTTCCATAGTTTAGTAGACTTGGAAAACACAGGTAGCCCAACGCAGCTGTGGCAGTTTCAGAAGACATGAGTGAAATAACTCCACAGAAATTGCTCCTCTCTAAAAGATGGAAAACACTACATATCATCTGTCTGTAGTGAAAGGGGGAAACAGAGGATGAAAATGTACAATACAAACTGACAAACAGAAAAAATAACAAACATGCACATGTTAATTACTGAACGCGCTTTTGTTAGCAGTAGGTCACCATCATTCTTTATTGACATTTACTGCAACTGCAATTTCTTTTTGAAGACCACTGACCCAAGAAAATGTAACCCTCTGGTTATCCAACGCCCTTTAATTAGAGATGTCTCCAGAGATAATCTCCCTCACAACCCCTACTGTGAATCATTTATTTTCTAACTTTCCTTTTTATCAGCCGTCTTTCATCTTTATGTTTTCCTGCCCTAGCCCTGCTGAATAGCTTGGGCTTGGAGAATGCAGTTTATTCATTTACTGGTTTCCCCAATTGCATTTCATGTCTCGTGGCATTAGGGCTTTTGCTCAGAATCACTGGCTGCTGGCACCAGGATAATTTGCAGGAATCACAGCTTCCCACTTGGCAAAAGGAACAATGGTGCCCAGGGAATAGGGCTTGGAAACAGGCACCTTACACTCAAAGAATCATAGAATTATAGAATGATTTGGGTTGGAAGGGACCTTAAAGATCATCCAACTGCAACCCCGCTGCCATGGACAGGAACACCTTCCACCAGACCAGGTTGCTCAAGGCCCAATCCAACCTGGCCTTGAACACTTCCAGGGAGGGGGCATCCACAGTTCCCCTGGGCAACCTGTGCCAAGTGTCTCACCATCAGTGAGAAGAATTTTTTCCCAATTTCCAATCTAAATCTTCCCCCTTCCAATTTAAAGTCATTCTCCCTCATCCTATCATTACATGTCCTTGTAAAAAGTTCCTCCGCAGCTTTCCTGTAACCCCTTCAGGTACTGGAAGGCTGCTGTAAGGTTTCACCGGAGCCTTCTCTTCTCTGGGCTGAACAACCTCAACTCTCTCAGCCTGTCCTCATAGCAGAGGTGCTCCAGCACTAAGGGACTCACAACGATCATTGACACCAGCTCCCATCCCTGCATAGAACAATCCCAAAACACAGACCATAATCGCAACACTCACATTTAATTCCAACATTCAATCCCAACATTCACGCATTTCCATATCCTTCTTATGGTGGGGATTCCAGAACTGGACACAACACTTGTCCTGTAACAACTAACACTCTCCCGCTGGGAAGGCTCGGTGGCGTTTGTTTTTGTTTTTAGCCTCGGTGGCACTTATTCTTGTGACGCTGGGCACGGCTGACACATCACCGCCGGGCGCCCGCGGTCGGCAATATAAAGCTGGACGAGGTTTCCACGGGGGCGGAGCGCACGCACCCACCGAGGGGTGACCAGTGGGCGGGCTTTGCCCCCGCCCGTCACACTCTGCCCACAGCACCACCCACGCGGGGGCCACGCTCCCTCCGCACGGCCAAGCCCGACGGCGGTGTTCCAGCCCTACCACACCACGCTCCCCGCTCCCCATCCGTTCGGGGAGACGCACCCACACCGTACCCCTCCGTCGCGGGAAGGTGGGGGGGGAGCGGGACACGGAGGGGGGGGTCCTAGGGCCGCTTCCCTTCCCGCCATGACGCCGCACTCGGTGGCCCCTCGACGCGGACTACGGCTCCCAGCGACCCCCGCGGCGGCCGGGCGCGAGCCCCCACGGCACGCGCGCACACACACACCCGCGGAGAGCGGGAGGGAAGAGTCCTGTTGCGCCTGCGCAGCTCCTTCCCGGAGGGGCGGGGCTGGGCGGAACGCGAGCGGCTCACGCTATTCGCGGAGCGCTTGTACGCCGCTTTCCGTGCGTAAGGGGCGGGCGTCGAGCGGCGAAAGGAGCGGGCGTTGCGCCGTTGGCGTAGCGTTGTTGTGAATGGAGCGGCGGGGCGGGGAGGGATGATGTCAGCCTGCGAATGTCAACAATGTAGCGATTGAGAGGGGCGGGGGCGGCGCTGGGCCGAGGCGCGCGAGGCGGCGGCGGCGGGCGCGGGCGGCAGAGCCCGGCAGCAGCGGCCGCGGCAGCAGCAGCGCCGCCTCCCCTCCTCCTCCGCCGGGGCTGCCACGGCCCCGGGTGCCGCTCCGGCAGCGACACAGCCGCTGCGGTGCCGCTCCCCCCCCCCCCCCCCGCGCCTCCCTCCTTCCCTCACACCCTCCCTGCGCTGCGGCTTTCTCTCCTCCCCCGGCCCCCCGCCAGCCCCCTCCCTCCTTCCCTCCCTTCCCCCTTTATTTTTCTCCGCAAGACTTTGGCTCTGGAAGCAGCTGGTTCAAAGCAATCGCCATGTGATGAGCGTCTGGGTCGGGGTGTTTTTTTTTCCTTTGGGGGGGGGAAGGAGGAGGGTGCAGGTTTCTGACCGCAGAGAAATACTAATAAGAATTTCCGAAACAACAGCAGCAGCAACAACAAGAGCAACACCCCCCCTCCCCAAACCTCAGCCGTAACAGCCTCCCCGCCCCCCCCCCCTCCCCCCAAGGGCTTGATCCCCACCCTCCCAGCCTTCCCCCTCCTCCCCAAGGCTGCAGCGAGAGGGGCGACCCCCGAAAGTTGCGCGGAGGCGAGGTGAGTGCGCCCGTTCCGCCGGGGAATGGGGGGTGGGGGGCGAAGTTTTGGGGGGAGGCTGGACGGGGGAGGGGAGGCAGCGTGGGTTTTCCCCTCCTCCCCGAGCAGCTGTTGCACGGCGTTAGCCCGCGGGGGGTGAGGGGAGTGGGCTGCACCCCCGCGGGCTTTGCAAAGGAGCGCTCATTCCTTAAAGTGGGAAACGCGCGTTGCGTAACGGGGAGTGCGCGTGTGTCCCTATACGAGTCCGCATCTCGGGAGCCCCGCGCAGCTCCATTCGGGAATGGCCATCCCGGCACCTTCCCCCAGCCCCGCCACCTGCAGCCTCTGGGGGCAAGGGGGCAGCGCTCCGCACCGACCCCTCTGTGCCCCCTCTCCACCTCCGTTTCTATAGGTTTGGAGAAAGAGAGATGTGAACTCCGATAGCAGTTCTTGGATCGTTGAAACGTAGCGTGTAGGCAAGGCAGCGCGCCGCGAAGACGCTGGCTGTCATGAAAGACGCTAAGTGTGAAATCATGCCTCTCCTTTTGTGGAGCGGGCTATTTTTGTAATGCAGCGGGTGTCTTGCTTAAAACGCTTCAGTTATCGTGCGATCATTGTGCCCTTGTTGCCGAAGCCCCGGCAGCCCGGGAGTGAAGCGCGTTCTTTATTCTGTAATAATAAATGTGATAGGCAAGGATGACGTCTTATTAGAATTACTGTTTGAGATATTGGAAAGAATGGGAAATTACAGCGTTGCTGTTGCTTCGCTTGAAGTCGTGTCAGTGTTTTCGTGGTGAAAGTCTGTTTTCAAAGACTTTGGAACTGTTGCTAAACTTGTGCATATTTTAATTTGGTATTCTGGGGCTCAAGCCAGAAATAAGTTGTTATGTTCAGGCTGGGAATTGTCTGAGATTCTGCTGTAGATGGTGGAATGCTCTGCAGTTTGAAGAGGGTGGTGGTGCTTGGGTAAATTGTCTTCTTAAGGTATGTAAACACTGAAATTTGAGATAATTGCGTTTGACCAGATGGATAGAACAAAACGATAAGGTTGTGTGTTAAACTTGTCTATGGGAGCTGTCATAGCAATAGCCTTAAACCAGCTTTTAGGCATCTTTACATCTAACAGATAGAAATAAAATTCCACTTCACCTGTGGGCTTGTTCTTTTAAAAGCCTGTGTTGCCTTTTGTATCCACCTGCCTGGTCCCCATCACTGGGATCTGGGCACTTGTGCAGCAAAATGGATTGGCATTGTACTTCCCTGCAGTGTATTGAACCTGTGCTTTTAGCATCGTTTTTCACATTTGACCTTACAGCTTCAAAAGCTGTTCTGAAGGTGCTCAACAAGAAATGGAACAAAGCCGTGACTAATTGGAAAAGTAGAGGATTGAAAAATCAAGATCATAGGTCTAGTTTTCATGATAGTTTGCACTGTAACACTGGATAAGCTGTTCAAACAGATGTGCATCAGTACCCTGAGCTGTCAAGTGCGCAAGAAAAGTCCCTAGTGATTTTAGAGATAGGATGGTTATCGGGATATTTAGACATCCTTTGCAGAAATGCTGTGTAGATGCAGAGTGTGCATTTCTGGGCAACGCTGGGCAACTCTGCTTTGTAATTTGTACTTAAACAACTACCTTTTTTAAAAGCTTTTTAAAATGCAGCACATAATCACTGATGCAGACACTGGCAGATCCCAACTGGTTAATCATCAGCAATTGCTTATGCCCAGATATCTCACACTAGGGAACAGTGCTAGGACAGGTATTCCTCGTCCTTTTCTGGCACATCTGGAACATCTGTTGGTATTAATATCATGCACACTGGCAGGATACGCTGTTGGTGGTGTGGGTGGGATGCCCTCCTCTCCTTCCTCCTGTGCTTGCTGTCATTCATTTTGCAGTAAGAAAATGTTGTCTGTTTGCTCTTTTGTGCTGGGTATGAAGGAAAGTTAGAGATATCACTTGAGTTGTTAGCTTAGAATATCTCTCCAAATCTCAGTAAACAGGCATTGATGTGATGCTCCTAAATATGTGGAAATTCGGCATTGTAGAAGGCCTCAGTCTCATTGAAATTAATCAGCTTAATAAAATCCCCGTACTGTATAGTAATCTCGTGTATCTTTCTGCATATGCATAATTAATGACAAAAGAGAGTTGAAAATAAAATCCTGTCTAGATGATATGTAATGTGGAATATGTGACAGAATTTGCTCACCCTTGCATATTTTAAAATTTCCATTGCTTCATTTTTTGAATAGCAACAGCTATTTTTTTTAACAAGGCTGCAGTATGATTACCGATTAATTACTTTCCTCCAAGTTTTCTCTAAAAATATCACCAGCAATGAAAAAAAAAGCAATCATATTTTGAAAAAAAATCCAATAAGCATAAAAAGAGATGTTTTCTCATTGTGCGTCTGTGACATTCTTTTTGAGTAGGACTTCACATACACACAGATAAAGAGGAGACCTCTTAGAGCATAGCTAAGAGACATTTCTGGCACTAAGCTAAAAATGAGATGTGTATAGCATTAATATATGTGAAATAATCATTTCAATAGTAATAACATTTTTATAGAATGAACTCTGTGTAAATGTAGTATCATTTATTGTGTGACATGAACAGAGTCTCTTGTAATTTTAATTTAGGTGGTATGAACACAGTTTATATATTCAAATCAAAATGTACATACCTTTTTACTCAAAGGAATGCTCTCTGAATGGCTTCTCAGTTTACAAGTTGCATGAACATACCTGTAGTGTTTAGCAGATGTTTGAAGGCATGCATGCTTCTGTCTTTCACCTCTGAATTTCCAGCTCAGCTCATTTTTGGTTGTATGTTAGTGGTTTCCAAGTTGACCTATATTAGGGGAAATACACCAATCATTCCATTAATGTGTTGAAGAAAATTTGGATTTAAAGTTTTCTCTAAGTCTGAATTAAGTCCTGCAGCTTTTGATTTTTTTCTGACTACAAATTCCTTGAGAGAATGTGTAAGGGAGTCTGATATTGCTGTTCTTTATTGATTTTCCAGAATAGTGCTCAAACTGCTTATTCAGCTTTTTACAAAAAAAAGGTCGTCATTCCTTTAAATTCAGCCAAAATGCATTAAACTTGGCAGCTGTCTGAATATTACACGTTCATTTGAAGCTTGCATCAAGAAGATGTAAAATGCATGAATATAGCCAGCTGACTTGCAATGTGTTCGTTTTGCTTTTTAGTTAGGCAGAAACATCTTTGTAGTGGATTGAAAAGAGCACTACTTACTGTGCCACTCTTGGACTGCGAATTATAATTTTAAAGCAGGCAAGCAGTGGAATGCATACAAATGTCTTCGTGACCAGCGATCGACTCGAACCTCCGGAGCTACTAGAACTAATAGTATTGATCAAAGAGCAACCACATGTTCAGCACACATAAATAAAAAGGAATGAGGGAATAACTTCAGGAAAACCTTTATGCTAAAAGTTTACATATATGGCAGAACTTCAGTCTGTCAAAATTGGGCTCAGAAGACTCCTGTGCATGATTGTATTGATCTTTATGCACAAAGAGCCACAGCAACAGTCTGAAGAATGCCACCTGTGCTGCACTGGCATCTCAGCAGATTGATAGATGTGTCCCTGTTTGGCTAAAAACAGGTTGTCTACAAAAACTCTCAATGCGTGGGTGAGGGGGCTGCCAGGTGTTGCAGCCCCTCTGTGTATAACCCCTTATTCCTGCCTGATCTCCTATACCTCTGCTCCCTCTTTGCTGTTTTTGTCTGCTGTTGCAAACCTGCCCTCAGATCAAGCTGGGACTCTTTAGATTCAGTGCCTCAAAGGAAGAAGCGAAGAAGCTGGTGATGATGCTTACAGTGGCAAGAGGCACCGGGACCTGAGGTATGACGTTTTCATCCTCTTTTTAGTATGAAAGGTGACCTAAAAGGGTCAGATCCTCCCAGATTTATTCCCAAGATCTGTAATTTGCATACAACTTGATTTGGTGTTGTATCAGCTGAACAGATGCTTGAAAAGCTGTTAGGAACAAAAAAACTGGGAATTTCTAGTTTACCCCTAGTGGGAGCTGAAATGGAAGCTGGAAGCTTATTTCTGTTTCCTCCCAAGCTTTGAAAACGCTCAGCCAGGCTGTGATGGGTAGATGGGGTTTGATGCATAGGTTCAAGAGGAGTCTCCCTGCTAAGAAAAACAGGAACTGTTTACTGCTTGTCACCATGCAGGGCTTCTGGACAGTGGAGTAGCAATTTTCTTTTTTGAAAAGAGGAAAAGAAGTTACATCTGTTTAAATAAACAAAATGACCCTTGAGACTTAATCATAGCTACCTACTATAGCTGACATCCACTGAAGGTTTCTGGTTTTGTTTTTAAAATTTAAACCTGAACTAGGAAAACAGGAACTGTAGGTGTGGAGGTGTTCCTTTACCCCAATTTACATGCCGCCTGTTTTTTATTTAGTGGGTAGGTGTGTTCAGTGTATGTGTGAGCAATTTAACATGTCAGCAGTTTCCTACAAGCTGCTCTTGCTGACTCACGTGTCTGGTGCAGCTTGGAGCTACCCTCACTATAAAATATCCACAATAGGAGGAGCAGGCAGAGAGGCCGCCAGTGCTGAGCTGTTGTTCAGAGGTTATTTTCAGTTCTCTGGTCACTGCTTTGCTCTGGTTTTGTTCCCCAGTAATATCAAAATACTCTGTAATTTTACCAGGCTGCTGTTCTGCTAGGTGCATAGTGTAAAGTGGAAATTCACAGAACCACTGTGGAGGTTGTGCTTGAAATGCATCTCTGAATCCTACTAATGTTTAGCAGGACTAAACCTCTGGGATTTATTTTGCTTCTTTTTTTATGAATGAGATGTTATAAAAAAAAAAATCCCCCCAGACATTGTTCCGAATTTAGATGTCAAGTCCTGTGTATGAATTGTATTTTCCCTTGCCAATTGCAAGCTGTACAGTCTCCTGCTCGTCGCTCCTTTTTATGACAGAAATCTTTAAAATCAACGACGAATTCTGTTTAAACTTCAAAAAACTGATTTTAGCTATCTAATTTTTCAGAATTTTTGTTTCTTAGTCTGTTTATCTCCTGTGTAGCAAATAATACTGGCCGTTAGCGTGGAAGAATTCTTTCATTTGCCTGAAGATGAAAACTTATGCTCTTGTACAACTGCTTCTTTATTTACAGCCTCCTTTCTGATTACTCATAAGGATCCTATATCAATAGCTTCTGCTTACTGATGATTTTTAACTGATCTTCTTGTGGGTTTTTTCCTTCCCTCCTTTCTTTTTACTTTCTTAGTTGATCACAAAAGCCTTTGCAGAAGCGGAGTGACTTCCGTGTCTGCAGTTCTGGACTTAGTGTCACAGAGCTTAGATTAGTAGTCGTCTTTTGTGTGTTTTTCTTCTTTTTGTGGAATGGGGTGAAAGATAAGTGATCTCTAGAAGCATGATAAACAAAATCAGCTGGTATAAAACAGGTTTAATAACAATAAGGTGAGTTCTCGTCACTTGTTTTGTTTTTAGTCAACTACTTTGACCAGTAATGAATAGAAAACCACATTGAGAGCTTGGTAACACATGAAGAAAATGGGTGTTCTTGGTTTCCGCCAATACAAATGACTCATCAGTATCAGAAGGGTTTCTACTTCTAATAATAAAACTGTGGAAGACCTTTAAAATGTGTGGGTTTGGCCCCTACTCTTAGTGAAAGGTTGGAAAATATTGCTTTGAGGGTTTTTTTTTTTTAAACTTATGGAAGCTTTAGTGACTTGCTGTGCAACAGTGAAAGATCTCTCACCCTCTGAAAAAAGCCCTAATCATAGTGCTGCTTGCGATGCTAAGATCTTCCCCTCTTCTGTCTCCTCAGTGTTTTTCATTTCACTGCAGTGAGTATTGCCGACACTTAGCTTTGATGTCAGAGATGCGCATCTGGAAAATATAATCTATTTATGTCAAATGGGGGAAGACTTGGCGCACTATCTCGTCTTGCCGAGTTGCTGTTCTCCACATCTCTTCCACTCTGGTAAAGAGAGGACAGTTAAGATTGCTGAGTGACTTGTATTGCTATTTGAGCTGAGGTCAGGGGATCCAGGGAGAAAAGTAAATGGAAAATAGGAGTTGAAGAATAAAGGACAACTGCAGGATGTGTCTGTCATTACCTAGGAGGAAACGCATGTCTTCCAGTACTGAAAGTGATACTGAAAAAAGGGGAAAATCAGAAAGTGATTGATTAACTTCTTCTCTCTTCTTCTTTTTTTTTTTTCTTCTTTTTAAGTAAAGGTTTCCAAATGTGCTGGCATCCTTTTAGCTGTTTACCTATAAGGCTGAAATCTTTTTATAAAGACTCTGCCCCGTGTTCAGTGCACCAGAGCAACCCCTAGGATATACTGCATTTTGTTCAAAACTGTACCTTGTAAAACACAAGGTTAGTTTGTCTTCAGCTAAGCAGAACATGTTCTCTATGCAGTTATAGTGTATCAAATTTTAATTCTTTTATGAAAGGTATTCTACTCCTAATGGTATTCCAGTCAGTGTCTCCTGATCTGCTGCATTAATGTACGCCATTGCTGCCTGCTTTCAAGTTGTCTGTTTGTTGTACTATTTTAGAGACTATGAATGAGGCAGAGCTAGTCTTTTCTTCCCTGTTAGAGTGAAAATTTCAACATTTGTGACGCCTCTGTGTTTACTTTCTTTGTTGTTGCAATATTTATACTAGTAAGTTATTCTCGTAAGAATGTGATGTTTCTTTGTTTCTTATTATTCTACTTTAAAAGCGGAGTGCTTTTTACAAAATCCATTCTGGGGCAGATCCTCAGTAAATCTATATCTGTCCCAGTTCCCTCAATGTCAATGGGCATCTTTTGCCACTAAATACTTAAATATATTTATATAGTTAATTTGGTTTGTGCTGAAATACTTCGGATGTATTTGTTAGTTTCTTGTATAACTGGACTGTGATGGAGAATCTTTGTCTTGTAGCTTCTTACTGGGAGAGGTGCACTAAAAAATAGAAGCACAGAAGCCTGTGGAGACGTAACTTTGAAACGTGAAAATACAGTTGTTTGTTACATGGCAACAATAAAAGAGATTTTACTATTTTCAGGTTGTTATAGTGGAAAAAGCCAACTTCCAACTTAAGGGATTTATTTATGGACAGTTCTTATTGAAGTTCACAGAAGAACAGTTGGTAAGGATTGCAAAATACAGTGTCAGTGGTTATGCAGAGTTCAAGAGGACATAGGTTCGGAGCTCTGGTTTCAGCTTGTCTTTAGAAAATCTTGCCATCAGAAGTGTTATGAGGGCTGGGTCGTGATGAATGAATAACGTCTCTAAATCTCATAGTATTCTGAGCTCTGCTGACTTGGAAATGGGACTTATGTCCAGAATCACTGAGGGCTGTGAAGGGCAACAGACACTGTTATACTGAATTTTGAGACTGAATCTGCTCTGCTTGTCCTTTCCTTGTGCTTGCCCTGGCACCTGTCTCATCCCACACTGGGCCAGCCCCAAGAGCTAAATTGGCAGAAGACTATTCATTGTATGTGTAGGGTTAATTTTCTTCTGGTTCAGTTTACTGCAGAGTGTGGCAAGGACCTGCATAAGGGATCAAATTAACCCAAAACGTGTTAGAAGACTTAGACACCTGACACCAGAAGTGCAATGACCATCACAGCATCATGCCCCATCTCCTGAAGATCACTCTTGCAATGTGGTTATAACTGTGCAAACTGTGCCCAGCCTCATCTGTAGCTTGGCAGTAAGAGCTTGCTGCCATGGCACAAGAGGCTTGGGCCTTTTAATTTTGACTTATTTGTAACAGACAATTGAAAGAAAAGAGGAAAAGAGAACTCAATCAAGCAAGTCTTCCATGTTGACAAAATTCAGAAGTACTATCTTTTGCAAATATTCAGTTATCTGGTGTTATTCCTGCCTGATTCTGGTTGCTCCTGGCTGATGTGACCGGGTCGTGTCACCTATTTTGCAGCTGTTGTAAGCTCTTGTGAATTTAGATTTTTAAACCTAAGTTATAGCTGAGAAGATGAGCAGACTTGGTGACTGTATAGAACTTTTTCATCCAGGTGGCTGCATTCCTAGACCCTCAGGTCTTCCTTGCAACCTTTTATAGCACTGGGGATGATGGCAAGTGTTTGCACTTAGAGATGCTGGGTAACATGTTCAGCAGATGATCAGAGCACCTTGAATTTGTGCAGATGAAGGATGGAGTCTAAACTCATCCTTCATATGTGTCACATGTATCTTCAACCTGCATGACTGCTGGAGCCAGTCAGCTGTTGTTTAGGAGGGGAACAGGGTTGCTGCCGTTCTCCTGTGTTCTTGAGCAGCACTAGTGGTGATTTTATGCAAAGCTGAATGTTGGACATGTGTATTAGGGAAAGTTTTGGTCAGAACTTGACTAGCAAAAATAGAAGTGTCTGCAGACTTGGTTAGGTCCTGCTTTTGAGCAGGGAAACCTGAATTCTGCTTCAGGTCAACTTAAGGTATCTGTTGTGCCTGCAGTACTTACGTGTGTTGAACCTGTAGCTTGCCAAATGCTTCTAACTCGGTGATTTAACTTCATTTCCAGTCCCCTCATTTATTCCTGCAAATGTTATTAAATGTGTCCGAGGAAAATTATGGTGGACAATTCTTTTTACAGAAATGCAAATTAAATGGTGTGCATTAATTGTGATATCAGTGAGTTAACCCCAATGTAAAACTCACTGTAAATTACAAAATTGTTGCATAGTTTGTTGTAGGTGTTCATTCGCAGGCAGTGCAAATTAAAGCACTCTGCAAGGAAACTTTGTTGTTTGTCTTTTTCCCCTTTTTGTTCTTCTTCATTTGTCCTATTAGACTAAAAGTAGAGTCAGTGATTCATTCAGTAATCTGTTTCTTGGACAGTTAGTCATCTGCCAGTTTGTGTTAACTTTCCACTTTGTTCAGAAAGTGAGTAATGCTTAATGCACTAACCACCAAATTCCAAGATTAAAAAACTGTGAGCGTCACTCAAGTTGTCTCCAAACTTTCTCTTCAATACTTTTACCATTCCGTAAGATCAAAGCAAATAAGTTCTGGCACAATGTTAGTACTGCTACAGTCCAATTGTTTTGTCTAGCTCCAGTTCTTAAAACAAAACACAAGGTTGCAGATGTAATGCACAAGTTCTTTTGCATGCCAATCTGTGTATTATTTAATCATTGTAATGCATCTTATTTTTCTTTACACCTTCTACTTCCAACAGATAGATATTGTCTGCTTATTTCCCTCAATCCCTCCCTCCCTAGACGGCCACAACTTCGTTAATTTTTATTGTTTCCTACCTCAACAAACAATGATGCTATCAAAACTAATTTAGTGAAAATAGCTTGCAAGGATATTAGAATTAGAATTAGAATTAGGTGCCTGCTGCAAGTATTTCTGATGCTTTTCATGATTCTTTTTGGTGGAAAAAAAATGATTGTGCTATCTACATAGAACTTGAAGCTATAAAGCCTTCCTATAGTGATTGGGTAGATATTTTGATCTCAAGATGATGCCAGTCATTCTGAAGATGAACACAGTACTTGTTTGAATCATTTGAGATTTTTTTAACTATTTTTTTCTTTCTTATGGAATCTGGAGTAGCATAAAGAGTAACAAGGTCAGTAATGTCATGTAAGAACTTTATAGGACCAAAGTCTTTACAGTCTACTCTAAAATAACATGAAAGGGCTGACTACCACACTCTACATCAAAGGAATTCAAAGCACAGGAGAGACTTGAGTGCTACAGGAGGATGTACGTGCACAGAGGGTAGGATGAGGTGGGGATGTGATAAACATGGGTAGCAAAAGTGGTTCACTTGGCCCAACGCTTTCCACGTTCCTTCCACAGGCATCATATGTTGTCCTCCCTGCATCTTCCCTCCATTTCTTGCAGCGAAGTGGTTGTCTCTGTGTGTAATTATCCTGTGGTGCTGGTGGTTTTACGGTGTCCTTGGTGCCACAGTTCTGTAAACAGGTGATGCAAAAGCCAGTGGATGGGAAGGAATAGCCTGTGGTTTTAGGGTCTGTAGGCAGTCCATGGCCGTCTCCTGCTGCAGTGTAGCAGGGTAAAAGCAGAAGTCTATCATGCTCTGCTATTGTCAGAATAAGAAAAAAACATTGGTTTAGAGAAAAAGGTAGAGGAAGATCCATTTCTGTGTTCCTAGAATCCAATTCCAGTCTGTGTAAATACATGAAATGTCCTGGTAGCCATGATCTAGTGTGATGAATTCTGGCTTCTGAAAGGTTTTTCGTTGCAGTCACGCCAGTGAGTTTGAATAGTTTGGTTAAGCTTTGGACAAACAGCTATACTGGGGATGCTTATTTCAGTGCTAGCCTATGATATTTGCCCATCCTGATTGCCTGCAGATTTTCCAGCATCAGTGGTGTAAGTTAATGCACTTGCTTCTTTAGACCAATTGCAACTATGTTATTTCAAAAATTATTTGTTTCTGGTTTGGTCTTGCAGTCTGCAGTTTCAACACTTCTTTCAATGTAGAGATTTATGTTTCAGGAGTGATGCTGTATCGGAATTTGAACATTTCTTGGATACATGTACTTCTCACTTGGCTCAAGTGTGAGCAGAGCTTTCACCTGCTTTTGATTGAGACGCACCAGCATCCAACCTGTATGGGTGCTGCTCCCACAACTGATTACAAACAGAAAAATTAAATCATGTAAGACTGCTTATGGAGGGAACCAAAAGTTGTACTAGAATAGCTTGAGAATTTTTTTTTATAAGATTAGCATATTATGAAATTTTTCCCTTGTTTTCCAAAATCAAAATTTTCACCTTCCTAGGAGCATTGAGCCAAGAGAGGCATCTCTACTATCCACTGCAGCCCTGTGTGGTTGATGGCATGGGTGATCATGCCTGTAGCTCTCCTGCACTCTGAAGAGAGGAAGCTGTTGATGGGTGCCTGGTTGGTGGAGCCATTGGTTCCTGAGCCCTCTCTCTTCTCCCTCAACCCATGTAAGATGTCTGTGCCCACACAAGCATTGCTTTTAGGTTTCTAATTTAAACCTTCAGAGCATTACAAAGTAGTTTTCCTCCTTGCTGTTTTTTTGCAGGGGGAGAGAAAAGCAGTTATTGTTTGTGCTTGTGTGACTCAAGCAATGGCTAATTCACTGCCTGAAGCTGATTTGGGTTTTGGTTTGTTTTTTTGTTTTTTCAAGGAAGTAGTCTGCCTAGGTGTGATAATTGGTGCCATTTCAAGGAGTCCTTTGCTTCCAACTCTTTGCTCCTGAACTCCAGTGGTGAATGCTGAGTGACAGACCTTGAGTGCTGAACTGACTCCAGAGGAGATGGACATTGCCTTTCACAGGGTTGTGCAGTGATCGCTTAATCACTGGGTTTGGCACTCTGGGTTTCAGGTCACCTGGACAGGGCAGAGGAGGCTGAAGGATTTACGGCCATACTTGGGTCTAACACCTGGCACGGCTGTTTTCTTTGGTTGGTTAAGAGTCTGAGGGGTGAAAGAGAGATGTCCAGGCACCTGAGACTTTGTAGTTGTTGAAACCCAGATAAGGGCAATATTGACTGTTGCAAAGCTGAAATAGTATGCAGGGCATTTTTAGCTGAGGAAATTTTTTTCTTCTTTTTCCCCCTCTGCCTGACTTTTTTGTTACCTGGCTGAAAAGTTCAGGACTTTCCCATAAAGATGGGCATGCTGGAGTCCTGCATGCCAGGCAAGGGATCTCCCTGGTATTTATAGAAGGGTGCCTCTCACCCCGACTTGCTCTGCAGGTGCGCTGCTCAGTCAGTTAAAGAAACCACAAGTTGAAATGATTGCCAGCGTGAAACAGTTTACAAATAGCTTTTCAGTGTTTGTTTTTATTTTTAACTCTTCTCCACCCATGGACCTCTCCCCTGGTGTATTGACAAGGCTGAAGCAGCTCATGGAGGCAGAATCATTGTTGCAGAATATGCAAAGTGCCCAAAGTTTCCAGCTCCATTCTTATTTGGGGTTTATGGGGGTAAAACTTCTTTTTCCGTGGCTACTGGAAGGTTTTTGGTGGGGGGATTGCATGTTGGTGTTTTGTTTTTTTTTTTTTCTTTTTTAAGGCTGACAGCTGATGAAAAGATACTGATAGCGAATTGTACTTGAAGCTGGCGGAGGTGGGATGCCCTTCTGGCACCTGTGAGGAGAGCTCCCGCGCCAGGTCTTGCTGCCCAACTACTAGCTCCTGGTGTCCCCTGTCCCCAGCAGCATGGTCCCCAAGGCCAGGCACCTTCTGTCAGGCAATTGGCATGTGCTCCTTTTGCCCTAATTGTGGCCTATCACAGGGAAGTGATCTCTGCTGCATCTGAGTGTGAGAGGAAATTTAGATATTTTTCTCCTTTTTTTTAAAAAAAAAAAATTTCCTAACCTGTGTTCAATCGTTTATGGAAAGTTCTGCTCAAAAGGGTAAAACTGCTCTGCTGGGTGTTTAATCTCAAAACCACAGCTCCCAATACCCAGGGTGCAACAGTGATATTGCCCTGCTTACAGCCTTTTTCCAGTGCTGCATAGGTGTGGGTAGGTGTGTGGCGAGGGCAGAAAGGGAAAGGGCATGAATGGGATGAAGTTGTCTCTCTTACCCCTTGGGCTGCTTTTCTGGTTTGTGTTTCAAATTGAAAAAAACAACCAAACAAACAAAACAGAAAAGAAAGTAAGTCTGGCTGCCTGCAAAGTAGGTTAATCATTGCAGAAAGACTCAATACTTGTGCTCCATGTACGTATTTTCACACGTATACCGATGGCTGTATGCGTACTTTGTGGCTGGTGCAGTATAGCTGGAAAGTATGTGGGAGCACGTCTGCTTCCTCTGAGGCTGCTACAGGTGGTCAGAGGAGGGTGGGGGATGGAGGAGGAGATGCTTGGGTTGAGGTACGACACCCACTTCCTTTGGCGTGTGTTGTCGTGCGCTTGAACCCGCTCCTTTGCCGACAGCTGGGTGGCTGCAGGTTATGCCTGTGGTACTTCATCTTTGCTCTTACTCATTTGCTGTCCTAGGTTTATGACAAAGGTTGTGGTTTAATATGCCCTTTTTAGGTATGCGAAGTGCTTAAAATTATCTAGTGTTGCGTTTCTTCTTTTTCTTTTTTTTGTCTTGTTTTTTTTCTACCTTTAGAAGTTTCCACAGCTTTTAGAAGACAAGAAGCAAAACTTTAATTTAGAAGAAAACTAAAAAGTTTTTTCTGATTGTTACTCATAAGCTATGAGTATGCATTTTTTGCCTTTCAAAGATCTTATTTTGAGATTAATAATTTCATAGCCTTTAAGGTTTAAATATATAATACAAATGTTGTTATCCCTTACAACTAAATAAAAAGGTGGCTTAAAAACCTCGTATTTGTGAGGAGACCGTCTCTCTTTAGATAGATCATTTCTTCTGCAGCCATACCCAACAAGCTTAGTGTTAGCATTTGCAAGCACAGATTTGTTTCCTTGTAGTTTTGAAGTCTTTACTTGAGGGCCTGTAATTTTCCTTAACTGTTCAGATGCTGCTTAATGCCTTGGATATTTGTTGAATGTATTGCATGTGAGCTTATATTCCCTTACATTTCAGATGAAATGCTATAGCCTAGCAAGCTACTCTGCTGTCATGCTAATGGTGAAGAAAAAAATTGCACATGCTGGCTTGGGGAGGAGGTGGGAATAGAAGGGAGCCAACTTATGTACATCTGATTAATGTAACACCCTTCTTTCGTAGCAGATTGTGCAGCTTTAGTGCCTACTGCTTACCTTTTTTTTTTTTCAGTTCATGTCCTCTCTCACTATGGAGTGGCATAGAGTTTGCCTACTCCTGTTCTTACTGAAGGAAAGAGTGTTTCTGCCATGGAGGTACCTGGAATATCTGGTCTCAGCCCATTATTGACATGAGTTCCAAATGTTCTGCTGCAGGGGAGCTTGAGCAAGTTGAACTGTCAAATGTAGCTATTGGATATCCAGCAGAAGTGCAGAGCAATCTTTCTGATGTTTGTGCTACCTCCTATCTTGTTGTTAATTGAGACTGCAACTAAAAGACCCAACAGTAGTTCTAGACTTGTGTATTTGACACTTTTAAATTAAAACACTGATACGCAACCTTTGTGGAAGTGTTAAGACTTGATACATGGTTTGAAAAGGGGTAACTTCCCTGAAGTCTAGTGCTCCACGAAGATGTAGCAAGAGAAGTGAATCATTAGCAAAGTCATACAGAATTAAATTGATTTAATTTGGGAAACGGTGTTGAAGATCTTGTAGCACTTTGGCTCAAGTTCATCTCCTGCAGAAATACTGCCTAGCTGTTGCTTCGTGTGTATTATTTGCTTTGGACTTGAGGTGGCTGATCTTTGTAACCCTGTTATCTGCTTGCCAAAATCCTCATGTAGATCAGGTCCAGGCACCCTCCCTGAGCACAGGAGGACCTCCAGGAGCAGCTTAAGTACAAGGTAGCACATCTACCAGAGAGGGACTGGCACTCAGTGCTGCCCTGCGGTTTGCTGGTGGCTCTGGGGTCTTGACAGCTCCTGTGGACTTCCCCATCACACCACCGACAGGGTCACAGCCAGTCTCTGCACCAGCAGAGCCCTTTTGCCTCTCGAATGATGCAGTCCATAGTAATGGACCCTGAATTGCTCAGGAAACAGACTTGCCACCCCTTGTTTAGGGGCTGTTTGCAAAAAGGAGCAAGATGAAGGAGGTTGCATTGAAGTAACTGTAAATGTTGTGTGCAGCTGTCTGGAATCATTGGATTAGAAAATGAAAGAGAAGGTGGTGCAAAGCCAAGAAGTGGCTGAAAAAAATCAGAAATTACACGAAGAGTAAAAAATGGGAAGACAATCAAAGCCCTGTCCTCTGGCACGTTGGAAAGGAGAAAGTGTAATTAAAACTCCCATGTCAGAGTAGATGATGTAGGAATTAAAACATACACCTGTTCCAAGTTGCATTTTTGTGTGCAACCTCACTTCAAAATTAACTGCCCCAAAAAGAGCTGCTTGCATACAGGAAACCATGTTTTTGACTAGAAGGTACAGTAAAGAGTTAGGGTGGGGCATATGTGTGCTTTATTGTATGAAAGCAAAAGGAGAGGGTATACTGCAAAGCATCGTAAGTGAATCCATGTTACTTCTCTCCCTTCTTCAAAATTAGTTCAGGAAGTATTGTGCTCTCAAAATATGGCATGGAGGTTTGAGCAGTTGGTGTGAGAGTTACAGTGTGCCATTTAAACTCTGCCATTTTATTATCCATTTGATGAAAAAGAGATCTAAGAGCTGCAGAAAGTTTTAAAACATTTGAATCTGTCAAACAACACAAGTATTTACTTCAGCACATGGAACTTGCATTCTAATTAAAATACAATTCTAATTATTTTAATTTTTTTAGAGGTCCTACTGGTAGACATAAATGAAGCAGATTGAGATCTCACCACGTGCAAGCTGTGGCAGAAAAATCAGCACCACACTTTCCAGTGGAAGCAGAACAAAAATGTAAAGTCTGCCAATTAAATTGGAAACAGCTCTTAATTTCCTCTCTCCTCCTCCCCCGAAGGATGAATGGTTTACTCTTCTGGATGGAACTTTGTGTAATGACTCATAGTTTTATGTGGATTAGTATGAATATGTAGGTGAGGGAGACACTGGTATCTGAGAAACTATATATAGTGTCTAGGAGAAGTGTCCTGGAAAATAGAATAAATGAACATTTGATCTATTTCCCTTCCTGAATTAACAGAAACATAAATGCAAAATATCTTCCTCCCTTTACTCTGTCCGCCCGAGCTGTGCTTGGTAAATACAGTAGAGGCTTGTGATGCACAGAGGACGTGCTTGTATTGATAACTGATCTAGTCACTGAAATAAGAGTATCCCCTTTGCCCTGTTTCAAATACATGTGCACAGGGCACCAAAAGCCAGAAACATGGCAGTGCAGACATCAGCACTGAACACGCAAAGTTCCTGTGGTATGCTTCATGAGGTAGTTATTGTTCCGTTAGGTTTCCAGCAGGAAAAGAAAGGCCCTTCCACCTCTTTGCTCCATGACTCTTTGGTCAGACAGTGCTGGCCCATGTCTTACTATGGGCAGCAGCCAGAGGTAAGAGCACCAGACACCTTCTTCTTCTGGTGGCACCTTAACATGCCTTTTGTTAGTGTGTCACTGTCCTACCTGCTGCTCCAAAGCCATAGGCAAGGCAGCTGTAATTGTGTTGGGTTAAGCCAAAATCTCATGGCTCTGCAGTTGTCTATAGACGATAAGTTAAGGTTAAAGTGTGGGTCCACATGGAGCTTCTCCAGTAGGCTGAAGTTTTCCATCTCAAGGCTCCTGTTTCACTGCCTCCTCTCTTCAACCATTAACTATGCAGCCACTTGCACCAGAATACCTATTAATGAATACATATCAGTGAGAAAAAACCCTAAACTTTTAAAAATATGTTTCAAACAGACATTTCATTGTGTTGCTCATAAACAAGCCTTCAGAAATTTAAAATGGAAAAAATAAGGGGTCAGTGAATTGTGGCAGCAGAGAAATGGGATCAAGCGAATGGGAAGATGGAAATGTGTTGATCTGGCATTGCTATAGATACACACCATGGGATCTGCACCCTTCAGTGTTGTTTTCTTTGTCTTCAGCAGTGCCGTTTGCGTGTTGTTGGTGTTCTCTGGGAAGACTCTGGCTATGGAGTCTCCTCAGTTCTCTGTAGGAAAAAAATAGCTTTTCCTTGAATCAAGATGCCACATGAAGCTTACTCTCAGGGTGCCATGATACCCTGGGAACATTTTCTGGATAAGGGGAAGTGCATTTACATTAAAACCACACAACCAACAAAAATAAAAAGAAGCAGCTGCTTCTTGTATAACTGAGCGGGGGGTGGGGTGGGGGTGGAATCCCACAGTGCCTTCAGATAAATACACTTAGTTGGTCATGTGCAGTATCTCAGACCTCCCACCATCAGATATCAAGGAGGTCTGACTTCCATTTTAAAACTAGTACCTGGCATGGAATAGAGTTGTACTAAAATCTTACTGCCTGGAAACCCAGACATGGAGAAATCAAGAATTCGTGTTATTTGGTGTAATTTATTGAAAAGAGATTAAAAGTCCAGTATTTATCTTGGATCCCCAGTGCGGGGAACAGGAGGGGAGCAATGATGGTATTTTATGATTAATGAGCCTTTCTGCATATATTTCTTGTGCCTCTTAGCATTTAGTAGTCTCAATGACCTAACTTTTTATTTCATTTTTCTCTTGTTGGCACTCTCATTAGTAGTCTCCTGAAATGCAAGAATCTACCCTCAGCCTTCAGGTCTCTTCTTGGCTGTGAGGATGTAAGTCAGTGTACTGTCCTTGGACTCCACACGTCAAGGAGGTTAGCATTTCTCTCCCATTCCTACCATCACTTCCTTTGTTCTTTGCTTTGGCACAAAACAATTCCTACAACACATAAAGGCAT
Source organism: Tapera naevia (assembly GCA_033556795.1). Classification (NCBI taxonomy): domain Eukaryota; kingdom Metazoa; phylum Chordata; class Aves; order Cuculiformes; family Neomorphidae; genus Tapera; species Tapera naevia. Next base: position 652,152 of record JAUMJJ010000014.1, on the reverse strand, counting down.
TACTGTCACTTTGAAAACAGAATCCACGAAAGATAGGGCCTGGCATTACACTGAAATGGCCAGCCTAACCAGGTACAGGTTAATTTGGGTACCATAGGACCTTAGCCACAGTACCTGCAGATCATTGGGATTCAGGGTTGCAGCCCAGGATGGCCCCTGTATACAGCGCTCTGATGTTTCTGGCAGCTTTAGGTGCTGTAAACCTGGCCCACACTGAAACAAAGGCCATAGGACGAAGCACTCTTCAGCTGCCTCCCTCTGTCCTCAAAACAGGAGAAACCCAAGAGAGCAACACATGGTTCCTGTACTTACACATGGAAGGCAGCAAGGCGAGGAAAGTGCTGTGTGAACCAAGCAGCACAGCCTGTTACAATCAGAATTCTTTTCCTTTCTGGATCTCTGTGATTTTTAGGGAGGGGTTTGGCTTAAGCTTAGTGCAAAGAACATCTGATACTGAAGATAAGCAATTTATCCTTATAGATGGGGAGCTTTCTCAACTGGTGGCTGGCCATATATGGCACATCAATAGCTCTGCCTCCCCTGAGGTTTGTCTCCACAGCTGCAGACCATGTGCTTGTGTATGTGTGTGTGCTCACCAAGGAGGCGGGAGAGAGTATTTAACCAGCTGCGAATCAGTGAATCAGTGTAGGGGAAATTATTTCCCTTGGGCAGAGTAGCTCTGTGCTAGAATGGAGCCTTAGTTTGGCAGGCTGTTCTAGGGTAGTGGGAATTTGTGCCACCACTCTCAGGTGGTGTGCCTGGGCTGGAGAAACGTCTCCCAGTTGCTCGGTCCCACTGAAGGAGTCCTAGGTCCTTTATAACAGCTGTACAGCTGTCAGTGTCATTTTCTCTGTCACTTTGACCAAGGTGCTGAGAGGCTGGACAAGAAACATGGGTACTGACGGCTAGAGCATGAACCCGTGTCTCTGTAGAGCAAGAGCAGGGAGATGGTGGACTACTGAAAAATAAAGGTGTGTTGCAGGTCATGTGGCACACTTCAGGTGCTGGAGCATGAATAGAGCATGCTTTTGCTCTTCTAGCAGTAGAGCTTATGCTTCCTTTCCTGCTTCTGTCTCCTTAGTTGGAAAGTAGTCAAAAAAGAGAAGTCATCTGATGAACCTGCCAGAGGCCCTTCATGCTTTTGCTCAACTGAAGAAGCAACCGTAAAAGTTTCCCCATTCATTCCTAACTTTTCTTGGCTGTTGATGCCCAAGAAAGTTCAGTCTGTGCCAGTCTGTTTTCCTCATATACCAGCAGGCTGTCTGTGTAGTAAATAATTCTTGTCTTTCTCTAACCCTGGGTAAAACACACTTGTTTTCTACAGTGATGCATGCTGTTTAACTAATTGTCCTTAAATGGAGGAAATCAACAAGTAGACGGAGGTTTTAATTTCAGTGAACCTGTTCAGGAACGGCAGCTCAAAGAGAGTTTCTATTCTGAAAACATTCTTATTCCACCCCATGCTTGACTAGTTTGAGAAGTGCTGTGGTGAGCACCTGACACAGTGAGTTTTGTTACATGTGTGAGTGGCTGGATGAGCATCACAGAGGCTGCAGAATGAAGCATCCCTAAATGTCTTGGGCAGAGAAAGTGGCTTGGCTCCATGTTTATGGAAGAAGCCTTAAAGGTTTGCATGAGCCTTTCCTGCATGTTGGTGTGTAACCTAAAGGAGTCAGGCTCTTGCTGGCAGCATGTTCCTAAGATCTTGGTTTCCAGCAGGGTGTGAGGAACAGAAGAGCCAGGGTGAGGTGGATTTTTCTATGATTCACCAGTGTTAATTTTCTTACACCTTGCCCTGAAGTGTTTGTAAGTCTGCTGCCTGAAGCTGATGGTGGGATGAACCACAAGTGTCAGAATGCATTTTCTTGTGTACAGTATAAGCTGCCATCAGACAGTTGCTATTGAAAATTCCTATACATTTGGAAGTCTTGTAAAAAAAGTGTGTAAATCAAAAATACCAGTGTGCGGGGAAATCTTAACTTCTATGGAAATGAAGATTAGCAAAACTAAATGCAATGTATTATCACCAGCACACAACTAGGCTGTATCCAGTGAAATAGATAAGGGGCTTTCCATTTATTGGCAAGATCACAGGTGCACTGCATCGACATGCGCAGATTTAGAACCTCATCTCATCCAAATGGAGTAGAAGAGCTACACTGAACATGAGCACAAAAGCTGCTGTTCTCTGTATGGAACAGCTAAGACTATGCTTTCAAGCTCTGACATAAATAATAAAACAATTTTCAGTGTGAATTTTTGGTGACTTTCCTTGTCCATGAGGGGCGTTGTTTAAAAATTGCTTGCTCATAAACGTATAATGAGGTCTTGGTGCTCTGGACAGTATTCTACTGCTCTGAAAAGCTTGCGGCTAAACTGTTCCAGTATGTTTCCTTTTGGATCCTGAATATATCATCATATAGGTAGGATGATGCATCAAGTGTAGTCCTATTAGAAGGATAATTGGACTAGCAGTTTTAATGTAAAAAAATCACCACTTCAGTGTAATGCTTTTGATGGGTCAAGGGGATGGCAGAGAGGTTAGGGCAGATGACTTCAAAATAAAGCATGAATGTGACCGTTAGCTGTTGAGTCCAGCAAAGAATGTACCTCATTTTGTTCATATTGCATATATTGTGCTTCTCATTTATTAAAAAAAAACAAAACAGTTGTACTAATTTTAATATACTGGACCTTTGCTTAGTAACATACCATCTTTCTGGGAAAATCTATACATTGTTTTAAAGGACACAAATCCTTGCTTGGGCTACAAGCACATTTTGGACAGGATGTGTTTTGGGCACTGCGCATGGAATTTTGTATAGCAATTGTCCTCTTTGCTTTTGTGAGTAAATTTTCTAGTGCTAAAATATCGAGCTATAACACTGTGCTTCATTGTTAGACTTGCTGACCTTTGCCTTTAGTTGGAAAGGGGGCAGGAAATCTGTGTTTCCTAAAAGCTGCCTGAAGTCACAGAAGAAAGCAGTATCCCTTCTGCTAGCAGTGTACAAAATGACCTCTCAGTGCAAACAGAAATAACTGGAGCCACATAAAAGACGTATGGAGGCTTGGCTATGGGAAGTCAGCGATGACGGGAAACAAATAAACAACAGGGAATTGGATGTTAATGTTGGTTGTGTCAGATATGTAAACTCATGTAGGTTGCAATAGTTCTGCTTATCAGGATCTGCAAACCATCTCTTTTATCAGAGCAAGTGTGAGCTCATGGATCTGATGTATATGCAATGCTTCAGATGCAAGACCCACTTGTGGGCAAAAAAAAGGTGATCTTATAAGGAAGGGAAATGGCAAATTATTGCCTCTTCCCTGTCTCTTGGACTGTGAAAGAAAACAAAAAGCAATCCGGAATGGTGAAGACAAAGCATCTCAGCATCTCTTGCCAGTTGGAGAACTGCTAATGTTTATATTCTTGGAACAAAAGTAACAAAACAAGTTACTTAAGAAAAGAATCCATCATTCTGACAAAATAGAGCTTTCAGCTATTTTTTTTAAGCCTGTGTTTCTCCAGCCAATCAATCCCGTTACTGAATAAAACTCTGGAAATCAACTTAACAAGATTAATGTCTGTAAATATTTGTAAAACCTATGTGTTATACAGTCTCTTCAAATGAGATTATGTCATGTTTATAATACTCACATTTTGTACCCGGTCTGGTCTAAAATTGAATAGTTTTCATTAATTTTTCTTGCTTGTTTAATTTCATGCTTAAACCAATAAGTTACTAATCTGCATGACTGCCCACTTATTGTTACACGGAATAATTGCACTGAGTCACTGTGCATGGACTTGGATTGCCATAGGGTGTTAATACTTGATACTTAAGCAAGCATGTTTATCTGAAAGCTGGCTCATCAGTCTGTGGAATGCAGTGTTTACTATGTGAAGCTCAGCCTAGAATGATTGCAGTTAGGAAATGTAGTCTGTGATGATTAGAAGGCCTAGAATTTGTGTTTGTCTTTTCAAGGGTGTTAGGGAGATTATCTGCTAAATGTGAGAAAATAAATGCATGAAAAATAAGTGTTAGGCTCTAAGAAAAGGGGTTTGTGTACATATAACATAGTTTTCTTTAAAGATTCTTTTTCTTTCCTTTTTATTGTCCTAGTAGGTATCTGTTTTTTCTCTATGCTCGGTCTTGAATGTCTCGTTTAACCAGAGATGAATTTGCGATTATCAAGCTAATAATCAGTTCCTTTCATAAACAGAAAGATTCAGTTTTTCCTGTCCAAGTTTATTTCTTAGGTTTAATTTGAATGTTTAGTTCCAAACACTGATGTGGAGGTTTTTTTCCTAGGTGATATTTTCTTCTGTGGCAGAAAGAACCTCAGGGAAACTGGCATTTGCAGTGTTGTTTCACCTTCATTTATTTTGTTAATGTGTTGCAAGTAGTTAAAATGCTGAGAAATTTATTGGCAAGGTCACCTGCTGGAGTATGTTTTACAGAGGAAGACAAATGGTGAGGGAGTGGTGTGGCTGTTGGTTTACTTGCACTCTCTGCTGAAGAGCTATTCAGTGATCCTGAAGGAAGCAAATGATGCACTGCAAACACTGGACATGCAGATGAGAGCAGAGAAACCTTCCTCTAGCAGATTCTTTGCTTCAGTAGGTGAGGGACTGCTTGGCTACTGCATGATTTTCTAAACTGTGAAGGGTCCACAGTTCTTGCTTTTGGGATTACCAGCGAAGTGTCAGCAGCAGGCTGGATTTAATTTTTCGTGGGAGAGACATCTGTGTAGTTCTGCAGGCTTTGATAAAGGAAACTTTAGAGTGAAATCAGATGAGTTTGTCAGTCAGAATAACAGTATTGTAGGGCTACAGGTCGGGAGTCAGTTAGTACTTCATTATTTGCAAAAAATGGAGGAAAGACTTTTATGATGTACTGCTCTTTCATATCGGTAGTATTTATTGCCACTGAGTACAGTTGCTCCTGCTCAAGCTGATTTTGTTAGTTGTTTTCCTATTACTACAGTTACTTGGAATATCCAAAGGAATCAGATAGATTCAGAGGCCATGTCTGGCAGCTTTATGTTTTGTGCTTCAGGTGGTACTTGCATGTCCTTGTGTTGTATTTGTAAATAATGTTTATTTTTCCTATTTAGTGTATGTATTACAATAAGAACATAGGGAAAAGGATTGGAGGACATAATAGGTATAATTATGCTATCATTTATATTCTCTTATTTGATGGTCTCTTGTTGAACTTTTGCTATGTATACAAAGAATGTTTTAGTAGGCAATACCAATTTTATGGAGAATGTAGAAGAATATATATGCGTGCAAGTCTTACCTTTTTTTCTCCAACTGCATTAGACTTTTTATTTTAGATTTTAAGTACTTTGCATTATTCTTAACAGCGATAATACATGGAGCGTACTGAGATGTATTATACACATATGATTTGTTCTTGGGGACCAGTATAACATACGTGGGTGTCAACTGCATATCACTGTTTTTTAACCAATTTGTGATAGTTTTGTTCTGATGCAAAGCTTAAGTATGCTAGAACCAGGAATGCCACCCACTTTAAATGTTGTTGGTAGCAGATAGCACTTATTTAAGTCACTTAAAATCTTCGCATTATGAAGTGGTTTTAAAAAGTTTGTCTTTTTAAAGGAACTTTTATACTATATCTGGATAATATCTACCAGCGTTGGTACTGGAGTTCATTCTCTTTTAATACGTAAAGCGGATGTGGAGTTCCACTGTGTTAATTAATTCCACTGAGGTCTCAGACCCGCTAGAGGAGTGGGATCATCCCCATTAAGTGTCCAAACAGGACACAACTGACCGAACAGCAGCATTCTCTCAAAGTTACCCAGCTAGCCCACCATTTCTAGGACTACACATGTCAGACCATATGACCTTACATAATGGCCACACATGCAAGATGCCCAGAGGGCAGGTAATCTGCGGGATGTCCAGCAGTGATGCTGACAGCGGGCTAGCTAGTTCCTGTGCCAGGGAGGTTTGCAGCTGGCCATGCCGTGGTTTCTGCAAATGGCATTCTCCAGCTTTTGTTTGTCTGCCTGCCTTTCTTGTGTAGCAATTAGGCTGGGAGAGTGGGAATTGTGGCTCGTATAGTCCAGGCAGAGATTTCTGAAGGAAACTCACACAGTTGCATGGATTGTTCCTCTTGCCTCCAGTCAATTCTTTGGCTGAAATTAGCTTGAGGATTAGAGAACAGGATACAGCCACAGCCACAGGCGCACACACACAGGCTTAGAAAGCAGTGAACATACCCAGAAAAATTGCCCGGAGTATATTTTTTGTGTGTCACGTAAACAAATATATCATAAACATTCAGTGCCTACTTGTTAGGTTTATTTGGTAGGTTACCCTGAGTTGCCTAAGAGCTTAAGTTAAAATGCTTACCAATGCTGTACTTGATCGTCGGGGTTCTACTGAAAGAAACAGGCTGAACTTCTTCACCCCTTCTTCCATTTTTGTTCGTGTAAAATGAAGGCTACCTGCTTTCCCGGGGCTTAGAGAGGATTAGTTACTCCTTATGGCCAGCTTTGCAGAGGAGAAGCACTAAGCAGGATGGTGTGACGTAGGTCTGCTCTGGAGATGGTAAGGGAGGGAGGCACTGGAGTGCTCCTGGCAAGGGAGGAGCATTAGCTGGTTGAGGATAGGGTCAGGAGAACCCCTGTGTGGGTGCGTGGGTGTGGAGAGGCCACCAGCGGCCACAGGGAGACCTGAGCTGTATGGGGCTGGCTGGCTCTTCTGGGACGCCAGCAGCCTGTTCTTTAAAGCAAACAGAGCAAGACAGGTGGAGGCAAAATACCCAGAGTGTTTCAGTAAATACGAGCACGAACCTGTTGGCTTTAATCAGCTTATGAGAAATGAACTGGGACCTGCACGTGCTGGGCTTGCAGGGTGAGCTCTGGTTTGGGCATGCATGTTTGTATGTCCCTGCATCCTCCCTGGGTGCACACCCTGGAAAGGAGATGCTGTCTTTGGGCTCCGTTGTGCCATCTTGTGTCCCCCTGCCCTCTGGGCTCTGGTGGGCTGGGTCTCCCCAGAAAAGCCTGCTTGGAAAGGAAAGCCTTTCCGCTTAGCATGACCTGGCACAGATTTGGTGTATACCTGTAAAACTTGTGCTCAGTGCCTGCTTCTGGACAAATTAGAAACCTAATTTCGGTTTTTCAGAAACTTGTATTAGTCATCTTCATGCAGAATTTTGCCACAGCAGATGATCTATGCTATTCCCCTACATTTTAGTCTTCGTATACGGGGAAAAAAATCCTCTGCATACACATGTTGAATGAAAAGGTGCTCCTTCAAAAGGCTAATGAGTAAAACTAAACCTCAGCAAGAAAAATGAGAAAAATGCGTTAAGATAATATATCCCTTAAAGCCAAACTCTGAAGTTTGAGCATCTTCCGTCGGGGGAGCAGGAAGAGTTGCTGGAGTCCTTCTGAAGCAGTGTCGTCATGTCCAAAAGAAACACCTTCTCTTTATGGAAAGGGAGAGGAGACTGTGCAAAACTTAGATGTTGTGAGGCACTGTGAGATGGGAGTGACAGGCATGGAAAGCTGTGTGGTTGTGGGTGGTTTTTATCTTAGATCTCTTACAGAGCCTGACCTACCCACCTTCCACCCCCCTGGGTGTGTTAGGTTGACATAGTGACAGCTCTTCTGAGCTTGTCCTTTCCTCTGGCTGGAGAAGGATGGGAAACTTCTGCCTACAATGTGTAGGAGCCAGATCAGGTGAAATGAAGGGTGGTGGGAATTGCCTTTGTTGAATTGTTGGGTGTTTTTTTTAATAAGATGACTGTGCTTGAACCAAAATGTGTCAATGCCTCCACACAGTCTCAGACTGTGTCTTGCCTGACTGAGTGTCTGTATGAATCCAGGTCCTGCTGTTTACCATGTGCAAAAAGTATTTGGCTGTAAAGGGGATGAGCCCACATAAAGCCTCATGTGAGGAAATGCAAGATCTCCCAAAGATAGCACAAAATTGTTTCTTAATGACTCCTCAGTATGGTATTTCATAAAAGAGCTTCAGAAAAGTATGAAAAGTATTTGCCTCAGTGTCTTAATAACCTCTCTAGGGGAAGGAGTAATCTTCCCATGTATGGCTGCTGTGAGCTGGAGTTTCAAGCTCCTTCGGCTGCCAGGAGCCACTGTGGCAGGCAACCCCTCTGCCTCCTGCACACCATCACTTCCACCCCCGAGATTTTATATTTAACAGCGAGGCCACCCGCAGGCTGGGGTTTGATGGTGTCTTGTAAATTAGGGTTTGGAAAGGAAACCGACTGACTTCACTAGATGCCCATGAATTGATCCAGGTGTTGTTTCTAATGCAGAGGTAGCTCATTCGTGAGCATAACCCAGAGGATGTGGTACCTTTTTTTTTTTTTTTTAAACTGAAAGAAGTATTTTTGTAAGTAATTTTAAAATGGCATTAAGTTTAAAAAAAGAAAAACCAAGCAGGTGTTATGCTATAATGTGAAATGCTTTTACAGTTTCACGGCATATCTGGATTGTTTTTCTTATAATCATTTCTCACAAAAGCAAACGGACTGAAGACACCAAGCAAACGGCTGATCATAGTAGACTTTAAGGTGCTGGATTATTGCTCAGGTTTATGCTGCTTTGGAATGCTTGCTGGTTGCATGCCAACTGCAAAAGTATTTGATTACCTTAATGGTTGCAAAGCAAGGCAGCATCGGACCAAAGCATAAGCTGCTGTTGAGATATTATAACCCAAAAATCAAAAATAACTAAATGCTAAAAATACCTTCCATATCCATCCCTGCTTATCCCTTCTTAAAATAAATGAAAATGGCATTAAGCAAATATCCATTTATTTTTAGAAATTTCTAGTAAGTGTTGGAATATGGACATTAGCATGACAGTGCTACCATCTTCTTGTGAGACCGCCTGGAAGCATTTAATTGAGTGAAGGGACTGGTTTCTTTTGTTTCAGATTAGAGAATATTATTATAAACCAATTGCAGCTTCTTATTTTAAAGTCGGTTATTTTCAGCCAATAACCTTTAAAAACTGCATATTTCAGTTGTGTCTGCTCTGCATGTGCCAAGACTGGGGGAGAAGGAGAGGGGCAGCTGAAACTAAGGGCACATGCCCTGTACTATGATGCTTTGTATGCACCAGATGGTCCCACCCCACAGCTCACTCGCTGCTTATTCCCTTCAGTTTCCTAAATCTTACTAATTTTCTCTTCCATAAATCGTCAGTTCCCTTTCCTAGCAATTAATCATTTCACTTATTTTTTGGTTCTATTTTTAGTTCTTCCCATTCATCAATTCTCTTGCATGTTAATCTTCCAGTAATAGAAAAGAAGTATGCATTTCTGTGCCAGTTCAGATCCCTGTCTGTATACTCCAATTTCCTCTATTTTTTGTGACCAACAAACAAGATACTCTGGGGGAAAGCGCCGTACTCCTGCCTCAGCTTGAATGGCAACTATAGAATCCTGACTTGCCTGGGCTTTATCAGTTAATAATTGGGTCGAGACTGAAGCATGAGATAAAGGGTATGTTCTTTTCCTAAGTTTTGCTGAGATGGGAAACTCATGTCCAGTCTCTTTTTTAATCCAACTGGAATCTTGGCCTCCATGGTATAAAGGGGAATGAATTACTATTGAGTAAATTGAGAGAAATTATTTTACGTCTTTTGAGGTTTCATTTGATTTAAATTTATTTTCTTGTGTTATGAGATAGAGAAACACAATCTCCTGCTTTATCTTCCCGGTTTATTTTCTAAAGCATGTATTTTAATCAGGCCAAATGGAGCATGTTATGCAGAAGTGGAATACACCTGTATCCTGCACAACAGTGTGAGGGCTTTGCTGTCTCCTTTTTGCCACCTGGTGCTGGCGTACCCCTATTAGGAGTTGAGGTGCAGGTGGCTGGCCACTGGCCCTATGCTGTCCTGACACTACAGAAGGGCAACCTAAGCCACCCCCACTATAGCACCACAAACTGTCATTTAAATCAGAAGGGTGTTTGTCAAATTATTTAAAAGCTGTCACTGTGTCCATGCGTTTCTTGGGGAGGGATTTGACAAAGCACAGGAGAGGTATCTGTCAGCTGAGCGGTCTGATTGAATGATAGCTCTTTCTATTTTGAGTGACTCTATAAACAAGGAATACTATGAGAGCAAGACTTCAGAAGAATCAGCAACAAAAAAGAAACTTGAATAAAATAAATTTTAAATAAAATTTCAGTGGAAATCACTCTCTTCTCACCCAGATGCAGAGATGTTATTGCTGCTGATACCGAATGGAATGCATATGGTAGAGTCGTGTCTGTTTTATTTCACTTGTGTATGTGAATTCTGTAGAAAGCTTTATAAAAGCTGCATCATGGTTCTTAAATGATTCTTCAAACCAGGCCGATTTACGTATGCTTGGAAAAAATGATGAGTGCATGTGCTGAGGTGTTGACACCTGCAGCAGCAGTTGGGAATGAAGTGCCCAGAGCCCCACGTCCAGCAGTGCACAGCTCCCTAAGGAACAAACCTTGCCTGGAAAGCCTACAAGAGGGTAGCTTGAGGGGCTTTATAGCTCTGTATTTAAATGCTTTGTGTATGGGATGTGTATCTTTGACAACATGTGCTGCCTGCACGTCTTATCATTCTAGAATTTATTCAGACATCTGAATAACTTCCCACTTCTCAGATGCAGGTTGATAGTGGTGCCCTTTGTGGACTTATATCTGTAAATCCTCTATAGTGCATAGCATTGCTCTGCCTTTAACATGTATACATGACTGCTCAGATAAAATAAATTCATTGTACCTCACTGCAGCTGTCAGTGAAAGGAAATTGTATGTTTTTCCCTTGAGGGATTGGATACTTCTCTTCCAGTCTTTCTTTCTCTGAAAGCCCTAGTAGCATGCTACTTCTTAGATCTCTCTCTTTATGGAGGAAAAATCACTTTCTGCTTTTCTTGTGTTCATAGTTATGCAAAGCAGTTGCTGAATGTAAACATGCAACAGTAAATGCCATAGAAATGTATTCTACAAAGATTCCACTGTTAACCACACCAAAGAAAAGAAAAAATGCAAGGTTCTTCAAATCGGTGTCACATGCAGGAAGTGACATTTAAATTCTTACTCATTTAAAATTAAGCCATCGTACCACTTTCCTCTTTTAAAGTATTGAAGATTTTCCATTAGTTAAAGGATTCTTTTAGGCAATGAAGAACAAGTTTTTCCACTTTTTTTTTTAAAGAGGTTTGAGTTTGTCGGTCTTCTAGATAATGGTACACTTATAAGTGTAGCAGTTTAATGAGGACTGCATTCATTTAATTGGCTATTTGAGAACCTGTGTTAGAGGACTGACCTCTAGCATTAGAAAATGGTAGTCCCACTGCTTATCTTTACACTTCGTAAAAAGCATTGTTTAATTCTTGGAAGAAGAGGGTGTTTCAGTCGTACTCAATTTTATTCTTTGTTCTGGTTTGCTTTACTTCTGTTGGTGTTTTTCCTGGTCCCCTTCAGTGCCAGAATGTAGTATTGAAACAACCGTGTGGTTTATGGCTCTTACTCTCTAGTTTTTATCATCACATTGAGCCTCCAGTAAACAGACTTTCTTGAATCCAAACAAAAAGCGAGGGCTGTAACGTGCAGGAAGTTTTGGCTGTGAAATCAGGGTCAAAGCCACTTGCACTTATCCAGTCGTAGTGGCAGTGAGCTTGGGCTTGCCCAGGTGTTTATCTTCCCCACTGCTCCAGACTGAGTTTGTGTCCCAAAAGCAAATGACATTCAGAACTCCTCTGGATGGTAAGTTGAGCTGTCAGTCCCCTCTGCCATTTGAGTTGTTTAAACAAGTTTTTGTTCCTTCCTTTTTGAAGGAGCATTGCTGGAGTAAACATCTGCCCTTCCTCTTGGTTTGAATTGCTTATTCTTTCATGTGCTGGGTTTGCTATGGATTGAACACAACTGTCAATGCTCTTGTGAAGTATGAAGGGACAATGCATTTGTTTTGTTTCTCAGGCATCTGTCACAAGTATTTGATAGCACTGAAGTGTTGAGGTGTTATCTCAATCACTTAAATTTTGTACTTCAGCATTTCTGCATTACTAGAGTTGAAAACAAACCCACCGAATTTGAAGTATGAACTCTCTTTCAAATTAAATATAGCATTGAATGTACTTTCGGCTCGTAAAGTTATCAGAGTTGCTAATTGCTATACTGTTTATCATTATCTTTATCAGAATGTTTGTGTTACTTTATCTACTACTTCTCCACAGCATCATGGAAGTAAAAGCCTTTATCTCCTGTGAATCTCCTGTATATTATTCTGTCAGCCCAAAGTGTCTCTTTAGTATTCTGGAAGTACTGGGAGATTTTAAAATGCTGTCTATTAAGGAAAAAAAATATAAAAGATACTCTGTTAAAAAAAAAAAAAGCTAAAATCCTGTTAAATAATTAAGATGCTTTGGGCTTTATCAGGATTGACAGTGTTCTTGCCATAATATACATATGCAGAAACTGTAAGAAGTTTAATATTTTATAGCAAGGGTAACTCCAAAACCTAAATCTGCTGGCTTGTTTCTATGGTAACAAATATTGAACTATGTCTAGCCAACACTGTAGGTCTCCCCCCCGTTTAATTTCTGTCTGTGAGTTCTAGGAATTCATTAAAACTGTAGGATCCTTTAAAAAATATTCTGTTGTAAAATTCCCTAAGATTAATGTTCAACATACATAACTTTAAATTTAACATAAACTTTTATTTGGAAGAGATATCTTAGCAAGTGAGGGATTAGTGTTATGTTCCTAAGACTGTATACTCATTGATGTGGTATTTTTGTTCTTCATTAACAAGTTTTTCTGTGTGTACTGTACTTAAAAAATGGAGTTTCAGTCTATGGATTCTGCTGAAAATATTAAAGGCTGCTTAGCTGGAATGGGCTAACTGCAAGACAACAACAGCATAAAGCCAGCACCTGCAGGAGTAAATTTATCAGTCAGGACCCTGTCGCCAGAACTGCTTCTTTAGGGATCCTACTCTTAAGGTTAAAATGATGACTTACTGGGAGCTTCAGCTTTTATTTCTCAATTAATGGCACTTAACTTTTTGTTTATTATGGAGTATTTTCTATGTATCTATTTAAAACCCTTTTGCGTCTGATGTTTTCTTGGTTTTGTTTTGAGGGCAGCCTGGCAGTATTGGGAAGTAATCTGAAGTGTTGGTTGTGAGTTTCCATTTCCCCAGTGGGAACTCGAACCATGAGCACCTAGTCCCAGCAGTAAGAGAAAAATGTTGAGACTTCGAAGTGAAACATCAGGTTGATGCAACATTTCACATCTGCTTGGCTAGCCAGCATTAGCTGCAGCTGGAAGCATAGAGACTTCCTCCCTCTGCCTGCAGGGATTCTAGTTTCTGCTGGGATGTAGTAAAGATAATGAAGCAACAGCAAGAAAATTTCAGAAACTGAGATTTGCACTTAACAGCTGTGCTTCAGGAGCCCATGGTTATGGACTAAATGCCTGTTTTCTCATAGAACTAATAGCATCCAACTTTTTTTCCTCAAAGAGACTGGTAGCTGGGGACTGGAAATCAGACCAAGCAACCTTAACTGGTGCTTCAAAGGGAAAGGAGGTACAGCTGGAATGAATAACTGAGGTACTCTATAAAAGCAGAAGGTGTTCAGAAAAAGTGCAGTTCATTGATTCATATCCTTCCAGAACAGCAAGGAAGAAACTGGGATGCTTAATGGGCAAAGGATTATCTTCATAGTCCCGTGGGGTGAGTGAGTGATTTCAGTGTTGAGCTCAAGGCTGGCGTAGGCAGCGCTTTGCTCCAAGAGTCAGAGGAGTTGATAGTTCTGCTCCTGATGCAGAGCCATACTGAAAGAAGGAGATAGTGTATATGCACAAGGAAATGCAAAAAAAAACCCAAAAAGATAAAAATACTGTTTAATTGGATTGTGAGCACAATATCCTATCACCTCACAAGCTCTAGGTAAATCTCCAAAACCTCCTTTTATAATTGCAAATGTTATGTAGAAAAAGAATTGAGACAGCGTTCAGTGAAGAAGTTGCTTTGGTTTAATTATGAGAGGCTTGTGAGATCCCAGACCTCAGCTTCACCTGTGCATATATTTACCTGTCCCTGGCCTGAAGTACTCCTTTTGCTTTCATGTTCTTTGAACCAGCGTGGGCTGTGGAAATAGGAGCTGCAGAGTCACCTGCAGAGAAAGTTATCAGTCTCCCTCCATCCTGGGTTAGTCACATGACTGTACTGTTTGAAAGCTCTTGTGAGCATGCATCCTTGTGGTACCAGAGTGCCTCCAGCAGCGCCCAAGCTGCTCATACTGGGAAGTATTATGGCTGATGTGCCCATGCACCACGAAGTCAAGGACAGCCTTGTCCGCTCTTGGCAGTATTTTAACTCTCCAGACTTTACTCCAAGTCCATGGAAAGACTTTTGATGTCTGCAGTGAGCTTTACCTGAGGGGACAATATAAATGGTAGGTGCATGCTCCTGTTCCTCAGAAACAGCACTTTTCTGCAGGGCTGCCTTATTTGGGGGTCTTTTTGTTTTCATGATGAAGTCCTCATTTTTTGGAAAAGAAAAGCAAACAACCTCCAGTGTCCTAACTACAAGATGAAACTTGGCTTTTCAGGATGAAGAAATGAAGTCTCTGTATGCATTTGTAGAGTGACAACTGCAGAGAGGGTAGTGGCTGTGGCCCTTGAGAGCTGAGGTGAAAGCCTTTTTCATTTATTTTTTTAAATACAAACACAAATTCTGAACAAAAGTTTCTGGAGGAAACTGACTCAAGACTTCCTACAAACAAGTGAAAAAAATTTGCTATTTTATTTCTTGGGTTGTATGTGGAACTTAGTGAAACCATGGATGTGGTCTGGCTCAAACTTTCTTTCTTTAAAATAATCCATTCTTCTTAAATAGGTATAAGAATATATGTAACAAAATGAGTTCTGTTTTAAGACTTTTTCACATCATATTGAGGCTTTTTCACATCATATTGATGGACTCATAAAATTAATTTTCAGGAAAAGTGACCGGGATTGAGAGCAGGATTTCACGTGTGCATGAAAGGTGTGAATACCTCCATTCCATTAGGCTTGTAGTTTTCACCGGCAGAGCAAGCCTACTTGCTACAGCACAGCCAGGTGATAGCTGTCGGAAAGCTTTGGTGGTGGACAAATGCATCCATACTAGTTTTTCCACCTTACTTCAAAAGATCTGGTATCTATCAAGGTCCTACACACTTTTTTTGACTCTAGGAGCTGTGAAATGAAAAAGCAGCTTGTATTCTTCTGTGATCAGCTCTCACATTCTTATATGGTGTGCAATCAGAAACATCAAATCTATACTTTGACTCACTCCTACAGTTTGAAAAATACTTACTGTCGGGTTTAGATAAACTGCATAGTAAAATCCTGCAGAGTGACCATGAGCAGAGGGGAAGCATGTGTGAGAGTGAAAATGCTGATGGTTATATGGTCTGCTCAGCACAAGACAAAAGCAGAATTGAAGAAACAATTGCTGCTATTAACCTTTGTGGTGTTGGTGCAGAACAGGAGTCAGTGTTTTTTGAAGAGCTAATGTCAGTATTTCCCTTAACACAGGCAATCCCGTAGGAAGATGTGTACTAGATGATTAAAAAATAATAAGCGGAGTTGAGTGCATGCAGAGAAAAATCTGTTTTGATATGGGAGCGTTTGTTTCCTGCAGGAACTATGTAGCTCCTTGCAAAAGAAGAAACAAGAATTTGTAGAACTATTAATTTTAAATCTCTGAATGCTTAGTGCTGTCCTGGTAGTGATGGGAATTTTTTTTCTGATAGATTTTTTTGAGTCCTATAGTTTAGAATAGAAGATGGATGGTGCGACTCTGTAAGGACTTTTATGTGATAATATTTCCAACCTGAATGTGACCAAGAACTAATCTCCCTGCCCCATTACCTTGCTGATGAAAAATTCGGTTTCTTGTATTTGTGTCCTCTGGAAGTGAAATTTTGAGAGGTCAAGGGAGGCTCTATTGCAGTTTCTTTTCTATCTTCAATTCCCTAGCCTGTGGCAGAGTGTTTTTCTTTATAGTTACTTCTGCCATGCTGATTAAAGACAGAAAATGTTTAGCTTAACCCTGAAGCAGCTCAAACCTTGTACTGGATTAATTAAAAAATGGTGTTATGCCCTCCACAGCAGCAGAGTGTTGTTTGGGAAGAGAGGAAAGGGAGGATTGATCCTGTCTGCCAAGATCCCTGCTGTCAGTAGGAGATCGCTTCATGTTAGGGGAGTGAGTATCGACTCCCATGTCTACCACACAGCTCGCCAAGCTAGATTTTGCCTGCAGCACTCTGTAAGGGAGCTTCCACCACTGGAGTGTTTCATTTTCTAAAGTTTTTTTAAGCCCTTTTCCATTCTTGGGAAAAAAAAACTTTTGGAAGAGGGGCTAGGTTAGAAAGCTGTATGTTTCTCCTCTATGTTATGTACTTCGTAGAGTTTAAAAGACTTGTTCTGCCTTTCATCTTATGGACTGTTTTCTGCAGATATTTCCTAACTTTTCCCATGACGTTTTTGCCTGCTTCTTCAGAAAATTGTATGAACTGAAAGAGACTATTGTTTCCACAAGAGTGCGGGCATGTGCACATCAGCTAATCTGGTTCGTACAGGATCTTAGGAGTGGGTGTTGTACTGAGGAACAGGATTGGGATATCTGTACCTACAAATTCTTGAGAACGGCATACTGTCTTATTCTGTAAAAAATACTGCATTTCACTTTCTAGGTTTGCCGTATGTGTTTCTCCAAAAGTTGAACTCCTGTACCATGGGATGTAAACAAGGAAATGGCATTCAGGAATACTGCAAAAGCTTTGATTAGCAGAGATTGGAAAGCTGTTTCAATTTTCAGTTCTACATCTGGATAAGTATCAGCTATTTCATTGTGTAGAGACTCAACACAGTTTTTTTTACAAATATCATAGGTTTAACATTGATGCTTCATTGTCTTTCTTGTTTTCTTCACGTTAGAGTTTCCGTTTTTGAAGTGCAAATAGGTAAACAAGTACTTTTTAACTTGATGCTTAGGAGATTGACTTTGGCAATCGAGATGTGTTTGCCAGCTCTTGAGACACTGCAAGCTGAACCTTGCATTGACAACAAACTCTTTCTGAAAAGTGTTTTGCATACATCATATGATTTGGTTTTTTTTCGATTGAATGGTATCTCCAAGGAGCAAAGAAACCGCCAGTAGCTGTTTTTGTTTTACACCCAGGATCTTGTCCAATGCAGCCTTGCCACAGATTTGTTTCAGGAGCATTACCTAGAAGATTGTGGCTGGGATAACTCCAGCTTCCTGGTGGTGGCCCAGGTCTCTGCTGGCGATGAGATCTCCACTGGGCACAGAGTGAGAACAGCATTTGTGTTTTCAACTGCTGATCTCCGGGCATGTTCCCATGTGGTGTTTCCAGGCTTGTCAGCAACCTTTGCAAGTGCCTTGGCTATTGCTGCTGACGTGCCCGTGTCTGGCAGTGAAAGGCGGGGTTTGCTTCCGCGGTCTGGTTTCATATGGGTCTCGTAAGAGGGTGTGAGGCAACTTCAGGGTGTTTTTACACACTACTTTATGTATGTGTGAGACAGCATGAAAACGAGTTTTTTTAGCAGCAACAACATTGTATAACTGACAATTCACTGTATCTCCATTTTAATAGTTTTCTTGCTTGGTCAGGAATACTTACTGATTCTGAATGACACCTCTGAACTAAGAAGGCTGAGACTTGCTAATGATTTAAGGGTTGATACCATGGTTTGCTGATGAATTTTGTCCGGCTGAGATGTGTTTTGATGGGTGCACAGGAATTTCCAAGTGTTCATAAAAGCACTTGACCATAGCCAATTTTGTAAGAGCATAGAGAAGAGAGATTGTGGAAGGAGGAGGAGTCAGGGGTTTGTCTGGCTCCTTTTCAACTATGTGCTATCTTATTTAGCAAAGATCTTACAGCCTCACTCATAGTCACATGTGGTTTTTAGCAACTCTGGCCCAAACTGTTGTGTTGGCTATCCTTGAAGGGTTTTTCTGATGCTTCAGTTGGACATAACATGGGTCAACTACCTTGCTTGACAGACCACCTCACTGCTTGCCAAAGTGATGTTTCTGAATTTCCGCTTCCTTTTCAGCTGCTCATGGGTATAGTACAGAGCAGCGGACGCAATCTTTGAAGCTGCCTTTTGCTGTCTGAGTCTGTTTTTGTGTTAGGACAGAGTCCTTGCTGCTGTAGCCAGGAATATTTGAGGTATGTTTTCACTGACAGTTTTCTGCCCTGCACTCCTGAGGATTGGATGTAGGACAGTTTGGAGGGTTCCTAGCAGTGGAAATCCCTGTTTACAGTCAGCGAGTTCATTACAACCCTAAATTATTTACCTTAAAGAATTCAAGCCCTGAATTATTTACCTTTAAGGTCTGTCTTCCTGCCTTGTGCATTTGTTTGACTGTAGACCAATGCTCTGCTATAGGCTGTAAACGTCTAAGTCAACGTGATATCTAGGGCGATTTCAGCTTTTTGCTGTTAATTTTATTTTCATACTCAAATACATTAAAATATTATAACTAAGATCAGAGTGCAAATTGGTGAGCTATAAAAAGGATTTATGCAGCCCTAATTTTAAGCCTTATGAATGCATAGACGTTTTTCATTTGTGTTATGGCAACTGGCTCTTTCCATGAGTTCCCTGCTTAGTGCCGAGCATGAAGCTGTAGTTGGAGGTCCTGGGCAAACCTTATTCAGCATCTTTGTTTCTCACTGGTGTTTCTTGTTCGGCCCCGGACTTTTATTTATGGCAGAATATTCAAATCCTATTGAGGAAGCTTGTCGTTTTCCTCACGAACTTTTCTGTTTATCAGTGTCAGGCTTGAGAGTTTGACAAATGATTTGGTAGTGTTGCCACTTCTCTACAGGAAGAGAGTTGAAACAAGAGGACAAAGGATGAGATGTCTCCGTATTACATAGTATTTCATATACTGGAAATATGAATCCCTTTTCCTACAAGTGATCATTAGCTTTGCTTGAGAGAAACCAGGGTTTCAGGTTGGTTAGGAACTCACCATTTGTCACCACTTGGGAAATGCTGGGTTTAAATGACTGGAGCAGCACTGCATTAGACTTGCATGGAAGCTTGCCAAGGCACAATTCATCTGCCTGAGTGCTGAGAGGGGTGGCAGGGAACAGTGGGGTGGCTGCTGTCTTCACTACCAAAAAGTGTCAAAGTTGTTCTGCACATATCCTATAGCCCTAATGCACGGCTCAGGTATGTCCCATGTGTCGAGCGTGTCAGGAGATGAAAGTGAAAGAGAGCTGGCTGTGGACAGTGCTTGCCCACCATGTTTCTTTCCCTTTGCAGTGCTTCTACTCATCAGTGC
The DNA here is from genome assembly GCA_033556795.1 of Tapera naevia. NCBI lineage: Eukaryota > Metazoa > Chordata > Aves > Cuculiformes > Neomorphidae > Tapera > Tapera naevia. The sequence goes on along the minus strand of JAUMJJ010000014.1, from coordinate 632,769 downwards.
TCTCATTTACAACACAGATTTGGTGCACCAAATTAAAAAAAACAGCAAGCAAACAAATGGCAAATACCTTGGCATGGTAGAGGTTTGAACATGATTCATGGGCACTGCTACAGCGGCACTGCCACTGTGCAGCCCTTCTTGCTAATCAGGTTGTCATTCTCTCCCTGTTCTACCTCCAATTTTCCATCCCTATCAAGTACATTTTCTTGTTTTGACATATTTTTTGCCTCCTTCCCCTGGCTCAGCTCTTGGCTGCTCCACATTCAGCATAGATGGCTTCAGGCTGCCAGGACTGCCGCAGGGAGGTCCCCTGGGGCAGGCAAGAGAGTTGATCCCTGACCTCGCTTGGGCGGTAGCTCTGCCCAATTGGGAGCAGGTGCCAGAGGTGAAGGCCACTTTGGTTGTCCTCAGCCCTGGCCTGGTCTGTGCTCTTTGCTTCATGTGGCACCTTGCTAGTTCCAGGTTTGAACTCTGTTTCAGAGGTTGCCAGAATTTGTTGAGCTTTTCCAGCCACTTTTTTTGGGAATGGCTCAGTCAGACCACTGCAATTGAGACCTTGTAATAAAACTTTCTGGCTGACATCCATGTTAACTATGGACAGAGTATGCCAAATACCCAAGCCCTGAAATCACAGGAAGGGCATCACAACCATATTCCCCACCCTGTGCTGCCTGGCTGTGCTCACTTCATGTGCCTTTGAGATGGTAGGCAAGGGATCGTATACAGATGGTGGAGTTGCATCTCCTTAAGTGAAGGGGTTTGTTTTGTTTTGCTTTCAAAGAAAGTGATGAAATACTGATGTTGATGGTATTTCTAGTCCTGAAAATCCAGTTACATGTTATCTTTACTTATGATGTGTCGCCATTCAGAGAGGCTTGTGGGGTTTTTTGAGGTTGTAAGTTCAGTTGGGTTTCTACCATATGGGCTTTTTTCTTTCTTATTTAAATGTGGAAATTTCTTATATTAAGTGTATGTTATAGTTCATTATGTGTTGACAGGAGAATTTGACACTGGACCTTAAAGCTACTAATAAGCAAAGTGAGGAGTCCCTTTCAAAAATTTTTAATGGAATCACTGCTTAAATAAAATTGTAGGTGCAGAGTTCAGGGAAACAGTATGATTACGTAATTTACTGTCAATGTAATTTTGCAAGTATTATTTTTACATTTCTGCTGTGGTTATTAGTGTCATGTATTTACTGTTGAAATGGAAAGAAACAACCAGCTCTCTCTTCCATTCTGCTTTTGTTGGCACTGAGTATCTGCTTGAGATTGGTCTTGGTGATGCCAGGCAGGATGCTGTGGGGAGAGGGCAGAACATTTGGGCACAGAAGAGCTGTGTTCTCCTGTACAGCTCTACAAGGCATGAGTTGTGGTACCTTGGCTACTCCTCCAAATTGTTCTCCGTTGCTTCTATTTGGTCGATGAGCAATTTTGAGGAAAGGACTTTTTCTTGTTTAGTATCTTTAGAACACATGACAGACAAAACCAAAAATACCTAAATATCTGCTGGGAAAGCCAACTGGTGTAATGCAAATAATAGATAGACACGTGCAGTTAATCAATTTTCTCGTTTGTGGTTTTTATTTTCACACAGAGCGATGACGCAAGAGAGAAGTTTTTAAAAACAGAAAAATGTGATTGTGAAAACATTGTTGTTGGCAGAAGGACTCAGTGGATTCAGGTAATAACGTGACACTGCTTTTTATTATGCTTTAAAAACTGGCTGGTTTCCAGCTGACAGTGGTCCTTTGTCAGGGACTGAGGTGTAGAGGGAGGTGAGAAGGTGTAACAAGACCCAGTGGCTGGCTGTGAAATTAATTCAAACCAGGAGAGAGAATGTGAGTGTTCCTGCAGCATAGGTGACTGCTGAGTAGGACAACATTGCTGAGGCTGCCGTAGCTTATGTCAGGCTGTTGAATCCGAGGCTGGGGTTTTTTTCTCTAGTGGTTTTTTTTTCCTGTAAGAGATTCTCTAGTTCAATCTCTTACAGATGCATTGATGTAGGTCGGGAAGCTCCATGCCTGTTTTATGGAAGAAGGTCAAATGTTTAGCTGTCCCTTCAGACTGCACAACTCCGAATCTATGAATACATCCCTTAATTTCCCCCTTTTAAAAGATTTCTGGATCAGAGATCATTATCTGCTAAGAGACCCAGATCTAGACCTTTACTGCTTTAGAGGACTACTACTCGTTTTCTGTGTATGAATGAAGACAATTTCTTGTTGCATGGCTGTAAGAAACCTAATGTGTGGTGTTAAAGCATGTTGCTAATACTTTTGCAACAATCTTATCTTAAAATAATGGACTTTAACATATATAGATCCTATTTTGTAGCAAATGTAACTTGCTAGCTAAAATGCTTCTCTTGTGTTTTCAATCATTTTGAGTATTTCCCTCACTGAGGGGGAGAGGAAGATAAAGGAGGGGAGTTTACAGTGCTAATTGCACTCCACATTCATAATTGAGGCCAGATCCTACCCTCATACTTCTTAGGCAATCCCAGTGAAGTCATCAAGCTTTTCACAAACCTACATGTTTTCCCCATGTATATTTGATTTCAGGATGAGGGCCTACAGCATGCTTTTTCATGCACTGATTTCTCACATGTACGAGAAGATTAAAAAAATATGCATCTTTTTGGTTTCCAGCACAAATTGGAGAGGCTCTGCAGTATTTTATCAAGAAGCAGATCAGCAGAGCTAGTTGCCTTAGACTGAGCTGGTTTCAACTGACAAGTCCTTTGCGTTTTCTTTGTTAGGTGCTGGGTGGGAAAAACACAGTTGTGGCTTTGAATTGCTATATTAATGACCAAGAAGGACGTTGTAATAGCATGTGAATAGGTGTGGATTTGATATTTCCTAGACCCAGCTTCTTTGTAATATTAAATTGCATACTACAGGAAGATAGTTGCTGTATCAACATTGGTATAATGACACATTATTAAAAAATCAATATCCAGTCATAGAAACGAGTCATGGTGTAAGCAGTTGGGTGCTTTCAGCTGCAGTTTGTATGTATTTGCAAATGTAATGGGTTTTTTTTTCCCTGTAACACTGGTAACTTGGATAAACATTGTATGTGTGACTCATTGCAGAGTATAAACTTATTTTAAAGAAGCAAGTGTGGGATTTGCTGAATATCCTATTGCTTGCATTTCTGAATACTTGCATTAGGTCATGATTAATCTTAAATTGGCCAACCTGAGAGGAAAATTACTACTGATATCCCATAGGTGACTTCAGAAATAAACAGAAGGATAGAAGTGCTTTAAAAACATAAATAGTAGTTAGAATTCATAAAATCATAAAACAAACATATGGTACAAGGTCTTCTAAAATATAACACTCGAAAGCTTTTTTATAGTTTTAGAAAGAGCTTGTTTTGTTGTCACAGGAAAAGTAAATATTTTCATTCCTTTTTTCCTCAGTGCTCTCTCATTCCATACTTCTCTCTCTTTCTCTTTTCTCCTTTTTTTCCTCCCAGAATCTTTTTAATTTGGTGGGTTGGGGTATCTGATGGGTTGGGATACCTGATGTACCTAGAAAACACTGCTTGAGGGCAGGAGATAACACTGCTAGTTGTTCTGTTGTTAGGCTCATTCTTTAAGTCCTTCAACAGTGTCGGGATGGAGTTCATGTAATCCTAATTGAACACTCCTTGTGTGCATGTATGTGTGAGCAAGATGCAATGGGCACTGCAGTAGCTCCTGGTCTGTTCAAGAACACACCTGTTTTTTAACATGGTACCCTGAGCATCAGTGCTGAGGGATGTGATCCCTCTGTATGTGTGTGCAGGGTGTGAGCTCATGGGGGTCAGCACAGCACACCTCAACATCCCTGTTCTTCTGTTACATCCTCAGTGGAGCAGCCGCTGTCCCTAGCACTTTGAGTGTCACAGCAGAGGCGAGGCTGCCACTTGAAAGGGAGCGAAGGAGGAAGACGGGGAGCGAAGGAGTGGGGGGCCAGGTGGGGAGGGAGAGCCAGGGAGGGAGACACAGCTCTGGAGGGAAATACTCTATGCTTTACAGTTGCTTGTGTGGATAGAAACCAGATGGTGCGCTGGAACACCCGCTCACTCGGGCGGCAGTGGAGCCAAACATATGGTTAATGGTTAGGAGAAAGAGCTTTGCGAGCCAGGGCTTTGCTGACTGCCTCGCATTACAGATTGTTGCAGTGTGTCATTACATTGCCAAACTAAGTGCTTAATACCCGCTGCGGGCGCTGGACAGGCATTTGCAGGGAGGATGCTGAGGCTCCCCAGGCAGGGTGGGAGGCTGACATCACATGCGTCCCCCACCACACCCCCTTACACCCCTTTCCCCACTGGAAACACTGTAAATCTCCCATTTTAGAAGCTCAAAACCTGCAGCAGGCCGTTTCCCTGTTATTCATGTCTTTAATCCATTTATGTCCAACAGCCTGTGGTTGGTTTTGGCCTTTTTTGTGCCTTTTTTTTGGACACTGAACAGCCAAGTTCACGATGGCTGCAGCACCGCACTTACATGCCTGGCGTCCCAAGTTCTTGCTCTGGGAGCTTTGGGCGACACCAGGCCCATGTTATCTAAGGAACTGCTGAGCTCATTCATCTCCTTTTCACGGCCCGCTTCCTTTTATTTTTAGCCAAATCCGTCAGGCCTGACAGGCGGGTAATTTGAGCCAGAGAAAGGGCAAAGCTCCAGGTCCTTTCCACAAAGCAATTCTTCTCCTCCCTCCTGGGAAGGCTCCAAACTTGGCCTGCTCGAGGCAGATGGATTTGTTGAGTCATGTGAGATCATTTACACAAAAACACAGCAAGGCAGTGAAAAGGAAAAAAAAAAAAAAGGAAAGAAAAAAGGAAAAGGTGGGGGGGAAGGGGTGGGAGAGCGTGTGCTGCTGGGGCTGCTGCGAGCGTAGGAAATGTGCTGCAAGGCAGCTAGACAGAGGAATGCAGCAGATTCATTCTTGTATAAGGTAATGTCTCGTTTACAGTACAGGGTGGAGCCAGCACCGAGGAGAAATCACTCGAAAACAGATTACTCATTTAAAACAAAAATTCTTCTTAAAATAAATAATAATAAAAAAAGCAACAAGCCAACCAACGAGCAAGCTGTGTGCACGGGCGCGCAACAAAGGCAGCGTTGTTGACAGCACTGGATTACAGTAGCGGTAAACTCCGGGCTGGGAGGTTGCTGGAAAATGAGTTTGCTCCGTGATGCAACCAGAGTTTGCTTTGTCTTGCCGCCAGCATGAGTTGGGTGGTGGGGATGGGGAACCCAGCGGCAGCAGCGTGCTTCACTCTATCCAGGAATGTTTTCATGCGATAAGGAGGGATGGAGGGAGCAATGCAGGATCCCGAACGGTCAGCCTGCACTGGGGCATCATTAACAGTGAAAATGGGGGTAGGGGTGGTGGTGCATGGAGGGGCAAGGGGAGAGCCTCTTCTTCTTTTGGTTTTGAACTGGTTACGGCATGATCTTCATAACATCAGGGTTAAATTGTGTTTATTCAATTGAATGTTGATTTTGTTCCTGTTTGCAACCTAAGCTAACCCGAGTATGATGGTTTGGTTTTTTTTAAGTGGGTGGTAAGAGAGAACATCAGACTTGGAGCTTTTCAGATCTTGATGCATCCTGGAGAATTAGGTTGAGTTAATTTATGCAGTGTTCTAACAAGATGCTTTCAAAACTTTAAATAGATATGGACTGTATTTAAATATTGTTAATATAACTTCCAGTTACTCCATATTTCTTATCAAGGCAATCTCTGGATATAAGTGTTTTGTTCCCACGATGACTAAAAATCAGAGTAGGAGCACAAACTGGAACTGGAAATTGGTTGAAAACGTGTGCAATCAACCAAGTTCAATGCATTTCATTAAATTCTCAGCCGCACTTAAGGAACTTGCAGGAGCATGTAAACATGGGTTTGTATTTTAACTTGACCCTGTTTCCCATTGAGCAGTGTCTTCTGCTAACTCCACAGCAGTGTCCACTGACATGCTTTCCCCTGAGGAGGTGAGGGTTTGTCTGGAGCCTCCCTCCCTCTGCTTGACCTTGTCTTCCGTTTTTTTCTCCTCCTGCTTCTTTTTCACACTTCTGTCTGAAAGACGGCTGGCTTTCCCAGCCCGCTTGTCCTGCCAGGCTTTACTGCTGAGCATATTCAGTGTGGGGAGAGCCTTCACCTCTCATGCTGAAGAGTTTTCTCGCCCGGTGGAAACCTTTTGTCTTCTGTGTTTTTTGATTGGGCCTCCTCGTTAATTACACTGAAGAAATGCTTGGCAGCACCCCGAGTCCCAGCTGGGGTCCTGCACTGCACAGACCCACAACAGGGTCCATGCAGCTGATGTCCAGAGTGGGAATCAGCAGGAGGATAAGAGTATAAGAATAAGAAGCATGGCCAGGCTTGGGACCTAGACCGTGCAATAAGCTGTGGCAGTAGCATGGCAGCTTTTGATGAGGGTTGGCTGTAGATTGCTCTGGGATCCTTGAAGTGGTCCTAGAGAAGCACAGCATTGTTATTTCTTCTGTTTGCATAGTTACTGTGACTTTCTTTCCCCCTCTTCCCCAAAATTCCTAATTATCCTACATTTTCTGTTTCTGTGAGCAACATTTCCCGTATTTACTCAGAACTGCAATTTCAGTTATATTCTCACTGTATAAAGCTTATCTCCCAGCAGTGTCTGTGGGATAGTCAAAAGAAAAGGCATTTGTGAGGAGCCAGTTTTCAAGATTTTTGTCTTAATGGACAATTCTGCGTAACTACTCTGTTAACTATTCACATTTGTTACCAGTTGAGAGCTCAATAGCTTCATCTCTATTTATGGCACTTCTGACTTATGTATGTTTTTTACTTCCCCTGCAAAGTGCCCCGTTCCTCAATATCTATGTTTTCTGCACTGAAGGTGCCACATATGTTGTTTTTGTATCTTTATGTTGGACAACCAGCTCGACTAGACAGGTTTTGGGAACTGTTCATGACCTGACTATCATGAAAATCAGTCTTACTCTTCCTTCCCCCTCTTTCACTGCCACTCAACTTCCTCCTCTTCTTCTAAAAGTGTGTTGTCTGTAAGATGCTGTCTGTCCTGGATTTCTTTTATCTCGCTTTTCCTATCGCTTCCATTCTGCTTTCACTGCCTCTTCCTGTATCTCATTATTAGATGGCATCTCCCTCCTTGTACGTACAGTGGCGCTGCCTCCTTTGGGATCTGAGGATGAGTTTGGAGCATGTGCGTGTTGTGTCATGTCCCAGGCTTGGCTTCAGTTTCCTGAGATAGAGGGCATCGTCTATGGTAAATTTTTCTTTCATTGCCACCTTAAGCAACTTGCTCACTCTTCACCTTGGTTGGATGATAAGCAGGAGGTCCTCAGTCAGAGCTACCTTGGGGAGAGAGGCACTGAGGGCCTCCTGATGAGGTTGCTTAGCCTCCTGATGAGGTTGCTCTTTCCAAAGCAATGCAATTAATAGCTGAGGGTTTGCTTGCTTTCCTCCAGGCTTGAGAGTGCCAAGTTTCCTCCAAAGACCTTATTCTGTGCCCTAAATATATAACCTTCCTCGACAGGAAGTTGTGCCAAGGTGAGATGCTCTGGGAGCAAGTAACTTTCTACATTTGAGCTCAAATTATCCCACTTGACAGGATCAGATAGCAATTGTGTCCCACAGAAAATGTGGGCAAACTTTATAATCCTCCATGGAGAGGTTGGTGGGGTTAGAGAGTGATGTCTAAGATGAATGGGGCAGTGACCTCCCTGTATAGCAAGCATTTGTTTATATGACTTATGAAATAACCTCAAAATAAATAAATCTCTAGCCCTACAACTTCCTCCTCACAGAAAATCATAAAAGTTATGGTGCAGTGGTGGCAATTTCCTCTTCGTCATGTATGCATCTAGAGGGCACCCCAGGCAATAGGCGAGACTTGTTCCAAACAGGTTAATATAAATTTCCGTGGAGTTTTTTAAGGCATTAAATCTGTGTAATTTTTTCTCATCCAGCAAAGAACTAGTATAGTGGTGAAGTGCAGGACTGTTTGTAATGTATTTGGAAACCTAGCAGATTTCTGGTTGTGCCAAATCCCATTAACTCTGATTTCCCTGCTTTCTTTTTCCTCCTGTCGAGCCTTCTGGATAGCAGCTTCTTTTAACAGCTTATTTGGAGAATCTTCTTCAAAAATCTCCCAGCCACTCCACTCCTCTTAAAGCAAGGGAAACTCTAGGAGCAGCTTATCACCTGCTCATCAGTTGACTTCCATTTCTGCTAGAAAGTCTCTGTCAGCCACAGACCAAACAAGCTTAAATCTCTTTCCCTTCCATTTGGTCAAACACACCAGAGGTAGAAGTCCTTTTGGAGATTAAACTGCCTGTTGGTTTAGTGAGACATCAGTCCAGATAGCATAGTGTGTATAAAATCAGCTTTTTAAAATTACCTTGGAGTGTCCTTAAGGATCCTTGAGAGTTGCCTGAGATTTTCTAGCAAGGATGTGCAGGCACCCTCTGATGCTGCCCTTGCAGTAGAAGGTTTTTCAAGATTGTGTTAAAAAATACCAAGTTGTTTTAAGGTTCTGTTCACTCCATTAGCCTTTAACTGATAGTTCCTGTAGCATTACTGCTAATGTGATCCTTTACGGTTTTGCCTTGATTCTGTTATAAATGGAAACAGTGTTGGCAAAAGCCACATCTGAGCGTGGTTTTTTACCTATTTGCAGCCCTTATGCAATTAATGAGAACATACTGTTGCTCCCTAATAAATTCATTCATGTTTAATAGATATTTGTAGGCCCTATTTGGCTTTAAGTGAATGTGTCACAGTTTTTGAGGCATTTTGGTGGCTAAATAGCTGGCATTCGATACTCTGGTTACTCATGCCATTTGTTTTCCTGTGTCCATACCAAACTGTGTATGCTACACAAATATTTTTAGTTACAACTGTGTCAGAGTTGTTTAAAGAAAACAGATGACCTCATTTTTCAGAGATGTTTAACTGTGAGCGAGTAGAATTATATTAATGTTTTGTCCTCAGTTGATCAAATTCTGCGTGCTAAGATGAAAGGTCCACTATTACTTGCAAAAGTAAGATTTGCTTTTGCAGGAGTAGAGCAATTTATCTTCTGTATCTGCTTCTCTAATTGTAGCCTGTGAAGGCCCTAAAGAGTCCTGCTAGTCACAGATTTCCTTACTGCAACTAGTGGAAAAATCACATTTAAAATGCATTTAACTGGTACTCAGTTCCACATTTAATACCTCTTGATTACTATGGTCACAGCGTAAGTAATTACATTTGATACCTTACTTGATCATGCAAATTCTGAATGTCTTTCTCCTTCATCAGAATACTTTTTTCAAAGATGAATGCTGTCATAGAGCCCCAAACTGTTGATTAGGTAAACGGAAATGCCATCTATGGGGAAATTATCTAGTACTCACAGGTTAGCTTCTTACTAGAAAATAATGAGATTTATTTTTTAGCAACTTCCACTTATTGTTTTCTGTTTGAACACTTTCACAAAATTAATAATAAAATACTAAAAAACTGTTCATGCCTTCTGGGAATATAGAACAAATAATTAATGTGGGATATCTGACTACTTGTTTTTCAGGTTGATTGGTTCTTGGTTTCCATTTAGTATTATGAATGGATTTCAAGCTCCTGCAGTGGGTTTGGGCCATGCCAGACCAACTCAGACTTGTTGCTGCCCTTCTCGATGCCATTTACTGTGATTAGTGATGTCTAGATGGATGGCAGAATGCAGATGGTTATGACAAAATAGTTGTCTTCTCCTTGGACACACCACTTGGACACGAGCCTCAGTGGAGCCCTTTCTGCAGCTGGTGATGTTAGAGGCAGCAGGACCGCATACCGCTTCCAGGGAGGACATCTTGCATGGGTAACGTCACGCTGCCAACAGTATGCATGGCACAGCCAAACTCGCTCAGCTGTGCTTTTTGAGAGTGAGAGGTTAAAAGGACAAGGGTAAACCACGGTCTGAAGCAGACTCTTGCATCTGGCGGATCTGTTCTTGCGTGGTACTCATTTGGTTACACAGCTCAAGTTCAGCAAGAGTTTCGCCCCTACCCACAGGCTGACAGTCACGCACCCAATGGGAAGTTATTTTTCTGCTGGGTTTTGCCCCTTGCAAGTGTTGTCATTGGAAATAACTGCAAATACAGGGACAGAGGTTTATGAGGAATCATGGCCTGTTCACTGTTTAAAATAAATCTTCTGTCATTAATTCTCTGTGGGGCAAAGGTGGAGAAGGGTTCATGCCCTAAACTCTTGAAAATTTTTAGTATTTAATGCGAGTTTTAACCCTGAAACATCAGTGAGTTAATGCAGCAGTTTGATGAAGGCTAAAGTAGAGCTCAGGAATAATTGGATAGCATTGTTGGGGGAGTTGTGACAGCAGGGTGTTCCCACATGCATGCAGTGGTACTTCTAGAAGAATTAAAAGTTGGTATTTCCAAACAGAAGAGGAGATGCATGCAAGTTGGTGACACATAATTTTGATTTTGAGTACAGTAGGTGGCAGGAGAGACACTTTTAAAGTGATAGCTTGGCTGAGGTAGCTGCTTGTCCACCTGCCAAATGAAGACAAATGAAGGCTGGAGCATGTCTATACCAAATACCCTGGAAAAAAATGACGTTGTATTGCCAGGTGCTTTTGTGAGGTCTGTCAGCTGATGTTATAAACATGAGGCCATAAGAAGATAGGACCATTAAACACATGTATTGCAATGTCTGTGTTAAATGCCATATTGCGCTTTGAGTCTTGTGTTTCTACAATGTCTTCTGAAGACATCAGGGAGTAGAGATTTCATGGCAGCCTAAGCCAGTGCCGTTATAGCTGTTTATCTTCTTTCAGGACTTCCCCCCTTCCCTCTTGCACCTGCTTTGGTGCTTATGAGACCATACCATGAACTGCTTGATGGGGTGAATACCACCAACAGCTAACTAAGCTAAAGATGTGACTAGATTTTGAGTAACTGAGCAGAATCATCTCACCTTGTGCTCGTGAAACTAGGATTGAGGCAAAGGAGCAAGTGACCGGAAAAAGGGATTGACGGCTTCAAGCTGCAGTAGACCTACACACTTGATCTACCACCCCATCAAAATGGATTGAAGAGGTGCTTCTTTATTGGATAGTGAAGTAGATACTGGTCACTTTCCTAAGATAACATCTGATATTTTTGCAGTTCTGATCTACAGTTGGATAAGATAGACTTAAAATCCTGAAAAATGTGTCCTTTCTAAGGATAAAAGAGTCCTTCCTAATGGAGACGCATACTGAAGAAGTAAAATTAGTGGTATTTTCCATTTTGTCTCTTAGAAGTATATCTCCTTTTTAAAGGTGAAAGGGATGTTCTTCATCCTGCTTTGGTTGAGCAGATTGTTTCCTTTCTTATTTATGGGAGATTTGGCCTTCCATTGCTTGCAAGGATAAAATCTGCTCTAGTGCATGTGTAACTCAAGCAAAGTCGATGAGGTTGTGTTTGTAAAACATAGAAGATTATTTGGCTTAGGCTTTGTAACTGGAGAAATGAAGCACTTTCATCCATTGATGAACAGAGAACTAGCTTATAGCTAAAATAAGTCCACCCATTTACTGTGCTTTGTCTCCAGGGATTGTTCTTTGAAGGACTTCTGGTCATGATTCAAACAGCTTCGTTTTGTAGGCCAGCCAGAGGGCATTGAATTTGCCTTGGAGCCAAAACAAGCAGACAATATTTGCTTCATCCTTGTCAGAGGAACCTTTACTATACATACCAACTTCCAATGATGACTTCAGTCCTCGTTTTATCTGTACTTGGTCATAAACTTTGATTCTTGCATATTAAAACATGCAGCTGTAAGACGGCCTAAATTATACGTTTTCATTTGATGTGAAGTCCTGTTGAGCAACTCCTCTTCCTTAGTTATATTCTGTTTCTGTGCCCACTGGTTTAACATTTTGTCCGTATATTAATGTTGAGTTTGGCATTGAAGTTAACTGAGAAATAAACTAGTGTTGGTGTGGTGTAGGTGGTTCTTGCTTAGTTTTCTTTGGTGGAGAACCCGTCTGCCCCATAGATGAGGAGCTGAGCACATCTGGGCATCTAAAAAGGGTGGAATATCACCTCATACTGGTGAGAAAATGCCAGTGAGGAACACGGTGATTTATTGAAGGTCATGGAGGAAATGAGAAAGGTTAGGATCTAGGTCTCCTTTACCCCAAACTAGGAAGCTGAATCCTTTGATTTCTAGTATGATGAAGTTTGCTTCCTCTCCCCTGAGAAATGTGAGACTCTTCCCATTGCCAGAATACCTGTTCTTATCACAGGAAAAATGTGCATACGTTTACAACTTGGGAATTAAGTTTCAGTCTCATTGCCATGAAAGCTAGCACGTTTATAGAGTAGCTAGCTATAGCTGTAGTGTGCACTGTTTCAAGGGGAGATTGTCTGTTATCCAACAGTAGTTGCTCTGTAGTTGCTTTAAGCACAATTCAGAGAGTTTAGTAGCTGGATCAGAGGAGGGGCCTGAGCGTACACTGAGTTTGAGCAGCATTTGGGCTGCTCCATATGTAAAGCCACGCAAGTACAAGTCCTTTCTCACAGGAAGGCCGTTTGTAAAGAATGGGACCTTGTTGGCCACATTTTCCGTAAATAAGCTGGTATTTTGCAGATATTGATATGTTGATATAAATTGTATGGCTGGAAATAGTTAATTGTTTCTGTAGCCAGGCTTAACTGTGGAGTGTTCTGCTTGGTGAAGAGGTTCAGGAAGGCATTCGTGTTATTTTAAAGTAGCAGCTAGCTGTCTGAGGCTAATTATGAAAAACATGCCAAGTTGAAATACTATTTTTTTTAAATTAATTTCCATAAGGAGCTCATAGACAGGTTTATGCCTCACTGGAAGAAGTCTGACTGCACTTTAATGTAGATACCTTGATTGGTGATTAGGAAAAGATTGTTGAACAACTGGAATTTAAATACCAGTACGGCTTCATTGTAATCATTTCCCCAAAGATACATTGGTAATTCTGCTAAATAGAGAGTTTAATAGACTTCAGTAATGTGTACTTTGGAGATCCTATACACAAAGGAATGATGTGGAAAATATTCATTATGTTAAACTGCTTCCTTTGCATGTAACAAAAAAATCTGTTGCAAACAAAACGGCCAAGTTGTATGGGGCAACACGTTGTTGGGCGTTAGTGGACAGAAGTCCCAATTGCTACCTTACCTACTTCACCTGTTTTGATCAAAGTTGCAGCCTATATCTTTTTTACCTAGCAGTCATTGAGTTATCTGAGGTAGATGTTAGTTTATTTTCTGAGAAGTCCTTTGCTGGCAGAAGGGCTGTGTTTATTTGCAGGTTTTTTTTCACTTCATATGCCCATTTGTTGTGAGTAGAAGAGATACCAGGTAGGAAACACAGAATATCCCCATTAAAAATAAATAAATAAATAAATAAAATAACAAAAATGCAACCTCAGCAAGTGTCTCTAAGGGAGTTTGAGATTGGATTTTGATTTGATTTCACTGTGTTGATGCTGAAGGCCCTGCTGGAGAACAGGCGAGAAGGAGGAAGGAGCAGATGCTTTTGGTAGAACAGTAGGGTATTTATCTCTTTTAATGAGGTAACATCATTAGTGCTGACAAAGTGCTGCAAATCAATACTTGTAATGGACTGCTGCTGTCTTTCAGCAGTGCACAGGCTGTTGTACTTCTGAGCATTCGAATCTGCTGAATCACAGGTCAGGCTTTATCTCCTGTCTGGCTTTTTTAACCATTTTGTTTTCCCCTCTCCCTAATCTTTGCCTTTGATCTCCAAGAACTGGAGCACGCCTCCAGGATACATGTTAAGCAGGCAGAAGTGTACTGATTTTACGAACCTGGGAGCACATTGAAATGCTGCATACGTTCATTGTGGTGCAAGGACTTTCTCTTTAATTGAAAAGAGTGAGGTTGCTAATGTCTATTTGAGCCCGATTCCTTCTGCCTAAAATGGCTTCAGGTTTTATTTTGGGTGGGGATTTTTTGCTCCCTTGCCCTCTGCCTGCTTCCTTTACAGCAGTGGTGTAATGTCAGCCGCACTAATCATGTCAGCTGGTGCCACTGATAACCCTGACATTCAGCAACAAAGAGCTGCAGAAGAAAGGAGAGAACGAGGTGACTGCAGCACTGGACAAGGAACAGCAGCGGGTGGAGGGAAATCTGCGAGTCAAAGCATTTCTCTGTACAAAGTCCATCTGTGTAAAAAATTGTATACACAATTACATGCAAGGTGGTCAGGGGGAGAAAAGAGATGGAAAGAAATGAGATGGATGTCAATGGAGATCTGTCCTTCATTCCTCACTTTTCAGATAGTAAATGTGACAGCATATGACTTAATAGTGTGAAAATAACAGAAAAACAGGAAAAGAAATCTAAATTTGAAAAACTCTAGAGGCCTTAATAATAGCTCTGTTAAAAATTACTTAATTCCCCCAGAACTCCCATTAAAACTGTGTCAATCTCCACCACAAACAGATAGCATATCCTAAACAATTGAGATACGCTGTTTATTGGAGGGCCCAGGAGTGACACTTGGCCATCCGTGCTGATTCCAGGAAAAGAGGTTGTCAGTAAAAAAGATTCATCTGAATAGATCACACCCATCAAAAATAGAGTGGTTCCTCTTTCTTTTTTTATCTACGTGCCCCTCCCATCCTGGGCTTCCCAACACCTGCTTGTGGTGAAAGAATATAAACAGAATTGCAAGATTCCTCAGCATTAACAGTTGCCTAACAGCTCCAGCTAAGCACGTCCAACAAGCTTCTGCAGCATCCCCAGGTGGTACCATCCCTGGTGGAAGACCTCCCTTTCTTTTTACCCTGCTGTGATTTGAAAGTCAGTCATGTTTGCCAGACTTGATATGAATCCAGAGTTAAGGTCTCTTGTATTGCCCATCCCTCTTGTGTTGCCTTCAGACCAAACAGGGAGACATGACTGAGAGCCAAATAAACCTTTTGGTCACAGTTGGTGAAGCCACATATTAGCATGTACTGAAGTATTGTCCAGAAGTAATACTGCTGTCACTATGGGTTGAAAGTAGGTAAGACTCCATTAATACTTGTTACTTTTGTTAAGCGTAATTGATGTTCTTGCTGGAGAGATCAGCTTCAGCGACACCCAGGGTACAGTCAGCATTCTTCACTGCTGACAGGAAAGCATCATTCCTGCAAAGCAAAAGTCTCACTAGCAGCTTGTTACCTCCTCGTGTGCTTGACCATCTTGAACTGGCAGAACGTAATGGCCAACAGATGTAGAAAAGGTATTGCCTTGGGAAAGCTCTAAAGACCTTTCTTTGGTTTCCCCCCACACCTTCTCAGAACATCCCTTTTATAAATTAACATTTCTGCATCACATACTAAAGCTCTCTGTGCTATCTTATTCCAACAGCAAAACCAAAGTTCACTTGCCTCTCTTCCAAGGCTGGAATTACAAAAACCTTACCGACATCTCGCCCTCCTCTCTCGCTGCAGGCACTCCAGTCCAATAAACAAATACTTGGCCAAGTTTTATGGCCCTTTACCTAGTTAACTAAAAACAAATGCCTTCTGCTTTGTTAAAGGCAAGTTGTGCCTACTTCTGTTGCTCCAGCCAGCAGAGTTTCTCAACTAACTTGACCTCCAAAGGACTGCTTTGTTTTTAGTGATTCTAAAACAATTACCAAATCTTTCTGTGATCAACATATGAAAAGAAAATAACACGGTCATGAGCCCTAACTAGAGGAGATATTTGGTCATACCCTTTCCCAAGACTACAGATGATTCACCTTTGCTCTCCTTTCCTTAGTAAAAGTGGGGCAAAAGTGACGTGATGGAGGGCAACAAGATGGGATGGAAGGGTTTGAGAAATAAAGAGCTGATAGTATTGCAGCCTCCTGTACTGAGCTTATCTACTTTTTTTTTTTCCTGTGGATAGTGCGTTCAAAATATTTTGATACTGCACCTAAGCCTGGCACAGCTTCTCAAGAGGAGGAAATGCAGGTGATACTGTCTCAGGCTTGGACACTTGTGAGGCTTGGTGTTAACCTCTTATAGCAAGTAAAGAGCATTGATGGGAAAAGGCCGCTAGCATGTACTCGCAGCAATGGTGCGCCAAATCCTGTTTGCCCAGCTTTCCTGGGTGATTGCCTGGTGTGTATGCAGCACGTGGAAATATAGCTTCTGGAATGTGGAACTGTGCCTTCTGCATTTCTCCCACAAGTATTTTATACTTTGGACTGGCGTGTGCGAAGGAAATGGAGAATAATAGAAGAAAAAACTTATATAACCCTTCAGTTGTGCTTCCTTTCTATAGCAAGTTTTTGCATTTAGAATAAAAAAAAGGTCTGTGTTATTGTGTAAGTCTTTTTTTAAAGTTTAATGTTGAGGTTTTTTTGCATGAATAATTTTTTTTGGTAAATGAGTGAAGGGGTATTTTTTTTTTCCCTTAAACTCATCTCCGGTTTACATAGTGGATAGTGCTGTGTCTTCACTCAGTTTAACTGAGTGAATATGGATTTAGTTATCGAGTAATCTGATGCTAAAAATTCAAAAGATCCCTTTGTCTAAGACATGTTTGTGTGATTCCTGGATTTACAGAAATAGATTATGAAGGGATCTTGAGTGTTTGGTGATTATTTGTTGCTGTCTTCTTTTTAGTAATGATATTATAAACTCCTAAATATCCAGGCTTTTGTAAGTCTCATATGTGAGAGAAGGATGGGGGGAGAGTGTATGGCCAGAATCTCTCTTTTCCTGGTTCTCTAGATGTGGCTGGTGTCTACTCACTCCTCATGTGATCATGACTCTTAACATTTGGTGTAAGATAGAAGCAGCGTGTCTTTTTAGTCCCTTCATAGAGAGGAAGGACAGATCCTTGCCAGCAGGACTTCTTTCTCCCTCAGGTTCAGGTGCACGGCCTGGAAAAGACATCCTGCACAGGGAAGGAGCTGTCTTTTCACACCATGTTGAGGATCCAGCATTGGTCTAGCTCTGAATCAATGACTTAAAGCTGAGGATCCTTTGTACTGCCAGAGAAGTCGCCTCTCAGTTGAACCTTTGCCCTCGAAGGGAGAGCTTAAAAAGGCACAAATGTTTGGAAGGGGCAGTAACAGCACATGCATTAATGACAGTAAAGTAGTGTAAGAGCATGAGGGGATGTATGCGCATGTGCAAATGAAGAAGGTAATCCTTGCTTTTCTCCCAACTCTGCCCTTGGAGGTAGCCTTGTGGTTTAGGGATGTGGTCTTGTTTTTGTGAGGCATGCTGAAGGGCTCTAGTCATTAGCTTCTGAGCTTTGTAAACCTGAGGATAAGTGTTTGCAAAGTGCCTTGCAGTGCCCTGCTGGGAATGTGTAAAAAGTATACATGTAAAAAGTACCTCTGCCTTTGCAGTGGCTTTCAAATTAAAAATCTTCTGTTTCGTTAACACAATGGCTCCCCAGCCTGCTCTGTCAGCAGCTCGCTGAGATGCTTACCAGTGGCTTGCAGCTCTTGGTTTCATCTGGCAAGAACAATTTGTAATCCAGGAGGGTGCAGGTAAGGGAGCCCTTCAGAGGCTTGTGGAAAAGGAATGATACCTTCAGCTTAATACTTAGAAAAGGTGAATATTCTGACGGTTTCCCACTGTGTCACACTATTCAGTTTCGAAAATTGCAGCTTGCGTTTATCCTCTCAGTAGAACAAGGCACTCCTCTCAGGCTCCTGGAGGAGACCAAGAATTGTACACTTAATTGCTTTGTGAATGATGTGGAGTCTTGGAACGCGATCTAGCCATTGCTCATTAACTGGCTGAACCTATTAAACCTGGTCAGCAAGCAGGACTGAGTCGGCCGCCCTTGATTGCAGGGAACTAATGGAGCCTGGAAGCAAGCTGTGACTGCAGAGCGGAATTGGCAGTAGACTCCCATCAACCTTCTCTGTTTTGAACTCATCCTATGCTGCATTTAGACTTGTGGCTTGGAGACAGATTATTTCAGAGCAGCGAGGAGGGGGGAAAGCTGGAGGGTGAAAAACATTGTCTTCCCAGGTATGTTAGCTTTGATCTGAAGTTAAAACGGAACCAGAAATTGAATGGCACTGTTAACTTGATATTTAAACCTGCAGAAGCAGAGAGATTTGTCATCTGGCTGTGGCTGGCATTGATTATTGATTGGGTCTTGCACAGATGGTCCTGCTACGCAATGCTAAAGCAAAAGAAAATGCCCAAATACTATGACTTGGCATCTCCTTGATGTTTTTTAGCTGAGGGAATCAGCTGCTGTTACAAAGCACACACATAGGTGGTTTGGTGTCAACAAAATATATCCTGTCTTGCAAAAGAGCAAGGTAGCACTTTATTGCATCTTCATGCCATGCTAGCAGCACAGAAAACCACAACATTCACTAAATGTTAACTGGCTAATTTGAGGGTTTGGTGTTTGTTTGGTTTCTTTAGTAGCTTGAGGAAAAATGAAAAGAATTGAGATGTGTTCGGGAAATTGGAAGCATTTAACCTTTCAAACACACAAGTGCCTCAGCTGAGGATGGATACAGCCCTGGCTGTATGGCATTTAACTCCACAGCACTCTTGGCACTGTGCCGGAGCATTGTTTCTGAGCAGTTTGTACAGCATCTCATCCTTCAGCACTCACATGCCTCCTATGCAGTTGCACTTTGTGCCCAATCTTATTTACCTTGTGAGTTTTGCCAGGATCACAGCTTGGTGGTGTGGCTTCGGGCCCAGTCAGATCCTCTGTCAAGGAGAAGAGGAGAAGTAGTGTTTTTGGCATGTTGCCTGAAGAAGGGCATGCCTAAATGTGCTTTGAAGTCTTTGTTCTACTTGATTGTTCAATACTTTTAAGCTGCTTTGTATTGTGGGCTTTTTTTTCTGTTGTTTTGCCTTGATTTCCAATTGTGGATAGATCATTTCATTTGTAGTCTGGATTGTTTGTGCTGCTGGCAGATCCTATCAACACCCACTTTTCTGTGATATTTAAACTTTAAAAGATAAAATAAAAATCTTTGGTGTCATTGAACACTGACTCGCTTGTAAAATAGTTCCATATATCAGAGATGCTATTTAAAAATATTGTAGGAGTCTAGTAATACATTAGCATTTTATGCATATCACTCTGACTAATCCCAAAGTATTTAAACCATAGTGCGTGTTTGCAACCTTACTGAGATGCAGTCCCTAGGATGGAGGATGTAAACAAGCCCTGCATTTACTGAGGATGCGAGGAGTGGCGGATTGCGAGCAGCTTGAAACAAAGCAGTCAGAATGATCTGCCTTCTGGAGGAAAATGATATGAAAATCGTTGGTCTTGATGTGTGACAGCCAGGGGTTCAGCTCAGGATGCTGTCAAAGTTGCCCACTCTGGGGTCGCGAAGTCATGTGTGGACCTGCACTGGGACCCACCCCAGGCTAAGCAGCCCCAGGCTTTGCTGCACCTGTGGGTGCTACCCCAGACCAGCACTCAAAGCCAAGTATTTGGACTGGCAAGCATTGATTGAGTGTCCAGTTGGGCTCTGTGTTAATAAATTTTTACCCTAAGTAGTCTTCACTGCATTAAAAGCAAATAACCCCTTCATTTGTCAGCAGCTAGAAGTGTAGTAACCTCCTGTAGGCTAAGCTGGGCTAAGTTGGCTTGTGACTGTGCACCAGGAGCAGCGTACAGATGGGCAGCTGCCATGAGTCATTTGGTGGCTCATGATTTCTTACATGATGCCAAAGCAGTTGTGTCCCTGGCACATGCAAAGTGTGTTTCTCTGCATTGTCCTAGGTATCTTTCAGCCTATTTTATATCTGGGTCCCTTTAAAACAACTGAGTTGCTCTGAGATTAGTTATTTCATAACTATCTCAGCAAGGGGGATGTAGAGCTTTAGTGTGAGTGCAGAAAAAACATATTTAGATGATTTTGAGACACCAATTACTTCATTCTGGGAAATTCAGCCTTGCAGAGGCTGATAAAAACTAAAATTCAAGCTCTTATAATGTTTAGCAGAACTAATACCTCAGTGCTTTCTCTGGTTGTCATTTCAAAACCTCAGTGACATTTTATCTGAATGTTCCCAAACAGGTGCTGTTTTTCACGTGTGAGAATCACTGGAGCAGCTGGGGGTGGAATAGCAACCTCACTGATGTATAAGAGAGCTCCACCTTATGCCATGGCTAGCTGTGACATCATAACTCAGGGTGCAGTGAGTTTAGCATTAGCCTCTGTCTGTTTTTTCTATCAAAGCGACATAGCAACTTGTGCTCCTTTTTCAGTCTTTAAAGAAAATAAAGTGATTAATTCTTTCAGTTTTAAAATATATTGTGTCTAAGAGAGAGAAAATTGAGAAAAATAATTATTTTATTTTCATCTGACATGACTGTTAGGCAGAAAGAGCCTTCTCATACATTTATTTGTGACATAATTAGTCATGGGAGTGTGAGATGGGTTATAATCTGAATGTCATTTTACTATTACTAAAGTAGGCTAATTTTAGCTTTGCTAATCCAGGCAAATCCCATTGATTTAACAGTGCTATATGGAAGAAAAAAGAATTGCAGCTGGCCTATATTTTAGGATATCCTTGCCTACTGTAAAAAGCTTACACATTGTTTAATGAAGCAGCCATCCCTCCAGTATGTTGGAGTACCACTACTAAATGCTGGCACAAGCCAGCAACTGTTGCTGTTCCAGAGGCAGCAGATGAAGCACAAAACCTTTCATTTCCCTAAATTGAGCAGATTACATGTATGTGTAATTTGTCAGTATGTTTATATCGACATAGGCTAAGGGTAGGAAACCTTTCTAGTGCTGGCAAAACTGCTTTAAATGAAATGAGAGGCTTTAAAAGCTTACACAAATCTTGAAAAACACAAAGGGCTGGACTGAACGTTGTAGTTTCAGTCAAATTTAGAATCTCCACCTACTTACACAGGAACACATTTAGGTCAGCGCTTTCTGCTTTGCAAAATCATCTCTGTAATCTCCTTCAGAGCATTTCTGACTATGATTTCAGTGGAAAAGAGAGGGAAGTGCTTCCTGGCTGAGACTTGTAGCTAAGTTGTCATACGGAGTTAATCTGTAAAGTGTTGTAGATAGATAGGTGTTGAATTCTGAAACCTGCTGTTTTCTGGCAAGTATACTTGTGTGCAGGTACTGATTACTTGGAAGCATTCAGCCAAGTTATCCAGAATCTTTTTGGGGTTTAAACCATTTGACTAAAACATGGAAATGAATTCTGGTTACTGAGGTTGATCTTGCTTTGTGTGTTTCAGCAAGATTCAGAGAGGTTGTGTCAGATGATCTTTTCTATATACAGTTTCTTGCTGCATTCATCAAATAAGTGGAGCAGAAACGTGGTGTTTTTCTCCACCCCCTTTTTTGTTTAATGAAATGGGAAATGTTGAAGCTACTGGAAACCTTGATGTGACATTTCTTTATGCAACAGTGCTGTGTCTTAGCCCTGTAAGCACATTGCAAACATGAAAAGCTCTTTTATCGCTGGTCTTTTTTATTGCTGTTGGCTTATGAAATTGGTAAGGAGTAATCGGGCTAATATAACAGACTAATATATATTTTAAAACATATAATGAAACGTACTTCCTTGGCAGATGATGCTAGTGGTACAGCAGTTGTTCAAGCTCTCCATTACTATAAAGGATCTCAAGTTTGAGTCTGCTGTCAGAGGACTCAGGATAATGGGAAATGGGGTTGGGTTTTAGGACATCTTTAACCAGCATCCTGCGAGCAGAAGCTCCAACAAGATTGTAGCTGGTGCAGTTGTGATCACAGTGTGAATATGGGCGTCACATAAGTGAGACTGAACCTCCTGGAAATGAACGTTGGCACTCTGTCTTCCATGAAACCCTTATGTGCTCACCCACATCGATATGTTTGGCTGTCACCCACCTGCTAATGATGAACAAAACAAAAACGTTCTACAAGGAAGTCTTCCCTTAGTGTTCATCCCCCAAATATTTCTTGTTCTGTCTGACCAGCAGTCTCTAAAATGGAAGCCAAGAGAGCTACAGAAGTGGAAGAGTTAAACTAAGGAGGAGGTGATCCTGTGTGCTCTCTGAGTCTCTCAGGTATCTCAAGTGCTTGGGATTGGGGTCCATTCCTGTTTCAGCTGGTGCTTCAGGTCTTAGCTTGCCATGTCTGCACTTACTGCTTTTTCTGCAAGCAATAAAATCAAAAACTGACAACAAACTTGATCTTGGTGGTGCTTTATGGTGGCAGATAATGTTAAAATGTGCTCTGTCAATGAGGGCGAATTTTCAAGAGGTAAAACAAATAGTGCGGCACGGTCACACACAGATTCATTGCCTAGCCATTATGAAGCCAAGAAAAAAAAGATAGGTATCACAATGTTGAAATTCATAATCAAAGCAAAGGAAGCAGTATTGTATAATAATTACTTGGGAGAACAGAAGCTAGCTACTCTCTTGCATGTCTGAAATAGTCATTTCAGTCTTTCTTCAACTTTTTTTTTTTGTCTGAGACCTAATTGCTACAGATTTTTGTGACACCTGTATTTACTCAGACACCTGCTCTTTGCTAGAAAAAGTACATCGGAAATTCTCTCCTGGAGACTTGGTAGGGACTTAGCACAGACATGTGCCAGCTGTGTCCTCTATATGCTTGCTGATAGCTCTTTCTCAACAGAGAGTAACTCCACAACGTGATGGTTTGTGTTCAGAAAATCTGGGGGTTGCTTATGGCATTTTAAAGTCTGGATTTGAACAAGTGGCTTCCAGAGTTTCTTTCAGTTTCAGAAAAACAGAGCACTTTTTATGTTCTTTGTACTTTGGAACAAAGCTGTTTTCTGTGGAGAAATAATGTATCAGATAACCACAAATGGCAGAATAACTTAGAGTTAAATTTACACTGAACAGTGCTTTAATCACCAAATTTTAATTAAACCCATCTCACACCTTTTACAATATACACGGCTTTTATGTATGGGTAAGCTGAAGCACAAGAAGTTGCTTTGGGTTATACAAGAAAGTTTTTAATACAAACCACGTCTCTTGTTTGCTTTAGCCTTTACATGGATGTTCATTTGTTATGGTGCGTTAACAAAAAGGGGTGAAGTGTGGATGATCTGGCTTTTTTAAGGCAAGATATACGTTGCTTACAATTGTTTGCTCCATATTTATATTACTTGAGAGCTGGTTATATGCAAATATTGTTGTCATCTCTTTTTTTATGTTCTTTCGAACGTCTCTTTATCTTCCATGTTTATGTCTTCTGTTTTCCAAATATTTCAGATAATAGCATTTTTTGTCTAGTTTTTTAACCAGAAGACTCTCTTTGAAACACGAACTCTGTTTTTAACTTCTCCCCTCTCTACATCCCGTTTCCCATCCTAATTCACTAACCTGGCTGGTGCCAAGGATGACACCACCAGTGCAGATAGTACACTGACCTAATCCACTGACCATCCTACAGATTTACAGAGCAGCTCATGTCATCCTGATTTGGTCTAACTTCTATATGTCTGATTTGATTGATAGGTGCCCCCCAAAATTGTACTCTGGTCCTCTGGGTTAAATTTCCCCCCTGTGTGGAGCCTATCTCCCTGAAGGACTGGACTTCTTGCAGTGGTGTACTACTGTTCTTTTCAATACTATTGGCCCATTTTGGCTGACTCTTGAATCCTAACTTTTGAATGTTACTATTTCAAGTCCATGGTTTAGCCATCCAAGTGCAAAGTCTGCTCTTCCCTTACAATTTACCTGCTGTCAGGTCCAGAATGACTTTATCACGTGTGTACAAGTGTAGATAACATCTCTCACATGAGGTAGTATAAATTGTTGGCAAAAGGGACCTTCCTTTTCGTTCTCCATCTGCTGAAGCAAATAGCACCATAAGTATAGAAGAGCATGAGCTAGCTCAGTAGCCAAAAAAAAATTTTCTGAATTTTTTTCTCCCAGCTCTGGTAGGTGTTAAGTTTCTGTGTTTCACTGTATTTAGGGAGTCCTAACATGAACCTGCATGAGATTCGGGTGGTAATAACTACTAATATATTAGTATGCTGGGGATGAGGGAGGGAGGCAATGCAAAATGTCATGCTGAAAAAGGTATGAACAATTCACAGCAGCTCTAGAGGCAGAACGCAACTACTTCTGAGATATCAGATGTGGTTTCTTTTTTAAGCCAGGCATTGAAATGGCTGCTCTAACTGTAAAATGTGAGTACCTGCAATCTTTTCATATTGCAGCATCTTTATCAGGCAGAATGTAGGTAACAAGAAAAAAGCTGTGTTCTCTTAGTGGTTGGTGGTACATGGGTACCACCTAACCCAAAGACTAAAACAAGGTTGCAGCTGAACTCTCTGAGGACGAGCTTGTAGAGTTTCATGACCCTAACCAAACTGGCCAAACACCTTAGTTATAATGAAAAACAGTAATACAACACTCTGTGTTTGGGGTTCAGCTACAGGCAAAAAGCTATCCTTGGAAAAGACGCAAATTGGAGGAAGATGGCTAGGTAGCTGTTCCAGTAAAGCATATGTAAGTAACAAGTGCTGTCTTGAGTGAAATGGTAGAAACTTGCTTTGGTGAAAACCATGAGCCAGGCAAGCCTCTGATAAGTTTTTCTGGGAAAGGGCTTTTTTGGACAAAAGAAAAAACAACAACAAACCAAAACCATACTGAAAGTGGGTTTCTGGAACACTGGAAGACAGGCTGCAACAATAAAAGAGATGCAGGTAAAAGAGATGGACGAATACATTAAGTAAAATCCTTTGAGTAATCAAAATGTCTGTGACCAGGAATTGATTAAGAGTGATCTAAGAATGAAAACAAAACTATAGTATATGCATGAAGCAAGATAATTATAACTCAGGGGGAGTAGCATTAATTATGACTTCCAAGGCAGAAAAATAGCTTATAGACTGGGAACCAATTAGTGGTCAATTGCTCTGAACTAGGTTTCAAACACAGTACATGAAATTACAATTACACAGGGTTACCAACAGACAACTACTATGATGAGATAAGAGCTGTCAGCAAATTTGGACCAAGTTCCTCAGCATGACATCTGCTTACTAACGGGGAGACTTCCTTCTCAGGCTTAGAGAGAGACAGACTGGAGGAATTTATGGCCAAGTGTTATCCTCTGTCTCCAAAGCAATAATGCAGGGTCTGGCAGAGCTCCGCCTGCTCTCAAGGCTGTTGGTGTTGTATGGGTGTAGTGTAAAGATGTCCCCAGAGCAGCTCATGGAATTATTATCTGAGTGTTTTGGAGGCAAGCACTGTGCATATCTTCAGCAGGTACCCACGTGCAGTAGAAGTGGTTGTTATTTTTTTTGACAGGACCGAAAAGAAAAAAAAGAAAAAATCCACAGGAGAAACTATAGTAAGAGAAGTGTTTGATTTGGTTATACTACCAAGTGAGCAAGGACTAAGTTGCTGAAAATGTAACTGGTTTTCAGCTAAGCAAGCCCAAGTGGTGGGGTTTCCAAGAATGGATACCAGTCACATACAGCATCCTGAGCATCTAAGAGACAATTGAGAAAATATGTGAGTGAAGACTGTCTAGCATCACACGGCTAGTAATTACTTATGAAAACAAATCTCAGGAGACTTCAGCAAATCCCAAATGAAGCATTGTATAAAAAGGCAAAGGAATACAAGGAATGAGTCAATTTTACATGTCTTGGCAGAAACAGACCAACCAGTGGGGAAGTCCAAAAGGAAATGTCACCAACTGGCAACGCAACAGCTGCGTTTACCAACTTAAACAAAATTAGTCATTGAAAATACAAATGTAAAGACCAAACTAGGAGTCTTCCAGTCAGATGTTATTTCCATTTTAACATGTGGATGTGAGTGTTGGAAACTCACCAAAGGCACAGATGCCTCATGCCTCCAGAAGTAAATACCTGGGGAAAATACTAGGTAACAGACGGAGTGAATTTGTCACAAATGCAAAGATCTGTCACTTTTTAACCAGTGTGCCCCCAAGTTCTCGAGTGATGGAAAAACTTGTGTCATGTGCTAAAAGTTAAGTCAGCAAGCCTGTCCAAGCAGATGGGCTCTTGAGCAGCTGGAGGAATACACAAATGGTCAGATCACATATTACTTGGAGTGTGATCACTTACTGGCACAGAAAAACGACAGAGAGCAGCTGAAGATTGGCCCAGATGGCGTTGGCTTCCAGGGCAACATCTGCGGGTGCAAGCAGGTTTTGTGGGAAAAAGTCACTCTTGGTTCATTAGAGGGGGGTGGGACTTACACAGTATTTTCTTCTTTGCAAATTTACATTATTTAAGGTTAGGTTACTGAGAGGAACTGGAGCTTCCCAGTGACTGCACTTCTGGCCCTGGCTGTGGAGTGCTGCATTGCATGCATGAGCCAAAAGATCCATCATCTCTGGTCTAGTGTGCTTTTTCTGTCTGACCTCAAGAAAATCATGTGACACCACTGGTTCTCCAGAGCCCTCTGACCACAAGACTATGGGTTTTAATTAGGAACAGTGGACAATACACTTCTTTTTCTGGTTTCACAGCCATCTGCAGGGGCTAGTAGGTGAAGCAAGCTGCTGTAGAAACAGGAAAAAAGAACGTTTCACACACTGTGGGGGGAGTAAAGAAGGTCCTTGTAGCTTTATTTAAAACTGACCTAAGATGAGGTAACTGTAGCTACAGATCATCTCTAGAGGTGAATGCTAGCCCTTTACCTTCCTCATTTGTTGGTGCTTGTATGTTTGACTTTTTCCCTTTTGTGTTATTTTTTCTTTGGTGTTTTAGATGACAGCAGTTACTAAGGTAAAAAATATTTAGGTTACTGAGTTTTAGACCACTTTGTAGAATGCAGGGACAAAAATAACATCCCCTGTTCTTTTTTTATCCTTCTTTATTTGTACAAATAGCACTTCAGCTGTTTATTTTTTATAACTCTGCTTCCTTTATGCATACTCTGCTTTCGTAGAAATGTTATCGGATCCCTTTTCATTCTCCCTGCTTTTATCACTGCAACTTAGCACCTTCTTGTGCATCAGACTGAAGTAGTTTGCACCCTTATTGCTAGGCCAGTTGCACTACCTCACCTCTGCTGCTCCTCTTGCAACATCTACACTTGGGTATGTACAGCCATAATTTTTTTTTACTAGTGGCAGTGTCATCAGACCATGAGATGAGAAGCTGATTTTTCAGAGAGTTACAAATTCAAGGCAGAGAAGTCTTATTTTATCATCTGCATGCACTCTCCCTGCCATCTGCCTTTCTCATCTAGCCTGCTTGTGGAAGACTGAAGCAAGAAGATCCCAGCCTCGTTCCTGAGAAGGCAGTTCCATCACCCAAACCCAAGCTTTCTATCATGGAGTTATTCCCAATGAGAATCTCAGCATCCTCCTGCTGGATTTAATCTTGCTGTTCTACTTGCACATGCCTCAAGGGCATTTCTTACCATTTATCATGACCTGCCCAGCTAGCCAGGTTTAACCCTTTTGGTTCTTCCTCTGGTAATCTTTCTTGGTAGCTTTGTAGGATTACTGTAGCTTTTGTTAACGAGAAGCAGGTGACTGAGCATCACTGTGGAGGGTTTGCTTTCTGCATGCTTTCTTCAGTAGAGCAGAGCCCTCCTGCAGCAGGGTGAGCCATGACACCATCCTTCATGTCTGGAGCTACTGGATGAGAGAGTACGCTCATCTGTTTTCCAACCAAGAACTAAGTCATTCATGCATTTTCCCTGCGAGAACCAGCAAGTGTAATGAGCAGCTAAATAAAGGCACAGCATTTTCTTGCATTTTTGGTGGTGTAAGTTATGCTGCCCTCCATCTCCAGAGGTGCTCTGAAACCAGGGTCTGAGCTTAGAAGCGTGATCAAGGAGCCCCTTTCCAACCATAGTGAAAGGCAGTCTATCTAAAATGATTCTGCTTCCTTTTGAAAAGAGTCTGCTAAATGGGGCTGCATATAGCAAGGGCAGCCACTGCGTTTGCTGTCCACACCAAGGAGCTCATCTGGATTGCATTTAATAAGAAGGAGTTTTGGGTAAGAAGAGTTTAAATGAATGCAAGATCTGCTGTATTTGAAATTTCAAAATCAGCAGAGATCAGAATATGAGTTGGCACTGAATCCCGTAGGTACTTTGGGATGTAGCGAAGGCCAGTTGTGAGAGCTGGGGGCTTGCTGGGGGGGCACCTCCAGGTGCCTGAGGACTTCGCTGAGTAGTGCTCCACAGGGCTACAGAAGCATCTGGCAAGGCTGCTCAACAGTTTCTGCAGGGAGCTTTGCTTGCAGGATCTCAGCTGGACACCCTGTTAAACTGGTAGCCAGCCTTCTTGAGACTGCTTCTCTTCCCCCATGACCCAATGTGGACATGATCAGCACTGCCTGCCTAGCTAGGCTGAATCAAGTTATTTGGGTCCTTCACAGAAGTGGTTGCAGATAGATCCCTAGAACAAAGTTGTCATATAAATTGGTCATGGCAGCAGGGATGGAGTTCAGCAGGAGTTAGCCTTTGGGCTAGCTATTTTGTCAAATTTTTGAAGCGTGAGCTCTTGGTAAACCTGAGCTAACAGGACAGATTCATAATCTGCAGTGGGAAGCCATATAAAGCAGCTGAAACCCCACTGCTCGTGCCTGCCATTAGATTTCTTCTGCCCTTTCTCTACAGACTTGCTGTTGCTGTTGCCATCCTGCCCGGGGGCTCAGGGCACACTGAGTACCCCAGTCCAACTGGAGATGACAAAGCTGCTGAAACCCTGCTGCGAGCAACCTGGACGCAGGAAACCAGACCCAGCTCTCCTGCTGCCACATCCCCTAGAGCAGGGGTTTGTCCAGGTGCAGATGGCTGCAGCAGTGCTCTTAGTCCCTTCTGTAGGCAGCGAAGGGGTTTGTTCAGTTCTTCGAAGATAGCTACCTGAAATGGTGTGACATGTGCCCTGGAAGGGACTGTCACTTTGCATCGACAGTAAAGGAAATACGAAGAGAAAACTGTCTTGGCTGCACATTTCTAGCTTGTGTCTGAATCAAATGAGATTAATCCTGTTGTAAATTGCTGGAGTGATGGAGCTGTTTCAGAAGTAGCTAGCTAAGTAGTAGACAGCTAATTAGATATTTTACTTTGTGAGGTGCACTCTGTATGTGAATACAGTGATCAGCTGAAGTAGAGAGGTGGGCGTGAAAGGTGTAGTAATACTGAGATTCTTGTCTCTCTAAGTTGTGGTGCTTGATAATGTTGTTTATTAACTGGCAGCAGATTAAGTGTTCTGTGGTAGTCTTGCACATTTTAACAGGGAAAAATGTTTTACAAATAAACGTGGACGTTTTCTGAAAATATATTAATTTCTGCAGGAATGTCATAAGTAGCTTTCTGTTTGCATGTAGCCTTTTCAGGATTGCATCAAGAATCCTCACTTTGGCCTGAAGTACAGACTTTTTTAATTTGAAGAAAGTTTTTCTAGACCTAAAGCTTAGGGTTTTTTCTTCTTCTCTTCTGTCCTATTGGAAATGTTGATTTTAAACAAGAATAATAATACATGTAGTGCTTCAGAACTCCAGCTTGATTTTTGTACATTGGTATACTTATTTCTTTCATTCTCCTCGATCCGGACAGCAGAAAGAGCTTTAAAGATATTTTCTTTCCTATAAAGTGGTATCTGTTATGGCTAAGACTATAAGGACTCCTCAGTTTCAGTTGGCTTCCATGACCTTTAATGTCTTCTGGCTCCTCATGTCTTTTTGGATTGTCTCAAACTGATTACATGCCAAATTAAAAGTTTAGTTGGCAAAAAGTACTCTTTACTGTCTTGCTTACAGGAGGGTCTGAGTAGAAAGGAATAAAAGCATAACTTAATTATCCAGTCTAGCTCTTTATTTTCACAACTGTAGCACAGCTGAAATGTGCAGCAGAGGTCCTTATTCCACCAAGCATGGTCCCTGGATGTTGCATCTGCCAGTCCCACGATCTTGGTACTGGCTGGTGATGTGTGTGTGGCTAAACAATGCAGGAGGACTACAAGAGCTTTATCCCATTAGAAATAAATTACAGTGTAGTATAGCATGAAAATGATGTGTCAGTGAATACGGAACACAGGATTACCTTCTCTCTCTTCTTTTTATCATAGATAACAGAAGCAGTATGGGAAGGAGATTTATATTGCACTCATTTGAAGCTGACCAAGCAATTTAGATGAGATGAAATAGGGGTTTTATTTCTGGAGAGAAGAATGTGTTCCTGATAAAATGTCATTAATTGCTTTATTATTTAAGGCACAAATTATATACAGCAATTTGTTGGTCTCCTGTTTTTTTTTCCATTAATTGCCAATAATTAACCATGGAAGGATTATTCTGTCAAAAAAAATATGATGAACCTACTAACAAATTAAGTTGAAAGAAGATGAACTTTCAGTTTGGCTTCTATTTTTCCCCATCTCTAAGCACTATATGTATGTATGTGAATGTCAACAAAAACAGGAGTGACTTTGCTAAATATGAAAATCTTAACAAAACTCATGGCGAATACCCTTATAACAGTAGAATTACAGACATACGTTTAATGTGTTGGGAAGCTGCTAGCTGTCATGCTGTGATAGTAGTGACTCTGCATGCCCGTTGCAAGCAGAGCTTTATTGTACTGGGTACACGTAAAAGAGAGTAGCTTAGAAAAGCTCCTGAACTCTCCTGGAGGCAGAGGCACACACCAGGGTGGAACATACCCTTCTACCAGTGCTAAACTCTTCTCCTGCTTCCGTTATCTTGTTTGAAAAATCCTGTCCCTGTCTGCCAAGCTTCCCTCCTCTGGCTTTTCTTCCCCCCCCCTCCAGTCTCTTTGTTATCTCTCTCCACTCCTGTTGGTGCATTTTTGTTGCCCTTTATCTGGTTCCCCTGTCACCCTGACGCCAACAGGCTAGTGGCCTGTCTCCATCACCCAAAGCTGTGGTCTTTGTCCCATGTCACCATGCCTGGAATTTGCCATGCCAGTATTAACCCAATGGTAGCCCACGGTTAATTTATTTGCCATAAAGGCAAATCAAGTTGAGCCCAAAGGAGATGCACCTCCATGCAAGTCATTGTTGTCTTTTACAAGCACTGCTTGTAGGAACAGTTGTTTCTGTGTCGTGCCCAAAGCACAAGCTTTGGGGTTTTTGATTTGCCATTGTCTTGGGATTAAGAAAGATTTAGAGGCTGTGAAATGAGCAAGGTCTCTTGTACCCTTCGTAGGCTCATGTCACCTTTAGAGCCCTTGCAAGCATTGCTTGCTTTGGTCATGGCGCCAAAGGCTTCCTTATTTCTGGAGGAGCAAGGAAAACCACACCTAGATATGCGCAGAAGGACATATGACCACACCCTCTCCTTGCTGGTGTCCATCCCTCTGACAGAAAGCCCCCCAGGTGCAGGGCCTGCTGTGCCTGAGGTTTAATTCAGCTCTTTGCCACCATGTTAGCGTTGTTTTGCTAAAAGCAGAGCTTAGTCATAATCTAACATGGAAGCATCCTAATTGTCTATGTCCTATTTGTATAGGGTTTTTTTCGAGGGAGATCTAAATAGTACTTCATGTGTTTTCTGCTCTCATCTTTCTACTTCTGCAAGCTGGGCAGTGATTGTGGTAAATTAGATCTGTTCTTGTACTGATGGACTCCGAGGGTTTTTTGTTGTTGTTTTTTTTTTTTTGTCTGGAGAGAGGTGATAGTTATCTTTTACTTTAAAAAAGTAAAAGATACTTGTTTCTCCATGAAACAAGAGCTTTGAGGCCATTTCTTATATTTTTCAATTCTTCACAAATAAAAATGATTCCAAGAATAACAGCTTCATATATATATATATATATATATATATGAAAAAAAAGTTCCATTATTGCTGTTCTCATTGTGAGACATCATTGCTCTCTGTCTTGGTTGGTGCCTAAAGCTGCAGCAAGGCCCCTGAATTGCCAGCAACTCTATATCATTTGTGTCACCATCGAAAGGGAAGAATAATAGCTTTTAGAAAAAGTATTTTTGTTACAGATGTTTAGATGTGAATTTATAGCTTCAGTCGTGCTTCTAAGAAAGCATCTGTGAAAGTGAGATAGTTAGAAAGCTGGATGAAAGAGCTGGCAGGAGGAGTGAAAGGTAGCAGGGGACTGTAGGAGGTAGTAACACCTTAAAGCATCTATCGGGAGAAGTGAAGTTGGGGGAGGTCTGCAGCCATAAAACCTCATCACTACTGGCTTCTTGCCTGCCTTTTTCTGTTGGGTTAGTTTTTTGTTTGTTTGGGTTTTTTTTGTTTGTTTGGTTTTGGTTTTGGTTTTGTTTTGTTTTGTTTTATTGGACATTGCCTAGTGTATTTATTCCCACCCGTATTTACAAAAGACATTTTTTATAAGGCTTGGAAGCGAGCAAGTTCTTTTTCCAACTCTCTGGTCTCCATGCCTGCTGGAACATCTGTATGCACACACTTTTCCTGTCTAAAGATAGTTTGAACTGGCGTGTCCAAAGTATAGCTCAGACTTCAGTTTGTTGTTGTCTTAGTAAGCATAAAAATGTGTTCTAATATTATGTCACTTTGGTTATGCATTTCAATAGCTGACAGTTATCTGTCCAGTTCGTCAGGTGCATCTTCCTTCCTGCAATTTGTTTTTCAGTATCCCAGGTCCTGAGTCACTTAGGTTGACTCGGCCTGTGTTGCACTCTTTCTGTGGGGATGACCATTCTTGCCCAGTAGGATAATCCAGACAGGGTTTTCTGCAGGAATGACGTGACTTCCTTTGACTGACCTCATGCTCTGCTAGCAACACCATTTGAACAGCGTCCCTTCCCACCCCCATCGCTTCCCCTGCACATTTTTGTCCCTACAGACTTTGCCACGGTTGTGCAAAAAAATTCCCTCTCCTCTTTCTGCAGTGCCATCTCCATGTCAGATATTCCTGCTTTTGCTTCCCAAATTTCCTGACTTGACCTCTTCCCCTCCCTCCTTTTAGCACAGATACAGTACATTAATCCCTTCTGCAGATATATATGTTCCTGCAGAATGTTGGAATTTACTTATTGTGGACCTTTCCTTATTTTTATTTTATCATATTTAGTTTAGTGCATTGTGGCCTGTACTGCATGATCGCGAAGGTTAGTCTTGCCCTCTCGTTATGCATACCCAAGTAGGAAATCACAATGCGAGCTTTGTGCTGCCTGAGGACTGAGGGAAGGGAATCTTTGCTAAATGGCAAGTTGTACTCCAGCTGCAGTTCTGGGTCCGCTGATGTTTGGAAAGCTGAGACATGCAAACGTAAAGAGTGCATGTGTGTAAACGTAAAGAGTGCAGAAGTGACCAGGATCAGCAAATGTTAGATGTAAGTGGATATGATAGTCTGCATCCTTGTGTGGAGATGGTCATTCTTGCTGAAAAATGAAAAAAATACACTAGGCGCTTTTATACATAAAGGAAGAAAAGTGACATGATCATGCGTGGTTGTAAAAGCTTTTATACTGCTGCAAGTTTGGAAATGTTAAGTGGCAAAGTGGATGAGTTATGCGGGTCATCCCAAGCGAGTGCCTATAAAAAAAGGATTTTGCAGCTCATTATCGGTATTAAGACTTGTTTTATGGAAAGAGAATGTTTAAAACTTTCAAGATTATGATTTTTATTGGTGATATTCTTTATCTGTCCTTGGAGCAGCAAAGACAGGCTCTCCTCTCTGCAGAAACCCAGTGCACTTGGTCTGAAGGAAGGTGCAGGCATCAGAGCTTCCGTAGCTGAGGAGATGGGTGTCCTCTCACTACTGCCAGCCAATTGGAGCTAGGAGAATGAGGCAAGAAACCATACAATTGGCATCTGGGTCACGACTTTTAGCAGTCACCAGAATTAGTTTAAAATAGCTTTTATTTAGAGAGTGATATTCCAGATTTGTATTTGAGCTATTCAGACTTCACAAGGATTGCAAAGTGAGATGCCAAACAGTGCAGCTTGTTGGTTTTATGATGCAGACATTCATATCGTGAAGGTTTTGCCACATAAATTTCTATTTTGAGCTCTGGGCTGCAAGATATTTACTGTAAAGCATACCTTTGTTCCAGGACTGAATATTTACCCGTCTTTGGCATTTGAGTTATCGTCATTTGTGTTACAGTGATGCCCAGAGGCGGAGTAGATCAGGACCCTGATGCACTGTGTGCTGGGTCAATGCACGGTGACAGCTTCTGCCCAGGGAGCCGGCAACCCAGTTTACTGGTTTCAGATGGCTGCTGCCACCAGCTACTTGGGAGCATCGGCTGCTGGGCCAGAGCTTAACAGGGATGGATAAAGCAAGGATGATTCAGGTGATGCAGCCAAATGTGCAATGTAAATAGAGTTTGCAGTCAGGACACCAGTGCTGTCTTCTTCACCTGAGTCAGCAGATAGAAATGCACAGCTCATTGTGTCAGTGACTATGATTATATATTGCAAAGCATTATAAGTCCTGGCCTACTATTTGGTCCTTGCCAACACCAGTTCCATTAGGACCAGTTTGAAAACAAACTGTTAGAAACAGCAATGCTAATTAGAGAGGTGTATTTTTTCCTTCCCTCTGCCCTTCCTTCCCTGGGATCTGTGCAAAACATTCCTGGGTGAAGAACCAGGGAATTGTGTCCACAAATTCAAGGGAGAGGTTGAGCTGTAACAGTGTAGTGCTGGGAAATCTTTCCATGTTTATCATCTGTCTTGTCTGAGGCATGTGCAGGTTGGAAAAATAAGAAAGTTGGAAAGAAAATACAAGAAAACAATTGAAAATTCTTGAATATGTTTCAAAGTGAATTGGATGCCGTTTCTATGTTGTGTAGGAGAGTGTGAGATGTTTTCTATGGAATGTAGTCTCAACCATCGATGTGATTCAGTTGTGTCTATGCCACTTAGGACTGTTCTGCAGTCATGGGAACTCGGGCAGGTAAAGCCCTGTTCCCCATCTTCCCTCACTAGACAGCTTGTGTGCTGTACGCAACTACCAGTGTGGGTACAGACTGAAGGAACACTTCATTAAGTTTGACAGTGCCTTTTTAGCTGAAGTAGTGCCACGATTGGCATGACAGCAGTCAATCCCAAAATTAATTGATTGGCAAGAGAGACATTAGACTGTGAAGATAGACATGAGGGATAAGAAGAATTAAACGCTTAATTAATGGGTTTATACTTCCTATTTCTTGAAATGTGACTATTTTTCTTCTCTTCTGTTTTGTTTGCTTTAAGGTGCCATGTGTTCCAGGTGAAGCTGTATAGAACTTTGGTAAAGAAACCTGCATGTCAGGGTTAAGAGAGTTCTGAATTAAGTTATCTACTAGTAACAGGAAAATGGTTTGGGCTACCGACATAAAGAGGTTATTTGACCAATATTCTGTATCCTAATGACAGCACCTATTCAACCGTGTGATTACTTGTGCTCTAAGGGACTAAAATGAACCTGTTGCCTTAGCTTCGACTTCCTGTGGCAGTTCTCTCCCATTTTCATGGATTCCTGATGGCATTTTTCATTAGAATTCTAGTTATGAATGTCAGCATTTCTTTGGTGTCTCCTTCTGTTAGTTTCTTGCTTCACACATGCTGTTTTACATGAAGGTCTTCATGAGTTACTTAAAGGAGTAAAATTGTTCATGGTAATGGAGATGCTAACATGTGTGATAGTTCTTATCCACCGAAGAATGTCGGCAATTGACTTGTAGTTTTTCATATAAACTGATTTTTCACACAGAAAAGTTTTCACTTAGAGAAGGTAGCTATTAATTACTTATCTATCCATGTTTCGATATGCCACCATCTTGTTAAATAGCTCCCTTATCTATTTCTTTCTGAAACTATAAAGCACTCTTTTCTGCAGAACAAGCTTGATGACATCTTGATGTTTCCCTAGTGCTTTCAAGTCCTGGTGGGTTTGAGTGAATTATTTGATTTATTTGAACTTCAGATTCAGGGCTTGTAAATGCACACAGATGAAAGCTAAAAAGGTTGACAATATGCACTTGCAGTTGCAGTGCTAGGTTTGGCATAGTTA
Source organism: Tapera naevia (assembly GCA_033556795.1). Taxonomy (NCBI): domain Eukaryota; kingdom Metazoa; phylum Chordata; class Aves; order Cuculiformes; family Neomorphidae; genus Tapera; species Tapera naevia. The sequence continues at coordinate 596,859 of JAUMJJ010000014.1, read as the reverse complement.
TCTTTGGCAACATGAGCCTCATCAAGTCCAGGAACTTCAGTGATCATAAATCTGTTATGATACCAATAGTTGTCTTGTATTGCAGTAGTTAGTAGTACCTCCACTATTGTTATATGGGACCCTGGGGAAACGCAAAGGAAAGCGCAAATCTCACCCATAATGTTTTGTTACTAAGCAAGCCAAACACTCAGAGAAGATCCTTATCTTCACTTTGCAGCTAGAGAATGAGGTCAATGAGACCAAGTTGCTGATGAGATCTGATGCAAGTGTTAGTTGGTGAATTCTCATCTTCCAAGTGTTAATCCAGAGCCTTGATGCAGAATGACCCTGCTTTCACAGGCAGGTACATTGCCTTTCTCTTTCCCGACAGTAGTGCTGCTACCCATGAGAGACCTGGAAAGATGAGTCCACCCAAGCAGTGAAGCTTTCTGTTATGTCATTGCCAAGGATAATTTCAGGAGCTGATTTCTGATATTTTGAGGATCCAAGATTTTTTTAAGATTTGTGAAACCCTCAACAGTCATTATATTTTAATGAAAGAACTTGTGTAGTGACATTAGAGCTATAGGCATGTAGCCATTAAGCAAAGAGAGCCAGGAGGCAGCGTGTCTCTTGCTGCTACTTCTGCCGCTTCACTTTCTGAGTATAATGTTTTAGTTTAAGAGCTCCTACCACACTACCATTTCGTGGTGAGCACAGATGTTCGTTAACTGGCTCTGTGCAGGGGATGATTGGATCAATAGGTGTTTAGTTTATAATTTTCTCCTACTCGTCTTGTTTTCTATTAATAACGTCATGTTTTAATCCTATGAATGTATTTTGCCATGCATCTGTCTATTTGGGGAGCTAATCCTGTTGTGTTAGGCATCTATTTCAGGAGCAAAGCACAGCATATTCAAGTGCTAGCCTCCGTTATTGTCTATAGCGGGTTATATCACTGGTATTAGTGTAATGTAGGAGTTCAGAAAGGAAAGTTGTTATTTTCAGTGTCAAGTCATTAAAAACATTCTGTACGGATTTTTCCAAAAGAATAATCAGACCAAGCACAGTGGGCCCTGTGCCAGCATATGTAATAGTCTTGCACAGCATCAGTTGAAGCTCCAAGTTGGGTAATAGGCAGCTTTTTATGGGTTTGTTGAGTATTCCTTAAAAAAAAAAAAGGTTTGTGTACAGAAGTAGCAAATTAATTCAGTTCTATCAGAAAGTAGGTCAGTGATTGACCTCCCGATAGTATGAGGCAGCAGTTTCTAGCAGAAGTGACAACTCAGCAGCATGAACCCTCTGTGTCTCCAGGAAAATCGTTTTGACAAATGTAAACACATGATATCCTGTATTCTTCTTACTTATTTATTTTTTTGCTGCTGCATTAGAAACCACAAACTGTCAGTCTCCATCCCCTTTCTTCACCCCTTCTGGTCCCTGAAGGGAAATGCCTTATAACATAGCTAATAATTTTTGCAAGGCTGCGTAATGACTAAGGCGTTCCAGCAGGGTTGGGGTTTTTTTTTGACAGCCAAAGCTGAGCACTGCAAACCAGACTTGACTAAAATCCAAACCAAAGTCTTCCCAATGGTGAGAGGAGTCATTGGGAAGACAGGAACTGGATTAATTTAGGCTCCTTGTGTCCTGATCTTGCTTGGCTTTATGCTGAATGAAATTTTTGCAAATACCCACATGCTTCTTCAACTTTTGTATTGCCAGTGTTAGCTTCCGTGTTGCTGAACAAACAATGCTTTGAACATGTTGTCACTGTGGCTCAGCAACTCCTAACACTGGGATGCTTTTCTAATTTGGAGCGGGAATGCCAAAGAGTTTATAAGGGGGGTGTCATTTCTTGAAAACTCCGTAAAGAAAAAATTACCTCAGAGGGTGTCTGGAGTGTGTTCATCTTCTCGTTGGGTTGTCTTTATTAGCGGGAATAAAAGATGGGTTGTACACTACTAGTTAACTACTTTGACTGGTACCTTTCCTGCACTGATTTCTCCTGTGGAAATCATTGTGGATTGAAAGGTCAAGCCAGGCTTCTAGCTGCAGTGCAGTATTTTGCCAGGTGAGACCAATCTCTGAAACACTCTCAAGCTGGTTCTTACCCTGACCTTGTAACCATGTTGCACACACAAGGTAGCACCACACAAAGTATATATGGTGATTTCAGTATGTACTAAGCAAAACAGTCTGATTTAAACATTTTTATTAAAGGTATCATAAAACTTATCATGATTATCTTCTCTACTTTTCTGTCCTGAGGTGACTCAAATACATCCAGGGAATCCTATGGTCATTTATACAAATGCTGTACAAAGAATGATAAACCTCTAGAGCCCTTCAGCTGCACATTGGCATTTAACTGAATTTTTAAGTTCATTTGTTCGGAAGCATTGCTGTGCAATAAAAGTTGGATGCCATAAGTAAAGATTTAATTTGGGAGCAGCCTTGAGAATATATTTGTTAAAAACAAAATGCTTCCAGCTTTGGTAAAGGTTTGATCTGAGTAGACAAAAGTCAAGCAAGAAATCAGATGGATTTATTTAACAAAAAATGGCTATAAGAAGTTGGATGAAGAGAAGAGTCCTGCTTCAATGAATTATGTGTTTGCTTCTGTGCTAATGCTGTAGATAATGCTCGTATTGATTTTTATGGACCACGCAACAGATGTAATGGGAAGGAAGTCATGAAATATATATTATTGTATGCAGTTACAAAAAGGATTAAACTGTTTAAGCAAAGGGGAAGGATAACCACGTGCATGTGTGTGAGTGTGTTTGTGTGCAAGGGGCAGGCAGTTTCCAATCTGCCTCCCAAGGGGTCCTTGCACTTCGTTTTTTTGATGGAACCTTAAAGGGGGAACATGGATTAAATTCCTGACAGGGCCACTAAGTTAATTCTGCTTGAAAGGGTTGGAAGCCTTGGCGTGCTCCAGAAAGGCATGGACAAAGGTCTGATGCCTTTTCCCACTATTTCATGCTTATGGAGCTATTGCTTCCCATTGCTCCTGCACTGAGGAAGGAGAGTTAGGATGGGAGTAGCATTTTGGGCTTGGTCTTTGCTGAGCAAAGCCTGCTGTGCGAAGCTGGTGCAGGCTGAGATGTTCTCAGTTCAAAGCAGTTTGGGCATCTCAGTCGCTTTTTAAGGTTTAAGGACTGGAACTATTTTTTAAGAACCCCACCAAGTGGAAAGCTGCAAGGTTTCCCCCAACTGCAAATGCTTTGCAAGGAGATCCTGCCAGACTGTCCAGATATTCTGCTTCTCTGTTTGCTGGTGGGTGGCAGACCTCAGTGTAACAAATATGACGCAGTGACCTTTGCAGCGATGTGAAGACAGGTGTAGAGCAGAAACAGGAAGATTGCCCACAGTGTTAGTCACCAGTGCCACTTGCCTTGGGAGAGGAGAGGCGAGATGAGACCTTCTTAAACCTCAGAAGCTCTGAAGCATTTGGCTTAGTGTCCTGTCCTTGCTAATTGGGAGAGTGGTTTCTAGGGAGTAACAAAGCTGTAACCTTCATTTTTTTTAGTTTCTGGCCAGGAGAGTTTGTTTCACACACTCTGTACCCCATGCAGGCAGGAGGTACTCAATGCATATTCAGTGTGTATATATATATTTTTTCGATATATATATTTTTTTCAATATATATATATTTACGCTTCAGTTGTACATATGCATTATCAAGAGAGTAGGACAGCTACATATATCCCCTTTTGCTTTTCAGATCTTCATGAGGGCTTGCTGGAGCAAATGTTATTTTTATAACTTTCTTCTAATGCCCTGCAAATAGCAGTGGGAAGGAATGCAGCTATGGGATCAGCAAAGACTGCCGTCCTCCCTGTTCCAAAATCCAAAGGGCAGAGCAGAGGGGTGTGGTGTAGGGAGGCCACAATAGATCTGTGGTCTGTTTCTCCCATGTTGAAACTTTCTCGTGGGCCCTGCATTGGTTAGAGCAGGCGCAAGCTCACACAAGGGACTTGGCAAAAAAAGGCCTTTCTGCTTGCGTGTAGTTTCTTTACCATTCACAACTTGAATCCATCAGGAAAGAACTTGTCACAAGTAAATAGATGCTTTTTCTCAAAAAAAAAGGACCCCAGAAAACCCCAAGTCCCACTTTTTTTCCTGGTAATATTCTTCACTGGTTTAGTAAGGATGTCTTTATCAATCCCAAGGAAAGAACTCAGAGAGTTTAAGTTCCTTGTGTTTCCTTCTATAGAGCAAAGAAGTAAAAATGCGCAGGAGGCATTATACTTGGGCAGTTGAGATAATTTGCAGTAAAACTTAGACTGTATTAGTTTTCCTTCAAAGTGAATAAAAGTTAGTGTTACCTGCTGAGAAGTTAGACAATTGAAGTTTTGGACTTAATAGTTGAAGCATCTTTATTTCAACCTCATTGACTATTGGACTGAACGCTCTGAACTAATGCATTTTGTGTGATATACTGAAAATATTTATAAATTTTTGTTACTTTGAGTGCTTTTCTAAATATACAGCAATCTGGGTTAGTTATGCATGGGTGATATCATTCCAGTCAGCAGCACAAGGTCATGTCCATCCTGACTGTAATGACGTAAGTGTCCTTTGCTTCCGTTAGATCTATCATAGAGTAATATATGTCATTTGTCAGAGTAACATCTTGGATGACGAAGAAATTCTGTGTAGGGTGTGTGAAGCATGAGCAAGTATAAAATTTCATCCCCCCTTAATGTTTTGCACAAGCTCTTTTGGTTGATATTACTTATAGAGAAATTACATGGATCACTCTTGCACTTATGCAGGCATGGGGCAGGTGGATCAGTTCTGCAAAGGCAGAACATGGCCTCTCCTCAGGATCTATGAACCACTTGAAACATCTCCGCTTCGTAAAACTGTTAGCAAAAAAAAAGCTAATTAATTCCTTGTATTGCCAAGTTCATTTCCTGAATGAACTTCCTCTGCATTCATGTGCTGTATGTGCTGTGAGGGGTGGTGGAGCTTAGGGAGTGATACTGGAGCACTGGAAATCCAAAATGCTGGTGCATAGCATAAAGCAGTGGCTTTTAACTACTCCTCATGAAGCCCACTTGGCAGGTGCTGAGAGTTCTTGGTTAACAGTACTGTGTTTTGCTGCCCTGGACTATTGATAGCATTTTGATTTCTACCTGAGGTTGGGCCCAACCTGACTTCCTTTCTTCCCTTCTGCGTTGGCAGTCTTCCTGTCCTGACTGTCAGCAGTGCTTAAGGTAGAACCAACCAACTGCTTGATTTAGTTGCTGGATGACAGTCCTTAGCTTAATTGTGTGTCTGCAGAAGTGCAGAGCAACTTAAAACTCAGAATACAAGAAAAACAAAGATAACTTGAAGTTGTTGACGTCTTGACCAAATGGATATCTTGGTTTCTCTTACTGTTTTGGTTTCCTCCATCCTTGGCCTAATTTCTTTGTCTTGATTTAGCCTGGTGTGAGGCTAACATTCTAAGTTAGTATCACCACTGAAACACTTCAGTTCAGCTGAGACCACCTTTGTGTCCATTACTGGTTCCAGGGTGTAAACTAGACAGATTATTTCTCCCTCCCTGAGGAGGAGTTAAATTTTAAGAGCTTCTGTGGGTACCAGTGCTGACTAACGTTTACTATCTTGAGTACACGGAAATCAGTTTGGACCTTGTCTGATGAATGCTGCCACTTTTTTTTTTCCATATAGAGCTCTACAGAAGAATGAAGAAATAAATGCATTTGCTTAAGATAACATTGTGTGACAGTTGAGAACAATTAAAACACTTAATTGCAGCAATATTTTTTTTCCTTGCTTTCTATGGTAGGAGGGTGGTGTCTGCAGCTCTAAGTAGTTGATACAGGATATTTCTCATTGGTCTGGTCTTACCTAGAGCAAGTATTGTGCAAGGTTATTTATTTTACAGCCTTTTCTTCTAGTTTTGCCCAACATGCAGAACTTGGTAGATGGAAAAGGATTTTTTTTCTTACTAGTCTTTTTGGCAATAAACACATGCCTAGCTGTAAGAGGAAAAAACTTTCACAACCAAGCTTGTTTTGTGAAGCCCAAACACTTGTGAAGCTTACAAACCCTCAAACTTTGCATAATGTGCCCATCCCTGGTCTCAAACATGAAGTGACAGAAGAGGGAAGTGTTGCTTTTTTTAACCAACAACTTATGACTGTGTCAACACATGACAATTTGTCAAAGCTTGCTGTAGCTGTGCTGTAAATTAATTTTTTGCATCAGTGTGAGTGGTAAACACTTTGTGCGGTGTGAACAGCTCTTAGTACAGTGTGAGTTGTCAGCAGCTTGTGAGCTACCCTAAAAGAAAAAAAAAAAAAACAGAGAGGGAAGGATAAAAGCTCATTTACTAGTACAAATGGATCTGAGTCTGCAAAAATTCTGCATATGGTGGTGTTTTTTTGGGTTTTTTTTCTCCTCTGTACTGGTCAACTCAACCTTCAAAATTTGTTTTTGCCATTAATAATAATCACCGGCAAAGCTGGGAAATCACAGCTCACCATCCCATGCACCAAATAGTGCCTGATAGCAAACAGGTTCATGGCTAGATGAAGTAGAGCCCTCTCTTTACTCTTGGATTTTGCCCTTGCTTGCTTGCTTGCTTTCTTGCTTTAAAAGCAGAATGCGTCCTGCGGATGCAAGTGTACTCCTTTGTAGAGAAGTCTTACATAAACAAACAAACAAAAATAACCTGGAAAAATAAGATGGCAACCCACAGAGAAACAATGGGTACTGAGCTCTCTCTCTCTTCTTCACCTGTCCCTGTGCTGTTTCTCCTTGCCTATCTCAGCTTCTGTGGTGGAGCTAGTAGTGATAGTTCATACAATAGGAGTTGATGCGATGGAAGAAAATTGTTTTGTATGAATAGCCAGGGAATATGTATTGTAGAAAACAACTTTTCAGATGCAAACCTAATTTAACCTGTCACTTTAGCAGAACGAACAGTAATAACCTCCCAACCTAACAATGACTGTTAAGTTGAACATTAATTCGCTCAGTAATTGCTAACACGTCTACAACTTAGAAGTGAACACCCACTCGAGAGAGAAAAATGAAGTTGGTGCCTGGAATTCCTGGCTTTACTGAAACCACCTACATTTTTTTGGCGCTAACACCAGTATTTTGTCTTCTATTTCCTGTGCATGCTTTAAGTAGAAGTAGATGAGAAAAACAGCTGCATATGTTTATTCACTGCTTTGATACACTCAGCATGGTTTTTTTTTCCTCAAGCGCAGTCACTCTTGGCTTCAGCACCCTAGATAGGCTTTGGCTGCGCCTTGGAACTTGTTCCTCTAAGCGGACAGCACACATGGAGCTTGGTATAAGAATTTTATGAAGTCTTACTAAAGCTAGTTGTAACCAAGTTATGGCTTTAAAAAGAAAGTTGTCTTTTTTTATGTATTTGCTCACAAAGAATTTTGGTTTTGTTTCCTTTTCTAGATATAACTGTAAGTGCTGCTTGTATGAAAGAGCTGAGCCACACCATCCAGTAAACTGTCTAGAGCAGCAGTTGGCTTGCTTTGAAATCGCATCCAGGACTGTGTTGTAAGTATTTTCACAAAAACAGCATTGAATGGTTTCTTCAGTATTGGGGCAATTTTTGGATGTTTTGTTAGTTCCTTATATTTTCATAATTTTACTCTAGCATCTAGTAGAAAATAGCAATGCATGTGGGAAAACAAGCACTCCCATCTGAAGCACAGAGCTAAGACCCTGTAAGGGCTGTTTGCTGACTTGGTCTGCAATGCCCTGGCATAGTATCTGAACACTTCTGAGAACAGACAGCTACGTATAAGCCTACAAAGAAATCTGGCAAAATTACCTATTGACCTATTTTGCCATTCACTCCATGGCATATACATTTTTTAAGTGTTCATCCCTACCTGCATTTCAGACTTCGACATTATACCGATGTAACCTTGCTGGGGCAAATGCTTTATGGACATATTCCAGAGGTATAGACTGTGATCTGCCTACCTCAATTTGAAATGTTCCATGGACAGCTTCCCTAACTGATTGGAATTGAGCACTGTTTTGCCTCTTCTGACATCATATAGGTATGATTGGAAAACCTCAGTAGGCTGTGAGCAGTGAGGAATTTGGTCAGCTGCGTCTGTTTCTGCAATGAGTACGTGTTGGTGAAAAAGACCCCATTTCAGGCCAAAATCAAATTGCATTGAGTATGGCACTGAGAACATGTTTGCACTTAAAGTGAATAACATCATCCTAGGAAACTTCAAGATGTACATCAAAAAACCTTATTGTGCCATTTATACAGTTCCTTTTGAAGGCATAACTCACTTGGGGGAGTTTGTGACCTGAAATTTTATAACTATTTTATTTCTTTTTATATTGCCTTCATTTTTCTCCTGCTGATGATATAGGTTATGAGAAGTATGATATAAGTATTTACGACTTAAGTGCATTTCCTTTGATGGTACGGTCACTTCAGAGAAAAAGGTGGGAAGGTTAGTGACCTGGGGTTCAAGTCACTTAAAGTTAAGCGTATTATACAGGCCGCTCGCACTGCTCAGCACCTTGCAAAATATTCCCTACAGGTTACATTTGCTGTACATAAACTAGTAAACCGAGTCCTTCAAATCCCAATGACAAATCAGTTGAGTCAGTCTTTTGGAACAGGTTTTTTGTTTGTGGATCTTTCTTCTTGTGCGGTCAACTGACACACCTGGGTCGCTCTCTAGGTGAGGTTGTGCCAAACAAAAATCCTTGCCTCAGCTCTGCCAGGGTTTGCCTGCCAGGTGCACTGACTGCCATTTCATCCTTACTCTGTGACTGCTAGTCCCATTGGGCGCACAGCCTGATTCTGCTTGAGTGGATGTGAATGAGATGAAAAAAGTACCCAGTTGCTGGTTTTGATGTGGGACACCTTAACTATGGCAAGTGGGCAGAGAAGAGTGAGGGAGTTGCTTGGGCTTAGAAAAGTGTAGGTTCTAATAAAAGTTATAACTAGAAATTTAGAACAAGACAAATGTTTGTTTGTGGCATCCTGCCTATAAATGGTCTGACTGCTTCTGGAATGTGTGCCCTGACTCAAGTCACTGTTGCTTTCATAGAATCGTAGTGTCATTTCAGATGGAAAAGACCCTTAAAATCATTGAGTCCAGCCATTAACCTAACACTACCAAGTTCACCACTGAAATGTTTCCCTAAGCACCACATCTACCCATCCTTTAAGTACCACCAAGGATTGGTGACTCAACAGCTTCCCTGGACAGCTTATTCCAATGCTTGACAACCCTTTTGGTGAAGTAATGTTTCCTAATATCTAGTTTAAACCTCTCCTAGCACAACTTATGGCCATTTCTTCTCATCTTATCACTTGTTAACTTTGCAGAGGAGACCAACACCCACCTTGCTAACAACCTTCTTTCACGTAGTTGTAAAGAGCAATAAGGTCTCCCCTCAACCTGCTTTTCTCCAGACTAAACAGCTCCAGTTCCCTCAGCCACTCATAGGGCTTGTCCTCCGGACCCTTCACCAGCCTCGTTGCCCTTCTCTGGACACACTCCAGCACCTCAGTGTCCTTGTAGTGAGGGGCCCAAAACCAAACACAGTATTCAAGATGTGGCCTCACCAGTGCTGAGTACAGGGGCATGGTTACATTGCTAGTACTGCTGACAACGCTTTCAGCGCAGAAGGCATGAGCCTGGCTCCTCCAGAGGTGAGGGGCACTTCTGATACTTTCTTGCAGGGCACTGCAGCATTTGCCAGCAGGAAGCCTCACTACCACCCGACCATATGCTGGTACCCACACCGAGTTGCCTGTAAAGCTTGTGGTTGTTTCAAGGGAACCTTTTTTGGTCTGTTGCTGTTAGTACTGGATTTTCATTCAGTTTGTTATGGTGTTTGAATCGCTGCAGCAACAGGAGCTGGAACTGTGCATTTATTTGATTTGCCCTGAGGTAGTCACTACTGGTTTGGTAGAGCAAGTTCGGACCTGGTGTCACATCACAGGGTGCACAGTGCTGAGCCAATCTGTTATACCTGAAGGATTCACTATTCCAGCGTGGCTTTTTGCCTCGTGTCCTTCTAATTTAACTGTATTAGTCTGTTTAGTGGTGCCGGAAGGCCACATATGGGATCTCTGTGAAGTCCCCAACAGTAGATGCTTTTTTTTAAATAGTTAAATAAATGTTAATTATGATTCATGAATAGTTTTTCCCCAACTATTTAGTAATATCAACCACTGAATTTTTCAATCAGTAATTGTTTTTCCAGCTGCTGAGTGGGACCAAGTATCCAATATTTTAAGAGGGTTTTTTTGCAGCTGCTCAGCTGCTTTATACGTAAAAGTCTCATGTTATTTTGTAGGACTTCACAGCCTTGGATGCACAATGCACAAAAGTTACTGAAAGCCTGTGGTGGAAGTGCAGTGATCACAATCTTCTGATGCACCTTGGTTAGCTGTGGATAGTTTGGGCTGCATCCAGATAAGCTGAAAATAGCATAATGGGCACTTTTGAAAGTTTGTGGGTTTGCAAAATTTTCTCACAAAAGTCTGAAGTCTTTTTCTTTCTCACTGTGCTAGTTATTACACAGGTGGAAATTAGCTGGTTTTTCCCTCTGAAGATCTTGAGACTTTCTGTAAGGGATTCTGCCAGTGTGAGTTCATGAAATAATGGTTTGCCTTGTGACACCTCCTTGCAAATAGTATAATAACACAGATTTTTGTCTTAGAAATATGTATGATGTGCCTTTCATTGGTAGATCTTAAGATATTTTCAAGTATCAATTAAACCACTGAGCATTATGGTAGTGGAAGAGACACTGTTCTCGCCCACCATGAAGACTATCCTGGCTGTGAGAACATTGCTCATGTTTGCCCGGTGATTCATTAGCTGAGCCAGTAAAGCAATCTGGGCAGTCTGATGCGGTGGCTTACTGGTAACTGTTCTTCAGCTGATTGCTCATTTTGAAGTGACGCATAGCAGCATCAGAGCCTCTACTTAGGAGCGTACCTTTTTTGTGAATCTACATTCTCTACTTTTCCCACCAGATCTATTCTGCTGCCTCACAACACTGCTGTCTGCATAAGCAGTTGCTGTAATTCTTTGAAGCTGTGAATAAGATATCTCCTTCTAAATATCAGTGATGTGTTTTGATGAAGCCATAGTTGTGAGCACAGGGTGCACAAACAAAGGACACAGCACTGAGAGCTATGGAGAGGCTGATGTTGGTAAGGGAGAAGACTAAACAATGAAAGTTAAATTCTGTTTAATGTTCAGTTGTGTTGTTTTTAAGCCAAAACAACAACAAAAAAAAGCAGAATGAAAAGCTTCTGCAAAGCAGAAGTGTAAGTGAAATGAAACGTAGTGGCTAGACAAATGAAAAAAAACATTAATTGAAAAACCTACCAAAGTTAAATTTCAAAGCCCCAGCAGAAGAGGTCATCTGTCGGCCACCCAGCTTGGATTGGGCACCCAACTGGAACTCATGGTCTGGGTTCAGTTCCCCACCGTGGTCACAGGTTTCCTGTGCATTCTCAGGCAACTTCTTTCATCTGCCCCACAACTGACTTCCTCATTTGAGCAGTGGAGATCATTGTCCTCCTTTCCATTGTGAGGATGAAGTCTACTGATGCTGCTTATAGATGTTGATGTTGTGATGGAGGGAGCCAGTGCAGGGACTAAAGTGAGAAGGATGTGCTTTATTGCAGGCAACTATTGCTCACGATGCTTATATTTCAGCGTTCAGGAGCAGAAGAAATTATTTCTAGATCTAGAAGGGATTGGTTTTTTTTCTTTCTGAGCCTTTCAGGGCTGTTTCTTTCGGAGTTTGGCTGCTTCGGTGCAGCAGCAGGCATTTGGAGTACTTCCTGTCTCTCACCTTTCTCCTCACAGTCGGTCTCCTCATGACTCGGAGTCATTCCTATATGCTTGACACGCATGACCCTTCCTGTATGCTTGACATGCATGACCCACACAAACCCAATGGGATCAGCTATACAGCTTCTGTCATGTCATGAGTTATGCAGAGATATCTTGACATCTCTATACGATTGTGTGTAAGAAAGAAACCAAAGAACGGTTGAGCCCAGTCAGTAGGTGACCCTAGTAGCTGAGAAAGGCAGTATGAGAGAGGGAGTCCATCACCTTCCTGGCCTCCTGGCAAGCTGTGCACTGGCATAGCATCACTGCACCTGCTGGGGCTATCCAGATAGCCCAGCACCACAGATGACCTTCAGTCTCCCTGCTCCTGCGCTCAGCCCCTGATGAGCAGATGTTCATGTAGGAGATTTGGAAATGAAAACACAGGGTGCCGCTGCTAATTCTGAGTAAGGAATCAGAAATGACAAGTCACATGCCTTTTGATGTGTCCTTTTATCTCCTGTGGGTTGCTAGTTGAAGTTTTTTCTCTGGGAAGAAAGGGTGGAGCGCCATATGTTCTTTGTCTCCTCCAAATGTTAGTAATGCTCTTCTCCAGCCACTGACAATATCTGGAAAATACCAACAGGTTCATATTCAGATCAGAGCCATTTGATTCTGCTGTAATAGCTCTTGCTGTTTCCTACCCTCCTACCTTCTTACTGCCTTTGCTTTTTTTGGCCTTGCTTTCACAAACCTTTCTTTGACCCTCAATTTTCTCCAAGCTGCCAGGGTTAAGAGACCCGCCTCTTTGGGGCCTGTGTAGGCCTCCCATCCATACCATATTTCAGGCCTCCTCCCATGGCCATAGAAACGCTTCCCCAGCCTTGCTTTGAGATCCATATTCACTCAGAGCTCCTTCTGCCACTGATTTTTCTGTCCTGGCCCTTGCATGAGAATTTACTGTTGTGGTTGCAGAGAGAGTGCACTGTTCTAAACATCTTGATAAGCCATCAGCAGAACAGAATGACATTTGTTAATATTAAATGAAATAGCAGAACTTGTGCTAAAGAAAAGATAAAAGCATTCATAATGTGATGTAAGGAATGTCTTGGACATCTGGACTGAAAAAGGACATATTAAAACAGTCCTTGACATGAAGATTGCCAATTTGGCAAAGCAACATTAAGACACCTGCCTCCAGAAGCAGGCCCCCAGCTCATTGAGCATGAGTAGTAGAGAAACTTGTATGATGCAATCACCTGTGACTTTTGTAAGAATTGACCAGAGAGGCTCCTGTCAGGTGTTATTGATTTGTGAAAAGGCACTGAGCACCTAGACTTGCACAACTCTGTAATAAAATAATTGTCTCAACTTGGCGTGTGAGATTGGCTGTTTGCATGCTGGGTAGTGAACCCAACTATTCGGACAACACCATGACTTTTGTCTCGTAGGCTACAGAAGTGGTGCAAGGTGCTCTTTCCTCCCAGATCCTTCCTCCTCTGCTTGATCCTTACTCCTGAAGGACAGCCAGCCTTTGTCTTGGGGTGGTTGGCTTTTCTTCAGTAACTTTCTCATAAAGTTGCTTTCCTGTTAATTTTTCCCCACCATTTCACAGCACCCATACAAAATGGTTTACTTTGGTTTGGTCCTAGTTTCTGTAGTTGATGGCAGCATACAGCAGCCTCAATTCTGAGCCTGGGTGCTGAGAGAGGGTCAGATCAGGGGTCTAACAGCCCTGCCTCTGGCCATGAGCAAGAGTGGACATCTGTGGAGAGTATATGATAAGGCTGCACACAGGTGAGGGTAGCATCAGGTACTGGGAGATGGGCTGCAGAAGCTGTGGTTTATAGCCCTCCAGAGACTGAAGTTGAGTAAGCCTTGGTGGTCCCAGGAGCAGCCCCATTAATTTTGGTGTAATTACTCCCATTTTAGGATGAATAAAGAACTCACTTCTTGCTCAGAGAGATGTAGTGCAGCTTCAAGTTGGCTACTGTATCTAATCCAATGCTCTGGGTCTTTTACATCACAGGAAAAGCAATGTCTTGTCCCTTCTGAGGCTCAGAGTCCCCTGTCATGAGAAAACATGGCTGGTTTGAGAAGGGATGCCACTGACACTGGATGTCCCTCTCTGCTTCCAATTCTTATCACCTTTCCCAAATGGTAAAACCATGAATTCAGGGTGCTTACAGCTCTAAGGGACTGGTGCCTGAAAATATGGCAACTACTTAGTTGTCCATTGCTGTTTCAACCCCATGCCCAAGCTACAGGTAACAAGTTATTGAACTGAATTAGCTTTATACTGAAGAAGTAACTATCCTCCTGCAAATCAGGAATCTGACTGTTTAATGCAGTGTAACTGACTTTAGCTGTAAGATTCAATATACTTATCTAGGATTATCGTTCAATAAAATCTGATTGTGCCTGAAGCGACAGGAATTGTAGAAACACCCAGGGATTGTTTTCTGCCTTTCCCATGAGCAAGCTGCTCTGGATGTCTTCTGCTCCATAATGATTTGGGTTGTGCTGCTTCTTAACCTGTGGTTTAGCAGGAGCAACTTGAGGTGGCATTATTTGGTGCAAGAAACTGAAGCCAAGCAGCTGAAGTGATGGGTAGCCTTCTTCAGTCAATTTTACATGAGTGACTCTCTCATTTCAGTGTGCCCTGCTGGTGTCAGGCTGGCAGAATGGGAAGTAAGCTATGTCTGGTTTCATTATGATAGTGATGATAATAGGCTCCACGAGGTATATGAAATTAAAAGCGCTCTAACATTGCAGACCAGATAGTGCACAGGGAACAAAACCTGAAATCAGTTCAGTGCCTGAACATACTTTTGTCTTGCCTCACCCAGTGTAGAAATAAATACAGGAAAACAAATATTTATTCAGAATTTCCTCTCACTATTTACCAAGTAGGAAGCTGTTTCAGGGCAATTTCTACATAGAAACATTTACTGGCCATCATGCATTGGCTTTGATAGCAGTGTGCTGTAATTGTGGAGAGCTTTTTGCCCGAGTATTCGTTAGTAAGTTTTTCATCAGCCACTCTGAACAAATGCAAAAGCATTAGATTTAATTTTTCATTTCCAGAGCTTCACGGAGAAGTACATACTTTTTCAGTGGGACAAGGACACTGGCACAAGTAATAAGTAATTTGGCATGATGGCTGAACAGACAGTGTCGCAAGTGTTGTGGTAGTAGGATCATTTTTCTAACTTCAGCTAAGCCTTATCTGAGTAACTTCATATTTTAAAAGTTAACTGCATGTTTTTCAGACAGTGTTTCCGTCTAGAAGTGATAACATGAAGGACTGTTATACAGAAAGGCCAGTGCTTATCCTTATTGATGAGCTTCTTAGGGACATGGTTTATTAGTGGATAGGTATGGTTGGACTCGATGGTCTCAAAGGTCTCTTCCAACCAGATGATTCTATGATTCCCATAGTAACAAAGGCCATCTTTGAGTTATTGGAGTGCTGTAAGCCAAAGAGGTGAAAAAGGTCACACCTGTAGGGGGCAGTGGGGAGGATAGGTGAAGCCAAACTGACCAACAGAGTATTCCATCCCATATATGTCATACTCTGTATAAAACTGAGATATCATGAGGGTCTTGCTGTCTTCTTCAATGGCTGACATCCAGTGAGGATCTTGTTTTGTCTGTTTGCCCCTGATCCCAGATCCGTGCATTCCTAAATTCAGTTCCTGGGTCCAGCCTTCCTCCTGCCGCTCACCTGCCCTGTGCCTACTCTGCAGCATCTGTAATGACATATAGTCATTGAGGAGTGGCGTGTGATTTCATGTGTTTGTACATTGTTGTTAGTATTATATTAAAGCTGTAGTTTTAGCTTTCCAACCTGCACATCTTTTCGTCTTATTTCCCTTTCCCCAGGAGTAAGGAGGGGAAGGGAACTGGGAGCCCAGCTGCTCAGGTTTAGCTGCCAAAATTTTCCAGGCCAGGGCTAAACCATGACAGAAAGTGTCTTTGATACACACTGAGACACAAATTTTGTTGTTCTTTCTTCCTATAGATAGGTCACAAACCACAACCCTTGATCCAAAGGTGAGCTTGCATCATCAGGAGTACTTACCTCCTGCCATACTTATTCCCTCCGTTATTTCTTCCAAATATTATCTTGTTGCAAGCAGGAAAGAAAAAATAGGCTTTCAGACCAAACTAATAGATTTCACTGGTTGTGGTACACTGACTTCCTAAGCATTGGCTGGTATGGCAGTTGCTATACTAATCATTCTCTATGCAACTGCCTATTTTTTACATCATTTAAACAAATACCAAGAATACAGAGAATAATAAGATAATCAAAGCAGAATGGGCAGGTTTTGTGGTATGAGTCAAAAACAAAACACAAAAAACCTCTAAAAGCCATGAGAATTGGAAAAAGAGACTCTTTCATGTGGTAAAGTTGAACTGTAATTGCTGGTCCAGAGAACATTTTTCTTACAGGAATGAGCAGTGAGTGTGGATTATGCTGGAAATCCCTTAAGCTGGCATAGCCACAGTTTAACAGCAGAGAAAGGAACTTACTAAGAAAATTATTCTTTGTTCTAGTTGTGGAGTTGGCTTTGGTTCTGGCCTAATGCATCCTGGTTCTTGCTACTGCTTTGGGATGGTGATAATACTGGTATTAGCTGCTGTTTTCAGAAAACACAAAACTGAGGAAGAAATTCACATAGTGCCCAAATTTTCCATTTGAGTTGAGCTATTAGGAAGAACTAGACAGATGTGTAAAGTACAGCCTTCCTATTTTAGTTACCTTTCTTTATGAGGTGGTGAATCCTCTTTTTACTTTTTCCCTGTGTCTTAATTTTTTTCATAATGGCATTCAGGAATGGCTGCAAAATGAACTAAAAAACAGCTATGTCATATACAACTCAAATTTTGCCCGCTTAGCTTGCATCAAAACACTAACGTTTGTTTGAAAACAACCTGCTGGTATGTGGCCCCAGACGGCAAATGGTTTGTTAATATTGGCAATGCTCTCATGAAACCAATATGATTATTTCACTTTCTGGCTTGAGAGTGCAAAATGCTTTTAATTCCCATTCAACTTTTCTCTCTGCTTGCTCTGTCTTAATATTGCCACCTTTGTAGCATGGAATAATAAAACTTCAAAAAGTCGCAGTCAAACGTGTTATCCTAGGTCAGGCAGTGCTACCTAAGTGCAGTCTTTTCTCAAATCTGGCCAAAATAGTGTGTCTCTCACAATTTAGGAGTGTGTCTGTCTGTTTGTCTCTGTAATAGCCCGAGTAAGTAAAAGTGTAAATATGAGATTCCCCAGATATGTTGTAAGGTTGATGATTCTTTATGGATTCTTTGCTGAATATGGCTAAAGCTATATGCTTCTGGATATTGTTTCTAAATCACAATTGAGATTGCATCCCGTTTAGTGCTGTCATAGGCTTGTTTCATAAAGGTAACTCTGCAGTCGTTTCTTATTTCAAGAGAGCTGTGTGAATTGTTTGTGTTGTTTTGTCATTGAAAAGCAAGAATTTCAACTAAATATATTTCTGTTCCATTTGAAGGAGACGGAGTACAATATTTTGCAGATACTTCTAAGTATTAGCTTCATGTCCAGCCACCTAGACAGTTACAGAAGTAAAAAAAAAAAATCTGATGTCATCTCCAGTCAGTAAATCATTTTCTTTTATGCCATTTGTTCCATCATTCCTTCTCCTCCACAGCTTTGAATATAGTCTATTGTCTTCTTTTAAAACCAACCATTTTATTACTCTCAGTACTTGTGTTTAGATGAGTCCTCCTCCATCTTCTGCAAAGTATATTGAGGTTCTCCTGCCATCTCCATGACTTGTTTTTAAGAATTAGTAGCATGCTGTGCAATCTGCGAGTCACTGATGCAGGCTAAGAGTTGTGCCTCCAGCAGCACTGCTGATGTACTCCCAACGACTGGTGGGTGCTCAGTCTGCAGCACCAGGCTGGAGTTACTGCCAGGCAAAACAAGAAAACTGGCCGTCATATCAACTCCATGTTACTGTCGGTTTCAGTCTACTGACAAGGGCTAATAATAACAATACAGACATTGCCATTAATTTCTCACCCATCCAGGGACATTCTTCTAATAAGAGCATGCATCCACTGTTATATGTTTCAAATAGTATCCCCATGATCTATAAATTGTTTTTCCATTTAGCAGGTCCTTGTGTTCAGTCCCAGCCTGGACACCTGGATTCTCCTGCTCTGGTCACAGTATCACAGTATTACAAGGTTGGAAAGGACCTCTGAGATCATCAAGTCCAACCTATAACCCTACACTAACACCAACACTAACACCAACCATCATCTAAACCATGGCACTCAGTGCCTCATCCAGTCTCCCCTTAAACACCTCCAGGGTCGGTGACTCCACCACCTCCCTGGGCAGCGCATTCCAATGGCCAATCACCCTTTCAGTGAAGAACTTTTTCCTCATATCAAGCCTAAACTTTCCCTGACGAAGCTTGAGTCCACGCCCTCTAGTTCTGTCACTGGTCACCTGAGAGAAGAGGCCAATCCCTACCCGACTACAACCTCCTTTTAGGTAGTTGTAGAGAGCAATGAGGTCTCCCCTGAGCCTCCTCTTCTCTAGACTAAACAGCCCCAACTCCTTCAGTCGCTCCTCATAGGGCTTGTGCTCCAGCCCCCTCACCATCTTCGTTGTCCTCCTCTGGACACACTCCAGTATCCTAACATCTTTCCCAAACTGGGGGGCCCAGAACTGTACACAATATTCAAGATGAGGCCTGACCAGTGCCGAGTACAGGGGGACAATAACGTCTCTGGTCCTGCTCACTATGCTATTCCTGATGCAGGCCAGAATGCCATTGGCCTTCTTGGCTACCTGGGCACACTGCTGGCTCATGTTGAGCTTCCTGTCAACCAGCACTCCCAGGTCCTTTTCTGCCTGACTACTCTCCAGCCACTCTGTCCCCAGTATATAGCTCTGCATGGGATTGTTGTGTCACCTCACACTAATGGAGTAGCCTAATCCTCTTTCTGTTGATGTCTCACTAATTTATCCATTTGGTTTGCTGTTCCAGGGCAGGTAGTCTGACAGAAGACTCAAAGTATATCTCTCTATCATCATCCTTATCCTGGTGGTAGCAGCCACTCTGTTTTGTACCAGCTGTTCTTCACCACTAAAAGCAGTTGCAATCCTACTTGATCTTTCCTTGTTTAGTAGACGTGAAAATAATTAATGAATCGTTTTGGGGAAGTGTGACCTGAGGGATGTAGATGCATAGGAGTGTTTGTTGACAGCATCAGGAGGGCAATCACTCCCTTATCCAAGTACTGGTGTCAAAAGGTTGGGAAATCAGCATGCTCTGAGGTTTCACTGAACCTTAACTCTTCTCCTGTATGTCTAATCCTAGAAGGTACTTCATTTTGGAGAAATGCAGGGAGAGGGGAGAAAAGCAGCTCTTTAAATTCCCAGGATTTACCCTGAGGGAGAGATCCAATAGGAGAAAGAGGGAACTCTTCTAATAATCTTAGCAGCATTTAATCCCAAAAAAGGCAATAAAATCACTGTTTCTACTGAGAGTTAGAAGTGAAGTGTATTTTTTCCGTAACAAGACCTGGTTTTGGTTTCTTTGTAGTGCAGTCTGATTCAGACCGTACTGAGTTGACAGAGGAGAGTAAAATCTGGTTTTGCCAGATGTTTCCCATGATTTGATGAGTACAAACACTTGTGTGAGGTGGCAGGCGGCTTGTTTACATAGAAAATCTATTTTTTCTAATTAAAGAAACAACAAAACCCACACAAACGTAAAGCAACATTTGGATCAGTCATTCTGATCAAGGCAGTGTCAATTATTAGGCTGTAAAGAGAACCGATGAGTCAACTTAGGCACAGTGCTGCGGCGGTCTCCGATTTTCGGTTTCGTAACATTCTTTTCAGGAATCATTCGTGGCTTTTATTTGTACCTGACATTTAAACATGTCTCTGGAAAAGTGTACAATTTTATGATCGGGACACAAGAGACCAGTGTCAGCCTGTGCTGAGCGGTTGGGCAGAATTTGGGAGGCATCCCCATGCCTCAGCAGGACGCTGAGTGCCTGGTGGGAGAAGGGTCCTCTGAATCATCGCATCGCCCAACTGGACCGTACCCACACACCACCAGTGTTGTCAGTCATCGCGCTCAATTTATAGATAATATCACATCAATAAAATTGAAAAGCACTTTGATTCAGAAAGCGAAATGTTTTGATCGGATCCCATGCTTAGTAATTCCAGCAAGCGCGCTTGTTAAAAACGGTGAGTCAGAAATGGAAATGCAAAACATTTCTCTGAACGGTGGCCGGAAATTAGATCTGAAAACTGAAACAAAGGCCAAACCACAGTTTTATCTATTTACTTAACAATTCTAGGTCTGCGAAAATCCCTTTGTCTTTGGGAGACATTTTGATTCCTCTCTTCTAGCTCCAGTGTGATCCTTAGACTGGATGATTGACCGTGTCAGTACTGTCTGATGTTTCTTAATTTTTTTATTTTAAAAAATGAGTTCCCTGTAAGTGGTGCTGCCTGATTCTATCACGACTTGTGGAGAATTTGGTGGAATTATTAGGCAGTTTGGAATGTTGCGGTATTTGAGTTCATATTGCCTGAGGTCACATTTCCTGAGGAAGAAATCCGGGGGGAATCGAGTGGAGTCACTCAGCTGCTTTATTACCCAATGCATAGGTTCTATATCTACAGCACATGGGGCTATCTGAGTGCCCCAGCACAAATCCATTTGGGGATGGCTGCTCCCCAGCTTGGCATGGAGACACCACGGTGGTGCCAGCCCCTTGGTTTGTAAGTCCTCTGTCCACGGAGAGAGAGAACAGAGGCAGCTCATCAGAGTTTTGATATTACTTGAGGTTGTTGTGCTGCAAAAAACTGAAAAATCAGCATATAGGGTGATAGATGGCAATGTTCTTGTCCTCATCGTACACCCAGCCCAAGGTGTTGCTACTTTCCTCTCTACTGATGTCTAGGTATCTGTTGCTCATCCTTGACATGGATGCTTTGGACTCACTGCACAGCCTTGGAAAAATGTAGGGACTGTCTTCCTTGCAGCTGTTTGTGGTCTGAGGCCCATAAATGTAAATCATTGTGGAGGATGACCAAGTTATATATATGTGTTTAAGGGACTTGCTGTTTCTCTGGCAAGGCTGATGAGGTAACGCTCATTTCAAAGAAAAGACGGTATGGGTGATTTTTCTTAATTACTGTTTAAATAAATAAATAATGCATATTCATGGCTTTAACTAAAGTAACTCATGTTGAAATGTTTACCTCTCCTGAGGATAATTATTAAGGGCGGGGTGGGGGGTGCAGCAATTAATAATAAAACGTTTACATGAGATTACAGAACATTCTGATTGGAATAGTAAACATTATGCTAGAAATAAAAGCAAATACATGGAGCTGTCTTCAATTAAAAAAAAAATTGCTATGCTATCCAAAGAAACGTGCTGAATGGAAGCAGGTTGGGTGAAGGGTGCTCTTCAGTATCACACGGAGGATCCTTCAGCATGGTTAGATTTGTTGGTAAGTTTTCACTCAATTCTAGTGCAGAAAAAACAATATAAATATTGGCATGCACACAGATTGGTGCAGAAGCTGTAATACCCTTTGAGGCTGGTGCGTGTTGATTCTTAAACAGGGCAATGGAAAATGTTTCAGCTATTTATATCAGTAGTAAACAAAACCGTCGTTTGTGTTGTGAATGTTCTCCCCTTCTCTTCATTTTGTACAGTCCTTTGAATGAAATTCTTTGCTCAGCTGAGAGAAGTTTAGTCCCGTCCTTTCATGTGTTTTGGCTATGGTTCCTTATCTGGTTAATCAGCTCAGAAAGCCAGTGATGTGTTCAAAGATTTCTGTGGCAGCTGCATTCCATTAGGCTGAATTATTTAAAAAAACCCCCACAAAAACATAATTGTAGTTTATCACAGTAAGTGCAGATTGATCTTCTGGTTTAACACATGGTAGCAAGAGAACTGAGCCTTGGGCAAAGGAGAGCTGCCGCTTAACCCCATGCAAATGAAACTTGAGGGGAAGATGGAGCTGGTCTGCCCTGTAGCCTTCACCTGACTCCAACTCTTTCAGGCCACCAGAGGAGCGCAATCGAGCATTGAGGTGTAGCTGCCTTTTTTTTGCACTGGATTGGAGAAGAAAAAGAGTGTAGAAGTTGGGCAGAAAGTAGGTAGGGGCACTAAGGCAGTCTGAGGGGGACATAGCCTACCACTGTTCCCTCCTCAAGCTTGGCACCACCTGAGAGCTTCTGGTGCAAACACATTAGGCTCTCCTTGCTCACCAAGGTGTCCTCTGCCGGTCTTAGAGGAGCAAGCTGCTATCCTCATTGGGCCATTCTCTAACTCAGATACCTTTTCGGGATGCAGGCTTCTAGACCTCCTTCTCAAGACTAAATCGGTCCCTTCTAAGGTAGCGTCAGAAGTGCCAGGAACACTGACTGACACCTAGTGTGCCTAGCACACTGCGGGTGCATATCTCCTGAATATCCTCTCATCTAGAAACTGAAAAGCGGCTTTTCTTGACTGGAGGTGCAGTCTATTAGATGCAGTGAGACTTCGCTTACATCTGCCATTAGTGGAAGTCCCTAGCTAGACTCAAACAGAGCAGGATGTCAAGGAACGAGTGCTGGCAGATGGACTGCCTTGTTCCCAGCAGAGGTGATGGAAATGCCCAGATTACTTTAGTCCTTGTGAGTCAACTCCACAGCTGCTGTTAGCTGATGAATTTCCTCAACCACATTTTCTTTTTCTGCCTGTGTAGGTCAGCCTTTTCTTCACTGAACTGCCTGCTGTGCAGGATCCATGAATAGCATCTGTATCTCAGAAGATAAGGGTGCTAATGGTGGGACAAGGTGTCCCGTTGGTCCAACTCCCTTGTAGCAGAGGGGTTGGTTTTATAAGCTTGATACATTTTCCCCAATGAAAAAATCCTTCTGGGTTTGCCTCTGAAAGATTTCTGTGAAGCATAAGTATCCATCTCCACATTTTTTATGAATATTTCTGGGAATTATAGCCACACACCTCTCGATGAAGCCAGCAGCAGTTAGATAGCCATAGCCTCACACAGGGTTCTGCAGGTTGAGAAAGCACTGCACACACGGAGTGCACAACATAGTAAACCTGATATCAGCTCACAACTAATTATTTGTGTATTAAAATTCCCCTGCTTGCTGTTTTGCCGTTAGAGGCTCGCTGGTAAGACTTATGAGTCTGGCTAAAATGAAGTACCATTTCCTTATTCTCAGCATTACTGTGTGTGGCCTCTCTGGCTTTTCTTGTTAGACAGACTTGAGTTCACCCAACAGGGAACATATTTTTTAAGCCTTTTCCCATCACAATTCTGCCTTTCTCCTTGTCTGTTATAAGTGAAGATAACCAATAAAACATTTTCAGGTCTTACGAATTTCCCCTGCTTGCTGTGAGTGTAAAGAAGGAGAAGCAGGCCCTTAACATGAAGAGTGGCATTGTCCTGCTCTCAGCCCCACCACAGCTTGCATAGGCTCGTGGTAGACTGTTGGAATGAGTGGGAATGAGATGAATGGGTCCTGCTGTGCATGCTATGGCTCTTCTTGCTTCTTTCTGCAGAAGCAGATGGAAATTATCTCTGCGGAAGATGGAATAGCAACATTTGGCCTCTGCTTGGTGGGATTGGTTACCTAAGAGGGAGGTGGGTTCCTGGAGAAATTGAGCTTGATCGGTTGAGCTAGATGCCTCTTGGCTTTTGGCTTTTTGTAGCACATCTCCATTCACTTGGAGCGGCCACTGCTGTATTTCCCTCTGCTTTGTAATTTGGTCCTCAGCTGTTATGTTCAGCATTTATATGAGCTAAAGGATAACTTTTTCACTTCGTGCTAGAGGATGGGGGACCAGCTGTATGTCTTGGAGAAAGGCTTTATTTCTCCTGCCCTTGTGTTGTGCACGAGTGTCCTCACCTCAACAGGCTGATGAAATAGTACCTTGAACTCAACTTTCTGAACTGGTAATACATCACTGACTTCATCCTGATCTGAAATCATCTGAAAAGTTTGCCCAATGTTGTAAGATGGTAGAGGTTTTGTTTCTGAGTACAGAGGAAAAAAA
Source organism: Tapera naevia (assembly GCA_033556795.1). NCBI lineage: Eukaryota > Metazoa > Chordata > Aves > Cuculiformes > Neomorphidae > Tapera > Tapera naevia. The sequence goes on along the minus strand of JAUMJJ010000014.1, from coordinate 572,944 downwards.
AGGGAGCAGTTTTGAGCTACTGCCATCTCTCCCAGTGGCAGTTAGACGTAGTTATTTTTGTATTAGAGCTTGGAGGAAAACCAGTGGAGATGCCAGATAAACCTTACCAAAAAAACCCACTTGTGTTAATACTTAAATATTGTTCATCTTTTGCAGCATTTACTTATCTGTTTCCCACATGCTGAACCTTATGGGGAGTTTTTGTGGTTGACTGTGGCCTGTTATTTCGTTCTGTATGTTAACTGTTTTCTTGATTTGCATTTTTTAAAAGAAATCAGCAGTAAAACTCTGACTGTGATAATCGTTCAGCGCGGGAACATCTTTTCGATTGAGCAGGCGTGCGTTCTCATGGTTCACGTGCATTGGGGCAGGAGTCCCAGAGCATAAACCCAGTGAGCTGCGTAGTTTTCTGCTGCCCTGGGAAATATCTTTATCCAAGAAACAGTGCTGGCTAGTCCAGTATCATCTTCTGAATGCCAGGCTCAGGGACAGAAATCTCATCCTCATCACTGAACCATCTTGTTTTTCCTGTGTGCATGTGTATTAACCATAATCTCCAGTCTTTAAGGAGACATAAGCCAGTACCTGAATTTTCATCAGATCTGACACAAAATATTCAACTGTGACTTTTTCTGTGTATTGGTTTTACTGTGTGGAGTGTAAGTACTCATCTTGTGTCATTTGGTAGTTGTGTGTGGGTCTTTCTCACAGCATATATTAACTTTCCTTTTACACTTAGCCTTTCCGTCATGATTCATGCTACCAAGATAAAATATTTTCAATGGTGGCTTTATTTTAAATCGAGTATATTCCAATGATAAATTCATTCAAATTTTACATAAAAAGATTTACAAGTTTCTGTGGTGAAGCTCTTGAACTACAGTCTTCTACATCTCCTAGCCCAGCGTGATTGATGTGTCACAGAGCTAACTGCAACCAGAGGACAAGAGAGGGTGGAAAATTCCCCCCATGCACACTCCACAGCTCTTCTGCGGGTTTTCCATTTAAGCCCAGTTGGTACTGTTAGGTTTAGCTGGGGAAAATCCAGTTTGCAGACCCTGGAGTTCTTCCCTAGCCAGCACAGGGCAGCAGTAGCTGCCTTCCCCTTCAGTCAGCCAGCAGCGGCTACCTTGCTGCTTCTCCTGATAACTTCAGTTGTGGTTTCTAGCCAGACTGATTCCTCACGTGGTTTTACGATTATCTGATTGAACAGCTCAGTCTCATCTCTGCTGACCGTTGACACAGCTGCCCAGAGAGGGACATGCTGCAGAGCCCATCCTCGTGGTCCTGGATGAGTATCTTCCTGCATCTGGTCCCCAGTTCCTTGGTTGTGATTGTCTTCTGCATCCTGCTTCTAGGCACCAGGGAAGAAGCTGCTGTGCTCTTTGGACTACTGGTTTTGGCTACCCCTGGCCAAATGGTGCACATGAGCACAAGCAGGAGTGATGGATGAGCATGTTCCTTCTCTTTGGAAGAACCCAGCAGATTATTAAGAGGAAATTAAATGCAGTGATAGCGAAGCCAAGCCATGCATCTCTTCTGTCATAGGTATCAATATCATCTTGGCTTTAATTTGCAGATTTCAGGGAGAGATCCCATACTAGATGTCAGGAGCATTGCAAATGCCTTCTCGGCCTCAGGCAATCCTTCAAGCAGTTGCAATCTATGAGTGTTCCAATGAAGCTGTTTCAACTAGAAAGAAATAGTCCTCAGCTTCACTCAAAAACGCACCAACCATAAAGAAAACACATTTACTACTCTGTGGTGATATTGTATGTAATTGACCAGGAACCTTGTCTTCGCTGGGCTGAATTTCTGCACATTCGAGTAAGAAGCATTGCACTCCTCCAAATGAGGCATCACTTCAGAAAACACCATCTCTGCATACACATCAGCACTTACTTCATCCTGCTTGCTGGTGTGCAGCCTTCCTTAAATATTTTTTTCTCCTGCCTGCATCTGTGAGAAGCTCATCTTGTCATGTGAGTAAATTTTACTTAGCCCTAGTTTTACGCACCCATGGTGAACGTGGACCTGTTTGCTAATCCCCCTGTGTATTTATTGCACACCTCCCTCATTGTCTTCCCAACTTCTCTGGGATTTTTTGTGCATGTTTATGCGATTTTTTATGTTTGAAATATCTTTCATGCTAACTAGAGTAATACCCAGGTACATTCATCTTGCTCTTCTCAAATCATCTTTCCTAGTTTGTTCATTGCAAACTGAAGAATTTACCAGATTTCCTCCTCTTAAACATCAAAGCTCTCATTATTTTACGTGAGCAGCAAAACGTCTTTTTGACGCGCACCCACCATGTAACAGAAATCCAGGCTGGAAGGCGTTTCGTAAAGAAAATACCTTTTAGCTTCATGTTTCCTTCTGCCAGTTGCAGTGTCTGGTGAATTTTCCTTTATACTTGCATTCTTCAGTGCTAACTTGAGCTACCAAGAAACACTGGAAGCCCTCAAAAAAGGGGAAAAAAGGTAACCTGGTTCAAAAATATACCAAAGGTTCTTAAACAATGTAAGATTTTTGTTTTAAAAAAAAGAGCTTGTGTCTGTATTGAAGTCTTTTTATTTCTCTCACTTTCTAAGCAGCTGTGAAGGCAGATTTTAAAATAAAGCTTCCCTGCACATCCAATGGCTCCAGGAACTGAGTCTTCAAGTTGACATTGAACAATGATTTTGTGGTCTCATGATCCTAAACTGATTGCCCACACATACAGGTCTGTGCTGAGATCTGAGACCTTGATATAAGCAAGCCTTGGAGTGGAGAGTACATCTTCCCCTGCGTAGCGCCCAGCTCTTCCCGTGCTGTAAACTGTGACAGTCAGCATGCTAAAATGCTGAAACTTCTCTTCAGTAGATGCTCTGTTGCCTCATTGTTTCATATAAGCTCATTTTTCATGTGTACCCTGTAAATCTACAGTTGTAGCAACAGCTTTACTTTTAATAATTTGCCTGTTTCAGAAAGAAAAAACTTATCGAATGGAGAGCACAAGGAAGCCCTTATGTTGAGCTTAGACGGGGGTTAGGTTTCATTCTACCCTAAGCTGACCCCTGGACAGAGAGATTCCTGCTTTCATGTTTTAGATCATGTGTAAAACCTGATGCTGGCTGGATCGTCCCGCTTAGGGCAAGAATATCTAGGGAATATGGGGAGAGCTATGGAGTGAGACATTTGCAACAGCGAATGAAATGTTTGGGATGCAGCCTCATGCTTTCTACAGCAGCGAACATCAATCACACCTTCTCAGAAAAGTGTGATACTGAAAGCCCTCCCCCTCTTTTTTTTCTTGTTTCCCTGTTCCCCACTTCTGTTTATTCTCCTTTCTTTCTGATACGCTGTGGCAAGTGCAATTTTAGCTCAGAAAACTAACTTGTCCTTGAAAAAAAGAGAGCCTTCCCTAGTTTAATTCCTTTGGCCATTGAGTAAGCAACAGTTATTTTTAATCTACCACTGATTTATGACTGAACAGATTTAGAGTTTATATTTTTAGTTTTATATTTTTAGTTTTATATTTTTATAGGCAATTTAGGTAATGTGTATTTATGACCATAAATATTTGGTCCTCGTACAGTCTGTCAGTGAACGTTGTGTGGTAACCTCGGTTCAGGTAACCTCGGCATTCTTTTCAGTACACTTGTAGGTAGTCCTGAAAGGTAGCAGTATTTTGAGCATCAGTTAGTAAAATCATCTAGGAGGGTGCCATCCAGAAGAAATAACCTACTTTTCTTAAGTGATCCAGCTCTCTACAAGACTTGGAGTCAAGTGCTGTAGCTTCAGTGCTCAGAAAGAGTTGAACGTTTTCTACCAGAAACAACATACTTACAAATACCACAACAACCAAACCTCTTTCGTTTGCACCACTTTGTGTTGTCTTTTCACTTTTTTATGGAGTCAGTAAACATTTCTTGAGAAACAAGAAGGTTTTACTGAGAAGTTAATTTTGCAAATTTCCGAAGAATAATGGTCTTAAACCTAAAATCTAATCTTTTTAAATATTATTTGCCTTCCCCTTACCTTCCGCTTTGTCTAGCTTTAGTTTGTGGTAATTCTGCAGATACGGCCCTTGCAGTGCTCCTGGGAAGATAGTTGCATGCTACTGCTTGTACTGCTGCTGTCCTCTTCTGTTCAAAACCAAATCATCTTGCTTTCCACTCCTCATCACCAACTTTATTCAACTAAATAATAGTTAAGCATTCAAATTTTTTTTTCCGGGAAAACAGTAATATTGGGCATCAAAGCAGCTTGAAAATCCTTTTACCTTAAAACTAATTATTTCTCTTTCCACAAGTATTTCCTGCCCACCCTCCTCCTCAACCACTTCAGAGCGCAACTGCTTCCTTGATAGATGGGGGAAACATTTCAGTGCGAATATTGGGATTCAGCTGCTGGGGAATTCACCCCCTTTTCCAACCTGCTGGCCCCAGCTCTGTTCTCAGCAGCCCTCTCCATCTCAGTGTGCCCTCCAGGGGCTGAGCCCCAAACCTTTTGCACAGTGATGGCAGCACAATGAATTTGTTGTGGGCACATTAACATTTTATTCCCTCTCCAGTTTTCTTTTGACATGGTCTGGCGTGACAAGTGGCTTTGCTTTAGGGTGAATAGAGAAGTACAATGCACAATGCATTGACTGGAGGATACCAAACTGTTGATGGTGTTTCTTCTCTGAATCTCCCCAGAATAAAGCAGAAACAAAGAAACAAATTTCATGTTTCTGACTTAAATTCTATGATAAAATCAAAGCAAAGTTTGACAAAAGCCAGTATTAATTGGTATTTAAAGTCTATTAAATCATTTTGCTAGTTTTGTTGGAACATCTTTCTGCTGAGATGCACAGTTTCGTAGAAGCACAGAATTATTTTGGTTGGGAGAGACTTTTAAAACACGTCTAGTCCAACATGGTGCAGGGACATCTTTCACTGGATTAGGCTGCTCAAAGCCCCATCCAATCTGACCTTGAACACTTCCAGGAATGAGGTATCTGCATCTTCTCTGGGCAACCTGTTGCAGTGCCTCATCACTCTCATCATAAAGAATTTGTTAGTATATGTGCATAAGTACGTACATGCATGTAGTATGATCTGGTAGGATAATCACAGAAGTGTTAGTTTATTTGTTCTGTAATTATTCTCGAGGACCTCATAAGTTTGGGTGCTATGTGAATGCAAGAAAAGCATAGTCTTTATTGTAGGTGTGTACAGCTTTAAAGTAAGAGGACATATATAATAGGCACAATGTAATTGTCATGTTTGACATAAAGACCTTCTGTGTTTAAAAAAAATGGCCCCCAAACTGTTTTTAGTATTAGAAGGAGGGGGAGGTGGGGAAAGGAGGGGTTTGTGAAGATTCAGTGCTTGAATTTTTCAATGCCTGCCTGTATTTTACTTTATTTTAGGTTGCTATCAACTGAGTTGCCAGAACATTGCCCTACAAAGCTTTGGAGGGCCACTTCTTAATGGATTGCTGCAGCCTCTTAATTTCTCCGTTGATCCTGTTCCCTGCATCGTGAGAACATTTTAGCCAGCACAGAACCTAGAAAAGTTACATGTAAGTTCTTTCTTTCTTTTTAAAGAAAAAGAAGAAAAAAAAAAGTCTTGGGGAGGCAAAGTGGAGGTAGTAAACATTGTACTTTAGAAAAATACTGCAAAAGGTGTAATTCAACAGCAAACATTAGGTGGTGAATAAATTGTTACTGAAGTAGTTACTTGCTTTTTTAACCTAAATGGTGATTGTCATTTTGAAGGCTTAGATTCCAAGTCTTCTGCTACCATAGTAAACCACGGTGAGAAGTACTTAAAATAGCTTCTCTTCACCCTATCCCTCTAATTATGCTTCATTTTTCTCCACAAGTGGGTAAGAGTGCGAATGCTTACCTTTGTGTACTGTGCCAAGATTCCACATGCTCTGTGCAAGTTTGGAGGCCATTCTTTGCTCAGCAGGACTGTAGACATCCCTATATTTTTCTTATCGTAAAACACATATCCTCCTCCTTTGAGGTTTCCAGAATACTTCCCTCGGAGGAGCCCTGGCACTGCTTTTCCTTTCAACCTGCTCCCGTGAAAGGCTCTTTAAGCATCAGTAGTATCTCAATAACCATCTCCACCTCTTTGCAGGTGGAGTTTACTTCTTCACCTGACTGTACGAGGGTGGAGAAAGCCATGCACAGATTTACTAGGGACAAAGGGGAGTGAGGGAGTTGTAGACCCCTTCATATCTCTCAGTCTGGATTGTAGTTCCTGGTGCATGTTAAATGCTTCTGGTTTTCCTCCTGAGATGGGGAGCCACTGCAGTGCTGTGCACAGATTTCATCCTGTATGACAGCAAATTCCTTCTTTGTAACCTTAGGAGGAATCAGCTTGGGGTAGGATTGATGAGTTATTTTAGAGAGGAGAAACTGGTCCTAACTGTAATCCTGGGATAGATCTGAAGGTGGAAGAAGCCTCTGGACTATTATAGGGATGGCATGGATGTGGTCGCCTGTTCTTGTTGTGGTTAGGAGGTTTTTATCATTCAGATGGTGGTACAGAGCAACTTGGAAAAAGTGGCATAGAAAATAAAAAATTGTAGTTCAGAGTGTGGCACTGTGCATGTCTCTGCCTTGTTCATTCACTGCAGTAACAAATTCATATGACACAGTTTAATAATTAATCAGGACAGAATAGTGAAGCGGACCACAGCACTCATTGCTGGTCAGTTTTTCTTGAATACATACTAACACCATTTTTAATCTTAGGAACCTTTGGTAATATTACTACAAAAAATAGGGTTATTTTGGAACTGAAGAGTTTATATTATAAATATACCTTCATTTGAGGTATTTTATTTGCTTATGCAGCCCTTAAAGTATGGTTTAAAACAAGAAAAATCTGCTACAAAAGGAGGACAGGAAAAATAATAATGAAGTGCTAGGCAATGGAGAAAGGCTGAATAGTAACAGAATTTGCTGTCAAAGAGGCCTTACAAGGTGTTGATTTGATTTTGTTTTCCGAAAAAGAGAGCGTGTTGCTCTTTCGTTGTGGGGCTTGGCAATATATGGTACAGTCATTAATCAAACCCCAATAGCAGTAGTCATCTGACTACAGGAGAATTTTGAATCTGGCTTGAAAGTTGTTTCTAGTGTTTGTCTTAAGGGAGGAAAACTTGAAAATACGAGTTGTAATAGCTTGGCAGGCAGAAACAGCGCATTGTTTATTAGTCCTACTTAGCACCATTCCCATGAGGTTTGGAAGCTTTGTTCACAATTTTTTGCAGGCTTTTCTCATGATGTTTGAAGAGCTTATCATTAGACGTCTTGCAAATTCACTGTTAAAACCCTTTAAGAGGAACTAACTTTAAAAATTACATCCTTCTTATGGGACTTGAAAAAGCAGTCAGAAAATGAATGGATATAACTGGAAAAAACCCTCTCTTATTCCAAGAAGCACATAGAAGTTTTGTCCTCCTACCTCTAGTGTTGCAGACAATCAGAAGTCACACCTGAGGACCAAATAAGTTCAAGTAGCAGTGTAATAATATAGGAGCTGTCATCAAATACGTACTTTACTTTTTTTTTTTTTGCTATAGTCATGTGCTTAAGATATGCCAAATGTTTCAAACATGATATATGCTGTAACTCCTGGAAAACATACGTGTCACCTCACAGGTTCTTGGCCTGGGTTGCACTTGATACGGATACAGATCTGTGCCGGCAGAGGTAGATGCGAGGGCAAGCTGCCAGTTGCTTACTTAATTTCTCAGCATTTCCCACTGTCTGTTTTTTTTGATAACAAACTCTGTTTCTAGCAATTACCTTGTTATAGCAATTCCCATAGAAAGAAGCAAACTTTCCCTTGTTAATTAATCCTGTTGAAAGGAGCAGTTGTACAGGGTTGACCTAGCAGTAACAACCATATTCTTCTTGCTTTTCCCAGGGTGCAGTGTATTTAGTAAATAAGTACACCTTCCCCCTACTTCCATTTATTAGTTAGTTTGAATAATACTACTAGGATGCTTATTGATGTGATCTCCATGAAAATAATATGTATTGATGTTCAAATTCAAAGCAGAAGGTTTCTTCCTTGTTCTGACAGAGCAGATTGCAAAACCCTGTTACAGTGCATGTATCAAGATAAAAAAACGTTTATCCAGGTCCCCTGGGAATTAATCATGGGCAGGTTAGACTGCATATGTTGTAATGAGCGACTACAGGAATTAGGGAGAAGCTTTGCTCTTTGCTGAGCAGCTCACAGTTCATTATCCTAAACGATCACTAAGGCAACATACAAACTGGGCATTGCTCAGATGCTAAGGATGTGGCTGTGCCCTGGAGCAGATGCTGGGCAGGTCTGCTGGCATCCCAGCAGAGACAGGCAGCGATTCCCAGTAATTTCAATGCTCTGCTTGTGTTTCTTGGTTTGTTTTACCCCTGTGTGTTTTGTTTTAAAAGCAGCTAAAATAATGTCCTAGTCAACAGCATTCTACATCTAATAAATAGTCCTAATTTGTGCTGCTTGTGCAGTCTTGAGAATTCAGCAAGGACCTTTAAGTGCTTTGTTCATGTTAAAAAAAAAACAACAACCCAAAACTCAGAAACCTCTCCACAGATTTCATATTTGCTAGGTATGAGTTCTTCAAAATTTATTTTAAAAGATTTCTTGAAATCTGTCCTGCCACCATCTGTAGGCAGATGTAAATAATGTAAAATTTTAAGATACAGATTTTGGTGATTAAATGTCTGTCACCCGCCTACCATCGCAGCCTGGGAAAAATTTATCTTTTTTTAAATCTGCACTGAAAGGTCAGGTAATTTGACTGGATTAAGAAAGAAATCAAATTTCTGAAGATGAAGTCGTAGCCCTTTGAACACCGACTTACTAAACACTCCTAAGTCTGGGTACCAAACCCTCTTCCCAAGTGCCACAGCCGTAGTTGAGGACATATATGGTTGTATCCTATAGGATTTTGATGTGAGTGTGGCCATATCTGGATTTCATTATTTTTCTGGTATGTTTTCCAGTTGGAATGCCAATCTTATGGGGGAGAATGCATTTTCTTACCCCTTTTGTGGTATTGGCATAGCAGAACTCTGCACTTTGTGCACCATTGTGGATAGTATCTCCTGCCCTGAGGAGCTTCACAGCATCCTGTCTCAGGTGCCACACTCATAACAGCCAAAAAGTGTTTTCCTACAATCAAGAGGAAATCTTCTTTGCTGCCAATTAATCCAGTTACTCCTGTTGAGAACACATAAAGCCATTGACTGCTGCTGGCAGTCCACATCCCTCAGTGTGATCAGGTGCTCCTTGGCACCATCAATGCCTCTGTACCCAAGGCAGGCTGCACCCCCACCCTGAGTGGCTGAGGACAGCTTTTGATGACTGTTTGCTGCAAATATATCTGTTGATTAAATACATTTTTTAATTTATATATCTACACATATGCATGTGTATAAATAAATATCTATATCATATAAATAAAATATTCACATATATAATTTCTTTAGAAATAAAAACATATTTCTGGTCAGATCTATTCAGTGTGATTAGAAAAGCACTGCTGTAGCTTCACGCACAGCAACTGTGTGTGCACATGTGTGTGGGTGGTGGGCTGATATTCCTCTCTGGATATTTCTGATGAAGAGCCCATGCCAGAGGCATCCCCATCTGGGGACACACAGCAAACATGGGCCATATGGCCAGGAGGAGCATCCTGCTCATGTTTAGCTGTGTTTAGCTGGTACAACGGAGGAGGACAATGGTGCTTGTTGCAGTATAGTGCACTGCATGAAACCAAATTACTCCAGCACCTCTCCCCTTTGCTACCATTGACCACAGGCTGGTTTGTTCATCACCCCAGTGGTGCTGCAGGCCACGTGGGTACACAGTGTCATTGATCTGTTTACTTGGCATTGCCACGTGGCTGCCATGTTGTGGCAAAGACTTTTATTTTTCACTGCAGCAGGTGACATCCCGAGTGTGTGCGTGTGTCAGCCCGAGGGACTGAGTCACAGCCCTCTCTGCTGAGGACGGGCAGCACTTCCGCTTACCACTGAGGTGGGAGCAAGGTGCTTGCCCATCTCCACATCTCAGCTTACCTGCCAGCATATTGCTTCATTATTTATTTTCTTTAATAAAAAAAAGCCTGAGAGATGGTGACAGCGAGATCAACTTTCTCTGTAAGCCAAACCAGTGAAAAGTAAAATCCGTCTCACCACATTAGTTTTGTTTTCACTGCTGGTTCAACCTCTCCTCTCCCTCTGGCAGAGCCCTGCACAGTCATTCAGTGCCCGGCTTGGGGGTGGTGTGGTATATGGTATATGTTCAGTGGTATATGACCCATTTATTTTCATAATACTTAGGTACCTGCACTTCTATAGCATTCAGCACATGGGTCCTATGACCTAAATCCTCGCCAGAACAGCACAAACTTGATTTCAGGGATATGCATTGATAGCAGCTGGCTCTGTGCTTGGCTTACTGGGATCTGCAGGAGGGCGATGGGCCCTTTGCTCTAGCAAGCGGTTAATGAGCAAGGGCAAGTAAAGGTACATTTTTCCACAACTGACAACACTTTATCTTAGATTATTTTGTTAAATATTGATTGCTAGCTTGTGGGACATGTTTCCTGTTATGATTTGCAAAGAGTTGAGAAGTAAAAGTTTTGTAGTGGATGCTTTTCTGTCTATAATAACTTACGTTTTCAGAGACGGCAAGGTATTGGAGATTGTTCACTCTCCGTTCCCCATCTCCAGATGTGGTATCACCTACACTCTTGTTGACTCTGGTCTTAATATATACCTTGCTTCCGTATTTCTTTTTTACTCAGTTAATTGGGTTAGCTTTCTGCAGGTTTTCAGATGATAATTAGATTCATGCTTGTGTTGCTTTTGATAAATGGAAAGAATTAGGCACAGGACAGACAGGAGAGTAAACTAGCATTGTAGTAGACATAAGAGTTTTAGATGTAAAAATTAAAGAGTAATTTGCAAAGCTACTTGATGTAAAGTGGATTTAAACACAATGAAATCATCCTTGACAGCAATTTATTTGAAGTTCTTCTACTATTATGAGTGTAAAGGGATTTTTTCTTAATTATAAGTTTCTGGGTAGAGTATTTGGCATAATTTCTCACAGATAAGTGAAGCATTAACTCATTGCACCTCACTAGTTTGGGCAGTGAAGGGAGAAACAGAGTTAGGGAAAGGCACTTTCTTCATTTCATCATTTGAAAATTAGTCAATGGTCGGATAACTTAGAGAAACCTCTACCAGGTAATTGGGAGAAAATAACTAATTAAATGTATGAAAATCCAGCAGGCTACCTGACAGTACATATGCACTGCATGTGAATGGTTTTCCTTGATGTTTAACCAATATAATGGATTCTAAAAACAAACTGGAAACAAAGTAATAGTAATTATCTAGTTTGCATCCCTTATTCAGATGAGCTGTGAGTTCTGGGGTTTTTGCATTTATATACTTCTGCTGTAGGTGTTATAAGTGTGGGTGGTCATGAAAAAGTGGTGGTTACAATAAGATTTTCCATTTATTGCCCTTTGTGTACAACTAAAAATAAGGTTCAAATGCTTTAGAATTTGTAGAACAAGCATAATCCTTCTCTTAACTCTGATGACTGGCTTGCCTGCAGCTTCAACTTTGTCTGGTGAGTCCCAGGCTTAAATATTTGTAAATGGGTCTGTGTTGGAAGGACAGGCAGAGTTTACTTGTGGTGTGGTCTAGCTATGTTAATTCATCGACTTCTTATTTAATAAAATAAGGAGTTAGGCTTAAGTGCATAAGTAAGAGGTGGTGATGAAATAATTTTGGAAGCAGAATTGTTCTGCCCTCTGGAAAAAAAAGCAGCTTTGGAGAGGACTGAAAGACCTGTAAAATCAGCCCTCCAGAATTTCAGTTGTGTAACTTAAACTGTTGATCCAGAACTTCATCTTCTGGCAAAGGAAAAAAAAAAATTACATCTATACAAATCTGCTGAGCATCAAGAAACAAATTCTCAGGGTTAACCTTTGGCATGTAAAAATCTTTTGGTTTGGTTTATAGGTTGATGGTATTGAAATATGCTGTCTCGGTGTCTTTTCCAGGTAGTTGCAACGGTTAGCAGTCTGCCAAATTAGTTGCAGTACCTTGAGCTACTAAATCTGTTCTGACCACATTAATTGATATGTCAACTTATGGCCAAGTGAAACATTAAAGAGAGATGTTGTCAGTGTGTGCAGGGAAATTCATAACTTCATGATGTAAGGTTTGGTGCTGTCCCAGCTTCACTCATTAAGTAGCTGTGGCATTTCCAGAGAACGAATGCGTCTGTGTAAGTGAAGCTTCTTAGTTTGACATCATTCTTGTGAGGGATGAGTAGAGAGAATATTTATGCAAGAGCTGCAGAACCAAAGGTAGAGGCTGAGAAGTTGCTTTCTACTTCATCACAGCTTGAGCTTCACCACTTTCTTGTTGCTTCGTGACTTTTCTAGGTTTTCCAGGCTTGGCAGGGTATCACAGATGTTGGTCTTCAGAATTGGGCTGTGTAAGACAGTAGGTTTTCACTCTGAGTAATGCCATGTGGCTCAGAGGATGTGGGGTGCTGGGGACACTTAGAGGCACACGTGCTTGTTCCGTGGAATAGCCATGCTGTCAGCGGTGAGTATTTCGTTATGCAATATGAAATCTCTTTAAATTAACTTGGTGTAACCCTCCTGCTCTTCTCAGGAGAGATCAGTACCTATTGCTGCTGTGTTACTTTTGCCTTTTTGCTAAAACGCGTTTCTGCATTTACATCTGTGCACGCCCCTTGCAGAGTCTCCTGCCTTGATACAAAATACAAAAGACAAGAGAGCTAATGCAGTAATCAAAGTTTTAAATATTTCAGGTGGGAACAGGCAAAACTTCAGCAATAATTCGTTTCCGTGGAAGTGGTTGCTGCAGGGCATTATGTTACATCTGTTATAATTGCTGGCATGTCTCAGTCCTGCAGGTGACCAGATGCTGACAAGCACCATAAATGTTTGTTGTCGTTTTTTCTGTGGAATTTTACCTTTTCATCACAAATGCAGACTTTGTTTATTTCTCCCCTCCCCACTTCTTTCTTCTGCGGCACCTGATGCAGATGAGTTCAAACCTGATGGCTCTGAAGATAACGGCAGGAGAGAATGCGTCGTCATGTGGCGGCAGCACTCGCGCAACACTCACCGCTGCCACAGTTTCCAGCTGGAGAAGACATACTGGTCTTTTCCAGGGGTATTGCCGCACAGGCTATTTTTAGAGATGGCACACTGGATGCGTTGTGCAACTATCAGTACCCACTGCAGGGTTCTTCATTTTTTCCCTTGTATGGTGATGAGGTTTTTAAGGTGCTTACCTTTCTCTTGAAGTGGTCAACAGATCTCTTTGATTCTTTTAACCACTTGCAAAGCTGTTCCGTGGAGTCGGTGAGATTGTGCTTTCTGTACGCAGTCTGAAGCGAACAGTCCTGCAAGTGGCTGCTAAGTTAGGATTAGTATAAGTAACTGAAGCAATGCAGTTGAGATTTTCAGCTGAAGTGCTCTAACAACCTGTTGCGTTGCATAGCAGAAGATCTCCTACCTCAGGAAACCCCCAACTTGTTTTTGTTTTTTAACTCCCACAGCAAACAAGCTGCACTCAGGTATTTTTACAGTTGTCATAACCTCTTTCTATGGCTCTCAGTTTCTGCAGTTGACAAGGAACCTTTAAACAGCCACCTCAGCTGTTAGTGCTCACCATGATATATGGGAGGTCCTGTGAAATGGTGGCAGCAGATCCCGGACAGCTGGTGATCCTCTCCCACATACCTGGGGGGAATGGCAGATGCTTAGGGATGCAGTGCAGCCTTGCAATGGGAGAAGAGCTGGACATAGCAGTTGACTGCTGCTTACGTCTGTTGCTTGCAGAGGAGGAGCAGAGGTGGCTGGTTACAGGCTTCTGATTGCATTGCTCTAATAGTGCAAAAATATTAGCAATGGAGATTTGCTGTAATGGTGTATTTTAAGTGTGTCTCTGCTCTGCCAGCTTCACTTCTAGTGCGCTCGGTTAAGGAATGCTTTGGAGGTTGCTGCTAATGGATGAATCTTCTGGAAAATTGGAATTTTGAAATAAGATTGACACTTTGGAGTGAGAAATATAACTCTAATGAGAGTATTTCAGCAGAGGCTTGTAATTAGGAATGAATGGAGGGAATTTGTTCGTACAGTCTGCAAAAGGGCACAATGGAAGGTGAAATTGCACCCTCTGTGCTGAATGAGGGATGAAAGCCAATGTATCAGTGTCATGGCATGACAGTGTAGAGTATAAATGATACTGTCACTGAGTTCTGCAGCAGGTATCAAGGGAATTCCACTCCAGTAAATTACATTACTTAGACAGACCTGAAGGCATTGTGTCTGAATGAGTGGAGGGAAAAAAAGGTTGTCAGCACAAAGCAGAAGATGTTATAAAACTACTGGCTGCAGGGTTGGAAAGTGTTTTTCTGATGTTTACCATGCAAAGCTCTTCAGATGCTTATTAAATTATTTTTGGTTGAATTACAAATGTATTGATGAAGCAGTAGTATTTTTGAAGTGGTGTTCAGAGTGGATACCAGCCTACAGCAAAAGATTGAGCATGCACAGCTCCCATTTTTTAAGTAGGAATTGAAACTCCTCCAGGCTTGGGAAAAATCTAGTTCCAGCTGAAGCAGTGATCTTTATGGATGCCTTCATTTGGTTGAAGACTTCCTTTTGGGGCTGGATTTTGGTTACAGATTAATTCTGGCATAGGTTTCAGGGGAGAGGAATGTTGTTACCATTGTCACTAGCAGTGTCTGGGGCTGGATCATAATGAGCACTAGCAGATCACAGGACACAAATGTTATGGTCTCATTTAGAGGCACTCAGACAGCATGGCAAGGTTCCTGATTTGGGCGGCTGGGAGCCTGATGTCATGGTGATGGTGCAGCAAAAATCCAGAGATTTTCTCCCTTTCAGCATGCATGTGCTTGTGCATCATGCTTATGTGTTCCTCATGCTGTTTTGCTCATTGCTCACCCAAACCCACTTCAAACATCACTTTGCTTCCCCAGCCACAGTGATGACGTTGAGTCAATTAGTTATTTCTCGGGGGTTTTTTTTGTAATGACCTATTACAACCACCCTCACAGGGGCAGTACCTCAGAGATAGGGCTTAACTGCTTCTCTGTCTCTGACCTTACATGCAGACAACACCTACAAGCTCCTGTTGTTTCCTAGTTTGCTCATGGGTGAGACAATCCAGCTCCCACAGTTCTCCCAAACTGCCACTTGATGACGAAACAGCTTCTCCCTGAAGATGCTACATTTCATTCCTGCAGCGTGTAATAGGCCCTGCCTGCCTTGGGACTTTTTGTAAAACTTCAGCAGACTTTCTACTGCTTAAAAACATATTTTTCCACTTGCCTACTCAGAAAAAGCATCACTGAAAGTGCATGCTGTAAGTAATGATAAGGGAGCAGACTTCATTTCTTCTCTCCAAAACTGGATTCTCAGCAAAGCCCACACATGGTAGGATAGGCATGCAGCACAGTTAAATTAGCAGTCCTTAGCACAGGCTTCTTTATTACCTGGAAATACCATTTCCAGTTTTGGGGGTGTTAATCAGGAAATGTAGCCAAACTGAAGAGTGCTGACTCTGGGAAGGTTGTGATTCAAAAGCTTCAATGGTGATGGCGTGTCCTCCTCAGGATGCAGGATTCAGTCTATGGAAACCACAGCATCAAAACTACAGGCAGTGTGAGAAAGCAGTGAAGCATCTGTGGAAAAGAAGATGCCCGATGTGGCATGGGATTCAACAGTAGAGCAATTCATTAGTGGGTCTTGATTGTAGCCAAAGATGAGTGTGAGGAAGCAAAGTGTACTTTGTATCTACGCTTCCCGCATTAGAACTGGAGAGGCCCAGTATGTAGGACTGTCTGGAGAAAAAGGGGAGTTAAGATCTAAGATATGTTGAATTTGTCTTTAGGCAGTCTTCACCATGGGAAAGTACTAGGCCTGCTTAAGCTCCAGTTTGTAGTATTATTAAAAATCTGCTGTCATTCTCTTATCCTGTGGTATTTTGTGTCAAAAGCTGGCATTCTGATGTATAGGGTTTTTTTTGAGAGCTGTTGAGAAAGCAAAAGCTTTTTCTTACATTCAGTGTCATTCCAGCGGTCATGATCAAGCCACGTTTTCAAATGTGGCTCTTTGTAGGCATCTATCAATCCACAGAAGACCCATTTGTT
This sequence comes from Tapera naevia, assembly GCA_033556795.1. Lineage (NCBI taxonomy): Eukaryota > Metazoa > Chordata > Aves > Cuculiformes > Neomorphidae > Tapera > Tapera naevia. Next base: position 556,703 of record JAUMJJ010000014.1, on the reverse strand, counting down.
CTCACTGCCCTAGCTATCCATATGATGCAGTTTTCCTCTTCCCACGCTGGTCTTGCATGAAAGCCTATAAGCAGCACCTGTGAAGTCACCAAGGTCATTCATGGGAGTGATGGATGCAAGACTGGACATTAAATGCTGTAAAGGACCATGATTGCAAGAGTGGAGTAGAGTGGAAGAAGGAATGACCAAACTCTATGCCTCAGGCAAGTTTGAGAGACTAGCCAGTATTGCTTTAACTGAGAGCAATATTGAGCCTGCTCTATCGGATCGGTATCCCCTGGCAAATGTATTTTGTTGTGTAAATGGCTCCCTGCTGTCCCAAAAGACTATCGCTATCTCTTCGTATCTTGCACAATGGATTTCTAAATAAATCAATCTTTGTGCAGGAAAGCTGTGGTTCAGTAAGCCCAGCTTGATAACAAGTCAATGGTTTAATCTTAATTCTCTGTGCCTAGTGCTTTTGATAACACACAACTATAAAGTTTGACATAGCAGAAACTTCTCTATAAACTCTGATTTGCTTTCCAGAAAGTCAGCCCACTACCGTTAATTCCCCTCTTATCTTAGTGTTATTAAACTAACGACTGATGTGTAAAAACTGCCATTTGCATGAAGTTCCCAAAACTGCAGTAAAAGAGACTTTTGTTCTGACTTAGTAAGGAGATGGAAAAAAAAGGCAAAATAATGCTTGTTCTAACAGCAGAGATGTTCATATAAAGACATGTTCTGAACAATAAAATCGTTTATCCATGTATGACATAAATGCATCAGAATTTAGATAATGAGAGATCTTGTGAAATGCAGCAAAAGGCACACCACTGACATTGTGAATTTTCCCTTCTCTAAAGCCTGCTTCTCAGGGAAAAGCAGCTTTACTTTTGCTTTGAAAATCCATTATCATAAGCCTTTTTAAAAAAAACCAAAACACTTGTCTTAGTGCAATATTAAAGCAATTTTATACCCTAAGAGCAGCTCTTGCGTAATGTAAAGTGCAATCCCATGTGTGTATGTAATTGCGGTTTATAATACTTCTCACAGTCCTAATTTCCCCAAAATTAAGAAAACCACTCACCTTTTTGGACTATTCTTTTCTTAATTATTTTTTGTTCTCCCTCGTTTCTTTTCGTCCCAAAAGATCCTTTATTAAAAAAACCCTTCTTAGGTGAAAAAAAAAACAAAAAAAGAGGCACAAAACGCCTTCTGGATTCATTGCAAAACATTGCTTGAAGGAAGCTTTTTAAGAGTTTAGGTTAAAAAATTTTTGCCTCTTTCAGACTGCATGGGTGATACTGCTATTTTGGGAGGAAGTGCCATCTGCATGTTCAGCCAAAAAATGGAGAAGATGTTCCTAGTTCTAGCATGCTTCTTGGTTGATTCCACATAAAATTCACATCTGATCTTTGCTTGCGCTTGCCCCCTCTATAACAGGGGTGCCAAACTCACAGCTCACGGGCCGAATTCAGCTCTCCACCTTGTTTTATCCGACCCGGCACCTTGTTTCTACCTGACAGCAGCACCGAGCTCCTTGCCTCTATGCTCCTGCCAGTGCTGGTCACATGTGCAGTGTGTGTGACGTGTTACGCTGCAGGATCGGGAGAACAGCGAGAGCTGTGGGTTTGACACCCCTGGTCTATAACCTGAGGTGGCAAAGCCATTCACATCTTCCACCTTCACAACTCCCAGGGCAAAGGTGTTCAGCTCATGGTTCACAGTGAGTGAGTGAGACATGGTTGTTCAGAACAGGCACAGTCTGTAATGACGTATGAGGTCATTAATTCATAGAATCATAGAATAATTTGGATTAGAAGGGACCATAAAGGTCATCTAGTCCAACCCCTCTTCAGTATGCAGGGACATCTTCAGCTAGATCAGGTTGCTCAGAGCCTCATCCAACCTGACCTTGAATGTTTCCAGGGATGGAGCATCTACGACATTTCTGGGCAACCAGTTCCAATGTTTCACTACCCTTAGCAAAAAATACGACTTCCTAATATCTAGTCTAAATTTCTCCTCTTTTAGTTTAAAACCATTACCGCTTGTCCTATTGCTACAGGCCCTGCTAAAAAGTTGGTCCTCAGTCCCCATCTTTCTTATAAGCCCCCCTTAAGTACTGAAAGGCTGCAATAAAGTCTCCTCAGAGTCTTCTCTTCTCCAAGTTGAACAACCCTCAGCTCTGTCAGACTCTCTTCACAGGGAAAGTGTTCCAGGCCTTTGATCATTTTTATGGCCCTCCTCTGGACCGACTCCAACAGGTCCATGTTTTTCCTGTGCTGAGGGCTCCAGAGCCAGGCGCAGTATACCAGGTGTGGTCTCAGCAGAGCAGAGTACAGGGGTAGAATCTCCTCCCTCAACGTGCTGGCAACGATTCTTTCACACAGTATCACAGTATTTCACAGTATCACAAGGTTGGAAAGGACCTCTGAGATCATCAAGTCCAACCTATAACCCAACACTAACACCAACACTAACACCAACCCATCATCTAAACCATGGCACTCAGTGAGCTTAAGTCCATGCCCTCTAGTTCTGCCACTGGTCACCTGAGAGAAGAGACCAATCCCTGCCCGACTACAACCTCCTTTTAGGTAGTTGTAGAGAGCAATGAGGTCTCCCCTGAGCCTCCTCTTCTCTAGATTAAATAGCCCCAACTCCCTCAGTCGCTCCTCATGCAGCCCAGGATATAGTTAGCTTTCTGGGCTTCAAGCACACATTGCCAGCTCACATCCAGCTTCTCATCCACCAGCATCCCTAGGTCCTTCTATGCAGGCCTGCTCTCGTTCTCTTCATCCCCCAGCCTGTATCAATACTGAGTGTTGACCCAACACAGGTGCAGGACCTTGCACTTTTCCTTGATGAACCTCATGAGGTTTTCACAAGCCTACTTCTCCAAGGTCCCTCTGGATGGCATCCTGTCCCTCGGAAGTGTCAATCTCACCATTCAGCTTGGTGTCATCTGCAAACTTGCTGAGGGTGCACTCAATCCCATTGTCTATGTCATTGGTGAAACAACACCGATCCCAGAACGGACCCCTGAGGGACACGGGTCATCACTGATCTCTCTCTGGACACTGAGCGGTTGACCACTACCCTCTGGGTATAACCATCCAAACAATTTCTTATCTACCAAATAGTCCACCTATCTAATCCATATCTCTCCAGTTCAGAGAGAAGGATGTTGTGGGGGATTGTGTCAAAGGCCTTAGGGAAGTCCAGATAGATGACATCTGTGAGTCTTCCCTTGTCCACTGATTTAGTCACTCCCTCATAGAAGGCCACTAGGTTGGTGAGACAGGTTTTGACCTTGATGAAGCTGTGCTGGCTGTCTTGAATCAACTACCTGTGTGAATTCCTCCCTATGTGTTCATGTTTATGTTACAAGAGCTATAACAAGGAGAAAAAGCTATCAACGTAGTATCCAACTCCTGACATGCTGCAGGTGGCTGCTACCTGCAGGGGAAGAAGAAAGTGCTTGGGGGAGGCTTGGGTGGGTTTTGTTGGAGGAGATGGGTTTTTGTTTGCTTTTGAGTAAGAAAGAGGGAAGACAAGTGTTCTGGGGGTTTGCTTGCTTTTAGGGGAAAAAAAAAGCAGGAGGACTGGGTTTTCTGAAGCATAGATCAACCATCAGTTGATCCAGCTACTGCAAGTGTAAGGGTTGCATGAGCTAGAGAGGACAGTAAGACTGGGTGGAGAGGGACAGCAGAACTTGTAGGAAGTACAGATGGGTTGAAGGAAGAGGTTGACATGAGTAGGAGCAAAGTGAAGTCTATGTAGTATGTGCTGAAAGTCCATGGAAATAACACAGGGAAACATGGAAATGTGAGAGAAGGTTATGTTACAGTAGTCCTCCATAGGTGATGCAGGCATTTCTCTGAGGTAGTAGAGATTTAAGTCTGTGTTATGTTGCTGGAGAATTTGCAAATGCATATATATCATCGTTACAATATCTTTCTGACTGGCAAAATGTTTCATCCAATCTCTGTTGACAGAGGAGATTGCCTACTGATAATTGCTTTGCTTAAGTGTCTGATAATGTGCCAGAAATGAGAGCATTCTCTGTTAGGTCATCTTTAATTATGCATGTGCCACCTGTCAGCTTTAGATCTGGAGAATTTTAGTTTTCTCATTGGATTTAGAGTAGGGAAAAGAAGGAGCCTTCAACAAGAGGACTGGGCTCTTGCAAAGAGTGTGCCTCTGGGTGAGTTTCACAAGCAGTCTCCTCATCTTCTCTAGTCATGGATAACGCTGGTGGCACATGCGGAATATTGCCTAAGCTAGCTGCCATAGTGATAGTTTTCACAAGAGGATTTCAGACCATCTGTTGCGTTTCCTAGTTTTCTTTTTTCCCTGTTTCAAAGGGAGAGAGAGTGCTGAGGTGGGGGAGGACACACAGCAAGTCATGGCAGTGCTGGGAGGAAATCTCCCCCCGAAAGCACACAATAAAACTAAGTCAGACCAATGAAGGCATGCCAATGTAATAGGAAATTAAGGGCTCAAAAGGCTGAAAAACAATGAGGATGGGTGCTTTGTGGAAAATCTCAACAGGGAGAGATGGTAAGTGTCTCTGAAGATATTAATTTAATGGGGTTGCCATTATCAGACCTACTTATGATATTAAAAATTACCTTGGAGAGGAAATTTACCTTTGTACGGGATGGGTAGGCATTAATTTTTCGGGAATAGTTGAAGGGATTTTCAGTTCACAGGAGAGTACTAGTTGTTTATTTGGTACAGTAATAGATTTTAGGAATCTCCTGGGTTTTCTAGTCTCCTTTACTTCAAGGCTAGCCTGGAGAGCAGGGAAAGGATTGGTTTGTTATCCTCTGAAAGGCAACGTTTGTACTGGAAAATAGGAATGGTCTTTTTTAAACACCTCACCTGCTTTTGGCAGAAGAGAATATGACTTGCACTGTCAAATGTTGGTTCTGCTGTTCCTTGCATATGTATCCAAGTGGCCTACACTTCGCCTCCTCTAAGATTTTGGGTTTCCAGATTTTGTCATCAGTACCTCAGCCTCCTGGAAACAATTCTTCAGTTACACTGTTTAGCTGATGCTGATCTTTTTTCTGGTAATACCTTCAGCCAGTGCTATTTCTGAAAATCTGTTATTTGGAACAGTAGGTCAATTTGTAAAACAACAGGAATGAGCGAAGAGGGACAGATGGCTGTGGATGCAAAAGCATGTTTCTGTTCATCTCCCATTTGGCTTTTGCTGATGCTATGTCATTGTGCAAGCATTTGAGGCTGTCGTTTTGCATTGGCGAAGCAGTAGTTGCTCCTTTGCTGGAAAGATTGGCCAATGGCATTTGTCACATCCACCCCTCCACTCCCATGGGGCTCCAGCACATGTTCCCTCTGTAGAAGCTAACAGTGCATTTGCACCTAGGAACATGGAAAGGATTTGGGAAACAAGTGGGTTTTTTTCTCAGAAATCTGACTTTGTTTTTCCTGACCTTTTCTCCTTGCAACTGCACTGGATAAAAGATGCTTCGTTATTCCTTTGCTCAGGATCAGGTTGCTCCACTCACTTTTCTTTGTTATTCTTATGTAAATGATGACAACTTCTCCATCCTCCGTTGTGCTGCAGGATTTTTCTCAGTTTGTTGGCAGAATCTGGTTGATTCAGATTTGCTTACTTCTCTCTGCATAGTGGTTCAAGTAGCATCATTTGGATGCAACTGAACTTTTTACAGAGCTGAAGTGGAAAAGTGTGGGGGTGTGCCACAACATTTTTTTGCTTGCTCATGATTCATTCAGCCTTCCTTTCCACCCTCCTGTTGCATAGTAAAGAGCTCTCTAGTCTAGCAGTGGTCACTGGGAAGACATCTCTTTCATACAGGCTCCTTTGTTAAATATGAGGGTGTACGCGTCTCATTATCCTTGTGCTACTGCTGAGCTGTGCAGCGCTGCTGAGCACTGCAGGAAATGTCCCATTCACCATTTTGAGGGACAACCGTACTTGAGTGAGTACAGTACTCTGCTTTTGTCTCTGAAAAACTGGGCAACTAGATAAGATTTAAGGATACCTTTGAGGATTGAAAAAATATTTACTTAAAACCAGACTTGAAATAATGAAGCAAAATTGCCAAAAAAAAAAAAAGAGAGAGAGAGAAGACAACAGCATTCCCTAGGAAGGATTTTTCTGAGCTCTTCTGGCTTGCAAGATGTGGTCACAGGAGGGGCTTCTGCTATCTTCTCCATTTCTCACAAGGTCACTTGTTTAACATTTCTCTTGTAATGTGTGGTGTGTTGCTGCTTTTAGGATTCACACTTTTTCTCTCTCATTTCACTCTCCAAAAAACTTTACAAGAAAACTTTTCATATGTCAAATTTAGTATCTGTTCTAGTAGAGACTTTATACAGAATTCATACTTTTCCTTCCACAGCAGTGCAACAGTGCTTGATAATGAAGCTGGTGAAATTCAGAGCGGTGTGTTTACATTGAGATATCCAACTGTGTACACTGCTAATTTTAAGACAAAGGGGAACCTTGCCGTATTTATAGACCTCTCTCTGAAGGATGTTTTTCCTGACTCCAAGTCAGCTGTTGACAGCCAGTATTACAGGAGTTCTTTGTGAGTCTCATGGTCCATGTGTCTTTATGTATACACAGCACAGACAAGACAAATCGGTGCAGAGGTTACAAAGGCAGCAATGCTAAACCCTATAGCAGTGCCCAGTAGTGAAGCATCTGAACAACCAACCTGGGCCAGATTCCAACTCCTTGTCTAGGCCATAACTATCAGGAAAATCACCTTGTCTTTTAATTTTTACCAACTTGGACAAATAGCCAGTAAGTCAAGGTAATCATCTCTCCATTATCCACAGCCCTGGCAGTAGCAGCACAAGCTTCTAAATCAGCTCATTTGCCTGTATCCCCAGGCCTGCCAGTAAATGGAGATAGGGCAATACAAATGGAGATACAGAGCCCTTTTGAGGCATGGAAGCAAAGCAGTGTGTGCATTGCGTTAAGTACCACAGTCAGGTTTTGCACTCTTTCCACCGCAAGTCAGTTGACAACACAGTACAGTAGATCGATGGTAAATATATGCAACCTTCTTGAAAAGTTCAAGTGGACAGTCAGAGCAAGGCAAGCGGTTTCTTTTACACTTTGGTTGCAGAGCAATTGTGGAGACATTTCAAGGAAACCTCTTGGTAGCAAGAAGGCATTCAATGAATGAGCTGCATAGTCATCTTCTGCAGCTGGTAGCTCCTTCTCTACACTGCTTAGTAAATACCTGAGCATGCCATTATCAGCCAGGCTTTGTTTCTTTTGCCTGTGCTAATGTGTCAGTATGTTATGTCATACTGAGTGAGAAGGGAAAGTAGTGATAGGAAGCTTTTTTTTTCCCTTCCCTTAAATAGGATTGATGACCACAGTTTAACAGCTTTCAAAGAAAAAGACATTTGATCAAAGGTGACCAGAGCCTCCCCTGAGAGCTGCATGAGGACATTCCTCCTGAAAATAATTTGCCTTTACTGCTTTCAAAGCAGACATTCCTAGTGCAAATTCTATTTTAACTTGCTGCAATTAATATGCATTCACATATACAAAGTACCTCTTAGACTTCCCTGCAGGCTGCCTCCCTTCACCTCCACCATGTGCTCAAGGGCTGCACAGGATGTCCGCACTACTGGCAGGTCCATCTCAAGGGTGTTCCTGCAAAAGCACCCATTTGGTGTCCATTGGTGCCCCTTCAACTATGAAAGGGGCTGCTCTGCTCTGCGGGAGCACTGGCAAGCTTTCTCTACAGGTCAAGCTTGAATTCCCTCTGGGCTGCTGCGGTGAATATTGGAGAAACCTCACTGAGCAGGAGAAAGCGTTATGCTTTTACGTGCAAGGGCTTGCCAGTTTGAATCACGTCTGTTGTGTTGTGGAGGTGAATATTGCTCTGGTTGCAGTGGATTAGTGGAGTACTAGCAAGTCTCATTTACAAGGGGTTCTGGGCTTCAGTCTCATCTCATCTGTCACCAAGAGAAGGAATGTACTCTGACAACTTCTGCAAATGCAGTTTCACTTTTTTTGTTCCCCAGCCATGTCCTTTGTTTCTGAAATGCTGTTTGCATACAGCAGATTTCTGTATATGTGTTTGTGTGTGTGTACATCAGTTAGTTTTAACTTCTTATTCAACTACCTGATTTTTATCCCATTGCTTCACCAGCATCCTGTTGTTAATTCACATGATATATGATAATGTGATGTGATATCCCTCCCTAGTTAGCAAAATGTTGGAATAGCTCTTGGCAGCTTCTGGAAGAGTAATTAGCAAGTAGGAATTGCTCGAAGATGTGCACACTTACCTAAGTATGCATTTTCCGGCTGTCTGCAAGTTTGAAAACTAGTAGGGACCTTTCAGACTCTACACAAGGTTAATTACTTGGTATTAGAAAAGAACATTTACAGAAAGTGTTGTGTGCCACCAGAGCTACTCTATTTTGTTTCTGAATTTGGAAATCAGCTGTAACAAAGGACAAAATTTTTACAATATTCGGTACTCGTTTTCCTGAGGAAGCAAGCCTTTTTATTGCAAGCTCAAACTCAAGATAATAAGCCACCCAAGAAAGTTTTTAGGGCTTTGCATACATCAGTCCTCATGCCACTGGATGTAGCGCTGCCTTGTATGGGAATGGCACGATGCAAGTGTCTTTGTGTTGGCTGCCTGAGTCAGGATCCCTAGCTCCATACGCATCCCTGGCATAGCCCAGGACATCAGCATTTCCTTTCTCTCTTTCTAGTGTGTAGGAGTTTCTGTCCACGATGCTTTCTTTAGAAAGCCATTTGCACTGCTATGCCTCTGTTTTGCATGAAGAAGCCTACGTAAATCAAATATAGATGCACAGCTGTGCTAAAAGCCTCCTTTTTACCCACAGGCATCTATTGTCAACCAGCTTTTATTCCTCCTTTTTCCTATTCTGTTGCTCCTTCAGGATCAGCCTGAGGGTGGCTAGATATTTGCTCCCTGCTATAAGGTGGATGCAATGGATAGAGGGAGCAGGCAGAGGGGAAGTGTACAACTGGTACGGTTGAACTGTTTGAGAGTTTTATTTTAAGCTCAGGCTCTTGCCACCTCCATAGGCTCTTCTGCTCTCTGCCTTTCGCTTGACATCCCTTGTGCCTAATTCTCTAATCAGCTGAGTCATCATCTCTTGGCACTGTATCTTTACTCTCCAGCTTCTCAACAGTGATTATCTCTTCCCTCTCATCTCTTCCCTGCTCTTACAAGTCTCTCTGTTTGCTTCTCTGAGTGCCTGTTCTCTCCCCACACCTCTCTTTGAACGGACAATTTTCAGGAACTTTTTTTTCTAGGTGTCGCCTCCATTCCCACTGCTCTTTCAAGCTCCTTGACAGTCCTTTCCCACTTTTATTCTGGGCACCACAACTTCTCTCTGTCTCTTGCTCAGTCTTTTCTACTCCCTCCCAGCATCCTTACATACTCACTGTAGTGTGCAATGACCTGATCTCCAGCTTCTTCAGGTTTTTTTTGCTCACTGAAAATACTGGAAAGTAGCTGCTCTTTCCCATGATTCTGTTCCCCCCTTCTGATCTCTGCCTCTCCATCCTCCTGCAGGCAGTGAAGGTAGGACAAGGCTCCTGCCCACTGACTACAGACATTTCTCCTTTGAAACTTCTGATCTGTAAACCCCTGCCTCTTCAGCTTCCTCTCTCTCTGAAAGTAAGCCTGGTCCTTTCGCTTCTTTTGTCTTGGAGCCTTCCATTCATCCATAATAACATAATTTTTAACGTCCTTGTTGGTGTTGCTTCTGGCTCTTCCCCATCCCTTCAACTTTTCACCATTGGTTCTAGACTAGTCGCATTTCAGAGGTTTTTTTCACATTTCTTTCCTCCTGTATTGTTACTCAAAGTATTTGCTCATTTCTCCTCTTGCTTACGCTCCTTTTGGAAAAATTCTTGCCACGTTCAGCAGAGAAGAACATGTGCGTGCGTATGTACTTCAGGTGAGAAATGCATGGAATAATGCCTACGAATAATACTGAGGCAACTAATTTGTACAGAGTTCAAAGAGTGTTTCCTCCTTTATGTACGTCTGGGAAGCTGTATTGATAGGGCTGGCCCAAGCACTGTTTCAGTAGAGATCATGCAATTTTTTAATGTTTGAAAAGCTCATCGCAGGCAACATGGACTATTCCATAACCACACAATAATACATATTTTATAAGAGATATTAATTAAATTTTGTGCATATGTGGGTGTGGATATGTATGTCTATACAAGTACATGTATACACATATATAACTGTGCACATGTATGTACATGTCTGTTTTTAAGACACTATATTGGAGTATAGTATGCTGTGATGGAAAAGCATCATGTTATTCGTAGCAAAGCAGTGACTGTTCTGTATTTCATCAAGCAACAAGTATTTTTTAACATATTTTAATATTCATTTGGGCATATAACAAAACTGTCTTGCTAGGACTTCAGTTCTTGAGTTAATAAAACGAATCTGTAAATATACTTATCTGATCTTGACTTCCTGTAGATATAAATTAACTGAGCCTTTTTCTACAAGACTTGAATTGTGCTAATTCTTCAAAATTTTGAATTTCTTCAAAATCTTCATTTAGCCTGCTGATGGAGACTTGTCGCTTCCTGCCATGAAGCTATGTCACTACGTGGGGAAGTTTGACTAAAATAACGGGGTTTGGTTCTATATAACAATATTTGCATTCTTCTGACAGTCCAGAAATACAGTACATGATGTGTGGGGTGATTTTATTATTATTATTATTTATTTTTTATTGCAGCTTGCAATATAAGTTAAGTAAAGTTAGGTTAGGCTGAAGCTGAGGGGGAAGAAGTAAGAAGAAAGTATGCTTGTTTTTACTTTGTGGACTGTTTTCTTTTACATGTATGCAGAGAGACAATCTCCCTAGCAAAATAGAGTTTGCTATGTAGACTCATCCTCTTTCTAGCATAAAAATTGCTGTAGGGGGTTGAAAGCACTGGGAAGTATTGATTATTTCCTAGCGTGCTATTTGTATTACATATTTTAGTTAATAATTAGTAATGCTTTTAGATTAGTTTCATTTGAAATACTAATCAATGAGCTTTATAGATTTCCCACTTTATATATAAACATGTCCGTCTCCAGTGGAACGGAAGATTTTTATTTTATCCCAGATTGTTTGTGCTGTATAATCATTAATCTGTAGTTTAATCTCCTTGTCTTCATGCTTTTATGGCTTGATCCCGCTTGTTGCAAGGGATCTCAAATCTCATTAAAGGATTAAAAGCACTCAACACCTTGCAAAATAAGTGCTGGAATATGCCAACTAAGTCCTGTTGCTGTAGACCTCTCAATGCTTCTCACTCTACATGTGCACAAGAAATAGGACTGTCTGCCTTGTATCTTGTCATTTCCCTCTACAAAGCCTTATTTTGAACCACAGTAGGTTTGCCAGACTTTAGGTGCACAGGGTCACAGTTTTCTTGCTGTGATGTTCTCTCAGCCTGTGTCTGGAAAACCACCACCAAAGTATTTCATCTGAAGGGGAAGTATATGGGAAAATATATCTTGAAATTATGTATGCATTTTCTGATGTTCAGCATTTTTTGAGCTCTTCTAAAGCTCTGGTGCCCCCATGCTGTGGAGCAAAGACATGAGATCTCAGTTGCAGAGTGGGTTTGGGGCCGCAGGTGCGGTCATTGCTGTTGCTATTCAAATAGCAATCCACCTGACCAGTAAGAAAATTCAGAAAAGAAAGTCCAGGGCGGCTGAGGGCTTGTGCTTAATGCTGCCTCAGAAATCTGCTTTCTAACAAATCCAGGGAGACCTGCAGAGCTGTGCTCTGCTTTCTCCATCCTTATTTGATGCAGGATTGCAGACTGCTCAGTTGTGATTTTGCAGACCAGTTGTGGTCACGCAGCATCGCTTGGGAAGCAGAAATCTCATGGTTCTTGCCCTGCTCCTGACCTGAGTGGGCTCAAGGGTCAGGTTACACAATGGCACCTTTAGTTTGTTTAAAGTAAGGAAATTATGCACAGAAGCAGTTAAAAGAATATAAGGTTGTCAAGTCAAGCAACAAATGATATAACATCACCTGCTCAACCTTCAAATGGATCCTCTGTGCATGCAAATTTGACAGTCTTTAATTGCATGTCTTCAAGATCTATGGAGAATATAGCTTCTCTATTCACATTAGAAATAGCACACAGACTTTTTTTCTTCTCAGAAAAGAAGCATTTGCTTGTACATCAAATATGTCATAGAGATTGTCCAGACTATAAGTTTGGGATACATTTCATCAGCCAGACAAAGCTTCCATACATCACAACTGCCTGAAACACAGACCTGAGCAAACCCACCGTGGTCCTGAAGGTAGTGTAGCAATGGTGATTGCCACTGTGGGGACAAGATCTTGAAGGCAAGTGAGCAAATGGGAGCTGTAAACTAACCACAGGGGAGAGAGTGACATCAGTGAATACCCAACCGCATAAAACAGCCTTATGGTGCTTTCAGTATAGGTAAACCTAAGAAGATTCACTTTGTACAAGAATCACATTTGTTTGACTTTGTAGTTCTTAGAATTACAGGAGAGGCATTAGAGAGAGTGGCACATGAGCAGTAGTTCAAAACTGTTTCAATAGGAGTGGTTCTCTCAAAATGGACTCAAAAATAAAGGTTTACTGCTTGTTACATGAGAAAATGAAGGAAGAAGGGAAGCAGTTTGTCAAAAGCTATTTGTGGGCAGTCTTAAATAACGTAAATCGTGAGACCTCAAATCCCATACGGTGACCTTGTGCAAACATAGTACACCACCTACCAGGAGATAATGAATTTATGCATGTACAGTACTCAGAACTGAAAAAGGTGTTTTCCAAATTTAGAACCTGTTGTATTGGCATAACATTACATTTAAAGTAAAAAGCATTGAACACACTGGGAATTGTTGAAGAATATTCTGCCAGATGCTCAAAATTCTGATTTTACACTGCCATAAATAACAAAAAATGTTACTCTAATGAAAAGCCTTTCTGGTTCAATGAAGAAATAGAAAATATCATAAAAAATCAATTAATCTAATATAAAAAAAAAGGGAAAATAGATAAGGCAGAAGTTTTCTGTAGGTGTTTTTTTGTATTTGAAACACTGGAAGAGTATGTGTCCATCCCCTTAGTGATGTGGAAAGAAGAGAAAGTTTGCTGGTTATAGCACAGGAGGATCTGAGACAGGCAGGAGTGGTTGAAATTAAACATTTTCACATCCTGGTAACTTTTACATCCAGGAATCTTAAAGGAGGGAGCTGAAAAGCTCTCTTAAGTGGCTGTTAATTTATAATAAATCTTGGGAAACAGGAAATTCCAGGAAATTGGAGGGCTGCCAACTGTATTTCAGATATTTCAAAAAGATTAAAGGGATATCCCAGGGAACTGAAGGGTAGTTTAGCTTGACGTCAGTCCAGGGTAAAATAGCAGAACAGTTATTTCAGGATCTGTTAAGAGAGGGAACTTGGATGCTAAAGGTAGAGATAATTCCAGTACCAGTTCAAGAGAGAGCTTGTCAAACAAACTGCTGGTTTTTTTTGATCTGTCAGGATTGCAGTTTTGTGTAATAAAGGCAACTGTTGATATTGCTTTTAGGAGGCCAGATTAGGTGGTCCTTTCTGCCTTTCAGGTTTGTAAACCATAGAAGGAATGGCCTGAAATTAAAACTCCCATGACAGAGCGTGCTTATTCAAACAGAAATAACCAAGCCACTCTGTTTCACTGGGATAAATTGTGGGTTAGTTTGGGGGTTTGCATTTTTATCTCCTATTTGATTTTATTTGATAACTTTCACAGCTTTAAGTGTGTTGAGTACCTTGTAGTTCTGTGGGGGCAAGGAAACCAAACAAATTTCAAAAAGCTGCATGAAAACCTCAAAACAATAATATAAATATCCTCAAACAAAGATAAAAATTCTAGTTCATCAAGCCTTTCCAGCTTTAATCCCTCATTCTTTACTATTACAAAGAAGCTTTCAGAATCTCCTCTGGATCTTACAGGAGAAGGAAAGCTTGTCTTTACTTTCTGCTCTCTTTACAGTCCTTCAAGAAACTATAGGTGCAGATGCTACATTGGCTGTACTTGCCCCTCAGAACCAGAACCCAAATGCGTCAAATATTTTCTTTCTCTCTGGACTCCTTTAGGCTGTGGTTGCACTTATTCAAAATGCACATTTCTATCTCGCATCCTCTCCATTTGCCCCAGCTGTAGCTAGGCAGGTGTTGGCAGCAGAAGTGATTGCTTTCTGTGTGCCTTTCACTGAGGTGTGATTTATTGTCTGCAACAGGAAAGGCAGTTTACTTCCCGAATACGGGTCAGTCCATGGATAAAGGGACCTTTAAATAGGAATCTAAGCATATGCCAGACTGAGGATGGTGGGAAGACTTGCAATTCTAGCTTAAACCTTCCCATACAGAAATGGCAATTCTCAGATTCTTGCAGGATCAAAACCCGTCAGAAACCCTAGATGTAATCCAGGTATCCCATTGGCACTTTCTCTGAGAGTTTCTAAATAGTCATGTCAGTGACCTTCTGATCATTTGATGGTTAGGAAAGTGTGAAAATTGTTTTATGCATGTGTTAATAAGCCTTCCACGGTTCAGACCTGTAAATCTATGGATCCTAATGTCGTAGTCACTAAAATGAGTTTATTTATTCATTTATGTTTTAGGTTAGTAAAAATCTATGATTCAACCATAAGGAAACATTTCCTTCAGCACATATGTTGTCAAGGAGAACATTATTATTGTTGGTATCCATTTGATTGTGGAAAACACTGCACAAGCAGATAGTGTCCCATTCTCTAAGGAGAAGGCGACACCTGTATTCTTCCCCAAGAGCAGAAGGTGAGAAGTTATACCCTGTGAAATTGTGTTCCACATTTAACCCAGTGACCTACTACATGTGTTCTTGCTCTTCACACATTAATCACAACAGACCTGTTCCAAAGGACATGCCAGTTTGTGTCCCAAGGAAACATAAAGGGTATTCTAAACAGCTGTTAACTTGCAGCAAAATGAAGAGCTTGCATTTTAGGGGAAAGAAAAGGGGTGGTAGAAAGCAGATTTTTCCCATAACAACTATGTAGTATGACAGGAGAAAATGAGCTTTTGTTGTTTTTGCAACCTCTACAATTTGAGTAGTTGAATTTTTTAGCAGTGGTTTTGGCCATACTGTCCCATGCAGACAGAACTTCTTCCACCAGTTCTGCAGGCAGGCTGGAAAAGCAGTAAGTACAGCTTGAGAATTGCGGAGAAAATTAACAAGTAATGCTGAGAAAGAAGTTTTCAGTTCTTCTCAGGGAAAAAAGATCTGGAAAAAATGCTTATCTGATAGCAACCAAAAAATTCAAATACAGAGCTTCAGCATTGAACTGTACTGGAATTTTTAAAGGCTGGGCTTCCTTTAGAAAAAGAATAAGGGAAATGAATAGCTTTTAGTCAGGTGGCATAATCTTTCACATGAAAAGGCTGCTAAAAGGAGCAGAACAGCACCGTTGTTCATAATTTGTAGCTTCCGAACACTGGTGGTGTTGGCTTAATTTCAGCCTGACCTTTTTTCTCGTCTTAGCAAAAGAGATTTTAAATAGACAAACATAATTTTTATTATCCCAAAGTATTGTCATACAGACAAGTAGCCTGGATACTCGATTACTTTACCCACCGTTTATACTTCAACAATTTCATCATCTCTGATGGCACAGTAGTGCAAATTATATAATACATGCACATACACCCATAGAAGTACATATAAATTATTTAAAAGCTTAGGAAAAGGAAGAAAATGGTATCACTATTTCACTCCTCAACAAAAGCCCCCAAATTCTAATTTAAAGTAAGAAGGCAGGACCTAATCTGGTTGGTACTTACCAGAATCTCCATTTGTAGGGAGACATTAAAACTTTTCAGAGCGTTCACCAAGCTGGGGGGCAAACAAATGTGTATGAAAATAAATCACTAGTTCATTTTCTGCTTCCTGATTCTTTTATCTGGCAATCTAGTTTACCCAAAAGAAAACCAAAAGGTTATGTCTTTTCCTCAAGGTCATGAAGCCATTGACCACTTCAGAAGAATATAATATGTTGTTTGTTTTGCTTGGTGGTTTCCTGGCTCTGTTTCAGTGTTGGGCATTCCCCATTCTGATTTGAATAAGCTAGTTTGAGTAACAGACTTGGTTCCGGTCCCCTTCACCATAGCCAGCTACTGTAAAGAGCAATGTGAAAGCCATGAGAAGAGACTTTCAAGGGGAAGACTTCTTCTGTGTTTCTCACTTTCCATGTGCATATATGTCAGCTGAGTGACTTTTGAGAAATAAGGACAGAGGACAGTTCTTCTGTTGTTCCTTCTGTGTTTCTGTCTGTTCTGTGTCTTCCTCCACCCCTCTCACCTGAAGGCATTACCATTTATATTTAAAGAATGTGGGATGTGCATGTTAAACTAAGCCTGAGTTATTGAGTGCAGGACAATTAGTAGTATAATTACATAGTTTTTCCTGAGTCATAAAAAGATGCACATGTATACTTTGCCTAATAGGCCTGTGTAGAATGTTTAAGTCAATACATGTACCGTGTGTAAACATTATTTGCATGTTAACTAAAGTCCCTAAAGACTGCAAGCTATAATTACCTTGTTCAGCTGGGTTACTCTCTCAAAAAACAATAACAATGCAACCTTCTGAAGTGAAGAAGTAGGTTTTATCTGTATGTGGAACATCTATTTGGACTCTTCAAAGCAGCCTCCTGAGGGAATCCCTGCTTCCTGTGGTATCAATCTCTGAACAACCTGAAGCACAATTTCTTTAGAGTAGACACCTGGGGTTTAAATAAACATCTGTCATGGAATCTATGGGCATCCTGACACTGATTTAAAGAAACAAAACAAAAAAAAAAACCCAAGATCCATTGCAGAGATGAAGCTGTAGTACGATTCTGTTCATGCGTGCAATCTGCCAATAGTGAAATCATTGTTAATTTATTAAAATGCTGCAGGCAAAAGTTATTTTCTGCAGTTCTGTTTAAAGGTCTGTAGGATCAGAGTCCCCCTTTTTTTTTTTTTCTCTCTAGTCTCTGTCCAGTTGTGCAGTAGGGTCTAGGTCCAGTAAGTGACTCTTGCAATAAGACTTAATTCCTACATCAAAGCCTGTGTGTTGTTTTGACATATAGGCTGTGAAAGAGTAGCCTTTCCACAGCCTGCAGGACACACCACTATTCCTGTTGGTTTATGCTAAGAAATGAATTTCCATTATTCTCACCTGTACTTTGAAAGCACTTTAGGCTTGCCATGCAGAAACAGGGCTCAGGGCCCAGCTCTGCAGCTATCCCAGGCACTGATGCTTCTGCTTGCTGCTCGCAGTGTAGCTCATCAGGAACCAATCTGCTGCCTTTGAACCGCAGTTCAGAGGGTTTTCCCTTTGCTGTGAGAACACTTGATGTGTTGGAGCCATGAGACCCCTTCAGCAATGTGAATTCTTCGTTTTAGGAGAGTTACGAAATGTCTGTAGGGCCCTGCTGCATGCCCAACCAGTCCTGCTGCTGTGGTGAGCCCATGGTTAAATCCTCTCTTGTTTTTTTCTTAGCTGTCGCCCTTCCCACTTGCAGTCAAAATGAAGGGTTTGCTTTGGGGTGGTAGGGTAAGATGTACCCTCCATCACTGTCAGCAGCAATGCATGTCTACAGCTGCCACCCGAGAATGCTCTACAGTGTCTTTTCCACTTGGCCATGTATCTTCTGGTTTATAGCAGAAGTTACTTGAACAGTGTGAAAAGCTCATTTCTGAAGACGTTTTTGCTAATGGCCCTGGCATCTACAGTACGTTTGTCAGGAGGCAAGCCCATGTAGCCTGGCAGCCTGCTAGTCTATTTTCAATTATCTGGGGTGCTCAGACAAGAAGACGTTAATATTGCTGAGGATGACATAGCAAATTACTACTGCTCCCTAACCTTTTTAAATTGCTAACACTGTTGTAATCTGTAATTACAGAAATCAGTGTGAGAATTGTGGCACAGTATAATTATCTTTCCTGATACTTTATTGCTGTATGAATTATTAATCAAAATCAGTCTTGTATAGTATTTGCAGCAACTAAGAAGAATAATGTATAATTAAATTTCATTATTTCTATTTTTGTGCTAGTGTTTTATGATGTTGTAATTGATAATTAATTGGTTAAAAATCACACAGTTCTTGGGATTTTCGTATGACTATGACTGCTCAGTATTCAGCATTTATTAATTGAATAATGGGCTCACTGAAGAGACCTTTGTATATAGTCTTCTGTCATTACAGTGAGCTCTCAAAAAAAGGTGAATTAATCATTAGGCCTTTCAATAGTTTCTTTTTAAAGGAAAGCAGTGACATTATAATCATATCCTTTTGTTGTTATATCTATAATTGGGAGATCGTCATAACCAATTATAAGGATGGTCATTTTTTAAGACCTCTGAAGTGTAAGTTATTGATAAATTTCTTTAAAACTAAAGTGTTGATTACACAGAACAAGGCTTTTCATAGAAAAAATAGTAGGAGATGGGAAGGACGCCTGGAAAATTATTTTCCTCCCACTTGCCATTTAAAAACAGTGTGTGTTTATCCCTAAAAACTGTCGTCTGATCTGCTTTTGCTGCCAGAAGTCTCTCTTCCTCTCAACTTTTTCATTTTTTTTAGCATCATTCTCCCCATTTTTTTTTCCTAGTACCTTTTGCTAAATTGTTAGAGGCACAGGGAATAATGGAAAACCTCAGAACAAAAGAGTATTTTTTCACACCATCTGCATTCTATTAAATGGAAATACTGTCAGGCATTTACATGCAGACCTGCAGTGAAGACTCTTCAGCTACCTCTGACCAAAGAGCCTTAGGCTCATTCAAGCTGACCACTTCAAGGTATTCCTAAGCGTCTTTTTTTAACTGTTGGTGGAGCTGGCTGGAAGAATGTGAACTGTAACTAAAAATAACCCCAGTTCAGTATTGATTCTCTCTTAAAACAATCAGGAGAAAGCTGGGAGTCACCTTGTATATCAGGATGTAATGCAAGCTACATCTTACGCTTCCAAGCAAAGCCTGCAGTTCATTTTATACCAGGTCAGGTACTGTGATTCCTAAATGAGAGATCACAGTGTTACCTGTTGGTTTGCATGCTAAAATGTGGCATTGCAGGCATAACGAGGAGATACTGATCAACCATTTCAGGCCTTCACTGTAACCTTGTTGGGAGCCCTCTGTGCACTGTTGTAGATCTAGTGTCCTGCTTACACTTCCTGGGATACAAGCAAGCTTTTGTTTCATGGGATGAGACAATGCCTTTACACTGTTTTTTTCCCTGTCTCCTTCCTTGCTGGTCTTTTGCTATGGAGGGGCTACAAAGATACTTCCACTGCAGTCAGTGCACCTTTTGTCTTTTGAGCTTCACATCTGATGGCTTCTCATGTCCCAAACCCACCACTCCACTAGAGCCAGTGGAGGCCAGAGCTCCTGGTGTCAGGGGCATCCATCATATGTAGTCTTTGGATGCAGTTTTCTACTGCCAGCCCACAGCAGCTTGGTCCCATGCAACTTCAGTGCCTGTTTGAGAGAAATAGCATGCCCATTACTCTCTTGAAGTGATAGATTTGGGGGTTCATCTGTGTTGACATCCATGAGACAATCTGTTTCTGGAAGCGTGGTTAGTAGGTCAGGAAAGACGTATAATACACATGCGTTCCTCTGCCCAGGCAGTTTGTTGTTGGCCAGCACGTCAGTATCCTTCCCATGTAAACTTGTACCCTGAGTTATGTGGCCCTGGATATTATTATTAGAAGTGACTTCCTTTTAGAAATTCAGTGAGTTCTTTGTCCCAGTAACATGCAGCAGTGGTCAATTGTACAGACGGTTTATTGCATTGACTGTGAAATTTCTCAGAAAAAACAAAACAAGCGTTTTCCTATTAGTAGGGGGTACAATTTCAGTTCATTTCTATGGTCAGGAATCACATCTCTTCTTTTTACAAATCCTGCCTTTGTCTTGCTCCTTTTACTTGGGTGTCCTCTCCTGCTTGCAACATTAGAACCAATAAATAGCAGTGCTGCTTTGCGCTTTTAATTTTGGATTATTTGTTTACTGTTTATTGAATTGATCATACATGTTGAGACTTTTTCTCTTTCCTTGCCAATGATCTTTTTTAATTGTTCTCCTGAGGATTTCTTTTCTCCCTGTTTCAACATCAGTAATCAGATGCAGACACTGCACAATTGTGCTGCACCAGAAGTAACTAGAAAATGTATCCCCTTATTAAAATATTTCTCTCTCTAAAATATATCTCTAGATTATGACAGTCTATCTCCAGTCTTGAATTTTTCATGGTCACTTCTAGTTCACTAATCAGTGTAGGATCATGTGATAATTCATGTTGGAAAGGACTTCAGGAGGTTCTTAGCACAACCTCTTGCTCAAAGCATGTCAGCTCTGAGATCAGAGCAGTTTGCTCAGTGCTGTATCCAGTGGTCTTGAAAATCTCCAAGAGTGGAGATGATACAACCTCTCCAGGCAACCTGTTCCTCAGTTTTGTCTTCTCTCCAATCTAAACCTCTGTTGTTTCAAATTGCTTTAATTGTTCTTGCTCCACCTTCTCCATGACCTCACTGCAGGAGTGGCAGGCTGCTGTTAGGACCCTGGTACACTCAAGCAGTCTCCCATCCAAGTACTAAGTGTGCCCAACCCTACTTTACTTTCAGAGATCAAACAAGCTCAGGTGTGTTGTATGGTGTGACCATAGGCAGATGTGAGCCGGTACTGCTGCTGTTTGATTTCTGGAGGAACTCCACTGTTAACTTGCTGAAAAATGCCCCTACATCCCTTCTCTGTTAAATACAATTTAGCCTGAGTAATTTCTAGTCTGGTGTAACTGATAGATAACTGAGCTTCTCTAGCAGTTTTTTGTAAAGGTTTTGTCAAAGGATTTCTGAAAGTCAGCACTAATTACATGTACCAGTGTTCCTCACTGCTAATTTGACACACTTCAGAAATTCTAATAGAGCCCATCAGAGACATGACTTCCCCTTGGAGAAGCCATGCTGCTTTGTCACAATGATAATTTGCCTGGTTAAGTGCTCTGTAGCTCTGCCACAATCGAGATTTACCTTTTCACGTAATTAACCCAGTTCTGGTGCAGGACTTTCTGGTCTGATATGATAAGAGTTTCTCTCCCCTAATGCTTCCCTTTAAAAACAGACACCATGTTGCCTGCCCTTTACTCTTGTGAGGCAGAAGCTGTTTTTTTCATGATAGGTAATGTAATTTTGGTAGCAGCTCAGGCAGTTTGTTCGTAAGTTTCTGGAGAGTTCTGGGCGAGTGCCAGCCAGTAGAGACAATGTGTTGCGAACCAAAGTGATTAGGATGTTTCATGAGCAACATTTTTGGTCTCCTGAGGTTTCACGTGCCTCCTCCATGCTGCCCATGCAAAAGACTTTGATGAGATCTCCCAGCCATCACTGTGGAAGGACCACGTAAGCAACGTTTCAGTTCATTTCACTGCAGTTGCTGGCCTTTACCAGCAACATTTTTGGCAAGGTTTCAGTGGTGCTTTCCTTGCTCACAATAGTTCGTGCCAGTTTCTGGAAACTTTTGTTTCAAAGAGGCTTTTTCTGGCAGTATGGTGACCTATATGCAAACAAATGCACAGCGTGTTCTTTTGAGCCAGAGAAAGGCTTGCTAAGATATTCTATCTTCGTTTTGAAGAAATACCAAGTGTGTAACAATGGTTTCCATGAAGAAGGTTCTGCAAACTCAGCATAATACTGAATTCAGCAAAAAATTATGTGGTTTGAATTAACACTGTACGAAAGTCTTCCAGCCTGGCTTGCCTCAGAGTTCAGAGTTAATATCTGATCCCTGCTTTTCTCTTCCAAGGAGAGGGAAAAAAAATGTAGAATTTTGTGAATTTTCTTTCTGCTACATGCCAAAGCCCTATGTCAATGTCTTCTTTTTGCACCCTAAACCCTTTCCCTGTGAAAATGAACAATATACTTCCCAGAACAGGATTTCACCACCTTGCTCCTGTCCTGCAGGATAAAAGAGGAGAGGAAACACCTCATGCCTGGAGGTCATTCAGTCAACGGCAGATCATGGAAAAGGGAAGACCGTAAATCACTTGAGTTGAAACATTAAAAGCTGATAAATAGGTGGTTCTGAGCTGTAGCCCAGCCCTGGCTTCCCTGTGCACAATGCAGGGTTCAGGGTGTTTCCTGGAGCAGCAAAGGATGTGGCCAGGGGAAGTCTGTGTCAGGCTGAGATTGCAGCCACTGGCCAGGACATCCACGTGAACACTCAGTGGCTGCAGGAAGAGGTATGGTGTGGATCCGCTTTTAGGAAACCCCTGGAGTCACAACACTAGACTTGGGAAAGCGTGGCGATACATAAGCAGCTGGTTGGTGATCCTTCCCAGGAGTGGAGAGTGCAGTTAACAGCCCCAGCATCTCAGTACCGCATTGGTCAGGTTTCCTAGCATAGAAATGCAGTGGGGAAATACACCGTGTATTTTCAGTGCTTCACAGGGCATGTAATGATTTTTAAAAAAAAAATACACTTGATGAGAGCTGTAGTTAAAAAGTCGGAAATTACTAATTAGCAACCAAGTAATTCAAGGTTTGATGCACACAAATTGCACTATTACTGTAAAAAAGGGATAGCAGTTTCAGGCAAACAGTGGGTTTTGCTTTTTTTTTAAAAAAGGCACCGAAAATATAATTGGTGTTCTGTTCATTACCTGCCAGGTTTCAGGTTTCTTGTACATTTTTTTATCATCTGAGACATTACAGGCATAAGATATGCCTGGAAAAAAAAAAAGAAAGAAAAAAAAAGACTGCTTTCCCCTTTGCATTGTCATTTGCAACTGTCAAGTTTTCCCACTAGGTTGTTCTTGTAAACTCCTGCCTTTCATAGCATGCAAGAATGACCACTTAGAACATCATTATAACACTATCGTTAGCATCAGAGTTCAGTTACACAGAAAGCTATGAGTGGGATGAGCTAAGTATCATTTTCTCTTTTACCCTACCGTAGTGCTAATAAAATGATTGCTGTCAATTCTTATCATTAGTCTCAATTTATGAGAAAAAAAAAAGAATTAATTTTCTCCTGATTAAGAAATCCAGCTGGTAGCATACAAAAACCCAGTCTCTCTCTCTCTCTCTCTCTCTCACCCATGTGCATATTGATAAGCAGGTTTGTATTTTCTCTCTAGATAGGAAGTCAGTGAAGGGCTAATGAGTACTGGATTGATTGGGGGTTTTCTGTTCATGTAGGCATTTTGGCTGGGTACTCAGAATATTAGCACAAGTCAGGAGTAAATGCTGAAAATACCAGTAAAGCAGAAACTGTAGACATCCCAGTGGGAATTCCAGTAATATTATATTTTGGTAATGTTGACAAAAGCACCTATTTTATAGAAGGAGTCATCATAGCCACTAACTTAAAAATACTCCTAGAAAGGTGGGAAGACAGAGTTGGTTTTGAGAATTTTAGTAAATGCAAAGTTACCCTTAGCCCTGTATGCCTCTGAATCTTATGTCTCAGAAGGCAGTTGTTGTTGGAAAAAATAATTCCTTAAAACACTTGAAGTTTGTGTGTTTGCATGGCTTTCCGTTCAGGAGCAGATAGAATACATAAAAACAATCCTTTCTCCTGTGTTAGCCTTAAAACAAGTGTGTTCGGTTTGTTTTGGAGTGCATAGTGTGTTCAGACACAGCACAGTCTTTTACAGTTTTCTACACAAAGAAATTAAAATGGCAGAATAATGCAAAGAGAGTTGAATGTGGTGCTGGATAGAAAGTTTTGGGTAAGAGAACAATTACTTCAATGTGTCCAAGTGCAAAGGGGGAGTCTCACAGTGTTGGTTGTTGGGGGAAGCTGACCCACCACCACTGCAAGTCCAGTTCCTGTGTTCAAAGGCAGTGGTGCCTGCACAAATTGCAGAACAGTAGTCGGGGAACTTCCTGACTCGGATAGTTCTAACAGGTGTCTTATATCGTTCCAGCCTCTGCTCTGCTGTCAGGAGGGGGAGACTTATCTGCAGGCAGGAATGGGCCCAGCACCCACATGCTGCCCTACAACTGGGGCTGGACCTGCACACGACTTGGGGGATTTTCTTGGGTCTGTGGGTCTGGAATTCAGAAACTTTTTCTGCAAATGACATTAACCTGTGGTGAAGGTGTGTCTCTTTAGCCATGCCTGGAAATTATTTTCTTCTAAGCCACAAAACATCTTTCTCTTCCCCTTAAGGCTTAAAATAGCTCTAATTCTGGTTGAGAGATGAGGTCATTGTAGTTAGTGGCTTCTCATTGTTGGATACAGTTCAACCTTGCCTTTCGCTTGAGCAGAGGTCATCAGCATGAACATGCAGTGCTGCATGTCTGCTGGAGAACAGGCTGGGGTTTTGAGGGGGTTTTTTTCCTTAATCTGAAAATAACAGAAGCAAGCACAAAGCCTGTTTTTCACCATTAGAAGACCTGACAGTCACTCTTGCTTTTTCGCTAAAAGCTTCTAAAATTTCCGATGTCCCTCATGTTATTGCCTCTACTAAATTCAAAATTGTAGATGCATAGTAGGTGATCAAAGGAAAGCATTGTGCAGTCCATCTAAAAGCTGTTTTGATTTTGACGGGAGAAATCAAGGAGTGGTTAGGTAATCAAAGCGTGACAGGTAAAAGCCGGTGGCAACAAACACCCTTTCCTGAGCCATTTGCTCAGATTTAAGAATTAATGGACTGCTTGGCTATGGTCCCAAGGTATCCAGAAGGTGGGCAGCATCCCACCATACCACATTTACCCGGTGGCTCTGTTGCTCCTCACCACCTTGTTTGTGTTTTCTTCCTCCCTTATCTTCTGCAGGGTGTGAACGGCATGTCTGTGGATGAGAAGAGTGACTCCCCCATGTATGTATATGAGTCAACGGTGCACTGTACCAATATTCTCCTCTGCTTAAATGACCAGCGGAAGCAGGACATTCTCTGTGACGTGACGCTGATCGTGGAGGGAAAGGAGTTCCGCGCCCACCGGGCTGTGCTGGCTGCCTGCAGCGAGTACTTCTTGCAGGCCTTGGTAGGGCAGACGGAAAATGACCTGGTGGTCAGCCTGCCGGAAGAGGTATGGTATGTCACTGTGTCCCTGCCATAAACACGAGCCCCCTCTGTCCCACAGGGCGAGGAAGTCCTCTGCAGTCCACCAAGGTGTTCAAGGGGAGCGTGGCACGGGTGTCAGTGCCTGACCCAGCGCATCTCTACATGGGTTT
This sequence comes from Tapera naevia, assembly GCA_033556795.1. Lineage (NCBI taxonomy): Eukaryota > Metazoa > Chordata > Aves > Cuculiformes > Neomorphidae > Tapera > Tapera naevia. The sequence goes on along the minus strand of JAUMJJ010000014.1, from coordinate 531,442 downwards.
TTTGTGTTGGGTGGATTAAAAATCACTGAAGGGTGGGCATGTTCACACTGGCATCCCTCACCAGCAGTAAGTCCTAACATTTGCAGTGGCAAAGCTTTAAGATGCTTTAGCTTGTCTTTGTCACTGCCGCTGAGGGAGTCATACCCATACACTTAATTACCATAGCTTCTTTCAGGACATTATCAGAACCCTGATATTCTTCTGCTATTCCAGACGGGAAATTTGATAGGGGTGGTTTGCCTGCTGGGTCGCAGGTTATTGTTGAAAAATCATTTGAGCTGTTATTGGAAATCTCATTGCTATCCACCCCACTCCAGTGGCTCATATCCTCATCCTCCTCTTTCCCCTCTCCTGCACCTCATTCAGCCTTGCTTCCTCTTGCCTCCTCTCATGATGAGTTTGGGATTTAACTGCTTCAGGCAGTGTGTTTTCCACCAAGAAACCATGAACACAGTTTGCTGAAAAACAGAGTTTTCCTCATGCGGCATGGCTCCCACAGCAGGAGGCCAAGGGACGTAGAAAATACATACCTCACTGGAAAGTTTACTGTATTTTACCACAAAATCTCACTGGCTGGCTTCCACCCCCACTGTAATTTCCTCACAGCCATATGGCCTCATAGTGCAACCACCATAGGGCACACCACTGGCTTTGCTACCCACAGGGAGGAGATGTGTGCAAGCTGGCCAGGGCTGCTGTCACTTGCCACCTCTGCCTGGTGTCTCAGACTGGGACAGGCAGACCAAGGGGTGTTGATGTGTCCATGGCAGGTGCTCAGTGGGAAGATACTCTGGCATACAAAGGGGTTTTCACCATCATTTGCTTAATGACCATGAAGAAGCACGGTGCATTTTTTAAATGATGTCAGGTCCTGAAGTGTCATACACCATTTTTTTCCCTCTGCTTTAAATCTCCAGAGACTTCAGTAGCACCATGATATTGTCACAGTTGGAGACATTAGAAGTAGGTCACTGTGTATGACTTCATGACGCAGAATATTACTCATGAAGAAATTTCACCCCAGACATTTTGCATAGGAGTTTAGAGTTATCACAAAGGATGTGCACTATGATTCTGCAGTGTCCACTGATAATTTCCAGTGGAACAATCAAGTTGCAGTCAGTGTCACATAGCTTTTGCATTGCAAAGCAAGGGTGGGAGCAGAGAGGTGACAAAGCATGCCCAAGGGTGCACAGGTAGGAAGAGACAGGAGAGTATCAATGCTCTTCTACAAAGTCTCAGTGAGATTTCTGTGTGTGATTCAGGTCCAGTTAAATAAAGAAAAACAATTGCAATTCAAATAAGCATATACAAGAGTGACTGAGATGTTCAGAAGAAGGAGCCTGGCCACAACAGGTTCATCCTGCTGACATGACAACTGAAACATGCTGCAGCTCCATGTAGACAGAGATGAAACAGCTGAAAGGAGGAGTTTGTCTTTAATACTAAAAGACCGTGTTGGCACAAGCATTGATCAGTTTCAACTGACTTTTAGGAAAAGTAGATCGGAATTTTAGCAGATTTCTAATCACAGCGGTGATGAGATGCTGAGCATAGGCCAGTAGAAGAACAGGATGGTGGAGGGATCATGATGCTTCTGCACTTAGTGATCCAATGCGATGTTCATATGACACTAGTGATTTAAAATACAAAGGTTTGTCTTTCTGTGTGTTTATATGAGATACTATGTAAAAAAAATCCTTCAGTCCAACCATAAATTATTTTTACTTAAGTGAATCCTCTTTGGATAAATGAAGTATTGGAGTCTACATTTTAAAATATATCTCGGTGAAAGATGAAAAAATTTTAGTGGGTTAGGGCTACACTGCTGTTAGAGCTCCAGTGAAGTCCATGGATTTGCAAAAGCAAATCTAGGTTTTAAGGTTTTTTTCCCAGTGCTCTGAAATTGTCATGCTCCATATAAGACCACCACTGTTATTTTGCTATATGCTTTGATTAGTTGTCGAGTGCCAGGGCTTTAACTTTCTCATCCTGGAAAAGAACTTCTGACCTATCAAAAAAGATACCTACAGTTGCCAGTGCCTGCTTGTGCAGGTATTTTCCACGTGCAAATTAATTGCTGTTATCTGCATTGAATCTAATTTGTTCAGTGGCTGCTTTATTGGAATAGCTATATGTGAGGTGGTCAGTTAAATAATTTTTTCACAAATACCAGTCACTTGAGATAAAGAAAGCTGCCTGATGCACTCTGACATTTCTCAGTTACTCCTTGGTTAGAGTACATGTCTCTGCTTCAGAGTACTGGGGGCTTTGGTAGCGCCTTTGCATAGATATGAGAAGTGCCTCCAACAAAGAACAATGTTGGAGCTCCCTGTGAAAGGAATGAAACGCTCCTGGGTTTTGAGAGCTGATGAAACAGTGGAAAAACTTTCTTAGTTATATTGCATTAAAAGAAGTTAGCAGGATCTTTTTTTAAGTTTGCAAGCTAATGGTTCTTCTCAAGGCTATTGTTTTTACTCTGCATAACTGTGGCAGCCCATGAGTTATTTCTGAAGGTATCCGTGAAAACTGACTTAATCTGTCATGTAGGGGGTTATTCCTCCAGTGGAAAAATTTCAAACAGAAGTTGAAAATTAACATCCTAAGCCAATGTTTTTTTCAGGCTTAGAAACAATTTATGTTAGCATATTGTTATTTCAGAAAAATAGAGATTGAAAATAATCTTAAAATAGTATTCACTTTTCAGAACTTTTCCAAAGGAGATGATCACTGCTAAATTAACAGGTATTTTTAAGTCCATTGAAGCATTTTCTTTTAAATTCTGGCATGGTTTGAAAACTGCTAAAGTATGCAAGTGTTGAAAAAGTGCATAATTGTCATTATTATTATTATTGTTGTTGTTGTTGTTGTTATTATTGTTATTATTATTAGTTCACAAAGGTTTGATGTTGGAGCTGGATAAATCTCATATATAAAGCTTTTACACTCATTAACATTGTGTAAGGGAGCTTAATATCAAAACAAAAGAACTTTATTTTGGTTATTTAAAGCAGTAAATCTGCCTCTGAAGTCTAAATTGCAGACTTTTTTTTTCCTCCCTAGTATGTCGAGGTCTGTTTTTTAATCTGGCATCCAGACATTGTTAACTTTTGTCTAGCTAAACAGAGAGCAGATGTTTTTTACATTATTTCTTGTTTATATCCAATTGCAAGTGAGAACAGTCTTTATGATATGCCAGTCATTTCAGGGAGACATTGTGCACACACAGAATTAAGACTAGTTGAATTTACAGGGTTTTAAACCACTGGAAAATTGACATTTCAGGTATGTTCAAGCATGACTTAATGTGCTTCAGTTCAAATCTTTTCCTAATCAACTTAAACTAAGTCAGTAGAGAGCTAATTCTGCAATGATTGAAGAGTTTGCATAAACTGTTTTGTATTAGCCTCGGTAATTTGATTTCGTACTACACCTTTTGTTAAAGCAAGGTATTCTAGGGTGTAGATAAGTGCTTGGAAGAACAGCCACATAATAACGAGGGCTCAGATGTGACCATCGTGTGTGAAGTATCAGCCCTTAGAGAAGAGTTGAAGGAATGGAGTGTGTCAGCTGCCTACAGCTAATGAAAAAGGACCCCATTAGCTCTCAACTTCTATGCTTTTCTCTTCATTTGCAGCTTTTGGTAAACAAGAACCTCGCCTGATTTTCACCCAGGGCACTTTTCAGCAATTGTGCAGTTTTTCTCTAGCAGCTGCTGCTAAATGCAACCTGAAATTAATATTTTCCAAGAGCTGAGTTTTAAGTTGTTAAGTTACTCATTCACTCTATACCCCTAACTGTTGTTTTGCTTTATTTAATCACGAAAACGGGTCTTCCTTCCTTTAACAAGGCACTTAATTAAGCTTTTAATTCATGATAAGAAGTTAAATGGCACTTATGGGGCTTTTTTAATGGTTTCCACTTCCCATCCAGTTTACAAAAAAAGGTGTGATATAGAGAGAGACACGGCTGTCAGCCAGGGGTATTGTAGGTCATGCCAATATTAGCTGGCAGCAGGCCATTATCCAATTAACATTGCTTCATCGCTGCAAGTAATAGCTCTCGAGTAGATGATTGAGTCATTCATGCTGTAGTGGTACTCTACTTTACTTGAGAAGGAGCCAGTGCTTCATTGAATAGGCTTTTTATTCGATATTATTACCTGCCTGGATTTGCTAATAGAAGTACAGAGAGTCTGTATGGGAAAGCTGAAAGCTGGGCACTGGACAGAGGAGCATCTTCTGTGCCAACAGCTTATTCCCCTGGTTTTCTTAAAGCTGAGGCTGCAGTTACACAGTGAAAAGACAGAAGAAGCAACAACAAAAGAAAACCCTCAGTTACATGAGAGTCCTACAGTTTACAGATGAGATTACTGACCTTGCTTCAGGTTTTTTTTTGACTGTGGGGCATACATGAGAAACAACCTCACCTGGTCATTCCAGTCATGAGAGCACCTAGTGCTTTTGTTGCTATTGAAATTTAAATGCAGATCATCTGAAGCAGCAGACCTAGCTTTCTGTAGCAGCGGACCTAACTCTCTGTAGCACTAATCTAATACTATCCTTTATCTTATAAAACCAACTTGCTTCTTAAGTAGACTGGTTAATTTTGCATGTAACCCTCAGATCTCTTGAATCGGTTTCAAAGAGTGGCTATAGGTGACTTTTTTTCATTCAGTGAACTGTCTGTTGGAAATCTTGCCTTCAAAAAGGATTAAATGGAGTTGTCTATGATTCACAGATCTTCCAAGGAGCAATAACAATCGGCAATTTTTGTAGGAAGAAGGGGTGGGATGTGCTTGGGGATCTTTTTGTTTGTTTATCCGCAAAGCTCTTTTGTTTGCTATTAAGAGAATGATGTTCAAAGTAGATGTTTGCACACACCACGGGCTCAGTTCCTTTGCGTTCTTACTACTTTACTGCTCCCCAATGGCTGCTGTGAAACCTGCCATTTCCCATGAGGTCTAGCCCTGTGAAATCTGTCATCTGTTCCTTCAGTTGACATGGCTTAACTCTCTCACCCGGTTAATCTTTACAAGGAGAGAGGCAGGACAGGACCTTGATTCGGATTCAGGGCTGGCGAAAGCTGAGTATGTTGGAAAGCAAAGGCATGCAGCACCCTGGGTGGGACTGAGCCAGGCATCTAACATTAGTATGGCTCATAGCTGACAGGGAGGAGAAATACTGGCAGCTGCTAACCATCCATGCCAACCCGCCAGCCTGAGGGAAAAATGCTGGGAATTAGCCAGCGAAAGATGATTGCTATGAGAAGAAAATCAAAAGCAGCATACAGAAGGTCAACTATTACATACCCTGCTGGCTAAAAGCAATTACTATTCCTTTTTATCTCCCTAGAAATAAACAATATTCTCATACTTTGTCTCTTTGTATGTAGTGTGTACATGTAGGAATTTAAGGAATGCAGAGGCTGATCTGGGAGTGGTCTGCACAGGTGCTTTGAGTGGAAGAGGTGATAAGTGTGGGAAAGAGGAGCAAGGGGGCAAGAAGAAAATGTCTGCCTGAAGTTTGTTTCTCAGCTGGAGGCATGTTATTACGCAGTAGTTAGCAATGAAAGACCCTTTTCCTTTGGCACCCCAGAGATGTATTAGGAGTAGCTAAGGTTAGTTCTTAGAGAACAGGAAGCATTAATGTGGTTTTCTTTTTACACAACTGTATCAGCCATTGATGTTCCTCACAGCAGTGGCCGGATTTAGTTCTGCCTTGGCTCAGGAGGCAGCAGTGACCTGAAAGTCTTCCTGAAAGCCACCACCCCCTTCATGCACAGAGCTTTTTTTTAGTGGCAAGAGCTTGTATATGTCAAGCTTCAAATAAAGTTAGGCTTCAAACTCATTTATGCTTCAGCCTTACTTCAGCAATGCTGCTTCAGTGAGTCCGTATGAATGAAAGTTGGGTCTTTGATTTCCTAAATTCCTCCCAGGGAATGTGTTACATTTCATGCTGATTCACAGTACCAACTCTGGCCATACAGAAGGATGACTGAAGTTTGCAGGTTTGTAGCGAGAGTCAAACTGAGCACTCAGGTAGTTTTTAAGGTCTTATGTGACGCACTACTAATTTAGGAGAAACCATAAGAAATGCACATTGTTTTATGTGTGTTGCATATGTCGTACAGTATAAGATACAGACAACACATTTTGTTTCTAGCAGGTAAGTGATAAAACAGAAGTGAGACCATCAAGATGTGGTATGAAATTCCATCCATGTCTCACTGCAAAAGCTTCTGGCACTGCCTGATTTTTCATGCCTCTAGTATGATGAGGAAACTAGCCAAGTACTTTTACTTCCACATGGTGTAACTTCCATTATTTTCTGATGAGGGCTTTCTTGCTATTGATAATTCTTCTCTGATCTTTTCCAGCAGAGAAAAGTGAAAGACATCTCTGTTGTGTTTGGAGAGAGCTATGCTTAAAAAAGCAAAACAAAGGCTGTACATACATGCATGTTAAGGGGAGAAAATCTTGCAGTGACTCTTTTACCCTCTCTTTGGGGGTAGTTGTACTATTTATTTATTTATTGGAGTAAGTATATAAAAATGTGTTGTTGAAGGGGATATGGAGATGAATGTGTGGAATGAAATTCACCGCCGCAGTAAGTGGACTCAATTTTGTTGCCTTTGTTAGACTCCTGCCTGCCGGTAGTGTTAAATCAGGCTGACTGAGTGTGATTGCACTTGCTATTGAAAAGGCAGTTTGCAGTGGGGAAACTTTCTTACTCAAACATGACGAACATAATCTAAAATGTAAAAGTTGTCCTGAGGAGCAAGTCCTAGAGGTAGACAGTGCCGAGGGCATGAGCAGAAGCAATAAGCATGTGTAACAGGCAGTGTATTTTGTACTTGTGATTTTTTTTTAATTTGGATTTTCTTTTGTTATATTTAAATATATACGTTGGCATGAATGAAAATGAGCTGGCTGAGCCATGACTGCACCGCAAAGCTGTGAGAACCCTGGCCCTGCAGACTGAAAGATCTCCTCATCTCCTTCCCTTCCACCTTTAATTATCTTACCTTTGCTTTTTCTCCCTCTGAAAAGCTTTGAATTTCTTTAATGCTGGCAAAATAACTATCTGCTCTTTTAAGTGTCCAGAAATACAGGCTGAGCATTGCCATTTGAATAAACAGACAGATAAGGCCCAGATAAGTCACCTCTCAGCTTCACCACATCAGAGACCACAACCTGTAAGGTACTTTCTGATCCCAGTGCTGAGCTTTGTTTCTTTAGCGTTCCCAAGACCCAAAAAAAAAGATAAGGTTTTATCTCTGTGCAGCACTTTCTGACAAGGATTCCCCAGTGAATAATGTCAGACCAACTGTTTTTCTCAGCTACCAGTGAAACTGAGTATGTTACTGGGTGGAATATGGCATGTATTCAAATGATACATTTCAGCAGTCAACAAACATTAAGGCTAGGAAGTATGGTTCAATTTGAAGTGAAATATGGGGTTTCGGTGACCAGAAAGCAAATGAATCATACTAGGATTTGGGAATGAGATGGTCTTTGTGAGTTTTATGGGCAGGCTGTTATGTTTTTAGAGGGACAAGTAGACACACTTTCTGTTATATGTTCAGTGCAAACTATGAAGAGAGAAATGGGTGGTTTATTCCAGGACTTTAGAGCGGTGCTGAATTTTCATCTGTCCCACTTTGATGGGAGACTGCCAGGAAATACCTCTGAGTCCCAGTGTAGTCTTAACACTGCTAAAAGCTATATCCTTGGGCACTTTATTTACTTCACTGTAATAAATAAGTAGGAGCAGCTGTATTTAGTCAAACTGCAGATCCATCTAGCCCAGACTTGGTTTGTTTTAAAAATTAGATTTAATTTTGCTGAAAGAGCTTGAGAGGAGGCTTGTGTGAAGAGTTAAATGAAGTATTGGGCGTATCTGTAGGAAACATGTTTTAATTTACTGGGGAAGGATATCATGATAGCCACTGGCAGTTGTTTCAAAGCCAGATTAAAATCAACTGAAAAATTTGGCATGTGTCTTTAGCAACAAACTGCTCAGTGATGTGGCCTCGGAGAGGGATGAGCTTTAGACACCCCTTGAAGGAGTTCGGTGCTTGGTACAGATGTAGTTGAGTGGAATTTAAGGTGCTAATATAGATCAGATATGCTAATACACCTTTCTGTCCTTCACTTTGCTCAATTTGACCTTATGAGAGCAGATGGCATCAAAGCTTGTAGTTAAGCATAACTTGTCTGGTTCCTGCACACAGAAGTACTTGAAATATTTGTTTTGGTTTGTATTTGGGGATTTTTTTGTTTGCTTGAGTTTGCACTTAAGAGTCACTGTGGAGAAGAGAAGGTTAATTTATAATTGAATGGCACTGGGAATTTCTTGCTGTGACCCAGGAACTGCTGCTAGCTGGGAGTCTGCAATTAAAGTAGCCATAGCTGGGCTGAGAACAGAAGAGAATCGCAGTTCTAGCACTTTCAGTAAAGCTGGTACATAAACAGGTGTCACCAAACAGCTGGAATTGAGAGGTATCAGCTCTGAAGTTAAATAACAGTAACATAAAACCTTCAGTAGTAGATTTTTGAGGTCTCTTGTGAACAAATAAAATACTGTCATCGTCTCTCTGTGAATGCTGGGGTGGAAGCTGATGCATCAGATGGGAATTACAACGCAGGTCTGTGCATCAAGTCAGTGATGATTAAATCACCTTGTGTGAACCACTCAGCTATGTTTACCTCTCTCTAATTGCTCTGATTCACATTACCTCACATGGAGGTAAACAGACTGACCCAAAGCTGGCACAGCTGTTAGTCCCAGAGCAGCCCATGTATATGAACACAGAGTTTCCTGCTTATCATTCCTCATTTTTTTCCCGCTGTGTCTTTTAAGCGTACAGGAGGCATTGAGGGGATTTTAAGACTAGTTGCAGCATTTCTCAAGATGATCGGGGTAGGATGGAGTCACTCGCTGCCTTATCTGGCTGGTTGGTCCTGGGTGACCTGGCTTTACTCTGTCTCCTCTGCCTGCTCTTGCTGCATCACCCATGAGGTTCTGTACTCTGTCGTCGATAACAGCTGCCGAGACTACCACATCCAAGAGGAAAATAGATTTGCCGGCATGAAGCAGATCAGAAAGAGTCTGTGAATTGCTACAGACTTCCAGTCCCTCACCAGGAGACAGCAGCACTTTGAGGATGCTTAATTAGGAATTTCTGCTTAAGTGACAGAGCTGTCGCAGACAAGGAGAATTGGAAGTGTATGGACTTAATGTAAGGACTGCGGAGAGATTTGGCAGGTGTGACCCAGGATGGCGGCATTGTATTCTCAGTGCTTCAGATGTACTTCCTGAAGCCAGAGCAGAGGTGGGTTTATGGAGGTAGTAAAATAGACAGGAGGCCATCCTAACAAATTAATTGGTCCTGAAAGAGACCTGAACAGTGCTGATAGTTTAAAGAGGTGTTGGCATGCAGTGTACTGTGCACCAAACGCTTGTTAATATTCTACTTGAAATTTACTTGTTTTGAATTGTGATAGGAATAAATTCCCTAGTCTGTGCTTATACCTGTTTATATTCTCAGAATGGGTGGGGATGCAGTCTATGGTAGTGTTTCAAGGTAGAAAGTATATTTAAAGAAAAAAAAATTATCTGTGCAAACTTTATCGGTACAGTTCTCAGTTTCAGGAAAAAATGCTTTTGATTAAGTGGTCTGGGATTTTCATCAGACTGTCAACTAGGAGGCTTAGGCTACACTTTTGGCTGTGTAAAGCTTTTGCTTGTGGGAAATGTGTTGGGGTTTTGCTTACCTTTGAAATTCAGACCTGTGGTCCTCTATTTCAAGGACCTGCAGCTAGTAAGAAACAAGTCTTAAACAACTCTGAAAGCGTAATATCTTCCTATCTCTGACCACACAGCAGTAGCACAACATGCCTAGCCACCTCTCTCCCCAGATACACAGGGAGCCTTCAGAGAAAATTTCCCTGTCAGGGGATTCTCAGTCAAGTACAAACAGAATAAGCTCAAGTTATTTCCTGTTTCTTTCAAAGGACAGGGTTGGAGCCAGTAACCTTTCAAGACAGGAAAAAGCTGGGGAAAGAAAAATCCTGACAACTTCCCTTCTGTTTTCCGTAGAGGACTAGTGCTTATTTCTGCTTCTGGAAGGGGAAGCTGGACTTAAGGTGGATGGGTCTCCAGGCATTTCACCTGCCTGTTGAATTATTTTTTAACCTTATTTTTATCTGACTGCAGATTTCCCTGTTCCCCCATGGAGGGCTTTCTGCATATGGCATTTTTGTCTGGACACAAAACCAAATAAAGCAGTTTCTGTCTGTTCCTTGAACTTGTTAGTTTTAAGGAGACTGGACACATCAAACCAAGGCTATGTTTTAAATGTCTGCATTAATTTGTCAAATGCAAGACACAAAAAAATAGCTTTGCCTGTCTTCTGTAAAAGCCATCTATTCTTGTCATTTTAGCCCACTTTATATAAGCAATAGCCATTGAGAACAAACAATATCTATACCATTGTCCACAGAAGTGAAGAATGAAGAGGTGGCCATGACACATATAGGCATTGGAACATTCTACAAAGAAACTTTAGAAACATAGCATTCAGAAAGCAGAAGGAGTTGCTTTCAGTAGCGGTGGAAACCTTTAAATCAGTAACTCGTTTTCTTCTTTCCCTGTCTTCAATGTATCTTGCAGTTGGAAGACTGCGAAGAATACCCAGTAAGAGCCCTCAGGCTTGGTTTAGTTTTGCTTCATTTTCAAAGATGAGCCTAATTCTTCCCTTACAGGATTTATTTCACTATTACAGACGAACTTTCCAATTGAAAACCTCTCTTGAGTGGGCACAGACAGGTAAATTGTTACGGTCAAACATTTGAACACTTTCTGACCTCCATCTTCAGCTGGTGGTGTGCAGTCGAGGTGACCCTACTGGGACCTGCTGTCAGGACTGCTATGCTGGACCTCCTCCAAGCAGTTCTGTAGAGCCAACCAGCATTGCACACTATAAACTGCTCTTCAAGGTTTCAAGTCAATTCCAGCCTCAGGGCCTCAGACTGTTTGTATCATCTGCTCTTGCACTCTCATTTTAGTTCTCAGATACTGTTTTATTCTGAATTATTTGGTGAAGTGACAGTCTAGTTCAGAAACTAGTTTTCTGAAGGGGAATTGCATGGCTAAAGGGGTGGAAGAATTCATGGTCATTCCTTGTCACTGTGCTTTTTACCTCTTGGTTGAATGGTGAGGTGGCAATAAAGACTTCTCTAAATATTCTCTTTTAGGAATGGATGTTTTACTCTAACTAGGCTTTTCCCAAACTACTGTGATTACAGGTAGAGGAAAATAAAGGGTCAGGTGTCATATGTGTTCTTGAGAGACTTCAAAGGAGTCTTTGCTATTGTAAAGAGTGGAAGAAATCAACGTCACTTGAACTATTTGACCAGATTGTTTCCCTCCTGGTATTAAATTTCTTAAAGCCAAGGCTTTCCTGAGGCTGTTTTGTAACTAATTGTCTGCTCTATGGGTTTTTTTTATTATTTAAAGGAAGGGAGAAAGTCATTCCTTGTGCAGCTTGCAACCCCTGTCCATCTGTCAGATGGATGTATACATACAGGAATTAATGAATGCTGTTTCTGATTTCTCCACTTAGAAGAAAGATTACACTGTTGTTGTCTTTGGAAAGCTTTTGGACCAGGTTGCTTTTGGTACCATGCCAGGCATCCTGTTGAAATTCTAGTAGTGACCAGAAGGAGATTTTTAGGTTTGTAGATAAGTGCTGTTCATATGGCTAGAACTCTGTAAAACCTTCACAGCTGTCTGCTGGAGAACTGGGCTCCATATTATGTGCTCCTCATGCCCATCTCTGCTGGGGTAGAACAGCTTCTGCCCTGCTGCCTCTGAACATAAGATCCTCCAGCACCAAATGCGGGAAGGATTTGAGCTCTGCTTGCTTTTCAAGAAAGCAGCCACCCCTGAGCAGGCTGTCATTTCCTCACCCTCTTTATGCATGTAGTACTGGCACATAAATGCTCTTGCTCAACCCTATCAGCTGTATATCATTCTATTCTGGGGAAAGTGAGAACAGTGCTGGAAATGACACAGCACCAAAAGGTATCAGCTTTGCTCGTTTTACCCCCACAATTAGTCCTCACATTAGGTTTGTATGGTAGCTACAATACAAGAGGGAAGCATCACTTTAAAAAAATGGAGAGCAATGAGAATTGCTGTGGCTGCCCATCAAGTGAACCTCTTTCTCATTTGGTGTTTATATGGCTGATGAGCTCCCTGCACTTCACCAGTGCTCTGTTTTGCCAGGGTTTCTTAAAGGTCCTTGAGATGCCTTTACGGCAAATGAAGTAACCTTGGCAAGATCCTGCATTACACCATGCCCTGCCCAGCATTCCTGTAGTTCTTGGCATTTCCTGCCCCTTACAGCATGGCTGTGGGTTTGGACAGCAAACATGTCTTATATTTCCCAAACGAATGATGTTTTAAATGTCTTCATCTGCGAGGGCTTTTACTGCATGCTGTGGATATGTACAGAGGATTTTTGATTTGTGTGATTGTGTGCTTATGTGCTCGTTTGTGACTGTTTTATTTCTTCTTTCATCCTCCTCCTCCTCTCTCTTCTACCTGAAACGTTAAATTAAATCTAACATAGCAATATGTTTAGACAGAGACAACGTTTGGCTGTGCCATTTCCCCGGAGGCTTTAAACTGCTGGCTGCAATACTGCAAACAAATTCAGACCCTGACTTGGCCAGCAGTTCCCCCCAGCTATCTGCATGTTCACTCTCCAGGCTTTATTTTACTTACACTATTGGAGACTGCAGAGTCACAGTCTATGTCTCATTGTTATGCGTGGATGGGAAATATTCCTGTACTTATTTGCATTCATTAGCTGTTGGTAGTTCCTCTGTTGAGGTCTCTAGCCTTGTTTTTACAGTGCTTTTGGCAGTGTTTCTGCACTTGGTGTGTGAATTTTTATGATCTGTTGCATGTTATTCATGCAATTTCCTGCCCTGTAATAGTATCAGTTTTCCAGACACAGAGGAATACAAACGAAAACCCAGGAGCCTGCATTAGCATAAAATGTCCCAGTTCTGTCAGTTTGATTAATTTGTCTCTTTGTCTCCACTGTATATGATAAGTGCTATTAATGGTTGCAACACTTCATATGTCAAAGTCTTTCTTCCTAATGACTTGAAAATGTGGTTTATTTCCCCCTTTTTTGTATTATTTTCCTCATTTAGCATTCCACTCAAGTCTAGATTTATGCCATGCTCTTTCATTATCTTACTGGTTGCAGCGCTGGAGTGATTACATATGGTGTAGGGTATGAGCAAAGATGCGATCCCAGGGGCAGCAGCTGCTGATGCAAGCTGAAAATAGATCCAGCGTATGCTCAGCACTTTTCCCAGAGGTCTTTTATTTATTAGGAACAGTCTTGGTACAGGACAGCTTGGACCCTCATTTAGCAAGATGACTTTTTGCCTTTCAAGAACAGTGCAATGACTTTGCTCTATTTACTGACTGCTGTGTAATTTTTTTCACTGCCTCCTGTCGAAGCAGAAACAGTGACTTTACCTAATGTAAATTGTAATATAATCATGATTTATAATGAAGTCAAGATGGCAAGCTCAATTTGAAGTAATGGAACTTGGCAGATCTAAGGTTTAAATTAAATAATCCTATTTGTAAGACAGCATTTGTACGTGGTACACTGATTTAAAATGAACTTCAGTTCTTCTTTAGTGAATCCTTTACAATTCTCTCTTTTTTGCTTTCCATAGGACCTTTCAGGGAAATAAAATTCATTTGGAGAGAGCATGTTTGTCTTTGTAAATGTGTATGGAAAAATGCATCAATTCCTTTCCCTTGGTAAAGAAGTTTCTCATAAATTGTTTCACAGAAGAACTCTTTAATTAAAGATGAAAAATTAATGTAGATAACTTATTCAGAGCAAGCCACATCTAACCTGCTTCAGTGGCTAGAAGAGGCCAACTGCTGAGAATGAGGAGAGGGAGGATGCTGGAGAGAAAACGGCAAGGAAGGCTACAGCTTGACTTTTCCCCTCCCAGGCACAGAAATCCATCTAGCAGTGATTTGTATGGAGGGAGATCACCTCCTCTGAGCTGTCCTTCCACCCTCAACTAGCAGAGCGGGACATGGAAGGATGACATTCCCTCCTGTCTCTGCCCCCTGCATTTCTTCCCCTGTCACTGCCAAACTGATGTGGGCAGCAAGAGCCCCAGGGTATGTTGAGGGTATGTTGTGTATGCAAGTCCATCCAGCTTGGAGCTGGCAATGAGTGCAGAAACGGGGGCTGGTGGAACAAAAAGCTTGTAGATAAGGGAGCAGGCAGGGAGTGTGAGATGCTAGAAAAATGGTGAAAGAGAGCACAGAAGAAGGGCAGTGTGATAAAACACTACAGGTACAGCGCAGGATTTTTCTGGCCTAGATTGAGGGAGGCTAGTCTAGAAAATGTCCCCTTCCCTTCTCTCTCACTCAGCATGGCTTTTCTGCCTTCCTGTCTGGTTGCATTTAGTTTCTGCTGCCTGTCTGTCGTCTTTCTAATTTTCCTCCCTACTTGGCTAGGATGGGGCTCTTTCCCCAGGAACTTGAAAGATACTCACACTCTGGGTTGGCCTTACATGTTCAGGCAGAAATGACCCATCTCACGTATTCAGCTTGATAACTGTGTTACCCTGCCATCACCCCCAGTCTTCAACTTCTGACCAAGCTCTGATGGAGAAGATGTCAATTTCACATCTGTTGCGTCCAGGCAGTGTCAGCTGCCTTCAGCAGTGGAGGCTTGCAGCTGGAAACGCACAGTGCATACCACACTGCTTCCCCACCAGCATCCTGCCCCATGCCTTGTTTCCCTCCCAGCCAATGGTCAGGACTGTTGCAGTGGGCTGGTAGGGAAGAGCTGAACAGAGCTGTGGATTTACTTGGTCCTTTCCTGGGAAGGCATCTTGAATTAGGCCTAGGTAGTTGCTAATCCACCAGGCCTGGCTTGAAAGAGGGCAGCCTCTCCTGAATCATGGGCTGCATCAAAAGAACTGTGACCAGCAGGTCGAGGGAGGTGATTCTCCCCCTCTGCACTGATCTAGTGAGACCTGACTTGGAGTCTTGCATTCAGTTCTGGAGTCTTCATTACAGGAATGGATCTGTTAGAGTAAGTCCAGGGGAGGGCCACAAAGGTGACCCCATATGACGACTGGCTGAGAGACTTTGGATTGTTCAGCCTGGAGAAGAGAAGGCTCCAGGAAGATCTTACAACAATCTTCCAGTACATAAAGGGGATCTATAGAAAATCTGGGGAGGGGCTTTTTATCAGGGAGTGTAGTGACAGGATGAGGGATAATGGTTTTAAGCTGAAAGAAGGTAGATTTAGATTAGATTTTAGGAAAAGTTTTTTTCCTGTGAGGGTGGTGAGGCACTGGAACAGGTCGTGCAGAGAAGTTGTGCGTGCCCCATCCCTGGAGGTGCGCAAGGCCAGGTTGGATGGGGCTTTGAGCAACCTGATCTAGTGGAAGGCATCCCTGCCCATGACAGAGAGGTTGGATCTAGATGATCTTTATGGTCCCTTCCAACCCAAACCATTCTATGATTCTGTGGCTGAGAGAATGAGTTGCTTGAGCTGAAGTTTCAGTGTAATTTCTGCCCTGCAGTGAGAGATTTCAGGCCCAGGTAACTTATTTCTTCTAATTTTAATGAGCTCCACTGTTGAATAGTTGATCATGTCCAGAAGCCAACCTGGGATCTCTAACTGATGAGGAGGGCATTACTTGAGTGTGGGGCTGGAGCCCAGCTTGGGGATGGGAGGCGAGAGGCTCCGGCTCCCATCTCCCGCTCTCCAAGCAATTACGAATCATTTTACCCCAGTGTTTACAGGGAAGTAATAATTTCTGTTAATTAGAAACCAAGCCCTAGTTTCCCACTGCTGTCAGGAAAGGACACAATTTCGGAGTATCTCTGGGGAATGTGAGGAAAAACGAGCTCACAAAGCCAAAGCAGTGCAGGCCAGTGGGGAAGGCAAAGGCAAGGAGGATCCATACAGCAAACACAGTGTTGGCGTCCTGTGGACCATTGCTCCTTGTCTAGAGAGAAAAAGTAATGAGGCCCAAGAATCAAAGTCCATCAAGAGGTTTCAGAGCTGCTGGTGATGGCTTGTACTCTACCCCATCCCTCATCCAACAGACACGTGCATGCTTACAGGCATGGCTATCTGTTCATTTAAAATTAATGGGATTATATATGGCAGGAAAGAAGGCAGGGTACACTGAATTCTGCAAACACAGAGCTTCAGCCTGGGATGCTTGATCTTTAGAAAAATAAATAAAATAACATAGCAAGAACCAACTCGAGGATGATTCAGTATGCAAATAAACTGTTTTTCATTACTCACAGCACACATAAATGCACGCTGGTGACTGAGGCAGCAGAATAACACTTCACTGTTCATTATTTTATCAGACAGTGATAATTGTCGTTAATATTTTCTTAGTAGTGTCTCTGAGAGTTTATTTATACTGTTAATAATCTGAGCAGCTGTAATGATGCTGGCTGCCAGAGCTGTAGCCTTTTAGAAGCACTCTAGTGTGGCAATGATATGACAGTAATAGAAATCCAAGGAGAAAATTATCTTTTTGGAGCAGATGGGGCTAATTCAGTCCCTTTCACACACGTTCATGTTCTCTAGTTTCTTTCTCACACTAACATGTGTGGGTGCACGTGAGCATATGTCGACACACACACAAATAGCTGTTAAGTCCCGACTTCCATTCTCCCAAGACAGGGAATTCACATGTCATGCTGGAAATGCCATCGTTTTTCTACGTGAACAGTATTTCTAGGGCTGCTAGGGTAGATGGCATTTTCTACCCCTTGCTTTCTGGGTAGAACTTAAAAATCTCATGTATGAAGCAGAAAGGGGGAACTCAGTTCCTTGGGGACGGCCCAGATCCAGGCACAGTTTGTGACTGCACTGGGATGCCATTGCCTGTCCTTCCCTTCCTTCAACCGGTTTGCTGCAGGGCACTCCTGCTGAGCCTGCACTCTTTTAGGGACTAAAAGAGCCATTTACCTTTACTCAGGGCAGACATGAAATCTCAGTAAGAAGGCAAATGCCTCCAATTTTTTTTCTACTGGGATTTATGGAGCCTCGCTAACCTTTTGAGCCACCACGTGAGGAGTGAACTGCTCCTCAAGGAGGACAGGAAAGGACCAACTTTGCTAGCTCAGCAGTGGCTGGTTCTCCTTGCAAACCTGCTTTGCTGAGCTGAACAGACATCATTGATGAAAGTGAATGCCAAGCAGTGGAACAAAAGCTGCCATAATCCTCAGATCTGTTAGTGGCCATGCAAGAACAAAAACGAGGTGAACATAGAAAAATTGTGTCCAAATGCCGGAAATTAAAAGGCAAGGTGGGGGAGGAGGGGAAGGAAAACTGGAACAAATGCAGCGTTTGGCAGGTTTTGTTTAAAAAGTACAGTGGCTGCAAGAAACCGGGTTATTTATGCAGGATTTCATCCTACCAGTTAATAATTGTAATTGCCTGATTATCTCCTGAAGCACAGTAGTAAAGCCTTTGACATTCAGTTCAAACAAAAAGCGTCTCTGGATTTGAAATGTTACAGTATTTGCTGGGCTGTACTCTCTGCTACCCTGGTGTAAGGATACCAATGATTTTATATGCTGTACCGTGCTGGCACAAAGTCATGGCCAGTGCTGGAAGCGCTGGCATCATCAGCCCTGTGGAAACCACAGCAGAGCATCCGTGAGCTGGATCAGATGTTATCCAGCCCATCTCACGAGCCTGCTCCTTCTCCAGCTTCTTTGTCTCCTGATTTAGATCTCTTCCTCAGAGTGCAGCCTGGTGTTTTCCTAAATCGTATCTGACAGAGCTTATTTCTTCCTCTCCTACGCTACATGAAGTATAATAGTAGGGCTTGTAGCGAGATGCCTTGCTGTGAAGTATTCCTTGTTTTTATAAAGTAATTACAGTGTATTTAATGCACTGTATTTATTACACTGTATTATATAGTTTATTTGCATAAATAAATTCTACTGTGCTCGAGAAAGAGGAGTATTGGTGTAATTTACAGGTCTTTGTAATATTTCTCTGTTGTATTTGCTTGTGTATTAATTGCAGCTTCAGGAACTCTGAACCACTCCTCTAAGCATCCTCTGAATTAGCAAATTTCTACACACATCTTCATTTTCTGCCTATTTTGATATTTCCTAATGTTACTTGGAGGCTTCCAGAGTTCTTTGTTCTAGGAGTGCTTAAACTGCTTTTTGTTTTCCCTTTTTCTGCCCACTTTGACTTACGATGTGTACCTGAAGAGATTTTTCACAGACCCTTCTCTCATAATTTGTATTCTGCAAAAGCTCTCCCACACTTTCCTCAATGCTCCTCACTGCTCAACAATTTCTCCCTTTTTTTTTTCTTTTTTAATCTGGGGGTCAGTTTAGTTTTCCTTTTGCAAAAATAGGGGACTGATTTTAATTTCAAATTACAGTTGTACTTTAATTCTGATGATGCTTTTGGATTAAAATCTGTTTGTTTCTGCCCATTTCTTCCCTGCTGGTTTCAGCATGGCTTGAATGGACATCCAAGAAGAGAAAGTAGCATTTCTGCTGAGACAATCTCCTGTGTCATCCTTGTTACTGCATTCCAACTTTCTTAAGGTGCAGGTTGCACTGGAAAAAACAAACGTATTGCAAACTGCAAGATATCACAGCCGTATTTCCCTTTGCTTTATTTTCCAGTTCATGTCTGAGTGTTTAAACTGCTAATTAGTGCCCCTAGTTTTTATGTGTTCTTTGTTGATTCAGTCATGTTGTAGCCAAGTTGTTAATTTGAAGAAAAGGTTATTTGAAATACCCTTGTCTCTAATTTTCTTTCTAACACCTCTACCCACAGTCTGGCCTGAGCAGTCTGAAAGTTTTCCTCCAAGCTTTTTCACCTATGCTTGCCTGCAGGTATTCTCTTGGCCGTAACTTTGAATTGTCTGTATTCTCCACTTGCGCCTGGGGCAGCCTCTGATATCAACAGCATACCCCAACCCACATAATTAGTTAGGAAAGTTTTGCCTCCTGCTGAAGTTCACTAAGGGGTTTTCTAAGGGGTTTTCTCCAAACACTGGCAATTCAGCTGCCATTCCTCCAGCTTGATGCATAGTATTGCGGGCAATATTGTCTTAAAGGTTTAATGAACTAGTGTTTGACTTCAATGTAAGTTACTGAGTGATTTTTTAAATAAGGGCTCGGACAGGTATCGTGTGGCTGTTTTGCTTGCTTGGGTGTAAGAGGTTCTCCCCTCCAGCCCAAGAGTTGTTTTGCCAAAGGTGATGCACCGCAATGGAGTCGCAGAGGGAGACATGCCCCTATGCCAGCACAGCTGCCCCACCAGCAGCCCCTCACCTATGCACAGACCTGTCTCCCCTTGGCTGCCATCCTGCACTGTGGCCCAGAGGAGTGCCTGTGCAGACGAACATTCCCTTACGCTCAGCAAACCACTGCAAATGGTAAAACCCAGAGCTGTCCAATGGGGTGTGCCAAGGAACGTCTGCCAGATACCGATGGTTGGAGTAGATGTGATCCAGGAGGAGGCATCCCTGCTATGGAAAAGCACTTCCAGTTTTATAGCCTTTCAGTTTTGCAAACATATTTGTCTGTGTTTGGTAAAGATGTCTCCCATTTCCTGCACTGAAATGTGTCAGCAACAAAGTACAGAGGCTTATGTCTGGTGATTTCTACCTTCTTTCTCAATAGACAGTATATTTTCTGAAAGTTGTGGCAAATTCAACAAAATTAATTTGCCCTTAAATTTTTCTAAGTTGGTAAGGATGATGGAAATGCCCAGGGCTACTGTCAGTATTTCCAAAAGTAGGTTCTTCATTCTGATTTGAAATGAATCTCTCTTTCCAAAGAGTAAAGAATTTCAACTTGACTTCAATAACTCCAGTATGAAACAAAACCTTCTTGGGTTGAAATAAGCTTTGCAGTTGGATCAGAGATCACTTTTATTACTCTGAATTTATTTCTTCTAATTTCTTAAACGTTGTTTGATTCTGTCTTCCCTTTTGGTTCATCTGACAGAATTTTTGAGTAGGCTTCAAAGTTGGGGCCATTACGCAGTGAATTTAATTTGGAAAAAAAAAAAAAAAAAAACAAGTATCCTGGTGACTGAACTCCTGAGCTCCACCCATTAGTCACGTGTGGTCGAACGCTGACATAATCAATAATGTGGGCATTGATTCACTGGCTGTTTATGCCATCTTTACACTTGGTGATCAATTCCAAGCCACTTGCCCTGCTGTCAACACTGACGCATTTCTCACGGGGCAGTGGACACAGTTTGCAATTATTGCTCCCCATCTTCAAGGCAAGTCTAGCATGAAGGACCTCTCTTTTCTCCCTCTCTCACCTCCTGTGGTCACACCTGCTGCCCAGGAGCATTGTGATGCTCTGTGGGCAGTGAGGGATATTGGTCTCTCCTTCCTGTTCAAGCAGGGAGGTAGGAGGGGCTTAGAAGTGTTGCCCTGGATGTGTTCATAAAGTGGAGAGAGGAAAATCAGAAGTCATATTGTTTCCTCCTTCAAACTGGAAATGCTCTCAAACAGGCAGTCAGGGCTTCCAGTGTAAATTTGTCATCTGGCTGAAAGCTGGGACTTTAAGGAGGAAGGCTGAGTGGGGCACCTGTGCCTTTTTTTTTTTCTGAAAGCACAGAACTTTAAATTGGACAAGGATTTCCAATCTGTCACCTTTCATAGAAGTACCACTGACAGGAGTAAAACATCTCCTTGAAGCTTTCAGCCAGATGCCTGATGAGGCTGTTGTGGAGGATGGACTGAAAAGATATCAAGATGACCCTTAGCCCAGCCTTAGTGTGGTTTTGGAGGCAGCAGCTTTTTCAGTGCGACTTTTTGCTAAAATAAAATAAAATAAAAAAAGAAAACTAGATAAATCACTGTCCCAAAGAAAGAAGCTGTGTGTCCAGATTCTCCCTTCCCCCAGTGTGCGTTCATGCCCAGGGGTGTCTGTTGTGGTGGCAGTGTGGTGGCCTCCCACCCCTGCAATGTGATGTGATGTTATGCGATGTGATGTGGGAGATGCCAAACTGTCACTTGGACTTCAGGTCACTTTCTGCCCAAATCTGTAAAT
This sequence comes from Tapera naevia, assembly GCA_033556795.1. NCBI lineage: Eukaryota > Metazoa > Chordata > Aves > Cuculiformes > Neomorphidae > Tapera > Tapera naevia. Next base: position 510,287 of record JAUMJJ010000014.1, on the reverse strand, counting down.
GCCACCTGAAGTGGCAGAATATAAAACTGGGGCCAGCAGAATTGCTACTTAATTAAAAAAGTGGGTTTAAAGTGAAAACAAAGACCACACTTCTTCAGTCTTCTCCATCAGTGACTCATACATTTCTCTCATTTAAAAGCCGAGGTAATACAAGTATCTGCATTGGATGCTTCTCACCCAAGTGGAAATTTGAAGAGTGATTATTCATTTTTAGAGCTCCATAGCTTTATGAGCAGATAGGGGAGATATATCTGTAAGCTGCTGATGAGAGAACATTTAAACACTGTTAAATTAAGGGAAAAATACAGTAAAGTACTGCTGTGGTGTTGTCTTATGAAAGTACTCTGCTGTTTATCATCTCTTCTTGTTCCTGCCTCCTGCCTGTTCCCACCCTATGTAAAAAGAATCACGGTTTCAAAACAATTCCTGACAATGTGCAGGCTTACTTTATGCATATGTAGAAAGAAACAGGGATGTCTAGCGCCATTGATTTTGCACATGCAACTGCCCCTGTAGGAGCCTGGTAATATATTTAAACCTTTTAGAGAGTTTTCCAAAACCAAATAAGCTCAAGCTAGGAAAAATAGGATCTGCCAAGCTCCACCATCCCAAGTAAAAATAACTAAGTAAAAAAACAGGAAGTCTCTTAACTCTTAATGAAATAACAGCTTTGGTGACTGATTTTGGTTATCAGATTACACTCAAAATAACTTCTGCTCTACACTTGCAATTGGCTGTAAAAGAAAAAGAATACAGTGTGTGCTAATTTTAGCAAATAAGATTAGATTAATATTTAATCCCAGAGACCTTCTTCAGGCTGTAGAAAAAAATAGCAGCAGTTAACTGTCACTAATCTTATCTCCTATTTATCTCCTATTTCTGGCATGTGTTTGATTATGTAAGTTGTAGTGTAAGGAACACACTCGCGGAGTGAGAAGTTAGTGCTACATCTGTGGGCTTATTAGACAAACTTCAGGGCTGAGATGGATTTAGAAGGTCTCCACATATGCCTGTAGACCACAATAGCAACACTGGAAGGCTAACAAAATGGGTGCCACAGTTGGCCTGCTATGAAACAGTATGCAAATAATGGATTGATTTTGAGTTCTGTAAGAAGCACTCACATTTCTTCTATGTTTCTATCCAATTGTTTTAAATTAGTATTTCGTTTGGGATCTGATATTCAGCATGTGAGGTTTGATTCAATTTTCCATTCTTCCTTCCCTACAAAATGGCTTACTAATTAAATCGATGTTTAGAGATTGGAGATGAGGGGTTTCTAACTGGTTTTAGGTGCCTAGTGATGAATTTAACCTGAAAATCAAAATACAAAATATATAATCCATAATCCTACAAGCAGCTTGCATGCTTCACAGAAAACCCATTGCACTCCTGTTGATTTCAACAAGACTACTCAAATGCATAAAGATAAAAATCTGCACCTGTGCTGTTCTGTCAGGACTTCTTGCGTTCTCAGTCGATCTGAAGGTCTGACCCCTAACTCTGTGGAATTTAACAACTAATGTTCTGCAGATCTCATTGTATCCCTGGAGAGGAGGAGAGGGCTCTGCCTTCCCACACCACCACTAATGAACGTATTCTTTGAATATGCCCCAGGTATACTTTATTTGAAAAGGAACAATTGCATGTACATTTGCTATTGAACTTTGATGCTATTTTCTAGAAGGTCATTGGCCCTCATTAACACAGAAATTAGGACTGGAAAAACCTATCAAATTATCAAAACACACCTTGCCAGAACAAGATTATGCTTTGCTAGTTTTGTTTTGCAGTACTCAGATATAAAATATCCATCATCTTCCCTGGAAAGCCTTCCAAGATGGCACTGAATTCGCTGTTAAGTTACAAGTCAGGAAAAAATCCCTGCGTTTTTCGTTTCTTCAGTTTTCTCTCACTGCAGTTGGCAGCAGCACCCCATAGCAAACTAGACAATTCTTTTCTGTTCTTGATGTTAGTATGCATCAGATTACTGTAAACATTCTCTTGCTCCATTTTAGATCTTGCCTTGCCAAGTTTTACATTCCTTCATGTTTACGGTGATCTTTCCTTGCCCTTAATCACTTTTCCCCTCTTTAAATTGAACTCAGATTTGCTGGCATTTTGCGTGGGTTGACCTTCCCAGCTCCAGATGCAACTTTTCGTACAGATGCCATTCAGAGCAGGGTTACCAGACATCCATGTTTCCCTTGGAAATAACCTTCTCCCCCCCACACACACTCACACACCCCAATAAGAAATACTGTCTGTGCAGAATTGGAGGATTTTATCTATTTGTCTGGGATTTTGAGACATCTGGAAGTCTGGGCAGCCAGCTAATGAGCATGCACTGATGAACTCCACAGCACACAGTGAGTCCAGCCCATCCACAGAAATGTCAGACCTCAGTGCGTGCTCTGAGGCCGTGTCCCATGTGTTCAAAACAATGCAGAGACCTCCATGGCATGCTTGATCAGCTGTCATGTAATAGACCTGATACAACAGAGAGCCAGACAGAGTTCACCCACAGTGCTTTATCTCCCGTGATGACTGTGGGTGTGCGTGCAACTACATTTAAAATAGTATTTCTGCCCTAAGAATTCCCTTATGAGAATATAATGTTCCTAACATGGAAGTGAGCTAATCTGAGAATAGTGTGTGTTCAGTACTAATGCTGCCTTCTTTTCTAGCATTTCTCATCGCTGACTCTTGTCTCAGCTTCTTATTCTTCCACCTGGCAGTGATCAATATTGTTTTCCTTGAATTAGCCAGTTTTTCATTAATGACATAATACCAACCAAAGAAGAAGGAAAGGCAAAGAGTATAGTAACAATACAGCTTTTTCTCCAGAAGGAAGAGGCATTGCCTGGAATTCATCGAGGAAATATAATGAGAGGTGATGGAGGCAAATAAGGGAAAGATTTCCTCACAGGGAGGTTTTAAGTAGACTCTGTCAATGATCTCCCAAAGGAAGTAGTGGAAGTCTGGTCATTTAAATCAATTAAAACTATCCAGAGCATCACACTCCACAGGATTTTGTAAAGAGAAAAGCAATGTCAGGCTGAACTAAAATAGATTTCACATGCAAGGCTGCTGTCTGTATTTTGCCAGTAAATTCAATATGGCTAATGTTGATTAACAACTCTCTTGATGGTGATTATATCATTGAATTATTTCCAGCTTGTTCGTCAGCATTATAAACTCATGGGTACATGGACATTCAAAACATGCCCTGTGGCTCGACTAGCTCAATCTGAAAGACAAGTGGCAGATAAAGGGCTGGAGAACTCGATCTTTCTTTCTTTCTTTCTTTCTTGCTTTCTTGCTTTCTTGCTTTCTTGCTTTCTTTCTTTCTTGCTTTCTTTCTTTCTTGCTTTCTTTCTTTCTTGCTTTCTTTCTCGCTTTCTCGCTTTCTCGCTTTCTCTCTCTATTTCTTTCTTTCTCGCTTTCTCTCTCTTCTCTCTCTCTTTCTCTCTTTCCACCACAATGATGAATTGACAAAGACCTCCATACCACATGTTGAGCATGGTGTACTGTGCAGCACAGCAGAGGCAGGAGCTACACATGGGCCTCCAGTGCCTGACCTGCTGGATTGCTGTAGAGCAAGAAGATGTGCCAGATGGCTTAGGTGGGACTGCAGTACCCACGTCCTCTGTGCACCAAGTGTACAGAAGGTTTTTAATGCACATAAGACCAGCTGAGGACAGGAGCAAGACAAAATAAAGTGATTCATCCTTAAAGTTGGCAGGGTGTTTGGCATGTTTCAAGTACACAGGAGAAGTATTCTCCTGGACTACCTTGAAAGATGACAGAAAGCAAGCCTCCACGAAGCTGAGATCTTCACTTTGCTCTTCTTATACATGTGAACATTGTTGGTTTGTATGTACATTTTACCTTTTCTCTGCCTGGTTCTCTTGTAACCAGTCAATTCAATTTAAACAATAAAAACTGGTGAAAATTGGAATAAGGCAATGATTGGAAGGCAGGGAAGCAGTGACTTGACATATGATCTTGGACAAAGTGCCCAGTGAAGGTTCCTGTAAATTGACCTGCCTACTTAAACATTAATTTATATGAAAAATAAAGTTTAAAAGCAAACAAATCCTGGATCTATGGCATGTTATTTACAGTAGGGAAAAATATAAACTGAAATTGTTGCTAGAATGTGTTTTACCCATCTAGCAAAAGTCGCTCTCACTTGTAAATGGACTCAGTTATATAAGAGAAATTATCTATTTCCTTCTGCAAACACAGATCAACTTGGTTTCATTGTTTTCACTGGGATGCATCAGTCAGGTCAAATCATTTTAGAAGACTGTTCTTACCTCTTTCTACAGAAATGCATGTGTGATGGCAATACAGGCAGCTTTCAAGCCTTTTCTTTCCCAGTGTGCAGTGCTCATAGCCGTTCTCCAGCACCTTGATTCCTGCCTTCCTGCCAGGATGCATCAGATGTAGGTGATCCTAAAGCTGGTGGGGGTGAGGCAGGGGATTTGCCATGGGAGCCAAATCAATATTTAGACAGCTTCAGGCGACAGTGATTGTGCTGGCTTTCACACTTGGAAGCAAGCTTTGCATCTGTTTGTTACCAAAGTTATTGTTTGTGCAGTTTCAAGCATTGGCACTTGAGAGATTCCTCCCTGAGGGCAGTGACAAGTACCAGGAGCTTGGCGTGAAATCAGGAAGCATGACATGGATATGAAAATTGTGAAAGTGAGGAAAGTTGTGTAACTACGTAAGATCTCATAAGGAAGTCAAGGCGCATGTTTGACCAGTATTTTCATCATCCTTTGTCTGAGGCATCTGCCAGGCATCATGGAGACCTCACGGCGCACTCTCAGGCTTTGCTTTTGATGCATCCAGTGCAGAACAGCTGTAACAGCTGTCTTGCTGCTGTTTGTTACCGTGAGGTTTTGCAGGAAGTGAAAACCTGAGTCAGCGTGGGAGACAGTCTTGCTGTGGGGTGATATGAGTCAGCGTGAGGGCGGCCGGCAGACAGGTGAAACCGTGCCCAGCAGAGAGAATTCTTTTAATTTGCTTTCCAGTCATTCCACCTAGTGGCCAAGTGCCACAACTGCCAGGAGAGCTGGGTTTGTGCTATGCAGTCCCTCCTCATCAAAAGGGACCCAAAACCCCCAGATGCTATATATGACGGCTCCTACAAACCTAAGCTGCTGCGGAGCTTACAAGATGTGTAGGAATATGTAAGCTCCCACACTGAAGATCTTATGAAAGGGAAACATTGGCCTGCGAGTAGCTCATTAAGTTCCCCAGCAATTTTGTTAATCATGCTGCATAGATAAAATGTAGATAGGTCTTTAGTGAGCTGATAATCTAACAAATAGGCAGAAAGTGTAACACTGATAAAGCAGAGATCAGTTTGATAGCCAATTGTAAATCTAGGCAATTCCCTACCAGAGTGTAAGTCTGTGCATAAAAATGCTCTGTTTCTTAAAATAGAATATACAGCAGTAATATCGTGCATGGAAGAGCTATTGGGAGCAATTTTAGAGGTGTTTCAAAATATTTTTCTCTCCATCAAAGTCTGCAACACTTGTGGTATCTTCATAATCCAGCATTACAGGCACAGGTCTATGAATAACAAAAGCTTGTTTCTTGAAAGCAGGACTTTCTATAAAAATCTATGAACTCCACAATTGGTCCTGAGGCCGTGTAGGTAATTAGTAGGCTTTTTTCTTTGGGATGTACCAAATTATTGACTCAGATTCATGCTAAAATAAGGCCACCATAAATTCATGGCTGGATGTCTGATCAACCTCTTGATTAGCTTCTTGCTCAATCGTGCTAGTTCCATTGGAAGGACAGGGAAAAGCAGCTCACCTTCGGGGTATCCCAAACTTACTGGATAGGATATCCTTCTGAGGAGCTGGGAAATGTAAGTTTGAATCCCCAAAGCCTGAAGAAGGGACCTGGTCTCCTACTTTCTAGGTCCCTCTTCTAATCTTTAGACTATTTTATGAGAAGGTGACAGCAATGCTGTTTGTTTTAAAAGAAGAAATTTAAAAGAAGATATCTGCAGCCAGAAGGAGATGGCAGGCTATGCATCCCAGCCTCACAGGTGTTTGGTTGTTCTGAATCCCATCTGAATCTCGTCTAGATGCCTTTGATATGCAGAGCACAGGCAACTCAGATATGTGAATGCCACTTGCCAGCAAGGCAAAAAGGTGTCTTGGTGAGTCAAGACTGAAGTGACTTGCCAGGGTCACGTAGAAGGTGTTTGATGCAGCAGGAAATTAAGTTGTGGACTCCAAGTCTCTGCTTAGTGGCCAGACCACTGAATCTCCTTGTGGAGAAACCTTTCTCCTTGATCATGAGCACTGGTTTTGAAGCAGCCTCCCACTGCTTCCTGAAGAACAGACTTTTTCCAGTACCTTTGTGGTCTGCCCTTTGCAGGGAAAAAAATGCAACAGAAGTTAAGGCTCGTGCATTTTTCGTCAAAAAATGGACAATATCTATAGTTTACCATGTGGCTTAGCAAGTTATTTGATAGTTTTGTGTGAAGATATTACTGTAAAAAAAAAATTTGTATTTTTTAATACATGTTATGTGAATGTAAAATATAGCGTAGATGGTATGATGAGAAAAAATGACAAGTAGTGGTGCATAACTCAGATCTGGAGATCACTCTCCTGGCAACAGTTGTTACTCTTTCTACAAAGAAAATGGTGGAAAATTATGTACCGAGGTGGAAATCAGAGTGATTTGTGTTACCTGAACTATGAATATGGATTTCTTTCCTGTTAGCTGTACCTTACACTCACTAAAATCAGGAACAGTATGAGAATAATCTCCATAGAATGGACAACAGAGCTGTGCAGTCATTGCTTGTCTATTATTTATTCAACAATTGCTTGCAAAAATCTGAGAAGAAAAAAAGGCACCAGTTTGCTCTTTAAAGAGGCAGAAAGATATTTTCTGATGGTTTTTTCTATAATCTTAAATGAGTCCTTCCTAGAATACTTCTTTTATTTAAGGGGTATCTTAAGCTTGAACCACTGTTCACTAGAGCTTCCATAGGGACGGAAGAATCAAATTTGAATAGTTACTTTCAGAGTGGTGGGCTGCATCACAGTTAAAATTAGATCTGTCCAAGAATTAGCAGCGTCTACACCAGCCTATTTTTTTCAATCTTTTATCACAGCAGAGGCTTACTTCATAGGTCTTTGAGATGTTTGGGAAAAATGCACATCTCGACCTGTACAATGATGAACAGGAGCAACATAAAGGGAGCAGTAGTAGCTACTGGATGTGGCATCATTGATGATCTGATAGATAAATAACATACTCAGAAGCATTTCTTTCTGAATGCTAGATCTGTTAGGTTATCTAACTATGTGATGAGGACTTGTGATAAGAGCAAGAACTGATGATAACGCTGGCAATTTCCCTCCTTTTTTTACAGGTCACTGTCAGGGGATTTGGTCCATTGTTACAGTTTGCCTACACTGCTAAGCTGTTACTCAGCAGAGAAAACATCCAGGAGGTCATCCACTGTGCTGAATTCCTGCGCATGCACAACCTGGAGGATTCCTGCTTCAGTTTCCTTCAGACACAACTGCTGAACAATGAAGATGGCCTTTTCCTGTGCAAAAAAGATACCACCTGTCAGCGCATGCATGATGAGGAGAACTCGGATGGAGATGAGGAGGAGACGATGGAATCGGAGACGTCAAAAATATCTTGCCCAAGAGAGAGGATGCACCAAGAGCCCTTCAATTTTGAAACCACTGTTGCTGGAGCAGAAAAAGGCGAAGGGATGCTGCCTGATTCTGACATGCTGAGAGACAGCAAGGACGATTTGGACAAAGATGCAGTAACACGGTACCCTAGATACAAGAAATACCAGCTCGCTTGTACCAAGAATGTCTACAACACATCACACATCAGTACCTCAGGTTTTGCAAGCACATTCAGTGAAGAGAGCTCTGGAAATGGCCTCAAATCAGGACTTGCTGTGGGGCAGATAAAAAGCGAGCCTCAGAATGAAGAAAACGATGAAGAAAGCATCACACTCTGCCTGTCTGGAGATGAACCTGACATCAGGGATAAAGAAGGGGATGTTGAAATGGACAGGAAACAGCCAAGCCCCACTTGCGTCGACCGGCCAAAAAGTGGGTCCTCTCCTTGCTTGCGGTCTTTCTTCAACAGAACAAAAAGCATAGATCTGGTTGGCTTCCCCAGCACTTCCCAACAGCACTTTGGCAGGAGTCCAGCATGCCCTTTTGAAAAAGGGTCAACTCAGGGTGACCACAAAACTGATTATGTCCCTTTTACAGGGAACTATGGACAGTCCCATGCCATGCAGAAGGATGCTTCCAACTTCACAGTGGGATCACCACTCAGGGGCCCTGGCTTTGAGACTCTCTGTAAGCAAGAAGGGGAACTGGACAGGAGGAGTGTTATATTCTCTTCAAATGCTTGTGACCAAGTAAACACTTCGGTGCATTCATATTCTGGTGTGAGCAGCTTGGACAAAGACCTCACTGAGACTGTGCCAAAGGGACTGTGGGCTGGCAGTAGCCAGTCTCTCCCCAGCTCTCAGTCCTATTCGCACAGCGGACTGACAGCTGATCACTTGCCAGGAAGGATGCGGCCGAACACCAGCTGTCCGGTGCCAATTAAAGTTTGCCCTCGCTCTCCTCCTTTGGAAACCAGAACCAGGACCTCCAGCTCATGCTCTTCCTACTCATATGCAGAGGACGGCAGTGGTGGCTCTCCCTGCAGTCTGCGTCTTTGTGAGCTCTCCTCTTCCCCTTGCTCCCAAGGCCCCCGATTCCTGGCACCTGAGCACCAGGAGCCTGGTGTGGTGGGGGATGGATTGTACAACCCAGTCCGAGCCCAGATTAAATGTGAGCCATCCTATGGAACAAACTCCAGCGATGAGTCTGGGTCATTCTCAGAAGCAGACAGTGAATCATGTCCTGTGCAAGACAGAGGGCATGAGGTAGGGATTTAAGATAAGTACATATATTGCAGTTGTTGTGACCCAATTAATCATTCCTTTTTTCTCTCAAATGACTTGGCATTTTCCCAGCACTTTCCTTGTTTGTAGAGACAAAGAGTAACTTCTGTCTATTCCTGTCAGCTGAGTGTGTATGGTTGACTTCACGTAAATAGGTCTGCTTGACCTCTGAGGTATTTGGCGCTTATCAGAATTTGGGTATAGGGCAATAGCAAACTGCTGAATGATGAGACTGCATTGATATGCTTAGGAGTCTGCTAGGAGTGTTCTGTTCTCCTCCCTCCCTTGCCCATGGCACAAAGCACCACTCTTCATCCTTAGTTTGCTGAAGTGGTTCCAGCTCTGCTTGTTATTGCTGCTGGTGTGTTTGAGCAACCTCAAACTGTGCCTTCGCTGAACACCGAGGGTTTGAGCAACTGGCTTGAAGAGCCCCTGCTGCATATCACTAACAGCCTGAGTAGAGGAGGCAGACAGAGTGGGAGGAGAAAGAGGCGTGAAATGACTTGAACAGTTGCATAGCTGGCCACCCTTGGCTGCAGGAATGTTATTCAAGTCATCTTGTGTGTGTGTGTGTCTCACCCATGCAGGTAATGGGTTTTGCCTCTGTTAAGTGACAACTAGGATGATTTTTCCTGCCTGTGACTCCACTTTGTTTGGTGGTAAGCTCTAGCAGCAGTTGCGTAGGCAGTATTGAAAAGAAGATATCTTTTGATTTGCAGGACTATTAGGACAATGGCAGGGGGACAGTCTGGGATTGAAGCTGTGAATTTCCATGCAGCTCTCTGGTGAGAGGGAGCAGAAAGAGGGCCCACTCTAAAACTAGAGATGGGCCAACTGGAGATGCTGCGGTGATAACTGGCTAGCCATGATTGGATAAACTATCTGTGTAAAGTCAATAGTTTAAGGGAAGCCTTAAATTGTGGAGGTGCATTGTGGAGCCCAGAAATTGAAAAAAGACTGGATGTTATCATAGAGTTTCATTAGGAAACTGCATGCCCTGGAGAGCATCTGGGTGAAAAGGCATATCTGGCTCCTTTAGTAAGGCTGAAATGCTCCGCTGAGAGCTTGTGCTTCAGTGTGGGGAGCAGCAAGTGCAAGTTTAAGTGGTTCGAGTGCTGTGAGCACCCAGTTCACAACCAAGTGGTCTTAATTTTGGGCTACGGATGAAAAGAGTGAACTTTATTTTATCCCTCAGTCCTTATTCCAGCTACATTCCAGGCTCTGGAAGATACCTTTCAGATAGGTGTGGATGGTTTCTTTAGTTGGTTGCCTTGCTTTAAAGAAGGACTGAAGAGCATGGGAAGAGTCCGGTGTCCTAATCCCTGTTGTGCTGTACCAGTGGTCTTGAGAGGACAGTTCCTGTTTGTCCCAATGTCCTGGGGATTACGCAGGAAGGAGAGGAGTCTCCTAGGAGTCTCCTTGAAAAGCTGTCTAGAACATTTTGCATAGGACCTCATTCAGGAAGCCCTACAGTTGAACCTCTCTGCTTGGTCATACCATGGTTACTTTCTGAAGTCCTATCTTTACTAGGGGTGGAAGGGAGCAGGGAGCAGGACCAAGGGGAGCATTGGCTCTCCACCCACATGTCCTGCTTTCTCAGCAAGAGCTAATGCACAGTGTGAGGCAGCGAAGAGGGCGGGAGGTTAGCCTTTTGGGGTTTGATGAGTAATTAGCTGTCACAATTGACTAATTGTGTGGAGAGGCTGCAGCAGAAACAAGCCCAGAAGAGTCAGATGAGAAGGTTATAGGGGACTGGTGGTGGTTTCCTGAAAAAAGTAGGTGAATACGTGCGGGAGAGCGTGGTTGAGAGGAGGGATATTTGTGAGAGGAGCAAGTGGGTGGGCTATGGGAGGATCTCTTGGTGTGTCGCTGGTAGGCAGACATGTCTGGCTCTGGGACAGAGCTAGGAAGAGTTTGTTCCACTCCTGGTTTTGCCACCTTTTCCTCCTGGAAAGATTTTCTGCACCGTGCTAGGCAAGTTTTCTCCCTGGGACTACTGATAATGCTTTTTTTTTTTTTCTTTTCTTGTTTTTAGAACATTTTCATTAGGATTGCTAGACATTGTAAATGTGGTAAGGAAATTAACGTTCTGAAGTTGCACTGCACTATCCCAAGCAAGCTAAGGGTGAAAAGATCACACCAGTGCTTCGGTACAGATTTTTTTATGAAAAAAGAGTTTGTAAAGGTTGTTCCCAATTAAAAAAAATGAGCATTGCAGCCTCATTAAATAATGCTGCATTTCTGCAGTGGACTTGAGGTGTGTATCCTGTAATCCTGCAAGATCCACTGCTGTAGAGAAACCTCAGTGAAGGAAATGTTAAACCAGGCAGTAGAAAATATCTAATAGTAGTAGGGTTCTTTAAGTTGCTCTACCTACTTTTAGCTACTATTAAAATGGCAGGAGAGACTCAGACTGGCCTGAAATGGACTTCTTTCTGTCCTTCTCCTCCACTTAACTGCATGGGAATCGTTCTCCATTCCTGAAATTGTTGTTTTGCCCTTGCTGTCCTGATGACTTCCCAGATGGTTCTCTTGCCCCCTGTCATATCAGATCAGACCGTGTTTGCTGGGCTCCTCTTCAAAAAACTCCTGATAAGATAACTGAGGGTGACATGCAGGCACTCACCCTTCTAGAGAGTGGCTGCACAGGCTCTTGTGCTGCAAGTGGGCTTTCATTTGGATGGGACAGCCTGATGGGAATAAACCTGGTGGACTCTGACCCTCAGTTATCTCATGGAGCTGCTCAATTCCCCTGGAATTTGAACCTTGTTGGTCCTGATTTGGGTCCCAGAGTGATGTTGGTGCCAGAACTAATGTCACAAAACATTGTTTGTTGGTTTATTGATTGTGTGAAAAGTAGATGAAAGGTTTCTCTCTTCAGGGCACTCTGCTTTTCTGCTGACACGTGCTGTTCAGGAACACATGCCCAAGTTGTTTGTTGCCAGAAGTGGGGTGCTAGGGCTCAGCATGAGTGCCATGTGGGTGAAGATAATTCCACTCTGAGGCCAGCCTCTCTGTCCTGTACAGGGGTGTGCAAACTGCACTTCCAAGTGCCCCCATAACACCGATGGTAAATCCTCTCAAGGATGCTTTTAACTTCGGTAAAATCTTCTGAGCTTTCCCTTTCTTAAGGCTTTGTGATAGAAGAAGCCAGGGCAATTTGAGGTGTCCCCATGTTATGGAATTGCAGGAAACTGACCTCTTACTTGGAACTGCTGGGACTTTACAGAAACGATTAGCAGCTTGTGTTGCTCTTTTCACCTGGCTCCCTCAGGCCTCCACAGGTTGTTAAAAATCAGTGATTGGGATATAATACTAGAGAGAAGGCTTATACTTGGTGCTTGCAGGCAGGTTCTGACAATCCTGCTTAAAATAGCAACAACAAAACAATAAGCCCTGAAATAATGAATTGTTGAGAAGGAAGTAGTCTGTCAATCTGTTAACCTACTTAGGAGCAGAAACTTCAGCACTAACTGCTTTTCTGGATACTTGTTTTCTTCTGCAAGTATCTATGGGGTTTTTTTCTGCTAGAAAACTTGTAAAAATATTGTTCTACTAAACCAGTTTAAAGGAAATCTCAGCTCACTCTTAGGAAAAGAATAGACAGGGGTAGTAGGAGGTAAGAGGTGGAGTTTTCCAAGAATTATAACTGTCTAGAGAATTGCATTCAATGTGTCTTTCATTTATATTTCAAAAGAATTTACCACCTGGGTTAGTGACTCACTTTTTACAGGAAATTTTCATAAAGGGAGAACTAATGCAATTGTGCCATTGAGGATGTTGTAGGCAAATAACCTTCAGTGAGAGTCCAAAACTATCCATAAGTGACAAGCAGCTACCCTTTCTCTGTTTGTTTGCTGATGCTTAGCAGAGTATTAGAAGTCAGAGCCCCAGTAAAAGGGGGTAAACAAAAGTTGCTCTACCAGAAATCTACTGGAGCTATGCTGAATTGCCTAAGCTGGGTCCTCTTTGTTGCTTAATATTTCTACTTAGTGAAAAGTATTATGTAGAAAGAAGGACAACAAAGAAAAATACATATTGTTAATTTGCTTTTGTGTGTAATTTCCTCCCAGAATTTGGTGATCAGTCACCCTTGCTTTCCTGATCTTACTAGGTTTACAAATTTGAAAAAGAGAAAGTTACTCTCCACATCCTCTGGTGGATGTTCTCCTGAACAGGATTCTCAATGGCATCAGAGCACTGGGAATTGTGTGTGGCAACATCTGTCAAAGTGGAGTCTTGTCAAAGACTATCTTGGCATTTGTTTTTTCTTTTCTGCTCTTCAGTAGGAGTAGTATCCGTGCTGATAGCAAGCAAGAATTAACTGGATTACAACATCAGTTTTCCATTACAAGCTTGGAATTTCCAGAAGGTCCTTTTAAACATTGTATTATTTCATTGCAGCCTACAATCAATTTTGTTACGCCCTGATCTGAAGCCCTTGCTAAAGCTCTTGAAGGACTTTTTCCAGTTCTTGATTTTTTTATGCAAAAGCAGATTTTTCAGAGAAATGCTGCACTTTATCTCCCCTCATTTCACTGCCTGATTCACCCTTCCAAAATGCACCTATGGCTTCTGTTGGGTTTTCTCTGCTATTCCTGTTCTCAGAAAAGCCTGTTAATGGGTGGTGGTATTGTATTGTCATGCCCTTTGTAGTGCTTGAACCTGGGGATGGCTGTGAGCAGTGAACAGGAAGAGGCCAGCACAGCATTTTAAGCACCAACAGCGTGTGATCTGAATACAAGTCCAAGTCATGGGCTAAAGGATTGTTAGGTTAAAGCCCTCAGCCATGGGGCCAGCCCCTTCTCCCAGTTCTCTGAGGCAGGTGGCAAATCAAAACGTTATCCAGGCTGCCTCCACTAAGTGTGCAGCAGTGCCCTATCAGGCCACATTTGCTGACCCAAACACCTCTCGTGGCTCTCAGGAGGCGAGGCTGGAGTTAATCCCAGGCAGCTACATAGCTGTGTAGTTGCCCAATTGTGTTGTGGCAGATAGGACAGGCTGTTTGTAATGGGACCTGCTGATCAAGCCCATTTCAGACCTAGTTTGTTGACACAATGATAGATCTTTGCTGCCTGGGCTCACCATTCTCTTCTTGCAGTTCTCTGTTCAGTTCTCTCAGTTCTCAGTTCTCTCTTCAGTTGACAACTGAAGAGGGTTTTTTGAAGGCCAGTAGACAGAGTGAGGAAAATAGTAAGAATGCATCCTGCTTGTCCTCTCTGTTACGCAAAAAAGTGACCCATTGGCTTTGTGCTTCTTTAGACAGCTTCCATCCAAGTTAAATCAGGTAGGTCCCTATTCTGTAGGACCCCAAGTGATGCCTGAAATAGTGTGTAGGCAATCAAGCCCCTAACACAGGTGGACAGGCCTCAGTTCCTTTTGTGAGGTGAGTTTCTTCCTAAGTGTTTATGAAAGAAAGACTTGCATGGCAAGGAAAGTACTAGGAAAAACAGCATTAATGGGTTGGGCTTTTCTATGTGAAAAAAATTAACCCCTTCTATGTCAAAAAAGCACTGATATGATTCAGCCCATAATGCTAGATTGCATGGGTGGGTCCCGAGAGCTGGACAATTTTAAGTGTCAAAGGCTTTCAATAGTTCTGGCCTTCTATTTAAGGGCATTAGGCAACAGTTTTATTTCTTACAACTATGGAACAATTGTCCAAGATTTTGAACCATTTGTAAAGATCAGGCTGGTGCCTTGAACTATACGATCATAGAACATGAGGTTAGAAGGGACCTCAGGGATCATCTGGTGCAGGCTTTCTTGGCAAAAGCACAGTCTAGACAAGGCAGCCCAGCACCCTGTCCAGCTGAATCTTATAAGTGTCCAGTGTTGAGAATTCCACCACTTTCCTGTGGAGATTATTCCCATGGCTGATTGTTCTCATTGTGAAAAATTTTCCTTATGTCCAACTGGAATCTCCTCAGGAGTAACTTGTATCTATTAACCCCTCGGCTTTTCTTTATGACCCCTTTGTAGCCACCCTTTAAATACTGGAACATGGTGATAAGGTCTTCCCTAAGCCTCTCATGCCCCATGCATAATGATTACTTTCTCTTAGGAATAATAAATTAATCCTGTGTAGTTACTGTGGTGTTACACTGGGCTTGGGATGTTCGGTGTGTTTACTAGCACTTGGCAGCTCAAGGACGATGATGTTGAGGTTTAGATATAAACAAATAGTGAAAAAGCTAATGTTACCCATGACATAAGAAAATTCCTAATGCTTGACATTTATGTTTTGGTGTGAGTGAATACAAGGTCTTGGTACTTTCCTTTATTCCAAAGAAAAAGTGCAGGAGAGCAACAACAGCAGTAACTAGTGCAGTATGTGAGCAGCACAGCACTATGATCCAAGCTGGCACTAACTAGTGAAGCTTGAAGGAATTAATTGGTTGTACATGGGCCTTTCATGTGCTGAGTCAATGGCTGTCCCTGTTTGTCTGGATTGTTGCTGTTACTTAGCCACTCAAAGCAATGATGTTTACACTGGTATTCTGTTGATAATACAGAGGGAAAAATTACCACAAAACCATAAACACGTTTTCTTTTTCACCAAGGTGAGCTGGCTGTCCTTTCAGGGGTGCCTCAACCAGTGCTGGGAGCAATAGAGGCTACTGCAGTGGCAGAAAGTATCTGTTTATTTGTTGTGTGGTGGAAACAACCTCTGCTGTTGGTGTAAAAATGCAGGGAAAGAGTAATTGTATTAATAGGTAAGACTTTAGAGCTCTATGAGGTTAACTCTGGCTGGACTAATTCTGAGAAGGAGTAGGGGTCCTGCCTTCATTTCTGATTTGAAATGGTCCAAACCAAAGCGTACACAGTCATTTCCTGTATAAAAATCATAGCTGATAAAAAGAAAAGTTTATGAGAAAACATACTTGCTGGACTTTTCTTACACATCTTAGAAAAGATTGACTATCCTTTTTCAGTTACCTCAGGCAAGGTTTCTCTCACCTACTTTGGATACCATGACATGCAGCATCTTTTCTAACTCTCATCTCTGCTCCTTCTCAGCCAGGAGGAGGGAGAAGCCATGCAGAGGATGCATTGGCATCTAAATACCTCTCTGTGCTCGATGCCAACAGCAGGGACCTGGACGCAAGCTGCTCCCAACACATAATTTCAGACAACCATAACTGGGTCAGATGAATCCCACCCATTGCACAGTTGTCGGCTTTTGCAAATTGACTTACTGCTCCATAGTGATAAATACCAGCAGAGGGTCTTGCCCTGTGCCTACATAAAACACCGTGAGCCTCTCACTGCAGCAGTACCCCAGTTATTCACTGTGTTCATCCCAAAAGCTTGATGCTTTTTTTTTCAAATGACAGCTAATTCCAGAAAGGGAGACAGGCAATAAAAGTGCTGTGAATGGTGAAGGAAATGAGTCTGACTCACTTCCACTCTCCCTTTCACATTTTTAATCCTGCGCAGTGCTGCCTGTGGCAGGAGTGGGATTATGCTGGATTTACTTATAGCAGTCTCTGACCTGCTGTGTAGATGATTTTATTTTCAATAAGTTTCTTTTTTTATGTATCTGTTTATTTTCCCAAGTCCCTTCAGTGACTTCTACCTGACAGATTTAAGTACCTTCCCTTTCGTTCCCATTCCGACTGCAAGCACATCTCTTTGCAAGTAAATATGTTTTGAAAGGGAGAGGGAGGGAGAAATAAAGTTAATGTCGCTTTCTGTTTTGGGCTTAAGAAAATAAGAAAAAGCTGGGACAGTGAAAGGACTGTTTTTGCAGTGAAACTGTGCTGTCTTTCAGAGGAAAGCTCAGACTGGTTTCGTTTTCAGACGCTGCTTGAAGCTTGAGAGAAAACCAGGTGAAACTGAGTTTATGTTTACCGTCCAAAGGCTAGGAAGGGGAAATCAAACAGGTTTTATGCCATTAGTTATCAGTTTGTAATCAAGGTAGTCCACATCACCGTGCCTAACGTCAGCATTTGTGTGTACAAGCTGGAATCTGGGGGGATTGGGTCAGTGTTTGCCATTGCTTGCCGGTTTAAATTGACCTTTAAATTGTCATGTAGGGTGTTACAAAGCAGTTCCTGGACAGGTCAGGTCATGAAACCATCTGAAAGGATGTGATGGGTGTTTTCACTGAATTTCCTGTGGCCCGGGCTTGGAAATGTGCACAGCAGCAATGGAAGACTACAAGAAAATGCAAGCTGATTAATAAGGCGGGGAGCTGGTTATCGGCAAGTGCAGGTGCCCAGCAAGGGTCTGTGACTGTCAGTGCCAGAGGCCACTGCTCTGTGTTTGCATACATGCATCCTCACCAAACAGTTCTGCATAAACAAACTCAGCTGTCCAATGAAAATAATTTATTTATAATCTGTGCTGTTATTTTCTTTATCTCCAAGTAATTGAAGTGCACCATTTGAAGACAACAACCATGTTTTAATTATCAAAGGAACCTTTTCAATGCAAGTCTTTTGCTTAGCTAGAGCAACTTAAGTCTGTCTTCTTTGATAACCTGCATGCTGAATCGTCTCCTTGTTCGAGGGGCTGGATTGTACCAAATGGGGACAGATATGTAAATATTTACTGCCATCTTTTGGGCAGTGCAGGTATGACTCAAAAAAAGGAAAAGCATCGATCCAGTTCCTGAATTGTCATCTCCTTCAGATATGTCAACTGATTTGACCACTAAACACAGCAGTCCACTGAGAAACATTAGTTTTCTGATAGTAATGTTATAAGTCTCAAGCTACAAGTGAAGCAGGGATGTAGAGAGAGCTGCTCACTTCAATTTGAGCAAGCTGATAGATTTGAGGAAAAAAGCTAAAAGAAGTCTTCAAGCATGTCTGCCATTTCTCCAGGTTTTTAGACACTGAGTGCATTACTACAAGCTGCCAGGAACTGTGTGTTTTGCTTTGCTTTAATGAATAATTGGTAGGAGTTGGAGAGGTGGTTGGAATTCCTGAAGTCAAAACCTGGAGCTGCTGGCACATGGTCTAGGATGGCAGTTAGTGGCTTGAAGGAAAAATGTTTTTCTGCAAGTAACTGTAAGTTTAGACTGTTTAGGGACTTTTTTTCAAGAACCGGAACTTGGATGCTCTTCTATCTACAAAAATATTAGGATGTCAGCACATACTGGTTTAATTCAAAATATATATCTTTTAGCAGGGTAGGAATTGTTGCATCACACTCCTGATCCTTTGTTCTTATATGGTGCACCGCTCACTTGAAATGCTGATTAGGCAAACTTTCCTAATTGCAATATGGTATTTTTCATCCACTTGAGGTGTCAGGTTGTATTTTTAACCTCACACCTAATCAAACTTTCAGTCCTGCAAGGCAATGCGGAGACAGGTTTTCTGCTGCAGCAAAACCCATTCCTTTAACTAGTTTGAAATTAATAGCAGTGAGGTACTTCACTGTTTGGAAAAGTCCATCTCTCTTAGTGGACAGAATCTTCTTTTAATGCAAGATCTATTGTTAGAGCTTTTTAGAAAGTTGACATTTTTACCTTGGATTCATCTATAGTGCTGGTTTCAGTAGAATTATCATTTGATCCTTACCAGCTGGACCTCCACAGTGTGCCGCAAGGGAGTGTTAGAAACTTGCACAATGTAAAACTTGGTATGTTGTTTATTTAGGGAGCGGCAAGATAGCTAATCGTCCTTCCGCTCAGTGCTGTCTGGCTTACATTCAGCAAGCAAAATATGACTCTTTGCTCTTGTCTTTTATGTGTTTGGTTTAGGTGAAACTTCCTTTTCCTGTTGATCAAATCACAGATCTTCCAAGGAATGATTTCCAGATGATGATAAAGATGCACAAGCTAACCTCAGAGCAGCTCGAGTTCATCCACGATGTCCGCCGGCGCAGCAAGAACCGAATTGCAGCTCAGCGCTGCCGCAAAAGGAAACTGGACTGTATTCAGAACCTAGAATGTGAAATCCGCAAGTTGGTGAGTTGTGTGCTCTCGCCACAGCCCCACACACCCTCATGCTGCAGCTCAAAGGGCACCAGCAGCAATTCCTGTCCAGAGTTTAGTGGGTTCAGTCATTTGTATGTAAGTAAGAAGAGCCACTAGTATGAAAATCTAATATAAAAAGTTACATTAGTATGTGTGTGTGTGTAACACAAAATTCCAGTGGAATGAGGCCTAGCTATCTCTTTATTTTGACATCTTAAGAGCATATTGTTGAGTGAGTTGGAAGAGGAGAGAAGCCTCGTCGTGCGGTTTAACTTAACCTCCACTGCTTAAAATGCATCCACAAAGACATTTTCTCATCTGAGCCCCTTTGCCATGCCTAGCTACCATAACAATCTCTTGGACGGGGATTCATGGAGTGCTTAAAAGAAATAGGTGTGAAAAGACATTCAGAGGTTGTCTGATCCAAACAGAGTTATGGCAAGGCCAACTTCATCCCTGTATAGAGATTTTCCTTCTCTTTGATGTGCTAGAAGATAGCTCAGTGTTTTCAGGATGTTTCCACTTGCTATGCCTTTTCTTCAGCTCTTTCACTCACTGAGGAAATGGCAAAAATGTCAAGGGAAGTGAAAAACTGGGAATGTGAATATCTAGACAAATGGGCAGGTGGAGGCCAGGGAGATGGCATGGCTATGTTTCTCCTTGTTCCTCGAACACTCCTGAGGTGCCGTGGAGACTGAAACCCTCCTATGAGTCAAAGGCTATCTAAGATGAAAGGCCTGTTCCCACTCCAACGGGCACTAGCCTAGGTTCAAGTGACAACTGTTGGTTTGCCCTGACACTCCTTAATGGGTAACTCTGGCAGTATCTCTGGCAGAGAGGAGTGCAAAGCATGACCTGTTCACTGGCCAGAGCACATTTGGGGACAGGTCTCCTGTGTGCCAAGGTGTCAGTGGGCAGTGCTACCACATATTAATCTACAGGAGTGAGATGACTGAAGCAAGGCTAAATAGCTGCTCAGGAAATTCCTCTCTCTTTCAGACATGGTATGGATACCTCAGGTGTGGTTTGGGTGGCTAAACATAGACATCTACAGTATAAACCTCTGTGCTGGAGCTAGTTCTTCTGGTTTCCTTTATGGTTGGTGAAAATAAATAGAATCATAGAATCATATAGATACCTGTTGAGTCTTATTTGTCTCATCCTGCAGCAGAGGAGGTGACACACAGCCTAGAAGTCCCTGTTCCTCCTCTCCATTGCTAAATAAGATCATCTGGAGAGCCATATCAGGTGTAGACACCTCAGCTGTAGGCACCTTAACTGAAAAATCTACTCTCCTTTCTGACTGTGCCCCTGTAGTCTTAGGGCCCTTCTCTTCCCCTGCCATCCCTTTCCCGTTGAGAGAGCAAGCTGGTACACAATGAAAAAAAACACTTGAGGCAGGGGTCATGAGCAAGACATGTCTACAGGGTGTAACTCAGCAGGAGGAATGCAACACTGGAACTTCAAAATGGGTTGGCACCTCCTCATCTGTTTAAAAGTTCTAAAAGCTTCTGAGACATCAAAAGTAAGATAATAGTCCCAGTTCAGCTATTAGAAGTGTGTGTGTGCAGCATGCAGGACCAGACACTGTAACTGCGTTACACAGCATAGACTTAGGAATCCAACATTAATCCCAGCCTTTGAATATCCAAGAGTCTGAGTGATAAATTATTGAATTCATATAGATAAAATAAAAGGAGCTGAAGCTGTTTTCCTTACTGAGATCTCTGCATATCAAGCTTCCATTACAATTAAAAGTTATTTGGAGTCTTTGATTTAAATATCTATATGCACATTTAAAACATGCTCAATTTTATGTTAAACTTGGTGGGTCTGGGGAACAGGGTACTTCTTGTTCTTGTCATAACAGGTAGCTTATTGAAAGTGGTCTTTGGTGTGGGCTTCATTGTGCTTCATTTTCTGCATAAGCTGTAGCAGACATAGTGTGAAAGAGGCAGGGATTTGTTGGAAGAAGCTGAGTTACCTTCACTTTGCAAATGGCAGAGAACCGCATGACTTTGGGTTACTCACTACTGCCTCTGCCTATCTGCCTCCTGTCTGTAACACGGAGGTGACACTAATCCCACAAGCTGGTTTGGAGGTTTTAATCATCAAGGCCTGAAAAGCCTTCAGATGCCATGCTGCTGAAGCCTGGGAGAGGGGTGGGCGAGAGGGCAAGAAACAAAAATCAAAACATTGTTCAGAGTAGTGCTCCACTGATGCAAAACAAAAAACATCAAAGATAGATAAACAAAATAGTGAGCAACTGCTTCCTGCACTGAGCATAATACGCAGTGCATGCAGGGTGAGTCACAAGTAGTTCTGCAGGGTGAAAGAGCAACTCCTTGTCCAGGTTGTTGAGAGAAGCAAGTCAAGTCTTGCTGGATATGCCCATCCCTGTACACTGAACTGATGATGGGGAGGAATGTATGCCTCTTGTTCTCCCAAACAGAGCACCAGATGCAGCACTCTAAGGGCTGGACTAGCAGCAAGGGGAGGTTCAGCTTGATATTTGTAGCCTTCACTTGAAAGTTAATTTGGGTTCACTGACTTTACGCAATCCTGTGACATTACCATTGTTTCTAGAATAATCAACTGTGTATATGCAAAATAATTTTTCTTAAGTCTTCTTCTTTCCCCAGCACACACACATATCTCAGGGAAGTGAATGAAAGGCACATTGAGTGACTTCGTGGGCATGATCCATGCAGAATTTCAGGAATAGAAAACTTTGAGGTGCAGGATTATTCAAAAGAAATGTTGAAGTTTCTATTTAGCAAGATAGGTAAAAAAAATGGGTAGATGGCTGTGCCCAAAATTTTGTGGTGGAGTTAAATCCAGTTTGTGGCCATTCACAAGTGGCGTTCCCCAGGGCTCAGTGTTGGGTGACCTGTTTAACATCTTTATCAGTGATCTGGATGAGGGGAGCGAGTGCACCCTCAGTAAGTTTGCAGATGACACCGAGTTGGACAGAAGTGTTGACCTACTTAAGGGAAGGAAGGCTCTACAGAGGGATCTAGACAGGGTGGATCAGTGGGCTGAGGCCAATTGTATGAGGTACAAGGCTAAGTACCAGGTCCTGCACTTGGACCACAACAACCTCATGCAATGCTGCAGGGTTGGGGAGGAGTGGCTGGAAAGCTTCCCAGAGGAAAAGGACCTGGGGATGTTAGTTGATAGCTGGCAGAACATGAGCCAGCCATGTGCCCAGGTGGCCAAGAAAGCCAGTAGCATCCTGGCTTGTATCCGAAACAGTGTAGCCAGCAGGACTGGGGAAGTGATTGTGCCCTTGTACTTGTCACTGGTGAGGGTGCGTCTCGAATAGTGTCTTCAGTTTTGGGCCCCTCAGTACAAGAAAGATGTTGAGCTGCTGGAACATGTCCAAAGAAGAGCAAAAAAGCTGTTGACGGGTATGGAGCACCAGTTTTATGAGGAGGGTCTGAGGAAACTGGGACTGTTTAGTCTGGAGAAAAGGAGGCTGAGGGGCGACCTTATCATTCTTTACAGCTCCCTGAAAGTAGGTTGTAGTGAGGCTGGTATTGGTCTCTTCTCCCAAGCAAGAAGTGATAGGACGAGAGGAAATGACCCCAAGTTGCACCGGAGGAGGTTTGGATTGAATATTGGGGAAAAAATTCTTTCCTAAAAGAGATATCAAGCATTGGAACAGGCTGCCAGGGAAGTGATTGAGTCACCTTCCTTGGAGGTATTTAAAAGATATGTAAATCTGTCACTTCGGGACATGATTTATTGATGGACTAAAGTTGGAATTGATGATCTTGAAGGTCTTTTCTAACCTAAACAATTCTATGATTTTATGGGATCTGATAACATCATTCTGAAAAAAGGTGTTCTTCAAAATGATGGTCACAAGGTGTGCAAGAGTGTAAAAGTGCAGAATTAAACTCAAGCAGTTTTAACTTTTCCCCTCAAGCACTCCTGCCCTCCCGCTATAGGCGTGCTGTTCAAGCAGGTAGTCTGCTTCAAGCTCTTACTTTTACTCTTAGTAAAACCAGCAGTGAAACTCCAGTTGACTTCACAGTTACATGATCACTGGAAATCCCTTTCTTATCTTCTGTCCACATTGTGACCAGTAATTTCCAGTCTCCTGGATTATGTAATGGTGCTAGGATTTAAGGCTTTCTCACTAGGCTGGGGGTTTTTTTATGAAAGACCTGGTTTTACCCCTGCACTTACTTCCTGTAAGTCACCCATCTTCTTGACACAGATGGTTTCACAGCAGACAGTAAGTGAAATGGTTGTATCTTATGAGTTTGATAGGTAATTTTTTTTGTCTGCTTTCCCTCACTTATCCGTCTACCCACTCACATTCCCTTTTTTTCCTTGTAAACTCACAGCATATTCTTTTCCATAATTCATTATTTCAAGATGTACTTGAGCATCTGTTTATTTTTTTATTATTTTTATGCTTTCTTCATAGATTCATCAATATTTTAGCAGTTGGTTCTTTTCATGTGCACTGCTCTCTTTCTCATTTGCACAGCTGTATG
The DNA here is from genome assembly GCA_033556795.1 of Tapera naevia. Taxonomy (NCBI): domain Eukaryota; kingdom Metazoa; phylum Chordata; class Aves; order Cuculiformes; family Neomorphidae; genus Tapera; species Tapera naevia. The sequence continues at coordinate 486,868 of JAUMJJ010000014.1, read as the reverse complement.
CTTTCAGTGCAGGCTTTGGACCCAAGGCAATAGTATCAGCTGTCAACAACCACCCATATTTGGATTATCTGAGTTGTGGAGTTTTCACACCTCAGATGTCAAGGCAGCTTGGGTTTAGCAGTGTTACTAGGTGAGGTACACGTCTGTGCTGCTTTTTGGGCCAGCTCAGCTCTGGAAATAGCTCTAGTACTCTACAGAATCTCGTTTACTCCCTCAATCTGTATGTCTACCTTCCTGGGACAGAAAGTGATGCAGTCAGTCTGTACTGAGTAATCAACACTGGTTTTTAGAGGTGTAACCCTAGGCTGGGTCTGCCTCTATGCTTAACCCTGAATCTGCCTCCGCAGCACAGGGAGGGCAGTGCTCATCCCACCAGGGGGCTTGCCAATCATGTGAGGTCTAAGCAGGAGATGACTGCCACTGCAGTATGTCACACAGCACCCTGTGCTAGATAGGGCTGGGAGCCTTACCAGTGCTTTATTGGATGCAGAAAAACCTGAGCTCCTTTTCCCGGTTTTTGAATCCTGCATGAAGAGGTAAGTCCCAATAGACTGTCTCATTCTTCCTCCTCACCCCTCCTAAAGCAGCCTGCTAACACAGCAAAACTCTGAAAATGCTCAAGCTAAATCTTGGTAGTGGAGGACATTTGCGAACCCAAGAGGCAGAGCTTGAGCAGAACAAAAGGGAAATTACAATGATCTTGCTGTACTGAGTGTTAAGAAGCCCACCAACCTTCCGGGTTTTTGCATACATCTTCTCAGTGGTAGAGAGCGTTCAGCTGGCACACAGGCCATAGCAGGTGTCCTTAGCCTGACTAACCAACCCAGCAGTTAGGTGATGAACTGAACTTCAGCTTCAACAACTAAACCCTGTTTTCTTACTGTTCAAATGCGTAATGACTTTTCTCCACCAAAATGTTTCTTTCAGAGTTTTTTTTTGTATTATCCATCAAACAGCCTTAGGGAAGTAACAGTCTCCTGAGGTTAACTTGTGACTTTATCGTCTTGCAATTCAATTGTTTTTTTGGAGGTGTTTCCCAAACTGCAGTCCACACAAACCTTATGCTGGTCAAATACCTGACAGCTTTGTAACTTTTCCTCTGCCCATGTCAAAATAACTGTGGCAAGTTTGTGTTCTCCTTGGGTACTGCTGTATATGTGCCCACAATGTGCAGCCAGTGGGTAGCCCTTCCTCAACCTAAGATGCCTTCTTTCTTTTTCAGGTTTGTGAGAAAGAGAAATTGCTCTCAGAAAGGAACCAGCTGAAAGCAAGCATGGGAGAATTGTTAGACAACTTCTCGTGTCTTTCTCAAGAAGTTTGTAGAGACATGCAGAGCCCAGAACAGATACAAGCTCTCCACCGATACTGCCCCGTTCTCAGACCCATGGATCTACAGCCAGCCACCACCATCAGTCCCTCCCCAGCTGGCGTTGAGCAGAGCCTGGTGACCTCTCAGTGCATCGGGGAAAGCATGCAGTGCTGCTCGGAGCAAGGTTCAGTGCAACTGGGAGTGCCCTGGCTGCCCAACAATGTCTCAGAAAATTGTTCGGCCGGCGGAGGGTTGGATGGAGCCGACACAGGTACTTACCCTGAGAGAGAGCTTCCACCAGAACAGAGCAGCCAAACAGTCACGGTAGACTTCTGTCAGGAAATGACTGATAAATGTACAACAGATGAACAACCTAGGAAAGATTACACCTAGTGACTTGTATCCTTAACGTTACACCTGGTCAGGTGTTCTTCAGTCAGCCAGTGGCAGTGTTCATTTGTTGTCTAGAAGAACGTTATTTGGTGCACACTACAGTGGTCTTAGCAGCAATACTGTTTTTAAGTATTCCCTCCTCTCTACAAGCAGGAGTTCTCTTCACAATGGTGCTATCCCTTGCTCAGGCAGGGAACGAAGCAGTGGCAACACTGTCTGTTTTTGTATGTTGATTTCAATCTTAACAGGGATGGACATAACACCTCTGAGGACCCAACCGCAGCTTTTTTCTCAGTGGCCCATGTCACAAAACCCTAACTCAGGAATTTCCTCTGAATGTTCAATTTTTCATTGAAGACAGCTTCTTTACACATCAAAGTTTTATAGCTAAACTGTACATATTATATATAATATATATAAAATATATATCCATATGCAAAAGTCCCTGCATGCCTCAATTTTTCTCATCCTACAAACTGGAAGCTTTCATTTCTCTTGTATAAACAAGTTCCAACATTCCTTTTTGTCTTTGATGCTAGAACTAGTTTGGTAACTTGTTACACGATAATTATTTTTCTTGGTTTGCAGTTCAGCAATATCATTCGATTTGTACTTATTTATAAAATTTTAATGTTGGAAACTTATTTCAGATTTTATTATAGACAGTTTTCGGCACAGCCATTTCGTGCCACTTGAGCAATGTGGAGTTATTTTATTTTATTGCAGATACTGTACAGTAATGGTCAACTTTGCCACTTGCACTGAGTTACTGGTCAAACCTCTTCATAAATGAAGTCATGACTTCAGTATAACTTGAGTATATGGTTTTCTTTGCTTTATGGCTTAAAGAAAATAGAGAAGTTTTAGCTAATAGGCAAACACTCAGGAGCTCATTATGTAGTAAAAACAGTCTTGCCAAATACTGAATTCACTATACAATTTGTAAAGAGAATCTGCTTGAATTATTTTTGTATTCAGACTTCTTTCTGTTTCACAAACCAAGTTTAAGTGCTGTTAATGATGCTTATGGATTCTTATAGGGAAGGTATATTTTACTCTTTAGAGAAATGTATTTGACAACTGGATCAGTTCATCATACGTTCCACGAAGTAAAGCAAATGGATATCTCATCAATACATTGGGGCTTTTTCTCCAGCCCCGCTCTGCATCCTTTACTCATGGAAGCAACTGCTGCTCTGGCTAATCCCCAGAGCCTCACCTCATCTGTCCTCAGACATTACCTGTTTTCTTCACCAGACCCGAGTTGCAGAGATGGGTCTGGTGAAGTCAGTGATCCTGCCAGGGTAGGCGGAGTTGCAGGATCAAACCCTCAGTTGTTGACGTTGATTTCCTTACAGAAGTCAAGTTAGCACTGTATCCTCTAAGAGCAAAACATATATCTGTCAACACCTGATTTGGCTGCTTACCCATCAAACTCTTGTGTTCCAGGATCCTCTCGTCCTGCAGCATTGCCCTCAGCACAAATTGCAGCTCAAAGAGCGCTGTCTCAAAGGAGACTACTCAGTGAATTGGCTTAGTTGTAACTGTATTGGATTTGTATCTAAAGCAATGTTGACTCATGTTATGACTGTATGAGACAGCAGCTTTCCAAGCATAACATCTGTATGTACAGTGTAGACAGAAGAACATCCTCCTAATGCTTTTTTAATTATTATTATTATTATTATTATTCTAAGTGTACTGAGTTTTTATTTTGTGGTTCTTTGCCCTATGTGTGCCAGGTTGCGTGGCTTTATCGACGACAACTGTCATGTGCTTTACTGGCTGATATTGTTTGTTCTCACTGAAAAAAAAATGACCAGCTGTTCACACCTATTTAAAAAAAAAAAAAAAAGTGGGGGAAAGCAGCTTCTCAGAAGCACTGATAACGCGGTCTTCTGCGCTAACGTTTACACTAGAGGTGTGCGCTGGTGCTTTTTTGAGGCACTCAGTAGATCAGCATCTTGACCCTGGAGGAGGAATCAGCTCCCTCTCTCCACTTCTTCCATCTTCAGACTGTGCTCATGGACCGTCATCCACTAGCCACAAAGTCTTGCTTTTACCCTCTTCATCCAAACTATTGTAGCCAAGCTACGGAGGAGGAAATGCATATAGCATGTGCCATGTTTGTTGAACATACATTTTTCCCCGCATGTACAAAGAAAAACTAGTATATAATGTAGGAGAATATTTATGTTTAAGTATTAATCATTACTGTACAAAATCCTTACCTTTAAATGTTCAAAATATACAAATGCCATAAACTCCTAGTTCACATGGTTGAAAAAGGGGGAGGCTTTGTCCTTTCTTTTTAAAAGAGCTTAACCTAAAAATATCTGAACCCCCTCCCAGCCATCTTTTGCAGGTGACTGACTGAGAAGTTCTTTGGCGGGAGGGACATTTGATTTCCCTTTGAATTCATTGACGTTGCAAAGCAGTTCTGTGCTTCGCAGAGAAGTTTTGTTTCTATGAGACCATGGTGAAAGCTAGAATTTAAAACTAAATGTGAATCACATTATAGAGTCATAGCTACTTGGGGGAGGGGGAGTGGGGCGGGCGGGAGGGAAGGGTCAACTGACACAGTATTTTAAAGATTTTTTCTGTTGCCTTTTTTATTTTTAAGTGACCTCCTATATATATGAATAGATAGAATGTTTTATGAGTATAAAACCATGTTTTAACTTGCTTCCTGACATGAAGATTTACTCTACTAACAACTCATGTGCAACTGGTACTCTTGACCTCATTCCAACGGTTTAAAATACCCACCCACAGAACTCATTGCGCTGCAGCTCTTAGGTTTGACCTGGCTTCATACTGGTGCTGGGTCTCTTGATTTCCTCTACCTTGGGAACTGATACATAAAACCACTGCTCAAATAAGTGTCTCTTCCTCAATTTTCTCTCGTCTCTCTCTTTCCCTCCCCTGCAAGCTTTTCTGGATGTTCGATTTCATTCTTTCCCATTAGAAGTGGCTGGTTTTGTGTCATTGCTTCCTATATTTACATGTATTATGGTTTTTCAGTGGGGTTTTTTTTGGTGGTGGTGGTAGTGGTTTTTTGTTTCTGTTTTGTTTTGAGGGGTTTTTTTGCTGTTCCAAACTACACAGCTCTCAGAGCAGTTACTGGGCTAATGTTAAAGGGAGAATTAGTTTCAGATCTGGACACCAGTTGACACACACAACAATTTTTATCATGAAGTCAAACCAATTGACCACAAGAATACCATTGGAAAGAGAAGAAAGTAAAGCTGACTACAGTATTTGTAATTGTAGGAGTTTGACCGGTGGTCACCATGGTCTTAAGAATCTCTTTGCTTTTGTCAAATAGTATACATGCAGCATTGATCCTGCTCAGTGTTGCTTGGGGGTGGTGCAGTGAGACCCTATTTCCTGATGGGCACTGCATCACTCTCATGGGTGTGTAAGTCCCTGAAGTTTTGTCCAATCTGTACCTAGTCCTCCTTTTCCTTTGCCATTGCTATATTTGTATCACCAGGAAACCTCATTTCATTTAGGCTTGTTATGCTTTGTCAGTTTAGTACTACACTATATAATGTGTTTGTTTCTCTGCGTTCTCTGGGGGTGCCTTGAACACAATTAAAGCTCATCGCAAGCTGATTCTGGAACAAAATGTAGTGAAATAAAAAGGAAAAAAAAAAAGAGAGAGAAAAACAGAAAACAGAAAACAAGCAAAACAAAAGCAAAAAATGTTGGCTGTGTTATCAGGAGATCCCAGTATTTATATCACAGACTTCCTAACATGTGATGACTCAGGCGTCAGTTTGATGCTGCAGTATAAAACTGTTATTTTGTATATTGTACAAGTAATTTATTAAATGTCTTTTTAAGGATATATGCTGCTTTTAAGATGCACTATATTTTTGGATCTAATCCTTGTATTATTTTTTTTCCCAAGGAAGTAAAATGCGCTGCAAAGGCAAGCCACAGTGATTAGTATGCTAATTGCTACTTCTCTTGAAAAAGAAGAGTGGGAACTAGATGTGTAACTTTGCTAAATGGATTAACTGCTGCCAGAGAAATAATTGATGCTGATAATGTGGCCGTTAATCTGGAGTCCAACACTTTGTCAAGTCTGTATTCTAAAGAGCGCTTAAATAGAAGTTAAAATACCTAGATATATAGTTAGATTGTTTTAATATGTAACTTTATGATTGCCTAATAAATAAAACAAATCTGCATGCTGGAATCACTATAGTCCTGTAATAATGAAATCTGATCCACTAGGAGAAAACATGGTGAAGTGTTGCAGTTCTACAATCAACACCACATCCTCTCATGTGTCTTATAATCCACTGCTGTGGTAGTTAGAAAAGCAAGAGGAGTGGCGTTGCAGAATAGAAGACCTGTAGTGAATTTTACAGGGAGACAAAGTGAATATTTGCCAGGTTTATACGAGCTTACGGTTTGCTCCACTTCGTGTTCTCTATCGTTGCAATGAGGAGTACTGCTTTCACCTTTTTCTTCTGATCTGAGATGTGTTTGGAGGCACCTCTGGGTGTAGCCCATGGATGCAGCATTTTAAAAGTTTCTATTTTAGAGCTGCCTAGTGAAGGTTTAGCTCAGTATGAGCAGTGGAGCTGATGGCCTTGCATAAGGAAGGGATATGCGAAGTATGGAGCAGTTTATTTTTATCGGAAGTGAGGTGGAACTAAAACCATTAACATAAAGAACTTCTGCTCTCTTTTCTGTTAGAAATTTTCTCAACAGATTTTTCCTTCATTTTGGCTCTGTCTCTGCCAACCCAGTCTAAGTTAATTTTATATCCATATATATAATGTGTGTGTGTATGTATACATACATCTATAATTCTAGTCAGAATGTGTGTTTGTGTATTTTCCTGTTTATAATACATATATGTATATTTATAATACTCCTTGGAGTATTTCATGACTCAGGCATCAGATCTGATGCTGTAGAATACAATATATGTGTATATGCATATGTTCAAATACTATCTGTATATTTAAAAGATCTATTGTTGGGTGGACTGTAGAATAATTATTCCCTTTATTCTCAAAATTTTAATGGCATTACCTGCAAGGACTTAAGTGTACAGTATTTTGCTATGTTCCACCAAGATAGGTATTATTTATATCAAAGTCGTATGACACAGATCATGTTGCCATTTTTGCAAATGAAATTGCATTTTGTCAGGAAGGAGTGCTAAACATACCTTTTTATAACGTTATTACCCAACGAAACAAGAGCTAAAAAGCCAGGTAGATTACTCCTGGTCTTGTATGAGTTATAGTGGCTGTGGGCAGAGTCCTTTCCATTGGTGAAAGTCACCGCATGGTTTATGCAGTGCCACTGGTTGTCCCTTTTGGCTAATTAAGGACATGCAGAAAGAAACTAGCATCCTAAAATAGAAATGGCAACTGGCAGTGTTTGATTTCATTGATTACTTAGAAGCAGAGGCAGTTCAAGGCTACGAACCCGACCGACACCCTTCTTTTAGAGAGAACCTGGCTGGGGCTGCAATCATCAGCTGTGCTCATCCCTGCAACTGGATGAGCCCTCCTTCCAGGATGTGGGCAGAGAAGGGAGCAGCCACTCCATGCTGGGGGTTGTGTCTGGGATCGCCCACCCAGGCCAGCGTTACCCTTCATTTGCGATGTACCCAAGAGAAACGTGCATGATTTCAGTCCTGTTCTCACTACTAGGTTTGCTCTGCCTGAAGCTATCTGGATCCCTCAGACTGGCAGGAATGATACTAAACACTTTGGTGATACTCAGTGCATGGTTGTTTTACTCATAGTTCCAAGCATCACCTTTGATTTCAAAGGTGGGGATGCCGTAAGAGTTTGTTCCAGAACCAGTTGGTTACAAGCGCACCTCTTCTCTATGCCTTACAAACTTCAGAGGCCATATTCAAAACAGGGTTTTATCAGTGTATGCAAGGGGGTGCAACCCCTCTTCTCTTCCTCCCCAGGTCAAACAGTATGGACAGTTTTCACACATATCTACCTGTATAACCCTCTGTACCTCTCATAACTGGTCAATGACTGTAACAGGTTACATCAGGTGTTTTTTCTACATACTTTTTACACAAATTCTATGCGATTAATGTAACTTAATTCAATGCATCATTTTATTGTACTAGTTCTTAAGCTTGTCTTTATTTTTTTCTAGGTGACTGTGGTTTCTTGTGATTTTTATTGTATAAATAAATGAGGTGGCTGTTCATGCTTACTCTGTTACTAAGAATTTTTACCTTTTTGGAAGAAAGTATTGCTATGAACTAATGAATTTAAAATGTCACTTACTCATTGTAAATACAGTATTGTGCAAAAAAAACAAAAATGAAAAAAAAAACCACCCGACCCTTTCATTCATTTGAATTGCTAGTGTTAACTGAATTTTGTCTAGACACCATTTCTGTTGATGAAATAAAGACATATCATTATGTATTGTAAATCGACTTATCTTGACTCTGAAATTGGTGTTACAGTGCTCAGTTAATGCATGGGTTGTAGGTTGTAGTTGAGATTCGGGAGGGTAGGTTACATGTGGTTGATACTGCCCAATGAAACTCTGTGAAGCAACCTCCTCTCACATGGCCCCATTGCTAATTCACTGGTCGTCTTTGATCCAGGGATCCAGTTATCTTTGATCTGCTGCAGGAACAGCCAAGGGTATTTCATTGCAAAGATGAAATAAGTTGTTTTGAAAGATCAAACAAGCTGTATCTTATTCCCATTCCCCTGGCACTTGACTTAGGGCAATTCTGCTAAGTCTTTGTTTTGATCTTCTATAGTGTAGTGTATGTATGTGTTGAGGGGCAAGGGGAGAGGTTGGTGTTTGTTTCCCCTTTACAGAAAATGTAAGAGTAATTGAGAGGGGTTTCTGTAGAAACAAAATGTACCTGAAAATCTCTGTGTGTAACCCAGGTACAATATTTCTCCTTCCTCAAGGAGGAAATCATGCTATGGGCCATTAGCATCACTTACACTGCAGAAGATCCAGAAAGGAAAGAAGAAATCGTAACAGCCCCAGGTGCTATTAGCACAAGCAGGGTGTGGGGTCTGGCAGGGGATGTCTGCTTGCTGGGACTCACATATCGGTGGCAGATTCCTCTCTCCTTGGGGGTGGATGCAACCTGAGAGCCTGCTCAACAGCTTGGCAGGAAGAGACCTGGGAGAGGTGGAGTGGCATGACCAGTTATATCGCCCTGGTCCATACAGTTGCTGGGATGCTGCTGTGGGGAGCAGGCAGGATGGAAGTTGGTAATGGGAGGTCCCCAGTTCTTTTTATCAGCAGTCAGGAAGCCCTGGATTATGTGCCCTCAGCCACCATCCTTACGGATGCAAACCGTCCTCCTCGATCTGCAGCATTGAAAGTTGCCTGTAATTTTTCAGTCTGAATATTCTCATGGAAGGCAATCAAACATGTTACTTTCCAAAGTTTCCCAGTTTTCTGAATCTTCCTATTGAGCATATATGAAGATCTTCCCGCCCCCTCAAATCTGTCAGAAGATGTAGCATCCACTGCCTATACACATGGCCTGGCAGTAGAGAATGCACTTAGCAAAGCTGTTTCTCCATCCCTGATCAGTTAGTTGTTCCTGGCAGTTAAAAGGTCACCATCTTAAGTATTTCCTTTTTTTTTTGCCTTAAAATACTAAACAAATGCACAAGTGAACTGTCAATGAGTGTGTAGTGAAGCAGAATATTAATGTAAATCATGCACTAGAACAAAACCACTGTAATCTCAAGGAATCTTGACTTTTTTTCTTTTTCTGGCTGTCCTGCTTTCTGGCAGCCTTGCCTTAGAGTTGTCAAGTTGTAGAGGATTATTCTCAGCAAAACTGGCATAGCAAATGAGCTTCTTCCAAGTATCGCTTGTCATTGAAGTGATAACAAATGCAGCTATGATAAGCTTGACAAATAAAAACAGCCAAAAGTATGTGGCCAAAAACAGGATCAGGGACAGTCAGAGGAAGGTGCTTTGTTTTCCAGACATGCGAGTGGAAAGACTGGTTTCTTGGACCACACGTCAGCAATCCAGGCCTCCTGAGCTAGTCTATCCTAGCAAAGTGGAAATGAGCTCTTTTTGGCTTTGCTCGTCCTTCAGTTCCTCTATATGAACAAATGACACAGTGATGGGAGTAAGATTTTTCATGACCCTGAGGTGATACCTTGCAGATCGTGAACAGCAAACTGAAGAAAAGCACGGATGTTTTACACTTAAAATAAAATGCTTGATTTAACTTAGTTTTAATTTTGAAGCCAAAAGTATTAAGTATGAGGAGACTACATCAGCATGTGAAGTCTCTACCAGGCATTGGGGACTGTAGTCCAAGGAGATGAACAGCAGCACATTATTCAGCTGGTTTTTTACTCTTTTTCTTAGGTTCTCTGTCCTTTCAGATTACTTGGGTGCTTCTGGCATCTTTTATTCATTGGCTGCTGAAGCCTGGGGAGATAGAGGCCACGTAACCTTCCAAGTTACTTTCAAAACAAAGTAACCCTTTCTTGTAGGTGCCTTGGGTCCTCCACTGCCTTGAAGGTCTGTGGATCAGGCTGGTTACTCATATGAACACTACTGGCATGCACAACAATCTGTAAATCCCAAAAAGTTCTCCCAAAGACACAGGGCTATTTCTGCAGCGGCAGCACATACTGATCAGATCAGGCTCAGTCTGTGTGAGAAAAATCTTGAGCTGTGGACCAAACACCCCATTAACCCCAGCAGAGTACAGTATGGTTAGGACTATGTTAAAAAAAAAAAAGGAATTAAGAGCTTGCTTTCTTAAACTGTATTATGGATTTAACATTATAGCAGCAGGGGAGGGGAACATAGCAACAGATAATCTGCTTTTCATCTCTCTGCTGAAAGTAGTTTGTGCTCAGTTCTTTGGATTATTTCTTCTTGGAATGTCATTACTTTTTCATAATAGATGATAGTTCCAGTAGCATGCTCTGAAAGATAACAAGAGAAAGAAATGATGAAGGTGAATTGGCTTAATAGAGAAAAAGAAATGTCATCATAGTTATTAACCCATGTTCCAATGCATACATATTTGGGAAGGTGGGAATCTGGTGGTTAGCTGACAACATATGTACCTTGTAGCGCTTTGTTCAGCACTAAGGGGAGGTTGGGGAGAAGGGGAACACCTCAGTTTCAAATCAATATAAACACCTTTATCCCTGAAGTAATTTACTTGAAATCAGTGGACTCATCCCAAAGGCCTTTCTTTACACTTTAAGGGGGTTTCTGTATTTTTTGTTTGATTTAGATCTACACAAAGGCAGAAACAATTAGGAGAGTTTCACTTTCTAAAATCCAGCTTATCAATTCGTTGCTGCACAGACCTTCAGAGGGGTTCCTTAGTTGCTGGTGAGCCCCTAAGTTTAGAAGTTTTTCTGCGAATGGTGAATGGTTACCTTGGGGCCAACTAGCTTTTGCAAGACAAGTGGTACACTGGCTGTCATCACCATGAGTTTTCCTGAGTGCTCCAGGATGAAATAAAATGCAACCACTGCATAATTTAATTAAATAAAAATAAATGAGTGCTTGCATAGAATACTTGTACAAAACCAGCAGTAGTTACCAACAGGTGTGTAAATGTGAATACCTGTAAGGATTCTCAAATATCCTAGGGGAACACAGAGTTTTACCATTCCCTTACTCGATGTGTAGATTCTCCTGCTGGAGTTCAGCTGTCTAATTAACTTCTCCACAGTTATTAGGTTTGTTATTTCAATATGCATTCACTCTTATCAAACTGTTCCCAGCCCCAGGAACGAGAGCGAGTGAAGAGTTAAATGAGCAGATATTTATTCTTCAAGTATTGTTGAAAGGGTGAGTAAACATACATTGTTTTTGAGAAAACTGCAAGCATTCAGGCTGAATAGCAGTTCTCTCTTTCATATCCTGCTCACTACGGAGTATTTTCCCACTGAGTAAAAACCTCAAAGCTGCATGGAGAATTTAGACGTAGAAAAAGAATTGAATGGCACAGAGGAATAAAAAAGAAATGCAGTGAGGGAAAACAGACCCAGTGAATTGTAAAATTCTTCCAAGTTTGGCAGAGCCAGGATTTCAGGCCTAGAGATTTTCTTTGCCTCAGTCTTTAACAGGGAGGAAAGATGTTCTCTGGGTTCCAAGCCTCCTGAGCCAGAAGACTGTGAAAACAAACCATCAATGTTCCAAGAACACTTGGATAAAGACCTCCTTGGGCAATTAGATGTCCACAAGTCTATGGGGCCGGATGGAATCCACCCAAGGGTACTAAGGGACCTGTCAGAGGTCCTTTCCAAACCCCTTTCCCTCATCTATCAACAGTCCTGGCTGACTGGGGAAGTGCCACTCAACTGGAGACTGGCAAACGTAACTCCCATTTACAAGAAGGGTCAGAAGGATGATCCAGGGAATTACAGGCCTGTAAGCTTGACCTTGGTACCAGGGAAGGTCATGGAGCAGATCATATTGAGTGCTATCACACAGCACATGCAGGACAGCCAGGTGATCAGACCCAGTCAACATGGGTTTATGAAAGGCAAATCCTGCCAGACCAACCTGATCTCCTTCTATGACAGGGTTACCTGGTTAATGGACGAGGGAAAAACTGTGGATGTTGTGTACCTGCACTTTTGTAAAGTCTTTGACACCGTTTCTCACAGTATTCTGATTGAGAAACTGGCTGCCATTGGCCTGGACAGGCACATCCTCTGCTGGGTGAAAAACTGGCTGGATGGCCTGGCCCAGAGGGTGGTGGTAAATGGAGTTGAATCCAGTTGGAGGCAGGTCATGAGTGGTGTTCTCCAGGGTTCAGTGCTGGGTCCAGTCCTGTTCAGTATCTTTATTAACGATCTGGACAAAGGGTTCGAGTGCACCCTTAGCAAGTTTGCAGATGACACCAAGCTGGGTGGCAGTGTTGATCTACTTGAAGGAGGGGAGGCTCTGCAAAGAGATCTGAACAGGCTGGATCGATGGGCTGAGACCAACGGGATGAGGTTTAATAAGACCAAATGCCGAGTCCTGCACTTGGGGCACAACAACCCCATGCAGCATTACAGAAGAAGAATGGCTGGAGAGCTGCCTGGAGGAGGAGGACCTGGAGGTGCTGGTTGACAGTTGGCTGACTATGAGCCAGCAGTGTGCCCAGGTGGCTAAGAAGGCCAATGGCATCTTCGCCTGTATCAAAAACAGTGTCGCCAGAAGGAGCAGGGAGGTGATTGTGCCCCTGTACTCGGCACTGGTGAGGCCACACCTCGAGTACTGTGTGCAGTTCTGGGCCCCTCAGTACAAAAAGGATATTGAGGTGTTGGAGCATGTCCAGAGAAGGGCCACAAGGCTGGTGAAGGGGCTGGAGAACAAGTCCTACAGGGAACGGCCAAGGGAACTGGGGTTCTTTAGCTTGGAGAAGAGGAGGCTGAGGGGAAACATCATCGCTGTCTATGGCTGCCTGAAAGGAGGCTGTGGCAGAGTGAGTGTTGATCTCTTCTCTCAAGTGACAGGTGATAGGACAAGGGGAAATGGCATAAATTGCACCAGAGGAGGTTCAGACTAGATAATAGGAAGAATTTCTTTACTGGAAGGGTGGTCAGGCACTGGAACAGCTGCCCAGGGAGGTGGTTGAATCACTATACCTGGAGGTTTTTAAAAAACGGATAGATGAGTTTTTGAGGGACATGGTTTAGTGGATAATGGGTGCGATTGGACTTGATTAGAGGTCTCTTCCAACCAGAACATTCTATGATTCTTTACTGCAAATGAATTCCTATGTCCGCGCAATTCTGTGGGTTGAGAGTATCAGCTGCTTCATTATCCTCCCTTATTCCCCATGAGGAGTAAGCCTTGCTTTTAAAGACAAATTGATTACTTTGAAGCTAAAAATATAGACTTAAAGAAATAACATTGCAAGCACAAGCTCTTTAGAGAACAGGGCAGGCTAAAGAATAAGGAATGGACGTAAGGGTGATGAAAACGCAGCACTTCTTGAAAAACAAGAATCTGAAGTTGAGTGCCTGAAATGCCTAATTCTTTCTGAAAACCTTAATCTAGTAATTTTGGTTTCCCAGGAGAGCAGATCAGCTAACACTTTGCTAAGAATATTATAAATCTTCTAGTGACTTCCAATTTTGTTTTGTGATTCCAGGAACTTATCTTGGCTCAGTGAAGAAACACAACCATTAGATAATGTCAAGTCTTCCCATTTTCTTATATCCTTGGCTGCTCTAGCAGCAGGACTAGCACAGTAGTTCTCTCAGTGCAGGTTTAGGTTTGGGGGTACAAATGTGATGACAACTTAGTTCCAAGTCATCTGACAGATGGTGCTTTTGTAGGAAGAATTGCCAGTCTAGTGTAAATACTCCCAATCCCCGTTAACAAAACTGAAACTCATACGTTTTAGAGCACATCTTAGGATTCTTCATAATATTGCTATATGTAGGCCAAAAAAAATGATGCTAGACATGTTCGGGTAACATGCAACTGGCATTCATCACTTTAGAAGGGCAGGAGAGACATGGCTAGCAAAAGACTTCAAACACAGCGAGCAATTAAATATTACACAACCTCCAGCTTTGGCAGAAATACTTGCTTTCAGCTGTTGAATTGTGATGACCCTGTGACACACTGAAGATGCAACACCAGGTTGTGGCCATGCTCATCTGAGCTTTCTCATGTTCTGCAATTTTCCCTTGGGTTTGAAAATGAAAATGGTCCAGGAGGAAGACTGGTTCATTGTCACAATAGATGACTTCTTCGGAAGCAAAGATCTCTCCCTCTCTAATTGGTAATTTCTTATTTTCACCTCCCCAGAGAGATAAAGAGATTGATTCAATGGTCCTAACGGCTTCACAGAGCCTTGCATGCGTCAGGCGGTGAGAAAATACCCCTTAGTGCAATGCTCCAAGAGCTAAATGCCTATTATATGCTGTAATTTCTGCCTATTGAAGACACCAAAGATTACATCTGTGTTATATACTGACCTTCGACTGCATCAGTCTATTAATTTTATCAGACTTAAAAATGTATCATGCAACAGTCAAGGACCTGACTGGGGCAAATTATAGTTTGGGGGAAGTGAGTTGGTGTCTCATGAGGTCATTCATGAGCAGTCATTTAAGGGTTGCTTGTCAAAGGGAGGCTGGTAGCCTATGAGCATGCAGAAGGTGCCTCTTTTCTCCATAGCTGAATCTCCCCTTAACTAAAAGCTAAAATGTGGCAAGAGATGAAAAACTTAGAGCAGAACTATGTATGTGACCACAATATCTCTTAGAAGACAAGTTACCATATATTCTCTAAGATGTTTCCTCCAAGTCAGCCTTGGAAATTATTAGTTTGGAGAGCTGTGAACAAATTGTTTGCTATCACTTCAAAGCATGCTTAATGCACTCCTCAGTACCAAGGTTTTGGACACTTGCAGACAGCCTGTTTTCAGCTGTGCACAGATGCTGACTTCCCTTGACAATGTAGAGTTTTGTAACGGTATTTATCCAAAGTCTCCATCAAGTTCAGATTAGCTCACCTGTACAGACAGTGGTGCACTTATTGTGCTTAGGTGGACTGCAATCAGTTGGAAATTAATTACTCTCATGTTATGCAGTGACTCTGTCCTCCTGTGATTTGCTGTGTGCTTTCCCTGATGCAATGAAAGCCCAATTTTGGTGGTCTGTCCTCAAAACCTAAAAAATCTGAATTCTGACCAGCAGTAGCTGAAGGAAAAGATATTTTTCCCAATGGATCAGAGGCTCTTGAGAAGCCTTTGGCCTAATAAGTTTTCCAAAATTTCTGCCTCTCTCATTTTCATTTCCCAATCTGAATAATGGATAACCTTGGACAATGCAATGAACAAGAAACTGAATATAGAGTGAGTGGTTTGGATGTAAAACCAAATAGCTGAAATGTAAATATTTTTTCAAGGCTTTATGTCAGAGTTGGACATGAAATGAAAAAATGGCTTTTCACCTCCACCAGCTCCTGATAAGAAAGTTTGAAATAACCTTGTATGCTCTCACTGTGGCCAAACATGGTTGGTCTGTACAAATCCTACTAATAGGAAGGGCATTTCTTCTTTTATAGATATAGCTGGTCTAGTTTGACCTGAAGTCTTAAAGGCTGAGGAATCCTCATGCCAAACATACATTTTGTATTCAATAAGCTGTTTCATGAGGGGTTTCAGTGAAAGACTGAAAGCACTCTCTCTTAAGGATCCGAAGTAACGTTTCCTCCAAAGAGAAAGTCCTAAAAAGAATTTCCTGTTCATTTTGAGGGGTGTAGTTTTGTACTACCTTGGGAAAAAAATAACTTGGTCAACTGCTATCCACCACCTAGTCTTCATGGTTTGATCAAGAGAGTGCAAAAGGTAACTTTTACAACCTTTAGTTGTCACTAATAATTATTTATCTGTTAGAGACTCAAGTTTGTTGTGGAAATGACATTGATATTATTGTGAATAAAAAAAAATCTTATCTCTGACTAAAAGTCAACTTTTAGATATGTTTGGAGCTTTCAATGCCAGGACTTACAGGATGCAGTTGACATGGATGCAGATTGTTGCAGTATCAGATGCATTGATTCTGTGTAGCTTTGAGATTTTCTTTTAGCTAAGAAAGCTATCGTTGTGGGAATTTGCAGTTTTCTGGAGTTTGCTAGAATGATTGTTAAGGTATAGAAAGTGATATATTCAATGTTGACTTGATACTCCTCTTTCAATGTTGAGATAACGCAAAAGATGCTATAGACAAATTCCAGGAGAATGGTATGGATGAAGGTAAAAATAAAACATTTGAACCAATATGGAACTAAAAATGATAGTTTGGGAAAGTTATCAAAGAAAATTGAAGAACAGTGCCTATTCCACTATGATTTTGCTCTATTTGCCTATCCAGTTTAGACTAGTAAGATCCAGGTTCAAACAGATTGTATTTTGACTGTTTATAAAATATCTGTGCATGTGGATTCATTGTTATTTTAAGAAATATCTGTCCTTTCTCTGCATTGCTCTTGCAAGTCACCATTAATTAGTCATGGTGATAGACAATATTTTTTGTGTGCTTCAGTTGGAATTTTTACAAATATTTCCTTTTAAGTACTTTTTTTTTAGACAGTACTAGTAATTTTTGAATGCTTGTGTCACACAGCTAAATCTTATTGTATGTATTTTTCTTTTACCTAAACATTAATATATTATGATTGTTTCCTGGGAGTCCAATTTAAATAAAAAAATAAAATCAGTACTGAGTGTCTTTGACAACCAAAATTGAATAGTGAATACGGGAACTGGGAAATAACAGACCAGAAGGATATGCAACCATTGATGCCTAGATTCAACATTTTCATGATGCACCAGCATATTTGTGTATTGAAAGTGATGTTCATAAAATGCCATGGCAATACTGGCTGTAAAGGGCATTTACCAAAATATTGACTCAATTGTGTATAGAAGCACCCTTACTTTAAAATATTGTATGCTGTAAGCAGGAAGTAACAGGTGGCATACCTACATGAGTCACATTTTAAAATGTTTGTACCAGTCCCATACACAATGATCCCCAAAGGCAGCACGCCAGAAGAGTGTTACTTTCAAGAGTAGTGACATTGCTTTTCAAACTGAATATATTTCCCTGCAAGATCTCTCCTGAAAGACAGCATCATTGTCATTAAACACTAAAAGCTGCCAGGAAACTTCTGCGTGTTGCCAACAGGGTGCTACTGAAATTATTTCTTGCTTAATACCTTTTTGCATTTCACCTTTTTAAAGAGGCTTCTCATCTCAGTATCAAAAACCAGCAGAATATCAACAGATTGTCCTCTAAGCCCTCTCCCCATACTGCAAATAGTGAAATGTAAAGTGATCAAATTGCTTCTAAGCGACAATTTAACAAAGGTTATGATGACTGCTTAGGTATTATAGAAACCGTAACTCCATGAAAACTGGAACTCACAGGTTTTCTTTATAAGCAACATGTAAGAGTGTCTTCTGCTGCTTACCACAAAAGATTTGAAGTTTTTGTTTGATTGGTTGATTTTGTTTGTTTTGTATTTAGAAAAAGTATTTATTTTTAGGAAGAGTGAGGAGAAAAAAAGAACAGAATTTATAACTGAGTATTGTGTGAAGTCATTTGTGCCCTATAAAAAGGTATTTAAGGGCATCTTCCTTCAAGCATTTGTAAAGGAGCTTTTTTGCTCTCAGAGGCCAAATACTATTATCTGGGACAACCAGAATTCAAACTACTTCTAAAAAACCCTTGCCAGTTCTTGATTTCAAGCATTAGATCTTATCTACAATGAATGTAATCAAGCTT
The DNA here is from genome assembly GCA_033556795.1 of Tapera naevia. Classification (NCBI taxonomy): domain Eukaryota; kingdom Metazoa; phylum Chordata; class Aves; order Cuculiformes; family Neomorphidae; genus Tapera; species Tapera naevia. The sequence continues at coordinate 468,889 of JAUMJJ010000014.1, read as the reverse complement.
AGAGTGGCCAAAGAATAGGAACAGTTGCTGAAGATGCAATGTTGTAGTCATTGGCTCTGGCACTGCAATTATTTGGTGTCCTATATGTAGATCTGTTTTATTCACTGAGCACTTATTCAACTCAGTGGTTACCTCTGGGACAAACTGTCTGAACTTGAGAGAAGTTGAGCCATTGAACTCCACTATGCACTCTGGGCTTCTCTTTCTTACACTGTCAAGCACGCTGTAGCCGAACAAACATCCCCTGGGGGAGTCCTCGTTGAGTTGATTGGGATGATGTCATTAGTATAAAGAAGCTGAAATTCAGTGACTTTGGACATCCTTCGGATTGTTTATACCCTACTTATGTTTTTGCTTTCACCACAGAAGGGCATCAAGAGTAGGGCAGCTCGGCTTGATCCAGGATGATGAGAGGTGTTAGGGTTGTGTGGGCTATGTGAATGGAGGTTTAAGTTGAATGTTAGGACAAGTTTCTTCACTCAGAGGGTGGTGGAACACTGAAACAGCTCCCCAGGGAAGTAGTCATGGACAATGCCCTCAGACACAAGGTGCAAATGTTGGGATTGTTCTATGCAGGGGCAGGAGTTAGACTCGATAATCCTTGCGGGTCCCTTCCAACTCAGGACATTCTGTGATTCTGTGAAGCCCTCTCCAAGCCTCCCCCCCCTGTGGTTCGACCGGGCCGCCTCCCATGAGCTACCCCGGGGGCGGCGGGGAGATACTTGCCATGGACACGCGGCGCCCCATGGCTGCGGCGGGCGGGGGGCTGCCGGCCGGGCTGCCCTCCTCGCGGCTCTTCCCTTCCTCGCCGGAGCCGGGGCCGGGGCTGCCGCCGGAGCCAAGGTGGGAGGCGGCGCTCTCGCTGTCGCTGCCCGCGCGGCTCCCGCTGAGCACGCGGGAGAGGAAGCTGGACTTGCGGGTACCCGGGCAGTGCCCGCTGTCCGGGGAGTCACCGCGTTCCTCCTCCAGGTCGCGGCATACGCTCACCCGGCTGTGCTTGCGGTTTCCCCGCCGCGCCGTCCCCGGCGCCCCCGCCGGCGCCTCCTCGCTGCTGGAGGAGGGCGGCGGCTGCTGTCCGTGGTGCTGAGCCGCGCCGGGGCGGCGGCGAGGCGGAGGGGCGCCGCGGAGCTCTCCGCAGTGCTGGCGGCGCGGCGGCCCTGCGGGAGGGGGCGCGGGAGATGGAGCGGGGGCGGGGGGTGGCGGAGAGCCGTCCATGGCCGGGCAGGCCGGAGGCACCATGGAGCTCTTCTTGGAGTTGTAGAGGCTGCTCTCCTCCTCGGTGGGGCCTGCGGGCCACCGTGGCCGCCTGTAGAGGCTCTTCTGGATTTTCTTGAGGCCCAGGTGGGCGATTTCTAGGATATTTAGGAACAGGGAGACTGCGGCGATGCTATTCATGAAAACCATAAAGATGGTCTTCTCTGTGGGTCGGGACACAAAACAATCCACCGTGTTAGGGCAAGGGGGCCAAGTGCATTTGTAAAGGGGGGACATGTGAAACCCATATAAAAGATACTGACCTATCATAAAGCCCACTTCAACCATCGACCGGGTCAGGATATGTAGGACATAAGTGCGCAGCAGGGACCCTCTTAGGGGTGCTTTATTCACTTTCCTCTGCTCCTCCAGTTTATGTAGTTCCCTCTCCACTCTCCTATGTTCCTCCGGCAGTGGCTCCAGATCTTCTAACTGAGCCCGCAGGTGGGCTTTCCTCTTCTGCCGCTCTTTCTCAAGAGCCCTTAATCTGTAGAGCGCATGGCCCATGTAAACTAATGATGGAGAAGAGACAAATATGATCTGCAGTACCCAGTATCTGATCAAAGAGATGGGGAAGGCTTTGTCATAACAGATATTGCTGCAGCCAGGTTGTTCTGTGTTGCAGATGAACTCAGACTGCTCATCATCCCAGACATCTTCCGCAGCCACTCCCAGCACCAGCATCCGGAATATAAACAGGATTGTTAGCCAGATTTTGCCAACTATGGTGGAGTGGATGTGGACTTCTTCGAGGATGCTACCCAACAAATTCCAGTCCCCCATGGTCAGGGGTTCATATCTGAAATACAAAAAAAAAAGTTACTTTAATTCAACACTGGATTTAATTTTTAGTATTTTGTTTTAAATAATTATCTTTCAGATATGTTCTTCTGATAGCAGGAGATCTCTCAGAAGTTCTTTTCTGATTAATGGCTCTTTAAATGACAACAGATTTTTTGGTTAGTGGTGAAAGATGCAAATGTGAGATTACTTTAATCTTGAGAGAGGTTGGTTTCAGCTGTAAGCCATGGTACTTCTTAACTGCGTAGAGTTTCACACTATATTCTTCCCATTCGGAAAGAAGACAATTTTTTTTTTCACTTTGCAAATCCTTTGCCAACTATGGTTTAATTCTACACCCACTCCATTCTACTGTCTGTGGTTTTGCCATAGTCTTACAGGAAGAACAACTGAAATAATATTTAAGTCCCATAACTTTCTTTTTTTTGAAAAAAATTTGAGAAGCATCGTATAACCATGACAGAAAAATATTTCATTTTGTACCCCAAGATAGTAGCATTATTAGTGCCATCCATTCAATATTTTCCCATCCACCATGGTAACAATCCACGACATTCTCCTTTGAATTTGTAAAACTACAAATACAAAGCTAATTCACTCGTAGCTGTGCATGTTGCACATGGAGTTTGTAGCAAGGTGAGTGTGGATCCCTTCTCCCAAGTAGCTAGCAGTAGAATGAGAGGAAATGGACTCAAGTTGTGCCAGGGGAGGTTTAGACTGGATATCAGGAAAAAAACTTTACTGAAAGAGTGGTGAAGGTACTCACAGGCTGCCCGGGGAAGTGGTGGTGTCACCATCCCTGGAGGTGCTAAAAAAACCTTGTAGATGTGGCATTTCAGGACATGGTTTAGTAGGAACAATGGTGCTGGGCTGGTGGTTGGACTTGATGATCTTAGAAGTCTTTTCCAACCTTAATGATTCTATGGTTCTATATTTCTCTGTATAAATAGGGTAATGTCAATAAATTAAGAGTGATTATAGGATTAATATTTTAATTTGATGCATTTAAAGTCTTAGTGAATCCCCAATATTTTGCTTTAATTATAAATTTCAACATGAGATAAATAAAACAGGGATTACCTAATGGAGTGATGTGGATGTTTTTAGCTGTGAGTGTGAAACAGTCTTTTTAACTACCTTTTTCCCAGAGGCTTTTTCATTCACCAGCAAATTGATGTATCCTCTGCTACCATCTGCTTGATTTCCAAATTGCATCTCTAGAATCTATTCAGGATCTTCAGGTAATGTGGGGAATTGAAATGTAAGGTATTTATATGGTTACTTGTGAATACACTGCATATTTGGTGTTGCATCCCTGGAATTCTTTCTGCTAATATGGTAACAAAATATTGAAAGCAACTAAGATCGTGTCTGCTTCACGATTCACACAAAAAATTTCATGCTATTGTACTTTCAAAACTTCTTAAATTCCACTAGACAACAACCTTTAGTATAGTCCCTATGGTTTTTTTAAGAGTGGCTGGCTGCAGTCCCCCAAATATTACACAGTTTTAATCAATAGCATAGATAGGTAATATCACCATTATCAGAATAGCTTGATTATGGTTTATGGTACAATCCCTTGTAGCATGGTTCTTCTTGGAGACTGTATTTATCTACACTGAAAGTAAAGGTTTCAATTATAAACAATAGTGCAGTCATTCTCTGCATAGGCATCATACAGTCTTCTTTATTATATTTCTTTTGGGTTTTTTTTGCTGTGCAAATTTGAATCTACACAGTGAACTTCCTTTTTTTTGCATGGGAAACTGGTTGAGGAAACCTAACCAGTCAAGTAATTTCTTAGGTGCTGTGGTGGACCTGGTGTATCTCCCTTCCCTACTCATTCCTTCTCATGTATATCATTCAAATAAGATACATTAAAAAAAAAAATCATCAAGATTCATTATAGTCTCTTTTCCCCATCTTTAAAGAAAAGTGTCAGGTCTTTCTCCTGACTTCATATGGATTTTTTTCAGAGCTGATATCAAATTGTTGCAACTTCATATGTTGGGTGGGTGTAAAGATCTTCATATGTTGAAATGTTTACCGGAAAATTTTACATCTCAAACTAACAATGTTGAATCTGTTTTTTCTGAGCATAGAAGTGCAGATAAAGAACAGTTCACCTTCAGTGAAGTGAGAAGTAGTGGATTACATAGAGCAAGCTCCCAAACCCAGAGTACTCAAGAGGACAAATACAAGTGGGTGACACTTGCTGATTGCTCTGTACTGCTTCCCTGGAAAGGTGACTGAATGGCTGCAACACAACAGTTAAGCAAAGGAGCTCTGGGTATATTTGCTGCCCTGTGAATGGCTGATCCCTCACTGAAACTGATAGATTGCAGAAAAAAATACTCAAGTGAGATGGTAAGGGAAAGGAGATGTTTTAATCCCAAAGACGAAAAGATAGCATTCCTCTAGCAGTAGAAATTATCATTGCCTGTTTTGGCACAGAAAGTGAATGTAATTATTCAGGCTAAGAGAGAACAAGAAGAAGAGTATAAATATATCACTCTGCCTCTATAGATGTGTTTGTTTCTTACATCATTTCTATCGGTATTTAAACAACCCTGCCCTCATCTTTCCTTTATAGTGGCCATCAGGGGAGAGTAATTATAAGGGTGGTCTAATTCCACTGGCTAAGGGAGCTTATTGTACCAAGACACTTTCCCTCAAATTAGCACTGGTAGAACCACAGTATGAATATTGACGTGGCGAACATCGTGTATAAAGCAAAGAACTTGTCTAGAGCCATGAAAACCAGAGTTTCTAAGAAATCAGCCAAAACTACTTGACAAACTTGTCATAGCAACGTGCTTCCAATTTTCCCATCTTTCCCTTCCTTAGTGTTATTTGAGCTCTGTGTAAGAGAGTATTTCCTGTAAGACTGCGATCTCAAATATATTTCATTATTTATATATAATTAATACAATTAAATATATATAATTATTTCCAGTCTACTAGTGTACTAGAACTTCTACTATTCTAGTTTAGTGGCCTAATTTACATTTTTAGTATAGATTCTACATGCCTGAGACATTTCTTATTATACCATCTGACTATGTTGTGTCTGTTTAATATTTTTATATGGTCATTTCAAACAATAAAAAAAGTCACACATATAAACATTTAGCACCAGATGGAAATCCACCATTTCTCTTGAAGGGAGTTTCTTTATTTTAAAGTTCATTTGATAATTTACTGCTACTCAAATCACCTCTATATTAAATTCATGCCAGGTTTTCATTACCTGCTACTTGAAAAAGCAGAGTTAAATCTTAATGTTTTTTGTCAGAAGATGTTAAATGCTAAGATGCAAATACTCCTGGGTTTAATTCACCTTGCTTAGAGTCAGACAGGGACCTGCCTGCTTCCTACCGCCCTAGGAAGAATTATTTTTCTGCCACTTACCTCAGAAGAAATCCCGTGATTGGTCTACCTTAGAGCATTGCAGAAGGAGCACACAGCACTGCTGATTGCTATAGCTCAAAGATCTTCCTTCAAGAGTGCTTGGACCAACATTTTTTTTTCCTTCAAGGCCCAAAGCATAGATGTGGTCCACTGCGCAGACTTCTCGGTTCTTTGTAGCTGGATGCCAAGATCACTCAGTTTAAACTATCTATGCATGGTTTGAAAATCATCAGATGATAGATGGTGCCTCTAGCCAAAATTATCATGCAATTATTTTAGTCAGTGGCATCTAACAAAACCATTCCCTCAAGGCTCAATCTGTACAGCAATAGTTTGCAGTGTCCCTATGCCTTGTTTTTATTGGTTCTTCAAACCTCACACCTCTACCCAGCTCCTAAATAAAAATTTGTTTTGTAAAATGGCTAAATAGGCAGCCTCTACAGTACAATAGCTTCTTACATTTTCTTTACATTCCATTAGTTTTGCTTTGAATCGATGTTGAAGGATCGATCGGTCATGTCCGATTTCATACCCTGTTGCCTTGTGAGTTAATTTAGGATGTGTTAGACTGAGTCTTTGAAAATGGAGGCCACAAACAGAGACTCAAGTCTGCAGTTAAAAACACAAGCTTTTGGCATGATAATGCTTCTTCAGCTGGGTTAAAGAATCAACCTGAAGTCCATTCAGAATTGGTATCTGTGAGAGAGAAGCTTTAAAAAAAGAAGGGAAGTTGCCAAAATGACATTTTGTGAGAAATTGGGGCCACCAGAGCTGATACTAAAAACTTCTGCTGCCTAGTACTGTCCAGTCCTCCTTTTTATGGAAATCTCAAATATTCATGTTTTTCTCTCTTGCTCCAGAACTTCTGGCTCTTTGTTCCATTTATAAGGTGCATGACTCATTTTCAATTCAGCCTTTTCTCCCTGAAGATATTCCCATGAACTAGTGGCCAGTTCTCAGAAGACATTGGCCCCACTTCTTCTTTGGAATTATCTAAGATTTATGTACCAGTGCATCCTTCTCTCCCACGCAACCTTGTCTCCCTGAAAGTCCTGTTTAAAAACATCTTCAGAGCCTTGTCCTGCAGCAGATGAGGTGACTACACATTTCCTTTAGTCTCAGTATAATGCAGCCAATGTATAGTTCATGCATACATTACAAATGCTTTAAGGGCAGTAGCACTACACATTCTGCTCCTGAAAGCCGTGCTAAGACTCATGCAAACCACCCAGACCTCCATGGGCCTTTCTTATCCCTATGCCTGTGTTCTTGTGCTCACTCTGAAGCCCATGTACTCTCATGTACCTGTCACTGGTATTTTATTTTCGTGTCTCTTCTTTCCATACTCGGTCACAAAGTCCCTAAGGCTTCACCTCGCTGCTTCAGCTGTCTCAGAGCTTCAACTCAGGCCTGGGCGTCCTTTGCTGCCTCACCAAAAGGTGTTGTTGACCTGATGTCTCCAGCAACATCCACATCTCCCATGCGTTTCTCGGGAGCACCCTTTTCAGATCTGCTTACTGTGAAAACTTGAGAACTGGGCAAAAGCTGCAGCACCTGTGATTTATTCATCCTGTTGGAGAATGTGCTTTGTTTCCCACTGCAGAAGCAACTTGCTTGTGGCCCAGCACAATTCGGTCCCACGCGTTCTCCCCCTCATCAGGTCACAGCACCAGAGCCACAGGCTGCCTACTTCACTCTGCCCTCAGAGTAACCTAGCTTAAGGGTTTGGTTTTCTTCAGGGACAAGGGAGGTGGCAGTAGGCTGTTTAGGGACAATTTGCCATGTTTCTGTTTTGGCAACAGAATAATTGGTGTTGTTTAAGGACTGCTCATGAAAGCTTGTTAATGGGCCATATAATTAATTGTACCTGGAAGCGAAGCAGGGTCAGGGCACAGGGGTGGTAGGAATCAGGATAAAGGAGTGTGGCATAGTCCTTTGCATTTGGAGAGAAGCAAGAATCTACAGTGGCCATAAGCATCTGCCATCGGTGAAATCAGCTTGCAGTATGAATGTTAACAGGCAGCATCTACTGGAGGTGTGTGGGTGGCTGCGTTGGAGGGCCAGGCAAGGAATATCCTGGACATTAGAGAGATGAGACCTTGGCCAGTGATGCCTGAGATGGGAAACCAAGTAGCAGCACAGCAAGAACCAGCACAACTTCATGCCTGATCGTCCTGAATCAGAAGTTTCACAGTTTCACAGTATCACAAGGTTGGAAAAGACCTCTGAGATCAAGTCCAACCTATAACCCAACACTAACACCAACACTAACACCAATCCATCATCTAAACCATGGCACTCAGTGCCTCATCCAGTCTCCCCTTAAACACCTCCAGGGTCGGCGACTCCACCACCTCCCTGGGCAGCCCATTCCAATGACCGATCACCCTTTCAGTGAAGAACTTTTTCCTAACATCAAGTCTAATCTTTCCCTGATGAAGCTTGAGTCCATGCCCTCTAGTTCTGTCACTGGTCACCCAAGAGAAGAGACCAACCCCTGCCTGACTACAACCTCCTTTTAGGTAGTTATAGAGAGCAATAAGGTCTCCTCCGAGCCTCCTCTTCTTCAGACTAAACATCCCCAACTCCCTCAGTCGATCCTCGTAGGGCTTGTGCTCCAGCCCCGTCACCATATTTGTTGCCCTCCTCTGGACACATTCCAGCATCCTGACATCTTTCCCAAACTGAGGGGCCCAGAACTGTACACAATATTCAAGGTGAGGCCTGACCAGTGCCGAGTACAGGGGGACGATAACTTCTCTGGTCCTGCTCGCCACACTATTCCTGATGCAGGCCAGAATGCCACTGGCCTTCTTGGCCACCTGGGCACACTGCTGGCTCATGTTGAGCTTCCTGTCAATCAGCACTCCCAGGTCCCTTTCTGTCTGACTACTCTCCAGCCACTCTGTCCCCAGTCTATAGCTATGCATGGGATTGTTGTGTCCAAAATGAAGTACTCAACATTTGGACTTATTAAACATCATCCCATTAGAATTGGCCCATCTCTCCAGTCTGTCCAGGTCCCTCTGTAGGGCCATCCTACCCTCTAACAGATCAACCCTTCCTCCCAGCTTGGTATCGTCTGCAAACTTGCTGATGATGGACTCAATACCCTCATCCAGATCATCAATAAAGATATTAATCAGGACTGGACCCAACACCGATCCCTGGTGACCGGCCACCAACTGGATGAGACACCATTCGCCACCACTCTTTGGGCTCGGCCATCCAGCCAATCCCTAACCCAGCACAGAGTGCTCCCATCTAGGCCACGGGCTGCCAGCTTCCCTAGGAGTCTACTGTGGGAGACAGTGTCAAAGGCCTTGCTAAAGTCCAGGTACACCACATCCACAGCCTTCCTCTCATCCACCAGGCGAATCACATGGTCATAAAAGGAGATCAGGTTGGTCAGGCAGGACCTGCCCCTCCTAAACCCATGGTGGCTGGGCCTGATCTCTGGGCTGTTCTGCAGGGAATCAGAAACACAGGGAACACAGTGCTGGGGCAGGAGCTGAGGATAACCAAGTAGGGTAAAAGCTCTATCTTGCTGGTTATTCAATAAACTCCAGTATGCAAGTCCAGCATGGGGCATTTACTCCACCTTGCCTGTGACAGCACCTAAATCGTAAATGACAAATATTACAAAAGGAGTTCTTAAAATATTAGATCCAAATACACTTTCTATAGCATTGCAACTTTTGATGTTCCTGCATGGATTCATGGATTTGAAAACCAAAAGAAGATATATGTGGGAACTAATTGTAATCTTCTTACAGCAGACAGTAGCATTTCCTTGTAGTAATATACTACTATGCTGACATTGAAAACAGCCAACGTTACAGGATCAAAACCACTTCACCTACTGTCTGCCATCTCACTGAATCCATCATAAAACTCTGAAGCCAGTCCAAGTGGAACAGTGAGCAGGTCAATATACTGCAGCTGAAGCAATTCAGGTACAGGCATACTGTATTTTACCACCTTTAGCCAAAGATACTCCATGTGCAGTGGAATATGACTGGTTTATTAAAAAAAGTCATCTCACTTGAACTTGCAGACTTCTCCATTTTACTACAGACAACCATTATCAGTACTAGACCTGCTCCTTCTGGGGTGAGTTATGGCTACCTTATCTTTACAATATGACAGAAAACAGGTCTTTGCAGCCCTCAGTGCTGGCACAGCTATACCCACATCCAACATTGCCCCTGCTCCACATTGCTGTCTAAACTGTGTGAAGAATAGCTGCACAGTTTTGAACAGGGATAATTATCAAAGACCACATTAATTAATCATAGAATGGTTTGGGTTGGAAGGGACCCTCAAGATCATCCAATTCCAACCCTCCTGCCATGGGCAGGACACCTCCCACTAGAACAGGTTGCTCAAAGCCCCATCCAACTTGGCCTTGAATACTTCCGGGGAGGGAGTATCCACAATTTCTCTGGGCAATCTGTCCCAGATTACAGATACAAACCATGGGCCTCTTTATTTTAACAAGAGTTGTGATATTTCCTTTCTGCTAAAGTATTTATTTATTTTATTTTCCATATTATCTCTTAAGATTCAGATGAGTTTGCTTCTGGTGGGACAGCACAGTCCTTTCAAACTCTGATGGCAGGGGATGTGCCAGCCACCACTGATACTTTATCTATCTTTCCTAACAAAGTCAATTTTGCTCCTGATTTGTTTCACAGATTCTTCTAAGAAATCCATAAACCTCTTTCTTGGCATGCTTTATTACTGTTCTCTCCCTTCATGAAGACAAATTGCAAAAGATTAACCTGCAGCTGGTTTTAGAGTGAAGACAATTAGAGGAAAGACATAATGGAAATAGCTATGGGTTGCTGTATCAACACCTAAGAAAAATGCCTTTAGTCCGGTCAACTTCTTTATGTAGACATTTAGTTAGCAACACACTTTGCCTTAGAGAGAATATCTCAAAATTCAAGAGCTGATGCTCTATGATTCCACTATTACACAGACCACCATGAACCCTTCTCTCCAAATTTCCACTTTAGAAAAATTTCCAATACTTACGTCCATGAAAAGTTTTTAAACTCAATTCTGTAAAAATTTGTGTTTGATAGAAGCAGACCTATCCTCCAATGGCAAATTGGAGTAAGACTCTCAAAGGCCTGCCCTACACCCCTCCCAGGAAAAGCTTTGGATTAAAAAGGTCTTTCCCCTTTGTAATGTTCCACTCAACACTAACCCAAAGTTTCTAGTAAAAGAGGGAAATTGTAGGTTCTAATTCATAAGTGGATTAACAGTTTAACATACTTTGTGAAATTGTCCAACAGGTGACATGACTGGATCAGTTAAGAAATACACAGTACATATTTGGAGTAGTAATTCCATTAGAGCAGCGGCTGGTTACTTCCATGTTTATTGTCCAGAACATCAATATACCTACTCATTTATACAAACTAACAGAAGTCAATTTTAATGCTGTTTCACAGCACTTGCAGTTGTCAAGTTATTAGCCAACAGCTCTTGAAAATGTCTTCATTTACCTGAGGTTTCACAAATAAGACTGTAGATCTACATACAGTACATTTTGCATATATGTATCAAAATTCTGTTGGAGAAATAAATTACAAACAATGGTACAAAACCACTCCAAGCCAACCTTTGTTCAACAAGAATGTGTGTCTGAATTTTACAGTTTTATTTTTTGCATTACTCTTACAGTAAGCAAACTATTTAAAGTTTATACAAAATAAACCTGGAGTTTTATATAGTTAAAAAAATCATCTTTGGCTAAACAAAGCACTCTCTATTTTTATACATGTATTTATATATATATACACACATTCGATATTTTACATGACCATGTAGGAACCTGTACACATACTTACAATAGACAGAACATTAAAAAAAGTTTCATAATTTACAAAAAAAAAGAATCCAAGTCAGAGTCAAACCCCGGTCCCCCATCACCTGTACAGATAAGAAAGTAAATAAACACAGACAAGGAATAAACAACTTTGTAAGAAAACACTGCCTGCTTTTTTGAGACAGAGAGGAAGCACTTAAGTGGAGGGAAGCTGCTTCCCTCATTACCTTCAGTGCTGCGCACATTTTGATCTCTAAGGATATGGTTAAAAGAATACGCTTCGTAGAGTCTGATTTTTCTACAAACATGAGTGCTACTCTGCAAATGGACTATTCTGAAAACAGATTCAGTTAGATTTAAGTCTCCAGTAAGTGAACAACTGTCACAAATGTTTCTTGTTTTGGTAGGTTACCAATGCCCCACTGAAAGGACTACACGCTGCCAGTGTGGCATGAGAGATAAAATTTGATCACTAAAAGCAAGCACATAAGATGGAAGACTGCCAGAACTGACGTCATCACCTACTCAAGTAATTCCTTATAACAGTTTCCAGAGCACTGCCTAAAACAAGGATGATGTGCTGTTTGGCCGCATGCCAATTAATTACACAGGTCACATTTACAATACTCCAAGGGTGTCAGTGGCAACATCACTGACAAATTATCTGATGGTTTATTAGAATGAGAAGTCTGTCCCATTAGTTGGGGAGAGAGCAAAAAAAACATTACGCAGAAACTGATAAAGTGGTCATTGAAAAAAAGCCAATCTAATCCAAGCTGAAAGGCAATGCACTTAGGTGGGGCTTTTAAAACGAAGTCTAACTAGACTCAGCAGTTGTCGTGACTATTGAATAAATAAAACAGCAATTCCGGTCCTCAGTAAAGAATAAAACCTCAACATTAATGACTCTGTAATACAAAAACATGTGCAACTTCCAGGAATGTTGCTTAAGGGGAATAAAAAAAAAAACATTTTTGAAATTTGGGATAAAGCAGCGATATATACAAGAGGTGTGTGTGTACACACATATATATACATACACATGCACACACACTTTCAGTAGGTCCTCGTAAAACTGGAAGCAGTTATAAGAGTTCTTTAAAATAAAACATCATGAATTTCTAATGTACTAAACAATTTGTAAAGATAGATACAATCGCTGTCAAAACATGCCAAACTGACAAGCTTTTGAAATTTCTTGTCTTTACAAAAAAGTTTTACTCCTGGTTTTAAGTAAAAAGTCACATTTTATAAAATTGTAAAGGTCTGTTTCTAAATTAATCTGAAGAAAAAAAATCACTTGTCAATTTTTATTTTTTTAAACAAAATGTTCATTATGTTGAAGACTTAAGTAACTTTCCCAGATGTAGTTTGGAACAGAAAAACATATTAGCCTTTTCCAAAGAAGAAAAATAGAAGGGGGATAAAAGGAAGAAAAAAAAGACAATACATTTTTCATGGGGAAAAAAAAAGCCCAAGTTTTCAAAATTCAATACCAACTCATTTAAAATGTCATCGGAACTGCAAAACACTTAACTGCAAGGTACTTCTTTGTAAATAAATTCTCATTATAGCACTTCACAATTTAAAAGAAACTGAAAAACTGGTCACAGCATTAATGACTGGCTTCGCTCTCTTGCACAGGGGTTGGGACTCATTTTATCTGACTTCAGAAATCGCGAAGTTTGGGGTCTAATCTAAGCCAATTGTCTAGTCTTCTCTCATTGTTGATTATGACAGACAGGCACCCTGAAACAGAAATTCATTGAGCTCTGTTGAACACTTGGGAGTCATTAAGAAATGACTTAGATAATGTGCTTTAAGTTAAAGACAAACCCTTACGTTAAAGACAAACCCTACACTCAGTGCCAGATCTTCTCCTTGAAACCCACTATGAGCAACTGACAAAGCAGCAAGAACCCATCCATCTTTTCCATCAGAATCCAGATAAGCAGCTTTTGGAATCATTGCTATCATTACCGTGCCTTTATTTTAAAAGAAAAAGGCCTAACTTAAAATACACTTCACGGTAACCAAGGAGGCATACCTGTCATTGCCCAGAACTGTCTACCAACCGCATTCCAAAGCACTCATTAAAATTACAGTTCAACATCACCACGTGCAGTACTTCTGACAAGTTAAGCAAGAGCCACCATTTTCACTTGACTACCTGCCCTTGCCCTTCCTTATAGAACATATTTAAACAATAAGAGATGTCCCTCCCTTGAAATAATACTACTCAATTTGTACATTCCCATTCTTCCCTGGTCAGTTTGTTCGTAAAGTTCCCCCTGCGTTTTGATTATGCACTTCAGAGGAAACATGGACAGGGAAGTGAATAATCAACGGTGCATCAGATTTACCAAATACCACATTCTGACTTGGATATCTCCCACTAATCCCATCACATGGATGCAGTGGTTGTAGCCCATCATTGCTGGTAACAGCTAAATCCTTTAACTATGAAGCAACTTGGTGCTAAGTTTACTTGCACTTGGATTTCTTGAACAGCTTCATTAACTGCTTGAATCTTTCTGAAACCTAAAGGACAAAAAAAAAGATATAATTAATGTCCCGGATTTCCATAATTACCAAGACAGACTGATCTGAGAGCATAACATTTTTTTAACAACACCATTTTGTTTTTCATTTGCTTCCAATAAATTTTAGTGGGAGAGTTTTAGGAGCACCATTAACCGGTTAAATGGATACTGGAAGTCTTCCCGTACCTTTGACATTCTGAAATAGCCTCCAAGTTAATCACAGAGAGCTAGAGTCAACTACTGGTTTAACTCAGGTTTCCTTACAAGAAGGAGAAAAAAAGATAATGGCTTCAAAGTCAATGAGACTTGAATTTTCCAGGTAAAACTCTGGATAAGATTCAAACGCAAGGACAAAAAGCTTATTTTGTACTCCACGAAAAGCACAGTTTATTGGTTATCTCCTACACTCTTGTATGACTTTCGTCAGGTATTTATTGTTCATCATGGAGTAATCTGCCTACTTGGCATTTTACAAAGCTGGTCTGTAGATGAGGCAAACATCTTTTTGTAGAGCATAGCTACAGCTTACTTAGCATCCTCAATCAACTGTAAGCTAATACTTCTTATCGCTACATGCATATTGCTATAGCAGATCTACAATCCACCAAAGAGCTAACTGGGAAGAGCGGCAGAAATGTATACTGTTTTATTCAACCATCAACCCCAACAGCTTCTAAACCCTGCAAAGACTCTCTAACCACGCAACACAACATCCCCTGAGAATGCGGGATTTCCTAACTCACTCAAATAGATGTTTTAGGTTTGGCAGCACAGAGATTAAGATAGCCCTTCAAGACAAGTACAAAGTTATATGCAAATCTCTGGAAATATTTTACATCAATTTGACATCTGTGTCTTTTGAAGTTTCTTAATTAAAAGGTGAAAGTAAATGAAGAAACATTTTCATGAAAAACGTCCTTTCTGCAAAATCCTGCTAATTTGAATCTTCTTCTGATCTATAAAATGTGTGCAAAGACTTTGGGCCTCTCCAAATTGCCTTTCTTTGCCTAAGTGCTGAATCAACAATAGAAACAATCCTGTTGTCCCTGGCTTATGACTGGACACGGCAGTTTCAAAGTAGCAATCAGACAGGTACTGAAGAATCCTGGACCGTAATATCCCTATAAAGTATATTTTTAAGAAGTCACAATTGGGAGCAGAAGCCCCCAACAAAAGATATAAAGAAAAAAATAACTCCAAATTAGAAGTTCTCCAAAGCTTTTTGTTCAACTGCAATCATAAAAGTTGCTATCAAATGTAAGAATGATAACACCTACCTGATTTGGGCTTTTGTTCAGCCTAGTGGCTAAGGAAACAAATGTTTTGCTTGATGGTCCTTTACTCTGACATTCCAGTAAAATTTCTCGGTCATCATTTCTACAGCAAAAATACATTTAAAAAATATTAATATATATATGCGTATGTACATGCACATAAACAAACAAAAACCCCACATAGAGACATATATAAAATTTTAAGTATTTCCAAACTACAGAACATGAGTTCAAACAGCAACAATGAACTTACAGATTTTCCCCTCTACCAGGACATAGTAGCAGAGCCAGTACAAACAAGAGGTAGTAGAGATGATAATACCCTATCAGGAAGGGCAAAATTATTACCATAGAGTCAGCCCAAACCCAAAGTCATTGCAAAGTTTTAAACTTCTAAAGCAGACATTTAAACTTCAATTCAAAAGAACTTGTGAATTCACCAGAGGCCACTACTCCTAGGCAGACTTGCCCCAGTTTGCACAGCCAGGCAGTGGCTTTCACCTGAGGCCCAACGACATTGAAAGATTAAACAGGTGTTTTGACTTCTGTGAGTGGCTTAATATAATAAACATACCCAAAGCACACTTACTGTTCACATGAAAATAAAGGAAGAGTCTGTTCTTAGGTTTGTGACTGATTTGCTGTTTGCCTCATTAATGAATTTAGGTATATGTAAAACATACATATATATCTAGTCTGTATACAGTAGCTACTATGCACCTTTTCTTGAAACCTGCCATATTCCAATAAATTATATTTAATTTCCTCCATTTCAAAGAAAAATGTAATGGCTAATTATTCAAATAAACTTTTTTTTTTAAGTCATAGTTCAAAGGTGGACAAAGACTGTGATAAGAAAAACCTATTAATATTCATAACCTCTTCCTATCTCATTGGTTTGCATGCTAAAAATCACATTACTTTTGCAGTCCTTTTCTTTTTCCCATGAAGCAGTTGATTTTCTTTTAAAACGCTGCCTAGAAACTTACTTTATATCTGAACTATATTTCAGAAAAGTCTGTCCTGAAAATTTTAGGAGCCCCTTTATTAAAAGTGTTGATTGTATCAAGTTGTAGCAAGAATAGCAAAGCCTGCTAACTATAGTTTCTTGAGGGTAAGAATACACCGCAATAACTTGGCACGTATCTTTGATACACGCAATCACCTCATTTGCCACCAACATCCTACTAAATGAATGGTTGGCCAGTACATTTCTTTAGATTGAGCAGCATAATTTTCTATTTTGGGATCTGTTTGCTCTCATGCCTTCTCTTAATGGGGGAAATATTTAGCTGCTCTTCTTTACCCAGCCACTGATGCTTCCAGGCCCTGTAGAAACATCAAAGACCTCTGTCTCCTACCGAGCCTGGCTGGAATTTTTGGACAGGAAAGAAAATGGGCAGAGGCAACAAAAATTACAGACATTAGCCCTTGTTACCCTAGCATATTATAATCTTTAAAAACAAAACAAAAGTACTCTTGTTTTGGGAGATCTGGGTAAGTGATGGAATGCATTATGATGTAAGGAAGCCACTTTCTTTAAGGCAAATCTGATTTAGCCTACCGAAGAAATGACTAAAAATTGTTCCCTTCCAAAGGCTGCTAACAGGATTACATGAAATCAGCTTCTCCCAAATGTGCTTTCCCCTGGGCAACTGTTAAAGAAAAGGGATAAAACAGTCTTTGCACCTTTTGGTGATACTCTAGGAGAAGACATCAATCTCATAAGGCCATCCTGCACGGAGAGGAGGCAGCTCCCACTCCACTATTTACAGAAAGAAGACGAGCTAAGAAATAACTTCAGCCATCAGCAAAATATCCTTTTTTCCCACTTTTCAGAATATCACGTAGTTTAAAAAACCCTAAAACAATAAAACAGATCAAATCAGAAATTACCTCGTCCAGGAAACTACCACCTCCCCTTTCTTTTTAATGATGTTTTTGGCATACAGACTAGGTGATGATGCAGATGAAGCTGAAAGAGAAGAGTCTTTGTTTTGCTGCATCTCATTTTTCTTATTGGAACATTGTCTAGGTGGTGAATTCACCTCTTCAGACTTCACATCACTTGCATTGCTCCCTTCACCTGCTGATTCAGTTTCTGTTCGTTGCCTTTTTGAGTTAAAGTTCTCTTCAAGAGCCTCCTTTTTCCTTTTTTTACTAGTTTTATCATCTATACTTATTTGGCATCCTACATCAGTATTTGAAGTGGATTTTGTTTCAAGACCACATTCACCTGTTACAGTCTCATCGGAAAGCTCTTCTGTTAAGTCTACAAATGCATCAGAGCACTCCTCCAGTTCCTCCTTTTTATAACTGATTTCTGAGTTTCCTGTAGAAGTTTCCTGAGTCTTCTTATCTGCAGTGGATTCCAACACACAACACGAATTTTCACTAACCATATCATCTGTTAAGTCTATGTATGACTCTATACTGCATCCAGCAGGAAAAGAAGCTTGAGATCTAACACCCATTTCATTTACGTTTTCAGATACTTTCAATTCACGTACCAGAGATTGCCCAGAGCCTTCATCTGGGCTTTCAATGTCTTGGCTTTCTATGCCTGAAGATTTTCTACAGGGTCCAAGCAACCCAGTAGTTTCTTCCTTTCCAATATTATTGTGTGCCCCCTTTAGAGGCTGAGGTAAGGCATGATTTTGTTCTTGTCCAGTGCTAATAGGATGCAACTGAAGCGGCTGAACCATATACAGTTTGACAGCTTCTTGCACAGTGGCTGCTGTGGCACTCTGAGCGTCGCTTTCTTTTTCTCCACTTTTTATTTCTTCTTTTTCAGTCTTGGTTGAGGGTGGCCGCAATTCCTTCACTGAAGCCACCTGATCAGATGCTGGTGAGGTAGATGGCACTGCACGCCTAATCTTTACAATGAAATGATCATTAGATTTCTCCATGATTACTGCTTGCATTGGTAGGCTGGGGCGACACTGAAAACCAGGAGCAACAGGCCGACTTGTCCATGATGAAGAACAACTCGATTTACTGCTTGAGTTATCAGATTCTAAAGCCAAATGAATGTCTTGTTCAGTAGCATCCTCTTCTTCAAGAAGTGCATCTTCGCTGTAATGTGCACTGAGAACACCCTCAGGAGGTGAGCTAGAATTATTCTCAGGTTTGAGGAAGCTAAGGTGAGCGTCTGATTTCAAAGGTGATGGAATAGTTAAGGAGACAGCCAAATCTTCAAGGAGGATAGAAGAAACACATGATTTACTTTTTTGTAAACTGCATTCATCTCCCTTGCACAAAGCCGCATTTGTAGGAACCTCAAACATACAGCTCTCATCTAGTATGTCTGGATCAACAGACAACTGAAGCCTAGATGTTAAAGAAGGAGCTCTTATAGGTGAAACAACAGGCCAGTTAACATCTTCTACTGGCTGAGATTCCACGGGAGCTTCTTTTGGAGCAATTTCTTGCACCAGTCCACCTCTGCATTTATGAGTGTCTAAAAATTGTTTTTCTGGTGTCCTGAATTCCCACTCATGTCTGTCAATATTGCCACCATTTTTTTCCGAGAGATCAGAACCTTGCAATAAGCTTTTGAAAATTTCACCCATTTGAGCATCACTTACGAGATTAAATGTAAGACTGGATGCTTGCTGTTCGGTGAGAAGCTCGTAACTAAGATCAGGCTTGTTAGCATCTCTGGATAGCTTGAATCCTTCCGTTTCATATTTTACACCCTTCACCGGAGTGAGAGCACCTTGCAAATTATTCTCTTTAGGGAGGTGCACTTTGGTTTGGGAATTCCTCGTGTTATCAATGGAGTTGAGACATTTTGTAAAGGCAGTTTTTGGCGCATTTGTTTTATTTTTCTCATGGTGACACTTAGGTTGTTGATAATCCACAACTTGCTTTGAAAGGATATATTCTTCAGGCTTTTGAGAGCTGGCTTTCAGGGACTTTTTTCTAGATCTTTGCACAGCATCTTTATGACCGATCTTGTGTTTTTGCTTTCCTGCCTTTTCAAATTTCCCTTCCTCACTCTCATTTCCCACATCACATAGTTTTATTATCATTCTCCTTATCTTTTCAAATAAGTAATCAAGCTGTTCATCTACAAATTTCCATAACTGTTTTTTCATATCTGATACTTGCTGTTCAAAAAGACGGTCCACTATTGCATTCTTTTTAACTTGCTTAAGTTTGGACTCTATAATGTCACAAATATTCAGTTTTAATGTCTCACCTAATTTAGACATCTTGGAAAAGTTCAAGTATTTTATTAATGATGTAAAATTTATGATACCAGATTCTATAATTCTGTGAAAATGCTGAACTGGAAAATGTACCTTGAACTTCATATAATTTTTCCTCATCTGCTTTCGTATAGCTCTTAGCATCTGCATGACTTCTTGTACATTTGAAGGTTCAACAATAACATGAACTATTTTTTCAAGACAAGCAATGCTCACAGTTTTATTTTTCTTCATCTCCTTTGAAGATCTGAAAGTCTGATTTTTATGCCTCTCTCTGTTCTTCTTTGTATTTGCTTTCACAGAAACAAGTTTTCCACTATCTTCATTGCAACACACAGTTTTGCTCTTTTGATTCTGTGGACTGCTGGTCAAATTTCGAGTCTCAGGAGAAGCTTTTGGTCTTGACTTTTTTGTATTTTCAGAGCATCTTTCTGGTTTAGTTTTTTCTTCATCTTCATCACTACTGACAATTTCGCCTTCTTCTATTTCATCTGAAGAGATGCTCAGCTGGGACTCCATCTCTAAGTGTTCATCAGACATGCTAACTGGCTTTTGGTTTTCTTTGTTTACCTCCTTTGACAAATTCTTCGAGGGACAGACAACAACCGTGCTTTCAGGAATTAAATCTATAAAAAGAAAACAGTTTACTAATCACCATAAAGAATGCAACAGACATTTTCAAAAAAACCTGGAAGATTCTCTTCTGTAAAGTGACCGTTCAGAACTGCTTGTCTGAAACTGCCAACAACTCAGGAGGTTTGAGCTATGACAGATCTGGATGGTTTACTTCAACAGCTGCTAGTTTAAATATTTTTTTCCGAAGCTTCAAAGGGGAAATAAGATCTCAACATTTCACCAAAAGCATCCCACAAATACATCCATTGAAAACATAAATCTAGCAGTTTCCATCAGTTTCGAACTTCTTTCCATTTACTTTAATAAGTTTTCTGAACAATGCACAAGCTAAATTTTAACATCGATCTAGAACAGGTGTCTTTTCTTCCACAATGAAAGTAAAGTGACAAGAACTAATGACCGATTAATGTTTGCATTCAACGATCTTTTCCAGGGCTGATAAAAAGGTTCTTTGAATCTTACTGACTTACTACACACAAAAAAAAAAAACCCACTCAACAAACTAGGCATCACACACATGATAAAGCTCCTATTTAATTTTTTGACGCATTTAAGATTACCAGCACTGAGTTACAACACAACAGCATAAAAAACTTTATCCTTAGAAATTTTGGCAAAACCCTCCAGTTCAGGTTCCTGAATGACAGGAATGAGGAATGAAATATGTGAGGGGAAAGGTTAAAGTTCTGCTGTAGTGTGCCTTACAAATAAGTTTATTAAATATTTTATATTTTTGAGATATCATTAAGTATGTAGAAAATCATTTAAAATTCAAACCGAATGCTATTTTGTTAAAAAAAACCAAGCAATTACAGTTAGCCACAAAGCAGCATGTTGCAAAAGATGAAGTCAAGTTCATTTCCACTGTACACAAATTCCACTGAAGTTTGTACGTATTGATCAATGAAATTTGCAGTTAATTTTAGGCTTGTTGGGCACTCAAGTTAAAGAAACACTCATGTTCAATTGCACATAGATTAGACTGCTTAATGACCTCTAACAAACACTTTATCTCAGAAAAGATGTCTAAATTGATCACCATAAAAAATGAACTTGCAATTAGCACTTTAAAGCAACACTTGAAAATGTTTACTTTATACACATTCTACGGAAGCAAAAATATATTCTATTACTGCCTCCATTTCAGTTTTACAAGGATCAATACCTTCTCAAACCAATCACTTCAATTTTTTGGCAGACCAAGATATAAAGTGAAAGCGGTTAAAAAAATAGAACTAATATACTAACGTAGCCCTGTCCTGTAGACTAGCAGAAAGTCTTGAGTTTCAAGGCCAAGAAAAAACATGGCTTCCTATCAATTTAACAGATGCAGAACATTTGACATGTATATCATTAGTCAGACTAACTAGGCATCTAGCTTGAAAGTTGAAAATCACTGGCTTGGAATTTAGTAGCAAGTTCTGGACAATATGAATTCCTCTAATAAGTAATCCAAGGAAACAGTACAAATTTAGACTAATACTTTTATTTGATGCTTATCTATTCTGACCCCAAAGCTCTTATGCCCTTCCAGATATTTCAAAGAACATGAACTACTGTAGCAATGAAATACAAACTGCTGAAGAAACTCACACTTAAGAGAACAGCTGTCTCAAGCACAAGAGACTCAATTCCAGAGTAAACCACACTAGGATTTGCAAAAGACATAAGGATTATGTTCTGAATCATAAGAAAAAGGATTTAAATGCCACTCTACCATTCTTCTTCTAGCACCAAATCTAAACTTCAAAAAAACCTTTTTGATAGTTGCAGCAAGACACTGTAGGAAGAGTTAAATTCACAAAACTAAAAGGTTAAAATTTCAGGTCACCTATTATCTCTTCCTGTGAGTGCTGTCATTATACTTTATCTTCCTGACATCTTACTTAGAAGTCAGTTCTTACTTCATTATCGATAAATCCTAATGTTTTATTTGTTCTATTTTTTCCCCATCAACTCACAATTATAAAATATGTAGAAAAAATTCACACTGTAATTAATTCAGATGGAGAGTACAGCCTTCTGTTAGCTGACATTCCTAGAAATTAAGTCTTAGGTACTCTCTCCAGCTTTCTCACCAGTAGATACTTGAAAGAACATGAAGCCAAATAACTTTTGCCTCTATGATTTCAGAGATCTACTCAGACCTAACTGCAACTAATGTATTCTTTTAGCATCTAGTACGTAACTCTTATTTCAACCACACATTTGTCAGTAGTGACACACTCCAGTTTTTATAGCAACGATGTTCAACTGGCTACAGTCTTGCCTGCACTATTAAATGCTTTCACTACAAACAAAAAAAGGCCATTGAGACTTATACAGCTTAAGAAGAAATAATTTGTATTTTTGAGAAAGCAGTTAAGTAATTTCCGCTTGCCATGAATAGACCTTCTAAGACTTTATGTAGAAAATAAATTGGAATATACATATACAAATACCTTTGATATAACTCTTCACAAGACTTTTGCAGGGACTTTCCATCTTAAGCGCTTTGGTCAAAGGGCGCATTGGACTGTTCAGAGGGCTGATAGCCTTCGGAATATACCTCAGGTGGTTGAGATCAATGCTCAGTATTGAGCTGTCATCATCAACAGGAACTAGGTTAGTTTCCCTCTCTTTAGTTCTAGGATACATCTCACCACTAAGAGAAGAAACAGTTAAACCACTTTCAGTTAGGTCTGGTTCCAGATCACAAGCATTCTGGTCAACAAATGCTTCTCCCTTATCAGTTAACATAGTTCTGTCAGGTGACGGAGATGTACTCGTATTAATTTTGCAGGTATTCTTTTCCTCAATTGGACACTCAACATTTTTTGCAGCCAACTGATCACTGTTCTTCACTACTTCCATTAAAGAGTCTGGTTTTGTTTCACTAATATCATCTGTGACACCACAGGACTCCAGGTCATTAGAATCTTTGGCTTCCAAGTCATCTAAGACAATGTTTTGAGAGTAACATTGGTCTGCTGAACTTTCTACACCAGCAGCTAGCCATATTTTATCTTCCTCTTTCTTCTCTGTTGTTGACTCCAGAAGGGCTCCCATAGTTTCACTGGCAGGTTCAGATTGTGCCACTTCTGCTGCTGGTACGTTATTATCTTGCATCACATACACCATTACAGGCAAGGTTTCACACTCTGCCACACTCTCTGCCACTTCTAGGGGCAAAGATTCAGAGTGATTCACATCCGCCACGGCTACTGCTGTTGCTGAGGCTTCCAATTCAACCATATTACAAGCCTTTGCTGTCGATAACAACATTTCAGCCTGCATCTCATCAGGAACCAGTACCTCTGCAGCTCTTGGCAAGGCTTGGGGCTCTACCTGACACACTTCTGCTTCTGGTAAGGTTTCTGAGCTCAGTTCATCAGTTGCCACTGCTGGCATTGCTTCAGATTGTGCTGGATCTGCTGCTCCTTTCAAGGCTTCGTTTTCAGAATTCACTGAAACGGGCAGTGCTGGTTCCACGTTGTTTTCAGCTGCACTGTCCAGAATTTGTAGTGTTGAATCACTTTCCTCTGTGGGACCACAGTTAACGCGGTGGGCAGAATCTAACAGTTCTGCCTGCAGTGTGATCTCCGTGCTTCCATCATCAGTGGTCTTTTGGGAAGGTGTTCTAAGTTCATTTGTTGGAGAGAGACACTGCTTCTTAGCAGGAGAGAGTGTTAAATTTAGCTTTTCCATAAAGCTAAGTTTTAAGTCTTTACTTTTTGTCCCAGTGTGTTCATCTTTAGTTTTGGGGATTTTATGGTCTTTTAAGCTATCTGCTACTTTGCAAGTTTCTTCTAGCTTACAGGACTTGTTTCTCTCGCTCTTTATAACTTCTGTACCTTTTTTAGATTCTTTTCCACATTGATGAGAAATGTCTTTTGCAACTTTTCTTTCATTTCTAAAATGCCTGTTTTCATCCTGATTCTCTCTTTCTCTTTTCCTTTTTTCTTCAGTTCTGTGTCTTTCTGACTTGGAATGTGCTGTTTCCCATTCACACCTACTACCACTTTCCTTCAAGCGTGCGTATTTATGTTCTCTGCTGTTGGAATTGGAAGGTGAAGCCCTTCCTTCTCGAGAAGTATGATCATTTGTTCCCCTATCTCTCTTGCAGTCAGTGTCTCTTCCTTTTCTAGACTCTTCCAGGTAACGTTTACGTGATTCATGAAGACTTTTTGAATGTTCATTCTTTGAATGTGGACTACTCCCTCTATCACACCTCCTCGATTGCTCTTGTAGCTTTTCATTTGGTTTATTTTTTGGGACAGCATTTTTTTCATCTTTATCATGTGTTTTAATGTCTTTTTTTAATAAATTTAGTGATCTCTCATCAGCATATAATTCATCTCTTGTTTGGAATCTGTCTTTACTGGTAGTTTGCTTCTCCCAGGAAGAAACACTCCTTTCTGCTCTCCTTTCTGCACTTGGGCTGTATTTGTTTTTTACGCTCTGGCTTTTTTGTTGTGCCTCATTTTTGTTAGCCTTCTCTGAAAGGGTTTTCAGCTTTTGCTGAGGATCTGAATTCCCCTCTTCACTGTCACCATTACCATTGTTTTCGGTGCTGTGATTTACTTCTCTTTTGTATTTGTTGAGATTTCCCCTACTATACTGTTCATTACTTTTCATTTCTTTCCTTTCCTTTCTGTTATCCTTGTTGAAACTAAGGTCAGAATTCTGTAGGCAAGTATGAGTACCATCATTGCAGAGGTCTTCATGAGAGTATCTGGGTAAATACGGAGTGTTTCTTTTTTCGGAGCTAGACTTTCCATTGTCCATATCATGAGATGAGTAACTGTGGTATGTATCTTTTGAAAAGTCATTTTTCACTCTGTGCTCCATCTTTACACTGTCACCTACATCAGAAAGTCTAAATTTGGAATCTTTAGTCTTACACATCTCAGAGCACCTTCCATTAATTGATCCTGGATGGTAAGTTCTGGTGAAGCTTCTTCGATGATTGGGAAATTCCGATAGCCTGTTGATGAAAAGAAAAAAAAGTATTTAAATGTAACTAAAGCCAAATTTCAATGAATCCATATATCTGTAAAAATTTTTCATGCTTTCTTACAGTTTCTAGTTGAAAAAAGTGGCATAAAAATAGAAGTGTAACAATTTCCATTAGTATACAGCAAAAGAATATAATTTTTCTACATATTTTCCAAACAAAATTCATCTCAAGAAAAAGCAAGATCTGTGGAAATTTACTGTATTTGGTCTCATTAACAATTTCAGGAATTCAAATCAGTGAAAAAATAGTTGTTCTTTACAATATTAGAGTTTAAAAAAATAATAATAAAAAAGAGCAATTCAATAGTTTACTATTTGGTGAACTGGCAACCAAAAGAATAGTTATGATGTGACTGTGCTCACCGTACTCAATAAATAAATATGCTACCGAGTTTGGAACTTGCTGCAAGCTACAGAAAACAAGCAGTAAATTACAATAATCAAGCCTCATCAAAGCCACGTGCTACTGCTGCAAGGTCATCACAATAAAAATTTTTAAATTAAACAAAAAAGGGCACATGTAGCCTGTACGGCCTCAACTCTTACTCATCACTGATAGAACTCAAAGGTACCTCACCAAAACAAACAACAAAAAACCAAGTAAAGAAACTCAGACACTTTCCTGCCACATTCAACGGAAGACGTCATCAAAATCACAACTAAAGACAATGGTAACCTTCTTAAATACTCTCTACCATGTAAAAACAATTGTGCTTAATCCATGCTGAAGAAAACAGAAGTAGAAGTCACACCAACAATCAATGTCAGCAAACCACCGAACACGTTGCTCATTTTTGGAGCATCAAGGATGAAGTGGTTGCCACACACAGACATTTGGTTTGGGTCTGAAATACTGTGTTGATTCAGTATCCAGCCGTGAGGAATCAGCTCAAGTGTAAAATAATTCCACATTCATCTCCAAAACAAAGTGGAGTTGGTTTTGCTTTATAAAACTGAACACTTCCTATGGGCTGATACAGTAAACTTAAAAAAGGAATGATCTGCTTATGTGGCATTGTGATGCGAACTGAACGTTGAACTAAAACAATGCTGCAGCTGTTGTAATCCCAACCTCTTTCCAATATTTCTGTTAATCTTGAACTACACTGACAAGTTCTCACCATCCTTCAGGGTGGGTGTTAAATCTGCATAAATGTAAGTTGAAAGTAATTCTATCCCAGTGGGTTTTTTTTTATTTGTTTTGAATTTTTTTTTTTGAGATAAGCACTAAAAATTTCCCTAAAAGATATCACCTTTGAAATAGTCTTTGCAAATAGGTAGATTGCTTAAAATGAGCTAATTTATTATAGACCATGCAGTAGACAAGGCATACTTTTAAGACCTCAAAGTGCCACTTTCCCAGTAATTTTGCATGATGGATGCCTCCAAAATACCTAGATCAAATACCTTAATCATTAATTTTCATCAACATCAGAAGGTATTGCCACAGAACTTGTAAACTCTTTCACAAGGGTGATTACTGAAATGAAAATACTTTTCAAACAATTTAAAACCCAGAATACTACTCTCAAAGGAGTGAAAGCGACAGTTACTATGTCAAAGCAAATCAACTGAAAAAATTACATATTAAAATGCCTCTTGACCTCCAGCAGGTCACATCTGCTAATTTTCCATATTTAGAAAAAAAAAGAACACAGTTAATATTCATACAGCCTCTAGCACAGTAACATCAGACAACCTTTCTTCTTTATGATGCCTTTTGGTGCAAGAAAATATTAAACTGTTAAACTGAAACAAACAAATGATGTCACTGATGTCACGTAAGAGACAAGCAAGTGACCTTGTGGTAAGCTGGGGGTCCCGAATCTTGGGACCCCTGCTCTGATTCCAAGCAGTTTAGAAACCTTACACTCAGCTGCTCTCCCATTCAGACTTCCACATTTTCCACTCCTTGCAGTAAGATCAGTAGTATGCAGAAAAAAAGAATTCTCTAGCTGCTATCCCCCACCCCTGAAGACAGGGCTTTATCATACATTATATAACATTATATAGTATCTTTATTTTCACTTGTTGGCTGAAATGTTCCATGGAATTTATGTCTGAGATCATAAAACAGACTAGTTCTGAAGTTGAGCTGTATAAAACAGTATCTGCTTTGAAACATGCAAGATGGTTAGAAAGCCCACCAGGAATAGGTGAATAAACAAAACAAAACAAAACAAAGAATTCAGGCAAGTGGTTGCCTTTTAGATTCCTCATTTTCTTAATTAGAAAGCAAAGACACCATCGAACAAAGAAGATGCATACCTATTTCCTCCAACTGTACCAGTACTAAACCACATAAACAGTTATTTACCAAGTAAGGATTTTCTTCATTAGTTTTTACTTAAATTACACACAAATGTTTGTTAGAAGTATATAAACACGAGTAGACAAAAAACGTTTTCAGTTCCACTGCCTAATTGTACCTTTGATGCAGATTACTGATTTCTTCATCCTTCCGCTTAATTTCCACTCTTGCTGTTTTGATAAGTGCTGAAATATTCTTTTTGAGAGCTTGGTTTTCATTCTGCAGGATGACATTCTGTTTTAAACACACACAAAAAAAGGGAGCAAGACAGAGAGTTAAAAAGCGAATTAGCTTGGGTAAACAAATAGGTAATGGAAAACAGTGCAAGGTGGCCATTAGAAAAAGTTACATCACATGCAAGCTGTCAGCAGAGCATACAGAAGCTGTTTTGGAGAAGTCAGGATTTATTCAAAACTATTGAGATCCAAAGGAGATTTCTTTTTTTTTTTTAAATTTCACTCATGTTTATGCTCCTGTTTTTATTCCTGGTAACTATTTAATACACTTTAAGTATAGAATTTATTAAAACTGAAATATGCCATAAATCAAGTAACCACAGAGCAAAAAAAAAATATAACTGCTCCTTTGCTTCATTCTTTTGTTCAATTTATTGCTTTCCGGGTCACAACATCAAATGAGAGACATAGCTTTCATGTCAGAGAAAGACATTAATTGTACTTCTATCAAGGTATCAAAAACAACTTTAGGGGCTCTATTATTCTAACATTCTAACATGATGTTCTGGAACCCCATCTGTCAGTCATAGACAGCGCCTTCTTTTAGTAATTGTCCTTAGCAAAGCCTGCTCAGAAAGGCCGACAAGCTTTGCAGGAAACAATACAGAAGTGTTACAGGACAGAAGCTGTTTACCATTGCAAAGCATAGAACCTCGGGGACTTGTCTGTAATACACAGTAGAGTATGTTGCAGAACTGCCCAAGATAATCTAACTATATAGAACGGCACAGCATAGCTACAGTAGCTCAAGTTGAAGAGCAGTTCAGCCTTATCAAACAGCTCAAGGCAACACAGACATCCTCTTCCGGTTCTAATGACAGCTCATGTACCTTTGCAACTCTTTCCCCAGCGCATTAAAGACTTCTTTAAAAAAATAAGATAACTGGGTATCTTTCTGATAACTACTGACATGCTTATTTTCTAATTAAGGAGACAGAAAGTTGCTTTTAAGCAACTGAAGTCTTACTGCACACAACACTGTGAAACAAGTGAAGTTACCAGCCGGTTTTATCTGTACACTATCCTAGCAAGCACCCTAAGCAGAACAATCTCCCAGCCCCTACAGAGGTGCTTTACCAATCATCTGCACGATGGATTAATTCTAGAAAGCATATGAAACTAACTCTCTCTCAAAGCAACATTCAGTTTGCTTCACACAAACCTTAATAAAGTTGCCCTTTGAACTACAGTACCTGTGCCTGTATTTCCTTAAATTTCTTCA
This sequence comes from Tapera naevia, assembly GCA_033556795.1. NCBI lineage: Eukaryota > Metazoa > Chordata > Aves > Cuculiformes > Neomorphidae > Tapera > Tapera naevia. The sequence continues at coordinate 440,147 of JAUMJJ010000014.1, read as the reverse complement.
TCAGCTCCTTAATTTGCTGCTGACATTTTCCGTACTCTGCCTGCAACTATCAAAGAGAGAAGAATTCACAGTAAAGGATTTAGTTACACAGAAAAACTACTCCTCCAAATTATAGTTAGTTACCAAAGCAATTTATAATATAAAGCTCTTTTTTTCAAAAGTAATATATTAAAGCCCTATTAAAACAAAAAGGCTTCAATATGCTCCAACAGGTATACAAGTCGCTAAAACATCACAAACACTCAAATGAGAAGAAAGCTATGTGTGCTTGCCCAACAATAATAGCTAGAGAGTAACAGGAAGCCATGTTATTCTGAAATCAAAATTACCAAAGAGCAGGAGTTCTCAGAGCCCTAAATACGGGGACTTGTTTGCTGGATTTTTTATAATACAAAACAGAAAGGGAAAAACACAACACAGTTACTACAAATAAACCTGGACTGCAAAAGTAGACCGCAAAGGACATGCTCCTGTTGAGATCACAAAATTAAATAAAATGCATTTGGCATGAGCCCTCCTTTAAAAAAAGATGGTGACAAAACTCACAGAAGAATGGACAACTTCCCTATTGTCATACTTGACAGTCAGCTGCTTTCAAACTTTTAAGGTAACATTTTAATCACTCAGTGATCAAACTCTTGGAGTTTTTTCTCCTGCTTCTTCTGTAGTGCACTGTATCTGTGCATACCTCTCCCTTTTCCAACAAACCTCAGTTTTGTACTTAAGATGAGTCTTACGGACCAGGACAGGTGATGCTATGTAAGTGTTCTGCTGTTCTGTTAGAAGCAATTATCTACTGCATGGTTGTCTTCAGTCTCAAGGACAAAATTTATTGACACACAAGATTAAATCCATGACCTATCTTCTTTAGTCTGGTAAAATTTGTTGGAAGAAATATCAAAAGTAGTTTTGTATCAGACATCTGCCAGATATTTAACTAGAAGGAAATTATGGTACATTTTTCCCAGAATACAGCTGGTATACAAACTGCCTGCAAAGGACTGTTCAAGTAAGAACAGACCATGTTGCAGAGTAAGAGATTCACTTATTCTGATAAACTTGATGATATAACAGTTTATTTGCACACACTTTTTTAAACTTCATTATTAAAAAAGTTTCCCCCGTTTTTTTTAATAACATGTGCATACTGACAACATTTTTTGCACTTTACACAAGAAACTTTGTAATTTAAAAAATCCCAAACTATCAGAATTATTTTTCTCACATTAATACACACCTCATTGTAGGATGCTTCCTTTGCAGTTCCCTCTTCAATTAATATTTCATCGAATAAATTTAAGCTGTTACCAGCTGGTGTAGAATTTGGAGCAGAATTGTCTGTAGAAAGAAAATCAACTGCATGAAGAAAAAGGTATTTTTCTATCCAGGTTTCGTTGTGTCACCGAGAGAAACTCATGACCTTATCTGGAGAAATTCCTACCCTGAATTTCAACATTCATGCTAGTTTTATTGGAAATAAACTATGTATCTCAGTGTGTGAAATATAGACTTAAGAGAATACTGTTGTATGTGTAACAAATATAAAATGGAAAGAGAGAAAAAGATGTATAGATTTCAATTTTCAATTCAATGGCCTTACAGTAGTATGGTCAATAGAGAAACACTTGTTTAAATACTAGAAACAGTATTTCATTAAATAGTACACTGAAAGTCCTAAAAGACCTCCACATGCTGCATCCATTTCTTTCTTACCTTCAAAGAAGTTAAAAGAGGAAATCAATTTGTATCAGCATGTGAAATTATTGAGAAAGTAACAAAATGTTAAAAGGATCTATTGAATGTACTGTATCACACAGAAAGTATGTTTTGGAACTCTCACTGAGGATTTAGGGATAAGTGACTGTTGGTTCTGGTCTTGAAGCTATTAAAAAACAACAAAACAAAGATGTTTCTTCCAACGTGAAATGTTCTGCATAAAGGCACAAATAGAAAAGCTCAGGTTTCTCTGCACCCCTTCGTATGCCTAAATCTCTTAAAATAGTCAGCATCACATGAAAACTATCTTACAATTGTTCAGCTAACAGATGCAATAATTCTATGCTGTATTTATACACTGTAACATACATGTCTTGAATTTAAACAAGTAGCTCACTGAAGTATATGTTACACCAGCTAAATGTAAATGTAAAGCTAACTGTTGTTTTACTTGAAATCAGCCTAAGAAGCACAGAGACTCTGCAATGTTCCAAGCCAAGCAGCAAGGGACAATCAACCTACCAAGAACTGTCAAGCCATTGTCCAAGCCATCGTAAATATCCACCGAGCTCTCATCACCTTCCTTGAAGGGGGAAGCTTCAGCTAAAGGCAGAAAAAAAAAAAGCCTAAAGCAAACATTTAGTAAACTCCAACATCTAACTTTCCCATAAAACAAGCACAGCTATGGTCCTAGACCAGCAGACAGTAGTGAAAGTAATTGCATAGATTAGTGAAAGGCAGGAGAATTTTGCCCAGCAAGCTGCTGCTACTGTGGAGAAAAGACCTTTAGTCACCATGGAGCAAAGATACTCTTGTAAGATCAATTCCTAAATTTTACAAGAACTGCACATGAAGTAAATTATACAGCTTTAAGTACAAAAAAGAATTAATTTGTCAACTTGATCTGAATTTGAAAATGTTATCTGGAACACATTGAATACAAAAGTTATATAACTCAGAAACAAAACCAAAAGAATGAATATGGTAAAACCACTACTGTTAAACATTTCTCACTAAACAGAACGTATTGTAACAGTCTATATCATAATTCCAAGAATTTGCTTTAGCATTGCCATTTCATGTACTAACTGCCACTGTAAAGAAAAATATCTTCATAGTCCTTCTGAGGCTGGGAATCTCATAAACATGTTTCAGATCGATTAACTGTGGAGCTGGTACTACACCAGACAACAGCATGTTTGCTCTTACAAATAGCAAACACAAGAAACAAACCTCCTAACATGTCCAAATACACACTTCATTAGGATACGGCAAAGGTTAAATTAAAACTGTAAAACACAGGGGAATGGCCAGTTCCAGCTATTCCCTCAAAGCATGTATGAATTTAATTTACAGCATTATGGTTTAAAATCCAGACTTACTAATGGGATATGGTCTACACATTCTGTGCCGCCACAGCCGTTTAATTACAGCTGAATCTCATCAATATTTGTCCCAACTTAAATTGTTCCCATTTTGTTTATTGTTATTTTTTTAACCTGCTTATCTTCATAAGATTTCACTGCAAAACAGAAAGTAATCTAACACATCTTACCACTGTAGCGGATATCAAACAGTCCCAGTCCATCCTCATCTGCTGCCATGATACAAACTCCCTAAGGCTTCCCCATCTACGAGTAAAATATCAGAAGACAACTGATCAACTGACAATTTCAGAACAACTTCATAAAACAGAAGCATCTTGAAATAGGTTTATTACACCCGACTTACCTGTGGCCCTTGCTCTTCAACAAAATCCAACACTAAAATGAGAGAACTCCTATATCAAGATAACAAATCAAGCTCTATCAAGAAATGTAAGAAATTATCTGTCCTGTAAATAGGCATTCTGAAGATCTTCAGCTGTATCTTTTAATCATATTAATGAAATAAACATCCTAGTAAAAAAAATGGGTATGAAAACAAGCACTATGAGCAGGTTGTCTGAACATATCATAGAATTGTTTGGGTTGGAAGGGTCCATGAAGGTCACTTGGTCGAACCCCTCTGCAGTGAGCAGGGACATCTTCAACTAGATCAGGTTGCTCAGGAATGTTCTTGCTCCCTTGACCAACAAGCAGCAGTCTTACAAAGAAAAGTCAAACATTAATTATTTCAGCAACTCTTTAGTACAAGCCTTTCTTGTCTAGCACTTCTACCTAATCTACATGATCTCAGCTGTGCTATGATCTTCCTTTTCACTTCTGCAAGAATTAAAAGCAACCACTCTATTTGTCAGTATAGCATTTTGAAATTTTTCCTAGTGCAAATGCAACACGTACCTAAAACTTACTTGAAAACTTCCTTGATGAATATTTAGGACTTAGAGAAAAATTAAAGAGTACTGATAACAGACATGCAGGCTGCCTGTTTTGCCACAGAGCTTCTCTCTCCTTCCTCCAACCACCCTTATGCTGCTACTGTCTGTCTGAGTGCTTTCAAACTGTCATTTCTTAACCAGTTAAAATTATCTAATTTCCTAATTCTGATTTCTTCTCTGGTGACCACTTAAGAGCAAGTTTCCCCTGACACCACCATCCATACCAGTAAGGAGCAGCAGTGGGCAAGGCACATTTTGCATGCCAAGTCATACAGTGATGATGCTCAGCTGTATTCACCACAACAGTGATTGCAGAGTGATTCTACAAGTACACTGCTTGTGGCACTGATATAGATCCACAGAATGACCTGAGTTGGAAGAGACCCACAAGGATCATTGGGTCCATGTCCTGTCTCTGCAGAGGACAATCCCAACATACACAATGTCTCAGGGCATTGTCCAAATGCTTCTTGAATACAGTCAGGCTTGGAGCCATGACTACTTCCCTAGGGAGCTGTTCCAGTGCTCCACTACCCTGAGTGAAGAGCCTTTTCCTAATACCCAACCTAAACCTCCCCGGCACATCTCCCTGCCATTCCCTCGAGTCCTATCACTGGTCACCACAGAATGACCTCAGATGGAACAGACCCACAAAGATCATCGAGTCCAACTCCTATCCCTGCTCAGGACAACCGTAACACACGCACCATGCTTCTTGAATATTGTTAGGCTTGAATACTGTTACCCAAGCACCTTCACAGCGAGCACAGCCGTCTGCAACACCAAAGCACCCAGGAGAGCCCAGGAAAAAGCTGGGGAAATGGAGCAAGCAGCACTGCCTGGCGCTGAGCAGCAGCCCGTCCAGAGGCAACAGCCCTCATCCACCGCCCAGGCCTCACCGTCCCGCACGGGCGGGAAGAGGCTCCCGCCCGCCCCAATTCCCGTCACGGCGGAAGCGCCCAAGACTCTGGCGGGGCGGGGCGGGGCGGGAGAGACGCCCACGGCGGCCCAGGAGCGGCCCTCACACCCCGTCAGGCTGTGCCAGGAGTGTCAGGCCGGGGCGGGCCGGGGCGAACGGGGCGGCGGGACCCGCGCAAGGGTGGGGGGAGGGGAGCGGCACCAGGCCGGCACGGAAAGGGGAAAGGAGAGGAGGAAGGGGAGGGAGAAGGCAAGCCCAGCTCAGCAAGGCCCGCAACCCTCACCCACCGGTCAGCAACCGCCGCCGCCGCCCCGGCCCGCGGCACCCGCAGCTCGCCGCCGTCGCTGGTCCCGCAGGCCGGGCGCCGCGAGGAGGCGGGGCTGGTGGCCGCGGCAACCAATCGCGGCCTACGCACGGCGCGTTCCCGGCCGCGACGTTAGCAAGTCCCGGCCCCCGGCCCGGAGCGGTTGGCGCCAAAGCGCGGGGCGGCACCGCCCCTCCCCGGCCGCGCGACCCCGGCCTGAGCCTCAGCGCGGGAACAGAGGGGCTCCTCCTCCCGCCGCCTGCCTGGCGCGTGCGGCGGTTCCCGCGCTGGGAGGGAAAGAGGAGCGGCCGCTGGAGGCTACCAGGGTAATGTGGGACGGCAGGATTGCTCACCCAGTGCGAGTTTCTCCCTCTCCCCGCCCCTTCCAGGGATGTGCGAGTGAAGCCGCACGAGGCTGGTCCCTCTGCGAGGCACGTGGAAGAGACCGCAGCTTTCACCGCGGGGCAAAACGCCTCTCGAGAAAATGCAGTAGCAGGGGCACGAGGGGACAGCAGAGGACCGACCTCACAGGGCTCCGCTCGCACTGCCTTGGAAGGACATTTCCTAAACACTCAGAAACATGGATTTTGAGTCCTAAAGTGTGTACGTAACCTGGGGTTTTCAAAAGCTCATCATAAAAGCTACTGATAGCACAACACCTGATGTGCTGATATCCTGTTATTACTTATTCAAGTACCTCAGATTCAGAAATTACCTAGGGCTTAACTAGAAGGAGGTGTACTTTTCACAGTTAAAGCAGCCAAAGCATAAAAACAGTCAAAGCAGGAACGTTTCCAAATATCACAGTGATTAAAAACAGGAAGCAAACCCTAGAAAATCCAGTTCTCCGTCTTTTTACCCCACATGCTGGTTTAACCTGGATTTTGAATCCAAGAGCACGTACATAACCTGGGGGCTTCGAAAGAGAGGCAGCCTCTGCTGGTCTCCTGGAAAGCCCAAGTTTCACCTTGGTCTCCTGGACCTGAGGAGGCCACTGTCAGACTCCTCTGGAGCCATCATTGTGAGCTGGCTGCAACCAACGAGAGGGAAGTGCTAACACAATGCCAGTGATACAAGAAGCAGTTACTGCTGCAAATAGTGGAATGTTTTGATTTAAGCTAAAGTAGAATTAGTTATGTATAGAATTATTTTCTAACTACAGTTAGGTTTCATCTAAATAACTGTATTTTTTTCAAGTTAGATAATGTCCCTCTGATAGCATATTTTCTTATTGCATGGGTTCTTTTCAAAGTTTTTTCAAACACTGTTCTTTGAGAATTGATAACATCTTGTGTTAAGCACAGTATGTGCTGAACAGATGTGTCTTCTGTAGTCACCTCTGTTTGCAGCCTTTCCCTATCTAAAGTGCGAGGTCAGACAGAGATCTCGCTCCAAAACTCCAATTAGCAGAGCTTTGGCTGTTATGAAGTTGATAATAACATTAAAATTAGTCCTTGGAAAGTAATGGAATAAGCATAAGATTTCTGGGAAAATTTACACATAGACATGAAGGTGGAGAATACATTCCATCCTCAGCTCTTGCCTCATTATGTGTGATTGATGGAAATCATTCCCTCATTCACCTAGCACTGAAATAAAGGATGATGCCTGCTAAAACTGCAAAACGAGTTTTAGAGAGTTTATTTGCTAGCATTTTCCATATCACTGCCTCCACCCAAGCTTGAACCGCCAGCTCTAGTTGCCCACCACCCGCGCCCGCCCCCGGCCAGCGGTCTCTGGCTGATACCGTGAGCGGGATTTAAAGGACTTAAGGGAAGCCGCCCTGGCTTGTGTCCCTTGGCTCCAGCGGCAATGCCAGCTAACTCCGGGGAGAAGGGCTGCTCGTGGGGAGACTACAACTCCCGCCACGCACCGAGCACGCGGCGGTGTGTGCCGGGAGTTGTAGTTTTAAGCTCCCGCGGGCGCGGTCACATGGGAGCGGGGGGAGGTTTCCTTTTGGCTGCGACGTCGCGTGTATGTGACGCCGCCGCCTCCGCCGCCGAGGTGGAAGCTGGTGCTGCGCGGCGCCACCACCCCACGTGCTGCGGGCGCCGTGTCTGCCGGCGGGCGGCTCCTCGTCTTCTCCTTCTCCCGCCGCTGCCGTCCTCAGGCGCTGACGGTGAAGGAGGAGGAGGAGGATGACGGAGGACCTGCAGTTCCGACTGGCGGAGCCGCTGCGGCTGGTGGCGCGCCGCAACGAGAAGAGCAGCGCGGAGCTGAGCCGGTTCTTGGCGAAGCAGGTGAGTGGGAGACCGGGCAGGTACCGCTAAGGAGGGGAAGGGACGCGCCGTCATCTCCTTCCGGCAGCTTTGCGTGCTGCCCGCGGCTCCGGGAGGCTCCATCCCGCCCCGTCGGTCTCGGGCAGCCGGTGGGGCCGCTCCCCGGGGCAGCTCCCCGCTCGCTCTCTCGCTCTTTCTTTCCATACGAGCTTGTTACTCACTCTCCCCGCCTCTTCCAGGGTTGTGGGAGTGGAGCCCCGCAGAGGTTGATTCTCTGCTGTCCTCTCGTACCGCTCCCGTTGCTTTTCCTCGGGAGGTGTTTTGCCCCGCAGATAAGACCTGAAGTATTTCCCATGTCCTTGAGGTGGGGCAGCGCAAAGGTGGTAGCGAGAAGTGGCACATCCTTAGCAAGCACTGAGGCAGTTTGTAGTCTGTTCTCATGATGGAGTTTTAGAGGCCCCCAAGTCACGGACATGGTTTGGGACTCAAAATCCACGTCTAAGTGTCTAGGAAATGTGCTTTCAGGGTTGTGTGGGTGGAGCCCCATGGGGTCGGTCTTCTGTTGTTCCTGGTACCCTTCCCAGTGTGCTTCCTAAGGATGCACTTTGTCCGGTAGTGAAGACCTGTAGTATTTTCCATGTCCCATGAGATGAGGCTGTGCAAGGGAGATAGTGAGAGACAGGCATGTCCTTAGCAAGCGTTGAGGCATTTTCTAGTGCCTTAGCTGCAGCACCTTACACTGATGCTGTTGCTGCTTTCTTTAATTGCTTAAACCAACATGTGGGGTAAAAAGATGAAGAACTGGATTTTCTAGGGTTTGCTTTTGGTTTTCTAATCACTAATGCTGGAAACACGTTCCTACATTGACTTTTTTTGTGCTTTGGCTGCTTTAATGGTGAAAAGCACTCCTACTTTCTGGGAGAGTTAAGCCCTAGATAATTTCTGAATCTGAAATACTTGAATAAGTAATAACCCGATATCAACACATCAGATGTCATATTATTTGTGCTTCTCATGATGGAGCTTTTGAAGCCCCCAAGTTACGTACACGCTTTGGGTCTCAAAATCCATGTTTTTGTTTGAGTATTTAGGAATCGTCTTTTCAGGGAGTGTGTGTGGAGCCCTGTAAGGTTGGTCCTCTGCTGTGCCCCTGCCATTGCATTATTAGTACTTTTCATGATAGAGCTTTTGAAGCCCCCAAGTTACGGGACTCAAAATCCATGTTTCTGTTCGAATGTCTAGGAAATATCTTAGTTGTTTGAAAATGAAAAGGTGAAAAGTTGAATATTTTGTATTTTTTGAGAGTATTGGCTTTCAGTCAAAATTGCTGTCTCTTAGTTATGGTTAGGGAATGCTTTCATGCTGGTAGTCAAGGTTCTCTGTTGTTAGGCAGATGGCTTTTTCTTCTGTCACTGTAAATCATAAGATTAAAGTAAAATGTGAATATGTATTCCTGTGTTTGAGAGTTGATGCTGATTGGTGGGAAGTAGTGATGAAGAGCTCTTATTCAATACAAACAGCTGAGTAGAGATGGGGTGATGCGAATATGTGATGTAGTAAACAGATGGAGTAGTGGACCAGGAGTGAGTCACTGAGATCTGAGACTGGGAAGGAGACTGTACCCCCTTCCCTTCTGGTGACTGTTTTGAGAGATATGCTTCAGGTTTGGAAGTCTTGCTAGGTGGAAATTATTGAAGAGTAATTATATACAGAGTCTGGAACAGCATGTTAATGAGCAATGACAGGTGTTTTTGAAAATGGAATAGCTGTTTCCAAGCTTTAAGGATGCAGATCTGGGAGTGTGTTAGGCTTATCTTGCTAGTAAAAAACAACTGGCTCCAGTCATCGTACCTGGTTGCCTACCAGTGGCTTTGTATGGAACTTGAAAAGCATACATTCTGTAAATCTAGAGCTCTTTGTTCTGTATTTCACTGTATTTCTGGCAACTTATTTCTTCAGTGTTCCAGAAATTGCTGCTGATAGAGCTTGCCCAACGCTGCTCAGTAAGGAACAGTATTTTGAGATAAATAGTAAGGCACCATTTATGTGGTGATTGAAGATCTCGCTCCTTGTGTTTCAGTATGTAATAGATATTATATATATATATAAAATTTAACTCTGTAAAGGTACAAGAAATTTCTGTGTTCTTAAATGAGGAAAATGGGACGAAAAGCTCTCTAAACCAGTCTTTGTTTCCCGCCTTTCTATTTTTGGATAGTTTAAGCAAACTGTATAAGCGGTAGGGCTCTGCAAAGTACTGGAATGTGCTTTTGGTTCTTGTAAGAAAGGTCTGTTTAAATCAGAACATCTTCCTGCCTAGAATTCCAAATGCAGATTTTGTGCAAATACACATATTTCTGGCTGCCTGTAATGGTATAATTTCAGTAGAGAGGTTAATGTGAATGTTAAAAATGCTAGTAGGAATGGAATTTTATTGTAAGTATCCTTATTAGTATCTGCCCTTTCCCATCCATCGTGTTATAAACACTGTACATATACTGAAAGCCATAAATCAAAAGATTCTGACCAGTTTGGATGTTTTCTGTTTAGTCTATGGAACAGTCTTAAGTGAACTGGAGATCTCAAGCATACTGTTCTAGGTCTGTTCTACTCTGTTGGTGTTTTAGCTTGGCACACTTAAATTTGTCTTTCTTTTTCTATGTAGGAGTGACAGTTCCTTTAATAATAATTCAAAGCTCTTACTTATAGGACTTCAATCATAGTATTTTGTGACAAGTGCCTTTATTCCTTTAGTTTAATGTGTCAGGAAAAAGAGGTGATCTAAGAAAAAGAGGTGACCTAAGGGTTCCAGGTTTACCCAGCTGCTCATTGGCTGTCAGAAAAATGTCCTGATGTCCTGGCAACTTAAGGCAGACTGTTTTGTTGGTTTGTTTTTTTTTTCCACAAAATATGACTTCCACTTTTTATTTGAGAGATTAATGAGGCTTTACATCATGTAGCATTATAAATAAGGGGAGGTATGTTGCACTTTTGCTTTCATACTGGAGTGTATTCTCGTCTCCTCCTGCTTCTAGTTTTTGAAGAGCTGTGTGTTTTGGGAGACTGTGTTAATACACTGATTGAAAGTCAGTGAGAACGTTCCTGCTGTCCTTGAAGAAGTGGTCTGTCCAACTCTATCAAATACAGTGTGCTGGAGAAGCGTAGGAAGTTCTAGCTTGTTCTGCAGGTAGTTGAAGCTGTCTTGCTCTGCTTGTGAGGCTGTGTATACTCCTGCCCTTGAAGATTGCAGGTTCATTTTGCTTACTAAACCGAACAGCTGCCAAAATGAGTGGTCCTAGTCTGTTTTCTTTTTTTCTGATTCTCAGTGCCAAGCTACCCCCCTCTTTTGATTCTCTTATCCCAAATCTAGGGAGTTTGCTAATGTGGAAAATCTGTTCAGTGTTCCCACCCAGTGGAAGTCTTTAGAAGAAGGATTAATTTGGATCATCTTGCCAAAATGATTACTGTTGTGTAAATGTGCAACAGCGCTGTTGTGTGAGGAAACAGAGCTGAGAACATGTTTCCTGTTTTAGAGGGAAAGGGTTTTCCATGTGTCGCTCTTATGCCCTCCCACCCTTTAGAAGTATCCCATTTAAATCTATGCATGATGTAATGTTCTGTGGAAGCACCTGTGAGCCACGATCAGACATGGCTTTCACGTGGGCCCATCTTGCTGTGATCCTTTCTCTTAGTAATCTTGGGTTTTTTATGGAGCTGGTTCTTAATGAATATTTCTATACCATGTGGGTAAGTGTACTAAGCTGGGAAGGAGGTGTGCAGTGTACTGCTAGAGGAGCAGTTGGGGTCTTGTTTGATTTCAGGTCTCAGTCCTAGCTGTGCTTCTGTTCAGTGTAATTTTCATTAATAGTATGGAATGTGTAAATGCTCAATATTTGGAGGGAGTCTTTAGTGATGCTTTCTTAAAGCAGCTGTTTGGAACTGTGGATGCAGAATTACTATCCCAGATTTGAAGGATACAATTAAACACTTTATAATCAGATGTGCTTTGCTACTGATTGAGATAGTTGGGTACTTCACAAAGCCACCTTTAGTTAAAAATCCACTCTGACAATGTTCTTGTCCATAAAATTTTCAATTTAGACTCTGAAAGGCTCTGAAATCAAACAGTCTCTTTGTAGAATGAGAGTGTTGCCACAGTGATTTTAGAACAGTTCTATGTGTCCTGAGGGTACTATATACAATGATTAAAAAACTGCTTGCTCTCGCCAAATTGCTAATGGAATGGATTTGTTGTACAGTAGTCGTAACTATCGAATGTTACTGGCTCAGTCATGTCATTTATGTACTGTTTTGTTGTTAACTGTTCCTTTTATTTGATATTGAAAGCTCTGGTTAGCAAATTAAGCACCTTGTTGTGACTTGTTTAGGCAGCCAAAGATGTAATTGATCTAGAAACTGAAGGTTTTTGGTTTTTACAGAGGAGTTAATGTCTAATTCTTAAGCCGTGCTGCCTTTGAACAGCTTTTCAATCATTTTGCCACTCAAAATCTGATCCGCTGTAACGAAGTGTCTTGCTTGCTCTGTGATGAATGAAGACCTTCAGCAGCTCTATTTTTAAAGTTATTTTTGATGCTGCTCTGATAGATGAGAGGAACATAAACTTCGTAAAAATAAACACAAAGCACGTAAGAAGCTGCTTGCAATTAAATGTGATGGGTTTGATGTTTGTAGTGTATATGTTGCAGTTTCCCTGATTTCTTATGGTGATGTTAGGAAATGAATGTCTTTTGAAATTCAGACAGAGACACAAGAATCTTTAACCAGTATGTACATATTCTAGAAGCGCATTGACAATGGTGTATCCTTGGGAGGTCACATTTTCCAAGGCAATGTGTAGGACCTCTTCCAGTCTTATTTATCTTGTAGCAATGAAAGCACCCCATCTGCGGGCCCAGGAGCAGGTTTCACCTGAATAACTAAAGTCTAGGAGAAGCAGAAGTTGACTGCATGTGTTGATAAAATGAAAGACTACCTGAATCACAGAGTATTTCTGTAGGAGTTTAGTTGGAGCTTGCTTTGTTTGAAAAACTGCCTTGCCTAGTGGTATTTATGACTGTTTGCCCAGAAAGATAAAATTGTCTTGAATAAGATAAGGGTTTGCTCAGCAAGGGAGAGGAGAGTGGGTGTTAAAGAACAAAACCACTACAGGGCAAATTCATAGTCCTGATTCTTTACAAATCAGAATTACTGCATTATATGCTAGACATCACAGAAGTGCAGAGATGCTTTGATAATAACATGAGAACTTTAAATGTAAGGCACAAGAAATAGGTTGTTCTTTAGTAACAAAGTAAGAAAGATTGAGGGGGATGTGAGAGGAGGTGTCTTTTTGTGGTGGGTTGGTCTGTTTTCCTAGCAGGTGTGAATACGTTTTCTGTCTGTTCTAAAGGCTAATATTTTGTTTTGTACTAAAGGACCATTTTTATATAAAAACAAGAAAAAAAAGCCCTCAACTGCAAATCTGCAGGTATGGGCTGCTTCTCGTCAAGAACATTGCTCACTGTAATTGCTCTCAGAAATATGGAAATAAGACTGTAATCATGATGGATTGAATGCTTCCCTTTTGAAAAGAGATAGCGAACACACAATGCAACTCAAACTTTAAGAACTCAACTTCCTAAGTGTTTTGTGGCTCTTGAGACCAAACTGTTGAGATAAGTGGGAATTCTATTGACAAAGATGTTAGTTGTTTTAACACTTTCAGGAGTTTTTCTTGTGAAACATTTAAAAAATAGTTGCTTTATCTTTCAACTTAAAATGGAATTTTAGGATTTTTTGTTATTTCCATTAAGTGTGTCATTCTGCATGTCTCTCATTCTGTTTCCCAGTTTTTTAAAATACGGAGAGCTGGTGTCAGGTATTTCCATGGGGAATTTTGGTCTTCCTTTTGTTATTTTAAAGATTTGCTCCAGTAAAATTCAATGCTAATCCTGCATGAATAGTTCTGAAGTTAAAAGTCCACATAATTTTCCATTTAATCTGTTCTTACTTTCCATTCCTCTAGATTTGGACTCAGCAGGATCGACAATGCATCCTTGATATTTTAGCGCAGTTATTACTGGACAAGGAATGTACTCTATTGATTGGCCGTCAAGTTCGGCCAATCTTGTTGGATCTGTTGGAAAGGAATGCAGAAGCCGTTAAAGCTGGTGGCCAGATCAACCATGACCGGCATGAAAGGCTTTGTGTAGCCATGAGCAAGCTGGTGGCTGACCACCCTGATGTTTTGCCGTAAGTTATTTAGTGTCTCTTTGTGCAGCATTTGAACATAGGGAGTACATTCTTTTCAGTGTTCACTGGTAATGAGAAGAGGTGTTACAATCTGGGTTGTTTCACACAATGACAAATGTGTTTTGAATTGAAAGAATGATTTAGAAAATAATGAGTCTTAAACACAGCTTATTTAAGTTGTGTTGTAAGATCTAATATGATTTTCATGTTAATGAAAAAAAGCAAAACAGCTGGCATAAAACTGCTCAGAACCAAAATTCTGCATTTAAAATTAGATCTGCAGACCGGTAGAATACAAAGTTATGTAAGTAGGAATCAGTATTACTTTTTCAGTAAACAATCTAAGAGATTTCACCAAAGACAGTACTGTTTCCCTTGATATTTAAGTAAAGATTTCTAATAAGATAGAGTATCTCTTATCAGCTGATTGCTGAAGTGGTTGTCTTTCCCAAGTGTGGACAAAGTTAAATATAGGCCTTAGTTCTCAGTATATAGTCAATTAATACTTCGGGACCACTTTTTTAACACTTCTATTAGTGACTGTTTTCCTTTCCTTGGGCTTAAATGTCTGTGTTCTGTCTCTTTATCTTATAAAGATTTGCATTGAGATATTTTAAGACTACATCACCAGTTTTCCAGAGGCTTTTCCTGGAGAGCTCAGATGCAAACACAGTCCGATACGGGCGCAGACGAATGAAGTTACGGGACCTAATGGAGGCAGCCTATAGATTTTTACAAAAGGAGCAATCAGTTTTCCGGGAATTATGGGACTGGAGTGTGTGTATTCCACTTCTAAGGAGTCATGACACTTTAGTCCGTTGGTAAGTTAAAATCCCCAGATCTTCTCGATTCAAAAAGACTTATCTGTCTCTTGAATTGTATTTAACAATGTTAACATGCAAGGAGAAAAGAACCTACCGGAAAAATCTGTACTAATAGTATCTGTACCTGCACTTCTTGATCTTTTGAAAGCTGTAGTGATCCATCAGAGTGAAACATAGGCTAGCTCATAGCCATGCTTAAAAACGTTTTGGTTTGCCGAAGTTGGGTTCATGGGAGATGGTGAATTTGGTGACACATTGTGACTTCGTCTCTACTTTGAGCTTGTTGGTGTATTGCATGCGTTCTAGCACGCTATCCTCACAGGAAGTAGAGGTGAATCTGCTCTCACTCCAACTCATATTACAATGGAATAGGATACTGTTTTACATTGAAATCCTATTAATGAGTTGGGTTTTTTTATGTTGCTTGTCACATCTTAGTCACTGTAGAGCTCAGCTTATTTAATCTACAGTTCCTAATTGGCCTTCTTGCAGACTTTGCATGTGATTTTGGTCAGATTTGTAGTGTTGGGTGTCTGCCTGTAGGGCTTCAACCTAGTCATACGATCTGCTTTATCTATGTAAGTAGTGGTATTGATAATGCCTTTTCTTTATTTGAAAATAGGTCTTTAATAGTCTTCATTTTTTAAAAACAAATTCAGAATTATATTGATAGCCCATTGTTTTAAAATAAGACGTGTAATTTAGAAAGGGTGGGAAAAAGATTATTGTCAAATCGGTTGGCCATTTATGAAGCTCTTCAGGATGACAATACACTTACACATTAGAAAAAGAAAGGGAATTTTTAATCATGGACTGAAATTGGTTTACGTGGTGTTCAGCTAATAATGTTAAGTAAGTGAATGAGCTGACTTTTTAATTTTATCCTGAACGTGTTGTCTTCTGGCAACTTGTCTGCCACCAAGCTATTTGAAAGCTTTATTCTTGGAAGGTAAAAGCAGTGGTATAATAATGAAAAGTGTATGCATGACTTGTATTAAGTGGTTTTTGTTGTGAGACAGCTTTATGTAGTAATGAAGTCAACACTTGGCACTGAGTTTTCAGTTCATTGTATTAGGGTTATTTTAGAAATAGTATGAAATAGAAAGCAAATCTGAAAGGGAAGTGGTAGGAGAAGGCGAAAATAATCATGCTAATAAAATCTAATTTTTGTTGTCTCCTATTTACCTTCTTTTTTTCTGAAGAAGTGCTGTCCTTTACTATGTTTCTGTTGATCGTTCAGTCCTTTAAAGAAAGGTTAGTTATTTGATGTGTAAATGGTAAAGTATGCCGTGATAGAACTGCTTTTCTCTGTTCTGTTTCTCCAATTTTTAAGAATAAGCATAGCACTAAAGTAATTTCTATGAAGGAAATTTTCTACATGTTTTTTCAAACTTGATATTTTGGATTATAACACTATCAAACTAAATTTCTTAAGACTATGTTTTGACATGTTTTGTTTTAAATCTGTTTTTTAGGTATACTTCAAACTGTCTTGCTCTGGTGACTTGCATGAATGATGAGCATAAATTGTCTTTCCTGAAGAAAATATTCAATCCTGAGGAGCTGATACATTTCAGACTAAAGTAGGAACTTCTAAAATTTTGAACACTATCTTGTGTTTGTTAATGACTTTGAGTTGAGTTAATAAACTTGGTTTTCACAGGCTTCTAGAAGAATCTCAGCTACAGAATGTAGAACGAGCCCTTGTTTTGACCAATCCAGACTCTTCATTTTGGCAACAGGAGAAAAAACTGCAATATACACAAGGTCATGTTATGTCAGGTGACCTCTCTGCAAACGTAGTAGCTGTATGTGGCATTGTGCTCCCTAGACTACAGCTTATTTCTGAAGAGCAGGTATGTAATCCAGGGCTAAGTCTATACATTTTTTTTAAGAATCCCTAAATGCAGTGAACTGACTTTTTCCTGCTTAAATGGTGTTGAGATGCTGTGGATAATGTTTGTGTCTTTAGGTTTCTTGATGGGTGCCATAAGCTAGCGTTGCATAGTATGATGTTGCAAAGAAGCTGTGCAGTGGATTGAAGCAATGCAGGCATAATAGTAGTGTTCATTTTATCTTCATATGGCAGTTCTTGCAAACATGTTGTGAAAGAAAGTTCAGCCTTACATAGTATCTCCAGCCCAAGACAGAGTGATATTTCATAGCTGATTAAAGCCGGATTCTGGCACAGTTGCATTTACTTACATTGAAGTAGTTTTTTGTGCTGTACAGACATCTTATAAACAGCCTTTCTCTATATTTTTAATTTACCTCATAAAAAAGAAAATAAGAGTGCTACTTCCTCCCCCCTTTGTCTACCTTCTAGAAGAGTAAGTGAGCAAGAACTGACTGTCCATTTCACTTGACTGAAGTGTAATGCAGAACATAGTGCCTCACAGTTTTAGGAAGTCCACCAAAGACATCATAAACATTTTGGCCAAACAGTATTTAAACTTTTTTCTCTTCAGACACAGTTCATCTCGAACTGTTGAGGTGGTTTGTTTTAGCTGCAGCCAGTATTCTTGACTATTTTTCCTCATTCAGCTACAATTTGAGCTTGTAGCTGAGTATTTCTGTTTAATTTTATGATACTCATCTGCAAATGAAGGACAAAGGAGTGGATGCAGACTACCAGTGTTCAGAGTTTCTTGAGTAGCAGAAGCAAGGAAAGAGGAATTTTCTCCCAGATTCTTTCCTCTCCCCACCCAAACTTCTGTAGCTAAATTTTGTGTCTTCTAGATTTTTTTTTTTATACAATTGAATGTGTAGTTTGAAATTCATTGCAGCAGGGGAAGCTGGGTTGTTTGAGGAGATTCGGAGATTCTTATTCCTGTGCTAGTGCCATTGCTGCTGCTATTGTGCTGAAGTTAGGCTGTTCTATAAACTGGATTGCTGAAAAGATACTCTGTCGATGAGGGAAGAGAGAACTTCCCCAAAAGGTGTGCTCTTATGTGTTCTAATAGCCACAGGTATTTAATTGATATGGTATACAGTGTAGTTACCATTGCAGTGGAGAGGTTACAGTGGCAGCTGAGGAGGTCTGATTGAAGAGGCAGAAGCAAATTGTGAGGAAAGGTAGATACTCTTGAAAAATAGCATTGTCAGTAGAGAATGTGAAAGTATATCTGAAAAGAAGATCAGACTTAAACTACAGGACACTCCTTTTGGTTTTGGTGCGGTATGTACTCCAGTTTTTCTCTGTGCCTTTTGGCAGGAAAGCACTAATCTTTGTGCCATGTTCTGGTATGTAAGTAACTGTAGGAGTGAAAATATTTGCAGAGTATCTGTGGCGTTGATTAACTACCATTGAACATTCTATATTCATTGCATTTCAAATGAAATAAAGATGTTACTGAATTTACTTTTTTGCCCTCCATATGCGTTCAATTTAATGATCTTATGCTTTGGCCTGTGCAGAAAGAAATAAATACAACACTTTTTAAAATATTCATATGTGCATCATCTGACTCTAGCTGCTGTTTGATTTGTCCTGTGATTTGAATCCATTCTGGTGACTTAATTTCACTTATTATTGCAAATTTTACTTGATTGACATTTTATGATTGAACAGTTACCATGCATGTACTGACAACTTAGTGTGAACTCTTAGGGAACAAATGGTACATATACTTTATTAAATGTTTCACCTATAGTAGGTTTTAATATCTGTCATTAAATACAGCCTTACAATCCTTTATTTTCTGTGATGCGTTGACAGATCTGTAGAATGAAATTTTCTAGTTGTCAAACTCACTTTCCTGATTGTTTTGTGTTGTGCAACCTGTACAAAAAGTAAGGTTCGGTGTGGTAACTCAGATTTTTTTTGTTTGAACAGGAAGATAACACCAGCAGTTTCATTTTGGTTGAGTCTGCCTTCACAAATCTTCAAAACCTTGCTATTGCTGTAGCATATCAGAGTCCTGTTTTATTAGAAGGACCAATAGGATGTGGGAAAACTTCTTTAATTGAATATTTAGCAGCTGTTACAGGAAGAACAAAGCCGCCTCATGTTCTGAAAGTCCAGCTGGGGGATCAAACTGATAGTAAGGTAACTGATGATGTCATTTTGTTATAGGATGATGAAATGTAATTTTTGCTTAAAGCATGGACTTAATTTTACTACCAAAGACCCCACAACCCCACCTCTGTAGTATTGCTCTTAACTGTTGCTGAGAAGAAGTAAATGTGAAGAGAAGTCACAGTTAAGCTTCAGTTGGTTTTAGATTCTGAGCATAATTGTGATATTTTTTTCCATTTTAATTATATGTTTTGTCAGGTTTTTTTATATGTGGAAGAGCTCTATTGATTTTTGAATTTTAAAAAAAATTATTTTTATTGGGGAAAAAAATGACACTGAAATGACTCAAGCTGTTGCTGAAGGCTGTATGAACAGTTTTATTTCAGTTTGAGTGAGCTAATATCAATTTGATCTGATCCCTGTTTTTTGTGGTGAAGGTGAGATGAAGTAAGGTACTTTGATGTTGAGGTCACTGGCACTTACGTAGTAGTGAACTAGCTCTTACCTGCAGAGATAAAACCAGAGTTGAAGCGAGCGTCATATTCTACTGGGTTTGCATATATAACTTCTGAGCTAGAGTTGGTTTATGATGTTTAGCAATTTTTTTTTTTATTTGGAAGTGCTATGTCAAGGTTTTTATTACCATGCATAAACACTGTCTTTATTGTGCTTAGAACAGCTGATTTCACCATCTCCACAATAATATTCTCATATCTGTCATTAAGACTGCCATATTAAAAAAAGTGAAGTTCAAAGTACAAAATAAGTAGTAGTGAAACCATAAACTTAGTTATTTAAGGAATGCTTCAATGTGGAAGCTACAACTTCATAGAAGAGCAATACTTGATTGTTTTTGTATCTTTCAATAACTTGTTTTACAATTCCTCTTACTAGCTTAGTGATAGGCTTCTCAAAACTGTAGAATAGAGTTCAGAGCAACATATACAGTTTTGTATGTTACGCTGTTGATTCTGTTAATTATGGTGGCACAGCTCTGTAAATATGCTTCCAGTTAAATAGCATTCTAGTTCCTGTGTTTCGGTTAGGTATCTTAGATGTGGATGGGTGAAACACTTTTTTTCTTAATTAAAAAAACCTGCAGTGCTGGGCCCAGATTACTAGATGGATGGAGGATAAGAAAGTACTGCTTACATACCAATTTTGTTTGTTTTTAGTTTTTTACTCTGAGTTTTTAAGGGATGTAATGAACAGGTCTCTAATTTACTGATTGTTTCTGTTGTAGACACTGTTGGGAATGTATCGTTGTACAGATGTACCAGGGGAGTTTGTGTGGCAACCTGGAACCTTGACACAAGCTGTTACCAAAGGTCATTGGATACTTCTGGAGGATATTGATTATGCTCCTCTGGATGTGGTATGTAGGCTCGTGAGGTATTGGTCTTAAGGCCCATATGAGCAGTTTTTGGAGTCTAAATGCTCTGAGTTCTGCTGCAGCATGCTGAAAATAATGCCCCTTTAAAATCAGTTGAAAAGAATTAACTTGGCTGTCTTCATTCACAATACTGGCACATTACACCAGTTTTTATAATTGTTATAGAGTAGTCATGATACTACTACTGATGCCATATTTCACTTTGAAGATTTGAATTGACAGTCATAATGAGCTATGCATCATTTAAATCACATTTTAATATTTGAAAACAGATGTGGCTCCAGACACCAAATATCGTTATTGTATTATAATGATAGTAAGATTTTTCTAGTGTTTTGTCATGTGGTTTTGGGTTTGTTTTTTTTTTTTCCCTTACACATTTCTTACCTTTGGCTTGGATATTAAAAATACTTTGTATATAGCTTTTAACAGATTTCCTGGCTTTAGCTCCAGAACTACTACTCGTTAGTGTCCTCTTTCTCTTTTGAAGTAATGACTGTTGAAAGGACATCTTCTGCAAGCACAAGGTCATAAAGATGTTTTTCTGTATAGAGCTGCTGGATATGGTGCAGATAGTAGGTTTTTTTCATCTGTTCTGTAAAGGATCCTTTGTGTGACTAAATAACCTGACAGCTTGTTTACTGGGTTCTAGGTGTCTGAAGCATAGGACATTTATGAGAAAGCTAAGAAATAACTGGTTGTATGTACTAGACAGGGTCATGCTTTGGTGTGTTGCTCTTGTTTCTGTTGACTCAGCTCATCGCACTGATCATAAGCATCTCTTGAGTGGTATCGTGCATTTATCTGTCCCTTTCTTCACGTGCTCCCTGCAGGCACCCTGTCTCCTTTCTCCATATCAAAGTCTCCATGCTTGCCTCCCTCTGTGATCCTACCTCCCTTTTTTCCTTCTACCATTATTACTGTTATTCTACATGGAAGGATAGATTCCTCAAATAGACACCAAATTCTCCTGGGGGTACAAGGATATACACTCAAAAATGGTGATGTTTGGGAATGAAATCTTTGAGATACAGGACTTATTTGTTTAGGCAGATGAAAATAAGGCTTCTGATACTTCTAAGGAAAAAGCATTCAATAATTCATTTGAAAATTCAAGATAAATAATTTTGATTTGGACTTACACTGTAAAGAATGTAATTTGTATTATCTCATTATTAAATCTGGATACAGGAGAAAGAAGATAAGGAAGTATTCTACCTGTGGCTTTCACTCTTGGTTAAATTTGCAGGAGACTCCGCATTCCAGTGAGCATCACTTGGAAGTGCAATCTGCAGGAACAGGAGTTGTTGACAATAGAGTGGTGCTCTGGGGAAGGGCTCTAGCATCTCAAGTGTGGAAGAAGTGCGGATGGGTGTGCTACCTGTTACTGTTTCACACATACAAAAAAAATTATTCTCTTCTGCAGATCTCTGTGCTCATTCCTCTTTTGGAAAAACGAGAGTTGGTAATTCCTGGTCGTGGTGACTGTTTAAAAGTAGCATCGGGATTCCAGTTTTTTGCAACCAGGAGGTAGGCATGAGGTTAACAGCATGGATATCCTGTTTTTAAGTCAAACACAGTAACTGCAAGGTACTTGTGTGGGGGTAGTTGATCAATTCCCCATTAACAAGCAATAGAAGTCATTGAAGTTGTGACAGGAATTTTGCTTTAGAGCAGCCTTATATGACTACTGGGTGAATCCAGTCTTTGTACAGAAAGGTCAGTTCAGCAAGGCTGAAGGAGTAAAACTTGTGGGGGGAACGCTACACAACCAGACCTTCACCAAAACAAAATACTGCTCTTGGCAGTTACTGTGTGAAGGTGGTTTATGATTTGTGTTCACAAGGTGTCTTGACTTGATAGTTTTAACAGCACCTGTGTAATATATTTCTTATTTTTTCTGATTGTGGGGTAGTTGGTAGTCTGACTACTGAATGTGATGAGTTTTCTGGGTTTTGATTTTGTTGCAGTTGCTTGATAAGTTGTATAAATGTGTTACTTGAAAGATGTATTTTCAAGAGTTTCATGAATAATTTTAACTGAACTGTACATCAATAATAAGATAAAGTTATTTGATATGGGAATCATGGAAGAGAAATAGAAGGAAGAATTTTTTTAAGAAAACCTGATTTGTCAAAATCTTGTGTCTTCATAGAGATTTATAGTGCTTTCTAACCAGAAAAGACTTAATGTACTCTCCCTGATGATTTCACTGTAGTAATGACTCATGCATCAGATGTCAAAATGCCTTCTTGTATATTAAGACATATTATTGCGTCAAGTTTAAAGGTTAGAATCTGTAGAAGTGGAATGGCTACATGGTTTTCAGATGTTTTGCAGTTATTAAAAAAGCCTGTAACAAGTTTTCCTGCTTTTGTCTTCTTTCCATAGATTTTTTGGTTTTTTTCTAGAGTTCAGTATTTTGTTTCAACTTGCTTTTAGTTGTCTCATCTTGTAAAATTGTCTTCTTCTGTATATGTGGTCAACAGTTTGCATAGCAGCAAATTATAATTTCCCTTGGACTAGTTAGAGCAGATTCAATAAGTCTGTTGCAGTTTCCAGCTGTGGAATATTGTTTTAAAAAACACAACCCTACAAACCTAAACAAAGCCCCAAACCCAAACAACACACAAACCCACCAGAAAACAAAAAACAAACCACTGACCCAGTATCTAATGCTTTGTGCATGTGCAAGGCTAATTCTGCAATGGGTATAACATATGGCTGCGAACTTATTTGTGCATTAAAAAATGTACGGAACAAAATATATGAGGTAAAGGAATGTGGGCTTGAAGAGTGGAGAAAAATAATCGGGAAAGACAGTGAAAGCGGCAGGAATTGGAAGTGCTTTTCCTGCATGCAAGAGAGCACAGATTCTTTAGGATCAGTGTAAGGTATTTCCCAGGCCACTTCTGTCAGGCTCTCCTCTTTACAAAGGATTCTGTATATTTGCTTCTGGTATACTTAACTGTCATCTTTCTGCAAGTAGCTCTGAGGAGATTTTTGCACTACAAGGTAAAAAACTGTAGCAGCAGTGTGTAACATATTCTTCAATGCATAAGAACACACTGAAAATGACTTCTTCAGCAAGACCCATGACCTGTTTCTTCATGTTGTTTTGATGTAGGATATTCAGTTGTGGTGGAGGCTGGTACAGGCAGCAAAGCAGCCATGCTGCTCTTCTGGACAAATACTGGACCAAAATACATTTGGATAACATGAGCAAAGGAGAACTCAAGGAGGTATGGTGTGTGTTGCTCTATTTTGGCATGTGAATAATAATTTCAGTTTAGAGTAATAAATGTTTTCCATTAATAAATTGAATCCATGCTTTTATCTCCAAGATCCACAATACACTCTTATAATTTTGGATTTGTGCTACCAATTTTTAAGTCAATAGGCACTTTTCCAGAAGAAGTTGAAGTGAGTTGGAAAAAGATTGCTGGAACTTGCCTTGGCAAACATAGTTCTGCTTTGAGTGGGTCTGTGAATCAGATTACTTTGCCATTTTGTAGCCCACAGAGATCTAAAAACAGAGAGAAAAAGTAAAGACGAAAATTGAACTTGCTCTAGTCCTTTGCTTCTAAGCTTTGAGATGAAAAGTAGTTTGTCAGTTGTCAATTACAAATAACTGTTTATATTGGCATGTTTTGTTAGCATCTCTAGGAAATGTTTGCTTTGTATAGTTCTTAAAAAATTTCAAGTAGCCCAGGGCTTAAATGAAACCAGAATTCTCTAGAGATTCTTCTTGTGATACAGAGCTCTATAAGAAGGTTCAGTTTTTAAGAGCCTTGCCTAAGGCAAAAGGGGGTGAATAGTCTATCAGAAGAGTTGAGGAGAAAGTTCTGCGTTTTCTAGAGTGAAGGAGATAGTTTTTCAGTAGTATTCATTCAGTTCTTGGAACTTGCTTGGCATTTAGCACTGTTATGGGTAACCTTAAATATCTGTGTTTTTCCATTTTGTCATTTGTCAGCTAGTTGTTAGGAATGGGGCTAGAGCAGCACTTATTTTGTGCTTGTGGAATTTGATGGAGATACACATGCTTGTGTGCTGTAGATGCTTCTACTACAAATAGATTCACGTGGGCAGGAATTCTAGGGAGCTCACAGTTGCAGTATTAAAAAAAGTTATCTGGCCAAACTGATGTCAAAGATGACCTCCAGAAAGGACCAATATTCAAATAAAGCTTGGCTGTCAAAACCTTAAGAAAAAGGATTCAGTATTAAATGTGTCACTTAGCAGTAGGTTCTTTTAGTTCTTTTTTATAACATTTTAGCTCAAGTCACAAATATATAAATCACTGTGCAAGAGTCTGTAGTAATAGAAGAAGAGACTGTGGTAGAATACAACTTACTTGCTACACTTAAACTCCTGAAAATAAACTCATGTTCTTCTAGTTAATCTCAAAAGTCAGTTTGGCAGTGTAGGACCTGTATCTGTGAAAAGCTTATTTTGGGAAGAAAAAATTTGGTTGGCAAGCTTTAGTGGAGAGACATGAGCTGAAAGGAAATTACAGAAGAAAAATTAGCGTCTTAATGTGACTTTGTAAGCACAGTGAATAGACTACTTGAATGCTCAAAAAAAAGTCAGTCATAAAGAAGGACAGAAGAACTTTTGTTATCAGTTATAAAGTCCTATGATCACAATTTGGGTTTAGATAGGATCGTATGTATCTTTGGTTCTTCCTGTTACTATTTATGCAAATATATTAGGTGAATTGGAGTAGAGTAACTTTTGGCATCCAAATCGATATCGTACAAGTCGCAATCATTTGTTTTCTTCAGATGAGAGATTTCATGAGAGCAGTTTTGTGCAGCTTACTAGCTTGAGTATCTATTGAAGTGTATCCTATTAAAATTTGGACAACTGGTGGTTTCCTTCCAATGCTAAAGATTTTTTTGGTTTATATTTTTTTTTCCAGGTTCTTCAAAAAAGATACCCCAACCTTGCTCTTGTAACTGATCACTTGCTAGACATTTACATTGACCTTACGGGAGACAAGTATGAGGCATCAGAAAACAGTGCTTCTGGCTCCAGACACATACCAGAAGATGCATCAGAATCAAGATCAGAAAATAAGAAACCAAATCTAGAAGGGCGAGAACTATCTCTAAGGTTGTATTTTCTTGTATGTTTATTGGAAGGAAGTTTAATGAGGTGGCTGCAGAGATAAACTCTTCTATCTTTGTTATTTTTCTTACTTTTTTAAATAGTGATAAGCTTAAATGCAATTAAACTGGAATTTCATAAAAACTGGTAAAATGCATATTTCATTTAAAAATTACTAATGTATCTTAAATCTGAGTTATCTAGAGCTTCAAATTTGCTGGACTTTTTTTAGGAAACATTGTGGGTTTTGTCATATGTGGTGCAGAGTTTGTATCAAGACATATGGATTGCTCGTCGGTTCATTTTAGCACATGCTATCAGACCTGTTAGTTAAGGACTGTCGACTGAAATGTACTGTATGATGGCAACATTTTCAGCTATTGTATATATTGGTTTATTTAGATAATTTTGTATTAGACACTCACAGCGTTCTAACTTACACATGACTGGAAATAACCAGATCTGTAGTGTACTAATAATTTCAGAATTTTTATGATGAAATGCAGCTTGATGTTCAGTTATTTCTTCCTCTCATGCTAAATGTCAATTCTACTCGTGGAATTTCTGTGACCAGTAGTGCTTTGTGAATTAGTCAGTAAATACTAGGTGTGGCTAGTACCTAGTATTTTTGTGAAACATAAGAATGCCACTAAGTTTAAAACAGAAGTTGTTTTCCTAGAATTAGGTGTTTCCTTTTCTTGTTGTTGATAAGGAGTCAGTATCCTAGAAAAAATAGGTTTTTAGACCTTTCTGGGTGAAAATCTTGCTGCTTTTTTTTTTTTTTCCAATTTCATAATGGAGTATGTATTATCTGTTTTAAGCAATGTATTTGAAAGCAACATTCTTGGTCTTAATGTGCTCAGCTCCTCTTCAGAATTAGCATCCTATTTATATGTGTCTTCATGTGTATAACTTGTACCACGAGTAAATACACAATTGCTAGAAGATGACATAATCATTTAAGCTGAACATGAAAGAAGGTGCTGTGAGTTTGGGCTTGCGTGTACCAAATGGTTTTATTTTTCTTTTTAGAGACTTACTGAATTGGTGCAGCAGGACTGCTTGCAACTTTGAAAGTAATTCTACCAACACAGCAGTGAATATTTTTCAGGAGGTGCGGTAAGACTTGATCTGGGAATTGCTTACCCAAATTCTAGCATTGTCTCACAGATCTTAAAATGCTGTATTTGGGATTGTGAGATGGGGATTTACATTTAGTTCTAGCTGAAGCAGTTGGACTTAGAATGTTTGTGATCAATCTATCAGAAGCTTTCCTTAATATTAGGAAAATTGTTTTGCAGTAGTGTGCTGAAAGCCAATTCACACTTAGTGCTGTCATATACTGTCACATAAATTTAAGTGATATGAGCTGGGGTTGCATATGACTGAGAGTAAAAGCTTTTTCTTCTAATACGAGGCTTCTTTCCTACCTTCCTGTGAATTTACATTCAAGATTTGGAATTTTTGGTGGTTTTTTGCGTCGGTCAGAGGTAATTTTAGGATATGAGATTTTTCTTACTTACTACTTCATTCATCTAAAAATAGCTTCTGTGACTGGGTATTGAAAAGTTATTACTTCTAGTAGAAACCCAGTACATAAGAGTTTAGAAGTTCTTATTATATCCTTTTGAACTTTGTTGTTTGACTGTGGACAGTGAAATAATTTTGTTTACCATGGTTGGGTTGGATTCAGATGGTGCTTGTCAGATCATATAAGTATATACAGAGTCTTCATTAAAAAATTGTGTTTAATAAGTTGGTTTGTTTTCCCCTTAACAGGCGTTGGACTGTTTCACAGCCATGCTGTCCAACCAAGGAAACAGACAGAAAATGGCAAACGTTATTGGAAGTAAACTAAATATTTCCAAGAAAAAGGTATCTTGAGTTATAATTAACATGATGTTTATTTGTAATACTCCGATTTAAACTTTTTTTCCTAGTGGTTATTTTACAAGTGTTCTGCTACTTTACTTAAAAATTATGCTTATCTCTGCCCCAAACACTTCTTTTGTCCTCTATACTATCGTGGGTTCTACATTTTTCCCTGAAAGGTGCAGTGAACCTGTTTTAGAGCAGATTGCAATTGGTTTCATCATGCAAAAGAAGGATCACACAGCTGGAACAGCACAGTTGCCTAAGCATGTGATACTGCTAGACGCATAGAGTAGTAAAGAATGTGGTTTCTTTCTTTGGTGGTTACAGTGAATTACAATCTCTTAAAGAAACTGGAGATCGGAGAGAAATATAACCTTCCTTACTACATCTTCTATGGTCGATGATTCCAAAATCAAGTACCTCTCCAGAGGCAGTTAGCAGCTATCTACATATTAATAGCATGATATATAAATTACTGAGTTAAGGTGAATGATTACTTTGTCAACTATTTGTAATTATAGAAGTTTGTGAGGAAAACTCTCTCCTTTGTTGCTTTAAGATAGAAAAACTTGCCAGCTGGGTGGACAGAAGTATCCCTGAAACTTCTATGTACCTCCTCTTGTATTGAAATAACGCAAAGGAACATATTATCCTCTACCAATGGCAAAATATCCTTGTTTACACAAAGGTATTTGCCAAGGCTTTTTTGAGGGAGATTGTTATTCTTAGTTAAGCTTGAACCTGGGAACAGTTATCTTACATAGTTGAACTACCATGGAAGTAGATGAAATAGAAATATTGCCAAGTTATTAAGGGGAAAAGCATTGTCTATATAGATGATAACACTTTTGGTCCTTCAGTATTTTAGGTGGCAAGTATGTAAAATCTGCAAAATACAAAGTCTTACTATGAAGAATTAGCTTGTTGCAAAGTAACACTTACAGCATAGCATAGATGTTCTTGGTGTGATGTTGTAGGCAGCATCAATATTGGAAATGTTGATGCTTTCTTCACAGGTGAAGTTCTTTTGTGAACTCTACAAACCAGAAATTCTAATACGGGAAGACGAAGTCTCTGTTGGAAGAGTGTGTCTCATGAGGAAACAAACCCAGGCTCTCACTGTACACAGGTAGGATATCTTGCAGTTTGTATGTAAAGTGAAATATTTCATAGTACAGTAGGACAGTTCAGAAATCACAGGATTAAAAAAAAGTATTTTAAGTTGGATATTCTCACTCTAATAAAAGGAATGTGAGTTGTTTCTGTTGTGATCTGAGCTTTACCTTGGTTTTATATTTCAGGCTGTCTGCATCATACTTCTGGCAGCTAAAGCATGGAGATTTTCAGTTTCTTTTCAACTAGAGTTTCTCCAAAACAGTGTGGATCCACAGCTTTTATAATAAGAATTTGATGAATATTATCTTTATAAGGGGTGTTTTTTGTAGTATGTGGCACTAACTCTACTGGCCAGGAAGTTCTTTGGAAACCCTGAATTTCTAGATTGTATCTTGAGAAAAAGATCATCATTCCTTGATGAATCTTAGTTTTGAGTTGCTTCCTTTGTTTTTTCAGAGCAAAACAAACCTTTGCTGCCACGCGGCCATCTGCGGTGTTGATTGAACAGCTTGCAGTTTGCGTTGTGAAAGGAGAGCCTGTGCTTTTGGTTGGTGAAACAGGAACTGGCAAAACCTCAACTATTCAGTACCTTGCTCATATTACAGGTAAATAAAGTGTGGAGAATGTGACTTATATGAAGATGATTCAAAAAATGACCAACAAACAAAAATACCCCACAAGTTGATGGTGCTTTTTATTTCTATTTCAAGGACATCATTTGAGGGTTATCAACATGAACCAACAAAGTGACACAGCAGATCTATTAGGGGGGTGAGTCACTGACTACTTTGTTCTATGTAACAAATTGGCAGTATCAGAACAAGTTTCTAACAAAAGTAAAGTTGTGTTGTCCCAGAATTTTTTTTAGACGTGTGTCTGTTACATAGTAGCATAAACGTCTTAAGAAGCATGTTTGCATGCAGAAACCCTGTTTTTGCTGAAGAACAGAAGCAGTTTTGCTGAGTTGTTTGCACAACTGCATGTAATGAAGTAGTTAAAAGCACAAACTGTGATCTCTAAAAATGGCGAAGCTGTTCAATATAAATATGATACAGTATTCAGAGGACATACTGGTTGGTTGTAGTATTTTACATATCAGGGTTGTTCTGTCAATATGAAATTGACTCATAGGGTGTATTTAAATATGTGCAATTTTACTTTGCTCATTAGTTGAGTGAAAAGCTGTGGAAACCAGGATTCTTTCATGCACAATGTTTCAGTAACTGTGTTTTGTTAGTTCACAGATGCTAGTTCCTGTGTCAAATAACTTCTCTTGCTTCTCATCAGTTACAAGCCTGTGGATAACAAGCTGATCTGGCTGCCTCTGCGAGAGTCTTTTGAAGAACTCTTCTACCAGACGTTCTCTAGAAAGAAAAATCAGACGTTCTTGGGACACATTCAGACCTGCTACAGGCAGAAGCGTTGGCATGATCTGCTAAAACTAATGCAACATATTCATAAATCTGCTATCAATAAGGAAGCAAAAGAAAATACATCTGGTGAGAATTCAGACTGATCAAACACACATCATTAGTGGTGAACCATTGCAGAGAGTAGATGCAGTGATGGGTTTTTTTGTTTGGTTTTGGTTTGGGTTTTATTCTGGTTTTGAAAAGTGCAGTCTGTCTGTGGCAAGACATTCAAAATGCTATTAGAATAGTAGGTTTTCTCTTTCTAATCCTTCACTGCTTTAGCTACGTCTGATAGCATGAAGGTTGACTTTTCTGACTTAAGTTGCCCTTGATATCTGATGTCCTCTCAGCAGTTACTTGGTCACTGTGTTGGTGGACAGTCCTAGTGTTTCTTGTGACAGTGTTCCGTAGGGATGCATTCATGCTTTCTTTCCTGAAACCTGATTAGATATCACATATATATCCTATTTAAAGAAAAAAGCTAAACAACAGCAAAAAAAACCCAAAACCCAAATAACTGACTTAAGGTAGTAATGACTTGAAAAGCTTGCTAAGGCCTTGCTGATGAGTTTGGTTTTGCTGTCAGTGATGCTGACTAGCCTAGTTCTTTGCTTTGCTTCATTGTGCGTTTGTCTCTGAAAGTTTTTCTTGTTTCATATCTCACAACCCAACTATTAATACTTTACCTTGCGTGGAATGGTTTCTGGTTCTAGACCTGATGAACAAGTGAAGTTATAGCTTTCAGTGTGGGCCAAAGAAACTTAATTATGAACCTTGTCTCTTCTTTTAACTGGTTCTTCTGAATGTGCAGATATTACAGTGAGTGCCCACAAATGTAAAAAAAGGATGAGATTTTTAAAGACCACTTATTGCAAGTATTCACAATCCGAAATTAAGACAAGGTGGAATCTGTAACTTGCAAAGCTTTCAACTTAAGGCATTATGATGCTGTATTTACCTCAGGCTGTGGCTTTAAACAAATAACTGTGCAATAGTAAATAACGTCATAACTGATAAGAAACAGTGTTTTTACTGATACTGCCTTGTTTGTTGTTAATTTGCTCTGTCGTCAGGTCTGTAAATTTGGTTTTATTTTTCTGAGATGCCTCTTTCTGTCTCCAGGAATTGGAGAGTAGAACCAAGTGAATTGCCTGCATAAGTATTTGTTCCTGAGCTAGGACATGCTGGAATGAATAGCAAATGATCTGTACCCATATGTCAATAGTGCTTAGCTAAATTTCTAAAAAGAGTTAGTAATTTTTTTTAAATTCATGAGGTGTCATCTGTAGAACTTGAATGTTTTCATTGCTCAGCCAAGCTTACTGTTGTATCTGTGCTTGAAACAGCTTGAGTCAGATACTGTTAAACATTTTTTTGTGCTGTTGTTCTGATGGTACAAGCTTAAATTTGTTTTACTTACAGGCTCACCGCTGAAGGAAAAGTGGGAGGCATTTGGTCTTAAACTGAGTCATGCTCATCAACAGATGAAAATGACGGAAAGTGCTCTTCTTTTTGCATTTGTTGAGGTATTTAGAGGCTTATATTTTCATGCTATGAGAAGAATAAGGAAGAGCATTTAAAAGGCTTTGCAATAAGTATTACATAAATAACTTCCTGGCAGGAATCTTTCTGTGAAGTAAAGCTTGTTCATGATAACTCCATGGAACAAAGTGGGCTACTTAAAGAAAGCAGTAGTTAGATTAAGAGGGGGTGGAAGAATGTTTTGTGGTAGCTCATTAATTCAGTGCTGTATAATAGAACTGGTATGGAAGAAGAATAATCAAGTGTGTTATACCATCTTTTCAAGTGTATGAGATTAGAAAAAACATCTTGACCAGTCTGTAGTAGGACAGTTTGTGCTTTTTATCTAGAAATGATTTTTTGAAGTGTTTCAAACCCATGGTGTAATACTCTAATGTCATTAGATGTGATTAGGGGAAACTGGTGGTTTATGCATGTTTGTTCCTTGTCACCTTGGTAGTCCGAATATATGTTCTCAAATTTTATGGAAAGTATGTAGAATGTTGACCAGTCCTGTTTCTGAAAAATGACTGTATAAATAGTTGGAGAACCTTTGACTTAATTTGCTATTTCAAATTATAATTCCCCGAGAAGCATATTATTTCTTGTGTCTCTGTATTTCTTTAGTTTAACTGTCTTTATTCTCATAGTGATATCAGTGAAGTTTGTGCAGCACAATGATGGATATCACTGACAGGCAGCTTTGCCCAAATAAGGGAGCTTAACTCTGTTACATCCAAGCCAGTCTAAATGGTAGCTGATATTGTCTGACTTCTGTGACTTGAGAAGTAATTACTGATATTGATGGGGAATAGTAAAACTGATTTTGCTGTAAAAGGTCTGAAACTGTCATTTGTCTAATCAACCTATGGACTGCAAAACAAGTATATAAACACTTCAATTGATGTATCGCTGTCGGTGTCGTGATTAACAGATTGATCTTATTTTTAGGGTACTCTGGCACAAGCAGTAAAAAAAGGAGAGTGGATTTTATTGGATGAGATTAACTTGGCTGCAGCAGAGACTTTAGAGTGCTTGAGTGGTTTATTGGAAGGATCATCTGGGTCCCTGGTATTACTAGACAGAGGAGATACAGGTAATATTTCTGTCCTTGTTTATGCTTTATCTTACTATCCAGTTTGTTGAAGTCCCTATCCTATGTGACTCAAAATAAGTTGAGAACTTTTACCATTATGAATGTGTGCAGAAGAGAATAATGTGTTTTTTATAGAATTCATATTTTCATGCAAGAAGTGGGGGGTTTGTTTCACTGTGGCTCAGGACGTTTGAGCATGCAGAAATTGTTGCACACTTTGCCTCTTTGGATTCTACAAGGAGCAGATCTTTCTAGTAGCCTTAGGAAGAATTGTTGTCTTTAAAGACACTTCATGGAGTGATTTTTTTTTTTTTAATAAAGTTGAGGTAGCTTTATGGCTACGGGCATGGAACATGAGGCTTAGTGGCTGCTGTAGTAATTTCTTTCACTGATCCTGAGAATATTTGTTCTCTACCTAAAAACGCATGGACAAGGCCTTGGATTTTTGAGTCCTTCTTGTGTTAACCCCAGCCAGCAGCTAAGCACCCATACAGCTGCTCACTCACTCCTTCCACCTCAACACTCCCCAGCAGAAAAGGAGAGATAATAGGAAGAGCAAAAGCAAGAATATGTATGTGAAATAAGTCATGCAAAGGTAGTCATCAGCTCCCACAAGCAGACTGAAGTCCAACCAGTATCTTACGCAACAGCCACCTTGGAAGACAAAAATATCTATCCTGAGTTCTTACTGCTGACCGTGGTGTTATATAGTAGGGAATATTGCTTTGGGTAGTTTGGGTCAGCTGTCCCAACGCTGTCCCCTCCCAGCTTTTTGCTCACTACTAGCTTAATTGCTAGGGGAAGGAGGGCAGAGTGGGGCAAAAGAAAGCTTGATCTTGTGCCAGCATCATTCAGCAACAGCCAAAACATCAGTGTGCTCCCTACAGTGCCATGGGGGCTACTGTGAAGAAGGTCAGCTCATTCTCAGCCAAACCCTGTACAGACCTAAAGATTTAAAAAACAAAAGGCAATTTCTGACCGTTGTGTTTTGGAGCTACAGATAGAGACAAATGCTGTATGTGCTTCCTAGGCTATGTTTTATTCCTGGCTGAGGGGAGCAGTGCCAATTGTTTTGAAAGAGACATGGGAATTTCAAGCTCAGGACTTGATTTTTTTTTTTACATAAACATTATGATATGCACAAAGAGTTTCACTTGCCTGTGGCAGTTGTAAAGATGTAGAGAAACTTCTGATAAAATTATATGGGGTTATTTTCTGCAGACTTGTCAGAAAATGTAGTAGTGAGTAATAGAAAACTGACTTAGAAGAGATGAGCCTTGTTTGAAATAGTAAGTATCCTGGATTTTGCATTAACCTGATGTCTCTTATATCTCTTTTCATTTAGAGCCCCTTGTCCGTCACCCTGATTTTCGCTTGTTTGCGTGCATGAATCCAGCTACAGATGTTGGAAAGAGAAATCTTCCTCCAGGAATTAGAAATAGGTAGGAGATAATGATTCTATGACAAAATACTTGGTCAGTATCGTCTTCAAAGTTTAACCAGCTTCACAAGCCGACCCAGTGAAGAGTGCCTTATTGGAGCCCAAGGATATCAAGTCTAAACTCAAATTAACTTCCCGTGAGAAGCTGTTTCCACATCATGGTGAAGGTTTTTCATGAAATAGCATCAGGAAAATGCTTTTTGTAAAGTATTTGAGCATGAACAAATGGTCTAACAGTCATATAGAACATTGTCACTGGGAGCAGGAGGATGGTCATTCTGTACAATTAAGCTGGGGATGCTACCGCAGCATTTGTTTTCCCTATGGGTGTGATGAAGTGCTTTGTGTCTCTCTAGCAGCCTTTCTCTTTAACTCAGAAGTGTTAATGATCCTTGCAAAAAGCTGTGTGTCCAGCCTTGTTCACTCAGAAGGTGGTTTGCGTGGTGGAGCAGATGTGTGATATTAAAAATACTTGATGCGTGATCTTAAAATATTTAAGCTGTGGCCAGGAAATTGGAATTGTGGCAGATCCTTTCTTAGTATTCAGGCACAACTAGTACCAAGGATATTCTGCTTGGATTTTTTGCAGTTTCCCTCATGCGTTACAGAAGTCTCATGTCCCTTACCAAAGTCATAAACACTGTGCAAGGCTATAGAGATGGACTTGCTATATATAACTAGTCATTTTCAATTATTAGTGGAGAAGTAAGATTTTATTATTGTTATCTCTCTTGGCTTAATAGTGAAAGGACAGACAGCGAGTGTAATACAGATGAAAGAGGACTTCAGCTTCCGCATGGCTTGTTAAGTTTAAATGAATTTATATTTATGTTTGTCAAAAGTATTCACCTCTCTGAAGTCAATGGTATTGCGCAGTTGTTTTGGGTTTGCTGTGGTGTGTCGTGAGCTATTGTTTGCAGTTGTAGTGCATGGTATGGAAGGGTTGCAGACTCGTAATTAACACCTGGTGTGAATATACTGGACAAGCTAGTGGTTAGAAAACATGTTCATTGACTAGAGCTGTTAGTGTTGTATAACAAATGTGAAACACTGGCATATTTAAATACACTCAGGATTTCACTGACTACATGTTTTGCTGATGGTGTTCCTGTGCTTATTTTCAGTTGTTTTTTTTTTTTTATCATTGCTGAGATGGATATTTGTAAAAGTAGAAAATAACCAGAATATGCTAATTCTGTATGTATCAGGTTGGTGCAAAACTAATTCCAATTTTTAACCATTAACTTTAAAGCAGTATATCTCATCTTGGAATACAATTTAGTCATCAAAATAAGAACCATTAGAATCAATGCATTTTTTGCCAATAAGAAACAGGCTGGTCTATTCCGGTAGTATGGAATTCTGGAGTCCTGGAACTGATGAATTCTTCAAAGGAGTTCTGAGCTGCTCCTTGGTTGTAATAAAAATTTCAGGAAGTTGAGATGCTCGAAAATCCGGTAATCGGTGGGAGACAGGTCTGGTGAGCAAGCTGGGCAAGGTAGAGTTTCATAGCCCAGTTCATGCAGCTTCTGCAGAGTCACTGGAGACATGCAGTTAGGTGTTGTGGAGAATTGGTCCTTTTTTGACTGACCAGTGTTAGATGTAAATGTTGCAGTTCTTGGAGCATTTTGTTGATTTCCTGGCAGTACTTCCCTGCCGTGATGGTTTTGCCAGGATTCAAGAAGTTGTAGCAGATGATTCGACTTGCTGACCACCAAACAGTGATTATAACCTCCTTTTGATGCAGCTTTGGTTTGGGGAAGTGTTCTAATGCTTCACCTTGGTCCAACCACTGAGTGGCATGCTGTCTGTTGTCATATAGAATCCATTTTCCATTGCATATCACAATGCGATCAAAATATGGGTGGTTTTCTTTGCATAGAAGAAGTGCAGAGCACACTTCGCAATGCAATTTTTTTATGTTCATTCAGCTCGTGTGACACCCATTCGTTGAACTTTTTTGATTTTCCAGTTTGGCGCAAATGTCAAATAACTGTTGAATGGTCAATGTTTAGTTCTTATGCAACTTTTTGAGTTGATTTGTGTGGGGTGGCTTCAGTACTGGCCTTCAGCTGGTTACCTGTCTGTGACCCTCCTCATCTTCAAGGCCTTCATTTCCCTTTGTGAATTTTTGGAACCAGTATCAAGCTGTACATTCATTGATGGTCCCCATGCCAAATGCTCGATTGATATTGTAATAGTATTCACTGCTTTGTGACCCTTTTTGAACTCATACAACAAAACTGCTCAAATTCGTGGGTTTTTTTCTATCTTTGACAGTATAATGCAAAAAAGAGTAAAAGTGAAAACAAAAACTGGCATTAATAAGTAGAGCAAATTTTGCACTTCAGAATGGTATGCTCTGTTAAAACAGTTAAATAGAAGTTTAATCCAAAATAATCATCACAGTTTATAGTGATAAAAGCAGCGCTTATTTTTGCACAAACTAATAGTTTGCCAAATCAATATTCTGCTGCTTACAAAAGTTGAAATGTTATATACAATGAGAATCATATGTAACATGATTTTTTTAATATTGTCAGATGTTTGTGTGTTATTGATTGATTTGACTCTTGTAGGTTTACTGAACTTTATGTAGAAGAACTGAGAAATGAAGGAGACTTGCAAATTCTTATCATGGATTATCTGAGAGGCTTGAATGTGAACAAAAATACAGTACAAGGAATTGTCAAGTAAGTTGGTTGTAATCCCTTGAAATCCATGATGGAATAAGTCGCAAAAAGAAAGTATGTAACTATAGTCTGTGGTTAGACTGGTTTTGGAAACACTATAATGCTCTCTACACATCAGTTTCTCTACTTGTGTGGAGGAGATAGACTTTTTCTTGTTCAGCAATGCTTTCTTGATGGCACCAGTCAGGGGAGACCTCATCGCTGTCTATGGCTGCCTGAAAGGAGTCTGTAGCAGAGCGAGTGTTGATCTCTTCTCCCAAGTGACAGGACAAGGGGAAATGGCCATAAGTTGCGCCAGGGGAGGTTCAGACTAGATATTAGGAAGAATTTCTTTACCGAAAGGGTGGTCAGGCACTGGAACAGCTGCCCAGGGAGATGATTGAGTCACCATCCCTGGAGGTGTTTAAAAAATGGGTAGATGAGTTTTTGAAGGACATGGTTTAGCAGAAGATGAGTACAGTTGCACTCAATGATCTCCAAGGTCTTTTCCAACTGGAAGATTCTATGATTCAGTTAAAAAGCATTGTTGTTGCAGTCCTCTTTCCCATGTGAGAGCCTAAAATGGTTTGGTTTTGTAGACCATACCAACAAAAGTCTTGTGCTTTTTTTTTTTAACTTGACAAAAATCAAGTTAGCTTTCTTTACCTTAAAGTGTGTTATCTCTTCTGAAGAATTATTACGTTTTTGTAGTCATTCTCTGGGTAGCAAGCTCACTCAAAAATATGGTTAGAAAACATTCTGTTGCTTTTCTTCACTGACTATACAGAGGGCAAGAGTTTGTCATGGCTTTCCTAACCTGGAGCTTTTAGAAAAAAATGTCAGCTGTAGATAAGCGTAAGTGTTCATACTTCAAGTTTAATTCCTTAGAGCAATGCTTTAATTGGTAACAGCACTATGTAACTGGAAGTGGTTTCACTGTTTATTTTTTGCAGCTTTTATTTATCTGTGAGAAAGGAAGCAGAAGCAAAGCTGGTAGATGGAACTGGCCACAGACCTCACTACAGTCTCCGTACACTTTGCAGGGCATTGAGATTTGCAGCATCTAATCCATGTAGCAGCATACCACGCTCACTGTATGAGGTGATTATCTATGTTTCCATATGAATTGACTGCAAAGGCTGGTTGGGTAAAGGAAAGTTTTGAAGTGCAGTATTGAAGAGAAATTATTTTTAATCTCTACATTTTTTCCTTAATTATTTGTCATGTTATCACTGAAAATAACTCTTCTTCTTAGGGCTTCTGTTTGAGTTTCCTGACGCAGCTTGACAGAGTTTCTCACCCAGTAGTTCAAAAGCTAATTTGCCAGCATATAGTCTCTGGCAACATCAAAAGCCTTCTCAAGCAGGTAAGTAACTAAGCCTTTATAGAGCTGTTTAGTATTCAGAATAGAATTTATTTTGAGTTGCCTTCTCCTGCCTTTTTCTTCCTTCTTGCAGTCTTGTTTTTCATGTTACAAAGACAAGAATTAAAAAAAAAGCAATATTCCTTCATAATTTTTAATTCTGCTTGAAATGCCCACATGTTAACTTATATATTTGTTAATTTGAAAACATATGGAAGTCTGAATAAATATAGCATTGAGGACTATGGGCAGCTTAATACATTGACTCCAGCAGTAGAGCTTTCACAGGCTTTTAAGGAGCTTTCACAGGCATTTTATTTTTAGACTCAGAATATAGAACATGTGGATATGAAGCAAACATCTGTGCTTTGTCTTTAATGAGAAAGGAAGAATCTCACTAGTTCTGGGAGCCCAGCATGAGCTTGGGTGGGATACTGGACAGGTGGGGTGGGGAAGTCAATTGTAAGAGATATGTATTTGTTTCAGAATAAAACCCTTCATATTAGATAAAAAGATAAAAGCCTATTTCCTGCTTAGAAGCATGCTTCAAAATGCAGTGCTAGGACTTTTAAGAGATTTCTGTCTTCATGGCACTGGCAAAGATTCCTGGTTTGTGACCTTGAAATAACCTGGTCTGGGTTTTCCTCTAATTTGCTTTCACTGACAAGGGGACAGTGCTTACTGCAGGAGCACTCAGGGATTAATTTAAAATGCCTTCTTAAAGATTTTGTTGCAACAATGTTACGGTAAGTGTCTTCACTAGCAAATTCGAACTCATTTGTATAATATGTTATTTCTGTCATGTCTCCTCAGCAAATACCCAGACCCCAAGGAGGGCGATTTATATTTGTAGAAGGATACTGGATTTCAGCTGGGGATAAGGAACCTGCTGTAGATGAGACTTATGTGCTAACCCCTTCAGTTAAGCTTAATCTGAAAGACATTGCCAGAGTTGTGTCTGCAGGGTATGTCTGTTCCAACTTTCCCATTTAAAAAAATGAGTTGAAGATGTTTGTTTGGGCATCAAGTGTTGGTGCTTGTCTAACCTATATTGTTTGGCATGAGTAACATCCATTTTCAATGTACTTTGACTTCTCATTATACGGTGATTTGAATTTATACATGTATTTCTTGTCTCCTTAAACCATCTTACTGCCATACCTAGTTTTATTGAGATGATAATCTCAATTAGATTTAGAATAACCTGCTTATTTCGCACTACCATATAAAGCTTCATGGGTAGCAGTTACTGTTAGGAGGTAATGTTATTTATGTTTCCCTGTTAGTGCGTGGTCTTGGATACTCCAGGTGAGTTAGGTATTGATATTTTGGTAATATACTTTGGTAATGTAGATCTGTGAATTTCAAATAATGTTGATACATTGTGTATGTGAAAGATACACTTGTGTTTTTATACTGCTGTTCTGATTATCCCTTTTAGGAGTCATCCAGTACTGATTCAAGGAGACACCTCTGTTGGTAAAACAAGTTTAATTCGCTGGTTGGCTGCTGCTACTGGGAACCATTGTGTAAGGATTAACAATCATGAGCATACTGACATCCAGGAATATATTGGCTGTTATACATCAGATGCTTCTGGGAAGCTGATATTTAAGGAAGGTTTGTGGGCACACTATATTTACTGCAAATTCCTGTCTCACTTCACTGATTTTTTTTTTTTTTCTTTTCTGCCTATCTTGTCTGTTTTATTACAATGGAAAAATGATCTCTGATAAAGTTAGCAGTTGCATATTAATGATCATCACTTCTGTGAGTTTCAGTGAATTCCTAAGAGTTCATATTTGTCTCGTCATCCTTGCCCTGTTGGACATAAAGAAAAGAACTCAACAGTTTAAACAATACTGTTGCTTCTGTCTCTGGATTAGCATTTATACTGAATGAAACTGGTTGCTAAGAGTATCTAAATGGCACGCTTCTGTTAGATTTAGTTTTTTAGATTTTTGACTGGAACTTTTTCTGTTCCCTCCAAGGCGTCCTTATAGATGCAATGAGAAAAGGTTACTGGATTGTTCTAGATGAACTGAATTTGGCTCCCACCGATGTTCTGGAGGCTCTCAACCGTTTGTTGGATGATAACAGGGAGCTGTTCATTACTGAGACTCAGGAAGTTGTCAAAGCTCACCCTCGCTTCATGCTGTTCGCTACACAGAATCCTCCAGGACTCTATGGTGGTAGAAAGGTCTGTACAGTCTCTTCCTTTGAGTAGCTACAACTCTGGGGAATGAATTTCTCTCATACACAGCAATGTGATGTGAAAAATTTCTGATGCGTAGCGCAGAACTAACATTAAACTCTCCAGAGGTAGAGAGGTGAGGTGGCTGTGGACTAACTCAGTACAGCTGGGTTCTGTTTGTTAGTTGCTTGTTTTGCAGATACCAGATTTCTAATTCACTTTGAGAGGCTGAGATTTAAGTGCTTTACTGAACTGGAGATCATGTAAGCTGTGTTTCACTTAGCATTTCTTGCTGAAGAGCGCTGGAGAAGATACTTGTCTTAGGCTGTTAATGTCCATTTTGTACTGGTTTTGACTGGAATAGTTAAGTTTCTTCATAGTGACCGGTATAGTGCTATGTTTTGGATTTGTGAGCAAATAATAAAACAGTGATTATCTTAGCTGTTGCTGATCAGGGCTTGTACAGTAACTTGCTAAGTACTGCCTTGCTGGCAAGTAGACAGGGAAGAGACAACAAGCTGGGAATGGGACACAGCTGGTACGGCTGATCCCAGCTGACCAAAGAGATGTTACGTACCATATGATGTCATGCTCAGCATTAAAAAGTGCAGGGAGAAGGAGGAAGAGGGGAGTGTTTGGTGTTTGTTTCTCCAAATAACCATTGCACACAATGAAGCCCTGATTTCCTGGAAATAGCAGAACACCTACCTGCTAGTGGGAAGTAGTGAATGAATTTTTTTTTTTGCTTTGTTTGTGCACGCACCTTTTGCTTTACCTATGAAATGGTCTTTATCTCAACCAACAAATCTTCTCAGTTTGACCCTTTCAGTTCTCTCCCCCATCTAATTGTACAAGTTGAGCCATTGGGTGTTTGGTACTTAGCTGCCTACCGTGGTTAGAACACAACACACTTAAAAGCTCTTGTTCTTATCCAGCCTGTCTCTTTTGCTTGCTTTCAGTATTTATGTGTATGTGCTTATTTGTATGCTGTGACACTATCCATATTTCCTTTGAATGTGTAGAGGGAGATAAACATGAGGAATATCAAAGGAAAAGTTCAAACAATATTATGTTCTCATGTTTTAGGTTTTGTCCAGAGCCTTCAGAAATCGTTTTGTGGAACTGCATTTTGATGAACTGCCAAGTGCTGAATTGGAAACCATCCTGCACACGCGATGCAGTTTGCCACCTTCTTACTGCACCAAGCTTGTCAAAGTCATGTTAGACCTGCAAGTATGATAATTTTTCTTCATTTTGTAGAAGACATGGAAATATATTTCATCACAAAGTAACAGAAATTCCTTCAGGAGGTGTGGGGGAAGGTGTTGCTAACTGGTAGATATTTAAAAACCTAAACCATAATTGATGGAAGAGAACCCACCAAAGTACTTCGATCATAGAACAGTTGGGTTGGGAGGAACCTTTTATGGTCATCCAGTCCAACCCCACTGCAATGAACAGGGACATCTTCAACTCGATCAGGTTGCTCAGAGCTCCATCCAGCCTGACCTGAATGATTCCAGGGACGGGGTGTCTACCACCTCTCTGTGCAACCTGTTCCAGTGTTTCACCATCCTCATTGTAAAAAATTTCTTCTTTATATCTAGTTTTAGTCTACCCTCAGTGGTCCGGGTAGAGGTAATTTCAGATTTGAAGGAAAGCTAGCAGCAAAAAAATCAATAACCAAAGGCCTTGGGATTTGATGTGTAGAATAATCTCTTGCTCTGTATCCAAAGTACAATATTGGATTTTAAGCTGTATTTGGGTCATGATAAATTCAGTATTACTTTGAAGCAGTAATTTTGGATATGTTCTGACACTCACTCCTATGTTTAAAAACATTTAACGCTTAGTATGTAGGCAGAACTATCTCATATTTAAAAGCAATTGCCGCAGCACAAACCTATATTAGCACACTTCAAAGAGCTAACATAGGTTTTAGTGTATAACCTAATATTTTGTTTGGATTTGGTTCTATTCCAGGTACCAATTTTCTTCTTAGTATTTTTGTTTATTATTATTTATATTATTTTGTTTCTCATACCTGTGAAATACCTGCTTAATGGTAACTTGGTTTTGGCAGTTGTGTGTTACTAGACTTTTTCTTTCATGAAGTTTGATTGAATAAGTGTCGTATCAGAGAGCTCTGAATATCGGACAGGTTAATGAAAAATGTTTTGTGTGTTGTTCTTATGACAGTCTTACCGCAGAGGTTCAACAGTGTTTGCTGGGAAGCATGGGTTCATTACCCTGCGGGATCTGTTTCGTTGGGCTGAAAGGTACAGATTGGCAGAACAGCTGGAGAAGGAGTATGACTGGCTTCAGCACTTAGCAAATGATGGTAAGCCCTGCTATCTCAGGTTTTTAGAGTGTTTGTGGAGTTACTTTCTAACTCAATTTTTGAAGTGTAAATTTTTGTGGCTGATTAACCAGGTAGTAATTGCATTCTCTTTTCCTCTGTTTCATAGGCTTCATGCTTCTGGCAGGCAGAGTCAGGAAACAGGAGGAGGTGGGTGTCATTCAAAGTGTCCTTGAAAAACACTTCAAGAAAAAAATATATCCTGAGTCTCTCTTCTCAGAGGAAAGCGTCAAAAAGCTACTGGGTGAGTTGCCTAGAAGGACTGTGCTGGTGGTTCTGTAGATGTGACTGAAGCTAATGGATTGCTTTGTGTTGTGCAGTTAAATCCTCTACGCAGATGTCAGTGATGGACAGAGATTTCAACCATGTTGTCTGGACTCAGGGGATGAGGAGACTTGCCATTTTGGTGGGACGAGCTCTGGAGTTTGGTGAACCAGTACTTCTGGTGGGAGACACTGGGTAAACGTTGCTTTCTACTCTGCAGTTCTTCATAGTGCTGCACCAGCCACTGAGTCAGACACAAAATTATTGTGTGGGCCTCAGTGCTGCTTTAATCTGGGATATTTAAGCCCCTGTCATAGCAGACTCACAGCTGCTGTTTTTCACAGTTCCTTTTTGAGAACAAGCAGTTGCATCTCTTTCAGGAGAAGTCTTTAATGGGATCGTCTGCATGAGGTGTAACTGCATAACAATTACATAAAAAGTAGTGAAATCGAAATGGGCTGACCTTCAGTCCCAGCCTTTCACAAGGTGCCCTCTACAATCTCACTGGGCCTCACAGGAGAGGCTGCTTTTGGGGAATTGGGACATTTGTGTTTGAGAGCACATTTACTTTACATATTTTAAGAGCTTAAATACAGCCTTGCTACTACTTCTCTCCCCTGTCACTGCCTCCTGTGCTGTAAAGAAGGTCATGGAAGTAGGTGCTGTCTGCTCCTGTGCTGGTTATAAATTTGAAAAGTAAATTTTTGTAGGAGAGAAGGGAAGAAAAACACAAGAAAAGGGAGATGTAAAATTGTGTTGGTAATGAATGAGATCTCTAGGTACTCAGCAGTTTATTCCCTCAGACTTAGGATTGGTCTAGGTACGTAGCCTCACCAGTTTAGTGAAATGTTAGGATAGCTGAGTGTTTGTAGGGGCAGGGTGAAATAACTTTGACTTTGAACCTGCAGAAATCTATCAATGCGTATATTGATTTAAGTTCAATTAAAGGCATCTTGTGCAAGTCAGCAAAAATGGCTTCATTTTGCATGTATTTATTTCAAGGAAAGGAGCAGAAAGATTTGCTTGCTTGACCTTTGCCTCATGATTCTTCAATGAAGGTATGACTCCTATCCAAAGTGAGCTCTTCTTTTTATATTCTCTCTTTCAATTAAATTATTTTGCAGGTGTGGTAAAACTACCATTTGTCAGATCTTTGCAGCACTGAGAAATCAGAAGCTATACTCAGTGAATTGCCACTTACATATGGAGACTTCAGATTTCTTGGGAGGATTGCGACCAGTCAGACAGAGGTCGAAAGACCAGGTTTGTTTTGCATTGATAGTAGTATGGATACTGTGGCCATAGAAGTAGCAAGTATTAATGACTTTTTCTTTTCCTTTTCTTAGGAGGAATCTGATGGTTCTAGACTCTTTGAGTGGTGTGATGGACCTCTTGTTTTAGCTATGAAAGAGGAGGGTTTTTTCCTCCTTGATGAGATTTCTTTAGCTGATGATTCTGTACTAGAACGACTGAACAGGTATGCCTTAAATGTGTTAGTAGTAAATATCCTCAGTGTGTCTGTTCATTATACAAACATGAGCAGGGTAAATACAACTTCTTTTAGGCACATTTGTTCCCTGGCCTAGATGAGCTGCTCTCTTGATCAAGTATT
Source organism: Tapera naevia (assembly GCA_033556795.1). Taxonomy (NCBI): domain Eukaryota; kingdom Metazoa; phylum Chordata; class Aves; order Cuculiformes; family Neomorphidae; genus Tapera; species Tapera naevia. The sequence continues at coordinate 396,148 of JAUMJJ010000014.1, read as the reverse complement.
TTTTGCAGAAAGAATGAATGACCCAAATTCCTCTATCCAGATTCGTATTTCAAGTTTTTTTCAAGTTTGCTTTGGTTTTCTAACTTTCATCCATCTGACAGTTTTAATCATAGTAATTCTTGGGCATTTTTTGCTATTTACAACTAGGGAGAAAGATAGTAAGGTAAGACAAGATGAAACTGCCTTGTATTGCTTAAGTCTTAATGTCTCGACTTACCTGGAAAAGTAGAAGGTACTTTGATTGAAACGCAGGTATGTGTATGTTTGCTTGAGCTGTGTTGGCACGCTGGTTATGTTGGTTTCAAATGCTTTGGATAGTGCCTTCATTTTCCATTTGGCTTTATAGTACTGGTACAGACTGATCTACACTGAAATTGCTGTAATTGTTTCATGGACAAAAATAAGATGGTGAAAATATGTACTTTATTCAATAGCTTAGGTCCTTGAATAAAGACATCGAGAACACAAACCCTAGTTTAGTTGAAACAGTTTATACAGACAGCTTACACAATGAGTCAAGTAGGAAAACAAATCTACGAGAAGAATAATAGGATCATAGAATACCAGGTTGGAAGGGACCTCAAGGATCATGTGGTCCAACCTTTCTTGGCAGAAGCACAGTCTAGACAAGATGGCCCAGCACCCTGCCCAGCCAAATCTTAAATGTGTCCAATGTTGGGGAATCTGCCACTTCACTCTGGAGATTATTCAATGGCTCATTGTTCTCATTGTGGAAAATTTTCTTCTTGTGTCTAATTGGAATATTCCAGGGAGTAACTTGTACCTGTTAGCCCTTGTATTTTCCATATTACTCCCTGTAAAAGGGTAGTCTTCATCTTCTTTGTAGCCACCCTTCAGATACTGGAACACGGTGGTAAGATATCCCCTGAACTACCTTTTCTCAAGGCTGAGCAAATCCAGTTATTGGAGTTCTTGCTCATACAGCAGGCTTCCTAGTCCTTTGATTGTCTTTGTGGCTGTTCTCTGGACCCTCTCCAGGCTGTCAGCGTATTTTGGTACAGCAGGGACCAAAACTGAACATGGTGTTCCACGTGTACTCTGGCAAGCGCTGAGTGGAATAATGACTACTTTATCTCTGCTGGTGATACCCTTATTAGTGCAACTCATCCTGCTGCAGCAGCAGTCCATTTGCTCGTATTGAGCTTATTGTCCACCAAGACCCCAGATCCCTTTCCACAGAGCTGCTGTACCTGTTCCAGGAACTTGATGGGTGATGTGAGCTGCTATATTGTTCTTCCAGCCAATGCCTAGGTAGTTGGAAGTTGCCCTTAAGAATCAGGTTCTGTTGACCTGACACGTTTAAGTCACGCAACTATTGCTTCATTTGACTTATAGTCTTGATTTGGAGGTGGGTAGCAGATGCCTACTGTAAGATTCCCCTTGGAGATGACCTCTGATCGTGACTCAGAGAGGTATGGTTTCCACTGCCCAGGGAAGTGGTTGAGTCACCATGCCTGGAGGTATGTAAAAGACATATAGACTGGCGCTTAGGGATATGGCTTAGTGGTGGACTTGGTTAACAACTGGACTGGATGATCTTAAGGGTCTTTTCCAACCTAAATGAATCTATGATTACCTGTTATACTGAGGTGATTAGTAGCTATTTTTTCCACCATAACCAAACCCACTGTGTTACAAGCTGAGTTTTTTTCATTGTATTGTTGCATCTATCGTTCTTTCATAAAGTTCAGTTAACCTCTTTGTTTTGACAGTGGTACTATGCGTTGTCTTTCCAAAGAGGTAACAGCTCAGACTTTTACAGCTTTTAGTGTAGTCTGAAGTACAGCTAGTAAAGCAAACAAACCTCAAAAAAACAAACCTATACTATTATAGGGTATATGTATAGTCTGATGTATAGTTTGTCAGCTTAAAGACTGATTCGTTGTGCAGATTTCTTTATCTAGCTCCTATGAACACAAAATTTACTATTGCTATGGGATGTATACTTTATTAGACAAGTCTTTTGACGGATCATATGAGCTGAACCTTACCAACAAGGTTTAAGTAGAGTTTCCTGCTAAAGAAGATCAGAAATGTTCTCAGTTGGGTAGGTGAACAGGTTTTATTTTTTGGATACAGATTCTGGGGCAATGAAAGTTTAATTAGGCTGATTCATGTGATTTTCATTAAGTGACCTTTTGAAATGCAAAATCCAATTTTAAATTAATTGTTTTAATTTTTAACCTTCTGTTTAGTGTTCTTGAAGCTGAAAAGACATTGGTACTTGCAGAAAAAGGTGGTCAAGATGATGAGGATAACGAGGTAGAACTATTAATTGCAGGAAAGAAATTTCGTATCCTTGCGACCATGAACCCAGGAGGTGACTTTGGGAAAAAGGAGGTAATTGTCAAAGCAGTTTTGAGTACAGCATGCATCTTCTTGTCTTAATAGCTCTTATGTGATTTGAGTCCCAATGCAAAAATGCATCACACCAGTTCTGCTGTCCAGTGCTTCCTAGTAGGCATCTACTTCATCACTCTAAAGGACAATTAGGATGTATCTGGTTTCCATCACTTGTGTGCTATCATTTTGACGTTATAACTCAGCAGAATGTCAAAGAAAACTTCAGGTCTCTAAATACTTCAGATAGGCTTGGTATGTAGAATACTTCGCGTACAGGAAATGTGGCTCATGAAATAAGTAAATGCAGCTCTAACATGAGTCTGGAGTAGTGTGAAGTTGTATAATAGATTGTTCTTCCTAATACTGTTCAGAAAGTGACAGAAGTATCTTATTCTCAGTGAACGTGAACATCCCATCCCAAAAGACTTTTCACATTGATTGGAGAAAATTGTTTCAGAAGTTTAAGTAACTTAAGACAGGTTAAAAAAAAAACAAACCCAGGTATTTTAAATTTTGGACCTAGTAGCTAGGACTGAAAAAAAAGAGCTATAAGCTCTTGTACCCAGAAGACGGTGGGTGCTCCACTCAAAGTGATTTCTGCAGTACAGAACAACTCATTGTATGCCATGTGTTTAAAGGGGATTTATTTCTGTATTGTGTTTGTGCTATTGATTTTTGCTGGACTGATTCAGACAGAAGAAAAGAATTTCAGAAATGATTTGTAATTGAAGGCAGATTTCCATGTGGTAATTTCCTTCTGTAAAGCAAACAGAGGTGACATAGGCATTGTTTGATACATGATGTCCTGGAATGAAATGGAGCTGTAGTGCTTGCAAACCAGCTCAGTGTCTTTCCAATATTCTTTTGAACGTTCTCGTTTATATTGCATTGATGCCACTACCTTCTTACAAAGATTTTGTTGCGAAATGGCCCTGTCAAAATTAGAAGGAAAAGTCTAGCTCTGGTCGCTTTGTTTGCAAATACTGTGGGTCAAAGGCTAGAAGTTAACTGAAACCTTAAGTAATATGATGTAATGTGACTTGAATTACTGTGTCATTCTGCTTGTTTTCAGCTTTCTCCAGCATTACGCAACAGATTTACAGAAATATGGTGTCCACAAAGCAATGGCCGTGATGATTTGATACAGATTGTAAAACACAATCTTCATCCAGGGTTGTCTCTGGGTGGAATAAACAATCAAGGTGAATATTTGTGTGTTTGTATTCAAACTTTTCTTGGAGGTGGCTCAACTTTCCTCAGAGTTTATACCATATTGTCCCTCTTGTAAGTACATCTCTCTGATCACAGTTATGAAATATTTTGGACTTTATTCTTCCCTCATTATGTGTGTTATACTGCTAGCCAGAACTAAGTTCAGGGCTGTATTTACTTTGCCATCCAGGTAGCTGAATTATCCCCAGCCCTTCAGTGCCCAATCTTAGTTTCAGTGAAAGGTGTTGAAAGAACTGGCACTTTACGTTCTGCCATCAGCTTTGCTGTTAGTATTAATTGCTTGACTCTGTCTTGTTACTTGAATTTGAGAGGATCTGTAATGACCACAGAGGCATGGACATAATCTTCAATTATCCTGCCTGTTAGATTTTAGAGTACCTATCTATGTTGCACATGTATTACTGCTGTACCTACTTCAGTGATGCTTACTGTACAACAGTGTGGTAGATGTGACAAATAAAATTATTTGATAATTGCATTGATTTTTTTTCCTCTTTTTTCAGGGGCAGACATAGCAGAGCTCATGATGGACTTTGTTGAGTGGCTGACTAATCAAGAGTTCGGTCGCCAGTGTATTCTCAGTGTGCGAGATATCTTGTCATGGGTTAATTTTATGAATGTCATGGTAGAGGATGAAGAGTCAAATTCTGAAAAGGACTATGGCCTTCTTTACATTTCTCCAGTCATGTCTTTTATCCATGCTGCGTGTTTGGTGTATATTGATGGAATAGGATCAGGTAAGTCTTCAGTGCTTATTTGGTAGCAGAAAATATGAAGGTGTATATTTGTATTAATATTTTTGAGTGGAATGCTAATAAAATGCTTTGGGGCAGTGTGGAGAACTTTCCACTTCCATTTGAAAGTATCCTGTCCTTGAAATGCCTTTTTTTTGTGTTTTAGTAGGGAGAGTTTGAATAATACAGCAACCTTAAGTAAATTAGTGGTGGTAATAGTAGTGCTACAAAGGCTAGCACACAAATTAAGGAAGCCTGAATTTTTTTAATTGAGTTGTCTGAGCTGATGAGGTACTTAATTACATGACCACATGTTATTCGCTCTCCCGTCCTCTTTGTCAGCACCTTGTGTCTGTGTCAGGTGCATAGCTCAGAATGCATCTTTGCACGTTTGGCCACAGGCCCAGCTTATGAATAGGAGATTTGGGAATGGGGAAAAAGTGAAAAGCTACCAGAAATGCAGGGGAAGAAGGCCTGGAGGCGCTATGGCAAGGGATCAGGATGATAGTGATTGTACAAGAACGGCAAAAGCACTGACATGAAATATAAAGCTGAAACTGAGTACTGCACAAAAATGCCATCTGTGAAGAAACTTGAGTTTCTTAGTCACAAGGTGAATGTGCATAGTTATGTTTGTGAGACATGCTTAAATTTTCTAATTACAGGTACAACGTCCTGCTCAGCTGATACAGCTTTATCAGCTCGTGAAAAATGTCTGACATTCTTATGTGAGAAAATGAGTCAATTTGTTGAGCTGAATGATTATCAAAAGAATGAACTGAAGATTTATGACAGAACTAAGGAGAAAGAGCTTGTGTTGATGGACAACTTTATGGGAATCCACCCCTTTTTTATTCCAAGAGGCAAGAGACTTTTGTGGGAGTGGGTGGACATTTATTCTGTGGTTTTAATTCCCAATAGTTCTGTTAGTTGCTAAATCTAAGTAGGATATGTGAGCCTTTACAGAACCATTTATAGCTTGTTCTCAAGCTTCAGAAGAATGCAACTTGATCACGTTTATTAAGAAGACAAATCTATTAATTGCTTTCTTTGACTTCTTAAAATTACTGTTTAATGGCCTAATTTTAGTAGACTTTTTGATGTAACAAGGCTTCTCTAATTTTGAATTGTCATTTTCTGTCACTTGGCCAGGTCAGAATGTCTGCTAACTTACAATAACTAAAGGCACAGCTCATCCAGGCCTCTGTGTAAAGCATGGAATCAGGGGTCCTGGGTACAATGCTAAACAGAATGGATGCTAATGCCCTGCCTTGCTGTAGCCTCTGAAAGATTCACTGAAGTTTTGGCAAACTTATTTAGTCTTTGCATTTCAGTTCCTCATGTGACAAATTAATGCAAATGGAACTATCAATATACTGCTTTCTACCCTTAAAATACATTGATGGAACTAAAGTAATGAACTGTGTACATAATGCCGTATTAATCATTCATCTTTGAACATTTTGATTTTCATAGATTGTGTTAGTCGTGTAAAATTGTACAAGGTAATGCTTTTTTATAGATTAGTTTTCCTCTGCTGATTAGATTGCAAAAGGAAGGATCTGTTGCATACTGAACAGGTATCAAGATGTGTAAGATAAATTGGTGATTAATATCTTCTGTACCTGAGCAGTTGTGTATTACAGAATTTGGGGAGTGATGTCCCAGGGAGCTATACTGGCTGGAATTTGGCAGGCAAGCTCCATACTCTCTCCTCGGTATATGACATAATAACAATAGAGAAAATATGTTCTTAGCAGCATATTTTAATTAAAGATCTTTTCCATTACACAACTTAGTAGTGTAGGGAACAGATTACTGTGGTGTTCTGCAACATGACTTAATTGTATCCTTCTGTGCCAAATTTTTAAAAGCGGCTTTTGAGTTTCAGATCCACATTTATGAAGTGCAAGGATAGATCTATGATTTTTCAGTGATAGATCTCTAGTTTGGGCCATGAACCAGGAAGTGTCAAACTTTCATGGCCAAATACATTGTGTATTCATGTGCTTTTTTTCAAAATTCAACATAAATATGCACAGGTGGGCTGAGGCATAGCTGTGGGTCGGACGAAAAGTGTATGTGTCTGACCTCTGAGAAAGGGCTACAAGTTCAATCACTGTTGCTTGCTGTAAAGAGATCTGCAGAAAAGATCTTTGCACACTGTCTGCAACTCAAACATAAGCTTTCTGGTTTAATTATTTTCTGTTTTGCCTTTTCTATGTTTTAGGCCCTGTTTTCCAGGGGAGCAGTATTGCAGATTATGCTCTGAATGCTGGGACTACAGCAGTAAATGCACAAAGACTATTAAGAGCCCTGCAGCTTAACAAACCTATTTTATTGGAGGGGTCACCAGGTGTGGGCAAGACCAGTCTGGTTGCTGCCCTGGCAAAGGCCTCAGGAAACTCTCTTGTTCGAATCAACCTGTCTGAGCAAACGGTAGGATAAAATATTAATCTCTATCGGGTGGGAGGTTTTGTTTAACTCAGAAAGTATAGTTCTTTTTAACTTCAGCACTAACTCTGAAAAGCCAATTTTTCCTACTTGGTCTCAAGATAAAATTAAGTGGGAAGGGGAAATGAGAAAAAGCAGTGAGCTCCTGTGAGTGCGTGCCAATTCACTTGAAAAGAACAGAAAAATCCGGGAAGACATACATATCTCTGTCTACTGGTTTTTTTTCTTGTCTTCTGCAAAGTTACTTGAAAACAGTTTTAAGGCTTTTTAGCTTTTCTGTTCCAATTTAATTTTTTATTGTTAAATATAGTAGCTGGTTGCTGGAGTCCTACCATGAAAAAGCTTTTAACATCTTGTTATTACTGAAAAGTTTTAAATGGAGCGAAAATGTAGGTATTAAAGGGAAGAGAGAAAATGTGAAGTAAAGTTAACAAAAAAGCTGTTTATGAACAGCTGTTTATGTGGAATTTTGTAATCCTCGTCACACTCTGTTTTCTGTTCCCAAAGGATGTGGCAGATTTGTTTGGGACAGACTTGCCTGTTGAAGGTGGGAAGGGAGGAGAATTTGCCTGGCGTGATGGACCACTACTAGCAGCATTAAAGGCTGGACACTGGATTGTATTAGATGAGGTAAATTCAAGTTTAGGGCACAAAAATGATGTCATGGAAGAGCAAAGGTGACAACTAGGCATGTAAAATAAATACCTCTGGTGAAGGTTGATGACTGAAACAAACTTTGCTTACTTTTTAGTTATGTACATCTAGTGTGACATTGAAAGTGATCATTCCACTTAAGAGAACATTGATCTCCCTTTAGTAAATCCCTCTGCCCATTGGCCCTTTGTAGCGGGAGTGTAAAATACAGACTTTGACTAGCGAGGATGGATTCCCGCCCTAAATTGTTTCAGAAAAACAAGGGTAGATTTGATTTACATTTGAAAGGGTTATTTAAGAGTGTCAACAGAAGTTTTGGTACAGATGCACTTATCTGGACATAATTTCACACGAAAAATAGAAGACATTTTGTTGGGACTCATGCACTGTATTTGATACTGATTTAATTGAGATGAAGAGTTCCATTTTGCCCCTGTAAGCTGTCCTGCTACTACAGGTTCATTTGTGTACTAAGCACAGGCATGCACAGAGCTCAGTTCTTGTCAGTGTGAATTCTAATTATTGCAGAATGGAAAATATTAAATTCTTCAGCTGTTTGTTTACCTTTTTTTCCTATTGTGAAGAATACCACTGTAAACAACCACTATATTTACATAACACAGACTGTCTTCATTTAAAAAACAAGCAGGCAAAACTCGGTGTCACAAATGTATGAACGTAAGTTCAGAATAAACGTCTTGAACATGCAGATTTTACAATGGAGTTTTGTTTCATCATGGTGAAAACAGTATAAATAGCAAGTGCACATAAGGCAGTGTTAGTTATAGTTTTGTTGCTCCAGTGTAATAACATCTAGCTGGAGGTAATAACATATGACAGTGCTAGAACAGAAAAAAATTTGTATTTTACCTTCTGTGTACCTCCAGACTGTTAAACTACAGATTATGCAGAAGGGTCGTGTGGAGCGTTAATATTTGTCCTTATTTCTTTCCTCAGTTGAATCTGGCTTCTCAGTCTGTATTAGAGGGGCTAAACGCATGCTTTGACCACAGAGCAGAGATTTATGTTCCAGAATTGGGAATGAATTTTCATGTACAGCACAAGAAGACTAAAATATTTGGATGCCAGAATCCATACAGACAAGGAGGTGGAAGAAAGGGTCTGCCCAAATCCTTTCTTAATAGGTTTACACAGGCAAGCTTTTTCATTTGGTTTAAACTATGTCATGATCTTGCAGTTTTCTGACTATATCAAGACTTGGTATGCTCTTGATTCTACAGGTGTATGTTGACCCGCTGTCAGCGGAAGATATGGAGTTTATTGGGAATACGCTGTTTCCTGCTATTGATAAAAGTATTATTGCTAAAATGGTTGCTTTTAATAACAAGGTAAATACATACTTTAATTTCTTCTGTGTAGAAGTAGACAGAATGCTATAAGATTAAAAAAATTCATGTTCGGTTTCCAAGCATTTTTATAGAGAAGTGCTTAGGTAAAGAAGAGAAATGGAAGTATATGCAGAAGAAAGCAAAGAACACCACTAAAACCCACCTGAGTCCTTGTACTATTACAATCAGTTACATGGTTGGTAACTGGAGAGGCATTATTTTTCACAGAAGATAAAAAATTTGTTTATATAAAAAAAGTTTCTGCAAAATGTGGAAACAATTATGGTTTGATAGCTTGGTGAAATGGGCTGAGAAAATTTGTTTTTCCACACATGGATTTTTCTTGAAGCACAAACAAAATGAAGTGTATGTTGATAAGAACTGAAATGAGTAGCTCTGTGGTCTGAGTTTTTAATCTATACTTTCCTATGGGTTGCTGTTACTGAAAGCAACGTCTGACCTTTGCAGAAGCAGAAACTTTAAGGTTATGTGGCATTCTTCTGCAACACTGAGAGATGAATAATAGGAAAACTTTTCCCAATAGGATTTGTTTATGGCAAAAGATTGAGATGCTTGGATCTAAAATTTTGCTAATATGAAAGGTTTTCAACAAGCATCAATTACAAGGCACCCATTTACTAGCTCTTTTGTGGCTTAGATGCTGCCATTTTGCATGAAGTGCAAGATATAAAATTCTCAGTAAGAATTTTATTTGTGATCCTGCTTCTGAAACTGTGTTTAATATTAGTCTCATGAAACAAAAAGTGTATTGATATTAAGTGATAGTAGTGTTCTGTGGCCTTACATAAAATCTTTTATGGCAGCATCTTGTTGAATACTTGTTTATGGAGCACAAGAAAACTGAGCTGAGTGTTAGAGAATTAGTAGAGCAGAGACAGCCTAAATCAGACTTCAGTTCCCGACATCTTCAAAATAGTGGATACAGTTTGTACTTTCTTAAAAGCTTGTCCTCTCTCTTTTAAGCAGTGCCAAAGACAGAACTTAACTGGTGAGCTTACTTTTTAGAATATTTGAAGACCAGCAGGGGGGGTGGAATAAAAGGCTGCTTTTTTTCCTACCTGTTCCAGATCGAGAAAGAAGTAATGGCTGAGAAAAGGTGGGGACAGAAAGGAGGACCTTGGGAGTTCAACTTACGTGATCTTTTCCGCTGGTGCCAGCTTATGCTTGTTGACCAGTCACCAGGATGTTATGATCCAGGCCAGCATGTGTTCTTGGTGTATGGAGAAAGAATGAGAACCTGCGAAGACAAAGAAAAGGTGAGCTATGTGTTATCCTCCCTTGTGCTTCAGATTATCAGGAAATATTCTAGAAATCCAAGTGTAAATTTGGAGACGCCTTACAATTCAGTCATAAATATCTTAAAAAGAAAAATAGCTTTGTTTGGGGTGGGTGTGTGGTTTAACATATGTACCTGCTTCCCTCAGCCTTTAAAATATCAGTTTAATTACCTACTAGTATGAAAGCAGAAATTGTATAAATAAAGGCAAGTAGAATAACAAAGGATGTAAACAGAACAAAACATAATATATTCTTGTGTGATTCTGTATTAAACAATAATGTTCTTGTAGAATAGGGTTGCATGCCTATTTGTGAGGTAAGAGGACGTAGGGAGCAGAAAGGAGAAATAGCATTGAGATATGGAGCACTTCTTAAATTTATGGTTAAAAAGCACTTGTGTCAGTACAGTGAGTAAAAATAACATCTTGCAACTCTGTCCTTTCCTGACGGCATTTTTAAGTTCTGCCTTAGATTTCCTTCATTGAGTTACATTTGTGTGTCACTTCTTTCATTTGCCTGGTATGTTGCTCCCTTCATTCTGTTAAACTCGCTACTTAAACTTCCTCTGATAAAACACACTCCCTGCAGTTGTTATTCCTCCTTTGCCACCTGCTTATGCCTCTCTTGCCTAGAAATCCTTTGCTTTTGTTTAATTCCACGACAATTAAATGGTATTAAACTGAAAGATGGTTAAGACTGAAGTTACTGAATGTGACTGGAGATTTTTCTCACAGGTTTAGTTGCCTTTCCTGGAGTATTACTGTATTTCTGCGTGTTACCAAAGAGCTTATTTATGAAGTGACTTTTTTCCCAGTATTTCGTTAAAGAGAAACATTATTTTGAATATCTCAAGTTGCAGGAAAGCCTGATTAATGAAGAGCTTGCAGTGAGCCGCTCACACTCGCTGCACTTGGAATGAAGTGACGCTTGTGATTAAACTGTTAGTTACTGTCACATGGCTGTGAGGCTGAGAGGGAATGCTATTTCAGAAGTAAATATTTGAAACAATGGATAACTTAAGACTGATAAGTCTCTTTCTTTGCGCTTTCAACTGTTTCAGGTTATATCTGTGTTTAGATACGTTTTTGGCCAGGAGGCTGATGTATATACAGGAACCAGGGAGTTTCACATCACTCCATATAATGTTCAGGTAAGCTGTTGACAAGAAGTTTTGTGAGTGGAGGCAGAAGGATGCAACTTGCGGAGCTGAGTTTCCATTTGCCTCTTGGATTGCTCACTCGTGTCTCATTCCTTCTAGATCGGTTATTCAGTTCTTTCTCGTGGCAACTATATTCCTCGTCCTGGCAGAAGTCTCTCACTTCTGCATCATTCTCTGCAGTCCCTGGAGTCCATAATGAAATGTGTGCACATGGGCTGGATGGTAATCCTGGTGGGCCCAGCAGCTGTTGGCAAAACCAGTCTTGTGGAGCTGCTGGCCCATCTGACTGGCCATCGACTAAAAATCATGGCAATGAACAGTGCAATGGATACAACTGAGCTCCTAGGTGGATTTGAACAGGTAAATACTGTTTTGGTAATAAAGCAGTATTTCTCTTTCCTACCTAACAGTGGCCAGTCCACTGTGATCTTAGTGTTTAAGCACCAAATGGAGCCTTAGGCACCGCAGTCTTCTGGATGAACTAACTCCATAACGGCATGTTTTCAGGTTGATATCAATAGGCCATGGCAGCGTCTGTTGGAAAAAGTGGAGCATGTTGTGAGCACGCTGGTAAGGGACAGTCTTCTCCTCACAGAAATTAGTGCAGATGATGCTGAACTTGTGCTGCGTGCTTGGAGCAACTTCAACCTGAATTACAAACCAAAGTCTCTGAGTGAAGGAGGCAGAAGTGTTACAGCTGAACTAGTGAGCAAACTGGAGGGAATACTTGTGCTGACGCAGCGACTAAACATCAAAATAAATTCTTACTCAAAGGCAGGTACGTATGGTGGGCAATTTGAAGTAAGACTGTGTGTTCCTCTGGAGAAAATAAGAGAAATATATAAATCTGCAGTGAAAACTTGAGAATTTTTTATAGGTAGATTGTATTCAATACTGTTGCTTCATACTACTTATGTAGTGGTCTAGCTTCTGAAAAACTTACTTTGGTGATGGTTCTTCAGGTTTGTTTTTTGTGTAGTTACACCTGCTAGCTATCAGTAACCACACTGAAATTCTCCTATACGGAACTACTCAACATATGATGCAGTACAGGTCTTACCTTGTATCCCCAGGAGAGGAAATTTGGATATTCTTTGCTTGCATTTGTTTTCCGAAGCATTCATTAATAGGGGAGAAGTGATGCAGAAAAGTGTCAGTCTGCTTTATATTTGTCTGTGCTTGCAAACTTCCTCTGTCCTCATGGATTTTGCCCATAGGAGGCTTCTTGAAGAATAGGAGCCTCTGCTGTTATGTTCCCCTAAAATGTAGGAAGCATATATGTGTATTAATATAATAGCTGCTAACCGGAAACTACCCCCTGTATTTTTAAGTCTTGATGTAAGATACACTTCCTTTCAGAGTTTGCTCAGCTGGTAGAAGAGTTCCGGCGCTTCAAGCTGCAGCACGTCCAGGCTGCTGACCGTAACAACCATGGCACTTTCGAGTGGGTGGATGGGATGTTGGTTCAGGCCCTGCAATCTGGAGACTGGCTTTTGATGGACAATGTTAACTTCTGCAAGTAAGAGATTTTAGAGACCTTGTTTCACTAAATTAATCCCTTGACCTCTGTAATTTGTCTCTCACTGTATAGTTCCCAACTTAACTTTTTGCATTTGATAGCAGTATGTGGAAGCAATCACTTAATATTTCTGCAAGAGTGTCTTCCTTAGGCAGCTTGAGTAGATGATAATTTTCCCGTTAGCTTATAATGTCATCAGCTGTTCGGCTTTTTGCTTAAGACTGGTACCATTTTGATTTTGGATCAGAAAGGGATCATAGTTTTTACTGCTTTATAACCATATGTGTTTCTTTTGACTATAGCCCTTCTGTGCTGGATCGCTTGAATGCTTTACTTGAACCAGGAGGCGTTCTTACCATGACTGAGAGAGGTGTGATAGATGGCACAATTCCTACAATAGCTCCTCATCCAAACTTCAGGTGCTTTGCTTTTCTGCCTTTTCTTTTCCCCCATACCAAATAGCAGTTTTAGGAAAAAATGCCAGCTACAAGCCACTCTTTTTGTTTTGAATGCCATTCATTTTTCCATGTACTATAGTGACATTGTCTGGCAAGGAAGAAAACTGCACTGTGATGAGCATGTGATAGAGAGCTTGAGCAGCTTGGCTTTATATCCTTGTTGCAGCACAGGCTGTTACACTAGAAACTTCACAGAAGTATACCTTTGCCTTGAGGTCTCCATTTCTCATTTAAGATTTCAGCACTTCCCTGTGTTGCTGTAATGGAGTTGAAGATACATGTGTTGAATGTGGTGAAGTATTCAGATACATTGGTATATGGACGTAGTAATTTTGAGTTTCCTGCAGTGACACAACTTTAAAAAAAACCCAAAAAAAACCAGCAAACCAAAACTAAACTAAAAAACAGTCTGTACCCTTGCAGACCTGAAATAGCCTCTGGGGAAGATGGGAAGAGAATATAGAAGATATTCTATACAATCCCTATCTTTCATAATTTCATGGAAAGAGTATTAGAACTGATATGCTCTAGTTTCTCTTAGAAACAAGATCTTTGACTTTCCAGAAACCTGATTTTATTGCCTTGTATCTCAGAAGGCTTTTCTGTCCTTGCTCTTGAGATGCTTTCTGATAGTATTAACTACTTGGGTGTTGTTAATTTGAGTTTCAAATAGCACAGATTTATCTGAAGCTGTTGTTAAGACTTTTAAAAGTTGTCTTTATAGCTCAGAGGCATAGTTTAACCTTTTTTATGAGTAGGCAAATGATAAAATAGACATAGCTTAGATATAACTGGGTTAAAAATCATGCAATATATTTGTGGCTAATTTCAAAGTATAATTATTCATACAGATTTTTCATTTAAATTCAGTAGACATCTCTGGCTTTCTAGATATGAGTATCCCCATTTTTATGAAGCTTTATTTACTTTAAGGAAGAGCACATTTAATGTTTCCACAGTGATAAAGCCACAAGTTTCATCTTAAGAATGTAAGGCTGTTCGGCTAGATAAGCACTGTATGTCCCTTCCAACTGAACTATTTTATTCTAATATTCAACAGGCTTTTCCTTTCCATGGATCCTGTTCATGGGGAAATATCCAGAGCCATGCGGAATCGTGGGATTGAAATTTACATTCCTGGGGAGAACGATGGACATGTATTGGACAGTCTGGATTTGAAGTTACTCCTGAATGGTTTGGGTTTAGTGGGAGATAGCATCTGTGATGCACTTATGGCTGTGCATTCAGAAACCAAGGCAGCAATAGTAGGTAAGAAAAGTCTGTTCAGTATTTGTTAACATCTTCGGCTCACTATGTGTATTTGGACTAACTCTTTAATATTAAACTTGGTAGTTTCATTGTTTTGTGTCCTGATATAAGTGAAGGCATGAAAGTATAATTATGTTGTTTTGGGGTGCTTTAAGTGGTGTTTGTCCTCAGAGGGTTAAAGGGCTGACAATTACTAATCATTCATATCACCTAAATGCTGTGTATCTTTCAGGTTCTGTGCTGTCTTTGTCACCTTTGCTTCAGGCTGCTGTGTTAATTGTGCAGCACTTACAAAGAGGCCTTGGATTAGCAAAGTCTTTTTACAGGGCCTGTTTTGAAGTTTATGGCCGCTCACAGCAACTGCAGATTAACCAAAAGGTAAAAGTCCTGGTTTATGAAAGCTTTTCTTACATCAAAAAAATATAATTTCTTGAGGCTAGTTTTTGAGATCTGTTTCCAAAGTGCCCAAGCAAGGGGTTCATGAAGATGGTGTTCTTGGAGAGATGAACCAAATAATTTTAAATGTCCTCTCAGGCACCTATCAGGTGATGAAGAGAGGGGTTAAGTGACATTGGAACATTTTCTGTATCTTCTATATTCTGAGCCTTTTTTGGCTCCAGTGTGAACAGTGCAGTTCTGCATGTAACTTCAACAGGTCAGTTGAAGCTCCAGAAGTTGTTTTCTGGTATAGAATGGTGTGAAGTACAGTGAATTTCAGCTGTCACCTCTCCTTTCTTTACATGTTTTGTAAGCCTAGTGGTATGCTGCTGGAGACGGAGGTCAGATGAGTTACAGTGGCATGAAGACTGTCAATTGGAATATATTTAATGAGATATTCCTCAGGGAATAAATTTGTCAGACATCTTGTATATAGTGGCTTCCTCTTTTGCAGAGTAAGGGAGACAGAATATCCTAGTTGTTCTCTGAGGCTTGTTTTTTAACAACTTCAGCTGAGTCTCTGGGATATTAATACTGATGAATTTATAGCCTGAAACATTGTGCCCACTGTCATCTGTAGACCGCAATACTCGCTTCCTATTTTAAACCATACAGTATGTTGCTTCACTTACAGTTGCAATGTTTTGGTACTTCTATTGTGTAGGTTATGTAGTGTTTGTAGAACATATGTTTATAATGATTTCTTAATAAATACATGAAATTAATTAGTTCTGTGAGCTATTGCATACATGTTTGAGTATGATTTTAAAATGCTTTTTGGTTGTTTGTTGTAGCTTGTGTTGGAATTGGTTACAAAGCATGCTTCCTCTCTGGCTTCCCATGAAACCTGGGGTGACTCCTTACTAGCAATGGGATTGTGGCCAGACTCCCTACCTACAGGTCTGTTTGCAGCTGAAGACTCACTTCTTTCCACAGTCCGGAGTGATGCACAGGTCCTAATGTATTGTCTGAATAGACTAAACCTTAAAAACTGCAGGTAGGCAAGGAATGATTTTGTCTAATTCAATGAATGAGAAATAAGATATGTGTGAAATACTGGTGGCGTGATATTGTTCTCTGCAAAACTTTGCCTTGAGCAAATTGTGTGAGTAGAGACCGTGGTCATCACACTCTTAGGCTCCTGTTACCTTTCCATGCAACCGCTACAAATGCAAGTTTAATTATTTACTGGTTTAAACTTCTGTCTAGAATACTTGACTCTGTTTAGTCTTGAATAAGGGCATTTGACTTATTTTGAATTGAGTAGGTACCAGAAAATTTTGAATTGAGTAGGTACCAGAAAATTTTGAATTGAGTAGGTACCAGAAAATGTGAGTGTAAAGACCGAGTAATAAGAGTCCCAAAAAACTCTTTGTTCAGTTTCCCTTTGAGCTTGAAAAACACAAGTAATTAGTTTTAAACATGCTAATGATCCTCTCTGCTTCCTGCTTATGTGTAAAGAGTTATTCATCAGTTATTTTAGGTCAAGTCTCTTCAGGTAAAAAAAAAACAAACCAACAAATTTTTTCCTTCAAACAGAGCTGTTTGAAAGACATTCATGTGCAGGGGCCATTTGCAAGAACACTTTTAATGATTTCTTGAGTAGTATAACTATTATTTTCCCAACACTGGTGCAAAATGGTCTTGCCTGCCTGCTTTGTTTAGTGACCAACTGTGGACAGGTACTGTGGTTTGCTTCCAGTGAAAGAACAAACTGTACTAAGGTAAAATGTTGAAACTTTAAAACAGTACAACATGCTGGGGTTTTCTATCAATGTCTCTTATCTTTGTCTTTTTAAACTTGGCTACATATCATTCTAGTGCACAAATCAATTATTATTTCTCAGTAAAATGTTGTGCATGTTCACTTCTGGCACTACGTGAATTTTGGCAATAGTGAGTTCCTAATGGGTCCCCACCAACAGACTTGAAGTCGGAAACTGGCTTTAAAGCTAAATAAATAAAAAAGGAGAGATTATTGCATTGGTACCTTCTTGCCTAAAGATGGTTGCATGCTGAGTAGCTGGACTTGCAGAATATATTCTTTCCTGGAACAGGTAGTTCAAGCGCTTGATTGCTGGACTTCACTTCTTTGTGTTTCAGGACTCTACCGCTAACTCTGCAAGATCTTCAAAAAATTATGCAGTCCACTAATCCTGAGAATCTCACATTCAGTGCTCTTGAGGTAGATGCAAAATGGGTGGATAAAATAGAAGTTCTTCAGGCTTCAGTGAAATTCTTCATAGAGAAAGCAACCAATCAAGATTGGACATTGAGAGTTAAATGGCTTAACTCTCTAGCCAAAAATCTGCCACAGGTGCTTGGTATGTAATTGCCTAAGGGCTTACTTATTATATTTTCACGAATCCTAAGTCTTCTATGAAAGCATCCAGACCATTCAGAGTACCTGATATGGAAGTTCTCAACTATCCATGCTAAATCAGGGGCACTGAGGCTCCAGGGAAAGAGGCAGAAATGGGTTGTGCATGTTACGGACAACAGGAGGCTTGGGGCTAAACATTGCCTTTTGTTGTTCAAGCATGCATGTAACTTGTACTTCTTCTGAATTACAGTTATTTTTTGATACCTCTGGGTCTATGTAGGCAGATATATCTTTCTCTGCACTATTTTTTTCTTTTTGATAGTGATAGTAAAAGCAGTAAAATGCCTTTTGTTTATTTGGTGTTAAAGTACAGATGATTAGAAAGACAGGAAACTGCAGAACTGAAGATTTCCTGAAGCTGTGTTGCCTGAACATTCATGATAGTAGCTGAGATGAAGTCATTGCTTGATTTCATTAATCATATTAAAGTTGTGGAGAATTTAGACAGACATTATTCCAAGTAATTCACACGCTTAGCTTTCTCGTATGGTGTGAAGTCTCACTGTATTGGGATCCACAGATGGGATTGCTTCACCTTGATCTTGCTGTCTTTCCAGACAGGTGTGTATATGGGAAAATACTTATAAAATTACTTGAATGACAGATATGCTTCTGTGTGATTTGCTTTTTAATTGAGGGAAGAATAAAAGATACACTAAGAGGAAGACTGGAATGTATAAACTTACAGATTTTCACAAACCATATTTTTAATAGCATACATGAAGCATCACCAGTTTAACTAGAGCTCTTTACTAGATTTGTCTCTTTGATTGTGATATTCTGACTGCTTTTAAGACCACCTAGAGCTAATGCAAAATAAGAGTAACCAGTACTTGCAGAGTACACGAACAGATGAGATTCAGGCTGCTTGTGTTGGCTCAGTTCATGTTATTTTTATTTATTTGTACTATTTTTTACACTGATGTTCTCTCCCCTTTACCTACAGATCCAGTACGGATTCAGCTGGAAGCAGGTGCTGTAGCCCTTGGCAGTTTCTATGCCAGTCCCCTCTCATCTGGAGTCAGTAACATGATCAAGTTGCTACAGCCAACTATGACAGGTACTTCTGAAAAGAGTTGATGTGAGACATCGGTTCTTCCTTCCTTTATTCTCTGTAACCGTTCTTAGGAAATGTATGTAACAAAAAAATGAGGCTGAACTTTTAACTATATGTTGCTTTTTTTGCAAAAGAAATAACAAAGTCATTCTTGCTGTCTAGAACTGCTGATATGGTAGTTGAATGTATTCATCCTATGCAAGTTAGGCATGAGTGCTATGAGTATGGATCTTGACTGTATTCCTGTGACCCAGGTGTATTCCTACAGCTCAGAGTGAAGCAGTGTTCTTAAGTGATGCATTTATCTACTGCCTTTCTGACTGGATGGTTTAGGCATCGTATTTTTTTTTTCCCCAGTGTTTATTGTGTTGTCCCATCTGAAACCTGTTATGAGGCCTATAGTTTTCCCTTGGTGTTTTATAGGGAGCTCAGGCCTGTGTTTTCTTTCCAAGCTTGTAGGTACTTGAAAGTTATATATGGTGACACTGGATCCTTTATATCATTAAAGGATGGTCCTAGGTGTCTTGCCTGAACTGTGAAGGAAAAGGGAGTTGTACTTGAGTTTCCAGGCTGTCATTTTGGGTACTCTGACCACTGGTTAATTTACTTGCACTGCTCTGCTTTACAGAACTTACAGTCAACTGAATACTTTTCTCTTTAGATATCTGGAGTGAGAGAGCTTAAGACTCCTCCTTCCTCTTAGGCTTCCTTCTTTCTTTCACTAATGTTCTTGCATAGGCATGGGGATCAAGGGAAGTCTTTCACTGAATGGTATTTCCACTGTTGTAATGTCTGCTCTTGCCTCCCTTCCCAGATGAACATGTCATGCCTCTGGACCCAAGATGGAATATGCAGCTTTTGGATATCGTTAGAAATTCGATGAACTTTGACACAGAAAGGGAGCACACAGATCAGCTTCTAATCCTTTTGAAGTCCGTGGCAAATCGGTGGGTTACAAAAAAAGCTTGTGAAGACTGCTCAATGACTGTAATCAATGCTGTAAAACACTTGCTGTATCTGCCAAGTATGTTTTTAGGTTTTGATAGATGGCGTAAAACACTGAGCAGAGATTTCATACAGGAATTTACATTCTTTGCTTCTGTTTTCTGTAGATGCAGACTAAACCAGATCACTTAATATAGGGAGCAGGGCTCCCAGCATTCTGTGTAGACTGGAGTTGTTCAAGGATGAAACAGAATGCGGATTAAAGCATAGAAGAGGCAGAAACAGCAGTGTGCAGTCTTTGACTTAAGTAGTTGCTGTGCTTCTGGATTTGGACTGCTTTTCTTAGTGAGAGAAAAAAAGTACACAGATTTTGCATTTAGAGTATAAGGAAGCAGCTGCTTACATACCCTACTGGTAGTGGTGTTGCATCAGCTTAGTAGCTCACTGCTTTTTTTTCCTTCCTGGTGATTGCTGAAGTTGGGAATCTACTCTTAGTGAAACTTTATTCTGAAAAAGCCATATTCAAGCAATTAGTTTTGCTGCAATTGATTCTTGTTTTGTAACACTGTGAAATGCCAAACATCACTCTGTAGTTCACCATTCTCATGAGGAAGAAGCTTTAAAATTGTACTGAACTTCTAACAACTTTATTTTAATTTCAGGGCCGTATTATTTCTTGACCGAGAAAAAAGAAGCTACACTGAGAAGAACTTGCTTACCAGCAAGAAGCCAAGAAATAGTATCTTAAGAATGTCTCTGGATTTCCGCAAAGGTGATTTTCCCCCTTCCTTTTTGTTTGGTGGTCAATTTGAAATGTGGCTAACTTGCACTGTTATGAAATGTGATCTTTAAACATAGTGTGTCCTGAATGTGCAAGGAAAGATTGTGTGAATGTAAATCAGTAAGGAGGAGGACTAATATGATATGTAACGCATTATTCTTAAAAGCTGTAAGCATAAGGTATATCTAATTTATGTCCAACCTCTACTAGGTAATGAGGGTATGTTATTTCTCTCTTGATTATCTAAACTTTAGGATGATAGAGTACAGAAATTGGAAAGGTATTTTTGTTTTGGCTGGTAAGAATAGCTAAGTTCTTCAGATGTGCTTTTGTTCTAATCCTCTTTCTATTTTTTATGTAAATGGGATGTTTTACCCCTAAAACAAAGGGGGAAAAAATTTAGTGATGAAGTTAATATGTTGTATAGAAGCAATTGACCAGTGCTTCCCTGATGATGGATTTTATTTTTTAGATTAAATGCGTTGAGGTAATAGAGAATTATGCAAACGGTGAAGGACTGCTTTTGTTACTTCAGTTTTAAGATATTTTCAGGGTTTTTTTTCCTCCAACCATAGAGGGGATCTAGTGATTAGCAATTGACCCTTATGTGTCCTGTGATATGGCTGGATTATTCACTCTCTTTCTTTCTTTCCCTTGTCCCCATACCTCAGATCCAGCAAGTTACAACTGTCTTCCTCATGCCATTGTGGTCAACCTTGCTGCTTTCTTTGAGCTTTGGGATGCATTTGCATTCCACTGGGTAAAATCTACTCAGGTGGCCTTGAGTGATGATGACATGCACGATGTGAGTAGACTTTTTCTAGTATATTTGTGGAAGTGAAATGAGATTGTTTGTGCAGTATACTAACTTTAGTTTCAGGGTCCACGAAATTAATAGCACTGCTTCCTGGTGGTATCCAGAATATGCCTGACACCAGGCAAATTATCGTGTTTGTTTCAGTGGCTTTATATGCTCTTTCTTCTTCTGGTTTCTTCTGTGTGGAATGTGTGTTTCCAGCCTGCAGACGCTTGGGGTAGGAGTTATCTTACCTAAATGTGCACACCCCCAGGACATTGATATCTATTACTGAACTTGATCATCATGCTTAGGATGGTGTGAATCATATTGCAGACGTACCCTTTACATTAGTGATAAAGCAAGTGTCCACATCCGTCTCAGATAAAGATACCTGAATATGGACAGCTGACATGCAGGTAACAGAGGTAGTTCACTTCTCCCTCTCCCTTTTCAGACCATGAAGATCATTTTGATGACACCTGACAATGACATTATAGACTTGGTGCAGGGATTGCTTGGTTTTGACTTGTGTAGTTCCACTTGCAGGTAGAACCGTGTGTTATTTTTAGAGAACACACAGCTGAGTACTAAGCTAAATACACACTAAATACAAAGCACTATGTGAGTCTGAAGTTAATGCAAGTGATGCTGGTTTTGCCTTCTCTCTTGCTTTAAGTACAAAGTACTTTGTAATGTGCAGCAATAGGAAAACTGTAACCTTTTTGGCTTATTGTTAGATTTTATACTGCTTGCTGTGGCGTGACCGGTTCTGGGCAGTTTCTGACACTGTGACAGTGGATTCGCCAGGGTTGTCACTTCTTTCTTTGCACTGGCACTGGGTTATGAAGCATCTAATTGACAGAATTCCTCAGATGCTTATTGGATCAGACCAGCACAAGTGAGTGGCTTTAATCTGTGTTTCTGTTAAATGGCTGTAGAAACTACTAAAGAAAAGATTATTACAGATGACCATTGCTTGTTGTGTTCTATTAGTGATGCAAGTACAATGTATTAAATAGCTGTTCATTCTTAAAATGCAGTTTTCTTAGCATTGGGCTTGTGTTTTTCCAGATGATCATCTAGACTTTGTATCCCTTTAGTGGAAGGATAACAGAAAGGAAAGGATAACAGAAAGGATTTTCCTTTCTCATTCATCTTTTTGCCTTATTTCTCAAACTTCTAAGTTAACAAATGTGGGCTTTTTTTCTTCCCTCTTTTTCCTTTATCTCAAAGGGTTTCCAAGGAAATTCAATCTGTTTCACAGCAGATTCAGAGCTGCTTGTCCAATCCTGCTGGTATTTCTGCCAGTCTGAAGATCTTGCAGAAGTCTCTAGGAAGACCTCTTCCTTTTAAGGTATCAGTACTTTGTAAGATGTTTAAGTTTCCGGCAATGACCAAATATACTTTAAAATAGTCATGAAGATTTGTAGCACTTCCTTTCCAAGCCAGCAAAAATACGTTCCTTTTGGACTCATTAGATTGTTCAAAAAGATAATTTTAAGATATGTTAACGTACATCTTTTTTGTGAAAACACAGTTATCCAGATAGCATTTCTACTATTATGCTTTGTATAGATAGCAGTTATATAATATATAGAGTGGTGCCCAAGCATAAAAATATTACTCCTTGCTCTGTTCTGGAGACTTCTGAATATCGGTATGACACTTGCTTATTTAGTGAATGTGTGTGTTTATGGAATAGACAGTGTATTCCCTTTATACCGCATAGAATGGGGCTGCCTTATGACTTATCAAGACATGGCCTCTTAACTTTGACAGTTTTGCTGGGGTTTTTTAAGTTATTTCAGCAACTGTTGTCATTCAATAAAAAATTCTTACAGTAAAATTTTCTGAAAAATGTAAATTCCTATTTAAAAGCAGGGCACAAGTAGTCATGTAGACTGGTCGTGTTTGTGATTAGTAATTAGACCAAGTCTCTCACAGATACTCAGTTGTTCAAAAATGCACATAGTTACTTTGTGGGGATTCTGAAGAAAATTCAGTGCTTACTAAGATTTTTGTGACATTTTTCTAGGCATCCAAATGTATTTAAATTGCAGATGTAAACTGCAGTTTCTTTTAAGTGACAGTAGCTTCTGGTGGTTTTATTTTTTTGTGTATTTATTCCCTGTAGTTTAGTTAAGTTGCCATGTTGAAGTGTTGTTCTGCATAATCTATGTAGTTTCTTCATGAAGATAGAAAAACCTTGACAAGGAGGAATTGTGGCAAACTGTTTGTTTCTGTCTTCCTGCTGTATTGAGTAGGGCTACGAAAGAATTCTTTTTAAGTTATTTTAGGTTGGCTTATATTTTCTTGCACTTGAGCTGTGTGTGTGTGTGAATTTGAAATCTTAGTTCTGACTTCAGTCACGGGTCTTGTTTGTTGTATTTAGTGCTGCTGATATGAACTGCCACTTGCTCAAATTTCCCTTTTGTATTTCCAGGATAAACAGGGCATGGAATGTTTTTCGCAGTTAAAAGTTCTCAACAAACCACTTAACATCTTGGAGCTAAGGTTGGTCTTTGGAGAAAGTAGATGGCGGGAAAAATTGTGCTGTCTGAAAATTGTTGCCACTGGATGGAGGATGAAGAAAGCATTGCTGCAAGCTGATGGCCTGATAATTAGAGCTAATCATTTGGAAGATGTTAGTCTGGGTAAGTAACACTTTGAAGAACCTAATCTCTTTTCTTTTGTATGCAAACGGAAAGGCTGTGAAATGCTCACTGGCAAGAAATAGAACATGTGCACTTATGTGCCTCTTGTGCTTTATGAAACAGATCAACTCAAGATTTTTTTGAAAGCTGTACATTCACAGCTGAGAGCAGAAGGAGTTGTATGTAGCCATTTGGAAGAAAGGTTTACTCAAGACACCATCTCCAGCCAGTTAGATCCTGCCACGTTAAACCAGCTGTGCAGTCGGGTTCAGCTGTGGCCTGCAATGGAGTACATAGGTACACTTTGGCAGTACAAGCTGACAGCAGATTACGTCGCCAAGACTTGTGCAAGAAGGTAAGAAAAAGGCTGGAGAAATAAATCCTGTATTTCTTTCATGAGATTTGGAATCCTTAACTAAAAGCTGTAACTTCGGTAGTTTACATTTGTATGTAAATCTGTGTGTGTATTCATATGTATTAATTTGTATGGCTGTGTGTGTATGCGTATCTGTGTGTGGTGCATGCATATGCTGGTATATATTTATGTGTATAAATGCATGTGCACTGCCTGTCTGCATGCAGAATTGCACTTGGGCAGCTGTAAAAAGTATCAGCAAAGGAAGTGTTTAGTGTTATAATGAGTAAGTTTTCTTTTCTAAATTTATTGACACAAATATAGGAATGCTGATGTCTCAGCTTCTTCATTTCTTTATTAATGGTTGAATGGGTTATTGGTAGAGGACAACTGAGACATTTTATGAAGTAAATAGTGCACAGTATTTTTCCTTCTGGAAATTCATAGTATTTGCCTTTTTACTTCATATTAGGACGATCTCTATTGCCATGTTGCTGGGGGCTACTGCAGAAAGACTGAATTAGATCTGGTCATGGAGCAAGTTACACTAGCATACTTGCTTCCTTTTGTGTAAGGTACACACTATACTCAGTTTAATTTAGTTACTTTTTTTTAAAAATGTTAGTGTTGCTTTAAAAGGCCAAGTGTGCTTATTTTATAGTTTTACCATTCCTTTAAAGAGGGCTCTTCACTTACAGACTTCAGTGAAAGTAATTTTTGTGCAATGAGACTCCTAGAATCACTGATTCACTCTTGAATTCATTAAAGCTCTGTTTTTCACGAGAACTATAACACTGGAAGACTGTCTTCAAATGTTTTATGTGGCTGAACATGTAGCTTATAGCTACAGCAGATGCCACTTCCTTCCCCCTTTAGTTGTATTTAGATTTTGCCAACTCTAAAGGATGAAAGTGTTTTGAGTATTAGAGTGCTTATTCTTTTCCAGCATTTCAAATGCTGCCATTTTAACCTTTCAAGGAATTTTCATTATTGTGACTTTGCCTGCCATTCTCAATTTGTTCTATCTAAATGATATAGTTCGTGTACCTTACTTAAGCGTTGCTTAGGATGTATTTATTTCTTTTACCTCGTACAGGGAGAATTGCAGTCAAGAACCGAGCATACGTTCAGATCTAGTTCAGCTTATAGCTTTTTCCCTGAAGTTGACACCAGCTGCTTCTCACCAGCTATCTGGACTGTGGCACTTGTCACACCTTAATGAAGTAAGAAAAAGTTTTAGTTCAAGTAGTCTTGCATAAGTTTTCAACAAACTTGTCAAAAAAGGTATATCTGTAAGATTTTTGACAAGCAGTTTTCTACTTGTGCCTGACAATATCAGTTTCTTCTTTTAATAAGAAAGATTATTAACTGTGAGCCTGCAAAAAAAGCATAATTAAAACACAGCATTAAAACATGAATAAAACACAATAGAGTCTTAAATAACTTAGTTCTACACAATGTAGTTTAGTACTATTATTTCATTGATCCATCTGTGACCTAATGGAAAAAAAACAAGAAATTGAATAGCAGGCACCAGCCTGGTTGTATCTATGTATTCAAAGTAATTTATGCTGAAAAATACGTGCCTCTGTTCCTGTGCCTCTAAATTTTTCTTAGGTCTGTGTTGCAAGTCAGACTGAGACAGTTATCTGGTATAATTTCTGTAGAGTACTTAACGTGTCAGAGAAATTC
This sequence comes from Tapera naevia, assembly GCA_033556795.1. NCBI lineage: Eukaryota > Metazoa > Chordata > Aves > Cuculiformes > Neomorphidae > Tapera > Tapera naevia. The sequence continues at coordinate 370,552 of JAUMJJ010000014.1, read as the reverse complement.
TGATTGGTTAATATTTAGCTATGATACAGTGGTGGTTGTGTTCCCACAAAGGTCAGTAAACCATTAAATTTACTTTAAATGCTTTGAAGCAGAATATTGGATAGTTTTACCTGTTTTGTGCTTCATAACAAAAGGCTGTACAGGCATAGACTAGAGACTGTATTCTAAAAAATGGCTCTGTAAAGCCAATGCATATTCCACAGACAGAAAGAGGCAGTGCAGAGCTCTTTCTATCGAGGTGTAAACAAACTATCAATTTGAGAAGGATCTTGAGGAATATCTTGTATTATCCTTACTGAAGAAGTGTCGTATTTATTTGTATGTGCATGCTTGATTCTCTTTTGCTCCATTAAAATTATTCTCATCTCCAGGTTTTTCTCTCTCCTTAGATATCCCCTGAAGAAATGTCTATTTTGTCATCTCAAATCATTAATGCTGCATTAGCATCCTTTTGGAGCAGTACTTTCACCACAGACCCAGGCTACTGGTTGACTTGGAAGCCGCTACCTGCAACAGAGGAAAACAACTTTTCTAAATCCCATATAAACTCTTCTTTGAAGGTTTGCGTCTTCTGACCTACTCAGACAAGTAGACCAAATACTCTCTTATTAAATAATTCAGCAGCTTTATAAATCAGCATAGTCAGTGCAAGTTGCATCTCAACAATCTAACTCTTAATCTCTTAATTTAGGGCCCAGGCATTTTGACCAGAGCCGTTTTCTCAAAGTGCTTCTTTGAAATTCTAACTAGCAGCAGCAAGACAAGCCAGTGGGATGTGAGTGGGCTTCCTGTTTTGTTATCATCCCATGTGACACTGGGAGAATGGATGGAGAGGGAACAACAGCTTCATGAAGTCAGCACAGCACTGTGGAGCAGCCTGGCACTCTCTTCAATAGCAGATTTTGGGTATTAAGACCTCTCTTCCATGTATGTGTTATTTGAATCAGGCATGTTACAGAAGTTTGCTTACCACATGTAAACTTTTTTCATTCCTTTGCCTCCAGATACACAGATGCTAGACTACAAGGAATAATGCTAAGCAGACAGCTCTGTGCTCTGGTAAATCTGGTTCCAATGGATCTTCAAGAAGAATTTTTGGAGTGCTGTGAGAAGCTCTACCTTAAGGATCCTGTTTCATATGCGTATCTTCTCAAGATACTTAGAACCATCACTGATCAGGAGTTACTTCCTAAAGAATTCCTGTTTCTCCTGCTCACTTGCTTGCAGCAGTTCTTTGGGGAAGGGCTTAAGGAGTTATCAGAGACAGCTTGGCGAGGAAGCCTCTGGGTGAACATTGGCTTGATGCAGATCCAGCTGTGGCTTCCCCAGACGAGGTTTGATCCAGCTGTTAAACGAGAATACAAGCTCAAGTACACACAAGAAGAGGTGAGCATAGGGCAGAGTTGGCTTTTACCTCTGTAATATAAAAAAATAAATCCAAAGTAGTTTGGCTTGAATACTCTTGGGCAAATCTTTGGTCGTGATTTTTAAACTAAACAGTTAGAACTTGTTTTAATGTCCAAGATGATGTACCTACTTGGTTACCGAAACCAAAACATCAGAGAATGATTTTTTTCTTTCCTTTTTAGTTACACCAGCTCGAGTGTGAATGGAAAACAAATGATTTCTCATCCTGGCTGCGTACAGGGAAAAGTATTGAAGATGAAGCAGTCAGCAACTATATTCATCCCCATCTCAGGTAACATTTTGGGGACTGAACTCTTCTCTTCTGGATTAGAAATTTTATCTTTGGGTGCTGGGGCTCCAAAGCTTTTCTCCACAGCTTTACAATTTTGGTGTTCTTCTGTAGAGATAAAGGTTGCTGGTTCAAAAGCACTAATTCGCATATTGATGTGGTAGAATAAAGTACAGAAGCCATTCTGTTTACTTGCAGTGACTGGGGAATTGTCTGTACGCTCTTTCTACTGCTGGAAATACAACAGTTAGCGCAGTGGCCTTGATATCTTGATAAAATTGAAGCTATGCCAAGAAGTGAAAATAAAGCCATACATAGAAACTATCATAGTTTCTAAAAATGTGACAATGTTAACAACAAATTGAAATGACTTGGAATGTGTATCTATCACTGTACCTCTTCAAGGCCTTGATGGATGCCGGTGCTATTTTGCAGAGTTTTTGAACCATTTTGTATTAGATAGAAATCTCCAGATGTGTATTTCAGCAACAGCCTCTGCCCAGGGTGTTGTGGATGAATTAAATACCTTACCGCGTAAAGTACACTGTTGATATGCAGAATTTGTAGCTGTTGTTTTGTTGTTGTGTTGCTTGGGTTTATCCGAGTAACTGAAGGAGGAAATTTTAAGTGAACAAAGATTTCTTCTTTGTGCAGATTTCCAAGATGTTCCTTGTACATGGAGATAAAAACTTAGTATTAGTAATAATTTTCCACTATTAGTAGAAGTTTTCGATCTTGTTATTATATGTATAGAGGATCTGATAGTTCTGTGCCATTACTTTAAGAATGATAGGCATTGAAAGCAAGGTCTGTATGGCTTGTATTGCTGGAAGCAAATGCTAGAACACTACTTTTCCTTAAAGCTCACAGAGTTGTCAGGTAGCAAGCAAAAGGTAACTGAAGTTTAAGTGCAGAGGGGAGAAGAGAAGTACATGTGTGCTTTACAGGTGTTGCTTCTCATTTTTTCCTAATTTGTTGTTTCACACAAATTAGCAGAATAGTTCTGATTAATCTTTTTATGTATGTTAGAACTGTTATGTTAGATATATACAAACATGTTTGTATGTCTAAACTGGTCGATGTTATTTCTTAACAGACTGTTGCATGAAAGAATGCAAAGATTGAAGGAGCAAATCAGCAGCATTTCCAGAAAAAAGGCCTTCAGGCCTCCAGCTCCACCCTATGATTGCTTATACCAGGAGGCTCACCAGTACATCAACAGCGTAGCACGGGTTTCTTCAGTCCAAGATCTCTTAGCTCGCCTTCTGCAGTTCCTTCGTGGGGAAGGACCTAAATCGCCCCAGGCAATACAAAACCTGTTAAATGAAGAAGCATCTTGGCAACAATCGCACCATCAGTTTAGAAAACACCTGGCAGAGGATTATGCTGTGTTCCCTGATGCCATTGTTCCACTGCAAGCTGCCATCTTGCAGTTGCAACATGGCATGCGATTAGTGGCTTCTGAAGTTTATACGGTTCTCAAAAGTTTTGTATATCAAGCTGATCTGACCAACCTCCTCACTTCTTTGTTGACATTCCCTTCTATTGGCCGTGCCTTGCCTACTCACTTTGCTCGTGCAGAAATTTTATGCTCAGTGAATTCAGTTGAGGTCCTTCATGGACTTAAAAAGTTTTCTCTGAAGCACTCTGAAGTCGACTCTGAGGAAGTAGAGCCGCCTTGCCCAACTCTGGAACAGCTCCTAGTGAATGCTTTGTTGCATCTTCGGTGCCATGTGCTATCCAGAGGAGAGATGGACAAGAAATCTCTGCAGCTTTTTCGACATCTTTGTCAGGTAGGGGCTGAATGCCAGGATTACTGCACTGACCTACGACATCCCCAGCAGGAGCAAGACATGGGTCTGTTAAAGTGCGTGTAGAGGAGGGCTACAAAAAATATCAGAGGCCTGGAACATCCCTCCTGCAAAGAAAGGCTGACAGAGTTGGGCTTGTTCAACGTGGAGAGGAGACGACTCTGGGGAAACCTTAATGTGGCCTTTCAATACTTAAAAGGGGTTTGTAAGAAAGATGAGGACAGACTTTGTAGTAGAGCCTGTTGTAACAGAACAAGGGGAAATGGCTTTAAACTAAAAGAGGGTGCTTTTAGACTAGATATAAGGAAGAATTTTTTTTACCAGGAGAGTGGTGAAGCGCACTGGCACAGGTTGCCTGGAGAAGTTTTGGGTACCTCATCCCTTGAAGTGTTGTAGGTCAGTTTGGATGGGGTCTTAACCTGATCTAGTTGAAGATGTCCCTGAATGTGGCAGAGGGCTTGGACTACATGATCTTTGGAGATCCCTTCCAACTCAAACTATTCTGTGATTCTACCTTTATTATTGTCAGTATAACGTTCTTTTATTGAATTGATAAAAGATAATTTTAACATGAACTAAAATACCAAATGAATTTGTGTGGATTTATCAAAGCTTAAAATCATAGCCTGTGATAGATTCAAAAGATTTTGAAAAAAAAAAAACAAACCCAAACTAAACTTTGTAGAGATTTTTTTGCAAAACAGTTAAGAAAGGAGACTAGAACTTGGCCAAGCACTCTTCTTTTCCATACTTCTGTGCTTTTTTCCTCATTGGTTTGAAGGCAATTTACAAATCTTTCTTCAAGTTATATGGCTTTGATTTATGCTGTTGTAGACTATAAAGGAGGAAAGATCCAAACAAGATAGATGCTTCCCCTTTGATGAAATATGAGGTAATGTTAAACATATGTAAAAAGCATGCTGCTTTGTGTTTCCTTAGGCAATTGTAAATGAATGGGATGAACAGGAACGCCGTGCCCAGGAACGGGAAGCAATGGAACACAGTCTGTACCGATACAGAAGTAAAAGTCATGGGAAAGGACACAGTGAGGAAGAACAAGAAGAAGAAGAATTTAGAAGGAGATTTCCCTTGCATGAAAAGGTAGGAACTGCAATGAAACACAAAAATTATGTCTGAAGTAGGTCCTGAAAAGGCATACTATAACTAAAATAAGATGAGGAATGAAGCAGTTTTTCTTTCAGCCAGAAGAAAAGTGCACAATACAGTTTGATAGAAAGGTATTAAACACTGTGCTTTTATTTTCACTTCTGCTTGTAGAAAGCTTTTGGAATTAACTTCTGGACTTGAACTGTGCTGTGGTTCAACTGAATCATTCCAAGTTACTGAATGACAGTATCAATATTTGTTTGTTGTAAAATTCAGGAGTTTGATTCACTTACCAAGTAAGGTCATCTAAGGTTTAATTACCTCTGAAGAAGGCTGATCCCCTTGATCAAATAAAGGTGTGAGATTTTCTTCAAATCTTATTGGCCTGAGCTACCAAATGAGGTGTCTTCACCGAGTGATGTTGTGCAGTACAGAAATGCATGAGACAATTGCGTGCATCGTTATGTTGTTAGAATGTAATAATTCAGGTCTTCAGCAACCAAGCAGTTTTGAGGTGATTTATCAGCAGATGGGACTGCTGCTGCTTTTTTTTTTTTTTTGAAGAGGTTTAGTTGGCAACAGCTCAGGGCTCATTGTACTGCACCCTTGCCTGCAGTAGTTATGCCCTTAATTGTTCTATTTGCCTGTGTTCTGTTTCAGACTGACGTCTGAGCTGGTGAAATCAGTAGCGTATCTATGTAGGGCCAGCTCCAAATTATTAGCATGTTGTTGCAATGCCAGAAAAGTGCAAAAAGGGAGGTGGGGAGGCATTAAAGGAAGAAACCGTAATTGACCTTCAAGTTTCATGTAATTTGCAGGACTTTGAAGATATCACAGATCAGCCAAGCCTAGAAGAAAAAATGGAAACTGAAGATGCATCGGAAGACCAACTGGACATTGATAGAGGACTTCTGTCAAAGAGCTCTATGCAAACAGTAATGATGGTTCATCAACAGTTGTGCTTAAACTTTGCTCGATCCCTGTGGTATCAACAGAGCCTGCCTTCTCATCAAACCAAACATTATTTCAGTACATTTATTTCCTGCTATCAGACTGGTGCATGTCTTGTGTCACAATTCTATCCTTTAATTGGTAAGATTCCTAGCAATATTTCAGATGCACAAGTTTAGCTTCGTAATGATTTGTTTCAAACTAATTGTATTGCAGGTCATAAAACAGACCTGTTAAGGGGAAAATGCTCTTTTTTTCCCAAAGACTTCGTCCCATGTTCAGAATTGCCTTGGAATGTTTCAAATTTTTTAGTGGATTATTTTATTAGTATTCAATTTGGTAATATATAAGACCAAAAGAGTTTAATAATAAACTCATTCTACTCTACATTGTGAAACTTTGCTTAGTGCATCTCCATAATCCTGTGGAAGATGATGCGCATGCAGAAATTTCAGACGTAAAACTGTCAATTAAGTTTTAATGAAGCTTCTGTAATTTTTTAAGTGATTATTTTTATGCTGAATTTTGGCACGCTTGGTGTCAAAAATCATTGTGACGGTGTGTAAGACCTAAGGGATAGTGTTTTCATCACTTCTCACTACAACTATATTTTGTTTCTGATCTGATAAACATACATGTGTGCAGTTAAGCAGATAAAGCAAAAACTGCTGTTTCTGCAGTAACTTGTTTTTGTGTTCCTACATGATGTGATAGATGTGATTTTGATGTGTGTCTTGTGTATTGGTTTACTTTTTCAGAGTCTTGCTGCTAATTTTGTAGTAAATACCTCCTTGATGTGAATTTACACACAGGGGAACTGTGGTCTTATGACAGGATCGCAGCTCACTTTTAGGATTCTGATTTTATTTTTATGCAAAAATTTGGAAGAATATAGGATGTAAACTTTTAAGTGTGTCTGTCTTCTTCCGTACTCTCATCTCATTGCTTTTGTGTGTTGTATTCTTATAGCCTTGTAATATTTAACATATTGAGGCTTGGGATACAGCAAAGGAATTAAAAAAAAGTTCTTCTGTTACATTGAAAAAAGAATTAATAGCATGTGTGATGTATTCCTTTTTTTTCTTTCTAGGTGCTGAAATGAATGATAGTCTTTTGGGAAGCCAACTTCTGGTTAGCACTCTTCTTCATAATACCTTTTTTGAGAAATTAACTTCAGATCTTGTGCTGCAGCAAGATGGTCCGTATGACTTCTATCAACATCCTAATATTCAGCAAGTCCGACAGTGCCAACCTGTGCTTGATAATTTTGCTAAAGAAGTCAATAGGCTGCTACAGGAATGGCCAGAGCATCCAGTACTTGTGCAGGTAAAAACACTTATACTAATGTTTGCTGGAAAATGGACTGCTTTAGAACTGCAGCTGTGTGTATAGATATGCATAGACATGTGCACAGATACACTTGCCTAGATGTTTGTATTGCTTACACAGATGTTTCGAAGTCACATCTCTTTCTTGTTAAGAGATATTAGGTGTTATTAGCCCTTCTATTTTATTTATGAAATTTTTAAGTGGTATTCACTGCCTATTCTGATATTTCAGAGTAACAATCTTCAAGATGCCATACTTCTAAGATTCTTAAAGTCGTTTGCTGGTTGGACTCCTGATTTTTTTTCCAAAATAGTGCTTTAAAATTAATATCTTCAGTCCTATTTACAGGGCTCCAAGTCACTTAGAGTAATGCAGAAGCTCAGAAACAATTGGAACTCTTTGCATTAAGTCATTTGTGCTCCATTCCCCAAGTGTCCTGGCCTTCACTGAATTCCTGGTGAGCTTATACTAAAATGAGGAAGCTTTTTAAAGTGAAAAAGCCCAATTTATCTGTTGCAGAGGAGGGTTAGGCTTATAGAAATTAGCTTAACTTCATGAATAAGTTTCTGTTGAAGATTAATCAACAGAGGCTGAACGCTTGTGTTTTATTCTGCAGCTGTTAGTTGTGATGGACAGGATCCAGAGTTTTCCCCTCTCTAGTCCTCTCTCAAAGTTCCTGAATGGTTTGGAAATTCTTCTTGCAAAGGCACAGGTAAGAAAAGAGTTAAAGTGAAAATAGAATTTTGCCTTATCTCTTACGTTTCCTTGTTTGTATTGGCACCGTGATAAAAACAACTAAAAGCTGTAAGCTCGGTAGGATTTGGGGAAATAAACTTACTCCATGCTCTAAGTTTAAGGAGTAGGAATATAATCCAGACTATTGAGCGAGTCTTGCCATGCAACTACTAATTTCTGGCTTTGTAAAAAGGAGAATATCTTGGTTTTTTGTTTTTGTTTTTTTCAGGACTGGGAGGAAAATGCTAGCCGAGCTTTGTCTTTGCGAAAACACCTTGATTTGGTCACGCAACTGATTATTCAGTGGCGTAGATTGGAGTTGAAGTAAGAGCTGTCCTTCTCTACTGCTTTTTCGTAGATCCTGTAAGCTTCCATCTCTGTATGGAAACACATTCCAGTGCAGGATTGACTTAATCATAGAACATGCTTCTGTATGTGTCTGTCTGTCCTAGTAACTAATTTGGGGAAAAAACACTACAGTAGCAGCTGTACTGGCTCAGAATGAGCATGTCCAGACTATGGCAACCCTATTCATACTAATATTTATTTCCCCAGTGTTCTCCTGGTTTCATTTTAGCATTTACTGTGTCTGCAATATTTTGTCTATTTTACAGCTCCCTTTAAATTTTTCTTAAAAATTGTCGTTCAGTCTCCTGTTAAGACCATGTGACATTTTCATATCCACAGTGTGCTACGATCAGGAATTCCACAAGTCCTCCTCAAGTCCTGTGAGGAAACTTTTGAATGTGGTTCTGACTGATTTTGTTTTACCATCCACACTTCCTGCATTTCTTCTCTCATATTTAATACTGGCAAAGCAGTGATCTTCAAGAGCTGTGTATATTAAGCATATGTGCAGATTATTCTGTCATGTAAATTTTTCATTTAGTTTAGTAGAAATAGAGAATAAAGTTTGTGTTGTTTTGGAGCCCAAGCTACTCACAATATTTTTGTTTCACCTTTTTTTTTTCCTTCTCTCCCCTTCCTTATTGTTTCCAGTTGCTGGTCAGTAAGTTTGGACAATATCATGAAGCAGCATGTGGAGAAATCCACAAAGCACTGGTTCTCAATCTATCAGATGATTGAGAAGTATGTTCAAGAACAGATGGAGGCAAACACAGAAGGTAAGTGCTCTCCTTATATGAATGTGTGATGCAGTTCCAGCAATTATGAAGGATATAATTAATGTCCCAAATGCCAGAGTTGGACAGTGTGCTTTCAGGTGTAGTCCTTGTACCTTTTCATAGAATCTGTCATGCACATATAAACATTTAAACAGATTTGGAGGGTAGGCGCCCTCCATCAGCTGGAACAGGCACTATTATTTCTTCAACTACACAAAGCACAATCCATATCCCAGCTGAACCACTTTTAACATTCTGTTTAAAGCTTGAAGAATTCTTAGAGTGAGTTTGTTTTGGTACGTACTATTCTTGGCAAATCTGTTTGCAGGTGTTCGCATTATGTTAAATAGGGGAGAAAGTAAAGCGCTCTATCCATTGCCTCCCCCAAATTTAACAAAACTGTAGAGATGAAAGTAGCATCCTCTGGCATGAGGCAGGATTCTTCCCATCTCGTGATTAATTAATGCACTTAGACAAGCTTCATATCTTTGGATTATATTGCATCTGCAAGTGGACATCATGTCTTCTTCCATCAATAGTGCTCTAAAGGCACTAATATCTACCAGGTTCTTCCAAGATCTGTTTCTGTCTTACTGATTTTGAGGAGTTAAGGAACTGGCAGTGACTAATTTGTAGTATGACTCATAGTGACTGAAAAAGCCATTCATTCATAAAGAGTAGCAACTGTTCTTCAAATGCTTGGTGCACTCTGAAATTGGAAATGTAGCTGGCGTCCTTGGTTGCTATCTTACTGCTGCCTTTCTTGTTCTCCCTCTTTTCTTCCACTGTGGTGTTTGTTGGTTTTAATTATTAACTTAGAGTTCTTCCCCTGTCCACCCGCATCCCCCTCCATCCCTTTCCCAATACAGACCTGGTGGTTTTTTGGAAGTTTACAAAGAGCAGACAACAAGTTTCATGTAGAGGTTTTTTTTTTCTCCCCCTTTCGTTCTAAATTTCTGGTGCAATGTTCAGAAACTGAGCAAATGGGTCTGAAAACACTGGTCAGCACGCTACAAGCTTTCATTGAAGGATCCACGCTGGGAGAGTTTCATGCACGACTTCAGGCGCTACTGGTTTTCCACTGCCACATCTTACTGATGCCTCAAGTAGCAGAAAAAGGTAAGTTGTTAGCATTACACGTGTTGAGTCTTCTTTGCAGTAACGTGACCATCAAGTATTTAGGACTTTCCAAAGCAGATCACTAAGCTCATAAATACAACACAAACCTATGCTGCTGTTTTTCACATTTTCATGAAGAATACTGTTGGTCAGTTTATTCTATCTTTTTGGTGTTTGAGCTTCACGATTATAGAAAAAAACGGATGCATTTCTTTTCTTGATACTGAAGGATATTATGTTTTAAAAGAAGGTTATTATTGTCTATCCATTCCAGATGTTCTGTGCAGCATCCTGTGGAATCTGTACAATTACTATAAGCAGTTTTCAGAGTGTGTTGAGTCAAGAATCTCTGAGCTTCGTCAACCTATAGAAAAGGAACTTAAGGTAAAAGGAGACTTCTCTCAGACAATATATTGATCAAACCAAAAGGACCAGTGGTGCAGATATTATTTGGATTTGTATGCAAGAGCTCTGCTGGCCACCAAAATCCCTACTGTGCTTCACATTTTCTTTGCCAAGAATTTATTTTTGAATTGGGGGGTTGGTTGAAGTCTTTCATGTTTGGTTAGTCTGATTTAGCCATGGAGATTTCTGCCCAGTAGTAAAGCCCCTTTGGATTTCATGATGTTTGTACCTGTAGCAGTTGTAGCATAAGCAACTATATAAATAGAGTAAGACACATATGCAATAATTTGGTCACTTTAATAAAATGTCTTGCAGTGTGAGACAACCAGATAATCATATCTGATCAGCTTTAAAGATCATATTTTATATACAAATACTTCATTGCTTTTATGTAAATAATCCCAATGATTGTTTATTTTCCTAATAGGAATTCGTGAAAATTTCTAAGTGGAATGACGTCAGCTTCTGGGCTATAAAACAATCAGTTGAAAAAATACGCAGGTAACTTAGAGCTTGCAGTTAAGCTCTGTATTTGGAACCTTCCTTCTAGAAGATTTCTCTATGATGTTAAATTTGAATGCAAGAATGTTGTTTTTTTTCTGCTCATAACGTGGTGGAAACTGTGGCGAAGATATGTCTAGGATTATAAAACCCAGTAACATTTTTGCTTTCCTTTGCTGATTAGGACGCTCTTTAAATTCATGAAGAAATTTGAAGCTGTTCTGGGTGAGCCATGTCAGCCTGCCTTGGTGGAAGTTGGTAAGGAAGAGCAACTGGACTGCTTGCAAAAGCAGGAAGAATCTGAGAACAAAAAGACCAAAGTTCAGAGGCTAAACAACACATTAAGAAAAATTCTGTCTGCTAGAACAGATGTTGCCAAGGTAACTGTATTCTTTAAGTGTGGGAAGTACGTTTTCTCTAGACTCATCTATATGTTGCTTTTCACCAATTTATGCAGAAAAAACTTACGTAAGTGTCAAATCTGTTGAATATATCAACTTTTTTTACCTTACTTATGTTCAGTGTTATGAAACACTACACATGCATGGGAATGTGACATGGAAAGACGAGCATGTTATGTATTGATTTGGCACAGTATCTATGCTCTGATACAGAGATTATGGCAGTTACACATTTCATCTCAAAGTTGTTTGCATATATGCTGAAGCAGTTTGTTAGGTCCCTAGCAGTGCAGTAACATGGACTAGGAGTTGATATTACTATGATCTTTTTTTCTAAACAAACATCCAGACAAATGACCATGTAGCTGTAGGATTTGTGCTTATAGAAGCTCTTATTAAATATAAAATCTCTTTGAGCTTGAGTCCTGATAGGGAAGTGCGCTATATTGTGATACATTTACTGTTGGCTGACAGCTTGTATACTGCAAACATTTGCCTTAGACTGGCTGATACGTGATAAATCGTACTCCCCAGTGGGTCTGTAAGTTGTTTAGCTCAGAGAGGAAGTTGACTAGTTTTCTTCCTGAAATAGATTCCTATTCACATCCGTTAGTTTATTTAATAAGATGCAAGGAGAACTTGGGGGTGAGTGGGAAATGATCGGTTACTTTCAGCTTCCAAGGCTTTGCTCTGTTTCTTCAGACCAGGAAGGTAGCTGACCTTGCTCTTGTCCCGTGATGGTTAGAAGAGTAGAGTGAGGAGGTAGAAATCTGATGCAAGTCCAATGTGTTCAGTTGTGGGTTTGGTTTATCAATTGGTGGTTTGTTTGTTTGTAATTCTGTTACTGATAATCATGGGGTTGTTCATTTCATATGTTGCAGTTTCATGTTGTTTTCAAGTGTTACTGCTTTTACTGTTCAAAGGATCATGTTTTAGGTTTTCAGGTGAACGCAGAATTCTTTTGCACCAATTTATTTTAATGTTCAAATAAATCAGCTTTGAGTACGAGTGTATAATTGAACTATTCCTTTTATTTTTTCTCAGAGGGTGCTCCCAGAAGACTATCAGGATGGCATTACATTTCATAGAGAGTCTCTTCAGTATCGTCTGCCAAAGCTTACTAAAAAAATGAAGAAAATGTGCTCAACAGTTACTGAGAATAGTGCATTCTTAAGTCTGGTGGAAAACCTTGACAATTTCACAGGTTGAATATTCTTGTGTTTTCCATACCATAATTGACCTAAGTAACATAAATGGAACAAATCAGGAAAAAGTGTAGCTATATAGTTCCTTTCCTTCCCAGGGCTGCTTCCTGTGTGTTAAATTTTCACATCTCTTCCCTTTTCTTTGTCTTCTGTACAGGTGGTGTCATTGTTTCTGTAGTTGAACTGCAAAATTTGACACTTGATCAGACAGCAGATAAGGAGAAGCAGAAATCGGAGGCAAAGCACATTCAGGTGCAGAAGCAACGGGCTTTGTCAGATCTCTTTAAAAGCCTTGCTAAAACAGGTGAGTTTTGAATGAAAATGTGCTTGGTTTGGAAGTACAAAGTTCTTCAGTATTTTACCATTTTTGCTAATACGTCTAAACCCACCATAATACTTTGTTATTGAAGTTATTGAGCCACTGATACATAGAAGCATTTAAGTCTCTGTTTTTTCATCTCTTGACTCCAAGACCTGGCATGTTAGTACTTTGAAAGATCTCCTGTTCTTTTTACAATCCATTAGATGGTAGCTTTTCTGAAGCAGAAATCTACTAATCTCTAGTCAGAAGTCACTGCCTAGCTTTTAGAAAGAAGAGGGAAGCTCATTGTCTTGTATCCCTTCTCTGATCCAGAACTGTAATTGAATTAGCTCATTTGAATGAGAGTCCATCTCTCGATTGACAGACTGGCAGAGGTGTGTTTGAGCCATGGAGACTGGTCTTTTATGGAAATTGTTGGAGACAACCTGTTCAGCAGCCCAGTCTCCATTGCTCCCCTTGCTAGTCTTAAGGTAACGGACCTACCCAGACTATTAATTGTTGCTGTTTCCTTTGGTGTTCCATTAAATTTCTCATCAACTATTCACGAGCAGTTTAGAGACAGCAGAGGTATGCAGTCTTGTTAAATAAACGGCTGTCTGACAGCATTCTGCTAAGACACAGCCAGATGTAGAAATAAATACGTTTGCCAATTTTTTTCCTTATTTTTTGAAGAGAGTTCAGTGTTTTGGTACTTCTCTTGAAAGGCATGGCTTTTGATCTGCAGTCATCCTAAGAACCTCTCAAAAAAAAACAAACCCAAACCAAATCAAACAACGAAAAACCCAAACCAAATAAACCACCCAAGAAATTTCTGTTCCTCGTGGTTGCAGAAGGAAACTTGGAAAAATAAAGTTAAGGGTTCCAAAAAGGCATGATTCTGATAACAAACTAACTCCAAGTGTCATGGCACTTGGAAAATAAATGAAAATGAAAACATCCTTTTTGGGAGGCAGGAGGATGCTGTGGTTGTAGTTTTGAGTATTTATATAGTTCATGCTACTTAAACACATCGATGTGTGCACTGAGTAAATGGTTCCCAGAAGATTACGATTGCTTTGTGTTTAGATGACAACAAACAGGCCCATCTAAATGGGAGCCTTCCAGAACATACAGTTTTCCTGTGTTTATGATTTTTCTCACCCGCTTGTGCCAAAAGGATATCTGCCTTGTCTGTCCTGTGAAGTTTGTGCTAGAGGAATGGTATACTGAGATTTAATTAACACATGGGATTTGAATTCTTTACTGGGCTCGTTCATCAGCCTTCCTTATTTGTCAGCTTTTTCATGTCTTAAAAATGAGGTGATGATCCTCAACTCAGCTTTTCCTTAAAGACCAGGAAAATTGGAAAGTGTTGCTGTTGAGACTTGTCCTTCATTTTGTTTGGAAGAATGGCAACATAATGTAGGTAGCTAATGAGTAGTTGTTACAGGTTCTACTTATCTGCAGGATACTTGGAAAGGAGTGTTGGCTTGAGAAAAAGGAGCATTAAACATCCAGTGTTAAAAATAGCTATAACTTTCTCCGGCTGTAGCTTGCTTTACAGGTTTTATAGCTTGCTTTACAGACTTTTTGTTTTATCTCTTAGTCACTGCCACCAACCTTCTTTACACATACAGGTCTACATTTGTCTTTTTTCAGCTGTGTTTCTCAGCTATGTTCAGCTGAGGATAGCTAAGCTACCATGTGTTTTTACATTACAAGAACTTCAGTATGTTCAAAGACTTGCGGAAATCAGCCCTCATCAGGAAAAAAAAAGATTTTATATCTTAATACCAACTCTATGAGTAACATTTTTCATACAAAAGAATGAGGGCATAAAGGAATGTGTGTTCAAATGTAATTCCAGGTTTGTCATACCGGAAAGGTCTTTCTTGGTCCCGTTCAAAAGACTACCAAGAAGTACTCTACCTACGTCCACTGGACTTGAGTACTGCATTAGGTGTTGTGGACTCTGCGCATGAACTGGATGCCACGTATGTACACAGTATTTCTAATTCTTAGATTCTATGAATTTCATCTATAATATATAGAATGTATTGCATATGGATTTACACTGGCATTCCTAGAATGTAATTCACTTAAGATTTTAGATATGCCTTTCTCTTCCTGTTACTTCTCAGTTTAAAGGTCTTTTGACAACTCTACCCTCAGTTTCATTGTTACTATGAATTATATTTCAATTAATCCCCCACTGCCCAGCCTTGCCTTGGATGCTGTGTAGCATCATATTAGAACGTAGACTGCTATTGATATTATTAAAGAAAAGTTTACAGGGATTATTTAATTATTTTGTCTCCATTGACTAATGGGATATTTCAGGAGAAAATACATAGACTTCAAAGTGGGCATGTCTGGAAAACCTACCTGGAGGAAATATTTCTTTTAAAGTTTTTCTGTCAGCAAGTGATTTTTGTCATTGAGATACTGTCCTCCTGAGGTTTAAGTGTTTAGTTTATGGTATCTTTCATTAAGGCCAAAATAAAGGCTTCCCTATAAAGCTGAATTTGCTTGCATGAAAAAAAGATCACTCTAACTGTTAAATAATATTCAAGGATTAAGATTTTGCTGCTATTGCTTAGGGTTTCCTTAGGGTTTATTTTAACAATTAAATGTTTTCTTGAGAATAGAATACTCATGGAGAAAATTACAACATCACTGCATTTGCAAAATAAAAAATTGTAAGCAATTCTGTTAGCTTGAAGAGCTGAACTGGTGGTTCCAGTGTGCTGAGGTACTGAAATGATATACCTTCCTCATACCAGACTATTTTGTACTCTACCAGGTTACTGACAGAGATTTCTTCTGCCTGGGATGGATGTCAGAAGTACTTCTATCGGTCACTTGCACGCCATTCGAGACTTCAGACAGCATTATTAGCACCTGCCAAGGTAAAACACCAAAGTAAAAATAGAAATCTTACTTCTGTTTACTTTATTTTACCATCTTGGACTGAAATTCTCTAGTAGTGTGATCTCACATAATCCTTTTACTATGTTCTATAATATGATGCAAATATGATATTTTGGAGCCATTTTGCATCATTTAAAAAACGTGTTGTTTTATGACTGAACAATATGTTTAGTGAAATAATAATCTGTTAAATGTGCACTGTCTTTCATCCCCGAAGATCCCAAATTATACTTTTTGTGCATGAAGGAAACTCTCAAAATGCTGAAACAAAGCTTGTTAGGAAAACAAACCCAGGAATAATTGTTGCTCATGAAGAAAACAGTCGAGGTTTATAACTGGACATAATTGGAGCCTGTGTCTAACACACAAAGTGCTAATATATTTCATTGCTTAAAAATTGGTCTAAAATTAGCAGAAGGAAACTAATGACATGCCAAATCAGTACCACTTTTCCAGTATTCTAGGAGAAAGAGATGTTTTCCAGATGTTCCTTTTCTTGCTATGCTTAACTCCTTGTTCTATGGTGTGATTTTGTCAATTGTCACAGCTGGCAGTGGCAACACAGCTGAGATCAGATTTGCTCTGTGTTTTGAACATCTGTTTCAAGCTTTAAAATATGTTCCTTTCTAATAAAAAGTGTGAAAGTAATTGTCAGTAAATCTGGTAAAATTAATTGTGGAAGTGGTTTCAGCAGTGGTCATGAATGTAAAAATTTAGGATTGTATCTCTCTACATAAATGATGACTAAAATCTAAGGTGTAGCTTTACTGTTGTAACTACATTCCTGATAAGAATTGCTGCAGTAGAGTGCAATTTAATGACTGTTATTACAGAAACTACTTGAAAGCAGATTTCTATGCAGAATATATGGAAGTCACAGAAAAATGAAGATGAGGAAGCTAAACTACGGGTTTTTTTCTGTATTTTAAAACTTGTTCAATTAAACTGTAACCTTTCAAGCTGATCAGTGAAATTAAATGGAGGCACAGAGAATGTTGTTGACTGCTTATTCATCTAACTGTTGCTTCCCCCTGTTTCTGTATGCTTTCTTTAGGATATTGGACTAGGTAGCATTGAAAGATGCAAAGGATTCACGGCACACCTCATGCAAATGCTTGTCAAACAGAGACGGTCTCTTACTGCATTGACAGAACAGTGGATCTCACTGAGGTATTTTGCATTTTCCAACATTCAAATATTGGCAAGGAGTTTGTCAGTAAGCCACTCAGTTCAAGAAAAATGGAAAATAAGGTAGAAGAAAATAAAATTCTTCACCCTACTTTCCATTTCTTTCCTGCCCTTAATTAAATCTAGATATAAAGGGGGGAAGGAGGGGAAAAAAAAAAAAAAAGAGAGGGTTAGATATTGTTTATCCTGTCATTGTAACCACTATTTTGGAATCAAAATAATGTGGGAAAACCAAATCAGGCATCCATGGACAGCATAAAATAATTACTGTAGCTAATTTGAAAGTTGAAACCTATATATTGTTAAATCTATCTTATTTGGTATTTTTGGGCTATGCTTGAAGTTTTTGATTTGATTTGGAGCAAACAAACGATGAGTGGCACTTTGAGCCAATACGAAGAAACCTCAACAGCTTACAAAGAGAAATTCTAGAAAGGTGGGAGGTTATCAGATCTTGTGTCAAAGCTGTAAAAGGAAAAGCATATAGCAAATCTCTCACACTTGATGTGATTTTTCACTCCATTGCTTGACATCAGTTTCACTGCAAACTATTCTGCTTATTTGTGGTTCTCACTATAATGATCCTTAAAACTTCATGAAGCTGGGTCAGGAGCTAATTCCTTTGTACAGGCAAGGAAACCTAGACTGGAGATGAGTGGTGCAAAATTTATGTTAACCATAGGATACCTGGCAAAACAAACCAAAAAAAGCCCTGACAAAACAAACAAAAGCCCAAAACACAACCCCCCAACTTCACAGTTGCAGAAATAGTAAAACTTCTAAGACACTTAACTGTTTTGCTGTGACTTTCATGGCAAATCAGATGAATCATTTGTTATGAGCGGGCTATTAGCATTTCAGAGAATGAGAGTGTGTCGGAGTCTAATTTGCTTTTGTAATAGGGGAAAATTAATTATATTTGAGAATCAGTCCAGGAGTTTAAGGATTGTTTGAAAACATAGGGTACATTCTGAGAAATCTTACAAAGCCCTGTTCTCAGGACAACTCGAATATATGCAATGGAGAGAAAAAAAAATCAATAATTAAGCAAATCCTTGCTTTAAAAAACAGGCTATAATTTCAGTTTTTGCAGAAAAATTTTGAGTACCACTGACTCCATATTACATAGACCTTCTATGATCTTAGTTTAAAGTTGAGCTTTTCAAAGGGAAGTCTAACATAATATTCAGCAACTGTAACTTTTTCTTCCTTCTTTCTTAACCAGGAACTTTCTGAGTTGTATACGAGAGATCGACTCTCGGTTGACTGCTGACAGAGAATATAACGTAGCATTTCCGCCTCAAGACAGTATTCAACACTGGACCGACAAACTCCAGCAACTTTCCATGCAGTGCGTGATGGTTCTTGAGGAGCTGTCTTGGTTTATGCAGTGCTGCCCAAAGGAAGAGTTAAAGCACTGTGACAATGAAATGACGGATGTCAAGGCAAACGTTATTCAGAGTTCAGGACCTGAAATGCGAAATGTTTTTACAGGAATACCTGACCTAATTCCCTCAGAGCTAAAATACCTGACTCCAGTAACAATTGAGCAACTACCTCCTGGATGCAGGATGCGAAATAAAGATCAGTTATGGCTGCAGGTATCTACACAATTGACTGCAATGCTGGCAGATGTGAAGGCAATGAAAACAGAAGTGGACAAAATAAGACGACAGTCATGTGAGACCTCGTTTTATACCTGGTGAGTTATACATGTACATAAAATTGAATCTCTGAATGTTCATGTAAGATGTGTGAAGTCATTTTGAAAATGTTTGCACATGTATATCTTGAAAAGTGTGTTCAGATGCTTGTATGTTAGTTTTTCTTGCAAAATGCAGTGCCGGGCTTTTTAAACTAATGCCCGCGTCTTCTCCCACTGCCCTGGTAAGTCAGAAAAAAACACAGTTCATCTCAGCTTCTTGGTTTGTTTTTGGTCATTCCCATCATTCCTTAGTTATTGAGGTGAATTTCAATTGTAACTTTACTGAAGAAATATTTATTTTAAAAGAGCACAGTTTATAATGATGTTTGTTTAATAATAGCAACAACAATATATATTCCTCTTACTTTTTGTCTTCTTCAAACATTGTGAGTTAAAGTGGCACATTTGCTTGTTTTCAAACTCCTTTATTTAATAAAATTAAAAATGGAGATCAGCTGCCTTTATCCCTGCCCCAAGAAAATGCTTAATTTTAAATAGAAGAATTAATGAATTTACTCTTCCTTCAGTATTATGGTATTTCTTGTTGTAGGAGAGATTTTGAAATTTGCATATCAGCTATGAGTTGTTTACTGGAAGTGTCATCTCAGTTACAAGGCATAGAGTCCCTATTTCTTCCTAATGGGGAAGGCAGGGAAGCTGCAAATCAGATGACCCTTATCAAGAGCCTAAAGTATATACAAGAAGTTGTTAATAATACATCTGCAGACTTCATACCCTGGAGAACACAGCTTCTTGCCTCCATGTCAAATTGTACTGGTAAGGAAATTCTTCTCCACTCATTTTGTAATTTAGATAAAGATAGAAGAATTCATTAGGTTGGTTATTGCAGAAAATGCCTCCCTATTCATTTGGATGTACTGAAACACTTGATTGAATTCCAGCTTCCAAAATAAATCTAGACTTAAGTTGTGCGGTGTGTTTTTGTTTTTTCCCTCTTGGTCACTGCTGAAGACATGTCTTATGCCATAGTTGTAGATGAGGATCGGCAAGGAGATTTAAGTAGAACGATGTGGTATAAATTGCATAGTGCTTATCATGCCCCTTGCAAAGGGGAAACCTAGTAACTGGTAATTTAATGTGTTTTTATATGAAACTGACTATGTTGTGGTTCAAAAGGAAATCAACAGTCAGATGAAGAGTTTGTGGAGCACTTCTCAGCAAGAGTGGAAACTGTTATCCGTGTTGTTCTGTATGCCATCCAGTGTTTGGTCGAGAGAAAACAGGAAAATGGAGAAGAGGAAGAAAAATCTCCAGAGGAAAATGGTAAGTTTGTTGATTTACTTAAGGGAGAGGAAGAGAGTTTAAACCATGCAAACCTAAAAATTCCTTAAACTGTGTGTCTACCAGAGGTACCAATAGACAATTTTAATATAAAGTGTATACCTAAACAAATAAGATGGATATTTCTAGATCACTTGCTATAACAAGCTAGAATGTCTGACTTGATTTTTGTATTTTTTATCTATTTCAAACAAAGAGGATGGAGCCTCCTTTGATGTGATTAAAGCAGGACATATAACTAAGCTTTTGGATGAAGATCTCTCTGCTGATTTGGATTCTTTGCATGTGCAGAAAGCAATTTCAGCCGTTTCAGAACTCCTGGAGGATCTGAAATTTTACAGGGAAACTTGCACTTCAGACAAACTTAAGGTAAAATTGTTCTTAAGAGTTTTTTGTTTAGGGATCTTAGAAGATTTGGAATTGTGAACTTTAGTGGATAAACATGCACTGCTTCTTATTAGCCAATACCTTAGAATAAGCAACATGTGAGAATTTATGGCCAAATATAAGTACTTTTCTATAGTGCAAAAGCCAGATGTTCCTTTAATAAGAACAAAAAGTTTTTGTGAAAATCTAGAAAAAGCTGTGGAAACTTCAGAAATTGTATTTAAACTTGCTTACTGATATTTCTGCTTTAAGCATCTGTTTTCAGTCTCTATTGTCACTCTTTCTGAGGTGCATCTCTTGTGCATAATCACGTTTGACAGCTGTTCTTTGGTTTTAACTGCAGTTCTTCAACCAGTCCTGCTACTTGTTGGTGCGACTAAAGCCCATGCTCTGCAAGTATTCAGACCTTATCCTCTTCTACCTCACCGTTTCACTGGCATCTCACAGGAGTACTGGAAAGTTGCTTTCTGTTCTAACTAGTATTTTTACAGAGCTTGCCCAAAAGGTGAGTTACTAGAGACAACAGTGGACATACTGTAAGCATTTATTTAATGTATACAAAATCTAAAGTAGAACCTAAGCTGAAATATTTCCTTACTAGTACACAATGTTTTGAGTTTCTGTTTGCCTTTGTAGGGGTTTTGTCTGCCAAAAGAATTACTTGAAGATGAAGCTGGAGAGGGAGCTACACAGTTTCATGATTACGAGGATGGTGGTATTGGAGATGGGGAAGGCAAGAAGGATGTGAGCGACAAAATAGAGAGTGAAGATCAGGCAAGTGTTCGCGGTTGTTCTTGTTTAATTCAAGTAGAACTGAAAAGAACACTTGAAATCCATGTTGTAGATGTTTCAAGTAAAAGAAATAAGAAATTGTCATCAGACTGCTGTTTAGGTTGGCTTTTATCTTTGCATATAAGCTTAAAAATATTGTTGTATTTTAAGCTTTAATATATAGGCTAGATCCATTGTAATTTTTGGCTTTACTACCAATAATTCAGATAGAAGACAGTTTTCGAAAGGGTGAAGAGAAGGAAAAAGAAGATCAAGATTCTAAACCAGACATTGAAGGAGAAGACAATGCAATTGAAATGTCAGAAGACTTTGAAGGAAAAATGCACGATGGAGAACAGGAGAAAAAAGGTTTGGTCCTTTCAATGCAGCAGACTTATGGACTATCTGTAGTATTTGTTATTAATGGTTGATATTTTTATATAATGATGCATATACTGAAAAGTCATTGTTAACAAGAGAGTAGTGCCATTTGTATGTGAATACTTAGAAGTTTTAATATGAATGCAAAGAAGTGTACGAAGAGAGTTCTGTCTCTTCTGTTACTGTGGTTGCT
The DNA here is from genome assembly GCA_033556795.1 of Tapera naevia. Taxonomy (NCBI): domain Eukaryota; kingdom Metazoa; phylum Chordata; class Aves; order Cuculiformes; family Neomorphidae; genus Tapera; species Tapera naevia. Next base: position 349,009 of record JAUMJJ010000014.1, on the reverse strand, counting down.
TTGGAGTGAAAGGAACCGAATCTTTCTTCCTGTTGTGAGCTGACATATAGACACATTTTAATAATAGTTGCTGACTTTCTGGACTTGTTGAAGAAAACAGAGCACGTGAGAATAGGGCTGTAGTTAACATCAAAACATGACTATTAAACAAAGCCATTCCTAATTTGTAAGTAATGAAAAGAATTTAACTTTACCATTTTAAAATGGGAAAAATAGCAACATTTGGTAGATTAATGGAAGTTGCCACTCACCCAAAAGGTATCAGTTCTTCTCTTTAAAGGATGGTAACAGTTTGAACATCTGAAACTAAAGTGGCTTACAAATTACAGTATTGTTAATCTACTTTCAAATCTCTGTCGAAGTGCTACAAATAAGGTCATCTGCGCAAGAAAGGAAATAAAGCTAATAATCAAAGTGGAACGGAATTTTCCCTTCCAGTAATACCAAAACATTTTGAAAATGGGGAGGGAGAGAGTAAGGAATAGAAAGTTAAAATCATCCAGGTTTTGCACTTGTTAGTCTGAGGGAGGGAATACTGTGTGTGCCCAAGAGAACACTCTGAACCACATAATGGACCTTGCTCTTCTGGGTATTAGTGCATGTGTGTCTTTTCCCACATCTCTCAAATAACTGCATAGGGTAATGAAACCGAGACACAAGTATGATTGCTTGTTTCTGAACTTAATGAACATGATAGCTTTGTCTCTTCTGTACTGAGACACATTGTGAACTGTACACAGAAAATGATGACAATTCAGATGAAGAGGAGGAGCTGGATAAGCAGATGGGAAATCTTGATAATGCTGAAGCTGATGAGAAACTGGATGAGAGGCTCTGGGAGGATGACGATGAAGATGATGATGATGCTAGTAGTAAACCAGAAGAAACTGGATCAGGAATGGATGAGGTAAAGAGAAAAGGGGTGGGGAAAAAAAGAATGTAAAAGGAATTAAACTGTGTTAACTTGATGTGACCTAAAGCCATGAAATCCCTTGCATAGCTCTTAGTTTTGGAAAGGAGTAATTTAAGTATATCACAAGTTATTTAGTGGTGTCACTTTTCTGTAGGAGATGATGTCTTGTTGCTTAGGCTTTGAGAAGCAGGTAACATGATGGAGTTTCTTTTGAATTTGTTGGTTGATAGGAGGATTCAGAGCTCGTGGCAAAAGATGACAATTTGGGCACAGGAAACAATGATAATAAAAAACAGCCTCCCAAGGATGAGGAAAAAGAGCAACAAGATGATTACAGTGAAAACAAAGAGAAAATCCATGAACAAATTGATGAGGTAAAAATTATTTGGACTATGTAGAGTATCTTGCTGTTAAACCATATTCTGTTGCTGATGTGTTTCTGAGAAGTTGAAATGCTTTTTATTTAATGAAGAGCACTGAAAAAAGTTCATTTCAGATCTAAAAATAAACCATATTGTATCCATTGTATTGTATATATATTTTCTGATCACCAATCTGGAAAGAATTTTTCTTTGCACTAACCTGAACTTGAAATCACTGCTAAAAACGGGCTTCATGCTGAATTGATGTTTTGATGAACAAAGCTTAAAAGGTCTGGTTTTGCTGTGTTGAGCAACAGAAAACTGAGTGAATACAGAAAACAAGTGGGACTCATCCCAAAAATACTGAAAATACTTCTGTACACAGTAGGCTTGAAGATTTTGCATTGTATTCAAAAATGCATTTACCATCTGCAAGAGCACAAATTCCATTTGGAATCTTTCATCTAAGAAAGTTGGATTTGGAACACAAAACACGCTGTTTTGAAGAAGTGACAATTTATGTAAATGCATTTGCCAAAATTAGTCTTTCTATTTCTACATAAGGATATGTACCACCAAAAATTCTTTTTTAACTAACGAGAACATAATATTGTATCCATTTTTGTGTCCTAGAAAATTCAATAGTATCTTATTCTTCATCTTTGCTTTTCTTGCCACTTATTACATATTTCTGTTTCCTGCCCCCCTCCCCCACTTGTCTGCTGACAGCGTGAATATGATGAGAACGAAGTAGATCCTTATCATGGCCAGCAAGAAAAGCAACCTGAAGTTGAACCTTTGGACCTTCCTGATAATTTGAACCTGGAGAATGAGAAGAGTGATGAGGAGGAAGACGATGAAGGTACAGCAGAAAATATCTCTACAGATTCCCAGATAAAAGCCAAATGGAAATAGGCAGCATCAGTCAGATAATGTGCTCTTTCTCTGTAGAAAGAACAGAGGGGGTGGTAGGATTCTGTATAATAAGAAGCCGCAACTTAACTTCTGTGTATCAAAATATCAAAAACATAGGCCAGATAAGAACTCAAAACTATGTTTTCCTTTAACTCCCTTTCCTGCACACTGCAGAGCTTGCTGCCTCTTGTTGTTCAAGTGATATGCCATAATCTTTGCTAGAAGCTCCTGATTTCGTTGTCCAGTTGTTTTGTGGTTTCATGAGCATTTGTACTTCAGAGTCAACTGACTCTCAAGAATATTAAGTTAAAGGAAGTTAAAAGGATCTGCTGTGTCAGTTACAAAACATAGTTACTTAAAGAAGTTATCTGCTTTAGAAAATCATAGAATCTATGTAGAGAATTCTTAGTATTTAAGATGGTTTTGATAGGCTGGGAGGTTTTATTCCAAATATCTGCAAAATGCACTGTCTCTGTACTTCACTGGTAGATTTGTATACCTCTGATTTTTTTCTTAATCCAGAAGAAGAGAATACTTTTGACGTAGATGAGAAACCTGTTGATTTAAACGAGGCAGAGAAGACAGAAGAACAGAATGAAGATGATACTGGTGAGACAGAAAGAGATAATCAAGAAGCTGAACCAGCTGAAGAAGGCATTTCTGAAGATAAAGAGGAGAAGGAAGATGAAGGGGACAGGGAAGATGAAGGGGACAAAAATGCTGATGATAAAGAAGATGCAAGGAGCGCTGAGGATGCAGCAGAAGAAGAAGAAGAAGAGTCACAACCACCTGATGAGGAAAAAAACGAATCTGCTGAAGATCAGGGAGTCTCTGCTGCTGACCAAGGCCTTCAACCTCAGGTAAAAAGTAATAATAAAAGCCTAATTATATTTCTTTTAATTACCCTATATGAGACTTAAAGGAAAAAAAAAAAAGGATGCATTCTATGTTGCTCTGAAATGGATTTGACATTGAGTGATGGTGAGAATCTTCATGAAGGTAAGAGCTATGCTTACTATTAAACTGATGTATTTGTCATGTGTATTCCTGTTACCTCCTTGGTCTTCTGTCTCTTAATGTTTTTTAGAATGTTAAAATAAACTGATGCTATTTCAGGAAGAAGAGGATAAAGATAATTCAGAGATGGATGAACAGACCCCTGAGACTGAGGAAAGAATGGAGCATGAAACTCAAGGGCAGACTGGGCAAGAAAACGTGCAGAGTGATAGTGCTGTTGAATTGGCTGGAGAGGCTTCAGAAAGAGACCAGTCTAAAGAGGTAAATTACATGGAAGTGTCCAAGTTAAAATTGCTGGACTTGAGAATACCTTTTCATCATACAATCAGGGAGTTGCTATTGTATTTTTAAGAACTGTGTCTAAGATTCAATTTTTAGAACATCAATTGTAAATACACTGAAAAACTGAAGACCACACAGATACCTTCATAGCAGTAAAGAACTGCATGGTAACTTTAGGCTGATTGTTGAGCTGCAGAACGGTCTTGATGGCTCTCCACAAGAATAATACTTGCAGCTGTAAGCCATTCATCATTCACAATAGAAGGTAGCACAGCATTGCAGGGTAACCTCTCAGATTTGTCTGCAAGAGTTGCTAAATACCTGCTCAGTTACCATTGTAAATTTTTTGGTCTCTTAGGAATACGGAAGTGGAGCGTCAAGTGCAAATCAGTCAGAAGGCCATGAATCCACACGCATGGCCAGGATGGCTTCTCAGAAGCAAAGCAGAAAAAATACACAGGTTAATCTATTTTTTCCTCTTTTTTTTTTAATTTGAATGTTTTAATATTAATCAGCAGCTAGGCCAGACTCAGTTTCTCCTTGTTAGAATTCTTGTTCTAGTTGGTGTTTGGTTACACCTCACTTGAATTTCACAATGTTTGTTCTTTTTCAGAGTTTCAAGAGGAAACCTGGTCAGGCGGACAATGAGCGCTCGATGGGAGATCACAACGAACATATCCACAAGCGACTGAGAACCATTGAGTCCAGCAGTGAAGCAAAGCAAGATAGAGCTCAGCCTAAACAAAATGTGGAGGAGGCTGATGCATTTGAACATATTAAACAAAGCTCTGAGTGCTATGATGCACAGACGTACGGTACGGTGGTATTTCTGGGTGTAAAGAATTGCCATTGCACAAATAAATTCTAAAGTGCTCCCATTTACCGTAGTTTTTCCCTGTATGTTTTTTATTTTCAGGTTTAACAATTCTTGCTTTGGTTTAAGATGTAGCACCATTTCACTATAACAGATGCTACTCTTTGGCAGTCAGGTTCAAAGTAATGATTACGTTTCTTGAAGTACTGAATTGACTCATAAAAATGGATTTTAGTTTAATAAACATACTTAAAATTTACTTTTTCCAGATCTTCAATTATTTTGAAGCCCAAACTGCTACCACACCTGCAAAATATTTAGGATAATACAACAGGTTCTATATTAGTGTCAAACAAACTGATGTCTCTAAAAGTATTCCTCTAATACAGATTTAATTAAATTGCTTTCTAGTAAAGTAGTCTGTTCATCAGCCTTTAAGGGCAGTAGCTCATTGACACAACATGGCACAGCATGATGAAAGATAACACTGTTTGAGAAAACAGCTCAGATCTCTGCAGAAGTTCGCTAAAGCTCATGTGCAGTGGGCCTCAGAATGCAATGGTTTTTCTACTTGTCCTTCCTCTTTGCTCTAATGTAAGTATTGTTGCCTTTGTACAGATGTAGCTAGCAAGGAGCAGGAGAAACCTGTTATGCCTCTTGAAGAAAAGGAAGAGGGAGATTTTGAAGATGCAGCTATGGAAACCGAAATGCATAACGATGAGGATCTCACGGCAGTAGACACAGAGGAGCTGAAGCCAGAAAAAAAGAAGTCTACGGCTACTAAAACTCCTGGTACCTTAACTCAAACATTCTAAATGTACACTGATAGGCATCTTTATATGTAGGTACTTAACATTTGCATGTAATGGATGAGTGTACGTTCTATAAGACATGTGCGCTCTAAAAGAAAGTATCTGCTCTTAATTGATTTTTCTGCACATATATTCTTACTCCTGCCTAGTAACCAGCATTAGCCTTTGCTGAGTTGGTTGAGTGACAGAGGGGTTTTCTACTTTTGATCAAGTTAACGGTCTCTAATCTTTATCTACTCTTTTGATAAAGCAAACGCTTTCCCACTATTAGATACAATGCCAATTTTCTTCATTAAATTAATTGACATAAAACAAGGCACTCCAGTGTCACCAACATCGCGTAACTCTATTTTTTGTTGTGTAACTTCTGACAAAGCATCAAGAAATTGAGGACCTGGTCTGAACAACATGATCTAAGCAAGCACTTGAAGTGTCGCTGTCTCACGGCTTTCTTCCTGAAGTGGGAATGAAGCAAAAGTGAGCTGCCTAAGAAAATGGCCACCAGATGTGGCTGGTTGGTAGATTACAAGAATATAGGTCTGACTTGTCAGCCACGCAGCCCACACAAACAAAATAAGCTTGATTTAAATAAGTATCTCTTACCAATTGCAAAAGAAGTATTTAATTTTGATGAATCTAAGTAAGTGACACTGTATCTTGAAACTTTGAATGGTTTTCTTGTCAAGCAACAGAAAATCTAGCTGGAGAGGGCAGACAAGTTTTACCAGCCTGAATTTGCCTTCTTTCCTCCCACCACCTTCAGGTTTAATGTCTTCATTTAAATCTCTTGCTAGAATCTTTACTTTGTGGTACAAGCATTCATCTAATCAGTCTGGTTTTCCACATAATTCTCTAACACTATGTTCTGAAAAACAAGGTGTTTGAAACAGCTCCTATGATGTCATACTTTTTTTTTCCTTAAAATACTTCTTTAAAAATGTGTTGTTAAACAGGGTAGTATAGTAGAAATAATAAAATAATCTTTAGTCAATTCCTATATTTGTAAATTGATTTCTGATTTACAAGAAACTGCTCCGTTACAACATTAGAGAGTAAAACATAAGATTGCCATTATTTTTTTAATGATGATTTTCTGAATGTTCTCAGATTACTTTATACCTCCTGTCACTCTGTCAGAGAGGCTATGAAGCTCAAAAAAAAGTACTTTAACCAATGGAATTTTCAGGTGTTAAAGATTTGTTCACTAATATTTTGTTCATTTAACGAGAAGGTTATGAGAGACAAAACCAGTTTGCATCAGGAAATGCATATTTATCTGTTCTAGTAAGTTGCAATGCCTTGTATTCATTCTCTTCCTAGAATTGAGTGTCTTAAAATTTGTGTCTTAGTCTTAAAGTGTCCGGGTTGCACTATAAATTAGGTGAGACACTTTATAAAAGAGTCAAGATACGATATTTGTTGTTGTTTGTGTTCCACAAGGTCAGTAATTAGTTTTGTGATTGTAGGATCAGCTGAAGTGGAGCCAGAGGTCCAGACTCTTGAGTCAGAGAATGTCCGTGACACTACCACAGAAAAACTACCAAAGGTGCCTGAAGAGAAGCCAGAGAGAAGCAAGGACTCAACCATACATACAGCCCATCAGTTTCTGATGGACACTCCCCAGGTATGATAACCAATGTGTCTTCTAACAGCTGTGGTAGCAGAAGCAGACTTTTATTTGACCTGAATTCATGAAACTGAATGCAAAAGTTTATAATTACTTCCATTCAGGCAACTCAGTAGCTTGCTGGTTTTAAGGGGTAAGTGAAACATAACACACAACCAACTGTTGTATGTACAGCTGAATGATGATTTAAAAATGACAATTCCTCTCTATCCTTGCTCGCTCTTAAAAAAAAATGGGTTTCTCTAGCTGTCAGGAAACTGTTTTCCTCAGATGAATCTGCTGATTAAATTCTTGGGTAGAGTGGAAAGCCATGGGCAAGGGTGTGTGACCTTAAGATAATTAAAGTGTTCAGAATGATGAGAGTGCTAGGCATTGGTGACCTTAAAGTATTGTTGTGCACAAAGAATTCACCTCAGTTAACTCCATCACAATGCATTGCTTTCTCAAAAAAACAATAATTTACAAGTATTCTAGAACTTCTTGTGAGCCTTTTATGAATGTTTCAATTAAAAATTATCATAGCTTAGAAAATCCTGGATGTTCATGGAACAATCGTAGTTTCCCAGTGCAAACTATTAGCTGTGAAAAAGCAGATTTTACCATAAATTGCTGTGGCATAGAAGCAGTGAATGGTGGATAACCAGTTGATAAAGTAGTCTATTTCAGTGTCTATTTTTTAGAAGTGACCTTTCATGCTTATAATGTGTCCTGAGTACAGGCTTTGTGGGTGATATTTGACTGTTTCTACACACATTATGGAAAGGATCATATACCAGATATACCTGGTATTTCCATCTTAATGCGAAATGTAGCAGCTCTTTGTAAAAGGACTGCTGAATGCAAGAGCATTCTATTGTCAAAACAGTTATGTGCTGTTAGTTTTGGATGTTTTTTTTGCCAATTGACATGCAAAACCTGCAACATGAGGGGGAGCTCTTGCATCACCAGTTAAAGAGGAAAGGGGAAATGTTACTGGGAGGAGTTCTTTCAGCAAAAGGAAGAGGGAGGAAGCCCTGTCCATGTACATTCTTCCTCCCTTCCTTAAACTTGCAGTAGTGAGCTAAGGGACTACTGCTGGTCTTGAAGAATCAGAATCTTTTGATACTGTTGAATTTACATTCCTAGACTTATTTTCCTTAATCCATAAACCTCCAGGTTATTCAGACCATGTACTAGTGTTTGGCTAAACCAGAGTTTTACAAGTTGGGACAGAAAGTTGTTCCTGAAAGCACAATAAAAGCTGAATTGGAGTAAAGTTTGGATGTCCATTAACAGAATGGTTTATCAAATAGTATTTCATGGCAGGTAAAGAGGAAAATGTCATTCAGTTCTTGTGTTTTGAATAAAGAGTTTAAAAACCCATAAATTAACCATATTTTATTTTGGAAGATACCAGACAGGTCATATTCAAGAGTTTGACCTCCATTATACTGTCATTAAATCTAACATTTAAGATAATTTCATTGAATTATCATGAAATCCTGTATTTGTTTATTTTCAGTGTCTCTGTTTCTATGTTGATTGTGTCATAGATGTAGGTATTTGTGGGGAGGTATTTATCCTTCCTGTACATGGAAGCTACTAAAAAATGGATATTTAGAATCTTCATGTAAGATTTTTTCGGGTGTTTTTGTGTCTAAAAATAAGAACAATGCATTTTTACTTTTTCATAGTTTGATATAGTTTGGGGATCACTAGATGTGTGAACTTACTTTTCTGTCTCATAAACTTCATAACTACACTTCTAGCACATCGTTAGAGATCCTGAAGAGCTAAGAAAGGAACTTGAAAGGCAACTGGAAGCTTGGCAGACACAGCAGCCTGGAACTCCAGATGATGTTCGTAACCTTGTTTTAGTGTAAAATTGTCATAAGAAACCTTTATTGTGTTATTTAATCTGGTTTTACTGCTGAAGCATTAAGAAAACCAAGCGAGCTGGAATCTAAATGTTCAAAATCATGTAATATAGGTGCTATTTTTGTTGCTATGTTTAAAAACACCATCGTTCTTAAAGCAGGGTGATGTCTCAGATCTTGTTTTGAATGTCCTGTGTAGTATTTGCAGAAAGTTACTCTGCTGATAATGACTCCTAAAACTTGTATAGTTAAACATTTTAGTCCTGTGAAGCTCCTTCCATTTTGAGTTGTCACCTGCAGTTAAGTTGCAGACACCACTTTCACAACATTATGATGGATAGAAGCTGTCTCCTCTTCTTGGTGGAGTTTGAGCCAACCAATAGGAGAATGAGAATATGGTACTCGCTGACTGTCCTAGTCCTGATGTGTAAACCATATTTGTCAATAATTCCTGAATTAAATTGCCAACTTAAGGGCTTAATAATTCTGCTAAATTTTAATTAATGTAAATAATACTATTTTTAGTGGCCAGTAGAGAACCCACTAGACTTTACGGCTTGCCTTGCTTTAATACCAACTATCAGATGCTGGCCATTACAACATTTTTCTATATCAACAGCAATGCTAAAGTTGCTTTGCGTACTCCTAGAGGAGCAGTCATGGTACATTGCAGCTTTATAGCAGCAAGGAATATCCTAAGTGGAATGCAAATTGTCATGTTTATAGAGTGCTCATAATTGCCTACTACCTTGTCTTTGATACACTGAGGTTTGCTTTCTTTTTTAAGGCACTGCTTCCCAACTTTTTCTCATAATTCACTTGTATTTGTGTTGTGTGATGTTTTAGGAGAAGGAAGCAGCACAGTTGTGGCAGAGGTATTTAGTACTGACAGCTCCCCTATCACAGCAGCTTTGTGAACAGCTAAGACTGATACTGGAACCCACTCAGGCAGCCAAATTGAAGTGAGTTGGATCTTTCTGAGGCTTCTAGTTTCTTTAAACTCCTGGTTTTGGAGGGCTTTAACCTCTCTACAACTGCAGCTCTTTTTTGTTCTTGCTTTATAGTAATTATTTTGTGTTTGTAAATGCATTTGTTTTACTTCTGCATGGGTACACTAGATTATTTTATGAAATGCAAACCTGATGTAGTAGTAGGTACCCATCCGAAGCATAATACCTCCTGTTTTTCCTTCTGTGCAACAGGTGATCAAACCAACTTAAACCCTTGAAGTGTTGTTGAATTGAAGATTGTTAAATGTCAGTGTTCTTTGTTGATTTTAACCTTAAGTGATTTTCTTTAAGTGATCTAGACTTGTTTCAGATTGGAGGAGTCTAAATTCAATCTTCTTTCTGTTTTAGGCCCATAGATGTAAGAATTCCTTTTTAAAAAAGGAATATTTAGCTTTCATTAGAAATGTGAAATTTTATTTATCTACACTGAAAACAAAAATTAGTAGCTCTAATATTAATATTAATTATATTTTACAAAATTTTGTTATTTTGCTGCATAGATTGCATAGACCAGGATTTCCAGAATGAGATATTTGCTGATAATCCCTATCATTGTGGGTTTTTTCTTAACTTTCAGAGGAGACTACAGAACGGGGAAGAGATTAAACATGCGCAAAGTGATTCCATACATTGCCAGTCAGTTCCGAAAAGATAAGATCTGGTTGCGAAGGACCAAGCCCAGCAAACGACAGTACCAGATTTGCTTGGCTATCGACGATTCCTCTAGTATGATAGACAATCACTCTAAACAGGTAAAAAGAAAAACCTGGAAGAACTATGAAGAAACTAACCCTTGCTCATGTGTGTCAGCTTGCTTCATTCAAAGCTGGTGGCTCTGACTGGGGATTCCAGAGCAGCTATTTGTTACTAAAAGATCAGTGAAAAGATCAGCTGAATGGAGGAGATGATAAATGCCATACAGATGATTACACACCCACTGGAAGATTATTTTTTGTAGCTTACAAAGGGCTGAAACTTGCTCAGTTGCACAGTTCATTGGAAGATTAAATGTTAGTTCATCATAGCTCACTTGTAGGGTTTTTATTTATTAAAAATGTGTGTTTCCTTCTAAATAGTTATTTCAATGTTTCATTTCATTAGCCTGCCTAAAGTGGCATCTCTAAGATTTAATCAGCTGAAGCCCTCAAGCGGAACTAGTGTATCTATTGCAATTACTATCTCACATAACTACAACAGGAAAGTGATTAAGTTATTTTACTAGAGAATGAAAAATAATTTCAGTAGCATTCTTCAGATTTAATACTGAGCTGTGAGTAAAACTTGGAGGACCCTGGGTTTTGTGTAACTTTTTTCTTTTAATAGCTTGCATATGAATCCCTGGCAGTTATTGGAAATGCACTGACTCTTCTAGAAGTGGGACAAATTGCTGTGTGTAGGTGAGTTTGAAATTTTGACTTTTCTTCAAGATTTCAGCGCAGAATGTAAGTGCTGGTTTCACATGGCACTTTTTTCTTGAAAGTAATCTTCACAGGGTAATTTTTTTTGTTTTCTAAAGCTTTGGAGAGACTGTTCAGCTACTGCACCCATTCCACGAACAGTTCAGTGACCAATCAGGGACACGGATATTGCGTCTTTGCAAATTTCAGCAGAAGAAAACAAAAATAGCCCAGGTACACAAGAATTCCTCTAGGGCAGCAGATTTGCAACTCTTTCCCAAACAAGACACCTGCAGCTTTATGGTTTCATATTCACTTTGTAATGTTTACTGGCTGTTTATATTTGAGTGTGATAGCTGCCTGGATAACAATGAGATAGAAAGGTCACAATTCTGTAATAGTGTTTTCTCACTTCAGTTGTGATGTATGCCACTTTTAAGTGTTCCTCTTTCTCTGTTTGTATTGGGTCTTAGGCAGTATTTTTGGTACAAGCTGTAGGGTACCCCAATGCCAAATCCTATCAAAGTTTGTAGGAGTTGAGGAAATTTTCATGCTATGTATTCCAACTGTAGTAGCAGCAGGGCAAGGTTTGTATGTTTGTCAGACTGTAAGTTGATCAGGCTTGACTGATTCCTGAAGAAAATAACTTTACTATAGTAAACTTCACAGTTGTCCAGGCAGTGTCCTTCTTTTAGGAAAGCTTTTGCAGTCTTACCTTTCCAGTCTTATTTAAGATCTTCTGTTAATATTAAATGAAAAAGGAGACCCAAATAGCTCAACGGTAGTCTTACACCAGAACTGGGAGGACTTAACTATTGATGTCCGTAATTCTAATGGGAATATGTAATTAGATACTGCAGTTGCAAGTTGAAGCCAAAGAAGTTTGACCTGGAAATGGGATGTGTATCTTTAATGATACCATTAATCACTTGAACAATTTACTGAGGTTTTGATGGCTTTGTTAGCCTGCAAAAATTTTAAATCCAGACTTGAAGGCTTTCCTGAAGATTCTCTAGTTCAAAAATTCTTACTAGTTATTGAGTTTATTATTTTATGATGAGAGAACTTAATCTTTTTTATGTTTCCTCTGCAGTTTCTAGAATCATCCGCAAATATGTTTGCTGCAGCACAGCAGTTGTCTCAAAACATTAATCCTGGTGAGCTTTTTTTTGTTACTGTGCTTGTTGCCATGGCAGCAGAATGCTCATTACAGTCCCGAAGCAGCATCTGGCAAGAAAGATTTCTAGCACTGAGACACCACTGGCACTAGGGCTTTGGGTTTTGCTTTGTGAAACAGAATGTTTGGTTGAAATTTAGCTCAAAACCCAGAAGACGCCTACTTCATATTGGTCAATGATTCACTGAAATATTGTTTAAGGCTTTTTAAAAAGACACACCTTACCTGTCTGCCTTTACATCATGTTTCCAGATTGTGTTTAAGTCCTAGACTTAAACACTGCTGTAGAGCACTGTCCAATGTCCTAGCGACCTTGACTCCCTAGACACTTCTGCTCTTGCTTGAAATCTTGATTTTTGTAGGTATGCAGAAGCACACTATTCTGAACAGGGTGTTTCCCTCCTAACTGCCTTTCAATGTGGTGCAAGTTTAGATCAGTTAGCCTGAAAAGCTGCTTTGTGCTGGCTAAAAGCTTGTCATGGTGGCACCTGAATTTTAAAAATGTTCTTGTTGTTAAAGTACTCCAAAGAATGGTCAATTTGGAATTTATAATACACAGCTGCTTTGCCACAAGGTGGCCAGGCTGTCAGAATATTATAAGGGAAAGCAGCATCCAGTCCTATTGAACTAGGCCGGGATGCAGCAGCAATCAGGGAGCAGCAGTCAGCTCCCCAGAATCAGGGAGCTAGGAAGAGATAAGGCAGTAGGGTACATTACTGCTTTTTGTCAAAAGACAAGCCCTGTTGTGTTTGGGGCCTGTCTACAGAAGAGGATGATGTGTTCTGCATCCCTCCCTAGCCATTGTGCTGCTGGGGAGAACAGGAGAGAAGGGCTTGCATTCCTGACTGTAATTACTGTAATTTCCCTTGTAATTAAAAGATGATAGATACTAACCTTAGTTAGAATGTCCCTTTAGAGGGATCAATCTCTGACTCTGGGGTCAAAGTGAGTGAAGTGACAGGTCTTCCGACAGTGCTGAGGTGCCCAGCATCTGTGATGTCTGTTGTAGGAGGTTTAGTTCAGACTTGCTCATCTGGTCACAAGGGCTGAATGCCCTGTAATTGTTGGACTGCCCTGGCTGTTCCTCTCAGCCTATCTTCTGGTTTAGTTTCTTTCAAAACAAGCCGATTTTGGGCAGTCCAAGACTGCTCTCTGATGGAAGCTAAACCGGTTAAAGTGGGGACAACAGGGAAACGTCCCAAAAGCACAGTCATAGTTCAAGGTGAACTACTAATACAGATGCACCCATAGGTATCTCCTTCTAGAGCAATAGATGTGGAGTCTCTTTCATTGCAGCAGCCGCAGCCCTACTAGGCAATATTTAACTCCTAGGCACTTAACAGGCATGAAAGGCAATGCCATGATAAAGTTTGTTAGGTATTTCCCATGCCTTTAATCCTTGATTATGGTACTGATGGGCTAGATGATTTCTAACCCAGTAATTCTCAGTGATTTCACACAGTGGAAAAAACTTACATTCTTGACCCACTCATAACTGCAGCTTAATGTTAAGTCACATAATTCTATTTGATAAAGACTTAATTTCCTTAGGAATACTCTGAGGGTTTTTCCATTATAGCCACAGGACTAACAACAAAATAGTCTGTTTGCCTTTTAAATGGATTACTCAACTTTAAAGTGTTCTTTGTGCTCAGAAACAGCGCAGCTGCTTTTGATTGTATCTGATGGAAGAGGCCTTTTCTTGGAAGGCAAGGAACGAGTGACAGCAGCAGTCCAAGCAGCTCAGAATGCCAATATCTTTGTTATTTTTGTAGTGTTGGACAATCCTAATTCCCGGGTAAGTAAGTGAACAAGGGAGAAGTATTCAAATGCAGTGAATGAGAAACATAAAAGTATTCTTATTGTCTTTTTTAGTGCTTTACAACTATCTTATCTTTTGCAGAGGTCAAAGATACTTAGCCCACTTTTGGTTTTTCACAGTGCCTGTCAAATCTTCTATGATTTCTCCCTAATGTGATATTTATCCTCTCTTGTATTTAAAAAAAAGAAAAAAAAATCTGCTTCTATGCCATTGCAAGTCTTAAGAGCTCCTGTCTACAAATGTAATGGTTGTAGATCTTGGCCACCAGAGAAGTAGCTGGCAGGTTGACAGGTTAAAAGTTTGAGGAACACATGATTCATCTCAACTTTGATTCAAATTGATCATTTCTGACAGCACTCTCCACTTGATGTTGCAGCTGGAGCCAATATGAGATTACACATTAGATAGAAAGATAGGAGAGTTATTTAGTGCCTGAATTGGGAAAGCTGGGTACCGTATTTGGTAAACTGTTCATTTCCTTGTTGGGGGAGTTGAAATATCCAGGAGCTTTTCAAGGTGATTCTGTAATGCAGTAAGTGAGCAAACTTAAGCCTTACTTTGAATTATGCGGTGAAGGCTCTAATTCTGTAGTTCATGGGGATTTTATATCTACTTTTTCCATACAAAACTCATCTGCTATATTGTTGAAAAAATAACAAACCATTATAAGGTTCTGATGAAACCTAGCTATAATGTCAAGTGAAAATTCTGGGCATTAAAATGTGTTTTTTATAAGTGTTACTAATCTTCTGAGCTGCTACACTAAGCAACTAAGAAGATACTTTGCAAGAAGCATAGCTGGAGTTTAATCTGATTTTTGTCTTTGTAGCATCTGAAATACTATAAAATTTGCTAAAAAATCTGATTCTACTAGATCACTGCACAAATGCAAGTTGAACTCTTAGCCCTGAAGAGCTTACAAACAGCAGTGTGCCAGGAAGGCAACAAACGTATAAAACTAAAGTGATAACAGTAAATTCAAATCATAAAATACTGAAGAAAGACAGGGTTTATATCTAGAACTTGATACTGCAGAAGCTTAAGCTGAGTCTCTTTGAGCCTGTAATTTGTTGATTACAGCACTTGGGCAAAAGCATTTAACTGCTTTGTGTTCAGCTTTTGATTTGATTTACCATTGAACACTTACGGCTTTTAATCTTAAAAGTAACTTTCAATTTAATAGCAGAGGAATTAGAAGTATTTGAAAAATAGATGCATGTTGTTTACTAGTAACAAATTATTTTTTACAGGATTCCATTTTGGACATTAAAGTACCTATATTCAAAGGACCTGGAGAATTACCTGAAATCAGATCTTACATGGAAGAATTCCCATTCCCATTCTACATGATCCTTAGAGATGTGAATGCTCTTCCAGAAACTCTCAGTGATGCACTCAGACAGTGGTTTGAACTGGTGACTGCCTCAGACACTTTGTAGACTTTGTAGACAAAGTCCATACCCAATTGCTGCTAAACTGCTGAAACAGATGAAATGGCTTTTCAGCAGAGACCTCATAAGGCCTCTTTCTGACTAAGATTAACATGCAGGAACTGCCCTCTGGCAGTCAGACTGCATAAGAAAAAAATGGTTTAGGTGCACGTTTGTCAGAGGACAATTATGCAATGGTGAGACTGTCCTTTTCTTTCTTTGTCAACTCCTGCAAATAACATAAAACTTTCTTCAATTCTCTTGTAATAACTTATTACTCCTTAAAAAATGTATTTCTAATGTTCACAGAGGTAAAACTATTCCTGCCACTGACTATTGCAATAAGAAACATTGGTCTTGCCTCTGGGAAGGCATTTCTGCATTAGAAGAACTTCAGGTGTCTTGCAAAAAAAGCATTCCTTAACTTCATCCATGTGGCTGGTGCCTATTTGGGAAAGAGTGGGTGAGCAGGGAAAGCAGATGGTTTTAAACAACCAAAAAAATAAGTACCTGAATACTTGAAACTATTCTGCAGTTGAATAAATCCTATTATTGCTGATTTTCACCTGACAATATCAACAGGGATTTTTAAAAATAATGCCATATGATGATCCCTGTATTATCAGTTTACACTGTGAAGTTTGCCCCTCTGTCCAAGGTAGACATTGAGGATGTTTCAGGAATCTGATGTCTCAGAGCATGGATGTGATTTTTTTCATTGCAAAAGCTATGCATCTTATATTGTCTGTACTAATAAAAAGAGGTACCACTGTTTGTAATTACGATGTCTTTTTATTCAGTTGATCAAAGCTTGAATAAATTAACCAAATTTGCCACATGGAAATGCTGTACATTCTTTAGCAGTGCACAAATGTAAATCTACATATGAAAATATATTGTGGTTTATGTAACTTTAACACCCGTCCTCCTTTTATGAGAATATGCCAGCATAGAGTTTTGATTTAGGGGTCCAGCCTTTGGACTCCTCTCAGTGAAAATCTGAAGGAAAACTTTTGTTTAAATGCCTCTGCTGTAAATTCATTTTGAAGATTTTCTGTGCATACAGAAGTTGTAGGTGCTTCATTCTAAGTGTGGTAAAGGTGTTGATCAGAAAATGCCTGGAAATGTGGTTGCATTTCCAAAGATGTGATTGGCTTCCAGACAGAAAAACCTAACTTCAAGTATTGCTGTAGCCATTCTGAGATGCAGCAGTGGCAAGGCCCAGGGGTGTGAAATGGCCCAGCAAGGCTGTTTATCCTGTTTGTGTAGATTTACCATAGCTAATTCATGATAAGCAAATTCTAGAACTGAAAACTTAACAGCGGAATTCTAACTCATGAGAATTCAGATGTCAGGTACTATATACTATCCTTCAAGCATTCTTTAGATGTCTCATACATGTATACAAATACTTACATTCTTTGGGAAATTTAACTGTGGAAGTAGGTGGCTTTTGTTCATCAGATAATTCTTCAGAATGTGCTTCCATTTCAGACTCGTAGTGAGTATTTGCAATTGGATATTTGGAGAAAATATTTTAAAAACCATTTCTAAAGCTGTAAGGATACACTTCCAGCGTAAATTGTAGTTTGCTGCAGGGATGTCAATGTAGCATGAGACACAATTTTATCTGCAGTGCTTACTGTGCATATATTTAAAAAATCAAGTTTGTTAAATGACAGAGAAAAAAAGGGCTTGTACTAAATTTGTTACAAGGAGACACCAATACCATGGAAAGTAGAGGCATGGCTTAACTGTTTTTTCTCTTTGTGTCAGCTCTGGGACTGTACGTGGGCTTGACATTCATTGACACATCTGTGTTAAAGAAACTATCAGTGCCTTGCCCTGTTAGCTACAATTATGTGTCTGGGCAGAGCTTGCACTATTTAAAAAGATGCAAAAGGTAGTTTATTGTCCTTTAGTTGCTCAGGTGACTTCCAGATCTTGCTGCACTGATTTAATTTGATCCTACAGTAAATATATTAGCCTTACAGCTACATTACCTTCACAGCCCAGGCTTTCCACCAGCCCTTCCCTGAACTGCAAGTTTCTAACTGAGGAGAGAGGGGATTCTCCCTCTCTGCTGTAGTGAGACCTCACCTGGAGTAGTGCGTCCAGTTCTGGAATCCCCAGCGTAAGAAGAATGCGGATCTGTTGGAACATGAGGAAATACCCTCTAGTTGTGCCAGGGAGGGTTCAGATTAGACATCAGGAAAAATTTCTTCACGGAAAGAGTTGTCAGGCACTGGAGGCGTTTAAAAGACTGGTAGAGGGGGGGCTCAGAGATCTAGTTCGGTACTGGACAGGGATGGTTAGACTCGATGATCTCAAAGGCCTTTTGCACCCGAGCGATTCTATGACTCTAAGGACAGGTCCAGAGGAGCCTACGGCGATCGTCAGAGGGCTGGGGTTTTCGGCCTCGTAAGAAGTCCCTCCCCAGCTTTCCCGTGGGCCCTCTTCCGGCCGCTCCGCGGGCTCCCCAGAGCCTTCTCTTCTCCAGGCTGAACAAGGCCAGCACTCGGCCTCTCCTCCCAGCAGAGAGGCTCCAGCCCAGCCCTCCCCGCAGCCCCCGCTGCGCGCGGGGACAGCGCGTGCCCCCGTGCGGGCTCCCCCCCCGCGCCGCAGACCCCCAGGAAATGGCGGCGCGCGGGCCCCGCCCGCCCGGGAGGGGCGGGGCTGTGCGCCAGGGCCCCGCCCGCCATGGCCGCCGCGCGCCTCCCGCCCGGGGCCCTCAGCCTCAAGCAGGTACGGGCGGGCGGCTCCGGCCTCCCTCGTCCGCGGCGCATGGACCGCGTCGAGTTGGTTAATGTGCTCGCTGTTGTGAGTGTGCCTGGGTGGGGGTGTGGGGGTACCACACGGGTAACAGGTTTATCGGACTCTGACTGTGCGCGGAGCGATGTCCGTCTGCTCCGTTGTGTGGTCCTGGGAAGTTGGTCTTTTGACGATATTCCAGAAGCACTTGGCCGGCGCACTCGGACACGCGGTGTGAATGTTGAGGTTGTCCTGTGCTGGGACAGGGGCTGAACTCGATAATCCCGGTGGGTCCCTTCCAACTCAGGATGCTCTCTGATTCTGTGCTGCATCAGGAGCGTGGCCCGTGTGGGAGGTGATTCTTCCCCTCTGCTCTTGTTGACATCCCACGTGGAGTACTGTGTCCACTTCTGGAATTACATGAGAAGGATATGGAACTGTTGGAACAGGTCCAGAGGAAGGCCGCGAAGATGATCAGAGGGCAGGAGCATCTGTGCTATGAGGACAGGCTGAGAGAGTTGGGCTTGTTCAGCCTGGAGAAGAGAAGGCTCCGGGGGGACCTTGTAGCAGCCTTCCAGTACCTGAAGGGACTACAGGAGAGCTGAGGAGGGACTTTTTACAAGGGCAAGTAGTGACAGGACAAGGGGGAATAGCTTTAAATTGGAAGGAGGAAGATTTAGATTAGACATTAGGAAGAACTTCTTCACAATGAGGGTGGTGAGACACCGGCACAGGTTGCCCAGGGAGGTTGTGGATGCCCCCTCCCTGAAGGTGTTTAAGGCCAGGCTGAAGGGAGCCTTGAGCAGCCTGGTCTGGTGGGAGGTGTCCCTCTCAACCGAAACCGTTCTACGAGTCTATGATTTTCCATCAATCACGTGTAATGAGACAAGAGCTGGTTACAGAATATATTTCCAACCTATACGCATAAATTGGCCCAGATATGCATATTCTGTTATTTTCCAAGGAATATTTTTGATATTATTATGAACTTCTCAGGAACCAGATCTCTTGCTAAATGGAGCTTTGGACCCAGCTCTTTGTCTGGCTTGGCGTTTTAGATAGGGAAAGACTGCAAACAGGTGATTACAGAATCAGATACATCTGTTCAGCACAGACCTTACGTAACACAAGATGTTATCATTTCTCTCTGAACAGTGTCTGGAAAAATACTATTTGAAAAAAATATATGCTATAAGAAAACATGCTATCATCAGAGGGACGCATTCCACTTAACTTTCAAAAAAATATCGTTACTTAGATGAAACAACTGTAGTAGGTATAAAACTAACTCTGCTTTAGCTTAAATCAAATTAGTCCACTTTTTGCAGTAGTAACTTCTTGTATCAGTGTGCACCTTTGTATGGCATTGAAAAGTCTTGAAGTGGAATCCAAGCTAACATGACATACATACTCCCAAAAAAGGTGATGCAGAATTTTGCGTTTGTTTAAATGTCCCTCAAAGCAAACAAAGTTGTTGAGGGTGCAGTTCTGGGACAGCAAACAGACTTCCCTCTCTCTTTCCCAGTTCCTGAGGCGACAGCAGGTTCTGCAGTTGTACAGGAAGATCCTGCGGGCTATCCGCGAGGTCCCTGCCGAAGCAGATCGCCACTATTTAAAGGACTGGGCCAGGGAAGAATTCAGGAGAAATAAGGATGCTACAGAAGAGGTGAGGATTGGGAGACTGCAGCCCCCCGAGCACCTACCCTTGGGAATGATTGGTGTACTGTACTGTACGGTGTCACCTGGGTTTGTTCTGCAGGTGTCACTAGTAGACTGGTAGGAAGGCTGCTGTTACCGATGTCTCTTAAGGTGCAGTTGTGTGAAAACATAATTCAGCATCTCTGAATATTATTCCCCCTGATGGCAGTAGTTATGTTTCTGATATCCAAATAAAAATCTGGACTGAAAAAATTGAAACCCAAACAAATGCTACTTACTTAAACCACAAATCAGAACAATTGTATTGAATAATATTAGATAAATAGCTTATTAACATGCAGGCTTTATTATAGCTTCTTTTTTTTCATCTTTGATTTCAGCTATATTCAGTGACATTCGTCCAAAATCAAATTGGATGGTTGGGAATCACGTATGAAATGAAGAGACACACTTGTACATCTCCTCTCCTATTTTCTGCTTTGTTCCTTTTTCTAGCCAGTGTTCAAAGAATTAGTGGCTGAATTAGGCAGAAAAAGCATTACAGTACTCAGCTAAAAATAACACTGAAATATCCACTTGTTCATCACTCTTTCTAAGGCCCTGCTCTAAGTGCAGTTGTCACTACTTATTGCAAAGACAGCAGACACAGAGGCATAAAGAAAACATCATTAGGAGTTTGAATCCAGTTCAAAACTGAGTTTTAAAGCAAAGACAGAACTAGCCCCCAAACACATCATTAAGGACTTGGAGAAAATTCATTATTCACCTGTTCTTTAACCGTAACTATAGCGTTACTTCACACAAAGAAAAAGATCACAATAGTGCTGGTAGGAATTGTATAGATTTTAATGTGTTAAAGTCTGCGTGCTTGTGTAAAACCTGTGCAGATGTTCAGTGGTTTGCATTTTATTTTACAGGATGCAATCAGGATGATGATTACTCAAGGCAACATGCAACTTCGGGAACTTCAAAGAACACTTAAGCTGGCAAAATCCTGATCTTAACATTGTTGACAGCTGGAACAACTGCTGTGAACAAAACCAGTTATTTTTTCCAGAATATGGTTGTAATAACAGCCTTTGCTGACAACATGGTGATGCTTGAAGGTAGAATCTACACAGTGGGAGTTTTGTTTGTTTTTTCCCATGTGTCTTCTTGGTTTGGTTACCCTTCTGTGTGGAAATTAGACACAATGGACTTTAGAGAACTGAAAAGATGACGTAGCATGTGCTCTGGGGAAAGCATAAAGCACCAAACATTACAACATCAATGTAATGCCAGGGAAGTGGAAAATAAATATAAGGCAGGTTATTTTGTCTGTTCTCTATTGTGGCAACTCTGAAGTGGTAACAGTTCTTTCCCTACTGTGCCAAGAATTTCTACCAACATTTGGGGGGTAAAAAAGCACTTGAGATAAATAACTGGGCCCACAACAAAAAACCTGATAAAACATAAAAAAGTTATGTATTTGATGTTGATTTTCAGTACTCATTGAACAAAATTTGAAAGAGGATTCTTTATACAGGAAAATGACAGCTTTTTAGCCACAGAAATGCTTATTGCCCAATTTAACAGGAACTGGAATACCTTCAAGTTAGTATTTAATATAAAGTAGACATACAAATAGAAAATACCAACCGTGAATGTTGTGGTGTGTCACAGTACTCCACTTTTAATTATTAGCTTGCAACTGGTCTTACCTTTCTGTGAACTGCAGTAATTTTTTTCCCCATATAATTTAAAAATGCCAGGATGAGTCTGAAATTTCTCATCTTAAACAGGCAGAGAAGAGTAGATTGATACCTGACTAGGCAGTAGGCACCTGCAGTTAAGGTGGTGGTTTCAAGAGATGCAGGAACCCTTCCCTGTCTCACTCTGCTATTAAATAGTTCGTTCAGGGAGCTTAGCAAGGCTGCTTTACAGAAAACTGCTGGTTGACAAGGAAGAAGGATGGAGTTTTTTCCTAATTTGTTTTCTGAAAGTCAATGTGGAATCCTTTCCTATGACTTCTCTTTAGCTTTGCAGTAAAGGATGTAGCTGAGGCAACAAGTGAGGCTGTTAAAGAGTTCAGGTTTGTATAGACAGAAACCTTTCAGCTTCTAAATCAGTCAATGAAAAATACGATTGTCTAAATATTTTATTAAAAAAAATCTAAATGTTTAAATTTTCTGATAGAATGCACTAATAGAACATTAGTGTGTTGGGAACTGATTTTTGACATTACCAGAAAATGCCGATTAGAAAGGAATTTTGACTAAAAAAAAAAAAGCTGTAATCTCTGTTGTCTTGTTCTCAGCTGCAGCCTTTCCTCTCCCTTCAGCCAGAGGTTTGATTACCACTCCTTAATTAAAGACTTTACTCTGCCAACTCATCGCGCTGCTTTCCATTTGGACACCCCAAATCAGCATTAGTCCTTTGCTACTTTGGAAGGGCAGTTCATGTGTGAATTAGCTAAAGCCAGAGCCTTGCCTTTTCCCTTGCCTTTGTGCAAGCTGAGGAGCCTGTGTGCCATCAGTGGGCACAAGTCAGCTCTGAAACGGTGGGTGTGTGTTAACAAATGGCAGTCACTCCCTGCAGCCTCCCTTGGGGCAAGAGGGTAGACCCCATTCTCATGTTTTATAGCCACAAACACAAAAGCTTTGAAGTCCAAGTCCAGTGTCCTGCTCCCCCTTCTGAGTTAAGTGAGGGGATATTGTCCATTTTCTCTGGCTAGAAAACATGCTACCGCAGACTCTGGAGCAAAACTTGTTTTAATTGCTTGGCAAAACATTCAGATTTATCAAGATGATACAAAACTTAAATAGCATGCCTCTGCATTCCTAGAGTAGCTTAAACAGAACTGTAAACATATGAAAGTGTCTATATTACACTAAGAAAGTCAGAGCAATAAAACTAGTATTTCTAAAACTGCATATACTTTTCTTGTGTTGATAGTGCATTAATAGAACTTCAGAAGTATATAATACAATTTTCTTCACTTTTTACACCTGTTAAGAAGATGAAAGCTTAATTACTAATTAGTTAATGGAGTCTTCAATACTGTAAAGTATTTTAAATTGATTTTAGGTCGCCTCAATAACAAAAAAAAATCTCTTTTGCCTTGGCATAATGGTATTTTAAATGGCTTTGAGCAACTGCTCTATCATGATTTGTTAAGTAAACTTACTTTTCTAACAGAATCTGATGGAACCTTCTCAGAGGCTTAAGGAGGAAACCCTAAAGGGGTGCAGATGCAACGAGTTACAGTGCCTCTGGCTTATTTGGAGTCTGTCAGCCTGAACAACATTAGTGTTGTAAATTTTGATTTTACAACAAAACACACCATAAAAACTAAAATGTTGAGTTCTGTTTTGTGGGGCTGTTGGCAAAACCAGTCCTGAGACCTGCAAGGGCCCCACCTCTCTTTTTAAGGATACAAGGGAAAACCAGAGAGGAATCATTTGGAGGAACAAAGGAAGACAGTCTGGACAAGGTATCTGGGAGAAAATCCTGACTCTGCAGAAAAAGAAACACTTGAGTAGAAGCTTGCACTTCTTTAGATGAAGGACTTTGTCAAGCTTCTTCAGTAGCAGACAATTCGGCCATTTGCTGCTTGAAGGAAAAGAGGTTTATATAAAAACTACACCTAATGAGATGAGTGTGGTTATGGTAAAAATATTGGCCATCCATCCCCCAAACGAAACTTCTCAGTCAGATTACCTGAGTATGGCCCCAACAACCATGTAACCACAAGGAGCTTTGCAACCAGGACACCATTATGAAAAAGACAAATCTAATTTAGCATTTGTTTTAATAAATTCAGCATTTGTTTTAGTAAAACCAAAAGAAAAGCAAAGTGAGATGATTCGCCTTTGCATCTCACTCTGTTGGAGCATGGTGTCTCCCAGCTGGAAGCCTGCATCTGTCACCTATGTGGGCTTGTAATTTGAGTTGGTTCTGTAGCTTCTCTTCCACTAACTAAAGGGAGGCAGCTGGGAGTATATAAAACGGTATCAATAGCCCTTCATCACTAAGGAATTTCTGTCCAAAGCTCTCAAAGGTCCTGGATTTATTTCAGTATTGGTATCACTGTGTTTGCAAGTAGCGTACAGTGGAACCCTCTAGTGACGCATGACCCATGTGGAAATAAGGAAATTCCCTTTTCAGAAAGCAGTTTTGGTTTCTAATGCAGTTTGTTTTCCAAGCAGCACCTGGAAATTGAGAGTGCAATATTTAAGAGACTTTTGGAAATAACAAAGAACCTAACCTGCAGCATCATTTGTGTTGGTGTTAGTGTTGGGTTATAGGTTGGACTTGATGATCTCAGAGGTCCTTTCCAACCTTGTGATACTGTGATCTCATTGTGATCAGTACGGTCTGCATATGAATTCTCCTTGGTTCTGGAGTTTCCCAAGTTATTTCTGCTCCTGAAAAAGAGCATTTTGTTTGGTTATAACAGGCACTACAAATATATATATATATATCAATATTCCAGATTCCCATACAACAGGTTCCAATATGAGTCCCATTGCTTGTCTTTGTCTGGTTGGTAGATGCTAGCTCTCTTTCTGCACCTTAGTCCTTAACTTGCTGAGCTCCTCTTCTAAGCTTTTGATATGCTCCTTGAGCGCAGCTTTGTCTTGCTGGGCTTTCTGATTAGCTTGGCACCGGGCTTCTTCTATCTTCCGTTCATACCACTTCTCCATCTGTGTGGAAACAGCCTCAAAGAAGTACTGTGTTATCTCCAGGGCCTGGGAAGTGTCTCTGAGCGGAGGGGCAGGCGGCTGTCCCGCAGGCAGGGTGGAGGGCGGCTGCTCCTGGCTCTGATGTGCCCCATTGTGGTGCAGAGTTTTGTGCTTTGACTGCCCACTTTTGCTGGACTTCTTTGTCTGAGTTCCTTTGTCAATGAAGTAGCCGCTCTGTGCTTCGGTCTTCACAGGTTCAGTCAAGGGCTGCAAAGCAGTTTGAACCTTAATGTGTCTTAATTTGGAGCCCAGAAGCTCAGAGGAGGGCAGCTCCTGCTGGAACCTGTGGAACATGCTGGCACTAACTGCTTTGTCCTTTGGCCTCACATCTTGAGCTGGGGCAGAAGAAACTGGTCCACCAACAATTACCTGTTGCTCTGTACCTACAGAATAAAATATACACATATGTATTTAGAAAAGCTCTGAGGATTTATTTTAGCATTCAGAAATCCTCTTTCCAATGGCTGATGCAGTTCCCCATGTACCGTGCTGTGTGTTACACTGTAGGGGCTTTATTAGTTTATTGCATCTTCACAGTCAGGTGATGTAATAAAGAGTCATTAGAAGAGAAAAGGCTCAGGCAGAGAGAGGCACTGAATTGTGGCTGTGGGACTACAGACTGACAACAACCAATGGACGTGTAACAAAGATTAGCCTAGATTCCCAAAATATGTCTGCTGATATTTATGAACCCTTGCTTCTATAAGAATTAAGCCCCACTAATTTTGCAAAGATAACACATTTTGATGTTTCTGAACTCTTTAATGCAGTATAGCTCACACTCCTGCTCCCAGGGATCTCCTGTGCAGTCTTCTGCCTTTCTAGTCTGATGCAGTATTCATGTCTACTCCTGTTCACTTTGCATAGTGTTTGGGCAGCGGCATATACAATATTTTACAGAAGCCCATGGCTTTGGTAGCATTCTCCTTGGCTGTGGAGATCTGGGCATTCTGCCCATCGCTTTTTTCCTCAAAAGCTTCCTTGGCCAAGCACAGAAAGGTGGCTTGAACCAAGGCCTTCCATATCTCTGGGAAGTCACGATCCCTGAATGACCTTGAATGCTCTCAGCTGTTTTTGTTCTCATCAAAGGAAATAATTAAACAGACTTGGGTTCAAGGAAAAAGGAAAAAAATGAGAGGTTAATCCTATATCCTTGCAATTTGAATATTAACAAGGGAAATGAGTGTTCTAGGTTCACATGCTTGCACCCTGCCATTCTAGGTTCCACACATCTGAAAAGCACCAAATACAATACTTTCTTCAGTAGATGTTGGATAGTCGGCACATCTTCCTACCAGACAAAGGGGTAGGAGCAATTCTGACTGGAAAGCTGGAAATTCTTCAGAAAACAGTGTACTCAGAGCATCAAAGGACATGGCTTCAAAGACACGATGACATGGAAGCATCAGAGAGAACCACTGGAATTTCACCCAGCCATGTTTTACACTATTCCCAGCAGCTGCCTTGAGGTGTACTCTAATCCCAAGACATTATGCAAATGAATGAGAGAAAGCACGCAGCCAGAATTATTATCTGTGGTATTAATGCAAGTATCCCTCAGTTAATTAGCTTGCCTTTGAATGACTATGACATCCAAGTACCAGACAAGGTTGTACCTGAGGCACCATCTCGTTGTATGCAAAAACGTTGCCCAAAGCTTTGTTCTGTCATCTGGACTCTACTTCTTCCTCCATCTTCTGAGAGGCTGTTTGGGAGTGTAGTATAGGAATGCTGGTGGGAACCCTCTGACTGCAGCATGGGCTGGTTGGCTTTACAGTCCTTGGCACTGTGGGGGTTGTTCTCAGTATCCAGGGTCTCAGTGAGAGACTCACAAGTGGACAAAGTTGATTTTGGTCTTGATGACCTGGAATCTCCAGAAAGCTTGAGCTCCAGATTCTGAATCTTCAACATGCACCAAGTCTTCAGCTCATCAACCAAGGAATTCTATGAGAAAGAGACTTGAATTAGAAGATCCTGTGATTAGACCCTATGGTTCCTGGGTGGCTGAGCACATATGGCAGGAACAAAGAGAAGTAAGCCTGGCATCTGTGGGCTTAGGCTCCCTGTACAGATATGCATGCTGCCACTAGGAATATCTGATGGATCTCAAATCAGAAAAGATAAAGAACTACGCATTAGCTAATGAAAGGCACCCTCTTTAGTCCACCACCTCTTAGATTTGAATGCGCTACCTCAAATGCAGCTCTAAGTTCTCTGATCAAGGCTGCCTTCTCTAATCATACAGGCAATGGTACTTTCTAGGTGCAAGGAACATTTGACTTGTGGTCAAAGCTGCCATTTTCTAAGAGTGAAATTAAAATTAGACACTTCTGGGACGTGGCTTTATACCATTACCAACCTCTGCTCCTCTCTTCATTCAGTGATAAAGATGAGTCCAACGCTAAATGATAAATTACTAACAGCTTTCAAATTGCAAAGGCACTTAATAAGTGTCAGCTGCAGAGGCATTTGCCAGTAATCGCTTAAAATACGAGTAGCTCTTTTACCCTCTTGTTCATGCAACATCATGAATTTAGGTCACGCCCTCCTATGCACATGGACAATTAGTCCATGCATTTAGTAAAGCCGAATCATTTTTTCCAGTTGTTCCAATTAGACCCACCAGAACAGGAACAGCTGGTATCGCTTAATGGTACTTTCAGTTCACCTGATGTATCGCTCCAGTATCTCGTTTCTTAAATAGAGATTATGGGGAGATGGAGCACAAGCCCAGATATTCAGAAGCCAATAGAATACTTATGTCTCTTACTATGAAATAAAAGCTGAAGCTGCCTTAGTTTGATAAGTACTTTGCTTTGGAGAGAAGTGTTTTGTGGATGTTAGATTGCAGTGTCTTGATCAGTAGTTCATGCTGGTATTATCACAGCTGCCAGCCTTTTAACAGGGATTTGGAAGGGTCTTACAAAAAATCATGACATTTTCCTAGTACAAAGCATGTTTCTCAGTTCTTAGAATACCACTAATGAGAAAATTAATTGTATTTTAAATTTACCTATGTGAGTGGAGAAACACGGATTTCCTTGCATGTTTTAATGGTGAGGTTTTGCAGAAGCCAGAGCTGGATCTCTAGGGGAACAGTTATTCTTGTAATGCTGGTTAAACAAGCATAAAAGAGAACCTGCCTATTGGCAATAATATGCAGCTTGGAGATGGTGCACTGCTGCCAAAGTCAGAGGGAAGAACTGCAGCCTTTTAATACATGCAGTGAAAAAATCAGACAAAGAAGGGAGAGATTCCCAGGGTACACAACCAAATGGATGAGAAGTAAAAGGAACAACACAGATTTTAAGCCTTTGTTATGATCTGCAGATGTTCCTGCAGATGTCCTTTAATGAAGCAAAAGCTGAAAACACAACCATTAAAAATTTAGCAGTAGGAATTTTTGCAAAGCACTGTGTTACAAAAAAAGGTATTTGTTATAGATGCCACACTTCAGAACCACCAGATTAAATTAGGACTGTAGGACTGAATTTAACATTCCCCATTTTTAATGCAAAAGCTTTATAAATTTGTCTTAGAGATTAAGGTGGTGGATAGGAATAATTTGGTCTTTGAAGCTCTTTTGCCTGTTTCAGCAGATGAGATACATCTCCAATGTTCTCTCTGCGTGCTGGAACCGAACTCTGACCCCTCTGAGCTAACGGGGAGTAGCTGTTTCAAGCCCTACCTGCCGCTTCTCCCCCTCATTTTTTTCCAGCTCAGTGTGCTGTTGCAGGCGGTGAAGGCACTCTGTTCTCTCTGCCGACAGCCGCTCAGCCATAAGCTTGTCTAAAACACGGAGCTGTGGAAAAAAAACCCACAACTGAGCTGAGATGATCATGTTAAAAACCAAACAAAGCCCCCATCTGTGAATCTTGTAAGTCAGAGTACAGTTTTGCCTTTCAGTCTTCATTTCTAGGAATGCTGCCAACAACAGTTAGATGTAGCTTGCAAAAGGGTTCAATCACAAAATTATCAATGAATAACAATTACATTCAAAATAAAAAATAATTTAGAGGATCTTGAATCTCAGTGCAAACAGAACTCAGCAAGAGGGATTTTTACAATTATGAACCACATAGCTGTAGGACTGCCTTCTGTCTTTAGGGCCTCAAGCAGTTTAGATTTATTGTCTAAAGAAGACCTGAAGCTACTTAACACATTAAATGTGTTCTTCTCAAGACCTTGGTTTGCAACATTAGATCCTTGTGGAATGTCACAATTTCCTGGTTTTGAGTATTAGATTTCAGGTTTGTTTTTACAACACAAGAAGCAATAAATGAATCATGACAATGAAAATTAAGCTTAGGCTACATTTCTAATAGTCATGTGGGCAAGCAGACC
The DNA here is from genome assembly GCA_033556795.1 of Tapera naevia. NCBI lineage: Eukaryota > Metazoa > Chordata > Aves > Cuculiformes > Neomorphidae > Tapera > Tapera naevia. Next base: position 320,097 of record JAUMJJ010000014.1, on the reverse strand, counting down.
TCTGAGTCATATTCTTACTTGATGTTGAGTTTTGCTTTCCATCTGGCCCAGCTTCGCATTCATCTTATCTTGTACTGTCCCAAACTCAGCTTTTATCCCTTCCACTGTTGCCTCCAGTTGATTCTCCAGTTTATTTATCAGGGGCTCACAACGACATCCATTTATTGGTGCCTGAAAGGAGTAATACATTTACTTGCTGCATCCTGCTGTCCTCTTAGTGCTCTTCGAACAGTAACACAGCCTTCTTGAGTCAGTCTTGGGCTCTTCTGTACCATGTACTGTAGCTCACCCTCCCGATTACATCATACAGTAGCTCAGCCAACAGGCCATTAGTTGGAAATGCACAGACTAGAAAAGGATTGATCTGATTTATATGGACACATCCTCACAGACTAGAAAAGGATTGATCTGATTTATATGGACACATCCTAACACACAGCAGTGTTGGTTTCACTGGGGCTACAAGGAGCAATGAGCTCAGATCACATATGCCATGGTGCTATGTGCTGTATGTGGGATTCCACATTACAGACCTATACCCTGCATCTTGATGCTGTAATCCTGAATTGTACAAAAAAAAAGATCTGATTTTGTGGATGTGTGTGGGCTTGCATGCATTTGTTTTTTAACCTGATGCAAATAATGTACTAATTATTTTATACTGTATAAAAAGGTCTCAGTGCTCCTGTCTGCCTTCATCCTTGCTGGCATTCAGCTGACCCTTATCTGCTGTGCACACCACTGCCTGCCTTTGAATTGTATGACAGTGTCCCAAGGCTCCTCATCACGGGGAGCTGCACTGACCACACTGAAATCTCTCAGAAAGATGGTCACAAAAGGCTCCCTTAAGGAAGGACAGCTAATCCTCATCAGCTTCCTCTGCAGCCTGCAGGCAAAAATTGACTCCTTTGGAGGTGAGACAGGAGCCCAACACAGTTGTTTTGAACCCATCTGCAGAGGAACCTTCCTCTCTCCTTTTGCCCTGCAGTACTGGTTCACAAACTGGGGTTATTCCCTTGGCAGGGAAAGGCGGGTGGTTTGCAGAGCACTAGAGAGAGCTTCAGAAATACATGTACTTTGGAAATTCTGTTTGTTATTCAGGGCCTGAGGCATTGAAGAAGACAGCAAAAAAAGAAGGGGAAAGAGTGCCATGCATTTCAGCAAATACTATAAGGGAGTCTAGCTCTATTAAGCTAATCTTTGTATACAAATTTTGTATACAAATCCTATCTGCTCTCTGCACGTTTCTTCCTGCTCTCCAAGTCCTTCCTACTGGCCCATCCTCCTACCATCATGTCCTAAGGGCAGGGAGAAATTCCTTTTAATATACTAAAGATCCTCCATCTTTCCTGATGTCTGCTATTCGGATAATTCCTAGTGCCCCTATCTGGAAATTTCTCAAGCATTACATAGCAAGAGATTGGCCAGTAAAACCTTTGAAGTCTGATTTGAGTGATCTTCAGAGTCTGCTGATTTTCCTAATTAAGCAAGGACCAAGGATAGCTAGTGGATGGATGTGAGAAGCCTAGGAAATGAACGCACTGACCTCCCAGAGGAGGGCAATATTAAGAAAGCAATAGTATAGAAGTTTACAATGTCTACAGGGTGATTTGCTGACTGTTTTCATGCCCTTTTATATATATATACACACTAGTAAATACATGCAGAATAAAATAATCTGTGGAGTAAAATATCAGTCTCTAAATTGGAATAAATGCACAAGAGCTGATACCTCCTGGTTTATTTATGAACCAGTTTCTGTACCACTCCTGCCTCCAGTTGTCCTAGAATCCCAAAAGACATGTTGCAATAAACAGAATTGAAACAGAACGTATTGAGTGTACTCAAGCTCTTGATTTAGGTAGCAAGCTTCAGTACTCACATAGGGCTTTCTTTTATTGTCATTGGCCAAGCTCTTTGCATTTTCTGCTGAAAATCTTAATATTTCAAAGTGTATCATAAAAGTTCCAGTGTTCCAATCTCTGTTCGCACCTTATCTCCAAAAATGAAATACTTTGTAGATCAGAACTCATTAAATGTTCGACATGCACAAAACCAGCTTAATGTTTACCACATTTTGGGCCAAAACGCAGCCGAAGCCCAAACAAGGAAACCAGATCCACAGTCATGACCGCATACCCCTGAGGGTGCAGTTAACCAAATGCATTTTCTATCCCTTAGCTCACTGTCCCCCAGCTCCAAGTGCTGCTCCCTGTGTCTCCCTCCACAAGGGCAGCAGCTGGCTCACCTGCATCACCTTCCCATCCTTCCCTCGATAGAGCGTGTACAGCTGGTAGGCTCGGACCTCGTGGGGAGGGGGTGGAGAGGAGCAGTGATGTTTACTTCTGCGCTTAGGCACGCTTTGCTGGGGCCGAGGGAGTGTCTGCTGATCAGCTGGGGAGATGGGGTCCGAGAGTGCTGAAACCTGCATAAAATACATACAACGTTTTCCTTATTTAAAAGCCCCCTGTAAACCAGCCCTGGTGGGAACAGGACAAATCTGTTGTGACAATTACAGCAAAAACTTGATTAAAATACCAATCCAGCTGCAGTCGCTGGCCACAGCCTGGGTGTCTGCCAACACAATACCAGATTTCTGCACCAGTCCAGTTCATGTGACCCTCAACAGCAGAATTTCCTCACCAGAAACCCCATGGTTTTGTCTGAAGATGACCTCTGCCCCACGAGCATAGCAAGGCTGGTGCCCTGACTCGCTGACATGTCAAAGGGATACCTGCACTGTTACTCTACAACTACCGTGTCTCTCTCTTCTGTTTTACGTCTGCTGGTACCTTTTCCTTTGGCTTTTTCTTTTTGCTCTTCTTCCCTTTGGGATCTGGTGAGGTTGACCGGGGTTCATCCTTCAGATCACTCTTCCTTTGTGGTGGCTGGTCACTGCTTGGCGTGTCATCAACAGGCGAGACACTGCCCTGCTTGAAGCAAAGACAGAGAGTTCAGAACAGTTGCAGAAATGGAGAAAAGGCACCCTTTTTTTTCAATTTCCAAGTTTTAAGTTGCTCTGTAAACATCAGTGGGCAACTTTTCAGTAGCAAAGCATGACAGACTGTCTCAGACAGCTGCCGTGGTAATGCTCAAGAGAGGGCTCCAAATAGACTTAGTCCTGATGAGCTGTATTTGAAATCCCCTCCTCGAAGGAGATGCAGCTGGCAATGCTGGGCTGTACCTTGCTCTGTACCACTTCATCGCGTGGTACCGACTGAGCTCGCCTTTCCTCCTTCAGCTTCTCTCTCTTCTTCCTCAGGCTTCTTCCACGGTTAAAGCGTGAGACCTGAAGGCACAGCAGACTGTTACTCAGCAATTGTCATGTTTTTTCCTCCCACTGCAGCCAAGCAACAGAGCAGATCTTTTTCACCTCTACTAAAAGGCAATATACAAAGGAAGGTGTGCACACCACAGTTGTGGAGTGTTTTCACAGCAAACTTGGAGGAGTGAGAGCCTCCCCTGTGTCATCCTGTGCCTCTGTGCTGCCAAGCCAAGCCAAGCCTTTCTCGCATGCTATGACAAGAAGCAGCATGGCAGGGATTGCACTTGGTCTCCTACTGGAATACAGAGCTCTCCTATGTGCCTTCTATCTGAACAGTGTAGTAGCATTTCACACGCAGCAGCAGCGTACAAACAGGACATTTCATCCCCATTTCTAAGCATCTTCTAGTGCAAGCAACCATGTGCAGGGTAAGGGAAATCTGAGGCAGGAAGCAGAGGGACACGACCTGGGAGCTTTTGGGTACAGGGCCTTCAGAAGGAATAAGTGCCTCTGGCTGCTCCATCCCCTGCCAGTCAGGACAGCCAGGACCTCTGCCAGTGCTTAGTACTGAGGCATAATCTGTACACCTTGCTGGACTTGGGGGCTGAAAGGCTCCACATTAATAGACTTGAGCCCAGCACACAATGCCAGCAGAAACACAGGCACTTCTCACAGCAGAAGTTGACTGACCAGGGGTTGTGGGCCCTCCAGGTTAACTGGCCTCAGCTCCACACACATGCACATGTTGGGGAGAAATCTGTAACGTACCTGTGATGCTTTAGTGAGGAGGAGTGCAACCTCAGGGTTATTGTGCTGTCTGGCAACATCTAGAGGGGTCTGACCTGCCTGGGAGGAAAACAAAAATGGCATTTCCTTCAAAACACAAGCTGCTGGAAATGGAGGATTTCTCCACCCAGGGTTTGTACATGCTCTGTGCACAAGAGTATAGTGACTAACTGCTTTGGTTTACCCAGACTTAATTCAACCCTAATACCCAATATTTTCTACCAACACTAAAAAGTGGGTTGAAAGGAGTCTGCATTAACACAAAATACCAAAAGAAACTAGATGTCCTGCTTACATTGTTGACAACGGATGCATCAGCCCCTGCCTCCAGCAACAGCTTAACCACCTTCCTGTGATTCAGAGCAGCAGCTACATGGAGTGCAGTATCGCCTGCCTGCAAGTTAGAATGCAGAAAACAACCATGTAACACTCATCTTTGGGTCTCACCCTGCAGAAATCACACCTTCCCAAAGGATGCTCAGAGGTCAAAAGGTCTACACTTGCTGTTGCAACAACTAAGCTTAAATAAGGCTTGATCAATAAAAATAATGGAGTTGGGAGGAAGGGGACAGGAGGGGTCAAGGAGTTCCTTCAGGGCAAGGATCTACTTCAGCCTGGTTTGAGGAATGCAGCCAGGGTGCTGGTGATGTGTTTTAACATGACACATGATGCAGCTTGGAGGCAGCCCAGCTCTACCGCCAGCAAACGGATACAACATCTGAGGGCTGAACCAGTTTTCCCATCAGAGTCTTCCCTTTTTTGTTTTTTTTCAGAAGTCTGATTATTTGGTGAGCAGGTGGTCACAGATCACGTTACTCAAAACCAATCAGATAAGTACCAGCAGCGAGAGTGTTGGTGTTCTCTTCGTGAGATTGCTCAAGAAAAACAGGTTTTGGACTAAAGCCAGGAGGAGATCCGGGTCCAGCACTCACACACTGCCCTGTCCTTGTCCTGGTGCAGTGAGGTGAAGACAGCTGTGATCAGATTTGAGCATCAGTAACAGAGCCAGCAGCTGTTCAAGGGAGACTGGACACGTGTATATAATGCCCTCCTGTCCCCTTTGTCTTTAGAAAGTCAGATCTCCTCTAGACTAATGGAAACCTGTTGCTTGTAACTAACTTGTATGAGGAATGTTCATAAATAAAACCATTCTATGTGCAAATATAGAATAACTTCAGGGAGTGCTGGGGAATGAAAGGAAGCGGTGTCTCTCTGGGCCAGGTTCACACCAGTTGATCTTAATATTCAGTAGCTCATTTTACAAGTTAAGAAACTAATTTTCAAATAAAATTACATAGTAAATTTAACATGCTGGAACCCATTTTGTTTGCTGCAATATCTCCTACCTAAGAACCAAGTTTAATTTAAACATACACATCAGAAAGCATCTTGTGATCCTCGACTACACATGGAAAATATGCAGGAACATAAGACAATGTTGTTAAGCACCAAATAATCTGTTTATTTAACATATTTAACACATTTTAATGTACTAAATCCATCCATTCTACCACCCAGTTAAGCTATACTATAGGTGCAACAATCAATTACTTCTCTATAAAACAACTATGGATGATCAATCCTAGGTTAGACTGATAATTACTTTGAATTTGAAGCATATTTTTTCTTCACTTTTATGTCTTTTCACTTCCCAATTCTTAATACTGCAAAGCACAGCAAAGAAAAGGGTTCCAGAGGAATTAACACTTTTGTGGCTCCTGAACATTAGTTTTGCTTCACAATGTCTCTGTAATGGCCAAAGAATCATTAAATACTAATGAAAAAGGAGTAAATGGGCACCCATAAACTGATAGAGTCTCTTGCTCAGTCCCATTCTGCACAGAACTGGTAAGGACTCAGGAGTGCCCCTCTCTACCTACACTACTACCTCTGTCCCAAACCCCCTTGCAAAACCTCGTAAATAGGCAACACTTTAAAGAAAATGATGCAAATGTGATGGCAAAATAATAAACCACTGATATGCCATTAAGGCTACTCTTAGAAGCTCAGGCACTCGGTAATACAGTGAAATACAGAGTGAAGTGGGATTCTTTGGGTAGGAATCCCTCTTTCCAACAACAAGCTGTATGTGAAGGGCACAGTCACAATGAGGTTCATGCACTGACCTGGTTCTTTTCATGGACAGAACAGAAAGCACTGAGCAGCACCCTAATGATGGGCAAGTGATTATAACGAGCAGCCACATGCAGACAGGTATCTCCTGCCTGCAAACAGAAACAAAGCTCTGAGCATGTAATCACAGCAAGAAAGCTTGCACTTGTCATGGTGTTCAGGGATGAGTTAATACTATTAAACCAAAAGGAACAGTAAATGCCACACACCTCCACTGAAGAGCAATGCTGTCTTCTATGCCGTACAAAATCTACCATAATGGGTGGGAAGGTTTAGCAAGATCTGGGGTCAGGCAAGGTGGGGGTACAAATTCTTTAACCACTGATGGGAAATACTTCAATTGTAAAACACTGGTTTACTGCACTACAAAACCCGAATTACACTTTTTATTAAATCTGTTCTTCTGAATTCCAAGTCGATGTGGTTTGGAAACCCCACTTAGTGTCACACATAATGAAGAAACCATGAGGAGAGGGGGCCAGAGCAGCACGCCCTCAAGGGGTGTCACGCATGCAGCTGGGACTGGAAGCAGAGCCCCACAGGTTTCTATTTCCATGTGGCTCTGCTCACCTTGTTATCAAGCAGGGACAAAACCATCTGGCTTCCTTTTGTAATTTGTTTTCCTTTGTCAAGCCAGATCCATTACAAAACAGGAGGAAAGCTGTCTGATGTTGAAGTCACCTTGAATCTACCTCATTTGACAGACCAACATGGAGCAGATAATATTATCTATCCCAGTGAGGTCAGGTCTGAAGGCTTTCTCTGCTCCAGTACAAAATCCCTTCAAGATTTCTATTTTTTTGAGAGAGGAGCCCTTATGCAGCATTGCACGACAGCATAGGGGTCAGGCCACCAAGACCACAAAAAACAGGGAAGGATCAACTGCCTCAGTCTGTGCAACAGGAAAACCCCTTTCAACTCCCTCCATCCCCACTTAAGAGATAGGTACAAGCAATGCATTGCTCAGTCCAATCACAAGTGTTCCCATACATACACAAGTTCGTTAGTATTTTTTTCAATGGCATTTGTAATAAAAATCACATCTTAAAGCATTTCTTAGTATTTCTACAAGTTACAGCAATATAGCTAAAACAAAAGCACGCAAAAATTAACATATATCCTTTTCAAAACTCACATTATTTTTGAGGTCTGCTCGAGATCCTCCAAGCAACAAAACACGTGTACTCTGGGAATGGCTATTCTGGCAAGCCAGGTGAAGAGGTGTGTTACCTGCCTTAGAGAAATACAGGAAAATATAAAAGCCTTATTTAGAAATTGGACAGACGTATTAAAAAAATAAAACCTCATGGGTCTTCACACACCAGGATCTACCCAAGAGTGGGAAACGGTTGCTGTTATTTTCTTGAAGCTCTGAGCTGAATGAACGTGGAGACTGAAACACACTCTTCATCCTGGAAATTATTTATCTAGAATATAGTAAGGGCAGAAATTGGAGAGTCTAATGATATCTGTATTGGTCAAATCTGTTTACAGGAAGCAAAAACTTTAGAAACAGTCTGATGAGGGTCACAATAATCTCTGTTTGGTAATACAGACCAGCTTCAAGTCTGACTGGGTCGGTAGGTGCTCTCACAGGGCAAGATGCAGATTTTAGTCTAGCAGAAAGCTCCAACATTCAGAAAGCACAACAGTCTCCAAACCCCAAACCCCAGACAATGGCATGCTAAAGTTCCTGAAAGAAGCAAACATGCCATTTTTACAGAGAGAAATAAAACAAGAGTTTTCCTATCTATTCTTTTTCTAACGCTGTGAATTATTTTATTGGTCTGACAGGTTTTTCTGACAGCATTTGGCTTTTGTTGACTTGAAAATACTTGGGGGTTTTGGCTCTTGGGAGCTAGAAATAAAATCAACTCAGGTAAAAAGGTTTCCCATGCTTACTAGGCTGCCTGTTCACCTTGATTACATCCTTTAATTTGTCCTCCATGCTTTCAAGACACAGATCAAAGGTGCAGGGTTTGAATTACAAAGGGCCAATTCTTAAATGTCATGTTAGGTCTTCGGTTCCACGTTACAGAGTATTTCAGGCCTGGGAGTAGTCTATAAGCTGTGGCAGACATGAACATTTTCTTTCTCACCTAATTACTTTTAAGTGTCAATTTTTTTCCTCTTGGGTTTATCTCTGAAAAGTCCCTGACATGTCTTTACTATCTGCTGTTTGAATGGTCAGCAGTGGTGGGAAGGCAGAGAGGTCCTGTGCAGTGGGAAATGGGCGAGGACCTCCCTGCTCAGAGAAGTCACGGTGCCAGCGCCTGGGGTCAGGGCTCACATAGCAGGCTCATCTGGTTCATCTCTCACAGAATGATGGAGGATCTGAAAAGAAGGCTCTCACGGGATCACAGTGGAAGAGTTTTTATGAAGTCAACTTGACTGAAAGTAAAATTCATCCCCAGGATGATTCTTGGACAGGAGGAATACTGCTCCTGGTTTACCCGTGTGTTGTTCCATTCCTCAAATACCTGCCTTTAAAATCCCAGGTATCCTGTCTGGTCTTTGCATTTCACTTAATATAGAAGCTGTCTTCAGTTGCACTGCTCTTTTATATACTATGTTCAAGGTGCTCCCTTTTGAGAAATGCACCCGTTCTAGTGTTCCCCAAGCAGACCCAAGAGATATTAACCAGGAGTTACAGAAAATAAAGAGTCAAATCTCTCCCATCTTCTGCTGCTTAGTAGGGTTTGGCAAATCTAGCAGCCTGTATCTGTCCCAGCCAGCCAAAATCACACAATGCCCAGCTGTAAGTCAACAGCTCCTGTACATCACACTCAGCCCTGGCTGCCAGAAAAGCTGGCAGAAAGATTATGCCTTGTCGTCAGTAACATAAAAAGTTGAGAGACTAAAGAAGCCATTTGGGGATTAAGTAGAGTTAAGCTCTTCATTTTTCCTGAAATCAAAAGGGGTAAAAGCATGTGCATGTATGCAAGCGTGCACAATACCCAGATTTTTCAGAGGCTCCTGAGAAAAGAGCTTGTCCATTAAAAAACACCCAAAAAGTGAAATGCAAAGGGAGAGGATTGCACGGGTAAGACATCAAAGACCAGCGCTGGAGCTGCTCAGCCAGTCATATCTCAGACATCAACCCTGCTGAGTTATTCTGTGCACATACTTTCCACAAGAGGTTGTCTCCATCTGACAGACGCTGTTATTGTAAGCTAAATCTTCTAATACCCTGAGGCATCCAAGCATGCAGGATAACCAGATTTGCCTCTGAAGCCCACACCTTTGTGTAGAAATGTATATATATAGACAAGCGTATCCAAAGATTGGAGTATAATGGTTCACAAAACTATAAAGTCAAGCATGGGAAATTGTCTGAAGTACCTTTGATATACATCTAGGTGAACGTTAAACCAAAAATAATTACAGAAAATAAAAATTGGAAGCTGGAACAATGTGCAACAAAGAATACACATAAAATAGTATCAAAGATGATGTTACAGACCACAAAGTGACCACATACGCATATGTACTGCTATATACATGTGCACGTACCAAAACTCTAAGCCCAGGCAACATGCCTTTTTACTCAAAGTCTTAGACTTCGGGTCAGCTGTCTCCTTCCTTTCTTTTCCTCATCAGACCCTTTCAGCTGTTGTTTTACTGCCACATTTACCAGAAGATGCTCAGAGATCCCATATAGCCATCCCAAAGCCCTCTTACCTGTAACAAAGGACATGGTGCCAACCATGTGATCTGACTGACTCATCAGCACGGCTTTCCAAACCCTGACTCAGCTCACACTTCAGGATGCTACTGCCAGCTCCAGGACTATTCCCTTAACTTCTGAATATGTGCATTGAAGGCAAGTCTCTCACAGGTATCACAACTCTCACAGGTAAGACCCCTTGCTTTGTTATTCTTTCCTCTAAACTGCTCTCAAGGTATTATAAATACTAAAAGGAAGACAATCCAGGCTTATTACAAGATTTTGCTAAGAACCTACACTAATTTATTAGGAAGAACTTTATAACAAAAGATATGCTATTTTTTGAATGCCACTGTCCTATTAATACAATTAATTTTAATTTTAAATGACACCACTCACTCTTGGTATAAATTAGAGCACCGTGGAGATTTCCACAGGCATTGCAGTGTTATTCAGCCACAATTAATGTATCATTCAACGCCCTATTGAGTTCCTCTTGCATACGCTGTCAAAATATTAATTTTTTAATGTCTATGGAGGAACCATCCAGGCATAATAAATGCAAAAAAAAAAGAAGAAAAAAGTCCCACCAGGAGCTGGTCCCCCACATGCTAAGAAATGCCATGGCCAGCAATCTCCAATGCTGAGAATCAGCCACATTACGTGGAACAGAAAGCTCCTCCTGCATGGGTCTCACCTTGTTCTTGGCAAGAACATTGGCTCCTGCTTTAACAAGCACTTTGGCAGACTGACTGAACCCATGCCAACAAGCTTCATGAAGAGCAGTGTTCCCATCCTGAAGAGCACACACACAAGAGGAAAAGGTTAGTGCATTGTGTCCACATGCAGAGTAATGCTACATTCAGAATGCAACAGCATGACCCACCAGGTCACTTAAAAAAATAAATCCTTTTCCTTTCCTACTCCCTAATTTTCTATTTTATTTGTACTAGGGAGATATAAACCAACCTAAAGCATAAAATAACTTCCACTGACACCTTAGGTACTTTTTCCTATCTACTCTTCCTATCATCAGCCTCTTTCTGTATTAATTTCTACTTCTTCCCACATCTCCTAGCAAGTAAAGCTTTGTTTGGATCTTGGAATGAGAACCAAACTAAATTTCCAGCCTCGGATTCTCAGTTTCAGAGAGAATCAAGGGAAACTGTGAAGTGTTTTGTGTATGGCACGGTGTAGTTGTATGCTTCTTTAATGCCTTTCTCAACGAGTTGAGAACAGATTCTCAAATCAAAAAACTATCAGCCTGATTAAAAAAAATCAGTAAATTATATTAAAAAGATGGTACAGCTTTTTTTCAATGCTGCTGTTCCAATTACTTTCAAAGCATCAGATACTTACACAGGAGTATAAACTATAACTTTCTCTCTGAGGCATTAATATCACATGCCACAGGACTTTCCTTTTGCCTGTTACCTTGTCTTGTCTGTCCAAAGCACACCCCTCTTGAATCAGAGTTGCTATAATGTCGGTGTTCCCTACGACAGCAGCCCGGTGCAATGCTGTCTGATCACCCTGAAAAAAGAAGCAAATACATCAGTGCCATTTCCACCTCATTTTGACTCAATGCAAATGCATACCACACACACCGGGGCAGCATCTTCAACACACATAACTGTTAAATCCAAGCTCCCCATACACCACTATCATTTAAGTTTCCAAGATCAATGAAGTTGTTTAAAGTGTCAGAGAGCTACAAACAAAATGTTCACAGAAGTGTGCAAATCATCACAATCCCATACACAGCGCTGAAGCCTTGTAAATATACAGTAGTATTAGAAAGCAGTGAATGTAACACATTTGGCACTACGTGTCTAATAATCATAGAATCATTATCAACTGTATGTGCAGGGAACGAAAGGGACCTACAAGCTGTTGTAATTCATCACAATGATCCCCCAGTACTTACACTAACTGGATGAGGCTCTCCTGTTTTGACTCGGCTAACTTCTTACGATAAGGAGCATGAAATGAGATTGGTCTCTTCAGCACCTCTGATGAATTTGCCAATTAGTGCTAAGAGTGGAGGCAATTTTATGAGGAGGACCACAACTGCAAGACCATCAACTTATTTAATTCAAGCAATTGAGCAATCTTGAGGTACAAACAACTTATGTTCTCATTGACCTGCCACGTAGCAGCAGCAAGCAAGTTTCTTACATCAGTTTATTTGCTTTACGGGCAAGCTTCCCAAAGATTACACTGATGCAGTCATCTTGTGTGACTGCATCATACAAGAAGCCCATCTATCTCCCTTCTAACAACCATTGAACTCATTTACTGAGTTGGAGAGTCCAAGATTAAGTTTCTACAAGCCTTCCAGAAAGTCCAGGGAGACACGAACTACTGGCCCTGCCCACTGGGGGATTATCTATATATATTTACGTGCACATTGGTTAGACTGTCATAAAAGAGGGGGAACAGGAGTAGTTATGCATCAGCATGTAGGTATGTAAGACTGACTGATGGGAAAATGAGCTGCAGTAGCTCCATCGCTGCCACAACAACTGGTCTTGGCTTTCCTTTGAAGTTGCTTTGAATCTGCAATGTTGAAGAACACCCTGATTCCAGGCACAAAGACTAGCTTCAAAGTTATACACAGCCTTTTGGGGGAATGAATAAGCAGAGTAGGAATCCAAACCACTCTGCTTATCTAGATAACAGGCACCAAAGACACATTCAGGGCAGAAAGGAAAAAAAGCTTGCAGCAAGCTAGTCCTAATTAGATAGAAAATCTCTCCACTACAGATCTCTATCAGATAATACAATATTATATTAAATACTAAAACTAGGAATTTCTATATCTTCTGTCCTACAGTCTACAAGTCTTCAGATAACTGGATAATTTGAATAATTTGTTCACAAAGGCAATTAGTAGCTGACTTAAAAACTGCTCTTGGTGGGGTTCCTTCATGCTCATGACTCCGAAATAGCTATTCATCCATAAGCGAAAAATAAGCATTTGCAACCACAACCTTTCAGAATCCCCTGTAATGCCAACTCTCATCACCAGTAAATCATTAAGTTGCCTTATAATCAAAAAGTTGATTTTTAAAAGTTGTATTGAAGGATTATTTTTTTTTAAATTTGGTATGTGTTTTGTCTCCAGAGATTACATACAAGATCTTATTTTTGTTCTCACTCCTACTAAGACGGGAAATATATTTTAAGAGATTTTGAACAAAGACAGTGATGGTTCCAGGAACTGGGAGTTTCAGAAAAGCACGAAGTATTGGAAAACTGACAGCACCACAAGTTCTCTGAATTTGTGTATTTGTTCTAAATTTAAAGATAACCAAAATGTTATGGGAAATGTCCAAATTATACCATCTCACAAATTCAAGTGTCAGGTAGTTTCCAGTAGGTATTACTACACAGAAATCTGCTTGCTAATAAGAGAAGAACTTCACACCCTTTTTTGATACTGCATGGTACTGATGACTGACACAGCTACTGCTACTGGAGCAAGGGGTAATGTGGACAGCACAAAGGTCATTTTATCTGCCTACCTTGAAGTGGAAAATAATCCGTCAACCTATCCCTGCCAACAGGTATTGCTGCACCAACAAAACTACAGAAGATGCTATAACAAAAACGAAGACAAGAGGACACCTCCCACTGTGATGGATGGCAGCTTGATCAATGAATGATCAGTTCTTACTCCTTTATAGTGTGCAAAATAAATCATGGAGAAGACCAAACTAAAGGCAAGAGTGCATTGTATCGGTTTCAGTTCGTAATTAAGGATCTTCTTGCTGAGCCAGTTTAAATCAAGGCTGTTCTTGTCATTAGCCCAACCTCATCACAGTAATTGCAGTGAGATCAAAGTCCACTCAGCTTTTTGGGGTTTGTCCATATGACAGCTACTCCTAATGATGTCTCAGTTAAATTAAAAACAAACACACATTTGGAAAACAGGAAGCACGTCTCACTACTGTAGGAGCAGGACTCCTTGGGGACCCCAGCCCATGTGCTGGGGGACCATTCACTAGGTCTGCAGAATGGCACTGGGACAGCTTCAACCATGCCCAGGCTTTGTCCCATACTATATTCTAGTCCCCAAAATGGAAGCCCAGGTAGGTGAAGGGATTCAAGTCCTGCAGATGACAGGCTCAGGTGTCTCTTGCCCAACGTGTGGGCTTTGGTGCTGACATCTTCCCTACACAAGCATGGGGAAAGCCAAGCATCTAAGAGTAAGGTCCAACCAGCACATAGACCAGACGAATAAATACCTCATCCATGTAATAGGGAGTATCAAAGGATATCTAAAATCCTGCCTCACCTGGATTGACGCATCTCCCAGTGATGAGATGGTAGGTATCAATGTCCTGGGGTGAAGGTCCCTACCACCTCCTGGCCCCTTAGCCAGCAAGGCAGGACCTGGTCAACTGTTCCTTTGGACTTCACGACACACATTAACTTTAAACTTCTGTGGAAGCTGAACTACCAGACTGCGATGGCCTCTGTATGTGAGTCACTGAGCGACCCAGCCACAGATAGCAAAACCCACCTATAAATAACACTGCCTGCACTGTCGTGTTTCAAATCTGTCTTGCTTCCCCATCAGCAGAGAAGCAACCTCCCATCCAGCCTCTGATGGAGTCAGAGAAAACACATGGGTTGTATTTTTTCACAGCTTGAATTTTCAGACAATGTAACCACCGACTCGTGTATCTTTTTATTGATTGCTAAAATAACCGTCTCTGAAAGCACTCATTGGAGTTCTGCCTTTAGCGATGCATTAGGGGGCTGTTCCAGAGGCTTGGAGAGCAATTACACAGGTAAATGCGTATTAACTGCCCAGACTATTATGTTGGGCACAATTTATGCTTGTATTTGTAAGTGATTAATGCCTTAGGAACAGACCACAGATCAGCAGCAATGAAGAGAGATAACTCCAGTGCTATGTCACGCAAATGTGACCTTGACAGAAACAACAGAGTCTGCCTAAATGCAGATGTCGGCCCAAAGCCAAAAAGACATTTAGGTGCCTTTGAGGCTTGGTAGAAATAAGGCAGTAACTCTGCAACAGTGTGTCTTAAATCCCCTTCCTCAGCTGCTGCCTAGCCTTGAAAGCAACTCAAACTCCTTTGTTTCCACTTTAAGACCCAGACATCTCAGCTTGCTTGCTGCCTTGCTGCACTGCAGTCATGGTGGCATTGAGAAGGTCGTTGGGTAGCTCACACCCAGCACTGCCACAGCCTCTAACACAGCTGTCTCCACTCCTCTCTCCTGCACTTGTTGGAAGAAGCTCCACACAAGTTACAGGTATGCCCATCACTCTTTGAAACAAGGCCAGTGAAGAAGGTGGCCGCTGGCTCTTCTGCAGCAGCGCAAATATTATGGTACTTGCCCAGCTTGTCTTACTATGAGAGCATTGCTCTGTTGAAAGAGCACTGCTCCCCTTCTAAGAAAAATCTTGGTAGTCATTGGGCTAGAGAGGGGGAGGTCCTGGTGGAAGACTGGGATTAGGAGTCTGCATCCGTCAGTGCAGATGTTGCGGGACTTTGCAATCCCGAAGGTTCTGTGTACACCGTGGCTATTGCATAGCAAGGGCCCCCACCAGCAGGTATTTTTCCAAAGCGTGAAACCATGCTCTTTACAGAGAGCTTAACCACCTGCTTTCAGGAGATAGTTACAGGCTGGGAGTCCTGAAGAAAGGCAGATACCCGAATCTTGACCTTCTCCATGGATTTTTGTCATTGCCCCCTTCCTTTAGCACTTCTGTGTTGGCTTGACCAGTGGTGCTTGTTCAGTGTCCTGGTGTCTGCAATTACCTCTTCGAGTTTCTTCATTTGCTGACTAGTTTAAAGCAGTGGATGCAGCCACTGGGACAAGGAACCTCAGAACCAGAGAAGTCATATTTTACATCTGAAGTCCACTCAAAGGGAAAGGAAACAATACACGGAACACAGAAAAGGGTTTCAGGAAGATATTAGTACTTCTGCCAGATCTCCTGGATTATTTAAGTCTCTATTATAGACTCTACTGCCCGAATTTAACATGACTTGGTTTACCCTAATTTGTAGAACATGTTACTTTTTCATTTCTCTGATTTAAAGCTATACTATAACCCCCATATTTTGTTTTCCTGCACACTTCTATTCTCCAGAGTGTCCCTCATTTGTACGATCTCCTTTAGAGTCCCTCTGCAGTGTCACATGCTGCCTCCTCACTGTTTTTCCATGTTTGCAGAAATCACAAAAAAACCTGTCTTGCTACAGAAGAACTGTAAAAAAAACGCATGCCTTCAATCCCAGGTACAAAGTGCTGGGTGGCATTTACAAAGTCTTATACTTTGAAATCAAACCACTAAATCCACAGTAGAAAGTTCAAAACACTTTGAAGTGAAAATAAAATCAAGTGTTACATACTAGTAGGAGCATATAAGTGTACATGGATATCCCGAATCAGCTGAAGACAACTCTATGTGCCCTACTGTTTCTCAATGTCAATGTGCTACTCTCCTCCTCCTTTGCTAAAGAAAGGCAGTCATCACAATACACAGTAAGAATAATTTCACAAATGATGATGCATGACCAGCAGAAGTGAGCAAAGCTTGAAAAAAATACGAAGAAAACAAATTACAGCTTAAACGAGACTGAAATGGGAGTATAAGCATAAGCCACTTTGCATATTTACATTCAGCTAGAAATTATTACCAAACCTGGTTATTGTTTCATTTTAAATTAGTTTTCTGCTTCTTAAACTGGAACTTCCAGAAGAGAAGTTTCGAAGCCTCAGGCCTCTGTTTTAAATTCACTTGTCTTCCCAGTGAGGCTTTCAGAGAGCGCATACAGGGCAGGCAACTTAACACAGAGCACCCAGCGCAAAGCCCACCATGCAGTCATGCACCGCAGAAGAGCTCGGTCATGCCAGACCACCAGACCAGGGTGTCGCAGCATGCAGCCGTGGGAGATATCGAGCTCAAGGCAGGATTGATG
Source organism: Tapera naevia (assembly GCA_033556795.1). NCBI lineage: Eukaryota > Metazoa > Chordata > Aves > Cuculiformes > Neomorphidae > Tapera > Tapera naevia. The sequence goes on along the minus strand of JAUMJJ010000014.1, from coordinate 303,284 downwards.
CACAAGAGTTCTAACCTCCTTCTCTCTCTCTGATCTTCTAGGTTCCTTCCTAGCCTTTCTCTTCTGGTTTCTCTTATCTTTTTCGTCCTTGATTTCCTTCACCGTGACAACTTTCTCCTTGACTATTTCTGAGGTGTGTGCTGTATGGATACTCATTGACCATTCAGAGATGGCATTGGGATCCCAGTAAGAGTTTTCAGTATTGGCAGGGAGAAGGAATGAGTTAGCTCCCGGGGTGGCGTACTCTACAGAGCTGGATTCCACCGGTTGAAATTCATAATAATCCCACTCCAGGCCACTGGAGGTCATTCTTCAACTAATCCTTACAGCTCTTACGTATTTTAAAAAATGTATCTGTAGAATACGAAATGAGTGTTTTAATCTCTCCACAATATTTAGCAACTTTTAAGTTTCTGCTTATCATGTGGCAGTTGAAAAGTTAGTCTTGCATTTGTTCATTAGCTAAAGAGAGCCAACTCCAAAATAAAATGTGTTTAGGCCTCTCTTGTTATTTAGAAAAATAAAATACAGGTCATCATTTTAGAACCTGGAGATTTTTTTGTGTTACCACAGCAATGCCACAGACAAAAATCCACTAAGTAATTTACTTTTCAATTTAATATACTTCACACTTTTATGATCAATTTCATCTCTGAACCTAAATCTGTATTCCTGAAAAACAGCAATGAAATGTACAGATGTTAATCGACACTTGAAACTAAAATGCCTTCACTGCCAAATAAGCACGAAGTGAACAAAGGCAATCAATAGATTTCAACTAAAAGAAGTACGAACATGTTCTGTGGGGCATAGATAGGGTGTAAAAATAAATTATACAAGGAGAAATCATAAATAGAGAACCTTCTTTGAAGACCTATGTAAAAGGAATGCAGAAATATTTCAGTTAATACCTTTCACAAGCAAAAATCTTCAGTTGGAGTTTTGACCTTCTTCCTCCTCTTGAGACAATCCAAACACACTCTCTGAGACTCAGCAACTCCTAAGGCTCCCCTCAATTCCAAACAAATTACTAGTACTAAATACAGAGCTAAAATCAAAATACATTTTAAAGAAACAGTGTCTGTGAATCAAGCATGCATCTATTCTGTTCACATTAGTCATCACATTTATAAACTGTATCCAGCTGTCGTGAACAAAGCCCCTGAGAAGCTTGCAAGGCACGTGAAACAGGTCTTCTACCAGCTGAATATTTCCACAGCACAAGACATTTAGCTAAACAGCAATGATGCTAAACTCTGATTTCCTGTTTTTCCATTATGGCTATCATGTTTACATATAAACAGCCTAGATTTTATTCATGGAGGATTAAAAAAAACCCCAGACTTTCTCAAAAAACAGTTTTCACAGAATCTCAATCTGACCAAATCAGTGGAAATTCTTGCTTTCTTAGAGCAGTAACTTGCCTTTCTCAGGAAAACTGACTCTAGTTATAAAGTACCTGCAACTTTGTCTTCATCACCTGATGAATCATTTTTCTAGAAGTCAAAAAACATACTCAGGATACATCTAAATAAACTGATACTCTCATTACACTTGCAAATCTTCTCCATTTCACAGCCGGGCAGAGGGAACAGATAAAAAGAACAGGAAGCAAAGTTTCTTCCTAAAAAACCAAGCCCAGTAGAAAGCCAGCTGCACCAGTACCCCAGTTCTAAGCTTGCCAGACAGACTGCTCATATTTCACAGGGAAGCAGCTACTCCTGCAGAGAAGTAAAGCAGTTTTCCAATTTCTACAGATATTTAAGACCCTTTAGAGATACAAACAAAAGGGATTTTCAAAAGGCACCTAGACATTTCCAGTGTCCTTTTAATAGTCATACAGGTGCCTCTACTAACCACCTTTGGACCCTTGGTCCTTTGAAGGATCTTCACCTTATTTATTAACGGGGAATAAAAGTAAACCCTCCTCAAACTTGCTTCAGTGCGGTATCAGAAGTTAGTAATGAATCTGAAAAAGTTATGGTTATTCAATTGCTGTTGCACATTGCAGCCCACACCTTTGTTCATCGGAGTCAGTTAACTAAAATCATATTACTTACACTCCAACATGGCTTAAAGCCTAGTCCAAGATTAGAAATATTCTTGTGGAAAACAAAGAAATTCCAATAACTTACATATTTTACTGAATCAAAATAAGCTATCATTTGCTAAATCCAAAGCTAGTTTCGTTGCACTGATGCTTTACCACACAACAGCCTTACAGATGTGACCACACATCCCCACATCAAGCACAGCTGTGATGCCACTCAGTGCTCCAGGCGGCTGTTCCATACTCTATTTGCTGCAGCATGTGTCTACACAAAAAGCATCTCCCACTTCAGACAACTGTCACAATGGATTGTGTCCTCTACCTGACATCCTCCAGTGGGCTCCCATGTGGTACAGCAAGCTCTTATTTCATTTCTGCACCAAAAGGCAGATGATGACTTTTACTGCTACTCACATCAGCCTATAAACAGAGCTCATATAAAGAGCTCCCGAGTATGAGAACCAATGTATTCATTGAAAAACATATTTTACTTTGTCTCCCATGCAGTTTTGCATCTCCAACTCAGAGGTTACATTTCCAAATTAGAAAATGCAGAGACATATTTTGTTTTCATTTAATCCTACTTCAAAGACATGAAGGTCTACTCTTATTTGCAAATTACATTTTTCCTTCCACCTCAAGCAAGAAGGTTGCAGCTACTTACATCATCCTGAATATCCAGGTCACAGCCTGCCTTCAACAAAACCTGGACAACATGGAGATGACCCTTGTGGGCAGCAAGATGCAAGGGGGTCCGGCCATGCTATGAAAGAGAAGAAAATAATAATAATACCTTAAGATGAATTTTTATGCATTGTTGTTGACCAGAATTTTATCCTCTTTTCCTTGTTATTTTGTTTGTACGTCTCTCTCTGAAGCCTGCAGTAGCAGCTATTGATATATATTAGTGTACCAAAGACTTTACCTTAGGTTTGTGTATTCTGAAAACTCTTCCTCCCCTTTTGCAACATTTCCGTTTATCCTAATGATACCTACAAAAGGGATATTATATTCATATAATGATAATCCCTTACAAATTCAGAACTGGCTTTATGTCTATGCTAAAGAGAATTCTTTTGTTTCTGTCCCTCTGGAGCACAGAATTGTTAACTGCTTTCAACTTTTCTGTATAACACAGCTGCAATAGCGGGTTAATTAACACACTGTAATGGGTATCATCTTTGCAATAGAATTAAGAATTACTGGACTACTGTGTATGATGGACACTCCCCTTAAAAGAATGGAAGTCTTGTAATCGCTCCAAGTGACTTCATGTGTATGACAACCAACATCGTTTTGCCAAAGATCTGTCAGGTTTTTTTAGACAATACTTATTTTTAAACATTACCAAGCTCTAATTCACATGAACATAAGAGTATAAAACAGTCATGAGTAATTCAATCTATAGTATAATCAAGGATGGCACCCTAATAAACAGAAGAACAGAAAAACTTCAATTAGTGAAAAGGTTACATGATCTATGGTTTTAAGAGGAAAAAAAAAAATACTTAAATTGGACAACAGAGGAAAACTACAACAAGCAATTCCCTAAAAACTTAACCCATACAACCTGAAAAAGAAAATACGTAAGGGAGAATAAACAATCAACTCCTGCTCTATAAAGTATATATGTGTGTATGTATAAAATCTCAAACCATCAACACAAAAAGCAAGTGAAACTGTTAAACGGCAACCACCTTTACCTGTTCATTGTGAATTTTATTTCACTGCAATTAAGAAAACAGGATTCCAGCTACTGGTTAAAGATGGTTATCTTATCAGAAAGTTTCCCTGCTGGGATACATTCATGTAGTTGATGCTGTTTTCCTTTTAAAATCACAGAGCATCTTCACAAAGAATGTGGTTTTCTCCACCAAGCATTCTATGAGATAAATAGGATTTACATTCCTCTTCACTTGTATCTATTAAATATCTATTTCTTCATTACCGCTGCTGTGATTGTCTATTTTCCACCCAAAGACTTAACCTATAAAGGAAAATAAATGGCCCTAATACATCACCTACAGAAGGAGCAAACACCTCAAGAGCTGGCCGGCTACTAGTGGCCTCGTGTAAGCAGAAAGCAAACATCACTCTTCTGAGGTTTTAAGCAACTTTCCCAGTGGAAAGTAAATAAAAAAAAACAAGTTCAGGACAGGATTTGTTTTCATGAAGCAAATCCCATAGCTGCATATCTGGTAAAGCCATAGGAATTCAGCCTCTTCAGAGCAAAAAGGAAAGCCAGCATTGAAGTCTACAGAACAGCTTGGGACAAGATGTCCATGACATTACTGACTAATTGTGCCGTGCTTTTAAAATGTTAAACACTGATTAATTATCCTATGTTATTGATCTGAAGGGCCAGATCTAACGGAGAAGTCCTCACCCACTCTGACACATGGGTCTCTCAAAACGCAAATATTTCCCATTAGCGGCAGCAGCTCATTCCCACATAGGAAACTTCCATTCCTGTCCCACTGAAGGCATGAGAAGGGCTTGCTTTCAGCTGTCACCACTGCTCCTGGGTGCCATCCAGCCTGCTGCTTGGGTGCTTCTCACTCAACTTGGCCACAGGCCCCTAAACCCCTGCCCATAAAAGGGCACCAAGCTACACCAAGCAGGCTTCCTTCTCTGTAGGGTTAAGCCTGGGAGACAGCACAGAAGCCTGGACAGGGTTTGATAATGAGCTGAGAACTGGCTAACCTTGAAAGTAGTGGAAAGTCCCTAGCACTTATCAAGTAAGTGATTATGAGGGATTAGAATTTGGGAAAAACAGAATTTATGCTACCAATTAAGAAACAGCTTAAGGCGCCTGCACAAGTGCTTTAGCCCAATCATAGATGTGAAATTGGCGCGGTGGACAATGACTTTGCAAAAAGATTGTTATAAAAGAGGAATTTGTGTTACAATAAACGATTCCATTTTGCACCTGCATCAGGGTCCGTGAATTCATCCGCTGCACTTCTCCACCAGCCTGGAGGAGAGCCAGGACTGTGTCATTGTTCCGAGTAACTCAAGAGCAGGAGGCATAAAAGTCTCCAGGCAACATAGGAGGTTGTGTGTGTGTGTGGGAAATATAAACAGAATCCAGACTGACAGACGATTCCTGGTTATGAACTTTATGTCTGGATTATGTATATGTACTCTAGCAAGTCCAGGTTTATGGGTTCTGACTTTCTACATCATTTAATGGCAATAAGTAAATCACCTAATCCAGGCGCCTCACTTCCCAGCAGGTTAACAATATATTATGAAAACAATTTATTGCAATCTGTGCACTGAGCAGAAAAAAACCCAAACAAACCCAACTTCAGGCCAGCTTTAAAAGGAAAACAGTGTCAACTATGTGAATATATCCCAGCAGGGAAACTTTCTGATAAGATAACCATCTCTAACCACTGAAAAAATGCTGAGGTGCAGCCAAAGGTACTATGTTAAAAATAAACTAGGAAAGCAGAGTATGACTTTATTTCAGTACGAGGGGCAAGTTTTCCTCACCCAACACACCTTCCTACGCAATCCCTAAACAGAGCATGCCTGGTGGCAAGGCACAAGCACTTGAAAAGATTGCAAAACTGCAGAAGATCCAGATCACACGACCTTCACCTGTCCATTCAGTGCCTCAAGGCACATTAAAATAAAGCTGCCCCAGGGAACAGACTTATCCGGAAGAGGCTGCCCTCGCCCCACAGAGCACCACATTCTCCTGTCACTGCGACCAGCCTGTCCCACATTCCCAATAGCTGGGCAGCCTCCCAGTGCTTATGGCCAGCCATAGGAGATGGGTGCTGCAGGAGGAGAGGGCACTTGCTGGAAGAGACCACTGCGGGACAGGGAGAGCTGTGAGCAAGGGCTGCCTGGCTGTTCCTGTCAGCAAACAGATTCACGCTAACTCTGCGTTTCCCCTGTCGCCATCCCCAAGTGCTCAAAACCTTCAGTCATGTCCCCAAAACTCAGTTGTTTTGTCTTTTTTGTTGGATTTTTTTTGGGATTGTTGTTGTTGTTTTTAAATTGAAACCGAAGACTAGAGGATTACTTTTATTCCAGAGGATTTGTGTTCAAGATTCTCTATCCAAAAACCCATTGGCGACCCCTAGAGAGAGACCTTCAGAGACCAGAGCTACTGCATATATGCAGCCCTTGAGCTCCTCCCACTACAAAGGGAAACTGTAAAGGAAAATTATGACCCTACCTAGGATAGAAGAGCAGGAAGAAGAATCAATTCCAGCTCATTACACTGATTAGAGCCTCAGGCTTTTGGAAGAGCACCAATCATCTCAAGATTAATCATAACCCTGCAAGATCTGGCAATGCTAGATTTTCTTTTTCTTCCCAGTAATATCAAAATGAGAGCAGAGATGGGCGGTACAACTGGAGAGCGTTCCAGTACAGGCAACACAAACACTAGAAAAACACTCCCGCCCACCTCCCCACACAAACATACACATACATAAACAGCGATGTATGGACACATGTACGCACACACTAATCCAGAATAAACTACGAGGGAGCAAAAAGGCTATTTGGGTGCCCCTCATGCTGTGATGACAAACTTAGAGCATTACAGTCTTTATAAAGAAACTTTCAACAGGTCAGTGACATGGTGGGAAGCCCCAGCAGCAACAGCCAGAGCTGCTCTTGCCTGCCTCTGATCTTCTCCTACAGGTCTGTGAGTCAAATCACAGCCCTTTTCACCAGCTGTGAAGGAGACTGCTGATGGGTTAATAGAACTTCTCTTTTAAATAAGTTTTTTTCTCTCACAACAATGCATCCTTCCCGAGATATTTAGGAGGAAGAGGGAGAAAGGCAGACAAGTCTTCCTCTGCATGTCTCCTCCATAGAAATATTTCACGCTCACCACTGCAGCACCAAAGAGAGAACTTGCCTAAATACACACATGGGTACTAGTGGGAGAGGAAACATACAACCAAGAGTGTCTCCTGTAGATGCTCATTGCAAGGAGACAATACTAAAACCAGAGAGTCCTTAACATGCAGATTACTGACTTATAATCTTGTGAGCATTTCCGAATATGAATTGTAATGGTTTGGAGGTTATTACAGAAATACAAATAAAAGACTTCTACAATTCGGGATTAATGAGCCAATAAAGCGATCATTCATGTAAAAAATATGCAATCTGGACTTCTATTCAAATGTAAATAATTGCTTCAGTGGCCAAAAAATCATACAGATCCTCTCATGTCACGGGCTTATTGACAAAATAAACGGGACCTATTGCACTAGGGCTGCAACTTCCAACAACCGTGACACGCTGCTATAGCTATAGGGCGTATCAAGTTGCAGCCAAGCGCAGTAAACAGCCACCTGAATTTCAGCAGTAAAATGCAAGTGTAGTGGTTTTGTTTGGATTTAATCTGTATTCTAACCTCCAGCCATTGACAGGGAGCTGGTGATACATATGATTTAAAAGCATAATTTTCTTAGAGCAGCTGCCAATGTATGCACTCAGTAATCAAATCCAAACAGGCAGAACTTAGCACCAGAATCCACATGATCTTCTCTTGTGTTTATGTATTTGTAGATACTTTTACCCAAGTACATTGAGGTCTCCATCTCACCCTGCTCTTGTGCTGCACAAGGACTGTTATGTATTCACCCATTCTGCACTTACACAAAAACATGCCTATCCATGTTTTATTAGAAAGCCTGACAACAAAACTCAAGCCTCGTCCCATTGTTCACACTGATGATTTGTTAGACTGTTCTCTATGAATAACCTGCAAGCTCAAATCAGCAGAAAGTTTCTCACTTACCTCAATACGCATTCAGCGGTCCCTAAATATTTGCTAGTCCCTCTTCATTTATTTTTATTGTTTAAAACAGACACAAGTCATTTTTCAAACTGAAGGAGCGCAAAAATGTGAAAGCACAAAAATCTCTCTCTCTCTCTCTGTTTGTCTGAACTTGAAAAAAAAAAAGATTATTTTAAAGAACTCAACATGCTATGAAGCTGAAATACCGATGACAAGCTTACAAGTACTCCAGCATTAGAAAAATGGTGCCATATGGCAGGTTCGTAACAGGACTAGTTCAAAAACAAAATCAAACAAACAAACAGAATTACTGAATCAGAACAGAAGCACTACCTTTTGCATTTCTATGTTTTTTCCCCAAAAGATCATTCCTTCTCTGCAGAATTCAATTTTGTAGCTATGATCTTAATTCTACGCTCTGCAGAAAAGCTATTTTCTACTTCCCTTTGAAAAAATATTCATAAAACCCATAACACTATACAAATTTCATTAAAACTGCCTGCACTACCTTTATGACTTCGTCTGGCAATCTTTTTCACGTTTAACAGAGAAGCACCACACTCCACTCCTCTGTGTGTGCTTGCTAATACACAGCTTTTTCTGGCCTTATTAATTCTTGCTAGCAAATGCTACAGTCAATGCTGCAAAACACCAGCGAAACCCAACACTCAGTAACACTTTGTTTTGAGGAGCTGTAATCCAGAAGTTCAGATCTCAGAATTTCATCTCTGGGCATGGAGATAGTCTATGTTATGGGCTGTCATTTCCCCCATAGTGCTTCGTTTCAGTCAGGCATCCTTTGGATACACCAGAAGCTGGTGCCTGAAGATGAAATTCCATCTCTCCTCCAGTCACTGTTCCGAAGACAAGATCAAGAGAAGGGCAGACCTGACCTGAGATGTCACTAATACCATTCCTCCTTGGCCACCTCTAGTGATTCTCAGCTCTTTCCCTGACCTATCTCAACTCAGAAAACCAAAGAAAATAACCTAGGAAGAGGAAAACAAATTCCTAGGAAGACAGCAAGGCAGAGCAGCTCAGCAAAATCCGGCCCTGTAATGTTGAAGATGCAGCTGTCAATAAAATTAAAAAAGCTCTAGTCCAAAAGGACTGAAAGACAGGACAAGCTTTCTCTCTTGGAAGAAAAGACTCAATTATACCATGTTCAGTTCTTAATCTTTCAGATTTTGCAGCATATTCAGCAAAATACTTCATAAAGGCACCTGCTTGTTGGATCAGACAATTTGTATGATTAGTTGCTCAGGGTATTTTTTGCCCTTTTCATAAAGAAAACAGTTCTGAACTTCACGCCTGTGAAGAACGTCAGACAAAAAGGCACAAAAATGGAAATTATCTCTTTGTCCTACCAGGCAGAGCAGTAACAGAGCACCCTGGTCGAGAACACGCCCTTGGGAAGAGCAGAGCCATGAAGCCTCTGCTGAGTGCCAGACCATTTCTCGAGAGGCAGACCGTGTCACAGCCACCACCCTACACGCTTGGTGGCAGCGGTCCCAGTACCAGGATGAGTGCCTGATGCATGTGCAGCGCAGGGCCACCAACCCTCTCCCACTCTGAGCTCCCTGGCATCACAGCATCAACAGCATTGCGACCTACTGGCCATCAGCTCTTGTTTATGTATTTTAAAAGCCCCCAAATCTGGAAGGAGCCCCAGTGTTCCTCACTGGAGTCAGGGAACGTGATGGAGTGTGCACTTCCACATTGAGCACCTGGACACATGGATTCTCCACTGAATTGTGCTTCTTTCACTTTCTTCTACTTGTGAAACCATCTACTTAGGGGAGGCAAAACTGAAATACTATTTTGCAGCTGAATTGTGATTACTGAGGCAGCAATGAACCACATCATATGACCTTCCAAATTTTTGATAAAACCAGAACCAGACAAGCTTGCTAGCGATCCAGCATTTAATAGTACTTGGTTCGTTACAGAAAATGTGTTTCATTTTTCTTAAGCTCGGTTTTCTTAAAATGAGTTAATCCCATTTGAATAAAGAACTCTAGCATTTAGCTCTAGATCCTGGTCGCTTCAAGCTGTGGCTCTCCATGTTTTTTTTTCATAAGAATTGGTCTGCACTTACAGATCCACATAAGAAATACATTTAAGGCCTAAAGTGAGGAACGTTTTCTCTCCCTCACAAAAAGCTTTGTCTCTGCATGTCTTCTTCCAATAAAACACTTAACAGAATTCAGCAAGAATTTTTGGCTGATAAGTACAAGTGTCAGCCTCCACACACACACACACCCCCCCCCCCCCCTTATTTTTTCTTTGGAGCAAATCACTTCAAAAGGATTAATTTAAAATTAATTTGACAGAACAAACTGAATAAAAGAAGAAGACATACATCCCCTATTGCGGAGGGGACAGGGCTCCGAGTTTCAATTTATCTGAAAGCTTGGTGTAGCATACCATCTCATTTTCATCCTAAAATTAACAACCCCTATCCTGAAAGCAGTTCTTATTTTGCATCTCTTCTGCTTATTGAGAGACTGCCCAAGAATTTGGTTCTCTGATGGCTAAAAAATACCTTCAAATTTCCAGTTTAAAATATACTCGAGGCTAATGTATACATCTTGCTCCTGGGACAGCCTTGTCCTTGACTTTAAATGGCTCTTTCTCCTTCCAGCTTTTCTGTGTCATCAGATTAGCAAGCCAAGTTCTTCCAGGGTATGTTTATACAGCCTTTTATAGGCAAATACGCACATGCTCTCCCTATGCAGCTAGCTGGCTAGGTGAGAGCCAGATGCAAACAGGGTGCTGGTGTAGACCTGGACAGGACTTTACTGAGCCTGAACTGATGGGCTTGATGAGGGCAGCAGCTTGGTCTCATGCCTCCTAGTGAGGTCAATATGAACCCCTACCTGACTTACAGCACAGGAGGAGTAAATGTGTGTGTGCCTCCAAAATGCTCCACACACATAGCCTCAGTCGCTCCTCTGAGAGCCTCTCTGCTTCTCTCTGCACTCCTCCACAGTCCTGATGATCTGATTTCATCTCTTCTGAGCAGAATTTGTCACCACACTACCCAAGTACCTCATCTGTGCTGTCTGCTGATGTGGCAGGATGCATTCAGAATAAAAAGAGGGACAGCTTTTGTTACTACACCACACAGCCTCCATGTGGATGACCGACAACCTCTAGCAAAGAATAGGTAGAATCTCATACTACCAGGTCAGCTACAGGGATGGCCTCACAGATCACCACCGAGCATGGCTTTTCAACAGGAACACCAACACTCTGCACCTGGGAGCAGTTTTGCTGCCAAATGAGCATTGCTTTGATTTTCCATGCAAAGGTTGAACAACAAAGCAAGCGCGAGAAGCAGGAAGCCACTTGTATCATATAGGAAGGAACAACTTGTCCGCTTTAGCAAATTTACATTTTATCAAATTAACCTGATTTTGTGCTTGAAAGTCAGATCTACACAATTTTCTTCTTATTGTAATTAACAGAAGGAACTGATAATTGCCTAATAAACAACTTTAACAATGAGAAAGTGTCAATTTTACATTTGAATTGTGGATTACGGCAACTAATTCCATAAGCAGTTAAATCAGGGGCATGATTATTCTGGTAACCATTACAAAGGACACCACAGTTTATGTTCAAACAGTGTGGAAGGCGGATTTGAAATTACAAATGTATTCAAAGCATAGCATCCTTTCAATTGTTTGTATATTTTCAGGTAGATCCCTCAGCAGTCTCAAACAAAGATCATGATATTAAAAAAAAATTCAACCAAATAACCCCAAGATACCATTCAGACATCTGTAAGTCAGTATTTCCTGATCTCTTTCTGACTACCTTTAGTAGCTGTTCACCAGCTACAGAACCGCTTGGACAATAAAGCCAAACAAGCAACTTTACGAGACCATTCACGTTTATTGCATCTGTGCTTTGTACCTACCAATAAGAGGCCACTTAGTTTTGGCAAACAAAACTTACAAGCACTGGGTGTTCTTAGATTACTCCAGCTTTCAAAATAAATACTGTCTATAACTGAAACACTGCAAAGGGATTGAAAACAACTGTCACTGACAGATAAAAAGAGGAAAAGACAGATCACTTATCAAACGCACTCAGATTTGCTTTCTTTCTGTAAATATTAGCTCCCATACATACATAATGTTCAAAACCAATATGAAAATACATATAAAACTAGATACGATGGAGAACATTGTTCACCAAAACAGGATGCCCCAAATTTTGTGTTAAGTTCTAAAGATCTAACATACTTAATTATTTTTAAGGGGTTTTGCTGATCAAACCTTCTCTGCAACAGCCAACCGTATCCTGTCTTTTATAGGCCAGTACTATTTATAACATATTGAGAGTTAGGAATAGGTGAATATCAGTTTGAACTCAATATCTAAACAGAAATCCTTTGATGATGACCTTTTCTTGAAGGTACAGGGAACACAGTTTACAATCCCTAAGTTTGGAACTGACTGTACACAAGCACCGCACGAATCAATGAAGATACCACATATAAGTGAGGCTGCTGTACTAAGAGACTTCAGTGGCAAGAAATGCTTTCTGTGTCCCTTTACCCTAACGCAACAGGTGGCCTCCCCCCTCACCCAGAAAGATGGGTGCTCTGAATGCCTTCCCTCGACAGTGATGAATCGCTCCATTCATCAGTTCACACAGTGTTCAAAAGTCAATGCGGGCTGTGAAAAATGTCGCTGTCCCTCCGCTGACACACTGTGTTTCTAAGGACTCAGCATTCACTACAGCTGCGTCTGCTGAGAAGTGTATAAATACAAGACTTATACTATACTGTAAATTCACATGAGCTATTAAGTGTAAATTTGAAGGAAATTTAAATGCTAAACACAGTCACATTCAGAATGGTAAAGCTACAAGGGTACTTTCACAGACAATGGTCTAAGAGTTGTGTTAGTTCCCAGTGATTTTGTACAGCGTTTTTCTCTTGTTACCTTGGTAACCGCTACCTTGGCACCCTTGTTGATAAGCTGCACCACATTCTCCACTTGGCCTTTGTAGGCAGCTACGAGCAGGCGTTCTGAAAGCACGGCGACCACATCCTGCTGGCTCATGAATTAGGAGAGAAAGGTTTTCAGGTTTCTTCAGTCCAAAAACAAAAGCTTGGGATCAGTTCAAGCAGCACACAAGCAGGAGAGGAAGGACCTCAGCTCCCTGGATGGTGACGCTATTGTTATGCCATCCTCTGGACCTGTGGATCAGAAAGCAAGACTGTTGTCAGCAAGGTTTCAGAGATGGAAACACTGCAGCAGCTCCTTCCTGAGTGTTCATCTTTGCATTGCTTTTGGAAGGGGTCACAAAAAACCCTCAGAGCCTCCTGAAGACATTACACTTCTGTTGCAATGCAGAGGGATGGAGACAGCAGCACATTTTCAATGTGCCCTCACTCCCCTAGTTTGGGACAAAATTCCTTAAACTTTCAGAGAGCTTAACTCTCTTTTTGGCCTAACCCGTATTTGTGTGGCCTCCTTTCATTCTCTCCTTCCCCCTGCTCCTAATTTCCTAGACTTCAGCTAGCCAAGGACAGGTTAACTACCTCCATTGCTAATAGCGTAGCCTGTGTCAGCCAAGGGAACAAGTATAGGTTACAGTTACTGGCTGCTGACATAAATATACACACCCCTTCCCTGGAACTACTGAGTGCAGTCAGCAATTAAAAGCAGCTGACTGTTCCCTCACTTGTATAAAATGCTTCACAGCCGAACCATCCCAAGGACACCTTTGGGAGCAATCACAACCTGCAACTGGGAAACACTCATCTTTGCCATCAGTAAGAAATTATATTCCCCTGCAGTGCTGGTATCACACCCCAGTGACTCCAGGAACAATTCAGATTTAGCACTTGGCATGCAAACTTGTGAGCATGTTCTCCTTCCCGGGTGCCATTGACACATCCAATGAGCCACTGGAGCTGAAAACAGATTTCTGACATAATTCCAGAAAATGTATCCACAGATCACTTTGAGCTGTGGGATCCAGAACCTGCCCAGTCTGGGAGGATTGCAGCTTTATCTGTGCTTTTCACAATTTGGTATTTAATCGTTTCTGTACAGGAGAAACACCTTCAAGATAGCCAGTGTGTATACAGAGGATTTATCTTCCTCTCTCTCTTGAAATATCACTGCACTGCTTCTTATCAGCTACCAGTATTATGGGCTTTGCACAATCTAAGGGTAATTGGTACAGATACTGGATGATCTTGGGGATTGATAGTTAGATATAATATCTTTCACCCTTACATTATCCCTTTGAATCCATCTCAAAACAGCAATAAATAAAAGCTATTACCGCTTAATGGCTTTGCTGTCCCCCTAAATCGATTTATTTGTCTCAGTTTAGCTGTTAGCACAAACCCCTCCCCAAGATAATCCCACCAGAGTAGTGACATTTTTGCTAACAGCTTCAGCAGGGAGATCACTGCCAGAACAGCAGAAATATTTAATTTCCATTCTCATAGGAGGGGAGATGGTCCCAGCAACAAGAAGAAAATATATGATGGCTGTGGCACATGAACTCCCCATCTTCTAAATATTAGGGGTGAAACCTTTTAATGAACATCACTCCAACGATATAAGATTGTATCCACAAGTACACTTCTGCAACAAAAAGATGCTGTAGCCCTGTTTAATTGAATGGTTAACAGGGTACTGTGATCCTCTGTGTCATAAAGTGGTATCCAAAGCCCCTGGACCCTGCAGGATCACTGATCTACACTAACCACTTTTTATCACATATATTAAAACCATGTTAGTTAATTTGTAGTAGTGGATGATACTAGCAGAATTAATTTGCACTCCTATGGTAATTTGTATTAATGAACCTTAAAGCACTTTATAAGCATTAATTCTTGTAACACCCTTTGAGGTGAATAATATGCTTGAGAATATTAAAGGCATTTTAGAGAAAGGCCTGTTAAAGGACAGGGAAGTTACTGGTTTCTCCAAGGTTAATAGAAAAGTTATATCAAAGGCAGGAAATAACTTCAGATAATTGACTCTTGATTTCTAAGTGTAAGCATTCAGTAATAATATTCCCATGTAAAACATTCATGCTAGCTTCTCCTCATCTTCTTCTTGCTTTCTAAGCACAAACATATTCTGAACAACGTGGAAACAGCTACACATTTATTTAGAGATACAAGACAAAAACTTTCTGGGCCTCAAAGGCAGTGCAACAAGGGACAATAGAGAAGTGACGATGTCCCCTGTGCTGGACTGGTTTCACCCACACCCTCAATGTGAAGGACACAGTTTGGATACCCCAGCAACATGGAAAAGATGCAAGAAGAAAACCACCTCATCTCCTTCACCAGCACTGTACACATTGTGCCCAGTATAGTACAAACCATGTTAAAAAGCCAAGAAATACAGATAGCCTGCACTTAATAGTTTGATCTGTGAAAACCAACACGAGTTTCAATCTCACCTCTCTAACTATTTGTTTTCCAGTGATTCGTTACTGAAGCAAGCTGAAACCCCTGAGGCCAGCCACCCAGCCCCCAACACCTCCCTGACCCTCCCATCACATTCCAAGCAACATAACTCAGGAGCCCACTCCTTCCCTCTGTGACCAAGGGCAAGCCTCACAAAAGTGATCTTCTTCTGTGAGGCTTCAGGCAGTGGGGTGGTTTGTTTCTGTGCCAGCCCTTGTCTGTGCAGCAATGGTTTCCAGGTGAAATGTACCACCACTTCTTTTACCCATCTTTACATTTAACCTGGCTGCCCACACACTGACAGCCAGCTCTCTGCATCTTAGAACAAGTGTGGTCAGACCCTGTTTGGTTTTCTTACCCCTTAAATTAAAAAAAAAGCAGTAGCATCACTGACACCGAGAGATTTTCATATTCACCGCAAAAACCCCAATGCAACACCTTCCTGACATGCTGACATTTCTGAGCAAATTCACAGAAAGAGCAGATGCTTGTTACGTCGTAGCCACACACACTAATATCTTGAACGACTTACAACAGCGATTTAGTGCTGCCAGGGAAAAGCCCAGTTAACAGGTACATACCTACACAAAGTAAACGCTGGCAATTGTACTCACTTTCTAGCTTGATTTTTCTCCCTTTCCCTCGCTGCCTTCCCATTACTGCAGTATGTTTTCCCTGGAGATCATGAGCCTCCTCAGCCAGCCAGCCCTGCCAGGCTGGAGTGACAGACTGCGATGGCACTGCTGTTATCATGTAGTTTGCCTTCTTGCCTCTTCCACTGATTGGATCGCATATGGAAGCACATTAAGGAGACAATTCAGCTATTGGTCTTTTCCAGATCTCTCCCACACTGTCCAAGTCGCTGGCAGCCATCGGTCCCTTTTCCAAGCGGGCAGTCACGTTATAAGCTTGGCTTCTGCTTTGGGCTGTTTCACAGACCGGTGCTCGCACAACAGGTCACATTCCCCATGCCAGCTGCTTTACATCTCCTCATCTGGGATTATTTGCAACTCAGAAAAATGCATCCTATTAGGACAGGAAACACAGACCAACTTTCCTTTTCTCCTGAGCTGGCAGGAAAAGGCAATAGGTGACCAGTGGTAGTGGCAGAGGGAGCAACCTTCTCATTCCCCTCCTGACAGACCCTTTGACAGAGAAGCAAAACGGCGGCACAGAAGCCCCACCTCAGCTCAACAGGCTGCGGAGTCCTTCCCGCCAGCTTTAACTCTCTACATGCCTCAGACACGCAGAGCATCCTCCCTTGATCACATCTGCACCCACAGCAGAAGGAGGAAGGTACCAGATGTCCAAGGACTACAATTAAAGCTCGATCGCCTCTTTCATACCCAGATGGTGCAAATGAACCTGACAACACAATTGCAGGCATCACATCACGTCTCTGCTGCCAGCACCTGCTGCCCAGAATTAAATCCCTCATTATCACTCTCCCAAATCCAGGAGCTCAAGGGAAGCACAGAGCACAAGAACACCCAAACCTTCTGCCTTATAAACAACAATAAAGGATACTGCTTTAACATATTTTTAAATAAGAAACAGCCACCTCTGTGTTTCTTTGTTTAAAATCAGATTGCTTACCTGGGGCAGGCTGGGAAAGCAACATATACTTCCCCAGCCTCCGTGGGGAAGCCCACTAGGTGTGATGCCCACAGGTTCAATTGCTCTGCCGCAGGGCAATCCCTTCTGAGGATAACCTGCTCACCCCATTGGCAGAGCGTAGAACAGGACAAGATGACCGCGGATTAGTATTCCCGACTGGCAGCAGCGAGGCACCGTCCCCAGGCGCTGAGGTCCAGCTGCATCCCCACAGCTGATGCTCACGCCTCAGAGAGTCACGCCACCTTACGGATGCTGTAGGAGACGTTTGGCTGGGACAGCACAGCATGGTGCGGGTGGGCAGCCCGCGGCTCCGTGGAGGGGGTGTAAAGCTCGCAGCTCCGGCTTCTCTCCCGTGCAATGGCAGAGCTGGTGAACAACACTCTACGCACCTTCCCGCTCCCCAGCTCCCCTCCCTCCAAACTACAGTCAGGCTGCTTCAATGGCCATATCGCCTACACATCAGTAATCAAAAAAGTACAGGAATGATTATTTTTGAAAGCCAAAGGGAAGGCCAGGACACATCAAACATCACAGATACTGAAAAGCTAAACAATAGTCTCCTAGATTCACAGGAAAGATTAAAAAAAAACAACCCAATCCAGCTTCCTCTCTGAGGGAAGAAAGAAAAAGCTGAAAACTCTGAAAGATTTAAGAGATATCAGCTAATATAAAGTCCCTTATGGAAAGGATGCAATGCCAGAGCACAGGTCACTCTCAGATACTACTGTCACCAAGCTGAATTAGTACCTAAATAAAAGAATACTTATATAGTTAATAAAAAGCTTCCATGTGTACCAAGGTAGAAAAAGGGGGAAAAAGAAGCAAAAAAGGACACGCCTTTTCTGCAAGGGATCCTAAGTTCCCTTTTCTAGTTTATGTTTCGAGTTTATCACCAGAAATTATGTTCAATAGTCCAAGAAAATACTCCCAGCACCTGGTAGCTTCATTTTATGCAACATAAATAACCAAATAAAATTATTCTAGATTATTTTAGAACAGCCCAGTGTAAGATATGGAGTCAGACCATTTTGTTATGGAAGTGCACATAATAGCTACTATTTTATAAGAATAAAAAAAATCTTTCTAAGAAAACTTCCTGTGTCTTAATTCTGCTCTGCTCTCAGAACAAAACAGGTTCCTTTGCTCATTAGAAGATAACAGCACATTAAAATCTATAAAATGCTCTTCTTCTTGTCCACTCTCTTTGTGAAGCAGTTTGTCATACTTAAAATATGACATAAACATGATTTTTTTTCCAGAGAGGTGGAAAAAGGGATGTTACACAAACCAGAATTTTTCAGCGGAGTGGATTATTGCATTAGAAAGAGTGAGTTTCCTAGAATCAAACTCATTTTATCATTTACTGCAGGATGCAGATACCTACCATTTCTCTCAAGTGATGTCAGGAGGTTTTTTTAAAGACCTGCAGCACTGCTTTCCTTCAATTGATTTTTCTCCAGTTCCCTCATGGATCCAGTATAAACTACTCAGGAAAAATGTATGTATTTTATTAAAGGGAGGACTCGGCCTCTCTCTGCCCTTGCTGCCCCAAGAGGCAGTTAAAAACCAGTCAAAGGTGTCATTATGAGAACCACACCACCAGCAATAGCTGGAAAACGGCAAAGCCTCACCAAGAACACTATGCTTTTGATTCACACTG
Organism: Tapera naevia; assembly: GCA_033556795.1. Lineage (NCBI taxonomy): Eukaryota > Metazoa > Chordata > Aves > Cuculiformes > Neomorphidae > Tapera > Tapera naevia. Next base: position 284,725 of record JAUMJJ010000014.1, on the reverse strand, counting down.
TTCTGCACAATGACATCAATACTATTTTTGGAGTTAGATTTTATATCAATCAACATTTTGAACTGGATACCTGCATGAAAGTCTGGTAGCTCATATGTTGGTCTCTGTTTTTATTCCTATTGTTCCATTGCATACTTCATTGTACCAAGTAAAATGATTCGATTTTCATAATGACTGTTGAGTAATTCATCACCCTAAGTATCAGCACAGTCTGGGACATCAGATAACATGTTATGGACATTTTTTGTTTATTTCACTTTTTCTTATTAATTACTTTAACAGTCATTATTTAGCAGCCTCCTGGGGAGCATCTGCATGACAGCTGCTCATCACGCTTCCCACCACAACCAGATTGGACTGATTGATGTCACTGTTCCACTGCAGCTGGTGGCCACCTGCAGCCAGGCCAACAGCCAGCCCCATAGGCAACGAATGCGGGGAGACAGCAACTGCAGCTTCCCAACTGTTTTGTCAGTGCAGCTCTGTCACCCGACCTCTGTAATTGACGTTACTGAACGTAAATCCTCAGCTGCCCAGCAGATCTTGGGTTATGTCATGTTACCACCAAAACCAGCTTCTAAAGCTGGACCTGCCAAGCAGAACATTTTTGAAGGGTGGCACAGACACATGGAGACCAATGATGAAAATCAGAGGCAGATTCAAGTCATCAATTAGACATTACTAATCTCGTTGTAAGAAGACAACTCTTTTTCTTCCCTTCCTACTTATCTCTTTGCTGTGTAGCCATGACTCCCCTTATCCACCATGCAGGTTACATATTTATCATTTTCCACATAACATGATTTGGGTTTTTATTTGGCTTATCTCATTTAACTTTATCACTCTCCCCTCCCTCTCTTTCAACACCTGTGTGCACATGTCAAAACCATTCAGAACAAGCAAGCTCAACTCTCAGCAAGCCCTTGTCAGTTGAGCACTATTTACATAACAAAACAGTATCTATTGTTTGATAGGGGACAGTGCCTGTCTGCAAACACACATGCATGAGATTTCTCACTGCTATTTGCATAAAATCAGTTAGGACATCTTTCCAGCTCACTGCTATTTAATAGAAGTGCTGGAGCCCAACCTTGGGAATGAAGCAGGCATGCTGTTGCACTCGTGGGAGAGCAGTTATTTTGCATTACGCTCACACACAGCAGAGCTTCTGGATGGGAGAACCCTCCCTCACCATCATCCTCTGAGCAGGAGCCACCAGCCAATCAATTACATGGCCATACAGATCCCACCAAAGATGACTGCAGAACCTCAGTGTGAACAGAAGGTGCCAAAATCCTTTCCATAACAAATTCCCTTCCTCCTCCGCTGCTCTTCCATCCTTTTTACTCTCAAGGGTACATCCTCCACTGCTACAACCTCTGTGCTCCACCTCCATGCCAGTTTTAAGAGACACTACTTTTCAAATTACTTACAGCACGGGCAGTACCTGCCATTCAGTTTGGGTACCCCGCTGCCCCCATGTTGGTGGGGCAGCGCAGAGGTCTCCTCCTCACCTCTGCTCTGAACCCTCCTCCCTGCCAGCACAAGCAACCCCACATGCTCCCAGCAAGCACAAAATGGCAACTCAGGTCAACACTGTAAAAGACACATTGGAAAACTTCAAGAATAATTCCTACATTTATAGATTTTTTACAAGTCCATAAAACACCACTACAATAATCTAATGCCAGCCAGCACCAAGCCACAAACTTCTATTTGAGCTAGATCCTATCTTTTATAAACATGAGTAAAGACGTGCAGCCAGGCAGCAATCAGCAAATGTTCTGACTGACAGAGCAGGGAAGAAGAAAACACACATTTACCAGCTTCAAAATATTTACAGCTGACAAAAGAGCATAGAAGATGTTCTTCCTCTTCAAGAAAAACACAACTTGGGAGCTGCCAGCAGTGATGACACAGTCCCTTCTGTACCATCACAGCTGACGTCTTGTGAGAGCACTGGGAGATGCAGTGAGGTAGCTGGACTGGTGCCCTCCAGTTCAGCACTGAATCACAGAGACACTGTGAGTACCAGAGATGTTATGGTATTAGCAGAATACTCCTCAATATCAGTAAGCATCTGGCACGAGTGCAAGAGTCTGGCAGGCAGTGTGTCAATTAAAAGCTTAATAAGCTTCAATCTGAAAGTCAGTAAATTAAATCCTAGGGATTCACTAGTTGGAGAGAAGAAAGACATATTCAAACATAGGTAGAAATGTTGACTATGTCCAGTGTAACCCATGGAGCAGTGCGTGCTCTGGTTATGGTGCACACTGTTACCATCAAAAGAAGGTTATTTTTCCAGTTGCATCCCATCATGGGGTACTGCAACAACAAGAGGAAACACAGGTATCCAGGGATATGGCACACCCTGGAAAATAGGCAAGTGAAAGAAAATGAGCACAGTGGGAAAGTGATCATGGAGGTCGCACACCACCACATCGGGCATAATAACGCCCCACCAGTCAGTACAGCTGGGACAGTAATTCTCATTTCCTATTCCCATGTGCTGATCCCCCAGTGCTGCTGTCAAGAAGCTGGCTGTAAAACCCAAGCAAAACCATTATCAATGGGCTAAACCTAGCAGCACCTTATTCACACAGGGAACTGCTTTAGGGAAGGTCCCAAAGTTGCTGAGCCTACCAGAGGTCTCCCTCTGCCCTCAAGAGACTTTGGAAGAAGCCTGAAAATGGTCTCCAAATACTGGGAAGCAACTTAAAAGCATCTCTGAGGAGATTCCAGTCAGGAGAGAGCCCAGCCTTTAGTGAGTACAAAGCCTCCTCAAAAATGTGAGTTTCACAGTATCACAGTATCATAAGGTTGGAAAGGACCTCTGAGATCATCAAGTCCAACCTATAACCCAACACTAACACCAATACTAACACCAACCCATCATCTAAATCATGGCACTCAGTTTCCCCTTAAACACCTCCAGGGTCGACGACTCCACCACCTCCCTGAGCAGCGCATTCCAATGACTGATCACCCTTTCAGTGAAGAACTTTTTCCTAACATCAAGCCTAAACTTTCCCTGACGAAGCTTGAGTTTAGGAACTTTATCCTATTCCAACCGTGAGTTTGGGTCAAAGGTAACAAAGACTCTCTCATGTTGTGCACAAAACCTCCATGCTACATACTTCACATGGTGCTCAGCTTACAACTTTTCCCTACAAATAAGCCATTTTCTCAAAATTACTACCAATTTTTTCCTACGATAGTAATTAAGATATTACTATTTGTAATTTCCATTACTGAAGCATGGAAGATCACTGCCCATGGATGGAGACCCTTGTCTCCTTTCTTTCTTCACATCCTTCATTGCTTTCTATTCTGTATTAAAACACACTGAAGTTTCTTTTGTCTCTTCCTCCTAGATCACTGTTTCCAACTTTCTGCTTGTTCATCCTCTGCTGTATTTCTTTTAAGGCTCGATACTCAAAACCAGACAGACTGTTTGCAGAGGGCTCTTGAAGTCAGCAGCCCTAAATGCGACCTGGTTGCAAGGGGAGAAATACCAATCAAGTTGTCTGGTGAAGTACTGACAGAGAAAAGGCCTGCGGGCCTGCAAGCCTGGAAACTGCCACCCTGGGAACCAGTAGCATCCTTGAAAAGCGCAGCTGTCATCTTTGAAGTGCAGCTGGATACCTAGAAACCAGAAACATCCTGAGAGATCACTGCTAGCCACAAAAAAAAAGGGACTGCAACACCAATTTATCATCTGAAAAAGTGAAAAATAGTCTGGAAAAAGAGGAAAATGTTTTAAGAATGCAAGGACCAGCAAATGCCACTGGCTGTTCCAACTGCAAGAACAGATAAACAATCTGGAAAATAAAAATTGGTCCGAGAGAACAGAAATCATCATCATCTATTGACTTGAAGAAATTAACAGCACCTATTATCTGCCTGAAGGAGTGCTGTCCTACACCCTCTTATGCCTCTGCGATATAGAAAGGACTTAATTTTTACCCAGAATGGAGTAAGAACTTCCTGTGTTGCATGTAGTTTTCCTTTTCCTAAGCAATTTGAATTCCCTGCATGAACTTTCTACAAGATCTCCTAGACAAGCTCTTGGACCCTTGCCTGGGATGTCTGGCTGACTCCCAGCTCCATGACAAGGATCACCTTTGAAGTTATACTTTGCCTGTTACTTTACTGGTTCCCCCCTGGGGTCAGTGTGGTTTGTCCTCCAGCTTCTGGGATGGTTTGGCCCCCTTCTGGGACTGGTTTGATGCACTCAGCTTCAGGAATATTATGAAAATACATATATATGCATGTAAGTAATCTACCGTAAGTATATCTGCTGTTATCAACGTTTACAAGGGATAAGTTTGTAGTAACCTGTAATATTATATATATATACTTGTTGCTGCTGTTATTGATTGCTGCTATTAACTTGTTATAGCTTGAAACATATATATTCATGGATATGTTTGCTAGTGGTGAATACTGTGTTATTTTTCGTGGCCTTAATAAAGCAGAAAAGTTGAGGGGATGAAGTCTCCATGTCCTTGTGCATTGTAGAGTCCTGAAAACTCATGGTAGCAATCTCCTTACTCCCGTAGGCTGGGTAACCCTTCAGGTCATGACGACTCCCCAGTTAACAATTCCCTCTGGTCTCCTCCACAGCTCCATTTCTGCATCACAGAGCACTGGAGCCAGGCTTACCTTTCCTTGCAACTGCATCAGACAGATAAAATTCACTTCCCAGTCTACTCCAAACTCTCAGACCTGTTTCTGCAGCCTAATCAGTCACTTCCTGCATTGTAGGAAGCAGAGATCAGTTTCTACAGCCCAGCAAAGTATAGTTCTTGGCACTCTCCTCTGCAGAGTTTCACCTGCTTCATTTTGGACCCAGCAGAGTCAAATCCCCTCAGATTTCCTCTCCTTCTGAACCTTCTGCATCTCCTCCCCGCTCCACCCTCCTGCAATGTTTACAGGTCCTTTCTGTCCCACCACCCCATTTGTGAATTAAGGGTTAAATGATATTTCTATTTTTCATAAACACAGGGCACCAAGAAAAACCCATTTAAATGAGTGTGAGAAGCCCGATGGGCATATTTTAACCCCCATTCCTATGTAGTTACTCAAGGAGGGACAGAAGCAGTAGCAACTTGCAAAGCCAAAATCCACAAACATTTCCAGCAGCAACAGAGATTATCTACTGCGAAACGCTTTTTGACTGAGTGTTACATCATATTTTACAACCTGCTGCAGTCCTCTTCTATTAGTAGCACCCCACAGCCTCTAATCAATCTGAAATATCTAGATAACAAGTCAAATCCCTGTGAAAACCAAGTCTGGGTGATAAAAGTAAGTTTAAAAAAAATGAAATAATGCATTTTGGAAAGAGTTATATGCATCAGATTATTTTTTTTTTTTTGCTGCTTTACTGTATGATTCCATTAACCCCAGGATCTTTCAATGGTGATAGCATGGATGATCTTGTTTCCATGTCAGCTTACAAATGCAACAGGAGACAGTTAAGAAGGGATAATCTTGAGGGAAATCTCTGGCAAGACCAGAAGGTGCACTGGTGAGAACACCTCAATGAGGGAGGCTTTATGGGGCAGAAGACTCTCCTTAGACACTGACAGTTAATATTTCTTCCCCATTAACTTACACACAGGCCTTGGACCAAAGGTGTCTATCATGGGAGCTGAGGACAGTGAAATCAAAGTGCTGCAAAGGAATAATGCCTTTTGACACTACTCCCTCCTCCTTCCAAAACCAACTTGTAGTACAAGCGGTTTATTTTTTTTCCTGTTAAAACAACCTCAAAGGATGCTTTCTTATGAGCTAGGAAGGGGCATTTTCCATATGAAACGCTGACTGGAACACAATCCCTTTCAATCTTCACCTTCCTGAATCACAGCTTCTCATCCAACTCTGTAGCTCACAAGGCCCTGGAGTTTAACTAGGGGGTCTGTTCCCCATACTGGAGTGACCTCCTGAGGTGCAAGGCTTCTAATCTGGCTCCATGGGCAGGTACTTCTCAGTGTCAAGTACCACCCTCTCCCAAGTTACAATTTGAAGCAAGCTCTCTAATTTACCATGGGAAAATCTTCATCTGCTGGGGAAGGAGACTGAGTTACTTTGCTTATTTTCAGACACAAATAAATGTGTTGTGGAAGAAGAGAGAACTTTCTCTTTGTGCAGATGTCATCCTGTCTGTCACCATGTACAGTGTTCCTGATTTTAACTTTCGCATTAGCAGGCAGTAAAATGAGCACTGAATATCTTCAGGGTTTGACCCCTTCATGTACAACATCCATCAAGGACAATACATACAGGACAAACAGTGAAGGATTTGCAAGTATTCCTTGCTTCATAAATATATTCGTGAGTCGTGAAAAATCACTCACTATGGACTAAATCTATTTTTGTTAAAGAGGATCATAAATCAATTCAGAGCTTTCTGCAGATGTCTTCATTTCTCATCCAGTTGCTACAGCTGGAGGGGCTGCACTGCAGAAGGCTGATGTTACTGCTTCAAATAGTTGGGCGCAAAGTTGCATAACTATCAGCATCTTTTAAACATACCATTACTACCACGCTATTGAACCACCTTCTCAGTCATGTCTAGGTCTGTCTAATAGCAGAACTTCAGTACTACACAGATGAAAACTTTCACCACCAAGAGGAAACACACTTTTAAACAACAGCTTAACTGCACAATTAATTCTTCTTGTAAAACGCTGATGTCAGTTAGTACTGTGCTATTCTTGTTGCAGTAAATGTAATAGATCTAACGTATCTACTCTGCTTCACTGATAATTAGTGTAAGTGGGGCCATTACAAGTTTACCAACCAGGTGCCCTGACAACACGTATGATCTATCAAACTCACTTTTAACTGTCTCCACCATCTGACCCAACACTGTACACAGAGTGTCACTGGGGTAATGTTTCCTAAGCATCCAGACACATTTTCAGTATTTCCTGGGGGCCTGCTATTGAGCAGATGTTTAGTACCCTTGCCAGGAGCCCTTTACAGCCTTGTGAGAATTCCCAAGAAGGCTGGCAACAGTTTGTGAGGGAGAGCCAGCCAGTTCTACCTAACTCACAGAATCACAGACTGGCTGAGGTTTGCAGGGATCTCTGTAGGTCGTCTGGTCCAACCACCCTACTCAAGCAGGACCACCCAGAGCCAGTTACCCAGGACTATGCCTCGATGACTTTTGAGTATCTCCAAGGACGGAGACTCCACAACCTTGCTGGGCAACCTGTGACAGTGCTCAGTCACCCTCACATTAAAAGGGTGATGTTTAGGGGCAGCCTACTCTGTTCCAGTTTGTGCCCATTGCCTCTGGTCCCGTCCCTGGGTGCCACTGAAAAGAGCCTGGCTCCGTCCTCTTTGCACCCTCTCTTCAGGTATTTCTGTACATTGATGGGATACCCCCCAAGCCTTCTCTTATCCAGGCAGAACCATCTCCCTCAGCCTCTGCTGATGAGAGAGATGCTCTAGTCCCTTTGTGGCCCTTCATGGAAAATTTATTCAGCTATAGGCACCCGAAGCCATTTAAATGAACCACATGTTTAAAATTGCACACATGCTCATTGGGTTAAGGTTTACACCACAAAAAGAGAAAATTACTTCTTCATCCAGAGAACAGGAAAGTCTACAGAACAGCAGGGTATGCACTGCTCACAGAACAGCTGGCACAGCAAGTAGCTTAATTCATTACACTTGCAATCTAAATGGTTTCTCTTGGAAGGAGATTAGGAAAGCTAGAGATTTTCACCAGTGGGACTTGAACAGGAGGACAGGATCTCTAGTGCAAGCATGCTCCTGCAATACACTTCCCTGGAGCACATTTGTGCTTTCTCTCAGCACTACCCACATTCTTGTCTACTGTCTCCCTGCTAACTACTTCATTGTCTTCTGTTTCTTGCCACATGCACAGAGCTCCCAAGCCAATATCCAGACCATGCCCATCACCCATGTGGCCAGTCTGTGCTCAGCCTTGTGTGCTGCACATTTGGATCTCATACATTCCTTCCTCCACCTCTTCTATACAGGAGGGGTTTTCCAAACAATCAGGTTTACTCCAGCTTAAGTGAAGTTTGAAGCATCTTCATAAAGGATTAAAATCTAGAAACATCTGGATTCCTCTGTCACCCATCCAAAACCCAGAGCTCTTTTTTCATACATTTTTATTTTAGAGGTTGTATGGCAGGGACTACGCTTTTAAGACAGGAGATCACACGCATGTTTTACCACAGAGCTATGATTCACATTAACAATTCAAAAATTATCACTTCCATTATACTACATGATGTTCCTCCCAAGACAGTCATTGATGACTGAAGCCAAATCTCAGATTCATGAGAGCAAAAGTAAAAAACCAAACTGATTGCAAGGAAATGTCTAGCACCACCTCTGTTCTGTCTGCTCTGACCACAGATGACTGAAAGCAAACTTTCAGGACTCAAAAGTCAAGGGCTCTCTGGACAGAACTGTGAAACTAGATGTTTCACATCTGCCACTGACTTACTTAGCTCCCTCTGCAGTCAACAAAGGACATGATCCATGTCATCCTAAAGCACATTTTAACTGTCAGATGAATCACACTCAAAAATTACTTATTTCATTAAGAATCATCTTGGATACTGCACTATAAACATCCCAAGATAGATTAATTTAATCTTAGCCCCAGTATCTGTGAGAAACATTCAGCTTTCTGCAATTTGCTAGAGGACTTTTATCTGCCTGACTTCACCATGATGTCTCCTGTCAATGGCAAATCTCTGTGATTTATTTAGATTGGAAAAGCAAAAAAATAATCTGGTGCAGAAAGTATCAGCAAGTCTCAGTAATGACTCGTCTTCTGCATGGACTTCAGAAATCATGCCACACTCTCAGGTTTTATTTTCTAAGCCCTAAGCTGCTTCTGGCGATGATCCCACAAGCCCAGCTCATCCTCCAGCATTGATACTGCCTTATTTCCCAGGAACAATAACACAGCTTAGTACATGGAAAGTTCCTCCTTAAGCAGAAGATGGGGCTTTCTAGGGGAACAGTCTCCAAGATGAAAAACCCTACCATCATCACAAACCTTATCTCAGAAGGTGCACAGTGCACTACTGCACCAAGCTGTACACAACCAGGTTGGGAAAAAAAGCCATATGATCAAATAAAACATGTACCTTACTCAAAATCCTCACAGAGTCCTCTAGATGCAAACCCCCCTCACATGAAGTAGGCAAACTAGAAAAGCAGAGTTATTTCTTCTCTCTGCGTGTAACCCATTTACATATATGCAAATGCATGTATACATGTGAAAGACCTGAAGCTTATTTTTATATAAATCAACAATTTACCAGTCAAAATACAGAATTACATTCTTCAATTATTCTGACTCAAGTAAAACACTTCTCCACTTCCCTGTTCACTCACGTACATTTTGTACATGTAGCTGAGAGGATGAAAATACTATTTTACACATACAAACCCACATTACGGACACACACACATACAAGCATGGAAAAATATAGATCTCATTTCTAAGGAACTATGTGCTTTCTTAGAAATTGTTTGGGCTTTTAACATTGAGAATTCCAGAGGCCAAAGATTTTAAGGAACTATGTCTCCAAATTTTAGTTCTTCATCTTCCTCTCTATGTAGCACTGCGGTCCTCATTTGCTTGCCAGGAAGTGGTAGCCACTGTATGTACACCCATGTAAGTTGTCAAAACCAGTCTTTTATGAAAAGTATTATCTGTCTGAAAATCCAATATCTCACAATACTTTCCTGTACCTGAGCATTTATCTTGCTGAAGCATTCATATAGCTGTTATTCATTTTTTTAAGTAGAAATGCAATAAATAAGATCTATGTTTCTAACAACCCAGCTGGTCAAGCACTCTAGGAAAGGAAATTCCCTGGGCTGCTGTGAAGGAAACCAATGACTCAGTCTCATGCATTTTCTCCCAGCTGGGGCTGGGCAAAGCACAGGTGATGTGTCTCAAGAGATGGGCTCCACAAGCAGACATCTTTCAGCTCTGGAAAGGCAAGAATCATACCCAGATTTAATCACCTCAGCAAGGTCTGGACACTGGAGTCACCTCCCTCCAACCTCCTCAGCCACCTCCTCATACTCTGTAGCATCCTGATGAGTGCACAATCCTTTGGGTCCACAAGTTCATCTCTTAAAGGCTACAGCTCCAACCTACAAAATATCTAAGAATATGCTGTGCAAAGGGTTTCTGAACACAGTAATTCTCTATTCAAAATTAAAAGGCAACTGAAAGTCACAGAAAGCATCCTGAAGACATCTGTATTGTTCTGCCTTTGGAAACTGTGGTTGTCCACCTGTGTCCTGGAGAAGGCAGGTCAGGACACTGTCCTCTTCATTCTGGCATGATTCCCCTGCTTGAGCAAGTGAATGTGGTCCATAAAGCAGGACACACCCTTTCTTGAAACAGCTGTCCAGGTATTTTCCTGTGCAGCTTTCATATTACCCCCAGAAGCTGGTCCCTTCTAAGTGACCTTTTCCCTGCTAAAGCAGTTCTGCCTAGGAGCCAGCCTCTTCCTTAAGGAAATCCCATTTCAATAGGTTATTTGACTCTTCCCTTCGCTAGCCTTGAGCCACCATTCCTTAGAAATGCAGTTCAACAAGGGTGTAAATGGACAGCAGAGGAGATGAGGAACTACACACTCCGAAGGACACAGCAGTGTGACATATATACCATAACTCAGCAAGTAAAACTCAGAGTTCCTCTCACTCTGTATTTATAGCCAGAAAATTTAATAACTTTCCAAATAAATATCTACATGGCATGACTTTAATGCATTTTAAAACCAGAAAATGTAAGAAGCCAGATTTGCTTTTTACTCACTCTTAAGGATCTATCATTCATTTTATTCCAAGGAACATTTCACAGCTGTGTCTTGCAGGGAAGCCTCTGGCCAGGGATAACAGGGATGCCAGCTTCAGTCTTTTCCTGTGCTGACTGCAACAGTGAGTCTCTGTACCACGGTATGGGACACTGCTCCTGCGTGAGGAGAAACACATCATAAATGGAGCATCAAAGCAGACCAAGAAGTATAGAAATTTACCATCAGTGCTTTCTGCAGCACTCGGCTGCCTGAATGCACCTGGGCAAACCCAGCCATTTCCTCATGAGGTTTTCATAGCTGCATCCTATTGTAAACAAAACAAGTTCAAACCATGGCTCTCCAGTTTGGTTCCCACTAACTCATGTCTGAAAATGCAAAGTAGTGAGAGCTGCCCAATTACACAAACAAAGAAAATGAGACAGAGACCTTTGCATTTTTGCAGAAATCACTCAACAAATCAATAAAATCAGAAGAAGTAGTTATGCTTCTCTCTCTAGTACTTTCCTCATCACATCTTGCTTTCACCACAGCCCAGCTATCCTGTTTCAGCCATGGCACCTAGGTGAGTGCAAGCAAACAGATTTTTATTTGGCTATGGGAACTTATTAGGTGTATTTGCTAAGGTTTCTATTCTCAGCCTGTCATGCCTCTCTTGTTCTCTTTACACAAATATTCCTACTAGCTCCCCTTTCTTGCTGCTTTTTGAAGTTCATTTGTTCCCATAACTGTCATTACATCCTTTCTGAGGCCATCATGTACCCTATAAACTCCAAGCAGACTGCCATGTTAGCAGTATTCTTGAGCAGATGGGAAGATTTACAGGCCTGTACGGGCAGAACTGGCAGAACTAGCAGGTCTCTAATATTCCCGGGTCATAAATTCAACCCTTGAGGCATGCAGTGGTGAAGGGCCAAGAGCTCAGAGTGGTTCCCCTTCTAAGGGTAAAATGGCAGCTTTGTACATCTGTAGAGAAGCAAGCTGCAAAAGCTTCACCAGGGCACAGAGGCAGAATGAGCTGCTGCCATTTTAACAGTGATGAAATGGACTTTTACGCTCCTTCTAAATCCCCTACGGGTACAGGCAAAAGTTCTGCCAGACTGTGCTGCTGGTAAAACAGAACAAGCCATAAAAGTAAAAGTGGTGCTCAGTTACCATCTCTAAACAGCAATGACCACACTGGCAAGTATGGTGATTCCCTTCTCTTCCTGGAGGCCACCGACACACTATGGAAACATAGTTTGACAATTACACACTTTCCTGCCCCACCTCTGACATCCAGCAAAAGTAAGAAATATTTCATGTGAAAACTTCCAGCAAATGGGGGAAGTATTCTAGCAAAGCAGCACTATTCCATGCTAGCCTGGTTCATGCATGTATCTCTATGTGTCTGCTTCAGGCCACTGCTGGGAGGAGGACTTCTGGACAAGCCATGTTTAACCATTCTCGCACACAGGTGAAAAGAGACACAAAAGAGCATACAATCCCCAATCTTTAGTAAACTCAGACACATCTTACAAAAAGTTAATACCTGTGTAGGGTGGACTTTATTTTTTCTTCCTTATTTTTTAAAGAATGATGCCTTTTCAAATGAACCTTCTGTCAAACAGAAGTGGAGCAGTGGTCATCTCCTCAGTCATCTCCTCCCCTTATGGTTTAGAGAAGAGACCAAACAGTCTGCCTGGGAGTGTCTGGCTCCACAGGCTGGAAATGAACCCTCTGGTCTCAGTGGAATGTCACTACTTGTTCAATAGTTTTCACAAGTGATGGAAGTCATTTGGCCTGCTTGAACTTTTAAGAACTGCAGACAGAAAACTGCCAAGAATAAATAATCTCTCTTGATCTCTGAAGCAGAAATCATTGCTGAAATGCCAGTTCAGTGACTTCAATTAGAAAATGCTGTTGGAAGAGCTTACGGTTCCTCTTTCCTACTAATTAACATTTCTGCATAATTCAGCTGTTTTTCCTATCCTTTTTCCTAATGCATTTAGATCAGAAGATGTGTTGCTATGAAAAAAAGCGATAAAGAAAGGCACTGGAAAACTTATCCCCAGTTGTATCTGTAACTTGACCTTTTTGCACTGTTTTGCTGACTATGTTGTCAATGACAACGCCCTTGGCTTGCAAAGACACCGTTCTATTTCATTTTAATTAGAAATATCAGTTGAAATAAACTGTATCTAAACTACAGGTAGACTATTAATAGCCATGCTCAAGATGACGTGCAAAACGATGTAGCCTAAAATCAGAATCACAGAAATGGAAATCTGAGAGAATTCTCCAAAGCTCATCTAATTTCACAGTTTCTCTGGACTTTTTTCCCAGTCTCACAGCATCAAACATAAAACTTGAAATTGCCTTGCTTGGAAATCGTTCTCCCTTTATCAAAATCCTTATCCTGTGGGAATGATATTAAAACCACTTCCCTTCATCTTGTTGAATTCAAGCCCCTAGTCTCTATTCCACTTCTGCCTCTCTCTCCTTCCCTAAATCATGAACATTCTTTTTTTAAAGGAAAAATTAGGAAAAAAAAATTACCAGTATTACAAGTATAATAAAATAGCTACAGATCTCTCTTGACCTTCCTTATATCCCTCTCTTGGATGATTTTTTTTCCCAGTATACTTCAAGACGCACGTTGGGCATTTACTTTCTCATAAGGAAATGAGAAAGTCCTCTGTAACCATCAAGAACCTCTACTATCATTAACAGACTCAGGTAGAAGCCTGCCTGTTTGTTTGGTTTTTTTTTAAGGTGGAGTGAAAACCCAGCAGCTCCTTAAAATATCAACAGATTGGTTAGATGCCGTGCTTCAGACTCCTTGTTCAAATTTCTTCTTCAGTTTTTATTCCTGCAAGCAAGTCAGAATGTGGAATCTGACCCACTGGCAATCACATAGGTACAGCTACTGACAGTGAGCATAAGTCAGACAACAACAGAAGAAACAATCTTCATGTCCTAAAGGCCTAATGCAAATAAGGAGGGTGGTTGTATGGATACGGAGGACAGCCCTAATCCACAAAAAGCAGCCACAGATGAGACTGCTGAGCCCAAATGCATGCTTGCAGCAAACCTCAACTTGTCCATCTTGGATGCTTTCATGCATCAAATCTTGACACCAGAAGACACTTAGTGTGAGAGGCTGCATAGCAGGAGGACTTCGAGCACCACTGCACCTGAAGCACCACTGGACCTGACTCCTGGGCTGCATCTGGGCAGCGGAGTTCCTAAGCAGGACCCTTCCCAGCAGTATTTCTACCCATACAAAGTGTAACTCCATGATCTCTCTGGGAAGCAGCTCAAGAAGGGAACCAAGAGCTGTGATCTCCGTGTCCAATATACAAGGCTTGATAGGGCAAAACCCAAATGTTTGCTCTTGTGCAGCCTCTCATTACCCAGAAAGGCTGTTGGTTGTGTGGAGCTGTGCTGCATGAGGGCTCAAGGCAGGTGGACAGCATGCCCAAGGACAACCCTGTTCAGCTGAACCAAACAAAATGGGTCAATTTGATTTTGGTTTTCAACCCAACCACTATACTGACCCCATTCAGACTACAATTTAATGCAAGCTGGATTTCCTCTCTTTTCTTTTACCATGTGGTTCACTGAAACACAAGTTGTAACACTCAATCTAAGCTGTAACTCAATTCATAGACTGCAAAAGAAGATTAACTTAACAAGACCCAAGTTCGACTCCTTTTACCCTTTGCTGTATAACTTCAGTCATCACTCACTAGCCACACTTTTAAGAAGTTCCTACAACTAATGTAAATGTTGGTTGTTCAGTTCATTTTTATGCAATGCTTCAAGAATTAAATAACGTTTCAGTTCCCTTATCACAGCCTAAGTATCTGTGGATTAACTTACTGTCATTAGACTAAACGACAGAAAGTAAAATACAGGCCATTTTCACAAATCATGTAAAAAGGATTGTTTCTTGTTATTCATTTATTCCAGCTGCTTTACAATACAGCATGGGTCTCTATGGCCCCATATTTCAGTGTAACAGGAGTTGATGCTGGTACTTACCAAGTCAGAAATATAAACTTAACTCTCAAATCCCTGAATGACAAACTTGGGTATCTGAGTTTTGGTAATCAGCTTAGAAAACTGTGATTTCTACTCTAGGAGAGCCTGCTTATAAGCCTTGCTGAAATGTTGCTCCTTTCAAAACTGCAGTTCATTAATGAACAGAGAAAACAACCTATGGATAAATAATTCAGCCTGCGAACAAATACTATCAATCTGAGGTATTCAACTCCTTTTTCCCTTTGGTCTTCATAGGTAAAGTCTGCTGCAAGATCCCTATGTGTACCAGTGCCGTCTGGGAAGGACAGCAGTAAGCAACAATAGGGGAGCAACAAGACAAAGACTACTTACAGAAGCTGAATTATTCAAATCCATAAGGTTGGATGGGATTCACCTGTGCTGAATGAGCTGGTCAATCATTTCTCTACCATCACAGAAAATCATGAAGTGAAGAAATCCCTTAAAACTGGAAAAGGCTAACATTACACTTCACTTCAGATGGGATGGATGGGAAGGAGGACCCACGAAGATACAGTTCAGCTATCTTAGTCCCTGGAAAGATAATGGAGCACATCCTCATGGAATGCATGTCCTGGAATGTGTGGGATGAGAAGGTAAATCACGAACAGCCAGCCCATCCATGCTCGACTAATCAATGAGCTATTGTTTAGTATCAGTTACCCCAACGATGGCACTGAACGTACCTTTGGCATATCTGCAAATTACACTAAATTGGGGGAATGGCTGGCATGCTAGAAAGTCGCATTGATCCCCTGGGCTTGACAAACTTTAGGACTGAGCCAATGGAAATCTCCAAGGAGAAGCGTGAAGTTCTGCACCAGAGCAGAATAGCCCATGGGCCAGTACAGGCTGAGAACTGACCAGATGAGCAATAGCCCTGCTAATGAACCCAGGTGTTACAGTGGTCCCTGCGCTTATGTAAACCAAGAGCGTACTTTCACTGTGATTATCTCAGAGAAGAGACCAGCACTTGCCTCTCTGTGACATCCTTTCCGGTAGTTGTGGAAAGCAATAACGTCCCCCCTCAGCCTCCTCCAGACTAAAAAGCCCAGTTCCTTCAGATGCTCCTGGTAAGACTTGTGCTCCAGTCCTTCATAAGCTTCACTGCCCTCCTCTGGATGTGTTGCAACACCTCAATGTCTGTCTTGTAGTGAGGGGCCCAAAACTGAATGCAGTATTCAAGGTTCAGCCTCACCAGTGCAGAGTATGGGGGATGATCACTTCCTTACTCCTGCCGGCCATACCATTTCTGATACAAACCATGCTTATGTATGCAGAAAGAAACTACTGCAAAATACAGTCACAAGTACTCTGCCTCTTAAATTCAAATGCTTTTTCATTTTTAGAAGGTACCAAATATACTTGACATTCCAGATCTATATGTAGTATTTATTTTTACTTTTATTTCCTAAAATTTTGACTATTTTACTAAGAATTTATATTTTGCAAAGCCAGTGCACCAGTATTAAGAAATGTTGCACTACAAAAAATATAATTGTGATCACATAAGCTCATGCTATTACTGAATTCATGCAATTCCTGCTCACACTCTATTTTTTCCAAGTGCAAAGGTATGCTGCAAACAACTGTTTTGTTAAAAGTGACAGGATAATTTAAAAAACATACAATACACATTATTTTGCAGATTGCCTTTGAGCCTAACTCCTGCATGGACAGTTATCTATTCAGTTCCTTTAAGCACTTCAGCAGTTTGTTCAGAGAAGTTCTGGACTTAAAAATCACTGTCAAGAATTTGGAGATACGACTTTTTTTGTTAGACAAATCTAACAGAGAAATCATGGGAGCAGTATCAGCAGGGACTATGAATGCCTTTCCCAAGGATGAGCAAAACATCAGCTACTTTTACAAGGCAAGTTGTGGGTGGGTCCCTTGCACAGTAAATAATTTCTTCACATTGATAGTCTTGGTAGCTCCGTCTGGAGAACATTTATTGTGGAGGTGAGGCTGGAGCAACTGGGCACTACCTGGCAGTCTCAAGTTTGCTTCAATACATAAGGCTTCAATAACATGATTTTGAGACACAGCCATGAGACTGAAACGGTACAAATGGCCAGGTAGCTTTGCTTGCTGTCTTTTAATTATTATTTTTCACTTTTCCTAATTGAAAAAGGGAAGAGCTGAACTATTGCGTTTGTTTAACATTTGAAATGAGTTGGGTGGCAAGAGTGAGCAATTCTCCACTTCTCAACTCCTCAGAGACTGCTGAAGGACAGACACTATTCACCTGCTGGGGTTCCAGCTGCATCACTTCCCACACCAGCCATCACATGAAAAGTGAGAAATTCAATATTCAGACAGCCATGTAAATGTTTTCAGGTTTCCTCAGTGTCTAGCAAAACTGTAATCCTTACCTGATCCACTGCTAAGAATCCCAAACTGGAAGTCTGAGCAAACCAGCTCTGCTATGTTTATTAAAGTAAATGAGATTATTGAAGGAGAGTAGAGTAATACTGTAGTCCTTCACGCTGCAAGAACGGCACTGGGAGAGAACCTGGTTTTCTTTAAATGACTTTTCCTTCCAAAATCCACTTATTTGAACTATTTATCTTTAGAAATCATATTTTGTAGCTGTTCACTGGTT
The DNA here is from genome assembly GCA_033556795.1 of Tapera naevia. Lineage (NCBI taxonomy): Eukaryota > Metazoa > Chordata > Aves > Cuculiformes > Neomorphidae > Tapera > Tapera naevia. The sequence continues at coordinate 267,241 of JAUMJJ010000014.1, read as the reverse complement.
TCCATATTTGTAGACTGCCAGAAAACAGAATTCCTCTGAAAAGAAATCAGGTTCAGCAACTTTCTTTCACCCTTACAAATTTCAATTGGGAGCTCATGAGTTGAATTTCTTTTTATTCACACCTCATCTTCCACTGTGACAGAGTTCTGGACAATGATGGAAAGACTCATTTCCTTACTATAGGGTAATTCCTTTACATTTGAATAAATATAGTTTGATCTTTACACAGAGGCAGTTTTCAGCATGAATTTTACAAAACATTGGAAGAGGCACAGAAAGTATATTCTGGTTTTCTCTCAGTTACAAACTGATGTATCAACAACAAAAGCAAAGGTAAAAAGAAATTTAAAACACCAAAAAAAAAAACTTTAACAGGAAAGGATCTTGCTGGTTTTATGTCTCTCTGGGCTGTTCTTCTCTTCCTGTTCTGCTGCCATCTTTTCATGTCTCCATCTCAAAGCCCGTCTCCTGTCAGTCATCTGCACTCAACCTGCTTGCTAGCACAATGCTTTTCCTTCCTTCCTTTCCGTCAGAGTCCCTAAGCACCTCACAGTCTTCCCTCCATTGTAGATATTCAGATCAGCACTTTTTATAGAGTCTCAGTTCAATTTAGGGAACTAAACAATGTTTTCCTCTTTTATAATTTCATTTACACATTGCAAAATACTTCTGAAATATACAACTAGTTTACAACACATCTACAATACCCTTATCAAGAATCTGGATGAGGGGATCGAGTACACTGTCAGTAAGTTTGCAGATGGGTGGGAGTGTTGATCTACTCGAAGGAAGGGAGGCACTAAAGAGGAATCTGGATAGGCTGGATCAATGGGCCAAAGCCAACTGTATGAGGTTCAACAAGGCCAAGTGTCGGGTCCTGCACTTGGGTTACAACAATCCCATGCAATGCTACACGCTTGGGGAAGAGTGGTAGGAAGGCAGCCCAGTGGCAAAGGACCTGGGGTGTTGGTCAATAGTTGACTGAATGTGAGCCAACAGTGTGCCCAGGTGGGCCAAGAAAGCCAATAGTATCTTGGGTTCTATCAGAAATGGTGCAGCCAGCAGGACTAGGAAAGTAATTGTATCCCTGTACTTGGCACTGGTTAGCCCGCACCTTGAATACTGTCCTCAGTTTTGGACCTCTCACTACAAGAAGGATATCAAGCTGCTGGAGCGTGTCCAGAGGAGGACAACGAAGCTGGTGAAGGGTCTGGAGCACAAGTCTTATGAGGAGCAGCTAAGGGAACTGGGGTTGTTTAACCTGGACAAAAGGAGGCTCTTTACAACTACCTGAAAGCAGATTTTAATTTACTACAGTAAGACAAATCGGGTACACAATGTGAAGTCTTCAGCGTAGAAGCAGAGGTTGAGCTTATGTTTATCTCAAGGTAATCTCATCCACAAGGAGCAGAAAACAAAGAAAAATGCCAAGCGCACAACCACAGAGAACAACTACCAGAAAGAGTCGAGTCCTCTAAGCAAACTGCTCAGGAGTGAGAAGAACCCAAGCAGACACCATCAGAGAACAAAAGCATCGGCAGGATTTCAAGAAAATGGGGGACTGCAGACAGCTGACAGCTCAAGAGAGGCTGGAGAGGCAGTGCGTGTTGTAAACTTTGATGAGGAAAAGGTCAGTGAAGATGCTGCTCAGATCGAAATGTGCAAAGCTGGACTGGAAAAGGCATAGGTGCATTAGAGAGAGGCACTACATCAACAGCTACTGACAGCATGTTGAGCAACAAGAGGGATAAGATGGTTGCAGAGGGTCTTACAGATGCAAATCTAACTGGTGATGGTCTGGCCTTTTTTCAAGATGGAAGAGATTCAAATGAGCTTTATGCTGCTACCAAAACCAGAGGAACAAAAGATGATGGTGGATACTAATAGAAGAGATGAAAAAGCAGTGAAATTATGGAGAAAGTGCATCATCATCAGGGTAAGTGGAAGAGTTGGCAAAAGAGGGCAGGCAAAGAACTTTGGCCTTTGCTGCATAATGGAAGGCTTGGAAGATGGGAGAAGAGATCACAAGCGATGAAAAAACTTATTTTACCAGTATTCTTTTCAATGTAATTCCTGTGAGCCTACACAAAGAGAGATCTGGAGGGAGAAAAAAGGGACCCACCCTAACAAAGATAAGCCCAAGCTGGCAAAAACTTCACTGGAGAGGGACTGCTGTTAAGCTGCAGGGACCAACCACATGGCTATGAGCCTACCAGCGTGGTGCTGGAAAACCAGGAAACCAGCCTCATACTGAGCACAAGGCCAGCCCAGGAGCACACCACAGGGATGTCAGAGCAGATTCTTGGATTATTTCAACAACAAGACAGAAGACACATGGGAAGAAAAAAATATACCTTTCAATATGCTTAAATGGATGCTGGAATGATGCTTGGTATGCAATAAAGAAGCAAATAATATCCCCAAAGTGTCAACTGTATAAATAACTCACAAGTTGTTCAGAAATTTTAGCTTCTTATTTTCCTGCCCTGTTAAGATCTTCAGGGAAACCTGAGTGTTTCAGTTGACAAATATTTATCCAACATAATGAGAGCTAAAAGATGCAGGAATCATTTGGCAGACTGCCCTATTAGATGTACCATCCAGATGCTTCCCATTTTTCCTGTGTTCACTGCTTTAAAGAATAGAGTATCTCTAATTAGTAGGAGATACACCAGAAAAGTTTTAAATTTAGTGATTACTGAGAAATTTCCACATAATAAAATTGAATAGAATAAGTTTAGTTCAGAGAAAAATATCTACCAAGTCTATCATGTTCTTTACTTGGAAAGAATGAAAAAATTCTTCCTATATAGAGTGGTCAAATCACTTTTCTGCTTCATCCAAGTTCTGCTTATAGTTACATTGTTTTTTCTTCCATGGAAGTTAGACAAGGCAATAGTCAGCAGGACAAGACAAAAGGATACACTGGCATATTTCCTGAAAGCATAATATAAAATTGTTTCAGTCTCATGATCATTGCATTTGCCTTCTGAAAACAATCCCAGCCATACTTGAGTAAAGGTTTATAGTAAATTACTACATCCAAATAACTGTCCGTGCTTAGTGTATATGATTCAAGAAACGTATTTTCCAAAATGTACAGCAGTCTATTTAGGAGGACTCATTTTTTATTTTCTTTGGGAGGGAAAAGAAAATTCACATCCTTCTGTCAGTCATGCAGATCTTCTTTAAAGAAGTTTAATAACACATTTTCCCTCTCCATCCCACTGCTGGAGGAGTGAGCGAATGGCTCTGTCATCGTTTTAGCTGCCTACTGGGTTAGATCACAACACAACCTTACTGAGAATTGAGTTGCAATTAAAGCCTTCCACACACTGGCCACAAAAAAAAAAGATAGAAAATATGTCACATACATTGGCATTTTTTTTTTTTTAACTGAACGTTGGATTGATTGCAGAAACCCATCCTATAGAGGAGAGGCAAACCAGAGCTGGCACTATATTTTATAATATATTCAATGAATAGCATTTAGGAAGGGAGGCATTAAGCCATTCATAGACAGTACTTGTACAATTAACTAAGTCTTTCCGTGCTCTGGGTGAAAACAGAAATAGATGCTTTATTTTCTTTGAGATATATTTGCAAGTTCAACCCAAAGCACTGGGGACATGTCCATCTCTGGGTGCGCACCCTGCAGAGCTGTGGTGTTATATCTCACTGTGAGTTTTGGCCGGAAAGGCTGATTTACCTGTGCAAAACAGGGTAGAAAAAGTGCTAGACTAAGCCAGGCTACGCTCACCACAGTGTATCGGATGGTCAGTACCTAAAGAGTATTCAATAACATGCATTATCAGAGCACAACGTACTGAATTTCTTTCAAGATGATTGGACTTGACCGTGGAAAATGCTGGACTGGGTGACACTGCAGCAGCCCTCAGTAATGGCACTAAACTGAGAGCACAAGGAAAATCCCCTCTCATTCTGGGGCACAGCAGAGAGCCAGAGTCTGCCCGAAGACTCACTGTCATGGCTCTTACCTGTTTTCACCAAGCAACACCCAGAGGGGGGAGATGGTAATTTGGTCTCTTTGTTCATTCAATGCTTAATCTCTCTGTTCACACTGACAACTGGGGAGACCATTAGCGTCAGCTTTGCTGGGACTTTCTGTTATTAAGGCTACTTAAGCTTTTCCAAGTAAATTGCATGTGTCAAACTAAAATCACACTAGTGATAAGCAAAAAAAACATTACACAACTGGTCTCCCTTTCTATTGATCCACCCAGGAGCAAGGGGGAAGGGAAAAGGCCCAATTCAGGAGGCTTTAACCAATTTTTTGCAGTTCCCTGTTCCTCCCACTCATATTCCTATTTTACACTGTTTATAGGCAATATGTTAGTTATTCTCTCACATTCATATACTTAACTGGAGGTTAATGACTGGGCATATATGTCCCTCTCGAAGCCTTGCAATAGTCACCTCGCCTAACTTAAACCTTATGAAAGATTTGGTTTAGACAAATTTCATTTCCTTTTACAGTCAACGATGAAAGAGAAACAGCTGTAATGCAGTCACAGGACAGGTTCTTTCTGGCCCCTTTCTCTGACCACAAAGGGAGCTCACCTTTCATTTTGACACACCTCTACTTAGTGTGAACCCCATAGTAACAATAAGTTAGCCATCTATTAAAGACAGTACTTTTTTCTATGTTAAGGCTTCCATCTTCTTACAGAAAGACTTAGAAATTCTTTGTCTTCTGAACTCTAATTATAGCCCTGAGCTCCCATCTGCAGGCTACAGGATCCCCACCACCTTTTAACCGCTTTTATCCATCATTTAGCATCTTTAAACAGCAAAGGCATTCCTTGTGCCACTTTGAGTATATCTAATCTTACACTTGCAAAACCTTCAGTAGAAAATAAGCATGAATTTTGACCTTATTAAGTCACAGAGAATTTGCTGTTAACTTTGACAGGGTTTGGGTTTCACTCCAGTTCTTGATACCCAGAGAGCCGTAAAGTTGTTATTGTTCATATTCGCAAATGGATTTAAATCTTTAGGATATTTTTTTGTATGCCTGAATACAGGATCATTGTTGGATCTTGGAACATGTAATCTGTGGATCTTCTCCATCCATAACACAGCACACTGAAGAATTCTCTCTGCTGTTTAAAATTCATGCATGTTCTTTTAAGTGAACAGCCTGTGATACAACTCCAAGGCAAATTTTAAACCAAACAGTTCTTCTCAATTCAAGAATGCGTTCAATTGAATTACGGCATTTCTTCACCGAGTCTTCCTTCCCTCTCTTTTGCTATCTTCTTTACTCTTTTTCAGAAGAAAATAAAACAAGACAAGGGAGAAATACTAGAGGGGAAGTTTAAGCACATAAAAGTTAGTCAGTTCAAAGTTATGGCTGCCAAAGCAATATTACTTCAGCTAACTGCACAGGCGTTAAAACCAGATACCTTAACAGCCCACAATGCACAGCCATCAAAGAACTGTTACAGTCCTTACAGGAAAACATACCTTTAAATTTATGAACTCATTTGCTTATTCTTCTCTGTTTAAATTCTTCATGACAAATATAACTAGCTGCGTCACTGTTTCATTCAGTACCCTGACATTTTAGCTAGCTGTTTCAGAGAGATTTATGCCCATCCACCCAAAAGGGGCAAAAAGAGAGGCAAAGATGAAGAAAGGCCTGTGGGGTGGCATGACTATGGAGTGAGGTGCCCTCCACATGAAAACAGAAGAGCTCTTTAGATAACAACAGAATGGCTAGCCTACAAAACATCATCCCTTAGTCAGCCTTCTCTAATATTTGGGGAGTTTTAGTACCATCATACACAGGAATTAATTCAAACAAATGAAAAAGTTGTCAAGTTTGCCTCCTAAACTATGTCCTGCAACTGAAGAATCTGACGTCCACACTGGCCCACCTCTCTCCCTCACTACCACACTGGAACCCAAACCATCATATGCAGGCCAGACAAGGGACAGGGAAAAACATATCCACAGGTATCCCAGCCCCATTCTCTTTGATGATTGCAGAGCACACTTAAAGAGACAGAAACAGATGGAAATCCAGACTTATCACTTAATTTGGAGATTTTAAACATCCCTCTCAAGGAAATACCTCTCTTTCCATTCACTAGAAGAGAGCCCAAGGGAGAAAGGTTGGACAAATTGGAATAGTCTGAGGTTTCAGTAACACTCAAAAGTCCTCAGAAAATGACCCGCTTATCTTTCTCACATTCATTCTAAATCATCATATTTAAAATTAGCAAATACAGGAACTATTTTTCCTCACCTAATATAAACTAAAATGCATACTTTTCATCTATGTATGTGAGATTAGCCCCATTTCTGTTTTGGGTATGGAGACCCGAATACAGGGTTTAGCCTCAGTGGTGGTTCCCGCTGTACTGCCGCTACTGACCCATTTCCAGTCTTTCTGTAAGAGATCCAGCTCAGAGAAGATGCATAGATGCATTTGGACAGGCAGGCAGGTCTGTCTGAAAGCACATTCACTGTGCATGTGAGTGCATACCTGCTTAGTGCACTGCCTGCTTCCTATCAGTGGTAGGAATAAAAATGGAGAAAGGCTCAAAATCAGGTAACACAACTGGATAGTTGCCATTGAGATATTGGCAGAACAAACCCCCAAATATCCCAAAGATTTTCTGCTTTATTTGTTCTCTTGAGAGTAACCAATAAGCACACTATTTTGAAGTTAGTCCATCAGATCTTGCTGAAAAGAATGCATGTGATGATGAAAACAGTGAGTAAAAATGTTTCCTTTTTAAAACAATACTGTTATCAGCTCCAATAAAAACACCAGAATGAGGAAAGAAAAAAATTAGTCAGAAATTGAAAAGAAAACATTCAAAAAAAAATGTAGCCTTTTGTGGGTTTTATATACATCAATTACTTTACAAAGTCTTTCTAATTATGTATACTTTGAATATATATTTCTAAAATATAGTCAACAGTCATTAGTTTTGTTAAATCACTTGTACACATAAAAGAAAAATCAGGAAACCCATACCACCATTTGACACCAAGGTCTTCAACCACAAAATTTATCACAGGTTTTACTCTTAAAAATGGTTAAGGAAGCTTAATGGAGATACTAATTCCTGTAGTCTGTTCATCTGTGCAGCAGGGCGACTTCCCTTTTGCATGCAGACAAGGACCAAACCTCTATTGACTTAGATGGTGTAACAGATAGTGATAAACTTTTTTCAGAGTGAAAGAGAAAGAAGGAAATTAAGTAGCTCTGCAGTTCATTGTAAGACTTTCCAATTTACTGATAACAATCAAAATGAGCACAATGATTTTAGATGCATACAAAATAATAAAGGAAAAAAAAATACATGGAATAAAGAAGCCAGGTACTGAGAATTACTCCAGTTCTCTTCCACCTACTCAAGTCTTAAGGTTTTGTGACTGCTACATGGGCACATACTAGTTAATGAAGAAGTGTATTTATTCAGCCATAACAGAAAATAATGAATAAGATATCAAAATAACTAAAATTTCCTTGACAAACGATAGCTGTAGGAAATTTCTGGAAGTGACTCTATAAAACAAAACCAGTGATTCAATTACAGGCAAAAAGGGCACTAAGTGAATTTAAATGTCTATATTTTCCACTAATTAAGGCAAAAAACATTTGATTGGTCATCTTATTTGTACTAAAAACAAGAAGGAAAATATTGACTTGAAGTATTATATACGTTTATCCGATATCTGCCTCTATCATCTCAGTAAGAGGGAAGGGGTGCAAGCACTCAGCAGGCCCTTGAGTACCCAGGTTGTCTGCATGTTCCATGCAGTACCTGCAGAACTAATTCTCTACATTTAAAGTGAAGCCTCTTCCAAGTAACCGTATTTTCTGAAATTTAAGAACATGTTTTTCAGAGAGTAGCTCTCTCTAGAAGTGATAATGCTTCATATTTATAGTTACCACCAAAGCAACAGGGCACTGGTATGCAGAAATGCCACTGTTTACATTTATCCCTATGGAGACAAAGGTCATAGTGAAGTTGGTGGAATGCCGTAAGTCAAAGAGTCAAAAAATGGGGCACACCTGCAGGGCAGAATGGACAGGTGACCCAATACTGACCAATGAAATACTCCATGCCATATAAATGTATAAAATGGAGGGATCACAAGGGTCAGGTCTATTCTTCTATGGTCAATGTTTAGTGAGGACCTTATCCATCCTTCTGTCCCCTGATCCTGATCCGTGTGTTCCTGAATCCAGCTCCTGTCTGTTGCTGGGTCCAGTCCAGTACCCTTCCCCACGCCTGCTCTGCAGCGGCAGTGGTGATGTATAGTCATCACGGGGTCCTGAGAGCTGTTGCTCCTGTCCCTGCAAGATCTAAACGTCTGGGAAGTTTCATGTCTTACTACCTTCCACTTGGTTTCCAAACAGGCCCACAATGCATTATTCCTCACCCTGCAACCCAGAAGATGTGAGGAGGAGAAGGAATCCGCTCCGCAGGATTGCAGAAGACTGCATTTAGCCCAGTTTGATCCCATTCGCAGTAATTTGTGCAACAAAAGAGCTCCAGACCTGCTGGGGGTGGGGAAGAATTGCACATCTCCTAGTGTGCCTGATCCTGCCATAAGTAAGCCATCTAATCCCCTTCTGAACTACTTGAGTCCTTCAAAACAATTATTTTAGAAGATGGGCATAGACATCAGTCAGTCTGTATCATCCATATCCAGACATATGATCTTGGATAAACTCTCAGATATTTCTTTCATGCCCTTGCTGATAACCACCTAAAGCAGAGTCACCTCTCAAGGTGTGTGGGGTTGTGTGCAGGTTTGGATATCCCAAGCAGCAAGAGCCAACAGTCCCTGGCTGCATCAGGCAGCTGGCACATGGAGTCAGGAGTAAGCACAAACTGTGACAAAGGGAAGAAGAATTATAGGTAAACATCACAAAAATAAGGAGCACTAAAGGTTCCAGATAAACCTAAGGCATTGTAGGAGCTCCAGAGGCAAGAGAAGTACACTGCTCCGCTTGCCAAAACCTTCATCAGGGCCAGGCTTTTAAGTAGGCAGACAAGAAATTGGGTTACAGCTGCTATTCACTGAGCCCCAGCAGCACCAACGCAGAGTGCAGGAGGGTAATGACAAAGTTTAGACCCCAGCTTAAATTCTGTTCTCAAACTTCAGTCTTTTTGTGAACAAAATTGTAAGAAAAGGGAGCAAAAAACTCAGCTGCCAAAAGACTGCCTAATTAGCAGGAATTCATTTGCTTCACATTTCTTGAATTCCTTTCTCTTTGCAAGACAATCGAATAAGAAATACTCCTTTCCTCAAAAAGCACCCAAGCAGAATAAATAGAACAACTAATATAAACTGGCAGCTGTAAATTAATCTATATAGTAGGCAGTCCGGAAGGCTTTGTTCATCCCGACAGCTTTGTTGGCTACAGCCCAGAAGAAACAAAAACAATCCCACATATTCATTCACATCCGCGAACTGTTCATTAAACAGCAGCGCTTATACTTAATCTCACCAGATGCTGGGATGAAACAAGCATTACAGTCTCAGCACACTGAAGGTTTGTTGTGCCAAATAAAAACTGTTATCATGCTGGCACAATTGTCTGAAAAACAAGCAGATGTGCATGCATGTGAGCACAAGCTAGCAAGCCAGCCAGTCAAGTTCTTCAGTCACCACTTAAGTCCCTTCCAAGGCACCCACACTTTTTAAACTGGTATCATTTGAGCCTGTTACACACAGATTACAGACTAAATTTACGTTCTGTTTCTCCAAATGGACCTCTGTGCCCCCCAGTCACACGCATGCACTCTTTAATGCAGAACTTTGAGGGATTATACCTATTTTTTCATATTTATTTTCATGTTTTTATCTATTTAAATGAAGCTGAATGTAAGAAAAAAGCCCAAGTTTGCACAGCAAAAGATCCTAATTCATAACCTATTTGATAAGGGGAAAAAAATACAGCTGCTCTGTCATAGCTAGGTTAGCGCTATGTTATAATATTAAGTGCGTCTTTCTCAAGTCTATCTCAAACAAGTTATTAGATCTTAATCATTATGACAGCTATAGAAAAATGTTTATCAAAACACCTGAGGAATAGTTTTATACCTACTTCTTTAACACTGAACTTGGGATGAGAACAAAAACAAAGAAGGCTGATTCTAGTGTTTATTATATCCAGGTGATATTTGCCTCATAGACACGTTACACAACACAAAAATGTATCATTATATTCAACACAAATAGAACAATTATGTTAATTTGAAGCACGCAGATCTAAAGCTCCTCCTGGGCTCTCCAAAGGAAAAGGCAATGTCACTAAAAGCAATTTACTTCCATATGGAGAAAAAAAGCATTATATATAGCTGCTCATATTACATACGATAGTATGCAAATATCATAGAGAAAAAACAAACAAATAAAATAAATCACAGCCATCCTTCACTGACATTTACATGTATTTCACCCAGGAAAGTAACTGTAACTGATTACTTGCAGCAGTAGCAGGAGTAAGAACATGTCAGAGCTTATTTGCCAGAGCTGCAAGAATGAAGCTCATCCTGTGCTGGAGGCATACCTCCATGAACAAAGTGCTTGTGACAATACCCTCTTCATGAGGTCTGACTTTTGGTTTCTTGATCCTCAGCACCATAGCTAAAGAAAATATAATATTCAAATTGAGTTATTAACCAGGTCAGTTCATACAGCAGTGGAGGTGCTGGGATGATAGAAGTTTTACTATGCTAAAATATTAAAAAAACAGAAGTAAACCCAACTGAAAGATAAAGGAAAGCATTTCCTGGCTACTGCCACCTTACTATTTGGGGTGAATCAGTACATTTTGGAGGCAATACGTTGCCAATGCACTGGACAGACAAGAGTCTTTCACTGAGAAAGCACTCACATAGCACACGTTCAAGTATATTTTTTCCATTCACATTCTTCATTTCACCTGAATGGATCTTGAACCAGAGCGTTATTGGTTTTGATCCTTCTATCATGACCATCAAGGTTGAGCATAAAGAAAGTGCAGAACAGCAGTGACTTGAGCGCTTTGCTTGCACTGAATGGACATTAAGTAGCAGCGGTCATCTATACAGATGCATGAAGTATACATAAGTCTAAAGTATTTCTATATGTTTCCTAAGCATACTTTAGCTTACTTTCCTCAGAAACAGACTGAAAGAAATAAAACTTGTATATTTTCTCCGGGCAGTGGTACAATCACAAAGTCCCTTGATACAATCACTTAGCACTACATGAAGCCAGGGTTTATTTTCCCCACAGAACATCCTAAAAACATCACAACAGGTTCCTCCAACTGGCACAAGATAACCAAGAACCAAGCTTGAGCTACTTTCTTTCAAATACATTAAAGTATCAAACCCCATATGCCTCCTCTCAAGTAGTTTTCTTTTCTGATCCACAGACTTTGAAGTTTATTTAGTACTTACGGAAGGAAAACTCTGCTCCTTTCCTGCCAGCCTTACAGCTGCTTTGCTGACAGCTCCCTGCTTCCTGCTGCCTCCTGTGTTGCCTAGAGCTAGGAAGTCTTTCCCAATTTACTGCCACAATCTTTCAGAAAGCTGAATTCACTCAGAAAGAAGCATCTATATATTTTTATATACGTGGGTGTTTTACTCACATTCCTTTTTACACTCTACAGGTGAGCTTCTCTTCTTCAGTTCTGTAACACCACCTACCACACTGGAGACCTGCTAACCCCAGTCCCAGCATCTTTGGCACATATCCCTATAGCCAGGTTCTAGCCACCTCCAGACCCTGCAGCCCAGTACTTCCTGCCCGCTCTGCCCTGGAGTAAGGCAAGCCCTGGCCACTCTGATCTCTCCACCAACACAGCATATAACTTTCTCGCCATCACAAAAGAGAGCTTTTGCTCCCCACAAAATTCTCTTCAATAACAGCCAGACCTGAGATGTCTCACCTCTAAGCACCTCCCACCTCTCTGCATCACAACTGCACCCATGCTGCCCCTGCACAAGATCAGCATGTGTCCAAGAGAGCTTGTTGGCTCAGGCTTTGCACAGCACCTCTTGGGCTTGTGCTTCCACACAGGCTGAAGGGAATGGCAGCAAGCCCCAAATGCCAGCCCCAGCACGGCCAACAGCTGCTCAGCAGCAAGGAAAGGACAGACCCACACTCGTTGAACCCTAACCCCAGGGGAATGGCTGCATATATTCATGCCACCTGTGTCTGTAAGGACTACATCGCTAAAAAGCAGAGAAAACCCTGGATGTAGGTACTAAAAGGGTTACAGCAAACTATCAACATATGCATTCCTAACTCAGTAAATTGTGCAATTCATTACAGGAAGGATTATGTCCCCAGGGCACTATACTCTGTCCAAAACACACCCACACACCCCTCCTCACAGTTCCTCCCTGGACAAACCTCAGCAAATAAATATTCTCCCTACTGACACTGTGCCATCAAGTGCTAACAGAAACACTCAGGAGCTGGCAAGAGCAGAACCATTTCCAGCCACCACGTCACTTCACTAAAGTGTAAACATAAAACAAAACAATATATGAACAGGAACTGAACTGAGTTCTTCTAACTGTGTGAAAGTACCTGCACCCCTGCATATATCTTGCTCTGCCACCTGCCAGAGGCTTCTACTTGCAGCTGCAGGAGGCAAATGCACCCCCTGCTTAATCCCCTCTCCACGTGGGAAAATAGCTCAATTTACTAGCTGAATGCATGCTATGTATTTTCTTTATCTATGTGTACCATTAGGCATTCTTTTCTTCATGTCATGAATGAATTAGGAAGAGTCATTGACTTCTAATGAGGAAGAGCAGAAAGGCAGGGTGACAATAAAAGGACACTGCATTAATCAGATGTCCAGTCCAGACACAAATACCAAGGCCTTACTCTCTGTCTGGGAGAAGTATTGGTTAAAGCTTTCACTCAAGGGAGATTTCACATGGCAGGTGTTGCACATGCTGTAGAAGTGAAAAAGTCTATTATGCCAGATGTCTGGTGAATATTACAAGAGAAGGAGGGAAAAGAAGAAAGGAAACAATACAGATAGCAGCCTCTGTGCAGAGTGAAGTGAGGAGAAATGGGATTTCTTACTAATGTCTCACATGATTATGCATTAACAAATTTAAAGAGACCAAACTACATGACAGGTCAATGCATTTGTTCCTCATTTGCAAGCAACTCGGATGAGATCACATTTCGCTCTGGCACTGCTCTCTGTGTCATCAGCAGTACTCACACAGGATGAAGATGGGACGTGTAAAATACTGTGTGATTCCATGTTGCAGCTCAGCCTTTGCATTCCTTGTGCTGGGACCCTGCTCCCATCTCTTCCCTAGAGGCTGTTCCTGCCTCCTGGCTCAAGTGCTGCATGCTTCTGCTTTGGCCATCCAAAATCACATCAGCAATGCTGGCACATAACTCTTCTCTGTGCTGCTAGCGTGGTTTGGAAGAGCCTTCGTGCAGCTCCCTGTGTCATCCACTTTCCAAGCTGTTTCAGACCCCAGAAGAAAACGTGTCATTCCTTCCTTGTCTGGGCTTCTTAATTTCATTCTGTGTTATTAAATAATGCCATTAAAGGGATAATTTAGTGCAGTGTCTTGTCATAAAAATTATGAGGAAAACTCTTAAAAGTGACCCGCCACAGAAAACCTACCCTGTTCTGCTGTAATATTAAAATACATATTTAAGTGAGGGAAGGAAAAGCTCCTGTTTATTACTAATATTAGAAAGTCAGGTCTTGCCTCTCCTGGGATGTCTCAAAGATGACTGGAAAGGCCAAGTCCGAGAAATAAGCATCACTGCAAAAGTGCTAAAGGAAAAAAAAATCCTTCTTGTTATTTTGGTTTTGGATAATGTTCAGGAATAAGCATCACTGGTACAACTACCAAAGTATTTCCTGCATCACTCCAGTCTGTACTCTAGTGCTGGGTAATCTCCCATCTCAGCCATGCTAATCTTCCATGGAGACCTTCAACACAGTTAGAGAAGACTTTGTTGTTTGAAACACCACTACAGTGAAAAAGCAAAGCAGCCAGAAAAAAACAGCAGAGGCTTTCAGGATTGCTGCATGCATCAGTGTAATATATAAATATATAGCTTGTTTTCTTCCTGTAGAGATGAACTATAAGCAAATAAAATGGCATGGTTCCTAGGCCTGGTTAGCAGTTTGCCTAACGTTTCCAATCATCAGCTTCATCACAACAAAAGTAACACAGAGATCAGCCTGCAAGATGTAAATGTCAAAGCTCTATACAAATTTCCACCTTCTCTGCTCCAAGCACCATAACTTCAGTATGTTCACCCAGCTGTCCCAAACGTATATCTCACACCTTGTACTTCTCACTTTCTGCAGTTCCACCTGAATCTGTCATCCTTCTTTCATCATCTTTCCCTAAAAGCAGCCTACCATTTTCAATTCAAATACAAGCAAAGCTTCTAAACCATTTTAGCTAAAACTTTAATCAGACATGTTCATATCCCCAAAACAATGTTGCAGTCATTTAATTGTCATACCCTATATAAGTATTTGCCTCGCCTCTCTAGACCAAATACTCTTCCAAAGTCATGCCACAGTTTATGACTAAAAAAAAATGATTTGCAGCTACAGCAGTGGTAGCTGGTCATAGCAAGAAAAATTACACAAAAGTTCTGAAGATATGAACATGAATTATGTGAATACAGTCTGACTAAACAGTAAAAGAACTAAACATTAAAAGAACTAAACAGTAAAAGAACTATTTCACCTTGAGAAATTAACACAAATGTTCCTTTAGACAATTTAGGAAATCAAGCTTAGGTCATTGTTTTCCAATAACATATTATCCAGAGCAAGTCTATAACTGACATATAACAGATGACAATTTAAAGAGTAAAAAAACTTCAGTTCTGAATTTTTCAATGGCTCCTCCCAAAGCAAAAAAAAAAAGAACATAACATTTTGCCCCCACAGATACACATGTTGCAGCTGCTGAATAGAAGAAAAGCAGCAGTATTTTGTTACCTTGCACAAGCAAAACGAAGCATCACCAACCATCTCACACACACTGAAGCCCTTAAATGAGATGTGTTTGCAAGGAATCTGCTGCAGAAATTCCTTCCTTGTTCCCTCTTTGGAAGGAGTGCTCATCTATACAGGCAACTGTCTTAAATCTAAACATGTGCAAGGAGGACATGGAGAGGGCGGGAAGATGCTTCCCAGCTTTGTTTGGAGGACAGAAGAGTTCCACTTCATGATGAAAGGCCTGATGGCCTCATTGGCCAGCAGTAGTCCTTGAGGTGCAAATGTGCTCTGTCAGCCAACCATCAATTTCAACTGCCAGAGTGGGGTTTTTTTTCCCATTCTCCAGATCCCAAAGAGCTCAAGAAAACAATGCAAAAAGCACCAAGGGCAGGCTGCAGGCAGCCCTCCAAGGCAGCTTACAGAGAATGGCCCTCTCTGCGCAGAGTGGATTAAAGTCACCATATCAAACTTCATTGTAGTGAGTAGGGTATAGGCTTTCAGGAAGTCTGGAGTAAAAACCAAACCCAGCAAGCAGATCCAAGCTGACACTCTGCTGTAAACTTGGCCACCTATTCCTGATGCTCCTCTTGATGGACCCCACTGGTGATCTGGTTAAACTCACTGAGCAGGCACCAAGTCAAAGCAGGACATGAACACTCTTTTAATGGAGCAATGGAGGGACCCTTCTCCTAGAGGGCTGGCAAGCTGGATATCAGATATGAAATGATGGTGAGTTGATCACTGACATTCAGAGATCTTAGAATTATCACAGTATCACAGTATCACAAGGTTGGAAAGGACCTCTGAGATCATCAAGTCCAACCTATAACCCAACACTAACACTAACACCAACCCATCATCTAAACCATGGCACTAGTGCCTCATCCAGTCTCCCCTTAAACACCTCCAGGGTCGGCGACTCCACCACCTCCCTGGGCAGCCCATTCCAACGGCCAATCACCCTTTCAGTGAAGAACTTTTTCCTAACATCAAGTCTAAACTTTCCCCGATGAAGCTTGAGTCCATGCCCTCTAGTTCTGTCACTGGTCACCCGAGAGAAGAGACCAATCCGTGCCCGACTACAGCCTCCTTTTAGGTAGTTGTAGAGAGCAATGTGGTCTCCCCTGAGCCTCCTCTTCTTTAGACTAAACAGTCCCAACTCCCTCAGGCGCTCCTCATAGGGCTTGTGCTCCAGCCCCTTCACCATCTTCGTTGCCCTCCTCTGAACACATTCCAGTATCCTAACATCTTTCCTAAACTGGGGGGCCCAGAACTGGACACAATATTCAAGGTGAGGCCTGACCAGTGCCGAGTACAGAGGGACGATAACTTCTCTGGTCCTGCTCGCCACACTATTCCTGATGCAGGCCAGGATGCCATTGGCCTTCTTGGCCACCTGGGCACACTGCTGGCTCATGTTGAGCTTCCTGTCCACCAGCACTCCCAGGTCCCTTTCTGCCTGATTACTCTCCAGCCACTCTGTCCCCAGTCTATAGCTCTGCATGGGATTGTTGTGTCCAAAATGAAGTACCTGACATTTGGACTTACTAAACATCATCCCATTAGAATCGGCCCATCTCTCCAGGTCCCTCTGTAGGGCCATCCTAGCCTCTAACAGATCAACCCTTCCTCCCAGCTTGGTATCATCTGCAAACTTGCTGATGATGGACTCAATACCCTCATCCAAATCATCAATAAAGATATTAAACAGGACTGGACCCAACACCGATCCTTGGTGACCGGCCGCCAACTGGATGAGACACCATTCACCATGACTCTCTGGGCTCGGCCATCCATACCATACTCCAACCAGGAGGTCAGACCTGACTGCCCCTCTGACCCTTACCCATAGGCACTCAATCTGGTCATCACCTATCTCAACTTCAACATCATCCAGGGTTTCCCTAGTATAGAGGGCCACCCCTCCACCCCTCCTCTCATGCCTGTCTCTCCTGAAGAGCCTGTAGCCTTCCATGGCAGCACTCCAATTATGAGAGTCGTTCCACCATGTTTCTGTGATAGCAACTATGTCATAGCTCTCCTGCTGGACCAGGACTTCTAGCTCCTTCTGTTTGTTCCCCCTACTGCGTGCGTTTGTGCACACGCACTTCAGTCGGGTTACTGACAACACCCTTTGAGATGGCTCATCCTCCACAGCAACATCTTTGGTGAGCCTAGTACCCTCTCCCCCTTCATGCCTAGTTTAAAGCCCTCTCAACAAGCCCTGCCAGCTCCTGAGCTAGAATCCTCTTACCCTTTGGAGTTAGACGAGACTCATCTGGGTCAAGCAGGCCAGGTGCCGTAAAGGTTTCCCCATGATCATAGAAGCCCAAATTCCTCTGCCAGCACCAGCCCCTAAGCCATTTATTAAGCACATATATTCTCTTGTTCCTTTCTGTATACATCCCTGCCACCGGAGGAACCAAGCAGAACACCTCCTGTGCTCCTGCCCTATCTATTGACTGACCCAGCTCCTTATTATGACAATAAAGTCGGTGAAACACTGGCTCAATAACCAGCCACTGCCAAAGTCTTGGGAATTAAGTGGGCCAACATTTGTAAGGGAAAAAAAAAATACAACAGGTCCTTAGAATGCCACCAAACAAACACATGATCTGTAAACCGAAGTCCATATCTCAAATCCTGCATGGGGTTCTGGCCTCCCCACCCACATAGGAAACATCACCTCCCATACAAGGATTGTCAAAATAAGCCAGAACTCCTCCGAAAGGACTACATGCAGGGAGGTGACTGAGCGCAACAATGTAGGTGGCATATGGATGAAATGTTCATTATCCTTTCCAACAACAACAACAAGAAAACAAACAAAAAAACCCACCAAAAAAACAGCAGAGGAAGCTGGGAGAAGCGAGTTTAAGAACAGGCAAGAGGAGAGCATGACCTCTGCAACTCCTTGTCAAACTATGCTGTAGATGCTGGAAGATGGTATGGGGTCAAGAGATAGCAGACAGAAAATAAATCTACCAAGGGACAACAAACACACAAAACCACACTTGGCTCTGCAAGTTCCAGAGTTGATAATATCCTAGTAAGCATTACTTATGCTGTTTTTTCTTCCTTCCCTTTCTCCCCTAGCCACTGGCTTCTGGCCACTGTCTGAGGCAAGGTAGGAGAGAAGCTGTTGGCCCAGCTGAGCCAATACAGCCACTCATTTCCCTGCCTTGCCTTGTTCTACCAAAGAAGGCACAAGCAAGAAGATTTGGGGGAGGTCAGGACATTTTGGAAAATAATCTCAATGAAAACACTCAACCAACAGCCCTAAACCTGTTCAGGCTTATGTTTAGGAACATAATGAGAAGAGGGAAAACACAAAGTCTACAAAGGAAGGGTAAGACTGTCACTGAAAAAGTGAAAGAGTAAAATTAAAAGAATTACAAACTGCCACCCTGCCTTTATTACCCAGAAACACATTGTTAAGGAGCCACAAAAGGGAATACAGAAATGGCAATGAGCTAACAAAGCCCAAATAAGGCAAAAATAAAAAAATACATCTGATCGAATATTCCACTTCAACAGCGTAACCTGACAGTAGGCAAAAAGAAAAGCAGTGCATGCATCTTGACTTCATTAAAGGTTTTCACACTGGCACATGAACCGAGGAACCTATGGGTGCAAGTGGTATAGAAAATCAGTAACTCAGTAGTTTCCTCATCAAACTGTCCAGCAATATCTAGCAGTGTCCCATATGTATCTATTCTGGGTCCAGTTTTGTTCAATAGTCCCACTTGTGACCAAGGGAGCAAGAGATGACACAAAATCTGGCCTGACATCAGAACAATAAAGTTTAAAGTCCTTTAGAAAAGAGACAGATTCCACATTTCAAAGTCATTTCAAATTGCAGAAATGGTCTGGAATAAAGAGAATGTAATCAATAAACTGCAAAGTTCCACATTTAGATAGAAATTATCAACTCTGCAAATGCAAAAATAGTAATGAATTGACCAATCAGCAGTATTGGAAGAAAGTACTTGTGAGACACAGTGAATCACAAACCAGATGCAAATCATGTATATAATGCTGACAGATAAAAGATACCTCTCAGTCTGGGACATGCTAACAGGAGTCAGAGAACTGTGGATTTTAGTAGGCAAAGGAACAAGAAATGCAGAGACTCATTTACGTGAACAATATACACCAGAGTGACTTAGACTGTGATTTAAAGCCAACTTAATGAAACTGATGCAAAAAATAAAGTCATGCTGTTGTGAAGTATCACGTTTAATGCATTTAGCATTGCTTGATAATGAAATCTTAGGCTTCTTATCCCACTTACTCATGTTCCTCTAGATCTCTCCACCTCAACAAGGGGTAAAGTGAAGTATGAATACTGATATGTATATTTTTAATTTAAATAATTTTGCCTGTGACTACTAGACAGTATTAAACTACGGTACACTTCACCAGTACGTTTCCTCTCACAGAGAAGGATATATTATATATCCCATCATATTACTATTATTATTACTGAGCATACTTATAGTATCAGAAGAAACAGCATCCTGACTATGTTATTTCCATGTTGGAAAGCATTACACACAGCCAAGTGAATATGTATCCCAACGCAATTCCAGAACGGTCAGCCCTGAATCAACCTAGACCAGAAGAGCTCAAATTAGGAAAACAGTGAGAACAAAACATTGAAAAGGCCAGTCAGACAAATAAAGAAGCAATGAAACACAGAGGTAGCTGGGTCCAGTGATGTCTATATTCCAGTCCACCTATACTGACTGGCTTTCTCTGTAGTATTGAGAGTCACCTAATTTCTCTGTGCTTCTGGTTTACAAGCTATAGAGATGCTGACTGAACACTTACTGCGACTTACAGTGGTACTACAAAAAGTAATGCAGTACTGTTTGTGCCAAGCTATGGAATGCAAAAAATGAAAATAGAGAGTTGGAGAAATCAAGTGCAAGGGAGGAAAAGAACAAAACAAAAAGGAACACAACAAAAACAACAACAAAATCAGGAAGTTTAGAACAGAATTTTGAAACTGACCCTTTAACTCAAGATTAAAAGCGTGAAGAATCATTAAGGTTCTGAAATACAGTTTTCTATTTAGCCATCTTAAAGCCTCAGGAAAAAACTCTGAAAACCAGACGAAAGCAAGTTACTCTCTTCATACAAGCTATACAAATAAAAATGTAAAAGCAAAGAGTCTATTTATTAAAGTTATATTCTCCAGGTTTCTTGTAATGACCAACCAAAATGAATCAGGACATATATTCTAAGAAAACAGTATACTCGAAAAATAAATAAATTAAGGGTAGTACAAAAATTGTCGATTTGGTTTTTGAAGATTTACTTAGCTTACATTATCAAATTGTCCATGTAGCAAAGATTTCTGCTGGCCAAATGACACCTCAAATTTCCCCAAGATTTTGCCACTTATTTTCAGGAAGAAAGAACACTGTGTGTATGTACTGAAAACTGGCTTTGTTGGCTCAGTCTCCTGCTTTTAAAGGAGCAGAGGTTCATAAGCAATGTAATATCAGAAATGACTAATGCTACTCATTCTAACATATGCCTCTATTTTTACACTGTCCTCTGTTCTTCTGCCAAATGCCTCTCTTTGTTGACTTCATGTCTTTAATGAAGCTTGGCTCTTTAGGTCCCAGTGCTTCGATTTTAGAAAATGACATAAGATATTTTAAAAAAAAATGCATTATTATTAAGAAGATGACTGACTGCCTATTTTTTTTTAAAAAACCATAACATTTAGTTTATCTTTTCAAAGAGATATTCAGCGGTGCCAATATCCCAGCCTCCAGAGGCTGAAACCAGTTGCAAATCTCCAGCCAACAAACCAAATACCTGAATTAAAACAAGCACAGGATGCTTATTGCAGGTATGGTCATACATGGAAATGTACACAACATTTTGAACCCATTGGGGTGGAGGTTTTTTTTTTTGCACTGGCAAAGAAGCAGCAGTGTAATATACAACTGTCAGCAGGTCTGGATGTTTAGCTGGTATCCAGAACTCTGGAAGGTTTGATCATCCTGGGATCCCACAGAGCCTAGCAAATCTCAGTCTGTTATGTTGCTCACTGCTAATTAATTAGTATCATAAGACCTCCTGAAACGTCTTAATTTGTTTTTATGGTCCCATCATACACAATGAATTTATATTGCCGACTTGCATGACCTTATCACATATGCTGTTATGCGCTTAATTTTTAATTTGCTTTAATTGAAACACTGAGGAAAGAATATAAAAGTTAAAAAGCAATACAAAGTCAGTATTTCAAACTCATATTTATTACTAGTCTCAAGGGATATCTATCTTGAAGAAGCCAGAAAAGGGTGGAAGTTCTCATTTGGATATTTTGTGGCACAGCAAGGACTCCTGTGATAAAAGCAGAGTACACCAGTCACAAAAAGTTGTGCTGCTTCGGCAGACACAACCTCTATAAGGAATCTTCCCAACCTATCATCTCTCCTGTAGAGAAGATGGTGCCATTACTTCCAAACAGTGGGGAAAAGGCAAGGTTTCAAGTAACTCACAGCTGTAGCAACCCAAGATCCAGCACCAGAAGCTGCTGTTACTGCTATGGTGTGGGTAAAAGAAGTCCCAAAACTGGAGAACATCTCCCACTGCATCCACAAAAGCAGCTGCACTGCCTGGGACCACACAACATCTCAGGTCTGATGCTGTCCTTTCATGCACTGGGCAGTTCTCAAACTGTCTATGGAGATCTCAGGAGATGAGAAAAGCCATTAAAGGCCAGTAAATGACATCTATTAGAGTTTCAGAGTTGACCTACTCATTTCTGTTAGGCATATGGGTTACACTTCCGTATAGTCTGATTATCTTCTGCATAATAGCGTAAAAGAATATTTTTCTTTATCAGGTAAGATCAGCTTTAGTATTTCATATCACAGCTTCTTTTACTGATAAGTGAGATGATGAAGACAAATTAAGCTTCTTGTATAAAGAACCACTGGTAAGATGAAATACGTCAGGTCCTCCCGTGTAGTGGGAAGGATAACGTTAGCACAGCTTTGGACAGTCCACTCAGTTAGCTTGTCTGCTTTGCTTTTAATAAAATGTGACCTAGCTAGTAACTTTGATTAACAGTTAATACTTTGACCCAACACACATAAAACCAGACATAGCTCCAGGGAACAGGTTTACACCCAAGGTCAGTCTAACCAGCAAAAAGTCTTACATGGGGGTTTGGGTTGATGCAATTCAGCTGCAGCACAAACCAGGGCCAAATGCAGTGCAAGAATGCTCCTTTGGCAAACAATGCTACACGGTGCAGCTAGCAGGTATTACACAGGCCAGAAAAATGGAGCCAGCTAACGCTGGCCTGGAGAGAGGTGTCACAGCATGCAGTGAACCTCCTTCCTCCCATGCCTGCCGCTGCCCAGCAGAATGACTATGCAGGATAAAGCACTATGCAGGAGACTGGAGCAAAAGCCATTGAACAGAGTAATGCCTTTCTGATCTGCCAACTAAATATGGATATTCAGCATTTTGTTTTTGCTTTTTTAAACAGCTCGTGACATTTATGCTGCAGATATTACAAGAAATTCCCTTAGCATGAGGGAATTTACGAGGGCTGTTTTTCCCCTCTTGCACAAGGCTAATGTGACAGTTCCTAAATCCTAATGCACATATTGCTTCTGATTTGTATCGAACAGAAAATAATCAGAAGCACTTGCCTTCAGGGACTGTGAAAGAAACCAGACTATTGGAATTGTTATTTCAGTTCTTGGATGACCACAGCAATGAATGCCATGGGACCAAACAGCTCTCCTAATGTGTCCAATGGATTCAAAGTATTTCTCTATTTCCCCTCTGCTTATGGTAGCTTTTTAGGTAGGTGAACATCGATGGTGAAATAGCCTTTTATTTCAGCAATGGCTGTATCCAAATGAACGCAGCATACAGTAGGTAAAAAGACACACAAGACAGGCTGTAAAATCAGGAATGAAGTAACAACATTCCTCATGAATAGGTACTACCTTCTCCTTGTCTATTTTGGAAAGCCACAAATAACATCAACCATTTCCTGTAAGGGGCAAGTATGGAGAATGGAAATCCTAAGTTTGACCCTCTTCGAGCTTGAGGGAGTTGAAACATGCACTTATACTTTAGTCCTACTCTGCAGGGTGCTAATATTAAAAACTCATTAAATCACAGTATCACAGTATCACAAGGTTGGAAAGGACCTCTGAGATCATCAAGTCCAACCTATAATCCAACACTAACACCAACACTAACACCAACCATCATCTAAACCATGGCACTCAGTGCCTCATCCAGTCTCCCTTTAAACACCTCCAGGGTCGGTGACTCCACCACCTCCCTGGGCAGCCCATTCCAATGGCCAATCACCCTTTCAGTGAAGAATTTTTTCCTCATATCAAGTCTAAACTTTCCCTGACGAAGCTTAAGTCCATGCCCTCTGGTTCTGCCACTGGTCACCTGAGAGAAGAGACCAACCCCTGCCCGACTACAACCTCCTTTTAGGTAGTTATAGAGAGTAATGAGGTCTCCCCTGAGCCTCCTCTTCTCCAGGCTAAACAGCCCCAATTCCCTCAGTCGCTCCTCATAGGGCTTGTGCTCCAGTCCCCTGACCATCTTCGTTGCCCTCCTCTGGACACATTCCAGTATCCTAACATCTTTCCCAAACTGGGGGGCCCAGAACTGGACACAATATTCAAGGTGAGGCCTGACCAGTGCCGAGTACAGGGGGACGATAACTTCTCTGGTCCTGCTCACTACACTATTCCTGATGCAGGCCAGGATGCCATTGGCCTTCTTGGCCACCTGGGCACACTGCTGGCTCATGTTGAGCTTCCTGTCCACCAGCACTCCCAAGTCCTTTTCTGCCTGACTACTCTCTAGCCACTCTGTCCCCAGTCTGTAGCTCTGCATGGGATTGTTGTGTCCAAAATGAAGTACCCGACATTTGGACTTATTAAACATCATCCCATTAGAATCAGCCCAGCTCTCCAATCTGTCCAGGTCCCTCTGTAGGGCCATCCTACCCTCTAACAGATCAACCCTTCCTCCCAGCTTGGTATCATCTGCAAATTTGCTGATGATGGACTCAATCCCCTCATCCAAATCGTCAATAAAGATATTAAACAGGACGGGACCCAATACCGATCCCTGGGGGACACCACTGGTGACCGTTCGCCAACTGGATGAAACACCATTCACCATCACTCTTTGGGCTCGGCCATCCAGCCAATTCCTAACCCAGCACAAAGTGTTCCCATCTAGGCCACGGGCTGCCAGCTTCCCTAGGAGTCTACTGTGGGAGACAGTGTCAAATGCCTTACTGAAGTCCAGGTATACCACATCCACAGCCTTCCTCTCATCCACCAGGCGAGTCACATGGTCGTAAAAGGAGATCAGGTTGGTCAGGCAGGACCCACCCCTCCTAAATCCATGCTGGCTGGGCCTGATTTTTTGACCGTTCTGCAGGTGGTGCATGATTTCACCCAGGATTATCTTCTCCATGATTTTACCTGGGACCGAGGTCAGGCTGACAGGTCTGTAATTACCTGGATCATCCTTACGGCCCTTCTTATGGATGGGCGTCACATTGGCCAACTTTCAGTCTTCCGGGACCTCTCCAGTGAGCCAGGACTGCTGAAAGATGATGGAGAGCGGCTTAGCAAGCTCATCCGCCAGCTCTCTCAGCACCCTAGGATGGATCCCATCCGGCCCCATAGACTTATGAGGGTCCAAGCGACTCAGCAGGTCTCTAACCTCCTCCTCATGGATTGCAGGAGGGCCATATTTCACCCTGCCCCCATCAACCACTTCAGAGGGCCAACTGTCAAGCGAGCTGACACCCTTCCTGTTAAAAACTGTGGCAAAGAAGGCATTAAGTACCTCAGCCTTCTCTGCATCTCTGGTTACTATATTTCCCTCCACATCCAACAAGGAGTGGAGGTCGCTGCCGCCTTTCTTTCTGCCATTGATGTATTTATAAAAACTCTTCTTATTGTCCTTAACAGAAGTGGCCAATTTGAGCTCCAGCTGGGCTTTTGCTTCCCTTATTTTCTTCCTACACGACTTAACAACATCCTTGAACATGACCTGACTTACATCCCCTTCTTTCCAACGATGATACATCCTCTTTTTCTTACTTAATTCCTTCAGAAGTTCCCTACTCATCCAGGCCGGCCGTCTGCCCCTACGACTCTTCTTACAACACACAGGGACAGCCCGCTCCTGTGCCTGCAAAACTTCATTCTTGAAGTATATCCAAGCTTCCTGGACCCCCTTGCCACTAAGAGCTATTTCCCAGGGTACTTTCCTGACCAGTTCCTTAAATAATCCAAAATCTGCCCGCCGAAAGTCCAGCATTGATGTTCTGTTCCTGGCTTTCCCTATTACATTGTTCAGAGAGAACTCAATTATCTCATGATCACTAGACCCCAGACATCCTCCGACAACAACATCACTCACCAGCCCATCTTTGTTTGTAAACAGCAAGTCAAGCAGAGCCTCACCCCTGGTGGGCTCACTCACCAGCTGTGAATGAATCATATGATCCCAGTCAAAAGAACTTATGTGAAAAGTCTGGGTGTCCAGAGGTGGCTGACACCCCTTGGCCACCCTGTGCCTCTCTCCAGGTTCCCATGACTGACTAAATGGCCCACTTCACTATCCCACTTATTATTAACGACCACATCCCACCAAGGACAGAACAATCATAGAGGTAGGATGTGGTCATTAGTTAACAAGTCCAGGCACTGCTTCTGCAGTTTAGCAGTAAACAAGAACCATCTGATTTGAGAATTTGGCAGGTCCAGTTGCTTCTCACCTGGAGAAGAGTTATGGAAGGCTTCCTGCCGGCCTACCTGTTCACCATGGTCACGTAAGTCTTTGTGCACCTAGATATTAAGATTAGTCCAGTATTGGTAAATT
The DNA here is from genome assembly GCA_033556795.1 of Tapera naevia. Taxonomy (NCBI): domain Eukaryota; kingdom Metazoa; phylum Chordata; class Aves; order Cuculiformes; family Neomorphidae; genus Tapera; species Tapera naevia. The sequence goes on along the minus strand of JAUMJJ010000014.1, from coordinate 241,329 downwards.
ACTGGATTTTTTGTCATTTCAACCTGGATAACTGTACTACTGATCTCTATTTGTTACTGTGCTGCTACTTCTAAACCAGGTGTTGGACTAGTGTCTGATACCATACCCCAAATCTGTAACCCAGCAGAGCTTCCTTAAGCCCTTAAAAATCCATCAAGGACTCATTCCTTAAGAGCACGGCCATTACCGATTTGACAAGAAAAGCAACCAAGGTAACTGAGGATGGAGTGTCTGCAGAGACTTGAGACTTACACATAGTTTCAAGCACGCACAGGCTGTAGGTTTTCTATGGAAAAAAAGAGAGGCAAGAGCAGGATCATCAGGGTAGTAACAGCCAACTCAATATCTATTACAGTAATGAGAGAAAAGGTGGTGGAGAGGCTAGCTTTTTGCAGGCACGCTTTTATGGCAGCTGGACATGCTGACCCCTTTCTAAAATAAAAATCAAGAGAAGACTACTTACTAGCTCGAGATTTTGACCAGCATGACTTCTGTTCATGAGACTAAATCTTACGATGCTCTAGTGACTTTGCCCAATCATTCTCGGAACAACTGACCTCCTGACAAGATCTCACACCTTCACCTATGAAGCTGAATGCCAACTTAAACCTCTCATTGCAAACATCCTTGATGCCTTTTTCTGAATGGTTACATTTGTGTCACTGTCATCACCTTCACCAGATGCTCACTGCTCTAAAGCTCAGCCAAGGGTGAAGGACAAAACCATGGCAATGACATAAGGGTAACTCTTAAACGATTACTAGAGACAAAATCAATAGTGTGTGCTACTGTTGGAAGAACAGCAATACATCTGAAAGCTTCTGAGCTGAAAGCGGTTTCATCTTCAATCAGAACAGCAGCAGAGTGAATATGGATTTAGTTCCCTTCAGGTGTTTAAAGCACTGTTCTAATATACAAAGTGTGTAACTTCCACAGATCTCCCTCCAGAGGTACCTTCCAAACTCAACAACTCACAGATATGAATGAGGTTAAGAATATAAATAAGCACATATACTGACAGAATATGTAAAAACATTTCCATTTCTAAAACAAAACCATTTGTACAATAACTACGGTAAAAATTCGGTTCCAAGGCTTACACTGTGTTTAATCTTCTTGCCAGAAGAAATTCAAGACTGTAATGAGCCAAAGTACGGTTTTATATGGGAATATAGTTACATGCAATGATGGTGGAATCCTCCTTCAGCAAGGGAATACTTGGAAAAAGCCTTTTTAAAATATCAAGATACCATCTTGTAGAAAAAAAGAAACTCCACAGATGTTTTTCTCTGAGAGAACAGTAGGCTGATACCACTGTCATTTTGAGAAAGCCTTCCAGATTCCAATTGACTTATGGCTGAACTATTCAAGACAACGACTGGCAGTGTCATATTTTAATAATATTGATGGGAGAGAAGTTCCAAAATTAAACTAATCTTTAAAGACAGGAGAATTAAGTTACTTTTCCCTGTAGGCTATGCATGTTCTCTTTGTTAGAGACTTCTACTGTGCATTAAAACTCACTTTTCTTCCAAAGAACATGTGTTTCATGAGCCATATTTTCAAAAATGAAGAAAACATGTTTTGGTTATTGAACTGGTGCACAAAATGATGGGCATATCTTCCAAGAAGCAGTTATAGAACAACAATTGGATCAGTTCTGCTTTATTTTGTCTGTCACCAGAAAAGAGAACACTGTAATTAATGCAGGCTCACTTGGAGTAAAACACAAGGTGAAATAGAAAAAGCAGGAATATCTACATCAGAAGATGTGACCAGGAAACTAAAAACATATCCTATACTACAACCTTAGCTTCTTCCTTCCTGAGGGGCCAGAGACAAAGCAATCTTGAGGCCTCTGTATATGACAATGGATCTGCCCATACTTCCCTCATGAAAACATGTGGTCTAAAATCAGACCTTCTGGATACTTTGTATGGCATTTCACATCCATTTGGTTTGCCGGCCCAGATGTTTCTACACATCTCACATGTGTGAGACCCAGCTCCACATTCACCTCCGTTTGAACAGTGTCATTCCTCCTCAGGAGGTTAAGAACAATCTAACTCACAGTACCATCCACGTTCATTTGCAGCCCTTGGGAAGGCCTGTGGCTCCAGAGATGGTGCCACACAAGGCATCCCCAACCTGCCTTCCCTTCTTGTATAGGGACTGAGTAAGACCAAAGTCATTCTAACAGCTACAGATGTCCCTGAAATAGGAAACGCCTAACACCTGGTAATGACCACTCCACAAGGTCTTCTGCAACACTATCATATTACATCTTGGGTATCCTACAACAAAGAGCCTTCTGTGTTCGTAAAATGCATGAGGAAGTGGCAAGATAGAGTCAGGGAGAGGAGGGAGCAATGAGAGAGCAGAGAAGCCTGCAAAACACATTCAGTCCCAGACGCTAGGTCTCGGAGATCTGTAATAGTAACAGCAGTAATGCCAGCCAACAGTCCAGTCCTTAACCATCAAAACAAAACAAACAAACTTTTAGATTGGGAAGAAAATTCCTCCCATGCAAGAAGGGCAACGTATAGCTGTGACTTCTCCTGGGCAGGTGTACACAATTCAATTTTCAAAATATTCAGTATTTTCTGACTTGAAGCTCAAATACTTTCTATGACCCCATAAAAACAGGGCAAGGATACAGGCACCTCCATCTCGCCTTACAGAGATTCACTTTTACAGTAACATTTAAGATTTGATTAAGACTGAAAGAGTCCCTTTGCTGGGAGGGGAGATTGTCACCTGCTGGCACAAGAGAAAAAGGTTTCTCAGCACACCTGCAGGGAACCATGTGTCTGCAGCTCTGTCTTCTGCAGTGATTTGTTGTCTACCTCCCAAGAAGCCAGCGCTGTGCTCCCCAGCTACAAGAATAGCCTTTGTAATAAATTCTCTCAAGTGAGCAGAAGAGCAATGCTGGTTTATAACAGGTCTTTCATTTGCTTAAAAATGCTTTATCAGTAGAGTATCAGCTTTGCAGGGTCAGGGACAAAACTAGTCACAGAAAGCATTCTGAAAAGAGGAATGGGTTTGTCTTCTCCATATCAGTCTGCAGGTTTCACAAAACCATAAGGCTAGAAATCAGAAGCATGTTTACCGTACCGTAGTTACTCACCCACGGTGTGTGAGCCTGAAGACCTACATTATTCCTGTGTATGTGGAGGGCTTTTTGGAGCAACTATGTTCCTGGGACACCCTGACACAAAAATAACATCAGGGAGGGCAGAAAGCACATCTGACATCTTTGGTCTGCAAAGAGAAGGGAAGAGGCGTCAATGCACCTCTGCATCAAATGTAGCTGCTGGCATGGACTATGGTGTGCTAACCTCACACATGGAGAGAAGAGGCTGCCTTGTCTTGGAATCATTTTGCACTCACTTCTGGTTTATCTTCTTTCTTGCTTGGGGAGGAGGTCCCATCTAGCCACAGAACAGGCTGGATCAACGGGCTGAAACCAACGGGATGAGGTTTAACAAGACCAAGTGTCCTGCACTTGGGACACAACAACCCCATGCTGCATTACAGACTTGGGGAAGAGTGGCTGGAGAGTTGCCTGGAGGAGAAGGACCTGGAGGTCTTGGTTGACAACCAGCTGAATATGAGCCAGCATCATGCCCAGGTGGTTAAAAAGGTCAGCGGCATCTTGGCCTGTATCAGAAACCATGTGGCCAGCAGGACCAGGGAGGTGATTGTGCCCCCTGTACTCAGCACTGGTGAGACTACACCTCGAGTACTGTGTTCAGTTCCGGGTCCCTCAGTACAAGAAGGACATTGAGATGTTGGAGCGCGTCCAGAGAAGGGCGACAAGGCTGGTGAAGGGGCTGGAGAAAAAAGTCCTATGAGTAATGGCTGAGAGAACTGGGGTTATTTAGTTTGGAGAGGAGGCTGAGGGGAAAGCTCATCACTGTCTACAGCTCCCCAAAAGGAGGTTGTAGCGAGGTGGGTGTTGGTCTCTTCTCCCAAGTGACAAGTGGTAGGATGAAAAGAAATGGCCACAAGTTGCACTAGGGCAAGTTTAAACTAGATATTATGAAAAATTTCTTCACTGAAAGGGTCGACAGGCACTTGCACAACTGCCCAGGGAGGTGGTTGAGTCACCATCCCTTGAGGTGTTTAGAAGATGGGTAGATGATCTTCCTAGGGATATGGTTTAGTAGTGGACAGGTACAGTTGGACTTGATGATCTCAAAGGTCTTTTTCAACCAGATGATTCTATGATTCTATATCTTGCTATTATCCCTAACAATTGCCCTGTCAGGGTAGGTTCCCCCAGCACTAAAATAATTTAGATGTTTGCCAGTGTCTCCCCCTGAGATCTGAAGCGATGCTGGCTGCTGAGTCTGTTCAGAAGGACAAGCAGTATGGAGAGGCAGTGCAGCCTTTCAAGACAAACCCCTCACACATTATAAAGGAGTCAGACACAGAACCTGGAGGCAGATCGCAAAGCAGCAGCCTAATTCCTGAGAGAGACATTTTGCCCAGAAGATTTTTATATGAAATGAGGATTAGTCTCACCTAAAAAGCTTTCCCAGATGAGAGTGACTGCCAAGCCAACACATCAGCAGCCAACTCAAAAAGCTGGAAACAATCTGTGGAGACAGGGAAGCTCCCGTGAAGCTAGAAACTGATGGCTCTGGTGGCAATGCTGAAAGGATGCTTCAGTGTTTGTTGCAGAGCTGCATGCTCTGAAAGAGAAAGAAACATCACTCACGGACACAATAAGTTAACAAGTCCAATAATTGCAATTGCAATAATTGAAGGTGTAAAAGTACTTACCTATTAAAAAGCACTTCTCTCTTGAGGTATTTAAGTTAACAAACACCACAGGAGTCTCAAACAATGGATTAATTCCAAAGATGTTCACACAATACTCTGTCATATCTAATGTAGAACGAAGATTTAAAGACAAGTTTATGAGCTTTCACAAGCAAGGACTCCTAATACTGGCAAACTGCATGCAGCTCCTTCATTCAGTTCCTCCACTGCATCAAGACGCCCCTTCTGGAAGTGACAGCTCACATGTCTATGTTTACATATTAATTATTACATATTAGTAATGAGATACTATCATCTGAGGTGTGATGGATAATTTTAACAAGGTGTATGCCTGGGACATAGCTGCTGCAGCCCTGACCACACACACTACGATTTCACCTAGTTAAGGTAGAAACTTGCCACAGTTGTACTCCAGCTTTCATTACCATGAAGACTGTAAGAAACATGGTATGTTCAGCAGGTAAAATTGTGTGTTTAGGATTCTGACACAGCCTGGATAAAATATACATGTAATCAAATTCACCTTGTAGGAAACTCTAAGTTGACATATTAACAAAAGAAATGTTAGAATAACAACACTGTTGTAAAATAATATAAACTGAAAAACACCCAAACCAACTTCAATCGAGGTTTATTCCAAGGGACTGGGAGTCAACAAGACCCGAATGTCTAATTTTAAAATAGTGATTTTAAACCTGGAATTATAATTTCTTCATTATAATTTCTCAGCCTGGATCAATAGAATTCAAAATCAAATTTTCGATGCGAGTTTCAATTTCCCAAAACTCAAGTAACACCATTGCTGCATCTTCAGATTTAACAGTGTGAATCATTTTCCTCTGCATTTCCCCCCCCCCCGCCCTTTCCCGAGTAAAAGCAATTCATCCTTCTGGTAATTCAAGTAGTAGAGGGAAGTGCCACAGGACAACACTTAGCATGTCCTCCTCTCCCCTCCAATTCAAAGAAAGGCAACAAAAAAGATTCAGTAATGGAGAACTATTGTCTGAATGAAAAGATCCAATTTTACCAGATCCATCACAAAGTCTCTTATTCATCAGCAGCCTTGGCACCCTTACTCTTCTCCCTCACACAGTCATTTCTGGAATGTATTTCAGGCTACTGAAGAGAAAAAAAAAAAAAAAGGTAGTTCAGCAGGAAGCAGCAAAGGCTAAAGGAATGATGAACCTGAAATCGACCCTGCACCTGTCCTACCAAACACAGTTTCTGCCAGAACCGTCAAGCAGAACTGGACTGAACCCTTTGTGAGTTTTCCTTCTACCTTTTCTACTTTGGTACCTCCAGTAATATTGACAAACTATTTACACAAGAGAACAACACTTGCCATTTTACACCAACAGACTTGCAGCTCTTCCCCTGTAAGATATTTGTGATTTTGTATTAACCAGATCTGGAGGGTGAGCCCTATAAATTTTCATCTGCTTAGGAAAAATTCTACCTGAAAAGTTTCCTCCTTGCTAGACTGCATGTTCATTTACTGACAGACCTGCTAGGATGAGGATGCACAGGAATTTGCTTCACAAGTTTCAGGAGATTTTACCATCACTATTAAAAGACTATTGCTCTTTCTTGCTCTGATTCAAAGCTTACTAAAAACAATAAAGAGACTGAAACAAAATCTGCAGATCCAACACTGGAGCTGGCATCTGGGCAAGGTCCCAGACTTTGCAACAATGCCAGTCTCCTCTCAAAGAATACCTCTCTGCACTTCCAGAGGCAGTTCTGCTCAGGATCTGATGAGGGACAAAATCTCTTTATTCTTCCATTCCATTTAAACTGATGTGGATTGACTATCACTAGCATGCAAACAAATTTCCACAGAGATCTAATCCCTTGGTGTATTACTACAGCGATAGGTATTCAAGTGAGGAAACAAAAATCCAGAAACATATTTTTTCCAGATTTATCTGCAGTGTAAATGCATGTAACAGAATACAGTAAAATTAATAGATGTACAGAAAACAATTTTGGTTTTGATGAATGTGTTGGTTTAGAAGTGCAACGAGAAACATAAAGAACACATTTGCCCCGAAAGAGTTAACATAACACCAAAGCTGAAAAACAAATCATTGAGAGGGCAGGAACTGCCGGAATTAGTCAGGCGATGTTCCCCATAGTGGGAGCCTACTCCTGGGTTCCAGGTCACAGCTTCCACACAAAAGCATGCTCTTACCTCTCCTCAGCCCTGCCCAGTCGCTGCTTGTCCTCTGCACCACTCAAGGCCTGTCTCCCACAGAGTAACACATAACACAATGATGTCTTTAAGGTTTACACCACAGCATTTTCTTATAGTTTTTCATATTTAATTTCCTTTTTAAATAAAAGCCGCATAAACCCAAATATCCAGCATCACCTTATGCCTCTACGTTCTCTCATACTACTTGCCCACGCTAATGATCCACAGGACTCATAGTCAGGGCGTTTAAAACCACAGCAGACACCTCCTACTGTACTCAAACTGCAGGAAAAATCGGCATACAAGGCAGCAGAAGCAGACTGGCTAGTGGTGAGGAACAGATTCAGCTTCTTGCCAAGGACTTACACAATTATTTGTAAGACGTGAGAAGAATGTTGGCAGTCAAGCTTTTTTTTTTTGAGGGGGAAAGGAGTGTTACTGAACAGCGAGAAATGATGACTATTGGCTTGGTTCAGCACATATCAGACCAGGTCTGGCACTTTCTGAAAGGCAATGTAGATGCAGATAAGACTTAGGGCACCTGTTGTAATTGCTGTCCTCAGCATGGGCTGGAGTAGCTTTCTATATCCTTAAACATGATTATGAATTATGATTATAAATATAGAATTATAAATAATGCAGAATGATTGTGCTTGCCTTATTTCTGTGGCTGTAACATAAAGCCTTGCTCAAAAACAAAAAAAACCAAAATGCATACATTAACACAACTGAATTGACGAATGGGAACTGAAAGTGAAGACCTGTTGCCTCTCTCTTCACTTTGTACAAGTTAGAAAAACCTCCTTAGAACAGTACAGCAAACTGCTAAAAATATCTTCATCTTTATTTCTCACAGACAAGTTACAGGAAAACTTTGCAGGAAACATCCAGTGCTGAAGTCCTGAACATTTATTTCTGCCATAATTTAGAACTTCCTTGCTTCAGAATTTTCCTTACCTTTCCACTACCCTCTCTCGGGAATTGCATTGCCTTTAAGCAGAGAGTCTATACTTCTAAACGGAAAACAGGTAAGCATCTGGTTATTCAATTTGCATCTGCAAAAGCTAAGCTGGTATCACCACTAAGTAGAAGGCAAACTTTTCAATAGGCAAGAGGATACTATTGCTGATTGTTTTTTTCTTTTCTTCATAAATCAAGCAAGCTATTCTAAAGCTATTCCCATTAAAAATGCCCCTCGGGTTCCTGAAGACATGTGCTGACATGTCAGCAGAATCTTTACAACTGCAGATTTCGTGGGGAGAAGGGGGGTTATGCTTGAGAAAAGGCTGTGCTGCACAACAACAACAGCAGGGTTTTGGCTTCATCAAAACATATTGGGCGGAACTGGTAGGACACATTTTGCTGACTCAAATGTTACAACCTGAAAGTCTAAGAAAAAGTTTAGTTTCTGCAATACACACTTATTTCTGAAGACAGCACCAGCATTGGGTGAATAACCTTGCTGACAGGTTTGAAGAATTATCTACAAAAGGCCTTTGGCTGCACTGGCCCAACTCACGCCATGCCCACTCTTGTTACACTTTCTCCATGAGATCAGAAAAGCTGAAAGTGTCTGCCGGGGTCTCAGTCCTTTCCAACTCCTTCACAATACCAACTATTAAGAAACATTCTAAACCACAAAAAACATACAGTGCTTGAAGAATTACTTCTTGAGACAAATCTACCCCTACCCCCCTCCAGATCCATCCTTCTCAGTCATGCTTACGAACCAGTCTGTTAAATCAAGCCATCTGTGTACCCATTATCTGCAGTTTTTACAGGCCATACATTACCAAAAATGACATACAATCTTGCCTAATGGAGAGTTTATTGTAAAACTTGCAATGATTTTTCAACTATAATGAGGTTAAAATATCCTTCTTGTGTGCGACAGTCTTAAGACACAGGTGCATGAAGTTCTTTTAAGATAGAGAACATCTAAACTTTGGATATCTAACGCCAATAAATAACACCGCAAAGAAGTAGCCGCGGTAACCAGCTCTAGGTGGCCCTGTCTGAGCACATAGGCTGAACTAGTTGACCTGCAGAGGTCCCTTCCAACCCCAAACATTCTTTAATTCTGTGATGCATCTAAAATATATTCGGTGCTTTACACAATACAGATTTATGATTTTTAGTTAAGCATAACAAGATGAATAAACTGGGTAGCTATGTTAGAAATGAGAAATTTGTAAAGATGTATTCAAGCATTTATTCTCATGACAAAACAAAGACAAAACCACTGGATAAACAAGGACCAGACCAAAGTGTTCCACACAGGTAGCCTTAAGCACTCCACCCCCTCAATTTATGCTGAGCTATTGAACTATTGAAGGAGAAATGGTACAACAGAAACGTTCTCCTTCACACACATCTAAGGATATCCAACTCAACATAAGGCAATCTCTCTGCAGCAAACACAATTAAATCAATAATTTTAGTTAGCATATCAAAGTTAATTTTCCTTGTCAACTATTCATATTCAAAGATGCAATACTGTGATACTCAGATCTGTCATCACAATGTTCTTGTTGGTACTTTACGAGATGTAAAACAAGCAAAGGTAGTTGAGAACAAGGACAGTAGTCTAAAACTCTGTGATTCTGCTTCTCTTACACATTCATTTTGTCAGTGAGGTTTTTTTAATTCATCACCCTAAAGAACATAATAATGAGTGCCATAACCATGATAAATAAAACAGCATTACATTTGGATTTTTAATTCCTAAAGGTTTTGTTACTGAAACAAAACCACAATTCAGTTAGTGCAATGAATTATTAAAACTGAAACATATTTTTATCACTAAAGACAGAATATCACTATGGGAATTATCCTATACAGAGAGGCAAACTTGGCAATTCCTACCTGAAAAATCAGTTCACTCTTACTTTTTTAAGTCAGTGAGTAACCTGCTTTGGTGTAGCAAATCATCCATCAGGGTAGTCGTCATGAACCAAGAGAAATGTGTCCTTTCAAAAAGTCTGACAAAGCACATGGATGAGACTTGCAAATTACAGAGAGGGAACAAATGCATGCTTTATGTCCTCCTATATTAGTCTGAAGATTTTATGAACCCTTTCCCACTGGATGCTTCGAACAACAGAATGGAACAGCCTACCTTTACCCCTGGGTAATTACAGAGTATCAGTGGAAGGCAGATGTGCAAAGTAATTAAAAAATAGGAAAAGGTCGACAAGGTTGACAAGTACTAGACTGGGGGGACTTAACTGGGGACTTGATTTCTCAGAGAAACAATACTTCAGTGCTTAATGCACTCACAATTACCAACAAATGGTCAGGGACAAAAAGATTGAGATGCCATGCAGATACAGACATGCTCCAAGTTCTTCCAGAAAGAAGACTATCTTAAGAAACAGTATCGGTAAAAAGCATCCTTAATCCCCCTCTGAAGCTGTAATGCTACACAACAGCTGATGCTTCTAAGTAGAGCTCTTTTTCCTGATCTTTTCTGCCTGATAGATGGTCAAGCTGCCTTTCACAACAGCATCTGTACAGGTGATGTTTGTGAGTAAACAGGTCATGACAGACAACACTTTGGAAATCCTGATCCCCCTGTCTGATCCCATGGCAGACATGGAGCTGAAGGAGCTCTCAGTGGGCTGTAGGCACCCTCTATGCTTTCTTTGCATAGACTTGCTAAATTCTCTGGAAGTTCTGCAGAACACACTTCCCCATGCCATGCAGGAGTCCACGGGTGGGAATCCCAGTCAGGTAGCAAAAGTCTGACTTATGGTTCCCCACCCCAGGGCGTTTTTGGTGCCAACCCATCAACTAGCCCAGTACCCCAAAAGTCCTTCCTCATTTGTTGTAGTAGGGTAACGCCACACAGAGCAACTTGTTGCCTTAAGCTCAGCATTTGACTCATGAAGAATGCCCCCACACCAAGCTCTAAATAAACAAAATCATATGTTCTTGTCCTATTCTACTTATATTGCTAGCATCTCAATTAATTTTAAAAGCTATGCATCAACACTAAGTACTTTCAGGCCAAGTAACTGAAGTTAATCTTAAATAACCTCTCAGTACAAGGCTACACCTTGATTAAACACAACTCACCTTGAATATCACATTGCTTTTCCATGGACCTCCTGAGAATCTAGCCAGCTATACAAGCATAGGAACAACAGAAGAAAGCAACCATCACAAAACCTTGGATCTTGCATCAAGTGGCTATAATGAGCATTGCACAATGGTGCTTTGATGTTACTGAAGACCTAAGAAAATACTGATGGGTTAGACCAGGGGTGTCAAACTCACAGCTCCCGCCGTTCCCCTGCTCCTGCAGCGTAACACACATCACACACTGCACACATGACCAGCGCTGGCCGGGACGCAGTTTCTACTGCTGCTGGGTAGAAACAAAGCCCCAGGCCAGATAAAACAAGGTGGGGAGCTGGATTCGACCTGTGGGCTGTGAGTTTGACACCCCTGGGTTAGGGTATATTCCTGCTACATGTATGCTACATGTATTCTCTTCCCAAAGAACACTTGTCAGACAGTCAGGTAAAATAAAAATCTCCCATACCAGCAGACTTTTCACACAGATAGAAGGGAACAACACTAAAATAACTTTAGGTGATTAACAACAGTCTTTGCTACAGGAGCTGCTTTTCCTGAAAGCTGCACTTCTGGCAAAGCAGAATCTCAGCTCCTGGAGAAGATTCTGCCCCAATAGCTTTGCACAAGAAGTCACAAGTTCATCATCCAAAATATTTGTATTTGTGAACTCTGCTCAGGTCCTGAATGGAAATATGAAGCAAAACAAAAAACACAGGCAATGATGGAATAATAGAGAAGGGCAGACCTGTGTTACAGGGACACCATGCCTCAGGACTGTGTTCCCAGAACAAGGCAAGATTTTCCTGCTGACTTTCTGCTTCCCTACCCTCATGAAGCTTAGCACCCCTGTGCCTCCTATATTCCAGGATAGTCTTTCCAGACAGATCTCATTTTCACTTTTACAAAATACAAAAACAAACACCAAGATCTCAAGCAAGAGTCAGTTCCTATCGCAAAGGGTAGAAACAGAAATTCCTTCACCCATCATTCCTACCCACAACAGAGTAGACCAGCGTTACTGAAAAAATACTCCGTTGCTAAGGTCTGGAAGCCTAAAAAAGCTAGAAGAGCAATGAGAGAAGTCCATGAGCTGCTGACGTTGGACTAGACAGACTTAAAAGAAGTCAGAGGTGGAAAAATATGCCCCAAGACCCAAACATTACTAAGGCTGAAGTGAAAGCAGAAAAAAAAAAAGTGATTGCAAACTTAGACAGGTAAAGCCTACAAGATTGGAAAAAATCCTGAACACAAAGCTTTTAAAAAGCCTCGGAAGACATGTTACAACAATCAAGCTGGTAAAAAGCACCTGGAAGAGCATGGGAGAGGGACAGAGACCTTTTTTTGTCTCTCTCACAAATTCTTTTTTAAAGGTTTGTTAAACTACCTTTTGCTTTATTTGTGGTTTGTCTGGGTTCAAAGTGCTGACTCAGCACTCATTAACCACTGTCAGGAGCCCAACCAGTAAATCAACAGATTTGTACGGGAGGAGGAACGGATCAAAGAAAACCAGAGGACTCTCAGATCAAGGATGAGAGATTAAATCTAGGACAAATGAGGGGAGAAAACAAAGATGAGGAACAATACAGTGAAACTTTTGGAAGTGGCATAAGATGAAGAGGAATTTTGCTTGGTAAAATGAAACAACACCAGAGAAAAGGCAGAGGACGTCTTCATTACCTTAAAAGCACAACAGTGGCCTAATACGAACAAAACACGTGTTGGCATTTCAATGCAGATGAGATCAAACTTTGCTCCTGCACTCTGCTGATCCATCCTTGGACTTGTGGCTACTGCAACGTGATTAAGTAATAGAATTACAGCATAGTTTTGCTCTGTCGCCACTACAGGACTGAACCATATCTTATCACAGGAGCTGTGTTGCCACACAACCATCAGTTCTTAATAGTGTAAAAAACAGAGAGGGGAAAACTAAGGAAAAGGAGGACTTACTCTGGTGCCACTTTCTTTTTAATACCATTTATGGCCCATCTTTGGCTCCACAGGGAGGTAGAAGGGGGGGGGGGAGAAAAGCATATTATATACTGGTATTCTTGTTTTCCAATCTGTCCACAAGGTCAGGTTTGTAAACAGAAAGAAAGCTGAAATCGTCTTTATCTTGTTTACTACTCCCATGCTGGTAACATACCATGCAGAGCTGACAAGTATCTCTTTGCCAAACAGAACATATCGCAACTTCTTTTTCAATACACATTAGTTCAGTCAAGCTGTCTGCACCTTAAAACACTCAGTCTATTGTCTCAACAGGACAGACCTGCATGCTGAATTATAAAAATTGTCCAGTATCATACCATCTTGGCTACAGATTTAATTTCATGGAATATGAAACTTCACTGAAAATGATTATACAATGAGACAAGGAAACACAAATGTTGGTTTCCTTTTCTTTTTTTTTAAAATACAACCATAAGGCTACTGCAGCTCCCTCTGGGAGGATGTTTTTCATACAAAGCCAAATTCTTTGTGTCTTATTCATGTAAACAGATTCACTGAATTAAATTAGATCAGTCACACAAGCAGGGAAATCAGGTTTTGACCCAGCGTTACTGTTACAAAACATGGCATAAAAATTCAGCTTTAAAAAGCCCATGCAAAGACTAGTTGAAGGTTTGGTTTTTCAGGTATATCCTTCTGAGACTTAATATAGTAAAATAATCATTTTACTACATGCAAGTTGTTGATAATTACCTCTCTATGAGCAATACTGTTATTCAAGTACAAAACAAGATAATTTTGTTAAAATTATTTTAGTATCACTTTATTCTCAATTTTTAATTAAGTCAGGTCTGAAAATCCCATTTACAGAGCATAAGAGATGTGACTTTTTTAACGGTACTTGGTAAAATCTGCTAACTTTTGCATTGCAGACACTTTTACCCTATCCTATTTTTCTCGAAAGACTGTGTATATTTGGAGAACTAGTATATTTAAGATACACAAACCACAAGAAACTTCTCTGTTAGCAGAAGAGTGAATACTCATACTTGAAACATGAAGCATGAAAATTAATCAGCTGAGGGTTTGTTTGTTTTTTAGAAAAATAGCACTGATATGCAACAGGTGCATGCCTACAATATTAAAATTTAAAATGTGAATTTATTAGTAACAATCAGACACTTGCCTGCATGGTTAATGCATTTCAAAATCTTACTATTTTGGGGAGGGTAACACTATACAGCTTCCTACAACCACAGGAAAAAACATCATCTTAATGTACAACACTGCAGCACACATTTTAATTGTGGGCAGAGAAATTTCATCACTCTACTCTGCTAACACTCCCTAGCTTATCTTACTTGAAAAGTGCATTTAGGTTTTTTTCCACCAAGGCAGTATAACCACATGTTTCATGAGAGCTACAGAGGAGTGAAAGAGACTGCAAGATGTTCATTTCACTGACTTCTCTGTTGCGTCTCTGGGAAACAAAAGACCAGGTGTGTTGGCTTTACACAGCAGCCTAATCATGTGCTCAACACTTGCTTCAGCTTAGTCAAGGAGAGATTCTTCATTTCAAATTGTAAGAAGAAAAACAAATAAACCTTTAAAATGGGTCGTGGTTTGGTTTTAGGGTTTGTTTTTTTTTTTGTGTTGCACTCAGTTCTACTAAATACACCACTACCTATTTCCTTGGTTTGCCTGTGTGCTACCAAAACCAGCTCATCCCATGCAATTATATTTAGACATTTGCTGGAGGTACAAACCCACATATGATACATAAGCAAATCCATATTAATATGGTATTTAAAAAATAAATATTCTTAAAAGCTGAAAAAACGTGCATCCACATTCTGGATACTAGATTTTGAATAAACGCGCTTCTAGCTTCCATGCCTAGTATTCCACTTCAGCGATTAAAAACAAAAAGAAGAAAAACCTGACATGAATCTAATAAGTGAAGCAGCAACATCCTCATTTGTATGTCTGCACAGTTATAGACATGAAAGGCTAGATTCGCTGGAAGAGTAATGCAGTGTGGAAGCCAGAAGTTTGATTTTTAACTTCCAAACATATATGCTAGTGGGCAGGGATAAGGAGAAATTTAGATGAGGCAGAAAAAAGTTGGAGGTTTTATTTTTTTTTGACTGAAGTTAGTGTAGGCATACAATGAATCTGGGAATAATTTTTTAAAATAGGTTTTTTTTTTTAGTTAAGAAACTCTGCCAAAGACCAGAGCTAATACCTACAATTTCTGCTCTGACTTACTGGTGTGGTATGCTACTGGGTGCAAATATTCATACCAGTCTTTTAATTCTGCTGCTCACTTTTCACATTAGGTCCCATCTTGCTTCCAGATAAAGTGTGAAATTCTCATGGAGAAAGGACTGGTTGCTTTCTGAATATGCAAGGGAGGCTTAAATGTAGAAATAGTCAACCTGGCCAGACAAGTAGGAAGAACAAGAAGCAGGCGTGAGTTACTCTAAACAGTTTGTATTTGAGACCTGTCATATAAATTCACCCAGGGCAGTCTTTGACCAAAACAAAATCCCAAACAGCATACTGAAACTTAAAGTTTTATTAAGCAAGCTGGCACGTGACTGTAATGTAGACTATTTAGAGCTAAATGCTGTTTGTGTGGACACAAGAAAGATGTTTAAATTAAGCTACTTCAGATCTGTAGCAAGTTTGCACATAGTCCGTTATCACACCTTCGCTGATGTGAAGTTATTCCTCAAGACACAGTAACTCATGTCCAGTCCCCAAGGATTCCTCCCAATTCCTTTCAATTCCTCTAGCTAGAACCAGCTAGACAGGAAACAAATGTAAAGGAAAAAGTAGTCAAGTCTTCATAGTGGAGGGACATTAACCCTGCAGCCCCACAGCCATTAAGAATATATTGTGTTTAATACGCCCATTAACGAGTCACAGGTAGACAGGGAAAGTTTGTAACAGTTAAGTGACAAAACTCATGGATAATACTAAATCATTCAGGATAAAGTTAAGTACTGACTGCAAAGAGATATGAAAGGACTTAATGACACCAAATAACCAGCCAGTAAAATGGCTGCAAGAATTCAATACCATTTAAATACATGGTGGGAAAAAACACTTGAACTTCACATGCATAATGATGAGTTCTGAATGATTTAGGAATAAGATCTTGTATTTATAATGGATTCGTCTTATGAAAGCATCAGCACAGTCAAAAAGCAGGGAGAGTGCTAGCCATTAGTAGTACAGAGAATAAAACCAAAAGCACATTCATTCAGCTGTCTGAAAAGTTTGACTGCATCCTGAAAATTTTAACTCTGGTCCTTTCTTCTTGGAAAAGTTTTAACAAAACTAAAAGAGTTTCAAGGAAAGTGAACATTAAAAAGAAATTAAAGGGAAGATCAGCTTGGAGAAATACTAGATTGGCATCAGATGAAATCAGATGTCAGGCTCAAAACAAGGGAGAAGAAATGGCTCTTCTTTTCATAAAGCAATTTCCAATCTGATTCTCTTAGCCTCTGGTTTTCTCAGCCTGTTTTCCACTCACTCACATTCCCTCCTCAGCTTGAGAGAGTCACTGACATGAATGTCTTGAAAGAGGACAAGGAATTAAGATGAGTATACGCCACCCTTCCCTGCAAATGAAATGCAGCCTTGTAACAAAGGTGAGAATTAGCCAGACAGACCACGAAAGCACTCACCTAAACTCTGAACAAAGCTCACTGCACATGCAGGCAGGTGTCTGCTCAGCCACCAGCCGCTGCACAGAAAGAACTGACAGAAATCTCCCCAGATGGACAGTCCTGTCCTAGTCAGTGGGATAACATTCATTCATATTGTAACTACCTTCAGATTCTGAAATTAAAAAACAAGCTGGTCACCAACAGCTGCTGTGACATTCACCTACAACTCCATCATCTATCATTCTTCAATAAAAAAAACATATCACTGAAAACAGATACTTCAGCAGCTTTGTTGCCAACAGAAAAGTATATGAACTTATTGTGCTTCTACACACGCAAATTTTAGAGCTTGGGGGCTAGTCAAAAGCTGAACTTTTATCACAGTGTAACAAAAGAGGAAGAATGTACAGATATAAGACCAATGCCACTTAGAGGAAAAAAAGAGCACATGAAAAGAGCACGGTCTGATTTTACACAGAAGCTGTGAAAAACTATTAAAAAAAATATTTGCAAGGATTCAGAAGCCGCTATATAGTCTGGAAAACACAAAATGATAAGAAAGCGCTCTACTTTCAAAATCTGCATTTAAACCATAACAATAATGTCAATGAAAGACTGCAGATGGCAGGCAGATAATTCCACAGCCAGAAGAAAGACCAGCCCCAGCCCCCCATCCCTAAATCCTCTCAAAGACTTCAGTCAGGCGCAGTCTAATCACAAAAGCGGTCAGAAAGAAAATTAAGGAAAATGACTCCTATGTAAGCTTTATAATATACTAATGAACTGACTTAAGCAATGCATATGCCTTGCAGATATTAGTGAACTTACTTGAGACAGAAGTGATATGGCAAAAAGATCATTTCCTGCCCAAGACTGTGAACCAGCTACAGTTTCTGCAACTGTAGCACACGTATAGACATCAAACCCTTATTAAAAGTCAAACATACATAAAATTATTCACTATAATCACTTCTAAAAAGTTACTCAAATACTGAGCTGACATATGATTACCACACATTTATGGTGCTTTTTTATTTCATAAAGCTAGCACTTTCCTCAGTGACTAACCTATCTGAGACAATTGACAGAATTTGAACCAGAAGTGTATCAGCACAATATAAATAGACCAGAAACTTGTGTCACTAAGACATCACATTGCAGATGCTGATAAAACCAACAGAAATCATTTTTTGTCTAGCTTAAAGCAATCAGCACCCCGAAACGGTAAAGAAAATGGTCCTACTGCAATGTGGACACTATCATGCACACCCTTATGGGATTCATTCCCATCAAATCCAAATGCATTTTCCATAATGCAGATGAAAATGCCTTCATCCAACACCATGCCAGTTCATGCACGCAAAAACTTTATCTTCAGTGGCTCACCTCACAAAAACAGATGGTGTTTCGGTGGAGAAGAATAATGCAGGTCATGAGAGAGAAAGAGAAAGTAAGGGACAGACTGTTTAGAAGCAGCTTGCTTGAAACCAGGATTTGAAAGAGGCAAGATTTCATGATTTGAAGAGTACTCCAAATAAGCTTTTGATCACAACATAAGACAAAAAAAGCTTAGACTCGCTAGGATACCCACACTCAGCACATCACACCCCAGCTACCCGCTGCCTGCCATCCACTTCCCACAGATACGCCCAACTCCCAAGCCCAACCCAGCTTCCCTTGCGCCTGTTGCATGGTCGAGATGCACCTAGGGTTTGGAGGATCAGCAGAAGGCCTGGGGAGCGGGAAGAAGAGAGGCACAGAGGAGAAGACAGGAAGACGTGAATGCTGGTAGAAAGACAGAGTTTTCCTGTTGATTGCAAGGACGTTGAATTTCACATCACACATGTTGGGATTGCTGACAAAGACCTATGGGAACAAAGTAAAATGGTCCAAGAACAAGGCAGCAATCTACAGCCCTGCACCAGATCGTGAGCTAGCTAAGCACTCAACATTACATTAGAAGGACATCGCGAAGGCTACCAAGACAAACCCTTCACAACTGGAAAACACAAGAATTCAAATTGTACTGTATTGGTTAGGCCATCCAATGTGGATTAATTTTTCAAAACAGGACGGTTCTCACAGGACACCTTCCTCTTCCAATATACTTGATCAACTATTAGTAGTAATGTGCTAGATCTCGTTTAACCTTAAAGTCCTGTGCAGCCTTAATGCTTAATTTACCATAAGCTTCTCAAAAACATGTCCTAAAATGACACTTAGTCATTTCATCAGTGGTTTTTGATACCATTCTTCACCTTGGTATCGAATTACTGCACAACAACAATATCCTCACCTGCTTCACTATCAAGACCTGCATGTCTGCAATCGGACCACAAGGGTTTTCCAGTCAACAAGAAAAATACCTGTATGACCAGACTAGCACCACTTTGGATACAGAGCATCACTGTGTCATGAACAACCACATCCTCCAGGGAAACAACACACCAAGATCATCTGCATATATGTGCATTCAAAAGCTATGGAACAAAAAAAAGCCAGGAATTCACATATCTATTCCAGCTCTTCCTAACTTTTGAACACCTGCTTTCACAATTCCAACAGTCTTTTGAATTGCAGCATGGGATAAACCAAACACAGAGGAGAAGTAGTAGTTTAGGAAGAAAACATTACATATAATTCACTGAAAGGTCACAGAAAGACACAGGGGAGGCTTCCTCCCCTTGCACTCTTGCGAGTAAGAAAATTATCTGGAAAAACGGATTTTTAAATTTAATGCCAGTTAAAGAATTGTCATTAAAGCGGAAATATTAAGAAGCTGTACTGATAATATAATTCATGGTTGGGTAAGCACAGATGGCAACAATGATGCCACCTTTAAATAGCCCTTTTGATCAATCTACCTCAAAACATTTAAAAGCAGACAAACAATTTAAGTGCAAGAACCTAGAATGAGAAACGGAGGCTATCCCGTGGGTCTACTAGAGCTAGAAGCTCACAGACTAAAAAAAAAGCTTCAGAATCAATTAAATCTTACAAATTATGTTTTAAATAAAAAATCACTTCTTATATTCCTAAGTAATCATGTGTACCAAGAAACACATTATTACTCATCAAACACTGGTCTGCTTTAAATATGTAGAAAAGAAAGCTAGATTCAAAGTTCATGCTCTTTTTAATTACCACTACTTATCACTGTATAATACATAAAAGTTTAATTCCTGTAATAAATACATTTGAACTTGAACAGGAATTTTTAAGAAGTTCTTTCATCACTTTAAGGCCTATGGCAACTGGCCCACACATAACTATTTGTTTGAACTCGAATAGGCAGAAATTAAGGTATTTTTCTGCTTGAAGTATTAGGATGAAAAGAGTCTGCTTCAATTTCAGCCAAATATCTAGATTAAATTTCTCATCATGATACTAAAATCATAGTTGCTTTAAGAAATATGTATTTCTCATTTCACTGATGGCTGAAAAAATATTTTTCCCCTTAAAGCGTTATGATTTTGGAAGGCAGACCATGAAGGCAATCAGAATCTAATGTTGTATAATGCGCTGACAAAGGTTTTTCACTATTAATAACTTTTACCTCTGCCAGTCCTTAGAAGTACTAAGCCTTTGAGCACCAAAGCAATTAGAACAACTTCAGAAAATACCTCTTTTGTTCGGTATCACTAATACTTAAGATAGAATCACGGAAGCACAGAATCAGTTTAGGTTGGAAATTACTTTTAAAATCATTGAGTCCAACTGTTAACCTAACACTACCAACTCCACCACTAAACCATGTCCCAAAGTGCCACATCTACCCATCTTTTAAATGCCTCCAGGGATGGTGACTCAAACACTCCCCTATTCCAATGCTTGACAACTCTTTCAGTGAAGTAATATTTCCTAATAGCCAGTCTAAACCTCTGCTGGTGCAACTCGAGGTCATTTCCTCTCGTCATATCACTTGTTACTTGGGAGAGGAGACCAACACTCGCCTCACTACAATCTCCTTTCAGGTAGTTGCAAAGAGTGATAAGGTCTCCCCTCAGCCTCCTCTTCTTCTCCAGGCTAAATAACCCCAGTTCCCTCAGTTGCTCTTCATAGAACTTGTGCTTCAGACTCTTCACGAGCTTTGTTCCCCTTCTCTGGACGTGCTCCAACACCTCAATGTCATTCCTGTAGTGAGGGGCCTAAAACTGAACACAGTATTCGAGGTGCGGCCTCACCAGTGCTGAGTACAGGGGGACAATCACATCCCTACTCCTGCTGGCCACAGTATTTCTGATACAAGCCAGGATACTATTGGCCTTTGCCACCTGGGCACACGGCTGGCTCTTGTTCAGCTGGCTGTTGACCAACAATCCCAGGTCATTTTCTGCTGGGCAGCATTCCAGTCACTATTCCCCAAGCCTGTGGCATTGCATGGGATTGTTGCAGTCCACGTGCAGGAATTGACACTTAGCCTTGCTCAACCCCGTACAGTTGTCCTTGGCCCATTGATCTGACCTGTCCATATCCCTTGTAGAGCCTGCCTTCCCTCAAGTAGATCAACACTTCTGCACAACCCAGTGTTACCTGCAAATTTACAGAGGTTGCACTCAATCCCTTTGTCCATGTCATTCATAAAGATATTAAATAGAACTGGAGCCAACACTGAGCCCTGTGGAACACCACTTGTGACTGGCCTCCAACTGGATGTAACTTCATTAACCATAACTCTCTGGACCCAGACATCCCGTCAGTTTTTTACCCAGTGAACAGTGCTCCCACCCAAGCCACGAGCAGCCAGCCTCTCCAGGAGAATGGTGTGGGAGACAAGGTCAAAGTCTTCACTAAAGTATAGGTAGACATCTACAGCCTTTCCCTCACCCACTAAGCAGGCTACCTTGTCATAGTTGGAGATTAGGTTAGTCAAGCAGGACCTGCCTTTCCTAAACCCATGCTGGCTGACTCTGATCAGCTGGTTATCCTATAAATACTGCATGATGGCACTCAAGATGATCTATTCCATAACCTTCAGCAGCACTGAGGTCAGGCTGAACAGCCGATAGTTTCCAGGATCATCCTTCTGGCTCTTCTTGTAGATGGAGACCACATTTGCTATCTTCCCAGTCAACTGGGACCTCCCTAACTAAGCAGGACTACTGATAAATGATTGAAAGTGGCTTGGCGAGAACTTCTGCCAGCTCCCTCAGTACCTCAGGATCCCATCCACCTCCATAGACTTGTGTGTGTCTAAGTGGTACAGCAGGTCTCTAACTATTTCCCCTAGGATTATGGAGGCTCCATTCACCTTCCTGACCCTGTCTTCCAGCTCCAGGGGCTGAGTACCTGGAGAACAACTGGTCTGACTATTAAAGACTGAGTCAAAGAGGGCACTAAGTACCTCAGCCTTTTCCTCATCCTTTGTCACTGTGTTTCACCTATCATCCAGAAAAGGATGGAGATTCTCCTTAGCCCTTCCTTTGTTACTTGTAGTGTTAAAGCCTGGGAAGTAACACAGAGAATAACACAGAGGCCTTGACAGGGTTTGATAATGAGCTGCGAATTGACTAACCCTGAAGTAGCAGAAAGTCCTGAGCAGTTTATCAGGAGGGATTAGGTGAAGAAAAACAGAATTTATGCTGCCAATTAAGAAAGAGCTCAAGGCACGCGTGCAAGTGCTTTAACCCAATCGCCAATGTTAAATTGGCGCATGGACAATGACTTTGCAAAAAGATTGTTATAAAAGAGCAATGCGTGTTAGAAACAAATTATTCCGATTCGGCCTTCATTTTGAACCTGCATTGGGGTCCGTGCTTTATCTGCCACAGTTACTAACGCATTGATAGAAACACTTCTTGCTGTCTTTTATGGCAGTACCCAGATTAAGTTCTAGTTGGGCTTTGGACTTTCTGATTTTCTCCCTGCATAACCTCACAACATCTTTGTAGTCCTCCTGAGTTGCCTGCCTCTTCTTCCAAAAGTCATAAACTCTCCTTCTTCTCATGAGTTCCAGCCAAAGCTAGCTCTTTGTTCAGCCAGGTCAGTCTTCTTCCCTGCCAGCTTATCTTTGGGCACATAGGGAGGGCCTGCTCTGCACCTTTAAGAGTTCTTTCTCAAGGAAGCTGAGAAAGCTCTAAAGAACTGAACAGACACTAAGGCCAACTGCAGATGTCAGAGATACTAAAATTGGTGTTTCTGATTTGTTTCATCCAGGCTGTAATATTAGTTTCTATTAGAAGGCTGATTTTTTTGCCTCCCACCCCAGAGTAGCAAAAAAAAATTTATTTAGATGCAAATTTGATCCCATAAAATCCTGGTACAAAATTAAATAACCTGTATTTACATAGCAAGTAAGGCTGCACTTCAGTCCCTCACATTTCTCCTCATAAAGGAGTGGACATGTTCAGGAGACGAAACTATGTTCAGACCAGATTTTTTGTAAATCTGTCAGTAATTCTCTACAGTGTACACAGCAAATTCTCTACCAGCACACCCATCTTACATGGCACTCTGTCAAAAAAACCCAACCTAGAATAACTTCTGAGTAAAATAATAGCAAATACTCTTGCATACCATTGCTAGCTTGTGGATTCTTTAGGAAGAGTTTAGTTACTTCTCTCTTGACTACTTCATTCCAAAGAATGAAGCTGCCAAAGAATAGTTTGTTATAGCATAGTGATAGCAGCCGTGAGAGGGAAAAGTGAAATCCTGAGATGCGTTTTAGTCAGGTCCTCATAGCTGGACAAGAGGCAGGGAAGAGAAACAGCCCCTTGTTATACTGTTTCAGATTGAGGTCTTTCCAAAGTGCAGCTCTATTTTTGGTTGGATCACTTTTGAAGAAGTTACATATTTCATTCCTTAATAAACAAAAGGAGCTAAATTATTTCAATTTTTAATTTGCCCAAAGCAATTATAATTCATTTATGCCTTTGATAAATATCTCCCTAGGCCAATCTTGCCAGTGAAATATAGTACCTTATTGAAGATTTTAAATAAAATACTTCACTAGTGGCATGTTGTACTGATGTATCTCTAAGAAAAAAATACGACTGTGAGTTCTCTGGGAGCCCATGTGAAGCTTCCTCCTAACTGTTGAGGGAAAAGGAAGAATTGCAAATCTGAAACTAATGAGAACAAATAAATAAAGCATAGTTGTCAGATGGTACAACTAATTTAAAAACCTAAAAGTGCTTTACAAACATTCATCATTATGCCACCCATCCAAACAAATAAATATTGTTAGTCCTATTATATGGATTTAGAAAGTTAGGGGCAGCAAATAATTCACTGGCCAAGTCAAGCAGAGGTAAAGCTGAAGAAAAATGGACAAATACAGCTCAAGGCTCAATTACTCATTATCCCACCCTACTAGTACCTGATTTATTAAGATATCATTCATCTAATCAAGTCCAAGAACACTGTAAGTCTGACAGTGCAGAACGTGCCACCTGTGACACAGCATGATGCTAAGCCTGGCGATCCAACTACATTGTATCAGCAAACATTGTGGAGGCAACTTCCTACGGTTTGTTCCCAGAAAAGAAGAAAAGCCCTACAAAAAGCCTGAATAAAAGCACCCTATGATCAGGAGGTTGACCACTTTTTTATTATGCATCATTTACTGATTATTTCATTTTTAGTGTTCAAAGTCACTCTCCTACACGACCTTGATAACACTGTCTGGGTAAATACCAAGACATAGGGAAAAGTGAAAACTTTCCCAACTCAGTACTACCACAAAGCCACTCCTGAATTTTATTGCAGTTCTTTTCAAATGAAGAATAGGGAGAGAAGCAATGAGATTACTACTGTTAAAGAATTCCCTTCCACTTCTGCAGACTAATAGGTCCTCACCGACACGATCACCTGGGCATTTAAATAAGGAATTCTGTAGACCTTAAGCATTTGCTGAGATCTAAAGGCAGGTATCTAATGCTTTATGTACCCAGGCAACTGTGGTTTTGGAACATACAGTGGATGTCACTAGTACTTTCTGCTCAGAAGTTATGATGAAGTTCCAAATTAATGTCATTACGCCATGTCTTGTGGTCTGCAATTCAACTGATGATCTTACACACAGTTGTACATCTCCAGAAATATTTTGTTTTCCAAGCAGCTAGAAAATGAAGATTACACAATACTTGGAACTTGAGCTTGCCAAAATAAGTAGTTATAAAACTAGCTGCACACCTGGACATATCACATTGAAAGCAAGCAAGTTAAGTAAATAACATTCTCCTCAGAATAAGCCATATACTCAAAACACTCCTACTAGAGGATCTGCACCATGTCTAACTAATGCTGCATAATAATTCAGTCTTTATTACCTTTTCCCATCTTTGAACAGAGACAGGTTTACTGATCTGCCCAGCAGATTGCTCCTTTAACACTGGAAGCACATTTTAAGTTCATGTAAACAACTAACAGAAGGAAACTCCCCTGCCAGTAAGATGCTTTCTGTCCCTCTCAGGTTTTACCCTGTCCATGAAAGGTAGACAGTATGTCCTTTTGGTCAAATACCAAACAGAAAACCAAATAATCACTTCACACATAATTACAAAAATACGAAGGTATTGGTTATGCCTTTTAAGAAAAACAGAGCGCTGTCTACAGCCTATGCTGTAACACACACAGCACCCCAAGGCACGATAAACCCTTTATTAATGCTTGCAATAAACCGAATGCTGCAGAACAAGGACCCGCTGTAGCTATGGATTTTGGAAATCTGCGGTAGCGAACGCGTACTCACTGGGTGTCGAGTCCTCCAGGGAAGCCGCTGTTTGCAGTAAACTAGTGGAAATATTTTCGGTAGAGTTTTCAGGTGATGTCAACAACAGGAAAAATGACTTTGAGCCAGATTTCCATTTCTCATCAGACACAGCCTTAAAAGTTGGAACAAGAGCACTAAAAGGTTCCTTGTTTATACCCCCCAAAACTGCAATTAAACCCCAGCGTGGCAGAACCAAGAGGGTTCGAGTGTGCAAGAAGAGGGGTGGGCAGTGTCCCCCCTAGAATCATAGAATGGTTTGGGTTGGAAGGGATCTTAAAGATCATCCAGCTCCAAGCCCCCTGCCATGAGCAGGGACACCTCCCACCAGATCAGGCTGCTCGAGGCCCCATCCAACCTGGCCTAGAACACATCCAGGGAGGGGGCATCCACAGCTTCCCTGGGCAACCTGTGCCAGCGTCTCACCATCCCCATCGTGAAGAATTTCTTCTTAATGTCTAATCTAAATCTTCCTCCTTCCAATTCAGAGCCATTCCTCCTCGTCCACTACTTGCCGTGGTAAAAAGCCCCTCCCCAGCTTTCCTGTAGCCCCTTCAGTACTGGAAGGGTGCTACGAGGTCTTCCCGGAGCGCCCTCTTCTCCAGACTGAACAACAACAGAAACACTTTAATCACCCGGGCACCGAGCGCTGGTTTTGCAGGCTCCGTGCCCAGCTCCAGATGCAGCCCCACCACCTGCCCGTGCCCCCGCCCCCAGCTCCAACTCCAGCTCCAACCCCCCTTCCCGCCCCCACGCGCAGCCCGGGTGCTGCGCGGAGCTCCGCGCCCACCTGCGCTCCCGGCGGGGCCGTCCGCAGCCACACACTCACTCACACACCCCGCGCCGCCGCCGCCGCCGCCGTGCCCGCTGCGAGGGCGACACCCAGCGGCCGAGCCGGGAAGCGCGCCCCCCCCCCCCCCCGCCAGCCCGGGACAGGGCAAGGCTCCTGCCTCCCGCGCCCGCAGCTATTCTTCACGGAGGAAACGGGGAAACTCGCTCGTGGAGGCGTGGAGACACGGAGACACGACCTCCCCACACCTGGAATCAGCAGGGAGGGGCTCTGCGTGGAGCTAGAGCTTGGTCGCCTGCCTGGCGAGTCATCCTGGGCTCCTGGAGAGCAAGGTGCTCTCCACCTGAAGTGGAGCCAGTACTCCTTAATGAAGGGCGAGTACCCAATAACGCCTTCATAAATGACCTGGGTGCAGGACTTGAAGGTTTACTAACTAGATTTGCAGACAACACGAAACTGGGGGAACTGTTTACACTCTTGAGGGCAAAGAGGCCCTGCAGAGGGATCTGGACAGATTGGAGAGCTGGGCAATCACCAATCGCATGACGTTTAACAAAGGCAAGTGCTGGATTTTGCACTTGGGGCACAACAACCCTGGGTACGTGTACAGACTGGGGTGTGAGAGGCTGGACAGCAACCCCGTGGAAAGTGACCTGGGGGTTATGGTCGACAGCAAGTTGAACATGAGCCAACAGTGCAACCTGGCAGCCAAGAGGGCCAACAATGTCCTGGGGTGCGGCATTGCCAGCCGGTTGAGGGAGGTGATTGTCCCGCCCTGCCCTGCACTGGTGAGGCCCCACCTCATGCATTTGTGCAGTTTTGGGCACTACAGTATAAAAAGGACATAAAGCTACTGGAGAGTGTCCAGAGGAGGACACAAAGCTGGTGAAGGGCCTTAGAGGGGAAGTCGTATGAATAGTGGCTGAAGTCACTTGTTCTGTTCAGCCTGGTGGAGAGTGAGGGGAGACACCATCACAGTTTACTGCCTCCTCAAGAGGGAAGGAGGAGGAGCAGGCACTGATCTCTTCTCTCTGGTGACCAAATGATAGAACCCGAGGGAATGGCAGGAAGATGTACCAGGACAGGGTTAGGTTGGGTATTAGGAAAAGGTTCTTCACCCAGAGGGTGGTAGAGTACTGGATCAGGCTCCCCAGGGAAGCAGTCATGGCACCAAGCCTGACAATATTCAAGAAGCATTTGGACAATGCCCCCAAACACATGGTGTGAGTGTTGGGGTTGTCCCATGCAGTTTACAGGAGCTGGACTCAATCTTTGTGGGTCGCTTCTAACTCAGGACATTCTATGATTCTGTGATTCCTTCATAACTTAATTGTGGAAGCTCCTAATAATTTGTGTAAGAGCAGAAGTGCTACAACCCAGTACTGGGGAGAGCAGACGCACTTCCCTCCAGCAGAAAGCCAGCCAGTGAGCTTTGAAGCCTGGGCTAGTAGTCAGAGAGGGCTCACTTCTCCAAACAACAAGTGATAGGATGAAGGGAAGTGGCCTCAAGTTAAGCCAGAGGAAGTTCAGACGGGATGTTAGGAAAAATTTCCTTACCAAAAGACTGGTAAAACACTGGAATAAGTTGTCCAGCAAAAGGGTGGAGTCACCACCCTTGCAGGTGTTCAAAAAGCATCTGGGACATGATTTAGTAGACCCAGTGGTGTAGGCCTGACGGCTGGACTCAATGATCTTAGAGGTCTTTTCCATTCTCAATGATTCTATGACTCTATGACTTGAAAGCTCACTGTGCCTGCTTCTCCGCTCACCCACCCCTCCAGCTATTACAGTGTTCCAGTACATTCGGTTCACTGTAGTCGTGTGTGTCTGTGGGCAATTATATGTGTACATTCGAAATTCCAAGACTGGTAGGGAGGCAAGTCAGACCAGACCATCTGTAGACAACAGTGCAGGAGACAGGAGTTTGTGTGAGTGGGCTGGGTAAAGTGATAATGGCAGGATCTGAAGAAAGAGGAGAAAACGGAAAGCAAGCAGCTGTGCCCCATGCAATGCCTGATCCTGCGGGCACATTGCTTTCAAAGGCCGTTCTTTTGACTCAAAGTCATTCTCAGGATGATGCCCTAAATTAACTTAATGTTGAAGTACCACACTATCTAGTTACGCGATGAATATATTCTTCTGAATATTTTTGATGATGATTCTACTTATGCATTTCTAACTAAACACTTATGATGGTCTTCATTCTGTGGTAACTGTCACACCTTAGGTTCACATCAAAACACTTGGTGCTCTGCAGGAAAGATTTACGGACTGAATTTTGTGGTTTTATGCCTCTCTGCTCTCAGCAAAACCTTGAAGCGTTGTCAAAACTACAGCACTATTCTGAGGTCTGGTGTCATGCCAGAAATTAGAATGTTATTGCTAAAATGCATAAAAATATGTTGTGATTTGTCACACAATAATTTTGTTTGCTCATTTCTATATTCAGGATAAGCCTACTTCATGGGATTTTTATTTTCCTTGATTTTGTGTAAAATTCTGATATAGGAATGGAAGTATTCATGTGAATAACAGTGAAGCTATATGTTAAATAAGTTCCATATATGCAAATGTTTGCAGGACTATTTTGGCTATGTTTGATCATTATGATTGAGAAACGTTAACACATTCCAGAAGAAGAGTTTCTTGGCACTGATCTGCCACAAATCTTTTTAATGGGAGCTTTCTCCCTTTAACAGAAACAGTATAAGATGCTGCCACTGTCCTGCAAACCTAAATGCAGACAGGCTCCCTTTATTTTGTGGACATCAGTGGGACCATTCCTTGTGCTTAATTATTGTTCATTTTTCTTACATCCAGACAGCCAATTTGGTATTGTTCTGGATTTTTTTTTCTTTTGGGAAAGGAAATTCATGAGGGATCCTCTCAGTTGCCTGTCATGTCATGTCTATGAACTGCAGCTCCCTGCTGAGAAATCCAGTCAACACGGAGAGAGCACTGGGGAGGCCACTGGTACTGTTTGGGCCCTGACTGGGCACAGCCATCGGTGAGCCAAGCAGCGTGGGGCAGACACACAGCCTGCTGGAGTCTGGCAGTCTCCCACACATTGAAAGCAAGAGGGCATGTGGGGGTGATGCAGGATGCCCAGACATCTCAGTTTTGGGCTCCATGCAGCATGAGGTCGCAGGATTTTGACCAATTTCTGAAGCCCCCCAGCAGGGCTCCCTGTAATCATAGAATCATAGAATGGCTTGGGTTGGAAGGGACCTTAAGGATCATCCAGTTCCAGCCCCCTCCCATAGGCAGGGACACCCCTCACCAGATCAGGCTGCTCAAGGCCCCATCCGGCCTGGCCTGGAACACTTCCAGGGACGGGGCATCCAAAACTTCCCTGGGCAACCTGTGCCAGTGTTTCACCACCCTCATTATGAAGAATTTCTTCCTAATGTCTAATCTAAAACTTCTCCTTTACAATTTAAAGCCATTCCTCCTTGTCCTATCACTACAAGCCCTTGTAAAAAGTCCCTTCCCAGATTTCTTGTAGGCCTCCTTCAGGTACTGGAAGGCTGCTATAAGGTCTTCCCAGAGGCTTCTCTTCTCCAGGCTGAACAAGCCCAACTTTCTCAGCCTGTCCTCATAGCAGAGGTTGTCCAGACTTCTTATCATCTTCGTAGCCTTCCTCTGGACCTGCTCCAACAGTTCCATATCCAAACAAATGAAACGCCAGCAATGATGTACTGTCTGCAATTACCCGAAAGGAGGTTGTAGTGAGGTGAGTCTTTTCTCCCAAGTGACAGGTGATAGGATGAGAAGAAATGGCTTCAAGTTGCACCAGGGAAGGTGCAAATTAGACACTGGGAAGAATTTTTTCACTGAAAGGATTGTCTGGCACTGGCATAGCTGCCCAGGGAGGTGCTTGAGTCACCATTCCTGGAGGGATTTAAAAGATGGGTAGATGAGGTGCTCAGGGATATGGTTTGGTAGTGGGTCAGTACAGTTGGACTCGATC
The DNA here is from genome assembly GCA_033556795.1 of Tapera naevia. Taxonomy (NCBI): domain Eukaryota; kingdom Metazoa; phylum Chordata; class Aves; order Cuculiformes; family Neomorphidae; genus Tapera; species Tapera naevia. The sequence continues at coordinate 211,167 of JAUMJJ010000014.1, read as the reverse complement.
TCAAAGGTCTTTTCCAAAAGTGATTCTATGACTCTGTGATGTTGGTGCCATGAACTGGCGCACCAAGCTGTCGCCACCCCTGCACTCCCCTGCCTCAGGCCCCCTGCATGCCACTTTGTATGTGCACTGCACCCACAGGTGCCCTCAGGCCTGTATCAGTTGCCCAGGCAAACTCTGGATGCTAAGAGATGGTAACTCAACCACTTTCCCAGGCAACCTGTTCCAGCGCCGGACCACTCTTTCAGTGAAGAAATTTTTCCTAATGTCTAATCTGAACCTTCCCTGGTGCAACTTGAAGCCATTTCCTCTTGTCCTATCTCCTGCCACTGGTGAGAAGAGACCAGCACCCACCTTGCGAACAACCTCCTTTCAGGGAGCTGTAGACAGTGATGAGGTCTCCCTTCAGCCTCCTCTTCTCCAGGCTAAACGACCACAGCTCCCTCAGCCGTTCCTGGTAGGACTTGTTCTCTAGCCCCCTCACCATGTTATCCTTCTCATCACGCACCTCAGCATCTTTATTGTAATGAGGGACCCAAAACTGAACACACATCGTTCAGTTCCAACCCTCCTGCCATGGACACAGACACCTTCTACTGTATCAGGTTGCCCATCCAATCTGGCCTTCTGCACCTGCAGGGATCGGGCATCCACGACTTCTCTGGGCAACCTGTGCCAGTGCCTCACCACCCTCACAGGAAAACATTTCTTCCTAAGATCTAGGATAAGTCTGCTCTCTTTCAGTTTAAAACCAGTCCCCCTCGCCCGTATTCCTGGAATCCCCGATCAAGGACCCCTCTCCAGCTTTCCCGTAGCCACTTTCAGTACTGGAAGACTGCTCTAAGGTCTTCCCGGAGCCTTCCCTTCCAACCCGAACCACTCCATAATTGGGCGCCACGGGACAGCGGGGCCCGGGCGGGCGGAGCCGAGCAGGCCCCGCACCGTGCGCCTCCGCCTGGTGCCGCCGGCGCCCGGCGGCGCGCGGGGTGGCCCCGGCGGGGCCCGTGAGCGGCCGCGTCAGGTGACGCGGGTCACGCCGCCTACCCCGCCCGCCCGCTCGCGCCCGCCCCGCCGGCAGCCTGCGCCGTGCGCTCCGCCGAGCCGAGCGCCGCGCGGGGGAGGGGAGTGGGGCCCGGGCCCCTCCGCGCCCCGCAGAGAGAGGAGCCCCCGGCGGGAGCGCGTCCGGCATGAGCCAGGTGCCCAGGAAGCTGCCCGAGGAGGAGGGGGACGATGAGGAGGAAGAGGAGGAGGAGATCGTGGGCTTGGCGGGTTACGCCGACGGGGCCGAGTCCTTCTCGGACGGGGACGCGGAGAGCGGCGGCGATGAGGCGTGTGAGTGGCGGGGAGGGCCTCGGGGGGGCTGCGGGCAGCGGCCGGCAGCCAGTGGGGAGGGGGGCAGAGCGAGGTGCGGGGCGCGGGGGACGAGTGCGCGGAGGTGAGGGGCAGGGGGAAGAGAGGTGTTGGTGTGTGGAGTGCGGTGGGCAGGGGCCGAGGTGCTGCGTAGGGGGCGCGAGGTGCGGGGCAGCAGGGGTGAGGTGCGGGGCAGGGGCGGCCTGGTGTGCGCAGGTGTGGGGGGAGGCCAGGCAGGAGGACCGAGGTGCGGGGCAGGGCATGAGGTGGGGCAGGACGGGTGAGGTGCGGGACAGGGGCCGCCCCTTGTGCGCGGGTGTGAAGCGAGGGCGGCGGGCGAGGTGCGGGGCCGTCGAGTGGAGCGCGGATGTGGACTGAGGTGCGGGATTGGGAGGGGCGAGGTGCGGGGTAGGGGCGACTCTGTGTGCGCAGAGATGTGAGTGAGGCCAGGCAGGGGCCGAGGTGCGGGGTAGAGGCAGCCCCGTGTTGGGCGTGTGTGGAGCGAGATGCGGGACAGGGGCCGAGGTGCGGAGTAGCCCCATGTGCGCACGTATGGAGTGAGGCAGGCAGGGTGCGAGGTGCGGGGCAGAGGGACTCGGTTTGCGTAGAGGTGCGGGTGAGGCAGATGGAGGGGGTGGGAGTGCAGGAGGGGAAGGTGCCCCCGCCGAGTGGTTGAGGTTCGGCTGCCGGCCGGGCAGCCTGCGGATGCGGGGCAGGGAGAAGGCAAGGCTCCCGGGGGTTTGAGGCATGGCGAGAGGCAGCAGGGCACGAAGGGAGGTAGGTATAGTGGTTTGGGGCAGGCCTGGCTGGGCACTCGGTGAGTGGTGGGTGAGGGGATGGTGCAGAAGTGACCGTGGGAGGGGACATGATGGAGACAGTGTGGTCATCGTCGCTACTGTGGGGTCAGATAAGTTGGGGAGCTCTGAGGCAGAAGCAGGGCAGGGGCTCACAGGTAGGCGGAAGGGTTGGGAAAGAGGATGCAGACAAAGTGATGGTGTTGAGGGGTAACCTCCTTTCGCTATTTTCCATGTCTGGAGTGAGAGTTATTAGTGGGCACAGTCTGGTGATGTGACCTGAGTGTGCTAAGGAAGCCAGGGGGGGTTGGGTGTCAGGCTATAAAAGGCAGCGGCAACACGCAGCTCTGTGTCCAGGGCTGCTGTGCAGCTGTGAATGTCAGTCCCCCACAGCGGCAGGCTCTGCTGAATGCCTGTTGTCCATGTGTCTGCGTGTATGAGGACCTGTGTTACTCACTGCGTATCCTTATCAGTATGGATGGTGATGCTAGGAAGGACAGCTTACCAGTAAAAGCAGCCCCATTCAGTAAAAAGAGGCAATGCCAGCTCAGAGCCTGTTGCTTTCATTCAAAGCCTGAATTCATTATTCTGAGACGAATTTCACAAAGGAGCTTGGAGAGCTCTCAGTATCTCAGGGTGAAAAAAGAATTGCTTTTTTATATGGCTTAATAAAAGGCCACATGTTTTAAGGCTGCTTTGATTGTTAGCATACAGAACCCTTTTCCTTAAAGGCCCAGTCCTACAGGTTGCCATGGGAGGCATCACATTGACTAATGCAGTTTTTGGGAGGGGGAAGGTCAGTGCTTTGGGTGAAAGCCTGTGAGAATGCTAGGATGTAAGAGTTGTAGCTGAGAATGATTGAAGTTTTATTTGAAACTAGTGAAAAATTGCCTTTATTTTGATGCAAAGAGAATATTTGAATATTTTTCAATAGGAACTTTATTAGACTGCTAAAAATTTCAATTGCGTTTTCATAGTAACACCAGAATATTGTACTTAACAGAAACAAACCTTTACATTGTGAATAGCAAGAGAAGATGGTCCATGCAGGGGCCTTTTTATTCAGGATTAGAACAAGAAGCCAGTTTTAACAGTCCAGATCCCCTGGCTTTCTGTTTCATTCTCGCTTCCCTGGAGAAAGAGATATAGAGCATCTGTAATGGAGGGAGCTGGTGTTTAGGTCTGTGTTTCGTGTGTTTAATACTGGGCTGCAGGGCAAGGGGCTTTCCTTTTCCTAGTTTTTGTCCTCTCTCTTCCTGGATCTGTACAGTAAGTAGTTCAAAATTCAGTGTCAAGGTTTTCTACACACGTTTCTACAAAGAAAGAATGGAAAGGGCAATATAAGAACAACAGCTTCAGTGCATGGCTGTTGAAAGTGAAGGGCGAAGCCAGGCTTAAAAATAAAACATAATTTGTGCTTGTAGGCATGCGGGAGATTTCATAACTTCATATTGGTCATTTCTCACTCCAGACTGGTTTATTGTCTCCAGCCTGAATGCTGAAACTGCATCTCTTGTTCTCTTTATCTTTTTACTTTGTGCATGGGGTCATACTCAGAGACCTTAAAGCACTTAACATAAAACCTAGTCATAGTTTTGATATATGTAATTAAAAAGTATTTAGAAACAAGGAAACCCTCTGCAGCATGTCCAAGGAAGTAGCTTTAAGGCATATCATTGCACAGTGCTGCACTTGTGGCAGAGTGGAACCAGGTCTTCTGATTCTGGGTGTTTCTTTAGCCACAACAGTTTCCTTCCACGAGGCATTTTCTGCATTGTTTATGAATGCACGGTAGCTAAACAGCTTTCTTGATTGCATATATGCTGTTCCTGTTAATTCTTTAGGCTCAGGTCATCTGTTAGTGTTGAAGATGTTCATTGTATGTGTTTTTTAAGGCTATTTTCTTGATAGCCAAGATCATAGTCACAGTACTACTGGAAATGCTGTGAGATCAGTTGGCTTGAAGGTGTGTGAGTGGTAAGTTTAGGATTGCTAGTTCTCCTTTACACAAAAAAATGTTAAAAATAACGTAATTGCATGAGTGGGCAGAAGAAAAATCGTTATTAGCTGTATTAGTTTAAAACTAGACTCAGAGCCTTCTTACCTTATGGATGGTAACAAGACCAAAATAATTTATTTTGGCTTGACATCACTTGAGTAGGTGAACTGCAGTGCTTTATTTGGATGTTTGAAAACTGTCAAGAGCTACAAAGACACCTTCCGTTGTGGCATCCCTGATAGTCACCTTCCTTGATAATTAATTGCAATTGATATGGAATTCAGGATGGGCTTCAAAAACTATTTTAGTTATCAATTAATGTCTCTAATAGTGTAAAGGAGGTATTAGAGTATTTGCAACTCTGCATCCTGGTGAGACAGGTCAGGACTACTACGTACAGTTCTTCAGTAACTCCTAGAGCTGGGCTCTTCTGCATGTTGCAATACACACAAATTGTGCTTCATAAGTAAAGACACAATTGCAGTTACAGAAATTTTGTAAGGAATTGAGTGTTTCTATGTGGGGAAAGTGCTTTTGTGTTTGTTAAGTTTAATTTGTGACTACTTCAAAGGATACAGCCTCTAATCAGCAAGACTTTTTTATGGCTGCTTAGAAGAGTTGAAGTATTGTTGTTATGTATTAGAAACTGGCATCTTATAACGTTTACATTTGTGAAAGTGAATGAAGCAGGAAATGGGTGGCATCTCACAATAGGGAAAATTCTCTTTCCCATTACAGAATGGAGAAGAGTTTGGTGTTTCTCTTAGGAGTATTATGATCTCACTTGGTAACTTAGTCTGGGAAGTTGCAGTGATACATCTGCTGGCATTTCTGTGGCAAATTAAAGAAGTTGTCATGTACTCTGCAAAGGAATGTGGGCAGACAGCACACCGCCCAATTCCCTTACATATAAGGTAATCTCTTAACTCTCTTCGCAGCCGTGCTATCTAGTCAAGTTTGGATGATACTCGTTTACATTTCCCTGTTTCTGAACTGGCAGAATTTGAAAAGCTAAATAACAGTCTTACTAGCAGAAGAGCTAGTGTTCATTCTTCTCATTGGTAACTTTGTTTGCACTTGCAGCTGTATTTTTTTAGTATGGCTTTAGTATAAACCAATTTATTTCTAGTAAGTGTTACAGTTTATAAAAAATGTAACAGCCTGGAATAATTTAATACAACAACAATAAACTCCCCAATTATCTAAAATATTTTTTTAGATACATGAGAGTTTTTAGCCTATTTCTTAAAGAAAAGAGAGTTACATATGTAGCCTGTCTTCTGCTTGTCTTATCACCAGTCAAAACTTTGGAAACTGCTGTCCACCTTCAGCCAAATTTGGACAAAAGATGTCTCAAAGATGATTAAATTCCTATAAGTTTGATGAAAACTAGCCTTCAGAAGAGAGGAGAGACCCAAATAAAGTCCTCAGAGGGATGGGTGAGCCGTTGTGTGCGTTCACTGTGGCAGCAGCTGGCCAAGTGGTGTACACATGTGTACGGTCTGGTCAGCTGGCATGTGCTTAGCTCCAGATCAGCCACAGCATGTTATATCTGTTATTTGGAGGATATGTCATAAGACATACTGGGGGAAGTTGGTGTTACTGTGGTGGAGAGAGGAAAGGAAGGCAAAGTACAAATTCATAGCAAAGTAGACTTCGTAAATTGTGTTGCGTACAGAGCAAATGGGAGTTTTTAAAATTTTTTGAAACATGCTATAAAGCCTCAACTAGGAGACTTTTTTTATATGCTTTTATGAAGGATTTTATTCAGACAAGTTCTTGAAAAGCTTTGAATAAATCATTTTCCCTCCTGATTGCCAAAATGCAGATTGCATGATGTATGGATACATACACATTAATGAAACTGTGACTATACATTTGGCAGCTGTAGAAAATTTGTGCATTAGAGAAGAGAGTGGGCTGGAGGAAGCACCATTAAATCCTATGCATTTAGTTCGCTTTATTGACAAAGACTGCACCCCCAAAACATGAAATGTGTTACATGGTCCTACAGCAGAGGTTTCTTACTCCTCTGTAGATGTGAAGTATTGTAAGCACATGTTTCTTGGAGGGTATTGTCACTGTTCAGGTTGACAGGAAGAGTAGAGCAGCACATTGACTGCGGTTTATTACTTCCTAAATTTGTTGTCTGTGGACCAGCAGAAGCTGGCCTTTGCTGCATTAGCAGGATGAGATGCTTATAGGGTTACCTGTCACTGTTCTGCTTAAAGGGGTTTCATCTGCACACAGCACCAGCCTGACAATATTTCATATGTGATAATTAATAAGAGTACAGTAATTGATAGTACGTGTCAGGGTCCTTCAGATGGGTAGGATCCCACAGATAATGAGTTTTCAGCTTGTGTCAGTCACTGTGCTGATACAGGCCCGCGCTGAGTGGCATAACTGCTCACGAGCCAGTAGATGGTGCCAAGGGGATGTTTCACGCTAACACTGCAAGACCTTCCATTAGGAAGCCTCAGTTCTCTGTAACTGAAACTCAGGAAGCACAAACAGATGTGAACAAAGTTCTGTGCCCTCCTGGCAGGTGCATCCTGGTCTCATGTTTCTGAAAGCTGTGAGTGAGACTTGAGGAACACAAGAGGATGAATGTCTTCACCACCCCAGGTGCAAAATATTATCTGAGGCAAAGGATTTCTTCAGGCTTTCCATGTTTTTTAGCCCATAAGGCTATGTAATAAATAGTCAGGTTCAAATTGTTGTTGCTGATGTTTCTTGTTTTGGATTTTTGTACTTTTGGAATAAAGTTGATCACTTAAGGTATGGCGGGAATGTGCAGGAAGGATGCATACAAACAGACGTGTGCTGGTTTTATGCAATTCAGAATTTTTCCTCCAAGAAAAAGACAAAGAAACACAATTATGTTTTACTCTGAATTATGTTGAATAGTCTATATTGCAGTAGGTGGGAGGAGGTCTGCCTGCCAGCTGGTATGCTTAGCCTGTTGTCTGATCAGTATTTGAAAGCTGACCACTGTGTGCTGGGAGCCTTGCCTTGGAGATTTGGCTTTGACAACTTGGGTGTTTTGCATTGCTTATGTTTGATGCTGCAGACAGTGTATCGTAGAGGTGTTTGAAAGCTTTTTACATGTATGTGTAATATGGTTTTCAGCTTGGACATTTCAAATTTATAACCCAACTAAATGCACCAATTGGGATCGTTGTAGCGGTTTTGATTAGAGATACTTGAAATTGAAGTTGGGGTGTTTGCAGGTGTGGATTCCTGTAAAGACATTCAGGTCTTTACAGATGAAACAGTATGGTTTGCACCCATGACTACCTTTATGTTAATATAAATGTATCAGCACTAGAAAATGTTCTGGTTTAGTAGTACCTATTTCAAAATGGGATAGGTAACACTTATAATAAAACCACTGTATTCCCAGGCCTTTGTTTTGTAAATAGGCAGGGGTTATGCTCTAATCTTATTTATTGGATAACAGTCTTTTACAAATTGTAACACAAATTACTCAATAGCAGGTGGAATCTAGAAAAGGACTCCTCGTGAGCTCAGTACTGTGTTGTAAGTCCCAACACACAGTAACTACTATTTTCCTGCTGAGTTATTCTCTTTCTGTAGCTCCTGGGATGATTTTATTTTAATTTATTATTTATTTATTTCAGATGAAGGAAGTCTTCATGTAGCCTCAGGAAGATCACACATATGTAGCCAACGTAAACTTACTCTTTTCTTCCAGCAGTGTGATGTAGCTATCAGTTGACAAGGATATTTGTTACCAGATTATATTCTTTTAAAGTTGTGGTTAGAATGTATGTGGAATTGTATTAATTAGAGTAAAATTAGGTGCCTGTGTGTGGTAACACATTTTCACATACAAGCTGAGCAGTCAAATAATCCATAATCTCTGTTTTACAACTAAGAACTAGATTTTCTGATAGTGTAGCCTAGTGGGCAAAGGGGCAAATAATTTAAGTTAAAATGCCTGTAGCACTGCTCCCTAAGCTTAAAATTGGTAACATAAATCCAGGTAAAACTATGATGAAAGTAAATGTCAAATGCATGTTATCTAGCGGTTACCAATTCTATTGCTATAGTATATTACTTTTCTTCTTTTGTGATTTTATTCAGTTTTGGATTTCAATGATCCCTTCAGTACTGAAGTTAAGCCAAGAATCCTGCTCATGGGATTGAGAAGAAGTGGGAAGTCTTCCATTCAGAAAGTTGTCTTTCACAAAATGTCGCCAAATGAGACTCTCTTCTTGGAGAGCACAAACAAGATCTGCAGGGAGGATGTTTCCAACAGCTCCTTTGTCAACTTTCAGATATGGGATTTTCCTGGGCAGATTGACTTCTTTGACCCTACGTTTGACTACGAGATGATTTTCCGAGGCACTGGAGCACTGATATTTGTTATTGATTCTCAGGTAAAAAAAGGGGGGTTAAGCTATGTTTTTCTTTTCCTTCTTCAGCAATAGACAGAGGGATTGAAAAGCACAGATTTTTTCGAATCAAATAAATTCACTTACATCAAACACACATTAAAAGATAATTGTTAAAACTTGAAGAGCTGCTTGGTTATTTTTAGTCACTCTTTGTAGTATGTTCAAAAGTTAACTAATTTGCTTTAACATCTCGAGGTTCTTGCTCAGACTCCTGAGTGCTGACAGCATGAACTTGGTGCACGTGCTGGATGTAGGCTCAGGCTTCTACTTATAAGAAATAAAAAAAATAAGCTGTTGTTGAACTCTAGCATTATGTAAAAGTAAGTATCATTTTTTTTTTTTTGAGAACTTCCCTACAGTTGGAGCTTTTTTTTTCCCTTTATTAGGATGATTATATGGAAGCGTTAGCTCGGCTGCATCTTACTGTGACCAGAGCCTATAAAGTCAATCCAGATATCAACTTTGAAATCTTTATCCATAAAGTGGATGGTTTATCTGATGACCACAAGATAGAAACGCAAAGAGATATTCACCAGAGGGCAAATGATGACCTTGCAGATGCTGGATTGGAGAAGATTCACCTTAGGTGAGAAAATCTATTGTGCAGAGAATCCTGAGGAGAAGACAGCTTATTTGACAAGTAGCCATTTTTTTGAAGTAGAATTTTTCTCTTGAAGAACCAAGTAACGAGCTTTTTATACATGAAGGAAAAGGATAGTCAGAGACATTACTTTTGATCTCATCCAGTCAAAGCATCTGATTCCTGATTGCGGTCTTGGAGGAAAAGATGGAGGGGAGATGTCCTTAAAACAGATGACATACGCCAGAGTCCTACCAGATTTTGCTGCAGCTGCTGTCTTGAATTAAGTTGCTTTGATAATGGCAGCAAGCAGTAGAATTACAAACAGTAGGGTGTATGCTACCTATATACCTGTCGCTTTCTGTGAAACCTCTCTGCCTCGCAGTCCCCTCCTAATCACTAGTCCTCAAGACTGCAAGCTGCTTGGAGCCACATGGGAAGATAGGTGCTGTCTTTACCTTATGTCTGCTGATAAAGCAGGTTGTTGTAGCAAATAATGAAAAATAGTAGGCTTCCACAGACTGGGAACTAGAGAACGTCAAGTTGTCATGTCTTTCATAGCACTTAAAATGAAGTACAAATATATTAAAAAGAGAGACTTGCTCCATGAACAGGCCAGCACTTTAGAACTCTTAACAACTTGACTGCATCATTTGCAGTGATAAATGGGTCCACAGCTTTCAAAAAGTAGATCAGTAGATCACAACAGACATAGTCAGTAATGTTCCTTTCCTGCCATTTGAAAAATATTTTCATGAGAATTCCAAGGTGGGAATTGCATCATGAAGTTCTACATTGAGGTCTACTTTTCAGTGTCAGTTTTTTTTGTATGGAATTTAAGTCCCGGGCTTCAGCTGTAACATGTGACTTTCAATCACAAGGGAAGATAGCTTAAGTGTAGGCACTTGCTGTTTGACAATATTTCATTTCACTCATATTATGAAAGGTACATCATGTTCACAGTGTGTGGCTAAAAGGAAAATATGGTGACATTTTTTTCCAGCTTTTATCTGACAAGCATATATGATCATTCTATATTTGAAGCATTTAGCAAAGTGGTACAGAAACTGATTCCACAGCTCCCAACACTGGAAAACCTGCTTAACATCTTTATTTCAGTAAGTACTTGTTACATATTTTGTCTCTAGATCTGGCTATATCCAACATGCATGTTCAGATACTCCATTATCTGCCTTCTGAGAGATTATGAGCAATGTGAACTCTCAGAGAAATTACCAAAACTTAGTTGAAATGCACCCACATGCAGCTTGGCCTCACCTCTCTGTCTATTAAACAGTGTTGCTGAGCTGCTGAGATACTCAGGGTATTTCCTGAACCACATAAAGTGGGTTAGCAGCTATCACTTTTCTGTTTATATGTGAATCTCAATGTTGCAAAGGTCTGTGCTGCATGCATTTGTTTAAGAAGTACTTAAAATCTGTGTAAATAAATTCTTAAAGGAACATCGTCTGGTCTGACCTCTGATGTAGAGCTTCCTAGAATTCTGCATTGTATCATTAACCTGCTTAAGAAGATCTTCTCATCTTGAAATTTTTAGAGGTGGAGTCTATCACAACTTCCACAGCTTCTGTAGTTACTCTCGAGGCCAGTTAGAGAGCTTGGTGTATCTAGTGTCTTGTTACCACTGCAGATGTAGTTGCTTGCTCCACTGTTCCTGTATGTGTTGTCCCTTCCTCTCCTTTGTGCTGATTCTGACACTCGCCTGTTCCCTCATGGCATCACTATGGCACACACTAATGCACTGTTTAGTTACAAGCAGGTAGTGGAGGAGTCCAGCATGCTCTTATTTTGGCATAAGGTAAAAGATGGGAACATGTGGCCATGACCAAAGGGGAACACATTGAGTAGGCTGTGAAAAGGGGGAACTCCCTGTTTTGGTGGTTGTTATGTCAGGTCATGGCAGCTCCTGTAACTGCACCCTTTCTCACAGTATTCTAATTTTTCACCTTGCATCTAGCATTAATTTTTCCAAGCAAGTTGTTTTGTGGTGCCATTCTATGATTTTTGAAGTAATCAAATTATTAAAATAATTCAACAGCCTGCAAGATAAAATTAGACTTCACAGTTTCTCAGTGTAGGGTGTGAAAATGGAGAGAGAAAAAAGTTGGATGTGTTGCTGAAAGGGAGAGCTAGGATTAGAGGAAAGTTTTCTAAAACTTATTCTGTTCCTATTGTGCAAAAAATGATGCTATTTCATATTGAGTCGTTTGTTACAAAGATCTGTTTCTACCAAAATTGCTTGACTTCATTCCAATTATCTTCCAGTCTTGAACTCCACTTAGGACAGAAAGATAATGAAGTAGTTATTCTGGACTGCTACACAGTCTAAAAGAGAAGAGTGTCGGAATGATAATCCTTGTGTCAGAGTCACCACAGTTACTCATATCATGAGTCAGATCTCTGTATGGGGTCTCTTCACTATCTGGAGTTGGTAAACAATTTGTGCCAGACCACCAGATGAATTGAGCATGAGCTGCTTCCTGAATGACTGATGATAGTTGTGTGTGCATCTGAAACACCAAGAAGGCAGCTTGAATAATATCTAGAATATTAGATTGATTGTAAGGAAGAATGAGTTGAGTCCAGAAAAGTGAGAGAAGTACAGTTTTCCCTCATCAGTAGGAGAAACAGTCTCAGACTGGTTTAGATCCAAGCAGAGCAAAATGCAGTTTAGTAATGACTTTTAGCAGGGTACAGCTGCATCACTGTTCTCAGCCTGCTTGCTGTCTGGTTTTATGAGTATCTTCTGTTTGTGGACAAGAGACTTGGAATGACCCTGTTTGCAACCACAGGAAGACTAAATATCATTCTCTAGCATAGAATTAGTTAGCGAGTGCCTCTTTACTGTAGCAACTTAGTGACAACCAATCTTGAGATGGATTTTGATCATGCCTTACCTCGGGAAGCCTGTGTGCTGGATATCAAAGTGTGGGTGTATTGGTGTTCTAGTTTGGGTTTTGCAGCAACGTTCATGAGGATTTATGCCATGAAGACTTCCAGCGTGAAAAGCTGATGATTACAAAAATAGATCTGTGATCACTCTTAAGTTCATAGCAGGTTTTTGCCTAACTTGAGTGCCACAGTATGATGTTAGTTTGTACGTTTGAGGAACCATCAGAGTCATAATACTGCTTCTACATTCTTTAATGTGACTACTTGTAAAACATACAGTAACAGTTGGTTTGGCATTCAAAACCCATATGAATCTTACCTAACACTCTTATCAGCGTCTTATAGAAAAATATCTGGTGGCCTTACCAAGCAATCAAGTAGTGTGACACAGGAAGGTGAATTTTCATTTTAGGGTTGTTGGGGTTTTTTGAGTGATGTTAAACAGTATGTGTTGAAAATGAACACTGAGTTATCATGGTAAAAATAAACCTAAGTACAGTTTTGTTTATTTAATGATTTAAATTTCGTAATCTATAAATTCAAATGAAGTGTTTAAAATCACGATTCATTAAATAAGTCTGCTGTTTGCTGCAAGACCTGTTTAAATAACTGGCCAAAATTAATTCCTAACTTGAAAGGTGGTATTCTGTAAGTTCTTTTAAAAATTGCTTTTGTAGAACCAAATTCTGGCTTACTTTTCATACTTCCAAGAAGGAAAAAAGATAGTCCCATTTACCTAACCTAGTAGTTGGAGTAATACTACCAGTTTTACTGAACACATGTCATTTAAATAATGGAAACTGCCTTCTGCCTTATCAAACCCAATATAACTGAGAAACATAGCTTGAATTTCAACTAGTTAATGGTTTTTACCTTTCCAAAATAAAATCTGATATATTCATTGCAGAAGATTTTTTGCAATGAGTCTCTAGGTTCAAATTAGCCATGGAATACTCTTACGTCAATTCAGAGAGCTTCTAGTGCATGTTGCATCTTTCCAGACTGCAGGGTTGTGCCAGAGCTGACTGTTGCTTATTCTGGCCCTGCTCTCATTGACATCAATGGCAGCATTTCATTCAGTTGCATAAGGCAGCTGTTGGCCTTTGTTTCTCTAATGAGGAGCTCTCCTGCTCTAGTAACAGGAACAGCTGATTTCATCTTATCATTTTCCCTAACTGAGTGTTAATGATATAATGTCTCTTTGAATAGTATTTTGTATCCACTGTTTCCTGATGTTTTTATGACTTGTAATTATTGTTTGTACTGGTATTTTTTTCCTTGAGTAATTTCATCACATTCTGGCAAATCCATTGCCTTTTCAGTTCAAGTTCTACTAAGAACCCTGGCAAATGAAATCTGTAAAGTCATGTGAGTACAATTTAGTAGTTACTACTCCTGGCAGTCCATCCCACCATTTCACCAAGGTTTCTCTCACCATACAAAGTTGGGCAGAAGCAAATATGTGCCAGTTTCTCAGCAGGTCTTACCATGATGTATTAGTTTCAACTGAAAAGGAGCATAGTTTAAGTTAAGACATCAAGCTCTGCTCTTGACAGCAGGCATAACTGCTGACATGGCAAACATCTCAAGATGATAACCTTATAAACTGTCACTGCAAGTACAGGCAGGCTGCAGCAGCCAGCGTTCTGAGATGGAAAAATCACTTCTCATCGTTAAATGTTGTTATATTTTCACTGGGATCTTATTAGTAAGGTACATCTTACCCATACAGCTGAAATTATCACTATGTCTCTCTTTATATAATAAAAAAAAATTATAATGAACTCCTCATGAATGACACTAGAGGGCTCGAGTTCCAACTTCTTTTGTCTAAAATTACTTGTATTTTCAATTTTGGCAGTGAATTATGTTTATATACTTATATGATATTTACAAGTGAATCATGTGATTAATCTTATTTAACAGCAGCTTTTGAAATAAGAGGTGTTGTCATAATTATTATTTAAAAATTAAAATTACAGAACTGTCACTTGTGGCCAGAATGACGAAAATGAATATGCATGTATTTTTGTTCTTAGTGCTAAAGAACGTAGACTCATAGAGTCATGTAGGCTGAAACGGACCTTTAGAGGTCAACTCATGCTCAGTCAGGCCAGTTAGAGCAGGTTGCTCATGGCTGAGTCCAGTCCAGCTTTGCACATCTCCAAGGATGGAAACTGTACAACCTCTCATGAGGTCAGCGTGCTCTTGGTGCTTCACCACTCTGATGATAAACTTTTTTTTTCTGTATCAAGTCAGAACTCCATCTTGCACCTTTTGCCTCTTGTCCTTCAACACTGTAGCTCTGAGAAGAATTCAGCTCCGTCTTCTGTGTACCCTTACATTAGGTATTTGTAGGTAGCAAGGAGCTTTCTCTTCTTCAGGCTGAACATACCAGTTCTTTTAGACCCTCCTTGCACATCCTGTGCTTCAGCCCATGTACTTAAAATATCCACAGTTTATACTTTGTTTTGAATATTTTTTTTATTGATGGATTCCCAAAATGTGCCACTCGTGGAGGTCTTTCTGTAACAAAATGCAGGAAATTCACCTCTATACTCTGTCTTCATTGATGGGTGTTTCCAGCCTTAGTTGAGTATGAGATGGTGGCAGAATTAAGCCCCTTTAAGAAGAAAGTACCTAAAATATTGCTAGCCATTGTTCAGTAGCATACCCAGGGTTTAAATTTTTCTGCCTATTTCAGGAGATTTGGAAAGTGGGAGGGTCACTTTAGTCTTTAAATAGTTGACTTAGAAAAGAAAGAAGAAAAAAGGAAAAGTTCTGTAACTACAAATTAAGCTATTAAAACTTGTTAGGGGTTTTCAGAGTGTGTTTTGGTTGTTACAAAACTGCTGTAGCACAGCAATCTCAAACCATATTAAAAAGGAAAGCCATATATGGAGAAAACTTGGTTTGATAGGAGAAAGTTGCTTCTCTTCCTGTGTAGGTGGATTTTGAAACCTATTTTATAGCTTGGGCTTCAGCAATACTGGGAAGTTGCCCTTTGTGTTCATGCTGGGACAGCTGCCCAGGTGCAGTCCCTTGATATCAGCAAGCAAACTACTGTGTTCAGTTAAACAGTACACATTTTTTCCTCTTTTTTTTTTTTCCAGGAAGCAGAGGCTTACGGCAGTTTAACTTGTCTACATGAAGAGTATGAGCAAGCATTGCTGGCTAGCCTCTGACAGCTGCAGATACCTCTCCAGTATGGAGAGAGTCTTAATCAGCTTGGCAGGATGACAGGAACATAGCTGTCATCACATTAGCAAGCCCCTTAGCATTACAGACATGGCTTTAACCAGCAGTGCTACATGAAAATTGAACAAGCATCATCAAAACACTGGTCTTTCTCCTGTATCCCTCAACGTTGTTCTAAGGAACCAGACAGTAAAAGAGCTACAAGCCCCAATGAGACAATTTCTCCATTTCCTTGAGATATCAGTTCTGAACACTACTGCCTTCTTTGTCCATCAGCTTTTTCTTTTCCTTCTTTCCACTTTCTTTCATGTCCAGCTAGAGTAACTTTAAATTACAATTCGCTTTTATGTCCATTGTTACAATCAAAAACCCAAAAGCTTGAGCCTGGAAGATTTCCCCCTCATTGCATTTTCCACTGAAAATAAATGTAGTCTCTCCAGACGTTTTCCAGAGAGGGGAATTTTGAGAGTCTAACTTGGTGTTATGTCTGCTCAGAGGCAGAAACTGTTGGAAGGTCTGTATGCATGAAGGTTTTCTACGATATAACAGTGCTGAATGTACAGCTTTTTCGAAATGAGCTTGATTGCCGTTTAGCTTCCACTTCTTCATCCTAGCTTTTTGTGTAACGGGCACATAGGGGAACAAAAAAGCTTGGTATAAATTTGAAGACGTGGCTTACATTTTATTTTTATTTATTTCTTTCTTAAATAGAATTCTGGAATTGAAAAAGCATTTTTATTTGATGTAGTCAGCAAGATTTACATTGCAACAGACAGTACTCCAGTGGATATGCAGACTTACGAGCTCTGCTGTGATATGATAGATGTTGTGATTGACATTTCATGTATATATGGGTAAGTAAATTGTTAATATTTTTCACAAAACTGTGTACCTAAAATCTGAATGACCTCAAAATTAGAATGATGCGGGTATAAATAATAATGAGAATATGTAGTTTTCCAGAGTAATTTTTCAGGTCGGGGTGGGAAGGAGGAAGTAGCAAGCTTCTGAGATCCCCCACCAACAATAAGCACTGTTCTCTGCCCAGCCTCTTTGTAAGCACCTTCCTCTTTCTATGCTAATAGTTTTATGTGGAGGAAGGAGTGGGAAGTAGCCAACCAAAAATAAAAGGAAACATTTTATTTTTTTACCCCAGGGACAAATTCCAACGGAAAGATTCTTCCGATTTAAAAAAAAATAGTAGGGCCATTATTTAGTTTTGTTTACTTTAGTAGCTAGTGGCCTCTACTGGCCTCAGAAGGGAGCTACTTCACTCTTGCTTCATTTCTCTCTTCATCCCCTTTGCCCTACGTGACCTGTGTGGTTTTGGTTGTTTTTTTTTCAGTTTCCCTTCCTTGTACGTTTGGAACTGTCTGGAGTAGCATGTACATATCCTTGCAAGTTATGTTTTACATGCCTTGGCCAAATGTAATGCCAGCTATTTCTGGGAAAGGCAGGGGCACATAAAGAATTAGTGCATTAAGATGTGTAGACTTAGAGGCTAAAGTGCAGCATGCTTAGAGTGTGGTGATCTTTGATAGCCTTGCCTTCTTACCCATTGCTCTTGGAGAGGACACGAGTGAGAATCCTGGTGCAGATGTGCAGTAAGCATTAGGACCTCAAAAGAAGAACAAATTGTTAATACTTTTCTAAAATTTCTTAAGTTTGTATATTCTACTGTGTGTTTCAGATTTTGGAGTTGGTCACTTCAGTAACTGTACAGGAACTTGTATTTTATAGAGGTATCAATAAAGGATGGTGATTCTGTGGCATTTTTTTTTTGTACAGAGAAAGATGCTACTGTGCAGTTCAAAAGATTTAATTATCATCTGTACAACATCACTTGTGGGCTATTTATTCACATAATGTCTCTCTGCCACTGTCTGTATAACCATGTGGCATTTATCACTAGAAATCTGTTTACCATGTTTTTAGCTGTAGACTAAATACATGGTATTGGAATTCATTTCTACTCCTCTGTTCCTGGAGCATCTGTGGAACTTGCTATCTTAATATATTATTAATACTAATTGTTCTGGGAGATTGCTGCTAACTTCCCCTTTAACAAGATCTGTGTGCGCATTCAGGAATGAAGGTAAAATTACAAGTTACAAAACTTAATACAGTGATCAACATGACCTGTCATCTGTAAAGAACAAATCTCTTTTCATTATATAATGTTGCAAAAACCAACATCTCATGAGGAAGGACTTATGATGGTTTAAACTATCAGTCAGCTGCCAGTGCTCAAGCAAGGTTACTGGATTTGGAATTATCAGTACAGACTTACTGGTTCTCATGTTTTAGATAAAGCCATAATATAGGGCATTGATTAGAAGAAAACATAACCTTGTGGTGAATAGTTGGTAACTAGCAGAGGAAAAAATAAGGCTCTGGTTCAAGTAATTGGCAGTCATACAATCTGATTTCTACCTCCAGATCTAAGATTTAGTGTGTGATTGGATAAATTATTTATTCTCTGTGTCATCTTAGTTTATGTGTAGTTTGAAGAAGAATCTCCTTGAAAGGTTAAAATGAAAATTTCATGAAGTTTGAAATTATCTGGTGAAAGAATCAATGTAGGAGTACTTGTGTTAGCTAATCTTGTGTCTCATCTTTTCTTGTTTGTTTGTTTCAATATTGCTGTTTAGGCTTAAAGATGATGGCACTGGAACTCCTTATGACAAAGAATCTATGGCAATCATAAAACTGAACAATACAACCATTCTTTATTTAAAAGAGGTGACAAAATTCCTTGCTCTTGTTTGTTTTGTCAGAGAAGAAAGCTTTGAGAGAAAAGGTATTTTTCCCTTTTCTAGTATGACATTACTTTTCCCATATATTAGTGAGTTAATGAATAACTGGTGGTAGTCATTAGCTGATAACAGTCTCTAGCTATATCACAAACATTAAACCTAAGTACAGCTTGTTAGAGCTTACATAACATGTTTAAAGGCATGAAGTATCCATGCTGGCATTAAGATAAGATGAAGTCATAAATGTTTAACAGCTTTCTGATGAAAGCATATGAAAGTTTACATCCAGTACAGTAAAGCTTCCATCTGCAACAGTAGAACGTGTTAGTTTATCTTGGCTAACATTGATTTGTACCTGTTGGCACCAGCATGCACATTTGGAATAGCTTGCATGTCCTAATCAAGGGAAAATTACTGTAACTGGCTCATAGAAATATATTCTTGCTTTTCTCACCTCTGAAAGGATGCTTTTCAAAAGCTTCGTATTTGGGAACTAGGTGGCTTTCATGTTTCACAGTTACAGTGCATAAAGTTTCTTGGTTCTCTCTCTGACTGTGGTCGAGGTCAATACTGAAAGCTTAGTTCATGATTGTTCTGCTCATGGACATGATAGTCACTGGTCTTAGTGAAATGCCTGGAGACCAGAACTGAGCAGGGGAAGAGGGAGCCATCGTCTGGGCTTGTGTCCCCGTCTTGTGATATTAACTCACTAGTCAGCGTTGGTGTGGCCTTGAATGCAGTATTCATACCATGTCTGCTGGGCTGCTAACAGGCTAAATAAATTTTATTTTATAGAACTTACAACTAGTTGAATTTCTCTTTCATGCTCATACGGCTTTTATTATCTATGACTGTTAGATGCAGTCACTTTCTTTTTTTTGCTGTAAGCATAAGAAGTGTTACTTTGACATACCTACTAACAACACTGTTTTGGAAAAGACACCATGGTGACTAAAAACCCACTAGGGTTTGCTCACAACTGTGTCAGATTGTTGTGTCTACACAGTTCAGGACGCTTGGTGCTCTAGCCTGTACACTGTAACAGTACAGTTGTGGTATTATAATGCAGATTAGCTTTTGCCTCCTGGTGTCTTCCCCATAGTATTTTGTCTGAACTCTAGGGAGAGGGAAACTAATTCCTGGAAAAAAAAAATTAAAGTGTAACATAGTGAATTTAAACCACTTAAAGTATGTATTATCTTGTTAGAGAAACTAAAGTGGAAAACACTGCATTATTTGAGCTAAGAAAGCTTATGGTATTAACCTTGAATAAGGTCAAAAGCTCAGGACCAAAATTCTGAAGTTGTATTGCAGTGTTACACTTCTGTAGCGCCCAGTAAGTGTTCTGATTGGCTAGTATGGCTTTACAGCTTTTCTGTGGACTCACATTCAGCTCTCTCACATGGTAATGCCATCTGACTATGATGTAGGTATGTAATCTAACAGCATGTCTGCTGTGTTATTTTTCAATTACAATGTAAGCTGAATTTTAGCTGGTTGTTATTTGGTAATATTTCTGTCAAGTGTCTATTTCAAACCTTATGTCAAAAAATGAAAATTCTTTGGTTACTAGATGCTACTTATTTTTATCACCCTTATTCTGTAAAGCAAATTTACAAAATGACACCATATTTCATGAAATATTTTAATTTTTCTTGTAGTATATTGCGTGCTTTTCCAAAGCTCTTTATAAAGTTGAAGGTTCATTTCGTTATCTGCCAATGAACTTCTATTTGTTTTCTCGTAAGACTAATAAGTGTATTCAATATTGGACATAGTATGAAGCTGTCATGCTCACTGAATTATTTGTGTTTATCAAATGCACTTCTGCTTAGGACTGAAAAAAAATGCCTGGAAAATTTACTGATTATCACAGTATCACAAGGTTGGAAAGGACCTCTGAGATCATCAAGTCCAACCTATAACCTAACACTAACACCAACACTAACACCAACCATCATCTAAACCATGGCACTCAGTGCCTCATCCAGTCTCCCCTTAAACACCTCCAGGGTCGGTGACTCCACCACCTCCCTGGGCAGCGCATTCCAATGGCCAATCACCCTTTCAGTGAAGAATTTTTTCCTCATATCAAGTCTAAACTTTCCCTGACGAAGTTTAAGTCCATGCCCTCTGGTTCTGCCACTGGTCACCTGAGAGAAGAGACCAATCCCTGCCTGACTACAGCCTCCTTTTAGATAGTTGTAGAGAGCAATGAGGTCTCCCCTGAGCCTCCTCTTCTCCAGACTAAATAGCCCCAACTCCCTCAGTCGCTCCTCATAGGGCTTGTGCTCCAGCCCCCTCACCATCTTCGTTGCCCTCCTCTGAACACATTCCAGTATCCTAACATCAAATTATTATGACCTCCAGAAAGACAATGTGGTATTTTACTAGATGTAGAATATAAGCAATTTTTTTCATTACCGAATTTGTATAAATGTCTTTATTAATATGGAAAATATTTCTGTCTTTATAGGATTAATAGACTACAATTTCCATTGTTTTCGAAAAGCCATACAAGAAGTGTTTGAAGTAAGAATGAAAGTAGTACGATCTCGAAAACATCAAAGCCACATGCAAAAAAATAAAAGACCCACTCCTAATGGGACACCAAGAATGCCATTGTAACTGAGGTTTTCTGGCAATGTGGCAAGCAAATATTTCGTGAAGTTGATGTCACTTCTGCATCTCATTGCACTGAGTGAAGAGGAAAACAAATGGAACTGATATATTATATGAATTTTGCTTGAACGTTCAGAAAGCACTGTTTAAATATTTTTATCCAATCAGTTTTTTTCATATAGTGAGCACTTTGAGCAACATGTTGTATATATAAGCATTGAGGTGAACACTTGTAAGAATTTTCTTAATATATGCTGTAAACCTTTTTCATGCCATATTAAGAAAAAACAGCTGTGACAGAAATACTGGGTACATAATTTGCACTTTTCATGTTTTCTTTGTGGACTTGGACTTTGATAAACTTAGTTTTTATGGTGATTTTGATGCATGGTGTCAGGTAAAGTGTATGCTGTAGTTTATTTACCTGCTACAATCTAATTGATTAGTAAACAATTAAGAAAACTTGGTACAATGCCTTTTAAAATTTGTGACAGCTAATACCGAAAATTCATACAAATCTAATTTCGTATATTTTTCAATTTGTAAACTGAAGAATAATTTTGAAGTATTACAGCAATAAGCACCTTACCAGGGATCGCAACTGGTAGGTAAATATTAGCTTTTATAAAACAAGCTTTTGGCTAAATTTCATCTGAAGTTCTCCATAACACTGGTCATGCCCTCTCTTGGGTCTGTTTTTATTATTTACCTCAACATATACCACTAAAATACCTTTCTATAAAAAAAATTGTTTGTAAAATGGCTCTATGTTGCACTGGTATTTTTATAAGGCTTCAGAGGAGGGTGTTGTACCTGAAAGGTTGTATTTACGTTAAGTTTGTTTTGAGAGCCTGCACATCTACAGCTGACACAGTGCAGAATCTGTATGTATTTCTATCCTGACATTCTGATGCACTGATAGAAGTCCTAAAGATGTGAGTACTTGGTTCTGGGTTGCTCTACTAGAAATACCTCTGTGATTGAAATCAAGATGAGACTATTCAGATGTGGACTGGACAATCTACCTGCTATAGTAATTAGGACATCACTACTTTTTATTTTAATATTGAACACTGTCAGACTTACACTGTCAGAGGATCAGCCAGGACAGCAGAGCACTCACAAATCTAAAAAGAAGTAAAACTTACTTTCTGAGTTCTGTATTTACTGGTTTTGTCTAATTAATGATAAAAAATTATAGTTTCCAGTTGGAAGAGGAACTCTTCTGTCGCAGTCGCGCCACAAACTAATTGCATGCACAGTTCAGCAGTGTTGTCAGCAGCTCTTGGGAGTGGAAAGATCTTGACCTGGATGGGAGGCAGCTTGCTGTACACCAGAAACAGGTAAGGGGAGGTGTACCTCACTCATTTGTAACTAATCTGCCCTTACCTGAGACAGGTCTGAAGACGGAATTTAGAAATTTTCTCTTAGCCAAGGTAAGGCACAGTGCTGCATGTCTGTCA
This sequence comes from Tapera naevia, assembly GCA_033556795.1. Taxonomy (NCBI): domain Eukaryota; kingdom Metazoa; phylum Chordata; class Aves; order Cuculiformes; family Neomorphidae; genus Tapera; species Tapera naevia. Next base: position 189,071 of record JAUMJJ010000014.1, on the reverse strand, counting down.
GTCAGTATAGAGACCCCAATGTTTGCTTACTTCGGTTGGACAAGGAACGGTTTAATTTCTGGTAAGTAAGTTAAATTCAGTTGTTGTTTGAATGCAAATACAATGTCTGTATGCTATATACTGACATGTCTTAAGGCTTTAATATTATACTGAATACACAAATAGGAGAGGGAGTTGGTATGAATGCAAAGGCTCTCTACGCAAACATTTGCCAAAAGGGAAATGCCTGATGTACATGGCTTATCATCTTGGAACAAATTGGCTCTTTTGGCATGAGTCTATTGACTATGTGTGCAGTTCTTAGGAAAAGATGTTTAGTCAGTAGAAGGAGCTCAGCCCCATCAAGGCTTACTTGATGAGTAATGCAGTTCTAGGAGCTCAGGGAGGTGAGAAATATTGAGAATAGACACTTGGCTTTGGTTGTTTTTTTTGGTTTCTTTGTTTTAATAAAGTATCTCGTTATACTGGCTATGGTGTGAATTATAACTAAAAAATGTATTTTCCATGTATTTGACCTGAGTTCTGTGTAGTCATACGTAACCCTTGTATTTAGAGAGTGTCAGCTTATTTAACACAATTAAGTTAGCTTTTGTAGTCCCCTCAAGAACTTGGCATAGACTATGTTGTATAATTTAGTGAAGGTGACTTCAGCTAACGAATAAATTTCTAACTGGATATTATGAGAGTAAGCATATTTTTTATCAAATTACTTATGCTTCAAATATGTTTAATTATAAAATGGAAAGCATGTTAAAAATAGATTAGTTTTACTGTTTAGCTTTGGAATTTTCAGTTTAGGTGTGACTTGCATGTTTTGAAATTTGACTAATCGTTTTCTAATTAGTACCTCAGATTTTCATGTTCTAGCTGAAGTGACAGCACTGAGTGAGGCATGCAAGGTTGGCTGCTTTTTTTTAAAGAACATTATATCAAGTCTCTTATTGAGATTCTAGTTTTTGTTTTGAAGGCTTGGAATACCCTATGTGCTACAAGTGCCAGTTCTGACAAGGCAGTGTTGAGATATCTATTTAAAATTATAAATCATGCAAAAAGTAACCACTTCTCAAATAGTGTAGGATTTCCAAAATACCTGATATGTGAGTCTCCATTTTTATATATCATTGGAGATAGCAGGGACCATTATTGAACTAGGCATGTCTCTTTAAAAAAACACTTAGAATAAATCCAAACCAGTTTAGTATCCCATAGACACTTTAAAGTCAGGAGCTGAGTAACTAATACAACATTGGTTCCAACAACTTATTGTAGTTGAGAAAATCTCTGTAAGTAATCTGTAGGCAGCAGCCCAGAGTGCTTAATGGATTCTTTGAAGAGTTAGAATGCATCTTTGGCATGAGCTGGAACGTGGCTGTTTAAAATGTTACAGTGCTGGAATGTCTTTCTGAAATCCTGTGATTACAGACGTGCTGTGTGTTACCATGGAAGTGTAATTGACAGGAGCAAACTACTCTGGTAAAACATAATTCAAATGCATCATTAGAGATCCTACATTTTGTAATGGAGCAAACCAAAAATTCTGGGGTTTATTGCATGTGAAATTGTGCTCCTGTGATAAAGTTCTGTACTACGGGAATTAATTCTGTGAAAGTACAGCGATTTTTAAAAGAAATTTTAACTCACCCTGTTTTTAAGCCTCATCAGATTAAGTTGAAGAATTACAGAAAATAATCCTGAACAGGCAATCATATGCAGTAGCAACTGTTTGGTTTAATGACACATTTACTGTCGCTGTCATTTGCAATAGTCATTGCACAATATTTTTTCCTTAAATTGAACTTCGAGATTTTTCCATTTTTGTACTGAATGATGTGTGTGACGTTATTACATAATGATTTTTGTTGCCACAGATTTGTCTCTGTCCTGTTTGATGGGGAAATCTGATCATTAGTATCAAAGTTTCTTATTCAGATTCTGAGTATTTATCAATAATTACATGTCAATTTACTCAATTACAGGCAAACATCAAATTCACTCATTACAGCTGTGTGGGAAATTAGAAATAAGCTTGGCTGGGAAGTTCTTTTGGGCTCCTCTGATACGGATATGGTTGACATCCCACTTGATTTCCCACTGTATTAATATTTGTACATTAGCTCTTCCTGCACATATCCTTAAAAGGCGACATTTTTGGAAGACTTTACAGGCTGATTTTTTTCATTTGTTTTCTCCCAGACACCTTCTGCATTACCATTCTCATTTTGCTATCTCTGTATACATGTTTCATTCTAAACAGGTCAGATACCCACTCTCCTTGGTTCCTCCCAGCCTATTCTCTTTGGCTTGTAAGCATTATGAGCTACAGGCTACGTCTTGAGCAAAAATTTAATGCAAAAATATTAAGTATAAAAATATCTAAATTGTATAAAATCCATTACATGCTACTAACATCCTTAAGACAAAACATTTGTGTAATCTTGGTATGTATGCACACGATACAAATACGTACTTCTATTAAAGTTACAGCTTATGCTGTCAGCCAGATTTTAAACATTCTTAATCATCTTCAAAACATATTTTGAAAGAAAAGATTCATATAATTTTTTCCCCTGGACATACTTATGTAATGCAGCAGCCTGTCACAGTGTCTCCTGGACTACACTAATGTTTTTGATAAGGTAAAAGATCTCAGGAGACTTGTCAGATGAGATACTTTACTGAATATTTTCCTCAGTAATGCTAATACCAGGAGCTGCAACAAGAAGGAAGAATTATTTCAGATTTTCTGAGTACCAGGAGGTAGAGAAAAACCCACTGTTGTCCTTTATTTAAAAAAAAAAAACAGTAAACAACTAAACCAACAACTAAACATGCACTAACCGAAATTGAAGTGGGTTGAGATTAAAACACCTCATAGATGAATGCAAACATAAGACACACAAAAAAAATCAAGAGTGGCCTAATGTGTAAGCCAGAACATTTCATAGTGTGTTCCAAGCTGCCTTCTTTCACAAAATGCAGGCCACGAAAAGACAATGGGCTTATTGCAACACAGTGCACATGTGTACGTTGAACCTTGTGGAGGTGGTCTGGGTGAGCTCAGTTGCACCATATGGTCCTCAAAGGCCCACATAATTGTGCCCCAGCAGGGAGTTACAGGACTGTATCCGAGCTGCCTTTGCTATTCTAGCAGGATTTACCCTTCAGATAGGTTTTAATTTCCACTCAGGGCGAACTAAAAGCCATTGTGGACTCTGCTGCAGTAAAGGGTAATGTTGATACAAAGGTAAGTATAAACCAGGTGGAGTGGTGGATATCCTCCTAGCAATAAAGTTAAAATCTTTGACTTGCACTCCTGGGGTTTCTGGAAGCCTCACCATCCACTTTGCAGTGGTATCACTCAAGTGGCCTGGCACCTGTGCTACCAGTTCCTACTTTTTGAGAGGTTGAATGAACTGTTACTTGACTTTTCCCCTGTTGCTTATTACTATCCACATCAGTGTTTTGGGACTGCTTTGGTTATAACCAGCACAATCTGAGCCGTGGGAAACATCTCTTTCAACTCCCTTTGCAAAGTAGTATATGGAGAGAACAGGGATGTGCCTTCTGGGAAATTTCATCAGAGCCAAATTGAAAGGGCCTCCAAGGGGCTAATATCTTTGTCTCTAAACCCTGCACTGAGAGGTGGAATTTCAGCTCCACTTTTCTGCACTGCCCTTTTTCAAAGACTGAATCATCCTCTGGCAAGTCAAATGGACTGATCCACAAATTGCTTCTCTTTCAATACTGCCTTTGCAGCTGCTTGAACTTCTTTTGACTGCCAGTATGCCATTCATCATGCTGTCTGGTCTCACATCCTAAGTGTTGAATACAAGCTCTGCAGCAGAGGCACATGAATCAGCTCACTCCCACCATTCCTGTTCCCTTTGCTCAGTGTGTTTCCAGTCCTGTTCTTCATCAATTTCATTTCATATTTCAATCACACATTTTCTATCTATAAAGGAGCAGTCATTCCAAGTTCCACCCATTCTTTATAAAACCCATTCTGCAGAAGCTTCGAGTAGCTGCCTTAAATTTAGTGTTTTCTTGACAGATCATAAATGCCTTTCCTGCTTTTCTCAGTGCACCCTTCTCACATGAAAGCTTCCTGTTCCCATGAACCCAGTGCATCCTTAGAAGTTCCTCAGGATGGGAGAAGTTCATTCCCTTCTTCTACCCCCCTTTTTGTATTGCCACCATTAATAGTCCCCATAAAATCCAAGCCATAAATCTCTAATTTGAGTAGATACAACGATATCAGACTGTACAGTTGTTGTCAGTTTTTGTTTTTGCTCTTTCAGAACAGCCTCCATCCCTGGCAATCTTCATCCTCTCTGAGTCACTTTGCCAGACAGCTTTCACCATCTGCAAAAATAACCCTGCAAGCAGATATACACAACTTCAGAGTGTAAAGTAATGATTTATTTGTTAATACACGTAGCTATGACTAGTAAGCTACTAGACTAAGCATTAATATGCTCATCTTCTTCTGCAAGACATTAGATGAGTCTTCACTAGCTGATGACACCAAACTGGCATTTTCTGACTTTGCCTCTTCCTTCCAGCGTTTTATACTTTTTCACATAATTTTTTTTCTCCAGGACTACATCTCAACAACCCTAGCTCCATCTCTGCTTATGCCTTATCTTGCCTGGCTCTGCTGTGCAGTCCTTTTGTCACAGTGCAGTGATCCCCTGAGCATGCTCAACGAAGGCTTTGGGGCTCAGCCCTACCAGAACCGGGCTGTGGAGCCCAAGATGCTGAAAATACAGAGAGGTGACTTGCTGGCAGGTGGTGGAGGTGGGGTTGGTGTGGCTGGCTGGAGCCCAGACAGCAGTGCAGTTTGCCAGAGGCAGATCTGCTTGGTCAGCAGAGCCACTCTCATGACTCTCTTGATTGTTGTGATTAAGGGGTTAGTTAAACTGCCCGCATGGGTGTCTCGGGTCTTTGAAGGTGCCCTAGGCACTGCATGTAGCCTTCAGCTACTGCTTTGTTTGGAACGGCATCAGTATCCCATATCATACCTTTCTGCTCTGTATGGGTGTCTGGCATACCTTAGGATACCTCATATGGCATCAGAAGCTTACGTGAATCAAGCCCTGCATTTCTAATAACCATCTGAAAAACTGGTTGTCCCAGATATCTACAGGGGGCTGGCAGAGATGACTGATAACTTAATATGTCTTCGTTAATGACATGGTGAGTTTTGATCATCCTTACACTGCTTGTAAAACACTTTTTGAGGGGCTTTAAATTAAGACCTTGCTCATAAATCCTTTATTCCCATAGCTGAGTCAGTAGGAGCTGTACACAGGCAGCTGTATGCAAGCAGGTGCATACAAGAAGTTCACATTAGTTGTAACATTTTTAGAATGGTTATTAAGGGCAGTCCAACAGTGTAATCCGGACAGCTTTCCCTCTGGCTGCTGTGTAATTGTGAAGGCAGATGCTCCCTTCCCAGAAGGAAGCTTATGGAACTAAGTTAAAGTGAAGGGGCATGGGGAGGAACTCACATATGGAAAAAATCCAGGTTTGAATCTCTGAAGGAGGATCATGAAAAACTGGCTGCATGAGTCCAATGCTGTGGCTGGCAATTTCTCCCTAAATAGCAGCACAGGAACAAAATACTTTTTCATCAGAGTAGTTCACATCTACTCCCCAGCTATTTAACACTCTGCAATTTGCACAATAAAGAATATGCACAAAAGAAAACTGCTGTTACCTGTAGTTGCTAAAGAGTAATTAGTTCGGGGAAGTGCAAAGCCACAAATAGCTGTCAGTGAGACAGCAGCTTCAGCTTTGGCTTTTGCCTTTGCATATTTCTTCTAAACCAGGAAACCATCTGAACTATTATAGCAATGATGCTTGGGGCTCTGAGTCCAGTGACTGGCATGACTCTCATTCTTCAGTGTGGAAAAAGAAGGTGATAAATGTGGTTCTTTATTTTGACTTCACATAGTGCTGACTACAGTAAGATGTTCCACAAACTGCATGGATGGCCCAGAACAGGCACTTGCTTGCTTGGGCAGTTACAGCAACTTCTTCCCTCATTCTCTTTGTTCCATTTCTGAAATAAAGCTAATTAGAAGTAATCTGGCAAAGCCTCCCATTTTGTGAGGCATCTGCTTTAGAACTAAGCTTGAAGAAAAGACATTAATTGCTTTCCTGAGAAGCACCATGCATCTGTGCAATTGCTACAGGGCATTGGTTACACAATGCCGTGCCTGTTTCTACTGATGAGGAGGAGGCACACTTATTGAATCCAGATTTACCAGGTCTGAATTCACATAAAGGATTTTAAAAGCTGAGACTGTATTAGTCACCAATGAGCACAATAATGCTTTCTCTTTCAAGTGAGTCATATCTGCTCCCACTGATAATAGAGGCATATTAATATTTCATTCCTTAATTCCATTAGAGTTTAATTCTACAGCTAACTGTATTGAAAGGGTAGCATTACAAATGAAGCAAACTGCTCTGCGTTCTGTGAATTGGGGAAAGGGTGTGAATGCTTTGTGCAAATAACTATTGTATTTTCATAAGCTTTTGTGATCTCAAACCTTCTCTTGAACAAATTATTTGTAGCTGAGTTTATGAGACAGCCTACAAAGCATACAAACCTCACTCTGAACTGATTTTAGGTAATTATTTGATGTGTAGAATAGACCGCTGAAATGTATCTTACCTCACACAATTATATGACCTGCACAGAGAAATAAATAATAGTTTGGTGTCACATTACCTAGCTTAATTCCCCAAGATCTGCAAGACTATACACTGATGCATCAGACCCAAGTGCAAAAAACTGAACCCCTGTGTCACACAGCTGCCTCCAAGAATAACAAGAGGTTTTGGGAGTAACTCCCTGTCTGGGGGCTCCTGCTGGAGACCTCTTGGCATCCATCTCCCCAACTCCACATGCTGAACTATGCAATTCCCATTCCTACTTGCTGAGCTCCCCTTTTGGCCCTTTAGTGTCAGTTCAACAAGAGTCTTAAATGTTAAAAGTAAGAGGCTCTGTCTGAAATGTTTGTAATTCTTTTAAACTGAGGGGAAATACACAATATATTTGCATCGGATATAGAACTATATATACATGTGAAAATACCTAACTATAACTGTCAAAATAGATGATTCAGCCTAATCCCCCTTTGCAGCTAATACAGAAAATGGGGAACTTCTAAAGCATGATACAGTGAACATGTATGCCAGATAAGAGTAACTCTGCTGTAAAAGCTCCTGGTTCTCTGCATTAGCTGTGAAGTCGTAAGCTACTGGGAAATGTATATCCATAGTTTGCAATTGTCCAGGGGAATTCTGCCCATCTATTTACTCTGTTTTGGCCTTTCTAGAAACGTCTGCAATTGAAAAATTATGCATTTTGTCAAAACTTATGATTGGCAATAATATTTTTAATATTGTTTTGCAACAGAGGGGCTTACATGCACCTTTGCTCTGAAGCCAAGTGGCTGTACCAGAACAAAAGAAAAAAAAATCATCCAAAAGAAAAAAAAAATCAGTACAACACAACTGTAGAAAAGAACATAAAAACATGAGCAAAACCATCTTGGAAACTACAAATTTAAAAAAAAAAACCCAAACTAGAAATTATTAGGGATTATCTAGGGTCAAACTGAAGGCTTACTCTGATGTAAAACATTTACTAAAGCCAAATGGTTTTTAATACTTCGAATTGTCAAAACTGTTTATTCTTGCTGTTCTGCAACCAAGCTGGTGCTGTACAAAATGTTTCTGCAAAGATTCAATTTGGTACTAAATAACAAAATCTTTGTTGCAGCAGTGTTCAGGCAAACTTTCAGTTTCTATATGCTTCAGCCGAGCATGTTTATTTTTTCACCAAGCCAGATCATATGACAGGATACACAAGCTACATGAAGTGCTGCCAGCACACGAGATTTAACTGCAATTTTTGCTACTATATTTGGCGTTTGGTTTTAAAAACACACATTCTAGCACAATATGGCTTCTCCATGCAAAAGTCTAAACAAAAGGCAGCTGAAAACACAAATCCAAAGGGCATTTTTGACCTGAGGCAGGAAGAGGGAGGGAGGCTGCCACTCTGGACTGGCAACCCTGACTACAAGAGCTCTGCAGTGCCTGCCCCAAGCAGCTGCTGGGAATTAAGCTCCGGATTTTTATCAGTGCACTGACTGCCTCGCGGGAATCCACTGTTTCACCTGCTGACATTCACCTCCTACAGCTCTGACCTTTAACTAACAATAGGGCTGAAAATGGAAGCGGTCTGGTACTGCACAATTTCATGTGGTGATTTTCCCAGCACCAAGCCAGGCCACGATGTAGCTTACTTAAATGGGGAAAATGTATATGTCCCATCAGTGAATTTTACTTCAAATTTAAGTGTCTTCAGCTTATTTTCAATAGTGTTTAGCTGTTACGTAGTTACAGTGGCTGTATATTTCCTTTTTTGGCTAAAAGCCCTATTTTCATGTTAACTGCAGGTGCTTCCTCTTTGAGCTATATAAAAAATGGTATGGTTGGACTCAATGATCTTAAAGGTCTTTTCCAACCAGGCAATTCTATGATTCTTCGAAATGGCACGTAAGCGCCACCAGGTCAAAGGCCAGGGCCTGGAGCAGAAAGCTAAACTCCACATGAATCCTAACTAGTTCACAATAATGATAATTTCTCAATTCATGACATTATTCACATTATAATACCATTTTTTAAATTACTTTCTATCAAAGTAGATGCCAGAATTTTTTATGTGTAACTCCAGATTTTTGAAGGCAAAATGCTGCTCTCCTACTTTGAGGAAGGACAAGATTTACTCACAGATGGTCTCAAAGCCCTTCTCCCACTGCACAGCAAGATGGCTCTGACAAACAAGGAAAGATGGGATATACCTGCTAAGAAGAACCAAAATAGTTCAGAAACACGACACTCAATGTCTGCAGCTCACTAGATCAGCTGATGCTAATCAGAAATGCTGAAATGTCATCAGGAAATGTCTGTTAAACATACCCTGGGGTGCTTTTGGTGTAAGAGAGAATCCCTGGGTCTGGCACCATTCCTTCCCTTGCGCTATAAATGTTATTCACTCTATACATTACTTGGAGAGGTTTGTCCTGTGAAAAGGGAGATCACTTTGCCCTTCTGAAAATTCAGCTATTTGTTAAGGTGGAGTATTTATTTATTTATTGCTGTTACCAAACTATCATTATGCAACAGAACAGGAAAGGAAAGAGTAACATCTTGTTTTGCAATTCTGAAAATGTGAAGGTGAAAAAATGTACCTTCTTAACTGTTTCTGTTAAGGCTTGTTTTCTATTGTTGTTCAGTCAAAGAAGGAAAGAGGAAAAGAGAACTAAGACATCAAAATATTAAAAAAAAAGTTTTATAAAGATGATTAGGAAAAAATTTAAAAGTGAGACAAATAATTAATGATCTAGAAATGAGTTTCAAGTGTAACCTGTTGAAGACAAGCATATAAAAGCAAAGGCGTATTTCTTATAGCTTGTACTGAATTAAAGAGAAACTGAGACTGCTGAGATTATGACGACTTTAATTTGTTATGTAATTCCTTAGCTATACTCTTAAAAGTGCTATCACAAGTGTACTGTGGCTGTAACCAGGCAGCAGAGAAACCGAAGTTGTAGACGCAAACGACATATCCTCTGACATTGTGGCATGGAAAATGTGATCTGCCCAACAATTCACACTCTTGCTCATAGCTCTTGCCTGAACCAGTAGTCATTGGTGCATGACACTATTTCAGTTTTTCATGATCCTGAAAGCAAACAAACAAGATGCTTCTAAGTCTAACAGTGCAGTTTTAAGTTTTTTGGGTGGATTGTCATTGAGTCTGTGGGGTCCTCGAAGCCACTTTTGCAAGCTCCAAATCCTCTCAAAACCATCCACCTATGCTATGAGCTCTTGAGGCGCCTCGCTCCATGGCCTCTGCGGTTCAAGGCAGAGATGAGTTGAGATAAGATGAGGATGCAGGGGACAATTTTTATATTGCAGCCACCGTGGCAGAACGGCAGCCTAGTGATTAAAGCATCACATCCCATTGGAGTTGCAGTTCTGCTACAGGGCCCAAGTGCATCCATTGCTGCTGGGAACTGGTTGCTTTCTCCATGCTGTGACAGGGAACGGGGAGCAGCTTGTGAATTTTACTTAGAATCATAGAATTGCTTGGTTGGGAAAGACCTTTGAGATCATTGAATCCACCTGTAGCTGTCCACTACTAAACTATATCCCTAAGCACCTCATCTACTTGTCTTTTAAGCACCTCCAGGGATGGTGACTCAACTACTTCCCTGTGCAGCCTGTGCCAGTGTGGTGAAGAAATTTTTCCTGATGTCTACTCTGAACCTACCCTGGTGCAACTTGAAGCCATTTCGTCTTGTCCTATCATTTTTCTCTTGGGAGAAGAGACCAACACCCACCTCGCTGCAACCTCCTTTCAGATAGTTGTAGAGAGCATTAAGGTCTCCCCTCAGCCTCCTTTTCTCCAGGCTACATAACCCCAGTTCCTCAGCTGTTCCTTGTTATACTTGTTCTCCAGCCCCATGCTCAGCCTTGTTGCCCTTCTCTGGACATGCTCCAGCACCTCAATGTCCTTCTTGCAGTGAGGGGCACAAAACTAAGCACAATATTTGAGGTGCAGCCTCACCAGCACTGAGAACAGAGGGGTCACTTCTCTACTCTTGCTGGCCACGCTGTTTCTGATAAAGGCCAGGATGCTATTGGCCTTCCTGGCCACCTGTGCACACGGCTGGATCATGTTCAGGTGGCTGTCGACCAACACCTCCAAGTCCCTCTCTGCCAGGCTTTCCAGGCATTCTTAGAATCACAGAATGGTTTGGGTTGGAAGGGACCTTAAAGTCCATCCAGTTACAACCCCGCTGCCATGAGCAGGGGCACCTCCCGCCAGACCAGGCTGCTCCAGGCCCCATCCAGCCTGGCATTTAACGCTTCCAGGGAGGGGGCACTTTCCCCAAGCGTGCAGCGCTGCACGGGGTAACGCCACTGCACCACCTCGTCTGCTCCGCGCGCGCAGTGGGCGGTGCCAGCGGAGCATCGCCCCACGGGGCGGCGCGGCGGGGCCATGCTGGAGGCGTGGCGTGGCCGGATTGGGGGCGTGGCTTGGCCCGGCGGGGTGCTGAAGCCGTGCTGGGGGCATGGCCTTTCTGGGGGCGGGGCCGCGCAGCGCGGAGGGGCCGTGCGGCGGGGCGGGGGCAGGCTGGGGGCGCGGCCGGGCTGGGGCCGAGGCCGGGCTGGGGGCGCGGCCGGGCTGGGGGCGCGGCCGGGCTGGGGGCGCGGCCGGGCTGGGGCCGAGGCCGGGCTGGGGGCGCGGCCGGGCTGGGGGCGAGGCCGGGCTGGGGGCGCGGCCGGGCTGGGGCCGAGGCCGGGCTGGGGCCGAGGCCGGGCGCTGGGGGGCGTGGCCAGGCTGGGGGCACCGTCAGGCTGGGGCGTGCCCAGACTGAGGGCGTGGCCAAACTAGCGGAGGGGTCGGGCTGGGAAGGGTGCTGGTCCGCTGCCGCGCGGCCGCCACGTCAGGGGAGTTTCCCGGGGCGAGTCCTTTCCTCCCCCTCTGCCCTGGCTGCCGGAGACGCTGCGCAGGGTGCCGCCGCCATGGAGGCCCGCTACAACCTCAAGAGCCCGGGTAGGCGGTGCGGCGGGGCCCGGCCGGGCCTTGCAGGCGGCGGGGCCGCGGGTCAGGGAGGGCTCGGGGCCGGGACCACGACCACGGAGGGGAGCGGAGGGGTGGGTGACGGACCGTAAGTCCTGTTTGACCGACCCGGTGACTTTCTGTGTTGGGGTGACCCCGTTGCTGGACACGGGAAAAGCAGTGGTTGTCATCCATCTGGGCTCCCATAAAGCCTCGGACACGGTCCCTCCCCAACATCCTCCTCTCTAAATTGGCTTTGATGGGTGGGCTGTTCGGTGGGTGGGGAATTGGTTGGATGGTAGCATTCAGAGAGTATTGGTTAATGGCTTGATGTCCGGATGGAGACCCGTGACAAGCGATATCCCTCGGGGGTCCATACTGGGACCAGCGCTGTTTAATATTTTCATTAATGATATAGACAGTGGGATCGAGTTCACCCTAAGCAAGTTTGCAGATGACGCCAAGCTGAATGGGGCAGTTGTCACACCAGAAGGACAGGATGTGATCCAGGGGGACCTGGACCAGCTGGCGAAGTGGGGGCCTGTGTGAACCTCGTGAGGTTCAACAAGGCCAAGTGCAAGATCCTACACCGGGGTTGGTGCAACACCTGGTATCAATACAGGATGGGGGATGACATGACTGAGACCAGCCCTGCAGAGAAGGACTTGGGACTACTAGTTTATGAGAACCTTGACATGAGCCAATAATGTGCACTCACATCCCAGAAGGCCAATCGTGTTCTGGGCTGCATCAAAAGACACATCGCCAGCAGGTCGAGGGAGGCAATTCTCCCCCTCTATTCTGCTCTTGTGAGGCCCCATCTGGAGTATTGTGTCTAGTTGTGGAATCCCCAACGTAAGAAGGATATCGAGCTGTTGGAGCGGGTCCAGAGGAGAGCTATAAAGATGATCAGAAGGCTGGAGCACCTCTACTATGACGACAGACTGGGACAGTTGGACTTTTTCAGCCTGGAGAAGTGAAGGCTGTGGGGAGACCTCATGGCAATCTTCCAGCACCTACAGGGGCTACAGGAAGGCTGGGGAGGGACTGTTTACAAGGGCAAGTAGTGATAGGATGAGGGGCAATGGCTTCAAATTGGAAGGGGGCAGATTTAGATTAGACGTGAGGAAGAAATTCTTCATGTTGAGGGTGGTGAGACACTGGCACAGGATGCCCAGGGAAGTTGTGGGTGCCCCCTCCCTGGAAATGTTCAAGGCCAGATTGCATGGGGCCTTGATCAGCCTTATCTGGCAGGGGTTGTCCATTCCTATGGCAAGAGATTGGAACTGAATGGGCTTTAAGGTCCCTTCCAACCCAAACCTGGGCTGCAGTAGGGAGGAGAAGGAGTGGATGCAAGCCCTGGGCTGCAGGCCAGGGAGGTGGCAGTGTTCTGGTGGAGGCCAGCTGTTCAGTTCTGCTTCCTGGTGCAGTGGCATTGGAAACTCCCTCTGAACTGTCGGTGTGGTTCAAAAAAAACTGGCTACTGCATGCTTGTGTGTGTGTCCAAGCATTTGTGCTGGTTGTTGGACACTTACCTTTGAACTCTGCCTGGTGGCTGTGCCGTGTGCCCCCAGGGATTGCCACTTCTCCAGGTAGGTGCGTGTGAGGGGACAGATTGCCAGGGACAGCTTAGCCTGTGAGGCATAAGTTTTGATGTCACTGTATGTGCTCTATTTACATACATTGTGTTTGTACTTTATGGGATTTTGTGTTAAAATTTATACCATATTAACTCCTAGACTTTATTTTGAATCCTTGATGTGAGAAGGATGCCTCAATAGGCATCTTTGAGAAACAACACTGGAAGGGAAGCTTTTGCTTCTTAGGAAGGAAGTTGTCCCTGCCCATGGCGGACGGGTTCTAATAGATGATCTTTAAGGTCCCTTCTGACCCAAACCGTTCTATGATGATTCTATGATGACAGGTCTGGTCCCTCCCTTACAGCTGTGTTGGAGCAGCAGCCTCTGACCGGCTGGGCCAGGCTCCATCTCCTGGGAACTGCACATGCAGCAGGAGGCCTGTCACTGTTGAAGCAAAACCTCTTCCACAGCTTGTAAGGGGTAGTTGGGATTGTGTGTTGGTGCCATGTCCCTAGTCCTATTTTGGGAAGTAGATATTAGCAGCTTCATGATGTGATTAATAGTGGCTTTATTCTTGAATCATACCGCCCTATGACCAGCATGGGAGGTAGGGAGATACTTAGCATTATGATGACATGTACCTTACAAATGTAAATTACAGCTTATTTACAAAACATACCTCAAGTGGATGATGTGTCTATTGCTAAATTGTGTCCCTCATCCTCTCACCCAAGTTGCATAACTGAAAGATAAGAAGGATCACAAAGAAAATGATGAGTACATCATATATGCATCATTATATTATAGTTCAAAATACTAGGAAGGACCAAATACTTTTTTTTTTGGGGGGGGGGATATGTAATTGGAAATAGTGGTGGTGTGCTGTATGACGTGTCCCTGGGATCTGGGTGGAGAAAGCATATATTTATAGTTTAGTTTAGAAAAGTTCTTCCTTTCTTTAGCACCATATTTTAAAGAAAAATTATCTTTACTGAAATTGATTTTTAGCATCTATGCTGTTCCATAGCAAAACAAACTTTAATTGGCAAGGCTTCACACAATGAATCAATATTGCTTCCTAAATTTAAACATGCTCTCTAGCATATCAATATATTAAATTGTTTCTTTCCATATGAATGCTGATACAGTTTATTTATATCACTATAATATGATTTAACTTGCTCATTTCAGGAGTCAATATGTGTGAAATCTTTCGTTTAAAAAGATGTACGCAAAGTTATTAAATAAATTAAAAAATGTTTTAAATCAGTATTGTTTCTTCAGCAGTTGTTGTGGATTAAGACTAGTTGAATGTAGTTATATATAGCCGTTGGATTTGCTCTGATACTTTGCTTGCTGTCCAAGTAAATGCATGTATGCTCTTATTTAATGTTTTTTGGATGTTTTACAAATTCTTACCTTCTTATGATTACATGTGCAGTTTAGTGATAGTGTCTTACACTTGCCACTCAGCAGAAGGCTTAAGATGGAAATGTACTACAGTGTTCTAATGTTGAGGTGTTTTTAATGAATGTGAATACACTGAAATACATTAACGCAAATACACCATTTCTGATTTCAAATGGGTGTGATATCTGTGGACTGAAGGGAATTTTTTTGGCAACTGAGCCTTCTAAGCCTTTAGAACTAGTAGGTGTCTTTGTGCCGTTTTTCTTGTTGCTCTGGTTTGAATAGAGGAAGAATCAAGCTGCTAACCTTGGTCTTGGTCAGCTTTAGGGATTTGGAATGTGCAATTTGAGACAGAGTGAAAAAAGTAATCATTTTGTACCTGCACAAGAGGCTTCTCCTGTTCAAGTCTGCTTGGGCAAACTGTGGTTGCAGATGGTGACTTTTGTTCAATACTTTTAAAGAAAGCAAATACTACTTACATTTTCAGTATAAGTTATTTTAATGGTTATAGTACACTTTATCCAAAATATCATAGAGGAAAACCCACTTTAAATAGGAAAATATTGTTAAAAGAAACCTATGCTTTTATTGATCTTCCTTTTAAGTTCCACTGTTGAGTAATAGCAGGAATTGAAGTTCTTCTGTGGTTATACATAGCTGCATAGATCCCTCTTCTGTGAGCAGGTGTTCTAGACCAGATTGATGAATGAGGATCAGTTAGGGCTCTACTGCCTTTCTTCTTATGTGCTTCCAAATAGACCACATAAAGAGCAATATGCTGCACAGCTTTGTTCTGCTGCTCGTTGCTCCTAGTCAATATATTAATCTCTTTCTTTTTCACAGTTTCTCCAGCTAATGTTGGTTCGTCCCCACGTGTCTAGAAGACGGTAACTCTCCACAGCATGAAATAGGTTGTTCCCCTGCCTCTGTGTCTCTGTCAATGAGAGGCAGTGCAGCTGGTGCTCTGACAGCTCTCTGTTTACCCTAGGTACATGTTTGTGGCTGACGCAGGTCTGGGCTTGACAAGGTCGGTGTGCTAACCTGCTACTGGCTCCTCTCAGTTACCCACTGTAAGGGCAAGGAGGTGTGTGGGCACTTACCTGAAGCTGGCTCCTCACACCATCTATGGATGAAGGGTTTTTTTCATTCCTTCCTCAAAAGATGCTTAATTTTGGAAGGGAAGAAATGTCACACTCCACGCTCCAAGCTTCTGTGGATTGCCTCAATAAGGCAAAGCCTTTGAAGCTGTTGCTTCATATTTTTATGTCTATTTTTGGCACTTGTAAAAGCACAGGCTATTTTCTGTGTTAGGATTTTAAAATGGATTAGTCAATGCACTGATATACTCTGCTACCATATGGCTGATAAACCTCTCCCATCAATATTAAAGCTCAGCTGACTAAAGCACAGACTTCATCCTCTTCATGCTTCAAGAACATCCTTATTTTCTGGAATTTATAAGACAGCTACTTGGAATAATCTCTTTATTTTTTTTTTTTTTGCCAAGAGCTGCGACCCTTAGTCTGATGCAAGATCAGACACCAAATCTTGTAGTCACTGTTTTTGTAGTGACGGTCACCCTCTTTCATGTAGGATGTTACCAGTCTTCTGGGCGGGCGTTAGTGCAGGCACACTAGAAGAGTTGTGAACAACTGTTTACAGTGACTCACATAGAGCCCACACACAGCAGCACTTTTTAATTTTAGTTTGGATGGGGTTTTGTTTGATTTCAGTGGACCTCCTAATCTAGAATTTGGCTAGTGAAGGCACTGGACTACTAGGGGGAGCATGTGGAGGGAGGCGTGGTGCACACGTCCTACATTTGTTGCCCACGGACAGTGCTTTTGGATCTTGGACACGCAGGGAACATAACGTGCAGAGATTTTGATCTTTTTAGCTGTCATCGTCACTACATTTACTGCTTTTCCTACAAACTGTACTTCTCTCTCCACTCTATACTTTTTGCAAGTAACACATATTCCTTGTTAAGAAACATACATCAGTTCTTTTTTAATAAAACAGTTAATAGAAAACAGCCAGTAGGTAGCGTGCTGCTTAGTACCCTCCATGTATGAAATATAGAATTTTTAAAAAATATGAAGTTGAATGGATGTTATGAATTGATTGTTTGATCTTAGTGTGTTCAACAAGTACTTCACATTTGATAAGTTTTATCTCCCTTTGTGTTGATTAAACAGTTGTGTTGAATGGTAACTGCAGAAAGAGTCTTGTACTTCCTGCTGCTCAGAGGGAAAAGAGGTCTAAAGGTCTGTTGTTTCTAAGGGTGAGAGGAAAGTGAGTATTCTTTTTTTTATTATTATTTCAGTTGTCAATACGTCATATGAGTACAGGAGGCTTATGGGTCTTGCTAAGGGATGTATGTGAGTGTCACGGTTCAGCCCTGGCCTGGCCGGATGGGCAGCTAAACCCGAGCAGTTGTAATCCCAGTTGCCTCCTCCCCAGCTTCTGGAAAGGAAAATGAGAGAAGACTTGTAGGTTACAAAGAAGAAGTGAAACAATAATAATAATAACAACAATAATAATTAATAATAATCTATAAGAATATGAATATGGATTAAATATATATTAAATATATATATTAAATGTATTAATAATATATATACAAAATCAACAGCCTCTGGATGACTGCGTCACCACTGATGCTGCGGAGCAGACATGGGAAAGGTCCTGGGCTAGACTCAGCAGCAGACAGGAGCTGGGCTCAGGAACTGGATTCAGGAACGCACAGATCAGGGATCGGGGCAAAAGGACAGACAGAGTTCATACTGGATGCCGGCTATTGAAGAAAAGATCTTGATCCTTGTGATCCCTCTGTTTTATACTCAGTGTGACATATACGGAATGGAATACTTTATTGGTCAGTTTTGGGTCACCTGTCCTGTCTGCTTCTCCCTGCAGATGTGAACCTTTCATTTATGGCTTTTCACCAACTTGAGGATGACCTTCATTTCCATAGGGTTAGATGTAAGCAATGGCCTTTCTGCAAACCAGTGCCCCATGTTATCGCTTCTAGAGACAGGCGCTATCTGAAAACATGCAGTTAATTTTCAAAAAATTAAGTTATTTAGACAAGGCTTAGCTGAAAAGTTAGAAAACTGATTTTGCTTTAGCTCAAACCAGACCAGTAAGTCTGTGAAGATATAAACCAGCTATTCAGGAAGCTTGTGGATCTTGGGAAAGGATGTATCTGATACCCACTTTCTGATTTTGTGAGAACAAATTTTTGTCTTGTTACATTTGAGACCAGCATAAAATAAGAACTTGACTAGTGCAGAACATCACAGAAGCAGTGAATGACGAGCAAATTCATTGTCTTCCTTTTATTTACATAGAGAAGTGTGATTTCTCTAGTATAGAGAAATAGCGTTCCATGGATTACAAGGCTTAGAATACTGTAGAAACTATAGTAGATTTTGGTAGAGAGTACTTTAAGTGGTGATGCTGTTCATCTGAGACTGAAGTTTTAACTTTTCTTCGCTTTGCTCATTCCTCTAGCGCTGGAGGATGTTGGTTTGATAAGGTGGTCACTGGCAGTATGGGAGGGATTGTTAGCATTGCAGGTTGCTTCCACTGCTGACTTTCTACTTCCAGATGACTAAAAAGTCTGGAAATATTTGCATGGCCTGTTACAAGTATGCCTGTTTTATGTACTTCTGTTGCTGACTTGTCAGAGCAAAGATTTGTGTAGTTCCCTGTCCCATCATAGGCAGAGGCAGTAGGGAATGCTTTGGAAAAGAGCTGTGAAGAAACAAAGTATGTAGTTGTGTTCTCCTCAGCAGTGGCTTAAGGATTTGCCCACCTGGAAGTTTCATGTGTCTTCCTCCTTTTGTTGTTATTGATTTATTTTTTTTTTGTCCTTTGCTGCCCTGTTAACCTGGTTTTATCCCAGCCCATGAGTTTTAACCCTTTTTGTTTCTGATTCTCTTCCTCATCCCATGGGCGGTGGGGAAGTGGGGAGGAGTAAGAGAATGGCTGTGTAGTTCTTCGTTGTCACTAAGGGCTAAACCACAACAGTCCTTTCTGATGTCCAACATGGGGCGCAAAGGGTTGAGATAATGATAGATCGGACCAGAGTGTGTTGAAACAAACTTGTTATAAGCATTTATTATATTAGTTTAATAGCTGCTGGTCACAATGTTGTATTATTTGTTCACATGGTTATGTTATGTAAATCGCTATATGCAGTATATATCCCTTATGCTTTATCAACTCTAAGAGATGGATCAAGATTATCGTGTTGCTCTCTTGTGTAGTATTGGCTTATGCTATAATGTTACTGGTCATAAAATTTATGTGGCGTGTGTATGCAACATTGCTGTTATTTCCACCCCATGAGCGCCATCTCTTGGAATTTATTAATAATCACACCGAATTTATGGGGAAAATGTGGGGAACTTTCCCCCCTCTTTTTCACCTTGGCTTTCTTCCTCAGGCCAGATACAACAGCTCTTGAGAATGTCGTGTATTCTTGGGGCATTCAAGCCAGCATTCTCATATTACTATGTCTCTTTATTGAGTTTCAGGTCTTGTTTAGGGTTAAACAACTGCTTAAAAAATACATTGAGATCTGCCCTGAGGCTGGATGGTTATGAGTGGCAGGGTGTGTGGAATAGCATGGGCAAATGCCTAGGATGATGGGCACCTCCAGTGGTTTAGAACTTCACCTCTGAACAAGTGCAGAATCCTGACTAGTAGAATATTCGGAATAAGTGTGCTGTTGCCCTGGCAATTCCAAGGAGATACAAATCACTACAATGGGCTCGGGCCTAGCCCATACCTACAGAGTCCTGTTCAACATTATGCAATACCTTCAGGGGAAAGAGGGGGAAGGATAGGAAAAAGAGGCTGACAGGCATTGTGACTTCTCCAGTGCTGGCAACAGGCACTGTGCTTACTCACACACTGGCAACAGGTGCTGCAGATGAACTGGAGAACCAATCCATGCCAATAACAGTCACCCCTGTGCAAAAAAAAGAAATACACAAAAAATCGGTTTGCTTAGTGAGGGATGAAGGTGATACAGGGTCGTAATGAGAGCAGGAGGAAGAGGCACAACCAGAGATAATCACCCACTTCTTCTCTCTGAGGGAGCTGCACAGTATGCAAAAGGTTTTGGCCATTATCCAGCTGAGCCCGTTGTCACCTGGCTGATCTGATGTTGGGATAACAGAGTCAGTAGCTTGGAATGAAAAGGTAGGGAAACAGGCAGGTGGGGTCTCTGTCTAGGCAAGGTGGCACTGACAAGGCGATTGGAAGAAAGACATAAGCCCTCAGCCTCTGGAGGTGACTTCTCTCAGGCATGAGGGAAAGATACTCTTTCAAGGAGGGTATTATATGCCACCCAGGCAAGTCCAGCACCATGGAGAGAAGTATGCAATACCTGTGGGAATTAGCTGTGCTGAAGGTGATTTATGATGATCCGAATAACAAGCCACTATCTGCAGATCCAGATGAAGTTCAATTCTCTCAACCCATGTGGGAGAAGTTTCAGCGGAGTGCATCATCATCATATGCCAACTCATTGGCAATAGCATCCTGGAAAGAAGGCAAGGGACAAATGGTGAGTGAATTGGCTGGTGCACTCCAGCAATGTGAAGAAAGTCTGTCATCCTCCCTGTGGGTCTGCATTGTGGAAAAACTGTCCAAAAGAAAAAAAAGTTCAAAAAGCTGTCCCAGGAAGTCCAGCGTCTCAGAAGAGGGTGTGGAGAAACTGTGCCAGGGTGTCCAGCAACTCAAGGAGGATATATCCAGTCCCCCACCTGCATGGGCTAGTATTTGAGCTGTTATGAGAGAGGATATAATAGAGGGTACACACCACGAGGCACCTGGTGGTTTTATCTGCATGACGACAGAGAGGACATGAAGTGGAATGGAAAACTCACCTTGACCCTAGAGGCACAAGTACATGAGTTGCAAGGAAAACCAACCACAGAAAGGGATTGTTCCTGGAAAAAATGCTGCTCCAGTTTCCAGCAGGCAGTTCCCAGACAGAGTAGAAGGTTTGATCCTCTTGAAGGGACTTCTGAATCATATTTACATGGAGTGAGTAATGAATACCAAGACCAGGATTAGAGGGCCCTGCCTCCAGTTAGGTAGAGGAGAGGAACAATCAGATTTATTGAACTGTATGGATTTGATAGCCTGGCACATCAGACCCACAAGATTACAAGGTTCTAACACACAACGCATTCTAATGTTATCAAGCTATAAAGGGGCAGAACACATCCACGCTTCTGGAGTGAAGAGGGGATACCAAAAACTAACTCTATTGGAAGCCAAAGTGAGGCTGACTGGGAATGAGTGGCAAAAGCACCCCATTGTGACTGGCCCAGAGGCTCTGTGCATCCTTGACATGGGCTACTTCAGGAGAGGGTGTTTCAGGGACCTAAAAGAGTATTGATGGGTTTTTGGTACAGCTGCCTTGGAGATGGAGGAAATTATGCAGCTAATTACCTTGCGTGGTCTCTCAGAGGACCTTCTGTTGTGCGATTGCTGAGAGTTGAAAAACAACAGGTGCTGATTGCTACCACAATGGTGTGTCAGCAGCAATATCACACCAACTGAGACCCTCCAATTCATATCTATAAGTTGATTTGTTGATTGGAAAGCCAAGCAAAGATCAACAAGACACACTCACCCTTTAATTGTCCCTTAAGGCCACTTTAAAAATCTAATGAGGAGTGGAGTAGTACACTATCGTGTTCTGAATGAAGTCATGTTGCTGCCGAGTGGTGCTGTGCTGGTCATGCTAGAACGTCAATATGAGCTGGGAGTCAAAGGCAGCCAAGCGATGTGCTATGATTGATACTGCTAATGCACTTTTCTCAGGCCCTTTGGTGGCACAATGCAGGCCACAGTTTGCTTTCACTTGAAGAGATGTCCAGTACGCTTGGTATTGACTTTAAAACTCTAGGACAAATGGTTAAGGATTCAGGAGCACAGGTGGTCTTCTCCTCTGTCATAGGAGGTGATGAGAGCATGAACCAAGAATTAAAATAAATGGTTGAGAACATAGTGTGAAGAACAAAACTTTGAGTTCTTCGATAATGGGTTGGTGTGCATGCCAGGCCTGCTGGCAGATGATGGGGTGCACCTTTCCCCTCAGGCCAAAAGGGCTCTCTCAAAGAAGCTTGTAGGGCTAATTAAGAGGGCTTTAAACTAGATAGGAAGGGGGAGGGGAACATCTGCCGTGCTAATAGAATTAAATATGGGGACAACACCCCAGGACCTGAAGGTGACAACAGCCTTGGATATGCAACTAGACAGACAGCAAAAGAGGGGGTGACAACAGTGCATCTGAAGTGCATTTACAGTAATGTGTGCAGCATGGGAAACAAACAGGATGAGCTGGAAGCTATGGCAAGGCAGGACAATTATGATATAATTGCCATCATGGAAACATGGTGGGACAAGTCACGCTATGATGATCAACAAAAAGCTGTATCTCTCAACTAGTAAGAGGGAAACAAAAGCTTTCTTAGATGTTGTGGGGTTTTGAAGAATGCGTATTCCAAATTACAGTCTGATTGTAAACTCTATCAATAGACTCGGAAGAATGATTTCAAATGGGGCCCTGTGCAATGACAAGTCTTTGAAAAATTTAAATGGGAGATTGTTCCCGCATTGGCCCTTGGGCCAGTCTGAGCAGAACAAGATGTTAGAATCATAGAATCATTAAGGTTGGAAATGACCTCTAAGATTGTCAAGCACCACCATGCCTCCTAAACCATGTCCTCAAGTGCCACAGCTACACATTTTTAGAACATCTCCAGGGATGGTAACTCCACCACTTCCCTGGGCAGCCTGTTACAATGTTTCACCACTCTTTCAATAAATAAATTTTTCCTAATATCCGATCTAGTCTTCCCCTGGCACAACTTGAGTCCATTTCCTATATTATCACTTCTTGCCTTGGAGGAGAGGCCAACATCCACCAAACTACAGCCGGCTTTCAGGTAGTTGTAGAGAGCAATAAGGTCTGCCCTCAGCCTCCTCTTCAAACTGAACAATTCTGGTTCTCTCAACCACTTGTTATAAGACTTGTACTCCAGACCCTAAAAGAGCCTATAGAGCACATGCTAAAAATGTGCTCTACACTGCAGCAGGGGAGAATGCCCCTACCTGGAGTCAGTGGCATAAAGCTCCAGGGGAGTGATATGTAAGATCTGAGCCTGCTATACTCCAAGTGTACAAGAGATATTATCATCATATGAAGGAGTTTGATCTGCTTTGGAAGTGGCTGGTACTGACTCACAGCTACTCTTAGCACCCTGAGTGTTGGCGCTGGATTGTGTGTTCAAAGGAAGGGTCCGTTCTACACATCATGCAACTGGTGCCCTAAACACCCAGTGGGCTCAAATAGGAAGCCTCAGTTGCCCAGAAATTTTGGAATTGATCATGATCTGGCCAGAAGGCAAAGATTTCAGACTATCACTGGAGGAGGAGGTGATATGCTCTGAAAGAGGCCCCAGTGTATAATAAACTATGTAATAATATGCTACCAGAAAATCAGAAGCAATATGCCCTGCTCACTGATGGGTCCTGTCATGTTGTGGGAGAACATTGGAGGTTGAAAGCTACTGTGTGGATTCCTATATGACAAGTTGCAAAAGCTGCTGAGGGAGAAGGTGAATCAAGTCAGTTGCAGAGGTGAAAGCCATCCAGTTGACTTTAGATATTGCTAAATGAGAGACGTAGGCAACACCTTCGGTACTGGCTCATGGATAGTGACAAATATCCTGTGGAAATGGTTGCAGCAATGGAAGCAGAGCAACTGGTGGTGTAGAGGCAAACCCATTTTGGCTGCCCCACTGTGGCAAGATATTGCTGCCTTGGTAGAGAATCTGTTTATAAAAGTATATCACTTAGATGCCCATGTACTTAAGAGTCAGGTCATTCAAGAACATCAAAACAACCAGCAAGTAGATCAGTCTGCAAAGACTGAATCAGCTTAATTGGGTTTGGGCTGGCAACATAAGGGTAAGTTATTTATAGCTCAGTGGGCCGATGATACCTCAGGCCATCGAGGAAGAGATGCAACATGTAGATGGGCTCATGATTGAAGGGTGGGCTTGACCGTGGACACTACCACACAAGGTTATCCATGAATGTGAAACATGCACTGCAGTCAAGAAAGCCAAACGGGTAAAGCCTCTGTAGTATGAAGGATGGTGGCTTAACTATAAATACAGGGAGGCCTGGCAGATTGATTATATCACACTTCCACAAACCTGCCAAGGCACCAAGTGCTTACCATGGTGGAAGCAACATCTGGATGACTAGAAACATATCCTGTGTCCCCTGCTATCCCCAGAACACTATCTTGTGCCTGGAAAAGCCCTATGGTCACATCACACCTCAGAAACATATGTCAGACCACGGTACTCATTTTGGACACAGCTTCATAATGTGGGCCAAAGACGGTGGCATTGAGTGGGTATATTGCATTCACTATGATGCAGAGGCCTCTGGGAAAACTGAAGGGTACAGTGGACTGCTAAAAACTACACTGAGAACGGTGGGTGGTGGGACTTTGAAACATTGGGATACACATTTAGCAAAAGCCACCTGGTTGGTTAGCACTAGGGGATATACCGATCATCCTGGTCCTGCTCAGTCAGAACTTCCATGTACTGTAGAGGGGATAAAGTCTGCATAGGGCATATGAACAATTTGTTAGGGAAGATGGTCTGGATTAGTTGTGCCTCAGGCAAAGGCAAACACATCTACGGGGAATGTTTCAGCCTAGCTGAACTGAGACCTTTCCCTCCCACTTAGGTTTGATTGCGGTGTCACCCACCTCACCTCTACCACTGCCCTTATCTGGGTCTGTTTCTGCTGTTGAGTTCTTGTACCTGAGTACTGTTGCCTTTTGTAGACAAGTTGTGGCGCATCTTCAGGAGGCTTGTAACTGTGTATGGAGTTTTGGGTTTGAATGTTGGAGGCAGTTGGAACTTGTATCAGATTTTCTGAACTTCCACTGAGCAAAAGGCATGCAACTTTGCTTTGCTGAAATAAACCCTGTGGCAATGTTGTATGTTATGGTTACATTAACATAATGTTGGTCAGGTCATTTGATTGCTACATGTACTGTTCGCTGATAATGTAAAAGTGAGCTAAAATCCTTCCTATTAAATACAGAATACTACTAACAAACCAAAGCTCTGTAAGGCTAAATGTAATTGTTTTGTTGTAAGACGATTTTTATTTTCACAGTAACAGATTTTTTAAAAAATAAGGCATAATGTTTTGCTAAGAGAACACCACTGATGTTCAGATCCTGTCGTCTTTTTAAGCAGGAATATTGACATTTATGAAGACTGATAACTTGCATTTTCTACATACAGAAGGGTTTCCTGGGCCAAGAGGTGCAGACTGGTTTAGTTGGGCGTGATAGCGGGAGTACTTGAATGGATAAGCCTTTGTGTTGAACAGAAATTTCAGGACAGCTTAAGGTAAATGTTTATAAAAAGTAGCATTTGACCAGGATACAGTTTTTGACAGAAATAAATCTACAAATCATACATGCATACGTTACACAAACTTTGTTCATTAATTGTGTTATTCCACTGCTGCTCAATCTTAAAGCAAGCTGGTGGTTTTAAATTTAATTCTTAGATTTTTAACATCCAGAAATTTAACATTCAGAAAAATTCAGTAAGCTTGGTGTAATTCAAAAGGCAAGTTGTTAGGCAGAGCCTCTAGCACATAGCATCCACTCTTTCCTTTCCTTATCCCAAAGCAGTGGAGAGTTCTTGTGCCTCCTGTTGAGGCAGGAATTCTCCTTTGCTCTCTAGAGTTCATCCAGAAGCTTAATTTCTTCAGTATTTCATTTCAATGGATGTTATACATTGTGATAAATTGTTGCTGAGTGTACCTGTGAAAGCATGGTTATTTTTCATGACGACAGTCATGCCACATTAAAAAAAGCCTTGATCATTTTGTTTCTAAAACCTGTCTTCAATGAATTGAATGTCTTGATTTGAAATGTTTTTTGGCTGATTTAGAGGTACTTTGTGACTTTACTGACAGTTTGCAATTTGTTATTTTGAATGTACCCAAACTGTTCTCATTTTTCTCATTTGCCATTGCCAAACATTTACTCAGATTACTGAGTGTGATTTTAAGTGGGCTGAGGTACCATATTTTGCATCAAAACTCTTTTTAATGAAGTTTGAATAAGAATGTCATGAAATTTTTACAGGCAAACTTTGTGAATTAAGGTTGTTTCTTCCATTGTGGTTTTCAGTAGCCAAAGGAGAGACTGTCTTCATGAATACTGCAGCTGTGCTTAAAGAAGAAACAATTTAATGCTTTCTTCACTGGATCGTGTGTTCTCTGAATGAACCTTTATCTGCCCAGGCGGTTCTTTGCAGCCTGTTAGTTGGCATTTTTCAGCAGTGTGGAAATAAAACCACAAAATAGTTCAGGTTGGGAGGGACCTTCAATGATCTTCTAGTCCAACTTCCCTTCCATAGGCATAGACCTCTTCCATTAGATTAGGTTGCTCAAAGGCCTGTCCAACCTGACTTTCAACTACTCCAGGGATGGGACATCTGCAGTGTCTCTGGGTAACCTGTTCCCGTGTCTCACCACCCTCATCGTGAAGAATTTCTTCCTTATGTCCAATCTAAACCTATCCTCTTTCAGTTTAAACCCATTGCCCCTTGTCCTGTCAGTGCAGGCCATGATAAAGAGACTCTCTCTCTCTTTCTTATAAGCCCCTTGTAGTTATTGAAAAGTTGCAATAAGGTGTCCTCGGAACCTCCCTTCTCTAGGCTGAACAACCCTACTCTGTCAGCCTTTCTTCATGTATACATACTTCTTTTTCTCAGCCTTTCTTCTTGTACATGTGTTTCTTTTTCTTAAGATATCCTAATTGCTTAGTACTGAAAACTTATTATATGTGAATTGTCTCTATGGTATACAAAAGCTAAATTATATATTTTGCTGTATTTCATGCTGCAAGTGTGGAATAATATTTTATATTCTTTCAGTGTGTTTTATGATGGCTGCTTAAAAATATCTGTAATCTGGCTTCTTGATAATAAAGTAATGTTATGAAAAAGTACATTATCATTAGATTTTAAAATGTTAAAATAACACATTTTGCTTC
Organism: Tapera naevia; assembly: GCA_033556795.1. Classification (NCBI taxonomy): domain Eukaryota; kingdom Metazoa; phylum Chordata; class Aves; order Cuculiformes; family Neomorphidae; genus Tapera; species Tapera naevia. The sequence continues at coordinate 162,292 of JAUMJJ010000014.1, read as the reverse complement.
TGGTATAATTTCTACTTAACAGGAGCCCACCTGCTTTTTGTCCCCACCTGGCTGTTATCTTGGTTACTTCTCGGTGCACACTTTTGGTTTCTTGTGTTTCTGCCTGCTGCCTTCTGGCACTTGGCACCCAGGGCACAGTCTTGCAGCTAAAGCGGTAAAAAATCTGTTCCTTTTGGGACAAATCCAAAGTGCCAATGGGTACTGCCGAAGATCCTGCACCCAGTTTTGGGCTGATAGGCTTGATACAAACATTTCTCAGTAGACTTTGGTAGAACAGTCTTAAACTTATTTTTTTACTCTAATAGTCAGCTTTCCCTCTTTTAATGTGGGTGTCTGTGATGCTGTATTTCTTTTCTGTCTTGGTTCCTCATCTCAGAAGTCTCAATAAAAGAGCTCTCTGCCTTATCCACAGCTACTCTGTCTTTGTTAGGCTTTGTTATATGTGTTCTCAGTTTTCTCATGGTTACCCTTTGCTTTGTGGGGTGTTTACTCCTGAATTAGCTCATCCTTGTGAGTGCCACTCTTCTTCTAAAGGCAGTTGTCCAGGCTTGTTGTCTATGAAGCAATGCTGGGTCTGAAGCCTTTTCTGGTTTAGGCTGGTTTTCTTATTATTCCTCACTAATGAACTTGTAAACCTTAATACAGATGAAAGAGACAAACTGTTTTTCAGCAGAGCCCACACACTGCTGCCTGTGATGTGACCTCGTGGACTCTGCAGGATGTTTAATTGCCACTTCCCTTGGCAGCAGCAGAACTGGGAAAACTGGCACCAGCAAATTTCCGCATAGTCTGTTTGCTTTTTGGGTTGTAAGGAGTGAAATTCTCTAACTTTGAGCTGTTGTTCATAGCTGTCAAGAAGCGTGAAGGAGGAAAAGAACTTTTCATGGTAGATTGAAATTAAAATTCCTCTGCGGGAAGGTTAAAGAAGCTTCACTCAGAGTGTCATGAAAGTGAGTAAAGCCCTGGAGTCTGAGCATGCTATGCAGCCTCCAGTCAGCTGGCAATGCCAGGCTTTGTAAATCAAGGAACTATGGTTCACTTTCAGTATATTTTTATACTTGCACCATAAGGGAATTTGGGCAGTGTTTCTTCATTGTAGTTTATTACACGAGCGGAGGGACATCCATGGTTTGACCTGAATGTGGAGGATGGATTAAGGGAACCTGTTCCTATATAGTTGCTTGAAGACTTTTTCCCCTAAGTAGGAGGGAGTAATAAGAACTTTATACCTAACCTTATTCAAGAGATGGCCTCCTTGAATTTCTTGTCTGTAGTTCTTATTTAGTTTGCTCTTCAGATTGGCTGAGTTCTTTATTAGATGTTAATGCATGATGCACATGAGAGCACCTGGCAGGACAAGTGATGTAACAGAACTTACTAAAGGGGAGGGAAAAAAGGATATGTAGAAGATGGTGGTGGTTCTGAAGTAGAAGTCTGGAGAATGTAACTAATGTCTACCTTGAATTTAAGGTAGAAAAATACCTGTGTGTCCACACTTAGTAGTAGGTGCAAATTACAAAGGTCCTGAGTAAATTTTTCTGCCTGGACATGTGTGCTTTTGAATCTAGTATAAAACTTCATCTCCTCATACTACCGCTGTGTTGGTTTCTCTCAAATCTTACTGTGGCCTCCTTTGGAATAATTAAAGGAGTAGTCATGTAATAGTCACGAGAGGTGTCAAGATAAATCTTTACAGTAGCTGTTTAAAGATGCACATGATGTCCTTTATGTACGAGCTTATTAGTTTCGTACATCTTGTATTTAAAGTCTGAAACTCCATTAATGACACCTATGTTTTCCTTCATGTCTGTGGTGTAATTAGTAATGTAAAACTACTTTAGTCCCAGTGTTCAGTGTTGAGAAGCTCTGTGACCATGCAACATATTTTTCATAACTTTGTGCTTGTATAACTCATTTAAGATTTATTCAGCGTGAGTAATTTATATTGTGTCTTGGATTATTAACTCCAGTGAAGAATCTGAAATGTGCTGAAAAAGATGAGTTAGCTGAAAGGAGCTCTTCAAATGTTTGTGTATTTTTGTATGTAATGCATATTAATTTTTTCTTTATTTTCACATCTTATGCTTGGTCTTTTTCAGCTGTCAAACGTTTGATGAAAGAGGCTGCAGAACTGAAAGATCCTACAGATCATTATCATGCACAGCCTCTGGAGGTTTGTTTCTCTATATGTTTACAAGAGCTTGTAATTACGCTACATTGTTAATATATACTCTAGGTTCTTTGTATGTATATGTATTTAAAATATACTAGCAGACCTTTTAAAACTGATTCAGTTCCTATTTTCCTGTGATGGAAATAAGCTACAGAATTCCATTTTAATGGTATTGTAGTTCCAGGTTGTGAGTGAAAGCACGTAATAGAGGTTTTACATTGCACCTGAGTGATTTTATTGCACAGGTATAATATGTTTATTCCCTCTTCTACTTCATGAGACTACATAAATGCATTATGTTTAACTTAAGCTTTTTACACCCAAACCTTTCATCTGGCTCAGTTGCTGAGTTGCTCAACAAAACAGCTAGGTGACCTATGAGGATTCACCATTTTGCATATAAAAAAACCTGTGAGAGACATAAATGGGTGCAATTCTGGATGTATTGTAAGAGCAAATGCTTAGATTACTCTTAAGTAGTAGGGTCTTGAAGTCTTCTAAACACCCAGCTAAGTTTTTGGACTGAGAAGACAGTGAATTTCTGTTCGCTAGATGCTTAAACAGAAACTCATTCTGATTTCACTGGAATAATAACAAAGGCAATGTTCTGTCATTATCAGTTTGGAGGTTTGATGTAGCTGTTCATAGGAATGCATAACATGCTTAACGTGCTTATAGGAAATAGCATGTTTCTAGGTTCTATAAAATCCAACTTACTATCAATTAGTTTTTGTCTGTACCTTGTGTTTCCCCTTCTGGTAGTGAAATGTAAGGTTTAATTCATGCTTACATGACGATCTTATTTCTGAGTTAGAACAGTGACTGACTGAGAAGAGAACAGTGGCAGATGAAAAGAAATGCTGGAAATGTTGGTAGCTACCTCCCAGCCTTTAAAAAAGTGTAACTAGGTGGGCAGTCAGAGCCCTTGTGATACCAGTGTTCAGTGTTAGTTGAGAGATCTCGTTCACAAACCTCGTTTGGACTCCTGGCCTAACAGTAAAAGTTGTTCTGCTTGTAAATATTCAGGAAGTTGTGGGCATTGCCAGATCTGGTACACAAAGTGAAACACAGAACTCCAAAGAAATAGTGCTTAGGGAGAAGTTATTTATGTGTCTGATGAAAACACTATTACAAATCTCAAAGTGCATCTGTTGTGCAGTAAGGCACGGTAGCTGTTTCAAAATTGTTTATGGAGAAGGGAAAGAGGATGGAGGGGTGCAAGTCAAGTTCCCGTTGACTTGGGCATGGAAGGGAAGCTGTCATTTCTGTTCTTTCTTGGGGTGAGCGTCCCTACGGTTCTCCAGAAATTGTTATTCACTGGGGCAAAGACACAGTTTTCCTTTAGTTGACTGAGTTTTACATCTGTCAAATAATAAAACTGATGTCAGAACTGATACAACTAGAGTAAAGAGCTTGAGTAATGAATTTGAGGATTTGAACAAAGCCAATGTGTAAAAAAATTACCAGAAAGCTACTGTATTTTATCTTTTTTACCAGAATCTTCATACTGTGGTGGTTGTCTTGCTCTCCATTTAGTTTTGACTTAAAACTTCTGCTGTGTGCTGTTTCTTGTTCAAGAAAATGGTGTTTAGTTATCTACTTCTTTAACACATTCTTCCTCCTTTTCTTTTCTTCTCCCTTTGATGGGGGCATTTTAGGATAATCTTTTTGAATGGCACTTTACTGTTAGAGGCCCTCCAGATTCAGATTTTGATGGAGGGATTTATCATGGGCGAATAGTACTACCACCTGAATATCCCATGAAGCCACCCAGCATTATTTTGCTGACGGTAAGCATGTTCACTGGCTTTTCCTTTTTGCCTGATCAATTCTAACGATTGGCGTCTGAGAGAGGGATTCTTGGCATTTAAGGTGATGTTATTTTTGTAAGAAAGATGGCATCGTACAGTTAATGCTGCTAGTTTAATACCAGAAGTCTTCCAAGATGCCTTTGGTCTTCTATAATTACATGAGGCTTTGCACCTAATAAATGGAAGTTTTCTCCAAAAGTCACTACACTACTGATGTTATCGTCTCTCCATGGGCCCTCTTGGTCTCTATTGGAGGCATTGGTCACATAAAATCATAAAGGTTGGAAAAGACCTCTAAGATCATGAAGTCCAGTTGTTGGCCCAGCACCTACGAAACCACATCCCGAGTGCCACTTCTACATGTTTTTTGAACACCTTCAAGGATGGTGACTCCACCACTTCCCTGGGCAGCCTGTTCCAATGCTTGACCACTCTTTCAGTAAAGAAATTTTTCCTAATATCCAGTCTAAACCTTCCCTGGTGCAACCTCAGTCCATTTCCTCCCGTTCTATCGCTTGTTACTTGGGAGAAGAGGCCAGCATCCATTTTGCTACAACCTCTGGGGCAAAGACCCACATTTGTGCATAATTTCATAGAGCTATACTTTTCAGGCTCTCTGCATGTGATGTGTGTGGGTTACAGGAGCAACAGGCAAGCGACCATGTTGCACTGGCTGTGGTTTATCGTTTAAGGGTTTTTCCATGCATGGAGGCAGGTGGGACTTCTTTGTTCAGAAAGTTGAATGCCAGTTTTGTGAGGTTGGCAGTAATATAATTGTCAAGTATTGTTTGTATATGGATTTGTTTGGTAATGATTTTTAAAACGTATCAAAACCCTAGAGTTACCTTCCAGCATGTTTCATGATATTCTCCTTCTTGCTTTGAAGGCCAATGGCAGGTTTGAAGTGGGGAAGAAAATTTGTTTAAGCATCTCCGGGCATCATCCTGAAACATGGCAGCCTTCATGGAGCAGTAAGTAACAATTATTTGGAAAACTTGTATCTCCATCAAGCAACTAGATCTTTAAACTGAAAAACGTTTCACAAAGAATGTTTGTAGTCGAAAAAGAGACAGATTTTGAGGGAGTAGAAGTATGGGAGAATTTGAGAAATGTAAAGTTACGAAAGAGCAACATAGTTAGGTTCAGGAATGATATTAAATAACTGTGGGGTGCAAGGGTTGAGAAACTGCTCTTATTTATTTGGATGCACGGGCATTAAAAATTCTCAGACTACTTAGAACTTAGTCTTGTGTTTGTGTTTTTTATTTTAAAAACTGTACTTTAAATACTAATACTATACCTTGGTTTTGAATAATCACTTGATAGAGGAGAGTATGGTCAACTTTTAATTCTGATACTGTACTTCTAAACACTCAAGAGGAAAGACACCATGTTCTGAGTACAGACTAATTGAATGTTTTCTACTTTCTTTTAAATTTGATTATCACAGAAATTTGAAGTTACCACAATTCATCCGAGGCACTATTTTTGTATTTATATAATTTTAGTTTTGCTGAGTATAGTATGTCAATTATTTCCTTGGATATTGGTTGCACTTTTAAAACATGTTGATAAGATCCTAGGAATTTTCTAGCAGAACACTCTTCAACTTTTGTGAAGTCTCTTGTGTTTTTTCAAAGAGTAGAAAATGTCTTCTAAGTAGGAGGTATAAATACCTCTATCTTGTGCTACTTACCTTTATGTGCTATTTATTTACCAAGTCTACTAGCGAATTGTCTTGAAGTCTTAAATTTCATGACTATTTAAAACAAAATTGAAGGATAGATACTGACAAGTAAGATGTTTTAGATGACAGTTCTGTTATGAGCTGTTATTAGTATTTAAGTTAACTCCTTCCCCAGTATGATGACATAAAAGGAGCAAATTCTGCGGTACATTGCATAAAAAAACCTCACTGAGCTTATGTGCATTAGATTGCAGGATTCATGTCTGGTCAAAAACATGCACAAGAAGAGAAATCCTTATGAATTCTCCTCTTTGTCCTCTCTATATGTGTGTTGATTCTGCCTTACCTTTTTTCCTTCAATATTCATTTTTGAAGTCTGGAACTCCAATTCCCGTATTGATGCAACATTTTTGTGACAACTTCTCTTTTCTTCTCTACGTTGGCTGCTGGAAGACTAAGGCTTTATCTTTCATTTATAATGTGAAGTTTAAAAAATGAAAAAAGCCTTGCTGTATACCAAAACCAACAGTGCTGCTTGTATGAAATTCAGACTTACTCCTTTGGGCAAAATTAAGTTTTGCAGGCAGAACTGCTACTTTTCTGTACTGAGTGTAGAGTGAGGTGAATCTTCAACCTTGTTTGTGTCTCTGTTTTCCCATTTTAGTAAGAACAGCTTTACTAGCCATTATCGGATTTATGCCAACCAAAGGTGAAGGAGCAATCGGCTCTCTGGATTATACACCAGAAGAAAGAAGAGCTCTTGCAAAGAAGTAAGCACAGTTTGTGTACATATACGTGTATTGTCTTTTAGGGTAAGGCATTGAGTAGAAAAAATCACTTCAGTCTGTTCTCTTGTATTTACTCCAGATATAAAAAGCTTCTATGCCTTGTTTGTATCTTTTTCTTGAACATTGTGGAAACTCGGAACTTATTGTCAAACAAAATGCTTTGAGAGGGCTTTGTTACTTATAGCATTGTGTGGTTGAATTAGAGGTTTGTCTGAAATTCAGGATTAGAGATACAATTAACAGTGTGATACAGTGGTAATTGCAGCATGGAGGGGAATAGGAGGATGATGAAATTGATAGTAAGTGTAAGTGGGGGAAAAAAACAGAACAATGATTATTTTCCTTAAGTAAATAATAATAATGAAACAATGACAAAAGAACTTGAAGCAGCTGCTTCTGAATGATTTTTAAGACATTAAAGTAAAATTAGATTTGTGATTATGATTAGATGATTGGCTTATTGGACAAGGGGAAAGAAATGGATGTTGTTTATCTTGACTTCAGCAACACCTTTGGTGCTGTCTTCCTTACCATCCTCACAGAGAAACTCGTGAAGTACAGCCTAGGTAAGTGAGGACAGTGAGGTGGATTAAGAACTGGCTGAGCTGCCTGGCTCAGCGGATTGTGGTAAGCAGCACCTTGTGCAGCTGCAGGCTGGTCACTGCTGGAGTACTCCAGGGGTGCATGCTGGAGCAGATGCTATTCAGTGACATGAATGACCTGGATGATGGGACAAAGTGCACTCTCAGCAAATTTTTGTACAGTACAAAACTAGGAGCAGTGGCTGATGCAACAGAAGGTTGTGCTGCCATCCAGAGGAACTTCAGTGGGCTGGAGGAATCTCATCAAGTTGAACAAAGAGAAAAATGAATTCCTGTCCTTGGGGAGGAATAACACCAGCGGACCAGCTGGAAAGGAGCTTAGGAGGAGAGGACCTGGGAGCTTTGTGGACAGCAAGTTGATCTTGTGGCAGCAGTGTACCCTTGCAGCGAAGAAGGTTAATGGTATCCTGGGCTGCATTAGGAAGGGCGTTGCCAGCAGGTGGAGGGAGGCGATCCTTATTCTGAACTCAGCACTATATCAAGGCTGTATGGTTTCACATTGCCTTGGGGAGCTGCCTGCAGTGTGCCCTATGTGTGCAAGAGAAGAAAGGTAATGCTCTCACAGAAGCTGAAATTCCTAGATTTGAGGTGCAAGCTCCTGGGTCCAAATTAATATTTATAATAATAATTAGATCTTTATCATTTACAATTTTAATTTGTTGCAGATATAAAGTAAGTTTTAAAATGGTAACAAATTACTAATAAAGTATAGATATTAGCAATATGTCAGTTGTTAGTATTTTCCTTAATGACATGAGAGAATATGTGTTTGTACTGTAGATAATTCTCATATTTTTTCAAGGTAGTGTGATTTGGGGCAGGGGGAAGTACTTTTAAGCTACTGGTCTGTGGATTGTTTTGCAAATAGTTTGTTTAAACAAGTGCATGAGAACATTACGAGAACATGCTATTCTGAGCTATGTCATTTGTGGCCAGGTCACAAGAGTTCTGTTGTGAAATGTGCGGCACATCTATGAAGACAGCCCTCTTACCACTAAAATCCGGAAGCGTGTCAAGACAGGCGCACAAGGAGGCTAAAGAACTTGCCAGAAAAATTAGCTTCAAGGTGAAGTCACTGTTTAAACTTTAATCTCTGTTCTATGGAATTAAAAAAATATTGAGGAAATCATGCAGAAACATTCACGATTTCACAAACCTTCATTACTGACTGCGTGGAAACCTCATATTTTAGGACAGTCTGAAAGAGAAAAATAGGACGGGGTCTCTTGCAATGTACCAGTTAATAAATCACACATCTCGAACACTGATTGATTAGTTTTAATTTCACTGGTGAGCACTGTGTTAAGAACTGCCTAACTAAGTTGCTTTTAATTCCATGTTTTCAGATACTGATAACTTGATTAAATTCTCCAGAATTAGTCTTATCATAAAAGTGTTAGAAAAGTTTGGGCAACGCTAACCTAATTTTTTTTTTCCTTTGTGATTTTTTTTTCTTCTTTTGGCTTATGGAAGGAATTAAACATATTCCTACTGAAAAAATGCTTGCAGATTCTTTTGAACTACTCTGCAGCTGAAGATACTGAAAGTTGAGCTCTGGTATGGAAGTTGCTGTTACCAAAAATGCGTTCTCTAGCTTGTGTTTCAGTGAAAGTAAGGTTTGTTTAAGCCAAATACATGCCTTAGAAAATTGCATGTCTTGCATGCACAGTATTGTTTTTCACTGGGTTTTGCACTAAACTCTTAAATCAGCCTCTAAGGAAGACTGCTGTGGTTGAGGGCAGGGAACTACAGTGAAATATATTATGAAAATGTGGCATTGGTCCAGCATACATCCTCACCAAGGTCAGGAGTGCTAATACGTCCCCTTTATCGCCAAATATGTTGACATGGTTAGGTCTTTGTGTAATAACATTTAAGGTAAAACCACTTCAAAATTTTCACAAAAATGAGGAGATATAAGGCCAGAGTTTTAAAGTTCAGCTGCTCAGAGAAGCAATTTAGACTGCCTGCTCCTGGCTTTTTTACAGTATATAGAGTTATATTGTTAAATGTTAAAAAGCATAGGATTAATTTTTGCTTATGAACTGCTGATCTTCATCACAGAGTTTCTAGAAATATCAGAGTGTATATATGTCATTTTAGAAAGAGCTCTTAACTTGCACATACCTTTTTCAGTTTTAAAATCAGAGATTTAGAGACATGAATCTCTAAAGAATATTGGTATATACACATACTTAACTCCACTTCCTAAGAGCAAGCACTCAACAAGGGAAAAATGAACAAAAGCCTCAGTTTTCTACAGCCTTTTACAATCCATTGTGGTTTTTTCAAGGTAAATCAGTTCTGTCCTCTGTTTGCACTTTCCCTCCCTTTCTCAAACAAAATTTTAGGAATTGAGTTTTTTTAGCTGTCTGCCTCTCTGCTTGGCTTGACTTTGTTATTTTTTATTTGATTGATGTTAGGCTGAGGCATTAGATTGATGTGTTTGTAGTAACTGATGGTATGAATTACTAGCAGAGAATGCAAGTTTTTAATCATTTGGGTATATTCCATGTCAATTTATGGGGTAAGATTTAACATCAGATTGCTCATTGAGTATGTAATTTGAGAGAGCCTCTCCACTAGCAAACATCTATCAATCTCTGCTTTATTTTGGTCCTTAAAGAATAGATTTCTTAACCTTTTCTAAATGATTCTGGCATTATGAGAAATTATTTCATACCAGCCTTAAGCAAAATGGTAACTTTTAAAAAAATCCTCATGTGTGGTATTGAGAAAGGAATATGAAATTCAGGAGAAAAACGATAACAAATTACGTTTTGTGCTTCTGTGAGCCTCCCCCTTTGTTCCTGTCTGTATTAATAGAAAATCACATTTTAGAATCAACTTTCCATTAACTGTGCATTGAGGTGCTATATACCATAAATTCCATTCCACTTTACAAAAGAAAAGATAGATGACTGATAGCATACACATTACTGTGAAACAATATGATTTATCGACATGTTGTCATCCCAAAGCATATTTTACAGTAAAATTAATTCTCCACTCACTCTTACTATTAGGTACAAAAATGTTGATCATCTTCCCTTGAGGTCTGTGTTCTTTCCAGCTTTTCTGGAAGCAGAGGTAAGGGCTGGAGAAAAGAGAGACTAGGTGACAAAAAAAAAGATATTTCAGGTTTGGGAACTTCCAAGTGCTTTATTTTTTTGATTGTTTCTCTGACTTCCATCTAGTGTACTAGACTTAGTGCTTTCATAAGCTAAAATAATTCAAATGCACACTTTTTTTCTGTATGTGCTTTATGGAGGTTAACAGTAACATTGTAATGAGCTCTTCTTGGAAAAAGCAGAAATATGTGAAAAGCAGGGGTCACAGGTTCCAGTGAAGGAGCTTGCAGCTGGACATGGGAACGGAAAATTCACCCTGCGGGTTGTCACATGCTGAGGCAGACTGCCCAGGGAGGCTATGGAACCTCCAGCCTTGGAGATGCTCATAATTTGGTTGAACATGACTCAGCACTGAGGAGGGAGTTGGAACAGGTGACATCTAGTGATCTCTTCCAACCTAAATTATTCGTGATCCTGTGTTGCTTTGTTGCTGGTCCGTATTTGGGTCATAACTTGAAAAAGGAGAGCAGTATTGGCAGTTTGTAAGTGTTTTTAGATCTTAAATTACTCTTCAGATTGTTTTGGTGACTCATTTTTTGGATTCTCCTGAAATAATATGTATCAAGAAACAGGGAATTTAACTTCCTCACACAAAATAGTATAATGAAAGAGAATTATTATCTTGTGGTCTTATCAGCTTGTTATCAACATAACTGATTGGTTTCTAATACACTGTTTGTATTTCTTACTGCTACTACCACTACTTATATCTGCATTTGAACATGTATTTTCTATGTTTTAGATTTGGAATTGTTATCTTTATAATAAGATGAGATCTAGATATGTGACTAGAAATTGGTGTAGTCATGACCACTCCTTCTCTTTTTATTTTAAATACGTGTAAGTTTTAAAGTTTTTCAGTTCAGGGCTATAATGCTATGTCCTTTCCCATTCCCAAGGGATTATTGCTGGCATATATACTATTCCAAAAAGAGGTTTGTTCATGGTCTTCTACATGTCACTACTGATCTTTTGTCTCAAATTTCCAGAAGCATGAAACCTAAATTCTGGGAACTGATGCTTATGAGACATTTTATAAATATATACAAAAGGAGTATTGTAGGACTTGTATTTTTGATTTTTCTCCACTTATGCTGAAATTTAAATAATGAAAGCTGAGGTATGCGTGCCTTACACAGTGTAGTGCTGTGCATATATACTCAGTCTGGCTGTGAGGCATCTTCAGTACTAGAAGCAGCACAGCCACACGAAGTTAGCACTTACCAGAGGCTAGTTAACTCTGCTGAGAAATGGCTATATTAGTTTGTTTCTAACAACTATAGTCATCATTCAGTTAAGGACATGAGAAACAGATGTTTTAAGAAATCATGTTATTTCTGCTATAATGTTGTCCTGGCTCTTGGGAATAATTTTCTTTTTGCTGTATACATCTATACATTTTTTCAATGTTATACCTGTTATGTGCAGACAGTCATAAAATTACTTTTAAACTGGTGTTTGCACATCTATAGTTTTATTTCTAAAGAACTAGAACTTCTTAAACCTGTTGGTGTGCAGTTGAAATGCAGTTGGCGTACTTGATGATTACATTTCAGTAAGTCTCATATTCTGCACACATTAAAATGAGCATTCCAAAATAAGCCACATCTTTTTGGAGCAATTTTGGTCTTGTTTCTGAAGCGTACATACATACTCCTTGTAGGCAGAAGTCAATTCATCGAGGAAGTCTGATGCTGGACCCTCAAGCACATCAGTGTTGAACCACTCTGCCACTTCACGTGAGGCCGAGCAGGATGGTACAGCTAGAGCATTCCAGGATCCAACAAGTGCAACGGTATGGTACATCTTTGAGCTTTATCAGTGCAAGTACAAGCATAGTCTGAACGTCAGAGCTGGACTATTAATATAATAGGATGCTTCACTAAGAGCATGTAGTCAATACATTTCCTTTACAGTTTCTTCGTATTTTTAGGTAAAATCTCTGTAAACTTTAGCAAATAGTATGATAAAGATACTATGCACTTCTAGAAATCGCCATCTCTTTGGTTTTGCTTCCTTCTCTTAAAAACAATAAGTAATATTCTCTTAGTAGTTCTTATTCCAGTTAGTTCTTCTAATTTACGGGTTAACAGTTCATTAAAAAATTATGATGTCTTAAGTACTACAATTTACCATCTGTATAATGTATCACAAGTTTTTCCAATAGAATTGTTAGCCAGAGGTAAAAATGTTTCAGTGATAATTTGTAGCTCTTAAATATTAATTGAGGATATCTTTCCGTTTTTTATAACCTCTTTAGTAAATCTCACTGAAACATTTTTACCTTGAAGTATGACACGTTTTAATACTGCTAAGTGTAGGGCTTATATAATGGTTTTGGAAGTGACCGAGGCCTGGTGGTGTGCCAAGGCAGCTGCTGTTACAACTGTGGCAAATGCAATCTAAATTCACTGATAAATTGCAGGCAAATCCCGACTAAGCTGTCTTTTTCAGAGAGGATGGGGCTACAGATCATTTAAAAAAACTAAACCACGTCAAATAATGTCAGACCATCTGTTGCGTGTTTGAAACATATTTTCAAGCTATATGGAAATATAAACATGCTAATAGCATACTTTTTTCCCACAATAAGGATTTTTCCAGATTGTTCAGGATTTAATAAACGATTTTATTTTATTCTTCCTATTACAAATCCTGGCTAATATAGTAGAACTAGCCAAAACACTAAAGCATTGCTATCATTTCCTTGAAGAAAAAAGGACCGATTTTTTTATTAATCACATTTCTAAGAAATTTGTTTCAGTCGCTCATGCTGATTTAATAAGTAGTGATTTACTTAATTTTCAGCAGAACAATCCCATGTGAAATGAGACCTCTAAACATATAAATGTAGGTAAAAATATTTATATCTGATAAACTGTACATGATGAAAGCAATGGTTTCATGTTTTAGAATCACGGAATAGTTTGGATTGGGAGAAACCTTTGATGGTAATCTAGTCCTCAGTGAGCAGGGACATCTTCCACTAGATCAAGTTGGTTTGAGCCCCATCCAGCTTGACCTTGAATGTTTCCAGGCATGGGACATTAACCCCCTCTCTGGGCAATCTGTTCCAGTGTCTCACCACCCTCACCAGGAACTAGTTCTTCCTTATGTCTAGTCTAAGTCTACCCTCTTTTCATTTAAAGTCATTGGCCCTTGTCCTATTGCTAACAGGCCCTGCTAAAAAGTTTGACCCCCATCTTTCTTATAAGCCCCCTTTAAGTACTGGAAAGCTGCAGTAAGGTCTCCCTGTAGGCATCTCTGCTCCAGGCTGAACAACCAAGCTCTCTCAGCACTTCTTCATCCCTCTGATCATGACTTGACTTGGTCTCTTCGTGCCTGACCTCACTTCCTTCCCTTCCCACCCTCTGTTGTCATTTTGCAGACAAACAGCCAGTATCCTGATGCCACACCTAAAATTACTAGTGTCTGCTTCGGTCTGCTCTCTAGCAGAGGACTAAATACCTTCCCAGTGCAATGTCAAATATGTATTTCTGGAGTTCCTGCTGTTTAAGCAGCAGAGAGATAGATGTTGGCTCTCCAGCAAAGCATGTGGTGATGATGAAGATGACTTTGTGCCATGCGTTTCAACTAGTACCATGTACTTTTAATCAAGACCTGCTCATTGGTGGTTTCCATTCATGACTCTGTTACCAATGACTGAAACATGCAACAGTAGTGCAAATTTTGCACATTGGGTGTTAAAATTAGAGAATATGAAGTATTTAAAGACTTACCTTTCAATGAAGAAAAAGGAGGGGAGGGGGCTGATTCTCATGCCAGTGATAGTTCCTTCCTGGGAGAACTTGTCATAACAACATTATCAAGGTTTGCAGGTGTGAGGCAATGAGTACAACAGCATGAGAGAAGTAAGAGGAACAGTGCTGCCTTGGAGGCTTTGGAAAATGCTGCCACAGCAGCTTGGGTAAAAGGATACAGAGCTGCAAAGAACAGGCTTTAAGTATTATTAAGTATAAAACAATAGGCTGCCTAAAGTATTATGCAGCACAGTACTTGTGAGGAGTCTGAAGCCATTGCAGAGTGGTCTTAGAAAACACCTCTGAGTTGACTACTTATGACAATATATATATATCTTTTGAAAAAAATGTAGTAGCTGTTGATGTCTGCTTAGGGCAGAATAATGGTACAATAGTCCTGTATGAGTATTCAAATTGCAAGTAAGGTACAACTGAAAGTTTCTTTCATAAAAGTAATTGCCTTCAGCATTCAAAAATTAATTTCTTCCACATCTGAGCAAAAGAATGTTTTTCATTAATGTATGACAGATGCTCAGGCTGGACTCGAGTCCAGATTAAGTCACCCACTATGCCAGCAGTCACCTAAATGTTGATACCAAAACTCTCATCACAGTCCCTAGGACGTATTTCTTATTAGCCTTTAAACCATGCTGTGTCAAACTTCTTCTGTTCTTCAGCTGGAAGTTATAAGGACAAACAAGTATTTCACTTATCCTTCTGTCTTCTTATTTCTGTATCTCCCCGAGTATAACTGTGAGAAGTTTCAGTAACTGTGAGAAGTTTCAGGATTTATATGGTTCTAATTTACTACAATTTGCTATATTTTTAAAACATTCCTTTCAAAATGAATATTTAATCCTTCCAGCATTCTGATAAAAAATTTTAAAATAACAGCCTGGAGACATAAGTGATAGAGTGAATGCTGCCATTCTTCAGAACACTGAATGTAGTGTAGATTTCCTTACTTGTATTCTGTTACATGATAGAGCCTTTTGTTCATTCTAATTTTTGTACATTTTACTAAACTAGTTTGATTTATCAAACTCAAGTGTTCTTGGAGAGAAGTTTTCTGCCAGTCCTAGCAGTTTCACAAGCTTCAGAAATAATATGACACATGAAGTGCATATTCAGTGGTTGTAAAGATCTAAAGGTGGCTACAATGTAGCTTTTATTAAATATATTTTTAGCCTGTTAAGCCCTCAGCCCCAACATTTCCAGTATAGTTTGGTGCAAAATGACTTAAAATTGGATGGAAACTGTGTTGTGTGAATTTTTGCATTAGCCTATAAATCTTAACATTTTCACTTAAGGAGAATTTTAAAACTTACTGTAAGTGAAGACAAGAAGACTATGATTTATTAAATTTATGATACAGCCTATCTGCCATTTTGGGGATTCTTAACTATTAAGTCTTCAAACAACAAAAAAAATATTTATCTAGATGTATATATTATTTAAGATACACTAGCATCTGGTCCCAATTTTATATTGAGTAATGATCACTCCGTTCTTATATAATTTGCTTCTCCATGTTTCATAATACTTGGTCATTGTTTACATTGGGCAACTCAAGGCAGTGTGTCAGCTCAGCTTTGGGTGAAGCACTCAGTCTTCTGCTACCCTGATGCATCTATAGAATTTTCTCCCAAAAACTAATTTAAACCCTTGCAATTACCAGTGAGGTTTCTCATAAGTTATCTCAGGGTATGGCACCTTACCTCATTCAGAATTGGGTTTTTCAGTTTTATTTTAAATTAAAAATTTGCAGTGTTGGGAAGAAATTCCGGTGTGTGACAGCTAGTGTGAGTTATTGTAGTTGCTTTAGTAGTAAATAAGTATGCAGGATTAGGAAGATTTCTAGACTTAACCCCCCCACCCCAAATCAAGATACTTCAAGAAGACTAACACTGTGCCTGCTGAATATGTGGTTCTTGCTTCCTGAATTCCCTTGTTTCCCCTTTTGAGAGGTGAGAGTGTAGATTAATTGAGGAACTCAATTTTCAAAGGCTCAGCTTTCCTAAGTCTTTATCTTGGCATGAGGAGCTTTCAAGCAGATTCAGTATGAAGCAGAATGACTTTCATTCACAGTGTAGTGGAAATGATGGCAGGATGCTCATGGTTCTTGGATGTCTCTGCTGATAAAATAGATTTTTAAAAACATTTTTCTTTGAAGCTACCCAAGCTGCTTGCTTGCTTAGGCAAGAAACCTGTGGAAACAGGCATGGTGTCAAAGGTGGTGAGTTAATTAGTTACGTCAGTACTTCTTTGCTGATAATAAGAAGTGGGAATTACTAAGAATGAAGAGGGAGGAAAGGGAGGTCTCTTTCCTGGGCTACTCAAATCACTGACTAAGTGAAAATTTGGAGATTCTTCTCCCACATGCAGAATACATGGCCAAAGAGTCACAAACCCAAGTACTACTTACTGTCTTGTGGATCGTCAAGCCTGATGTGACAAGCCTGTCTGGCCATGTGGAAAGGATATCTTTTGTGGATATAGTAGCTCACCAAACCAGTGTTTAGTGTTATGGATATTGTGTCCATTAAAAGGCTTTTGCTTGGAAGCAAATTTAAAATGTCCAGAATTCTAGTTATGCCTGCTCTAATTATAGTATTTTAGAAGGCGGTTGGGGCCAGGGTATGAGGAGTGGAAAGGAAAGCGAACTCTGGAGATTAGTTGCAGTTTGCTTTCAGTGGGAATACCTGCAGACTGTTCTGAGAACTGAAAAGAAGTTTTAAAAACCCTCCTTTTTGTCAGAGCCACTTTTTTTAAACACTTTAAAATTGAACCTTATAAATTTTTTTTCCAACAACTGTGCTGTGTCACTTAATTTAATATTAAAATGTTGGAGATGTCAGCCTTTAAGTTTTTCAAGCAGGATTAAGCCGGTGGAATATCAGAACCTCTAGTTTTAATCTTACCAAGTGAAAAATACTTTTCTATAGAATATTACTCTTATGAACTGTACATCAATTGCCAACGTTTATTTTTTTACTGCACATAATGGTAGACTGACATCTGTCCAGTAGAGGGCAATAGGTATGTGCATGCATAGGTACCATGCTCAGTCATTTGTGCTGGAATCACTTGAGTGTTTTGTGTTCAGGGTTTTTGCTTTGTTTTTTCCAGTATTGTTGTTGGTGATGAGGGCAGATTTTTGGACACCGCTGTCCACAGGAAGCAGTGCATCATTGCTTAATTACACTTCTCTGGACACCGCTTTCCCTTTCTTGTCTTCCCCAACTTGTTTCAGTAGAGGTGACATAATAAATCCTCAGAGACTTGACTATCTGGAGGATTATTAAAGATTTTTCTTGAACTGCAAAAAGTTAAGCAAATCTTAGACAAAGATGTTTGAAATATCTTGATTTGGAATGAAGCTAGAATTCAAATGTTGTTTGACAGACTTTCTTCAGACTTATCGTCAGAACTGCTAATTTGCAGCTTGAACTAGGCTTCTGAAGATAGCGTATGAACAACAATGATGAGTATGAGTCTTGTAACTACCAGTGATACATATTATCGTGCTTTCATGTAATAAAAATTATCTGAAGAGTACGTTTTAGTCCCAGTGATTTCATTCCTGCTAATTTTAGGCATTGTCTTGCCTCACAACTCTTCATGTTTCGTTTTTAGCCTGAAACTCAGAGTAGCAGTGCAGTGGCCAGTCAAGAGCGTACTCCACCTGTGTCCACTAACACGTCTATGAGTCCTCGGCAGCGCCGGGCCCAGCAGCAGGGTCAGAGACGGGCTCCATCTTCAGCTGACTTTAATCGGGTACAACAACCAAGAGTCAACATGAACCACACTGGATCAACTGTTCTGATTGTCCTTCTGACTTTTGCATTGGCAGCTCTTATATTTCGTAGAATATATTTGGCTAATGAGTATATATTTGAATTATAAGGTTGTTTCTGTCGTAACAGCAGTGATTTGAATTCTTCGTTGAACATTCTGTATTGGGTATGATGTTAGAACTGTATAGAAAGGTTGCTGTTTGTATTTACATTTAAATCCTTATGAATGTTAATGTATCTAAAGATACATTGTTTGTAAGAAAAGCAAAGTTGGTTTAACCACAAGTTAATTGAATGCCTACTAGATACTTGGAGAAACAGTGTAGTGGAGTAGTAACATTAAGACATGTGGGAGGGGAGTCAATTTGAGTAATTTATGAACTAGAAAAGACAATTTTAAAAAAGTGGTCGAAACACTGCTATGTGTTTGTGTCCAGTGAACTTTTAATTTAGAGAGGATACAGTTTTGTAACCACTTTTATTTACCGTGACACGTTTCTGGGGGAAACACATACCTATTGGTTGTCATGCTGCTTTGTGTGTGTGTAAGGGGCAAAAGAGTTGGGGAGGAAAGAAGGGGTCAGCAAACTGCTTGCATTATTTTGATTTTTATTTTTTTTGAAGAAAGATTGGATAATCTTTTACAAGATTTGAATGTCCTCTTCTAATATACTCAATTGTATATCTAGTTTTTTTTAAATTTGAAGATTATATAAGACATGTCTATTCTTGCAATAGTTATAAATATGTAATATAAGTATTTACTCAGAGCTATGTCTTTTAATTATACCAGAAATATACGTACTATGTTGAACTGAATGTTTCATATGTGGTTTTATTTACTAAAGAAAATTTAAACCTTATCATACTTAAACTCTCATATACATGAACATGCTTAACATAAATATTTATTAAAACCTTGCTAGTTATAAAGAGTTTCAAGCCAGTCTTCATTATGTTTCAAGTATCACAAGGCCTTTTTTGTTTCTTTGTTTCAGTTTTTTATTAGTTTATTATGAAAATAAACAGTTGGTAATGTTAACAAATGCTGTGAAATCATATATACAAGCAGCAGACCTACATTTGTCTGTCAATGTTTAAGTGTGGCATTGAAGCTGAAGAAAGCAATCAGGCTTAATTGTCCTCTTTTATTATAATTTGAATGTATTCTATCATATTTATTTCAAAGACAATGAAATTTCCCCAACTTTCATTTCATTCCTGTCAAACATGATAGCAGTGGCTTAAGTGAGATTCTCATCCTTTTTCTCAGCAAGTATTTATCAAGTTACCTACAGCTTTCCTAAATTTTGTTGAATATAGTGTGTTGAATATACTGATATTTTGAAACATGAAAATAGCTGTAACAACTTCTAAAATAAGGAAAGCCTATTTTGTGCCCGAAGGGGATGTGGAAATGAAAAAAACCCTGACCAGAAAAACATGATTCTTTTTTAGCAATTCTTGTGGGTTGTTGGTGATTTTGTTTGCAGGTACAACGGAACAAAGATTAAAAATTAGTTTTCTTAAGACGCTCAGGCAAAAGTAAGTAGTAGTCAGTTCAGCAGTTACTTACACATCTGCTGCAGAACAATATGATGTCAATATATTTATTGATGTATTTTTACCAAATTAGTGTATTTATTTCATTAGAAATTAAATGAAAAACAAAAAAACCCTGAACAAACACAAAGCAAAAATCACACTGAAACCCCAAAAACCTCTCCAGATCCCTAAGCCTCTAAAACAGAAGCACTGTTTCCTAGTTAGTATGTTTCTCGAGACCCTGTTCTGTTCAAGTATTGCAAACCTGGGCTCACAGAAGAGAGTTCTGAGAGAGGTCTGACCCAGAAGATAGTTTTCTGTTTTTTGACCTACTTGATCCTCTGGAAGCTTTGCTCTGGGTGTGCTTTTCTTTTCCTAGAGAGTTACTGTGGTGTGAAGCAAACTTTTGCTTTTACACTTGTACCCCACAGTGGCTATTAGTGACGCAGCTCAGTCTTCTGGAAAGAGGCAATCTGCATTGTCCTTTGAATGGGCTGTGAGAAAATGAGCTTCGAATGGTTTCTGAAAACAGCCTCTTCATTGTGATTAAAGAAGCAGCTGCTTTGTAGCTTTTCATTTTTTTTCAACCTTTTTCTGATAAAAATGCCTAATTGTGCGAATACCTAGTTGAAAAAAAAAAAATTAATGGTGAAATGATTTATGTAAAGAGTCTATTGCATGTATAGATACTTTGGGGTTACTGTGTTTTAGTTTTCCTTTAAAAATTAACAGTAAATAAAACGATCATTTTCAGAGGAAATAGCTTACCTTTTATCTTCAATAGCATAAAGAGACAGAGTAAGTTGGAAAATAAAATCTCAACTGCTGTAACACCATCAAAGAATGTACGTTTTACAGGGATATACATATCTGAAATGTAGCACATGTTGTTTCCAGATGAAAAGATGCCATGGGAAGGAAGAGAAAATCTGGAAATCCTAATGAAAAGGGACAGCCCAGTTTTACAGTCTGGCAGGAGGATAGCACTGTGCTGAGATTAGGGGATTGAGCAAAAAGCTGGCATGCAGAATTGCGGGTTTTTATGTAATAGCTTTAGTAAATATCCTTTAGGACCCAGTGGAAATGTTTGGTGAGGCAAACTTCGTGAGTAATGGCCAATCATTGAGCGGTGATGAGGGAAAAGCTTTGAGTGAGAAGCCCCTGAAAGCCTGTCGAAAACATCAAGTCGAGACAGCAGCGTTTCTACCACCGGTGACCGATAAACACGCAACGCCGGAATTAGAGTTGATTCAATGTTTAAACCTGGGGGGAACTATACTACAGGAGGTTACTGGAGCGCAGAGTGCCTGATTCCTGTTTTCAGCAAGATGCCTTATTTTGCAAAACTCTTTTTATTAATCTTTTGCTTAGTTCTTCTTGTGGAGAGCAGAAAGCACAGGAGGAAGAGGTGGACAAGCCAGCTGGACGTGCAGAGGGCAAGGTAAGGGTTGTTAAAACGGGTATGTTTCTTCTCCTGGAGTCTACATTACTGTAGAGGCATAAAAACCTGCCCTCTTAGTATCTCTGTGCATGTGCAAAGAGCTTTATAGATAATGTTTTTGTAATAGTGTCTGACAGTGCAATCAGTTTTAACTATAAATGGACATGTTTAATGCTAATGTTAATTTACTCTGAATAAGGCAGATTTTACAGAGGTTGACCACTTCAGCATGGATTGTGGTAAAAATATTCTTAGCCCTCTATGTGAATTACTGAGAGAATTCAGAGAAGCTGCAACTTCAGAGATGTGCACATCTACATATTGCTTCAGCACTTTTTCAAGAACAGGTTATTTGGGTGTTTGTGCTACTTATGTTCACCTGAAATTGCATGTTATTCCCTAACAATTTGAGGTGGGGATGTTGGTTAGAATGTGCTATACTAATTAATAAAAAATAAATCCCTGGAAGTTACCCGGGGATTGTAAAATTTAAAATATATTTTGGAGAAATATATGGATGCTTTAAAAAAAGATGTTTTTTAAAGTCAAGCAATAGCACGAGAAAGAGTTAAAAGTCTTAGTGAAGTTTATTAGATTTACTGTTGCTGAGATTTGACCAGAGGTTTACATTAGAAAAGATAATCTTCCAAACCTGTCAGTCCAAAGTATGTTATCCTTTTTTGTGGTTATGTCATCCAGTGACAATTATATCTTACAAGACTGTTCATTGTTCAAAGGGCTCAAAAATAAAATTGGGTTAATCCGTCTTATTAAATGGCTTGACTGTGGCTATAAACCTTCATCTTTCAATTTATTTCATTGTGGGTTTTTTTGGTTTAACAGTCAGTGCTTTTATAGGGAGTGTTGTTATTTGGGCATTTTATGAAGACATGCTATGATATACTTGAAATCAGAGAATGCCTAATATGCTCTCAGATTTATACTACTTACTGAAAAAATACAGTAGCGTATGCTTTCAGTGACATAAAAGTTAGAAAGCTGAAGCAACTGGGGCCTGATCGTGAATTCCTAAAGCCAACTGAAGTTTTGCTACTGATTTGCAGAGAATCTCCATTATTTAATGAGATCTTTCATTTAACTATGAAAATTTTTCCAAATCTCTGTTCTGGAAAATGTGAGGGATTCAACAGTAGCATTTTCTTGCAAGCCATTCATGTATAGTAGACATCATCTGCTTTAAAGTAAAAAAAAAAAGTATAAATCCTTCTCTTAAACATGACTTTGCCCAAAACCGGTGCCATGCTCTGTGTTAGAGGTTGGTTGAATATTTTATACTTGATCTAAACATTATGAAAATAATTTGCAGTTTCTACAGTGCCACTATTTTTGTGAAGCTGTGATAGAGTGGAAGTCAAATCATTGATAAAATCATTTATATAAATGAATTTACTGTAAAGAATAACCGATGCAATTTGTTTTCCTGTTGAATAATGATTTCAATTAACAGTTTTCCAGCCAGGTAGAGCCTGAGGAAATATATGCCTTATATATATGTGCCATATGTATATATTTACATGCACACACATGCACATATTTCCTATGCAATGTACATAGTTAAAAGTATATAAAATCAAGTTTTGGCAACTATCAATATGAATGACATTTTAAACACAGAGAATTCTGCAATATTGCAAAAGAAAGAGAGTGTATGAAGCAGTGATGTTGATATTTTAAATTTCCAGTTACAAAGAAAGAATAGAGTTGTCTCTAAATCAGCAACGAATAGCAGAGTCTTCTAGCAAAATTAAACCGAAACCAGTTCCTGTGAGGGTTTTCTAATCATATAAGAATGAAAGCATGAAAATGTTTTTTTAATCATTTCATCACAGTTTCTGTTTAGTATTTCTCTTGCTTTCTCTTGCTAACTTATCGTAAGAAAGACGGTAAATTTTCAGTAAACATGTTAGCCAAGAGAATTTATTCCTATGCTTGGGAATCTATGTTTGACAAGTTTGATATTTTGTGTCCTTTAGGTGATACTGGATCTAAAGACCTTTATATTGATTTCCAGAAGCTAGCTTGGGTTGTGCAACTGCAGAACACCTTCAGTTCTGTAGTTGATTACTTGAACATTGTATAAAGGTTCCCCACAGAGCTCTGAGGGCTTGGGGTACCTGGTCCTGCAGGCGTCGAGACAGCTGTCTGCTACGTGTACATGGAGAAGCTGAGCCTGTGCCTTCCTGGGAAATGAATATGCTAAAGCCAAGTTAGGGCTGTGAAGTTATGAACCCAAATTAAGAAATGCTGCGTTAAGGGTTGCCTGTGCATCCTTAATTACTCACCTTGTTTTACATTAATTATTGAAGTGTAATGTATTATTTTTCTCTCTGAGAGGTAGGCCACTCTGTGCTGAATGGGTAACGCTTGATTAGAAACCGTGTTGTGTTTCATTTAGTCTTACTCGTGCATTCATCACCTAATAATGCAGCTCTTCTGCAAAACAGAAGCATGACCTTAAAGAAGCGATTGTCTCACTACAGCATTGCTGTGACCACTGCCTGGAGCAGGTGCATGTTACACTCTGGAGAGCCCAGGCTTTGTGTAGGAACTTGGTGTGTGCTCATTGAGTAGCAGCTCCTGGCTTTGGACTTTGATAGCAGGCTTTTTACGTTTTCCAGGGGTACAGTCTCTGTCTCTTGTCTTACAAAACTGTGTGAAGGGATTCAGTGACATCCATTTGTATGAAGTTGAGAGCCTTTTTGCTGATGTACAAACTGGCAAATGGTGCACAAAACTAAGGGCTTATAACTGACAGAAGATTGTTGGTTAAAAAAAATTGCTTTAGAGAAATCAAGTGATAAATGAACTGCAAAGTAAAATCTGTAAGAGTCACCTGAGTGACTGCTGGATGGGAGATTTTGACCCCAGTGTTACCTACACAGCAGGGAATAAATTTCCAGAGAGGAGGTAAAAGTTTGTTGATGAAGGAGTTGGTGCAATTGCAGAAAGGGACAGGAGTACGTTTCAGATAGGCCATGGACTGTGGTGCTAGGTTGCTAGCAGGATTTTTCAGGGAGCTGTGTACTGCTGCCAGGCCATGTCAGACTTGGAGTGTGTAGTACTGACTGTACCATGTGTGTTTATGTGTGCTTGTAGCTTCCTCAGAGCATTAGCCATACTGTAAGTGTCAAGCAAGTGCTGTTGGCATGTCCAACACTGGAATAATAGTTTGTGGTACTCTTCATTAGCTCTCAGGAATTGTAAACAAACATCAACAGTCCTCCTAGACTAGTTAGAATTTTGACACAGAAAAAGAGAAACTCTAAAATGTCATGCTTTTATTGATGTTTATTGTTCTGTAAAAATTGCTGATAATGCTTCTGGTAATGCTTATTGCTTTGCATATGTTGCCGTGGAAGGGAGGGCTCTGGCAACATTTGGCATCTCAATTGTGCCTGTGAATGCTGTGTTTCCGGTGGCAGTCTGACTCCGAGTCTGCTTATTCCTCTCTTCTAACAGTTGTGCAAAAGCCTCATGCTTCTTTTGAAGCAAAAGCTGCTTTGAGCTTCTGTTAGCTAAAAATTTCCTGCCAAGGTCTTTGGAAGTGGTCAGTGATTTGGAGTATCTCATTAGAGATGTAATTTTGAGGACATGCTCCATGCCAGCCTTAGGCTGGGACCCAGAAGCAGAAGTAGACTATCAGGGCATGGCAGCACCAGGCTCGGCACACGGACTGCTTGTCCAAATAGTGCACTGGGGCCTGTGGTCTGCTGATTCCTGCTGAAATAGCTGCTGCTGGCAGCATTGCTTTGAAGGGCTTCATTGTTTTTCCCCAACTGCGGACCAGGTGTTGCAAACATATCATCTGGCCTGTGGTACCTCCCAGCCCCTACTGATCCTCTCAGTTGTATTGTGGCTTCTCAAGAAATTCTGTGTTTGTAAGTGGCCCTGTAGTTAAAATGTTGATAACCATTTATTTACAGGTGTGTTTCTTACCTAGGGTTCAAGTCTAGGGCATTGCACAGCCTCTAATTGTGCAATGTCTGATATCTCCTGAGATTTTTTTCACCAATACTGCAGAATCACAGCAGAGCCAACTAGTAATGGGAAAAAAAAGCAGGGAGAGACATCCATGCAAATTGCAATGGCAGATATGAGAAGCAAAACCAATGCCTTATCTTGGCTGTGCATTCTGTGTCTGTGTTTGCTGCTATGACTTTTCTGCTATTGCTAATGTTGCTCCCTCTGACTTTGTAGTTCTTATGTAGTTGTGCACACAGACTGTGAGATGTTTAGAGCCTCAACACTGCTTCCTAACCAGCCTGTGTGCATTTGGTGCTCTATCCAGCAGTCGTGCCTCCTCCTGCCTTTTCAGCAGAACAGCAGCCTCTGGCTCCTTTCACTGGACCTGTTACCATCTGCTTATGTTACTGTTGTTGGCTTTGGGCTGGATGGGTGTCAGAAGAGGCAGGGAATGCAGGGCTTGGCATACGCTTCGTAATAAAGAGGCTCCTTTTATTGCTGTGAGAAACAGATGTATTCTGCATTTATCTGCAATAAGCTGAAATCATGAACAGCCATAGAACAGATTTTTTTCTATTTAAAAAACATATTTTATGAAAAGCAAGCAAAAATGGAGGGATCTAAGCAACAGATTATAAGGTGTGTTGGGCATGTAACCATGAAATGTTCTTAATCTGCATGATAATGGTGATTGTGTACATCCTCCGAGTTTGAGTCTGTCATTTTCCAGAGTATGATTTAATTGTTTTCTTGAAATATGGCAAGGAAAGTCTTTTCTTTCTTTCCTGCTTCAGACATAAAACCACAGATATCAGTGCGAAGCACCCAGAGGTAGGGCAACAAAGTCTCTCTCCCCCACAGCTCTGAGAACAATAGAGACTGGTGTGACCAGCTGTGTAAATCAGAATAGACAGGCAGGGCTCATCAAGCCCTTGAATTGGTGGCCCTGACTCCCTAAAACTGGGAACCTTGACATTGCCAGCTTGTTAGAAAATTCTCGACCATATCTGATCCACGTGATCCACGTACATTAATACTAAAGATACACATCTATGCGAGATACACTCATACCATAATGGAGACAGCAAATTTGGAATGTTCAGCTAGGAGTGAGTTGCTATGGGAAGTCATAAACTACTGTTGTACCTTCTGCTTTTCATCCATCCTCTAGGGGATCTTTGCCGAGGTCATATGCTTTGCTGGTTAGAAAAACAGGAGGTTTTGTACCTTGGTGCTAAGTTTACACAGTGTGCATCTCCTCCAGCTTGCTATGGCTGCTACACAAAGTAAATGACACCTTCAGCTAATGCATTCAACTAAGCCTCCTCACTTAGCTGTTACCTTACACCCTATCGCATGAGGACTGATTACAGTTTTGTAAAAGTTGTTTATCTTGCTCTGGGAAGGTCTGAATGTCTGCAGAGATACCTACTGCTTTTTCAAGTACTGCTGAGCTGTTATGTGTGATTTCTCATGCCATCAAAATTTGATTCTCTTTTATATATTTGGCAGCATAAAAAGGATCTATTTTACGCAATTGAGATAAATTCTGACTAGAAGTAGCTGGAAAGGAAAATATAAAAAAATTAAGGCAATAATGGAGAAGTGTTTACAGAAACTTAATGTGATACCCATCCCCTTCTCTCCTCTGTAAACAAGTCCTCACAATAAACAGTTTTATAAAACACATCCCACATAAGCAAAGTGTAAACAACAATAAAATCATACATGAAGAACATGGAAAAAAAAGAGATGCGTGGCTTTCAATGAATAGCGGTGAATTGCAGAGAGTACGTAAAGCTGAAAGAAACCCTGACAAATCTGCAATCAGAAGTGCTAAAGACCCTAAGTACATCAGAGAGGATTTATGAGATACCAATGATCAGATTGTCAGTAAAGGCGCCTGATGGGCAGGAGGGTTCAGTGCATCCTTCAGCTCTGCAAAGGCAGTAGCTGCAGTTTTCTCCTTTGGTACAAATAATGAGATACTTCCTGTGCCAAATGGCGGGGAGGGTGGCATGGGATACCTGCCATAGAGGATCGGAAGATGCCAACATAGTTTAACACTGTTAAAAAGAATGGAGATTTTTTAAAAAAACTTGGTTTTGCTTTTGGATTAAATTGACAAAAGTAGTTATACATTTCAAAAGCAGTACAGACTGCCTGTCATTAAAAATAGGTCTATAGAATATCTTTTTAAATGGATTAAATTGATTAAATGACAGACCTCTGTCTGTGAAATCTGAATCATCTGTCATTTACCTGAAGGACTGAGCCTTCCTGGCTCAGGAGGTTCCTGAAACCTCTGTTTTTTTTCTCTAAGGCAGTGTTTATATCCCCAGCCAGCCCTCTGAAGCCTGTGCAGCTGCAGACTCACTCTTAGCAACTCTCCTGTTTGCTGTTTGGTGATTTTTAAATGAACTGATCAGAGCTTGGTGTTTCAGTGAGGTTTTGCCATCGATTTACAAAATGGCATTCTAATACCACGAGGGTTTTCCATACTATTTCCTCATACAGCATGCAATCCAAAGTTTTATTTGATTTTTAATTTGTTTTTCTCTTATTCCCCCCCATTCTTTGAGCTGAGAGGTTTAATTAAACGTTCATTGGTACATAGTCCTTTCTCTGAGGGTTAAAGTCAAGCAGATGCAATAAGACCATTCTTCTCCACTTCCACCTTTTCATGAGCAGAGGCAGTGTTGCAGATTGTGAAGCAGAGCACTCTATCAGCAGCCCTAACCTTTACAAAGACACGCAACTGCCTCCTGCAACAAACACTTAAAAGCTAAACTTTTGCCTCCAACCATTCCCATTAATGGCTTGGATTTATCTCCCCTGCTTTTAGGTAGTCATTAATGCAGCTGTGTTGGGAGTGCACTTGCTCCAGCTGGCTCTTTATTACAGCCAGCAGGGAGAGAGGTGCTCTGACATCCCAATTTAAAAAGGAGCCCAGAGTGAGGTGAGGGGGCTCCAGATTCTCCTGTGTAGCATGTGCCCTGGAGCACAAGGGCTTATATTCCTTATATTCCTTCTAAATACCCATTTGATACAAATTTTTAAATTCTGTTTCTTCCTTTTAACCTCCTTATTAAAGCAAATGGGTTATCAGTGTTAGCAGCAGCTGTCTACACCCCTTAGGTTTTATAATTTCTTTTCTGAATTGAATGCGCTAATGGGAAACTTCTGGTTTCCAATTTAGACTCTCTTTGCTCATACTCATCATGTTCTGCATGACCCTTAAGCATAACCCATTCCAAAGCTACCCTTAGGAGTGTGGTAGTTGTTTTGCAAGCTCTGAATTTTTGACCAAGGTTTTAAGCAGAATTCACCCTCATTTTTGTATCCATTAGAGCAGTCCTCTTATTTTTCCTCCAAGAATTATTTGTTTGTTCTTTACTGTCAGTAAAATTTTTCCCACACGGGCAAATGAATCTGAATCCTGTTGTGTAAAGCTATTTCTATTATTATTATTATTATTGTTAAGTTCCTGACAAACAGCTAATTGCAGCAATATTTATAACTGTGTTAGATCTTATGCCCAGAGCAAAGGGACTGAGGAGCTTTAATGGTGTCCTTTAATGCAAGTCCTTCTTGCACCATTTAGGGATGGCTGGGATGCTGGTCTGGATTTTCTTCCAGATATGCATGAAGTATCTGTTTGCTTGCTGTCTAGTTTAATGTCCCCCCGGAATTTTAGTGACATTCTCACACTTTTCTCAGGGTTTTGTCAACCTTGTTCTACTGTTACTACATAATCTCTCAGACAAAAAGTCAGAATTATTCCTCCCTTTATATTAAGAAAATGTAGGGATTACAGATCTTGTTGACTTCTTTAGACAAAAGCCTTTTCCTGCTGCTGTGGAGGGAAGTGGGTGGATCTACCACTGCTTAAAGTCAGAAGACAAAGCAAGCCCTCTGTCTGCACAAACTGCCAGTACTGAACTGGAGTTTAACGGGTAAGACAGGTGGTCTCAGAACAGCGTACGACATTGCGTGACCACCTTTGAGAAGACTTTCTCATGATAATGTTGCCTTGGTATCTGGCCAAATCCTGGTCAGGTAGCATATAGGGCAGTCAGCTGCTGCTGCTGCTGCTTGATTTGTTACTTCTGCTGTATCCCATCTCCTCTGTGGCAGGCTGCGCTCTCAGCCTTACACCTCCCTGCAAGTTGTGGCGTCCGGGCGGAAAGGGCACTGTGCCCATCTCAAAGCCAGGCTGAGATGGCAGGACTGCCTGCACTGGGCATCCGATCGGAGCAAACACTGTGCAGAGGCAGCGTGGGGGCTGCCGCGCTGGCCTACGCCGTGGTGCTGGCGACACCCCTGCTTCCCTCCGGGGGGCTGCACCCCCAGGGCTGCCGCTCCTGGGGCTCTGAAATTGGGCTGGTGGAAGCCAGCCACAGAGTGCTGCGTGTGGTGCAGAGACATCAGACCAATGTTATTGCTGTCTTTTGCAGTCACATCTACAAGAAAAATCATGACGTGACCAAACACAGGAAAGGAAAGACGGAGCAGCTTCTCAGGGTTGATGACCATGACTTCACCATGCGGCCGGCTTTTGGAGGTGAGAATAAAATGGTTCTCTTGATTTCATGCTCATCTAATTCAAAATAATCTGATTACTGAGTTAATAACCTTATTTAAAAAGTAAAATAATAAAATAAGGTATCAAATCAAATCCTCTGGCCAGATGAACCGATGTGAAGTGAAGGGACGCAGATGGTGTCAGGAAGTATTTGAGGCAATTCAAAGAAGGCTCATCCTCACCTCATAGTCCTCTGTACAGCTCCTACACTTCTTCATGTTGCTGAAGTTTGTTGGGTTTTTGCTGCTGCTCCCCAGGGCTCAGGACAGACCCTCCCAGTAAGAATTTCACTCTGTTGAGAAAATGAACAAGCCACAAGTTTTAGTGTTAGCTCATCTTTGCGAAGCTGCAATGAGCTTTCTTGCTGATGTGATCAAATTGCAAAGGAAAGAACCCATTAGGTAGATCACATCCCATCCTTGATAGGAAAAAATGGAGTATTTTTGTCCAGATAAAATCTTATCTCAGACTCTCTAGAGCAACCAAAAAAGCACCTTCACTTCTATATTCTTTTATACCCAGTTACAGCACCATTCCTGCCTGATCCTTCTAGACTCCCTACTGCAGAGGTAATAGAGTACCTGAATAAAAGATGTGCTGCTACACTAATATAGAAATCTCTCTTCTGAGTACGTCAATGGCCAAGCCCCTCTAGATCTAAGGACAGAGTTTTATGTAGCTGTTGCTAAATGACTGATACTGCATCCCTTGTCAACTGGCCTTCTAAGATAAACCTCAACATCTTCCTGTCCAGGAGAGACACACGTGTTTTGCATTTTGCACATAGTCTGTAGAACAGAGCTTCTTCAATCTGCCTATTCCTAGTGTAGCTGGAAAGTTGTTTCTCCCCCAACAATGCAGATGTGGTGATCTGACAGCACATTACTCACAATTTGTATTTCTCCAAGTCAAAAATATATCATCACCAGAGTTTTTTTTTCCTGTCCACTCTAACTAACAAGTTGCAGTCCAGCTTGCCCATTGGAGGTAACTCTTGATAATCAGTGGTAAACTTGATCTTTTATTACTAGTGTTGAAGATTTTGCTTTAAATTCTTCTCTGGGTGGAGAAAAGGCAAATCTCCCTGGGGTTGGTGCCAGCACATCTGACAAACCCAGCTGTACAGCTGAGGCTCAGGGCTAAGGTCTGGGAACTGAATCTGGAGGCACTGGGCACGCCTGCTTCTTTTTGAATGGGTTGTAAAAGTGCAGCTGAATGAGCTGCTCTAGAGCCCCTCACCTTCTCCAGAAGGGTATCTCCTTGACATTGATACTGCTACTCCACCTTCTGGTTAGGGAAAAGGAGATTATGCCGTATTGCTGGTGTTTCCCTTTCTGCCAGGCTGCTTCTTTTGGAAGGTGAACCTTTCAGGAAGGCGATTTTGGGAAGGAACATGGCTTCTGAAAGGTGAAAAGACCAGGGAACCGTGAGATTGGTTTTGTGGACTGACCTAAATCCTCTTGGCTCCAGGAGGAGATTGTCACTGTCAGGGTTGTCCAGCAAGCTGCTTTGTTTGCTCAGTCTCCTGCTTGTTTGCTTATTTACTGGTCTTGGTTTTCTTTACACTACTTTTTAAGCATTTTTTTTTTCCCATTCTTCTGTTCTTCTTGAACGTGTCTCATACTGTAGACCACCAAGGACAGGTAGTATCTGCAAAACCTGGATCAGAGATGGTGGCTGGATGTGCACTGACTTCAGTCTGTCTTTGTTTGCATACTGCTCTGTCATGGATGTTGGTGATCTTGTGCCATTCCACAGGTTTTGCCTAGCACAGCAATGTGTTATCATAGAATTACAGAATGGTTTGAGTGGTAAGAGACCTTTGAAGATCATCTTAGCTCACCCCCTGCCATGGGCAGGGACATCTTTCACTAGGTCATTTTGCCTGAATCTCTACCCAGCCTGACTTAAAACACTTCCAGTGCAGGGACCTACACTTCACTGATTGTGTCACTAGATTGAATGTTTTCTTCTTAGAGGAAACAGGAGGTTGCACTCGGTTTGGCACATGTGAAGATGGATTGCTGATTTGATATATTTCATCTTTCCCAACAGAAGGCTAGGCTCTGAGAAGCAGATATGCTCTGCAGAAAATGTTCACTAAAATGTATATAATTCCTCTAATATCACATATGCTCTGTCCTGCTATAAACTGAGAGGGTCCCCTCTAGTTCCTATCCTGTAGATCTTCTGGTGAAGTGACCTTTTGTAATGGAAAAATATTGTCGTTCTGTAATTTTTGCTCAAAAGCTCCTTATCTTGCAGAGCTACCTGGTACAAAGGTGGAGTGTTGGCAAAGCTGTGCTGAAGTTGCGTGTAAAAGTAGAAAGTAGAAAAGTAGAAAACCACAGCAACAGCTTTGTTGAGGCTCCAGCCTTGGAAAGCATTAATCAACATAAATAAACATAGCTCGAGTGCTACAACTTTTTGCACAGCAGCAGAACTATGCAGTGTATTTTTAGTGACAGACGATAAGCATGATGGAGAAAAATATAAAGCAAACAAGTGTCTGGTAAGAGACGATCCTTTTATTTTCTTCTGAGATATTATTCATCAGGCAGTCAGGATGATTTGCTATGCACTGCGAGTCCTTCAATATTTTTGCTATGAGAATGCCAGCCAAACTGATGTGGACTGACCTGAGCAAGGTGAAAAGGTT
Organism: Tapera naevia; assembly: GCA_033556795.1. NCBI lineage: Eukaryota > Metazoa > Chordata > Aves > Cuculiformes > Neomorphidae > Tapera > Tapera naevia. The sequence continues at coordinate 130,328 of JAUMJJ010000014.1, read as the reverse complement.
TTTGTACTGCAGAAGCAGAGTAGAGGAACGTGTGGGAAGTGTGTGTGACTCTAATGGGTAACTGCCCTAAGAACCTCTCTGCTCGCTGGGAGTAGCTCAAGAACCATGATTTAACAGACAGTCCAGCCCCATGGCATTGCATTGGGCCTGTGATGTTATGGTGAAGGTGGGAAAGACAACTAATCTCTGGAAAACATAATATCATGGGGAGATTGTGAGTGACATTAGACTATGGAGAAATCCAGTACTGTAAAAGTCATGATGCCCAAAATGGGTGGGATAATGGGCAGCCCTTAACCTTCAACTTCACCATTGAACTTAAGGCTGAAAAAGGAATGGGGACTGTAGCTGCTTTATGGTGGCCACAGTGACTCTTGCTGGTCTTGCAGAGGACAGACATCAAGCTGCTGATTACAGCTGTAACCACTGCAAAGAGCATGCTGGGTTATGCAAGGAGAAATAGAAGGAAAACATTAGAGAAAGCTGAAGGCTTTTTTCAAGAATAAGTATCTTTGTAAAGAGTAAGTGAGCAAGCAAATGTGTTATTAACAGCCCAGTAAGCATGGTTGTCTTGCCTGCTCTCAGCCCACTAGAGACAATGGGTACATTTGGGTACAGTGGTAATGACAAAGATTTTTGCTTTGCTGATGGTCACAGTAGCCTGCATAAGCTAAAATAGACGGTGGTTTTTTGACTCTTAGAAAGTTATCTCCATGTCAGTGACCTTGTTCAAGCTAGCAGATGTTCAGGTATTATTTACAAATATTTATTATATTTAAAGATTATGTAAATATTTGTTTTGCTGCCTTCCTTAAACATCTATTTTAAGCATTTCATGTATGACCTCTCATATTTTACATGGAGCCTGTGAATAAGCAGCTTTAGTTGATACATAAAATAGCTGTATTTTCTTTGTTGAGGAACAACCTCATGCTGTACTTTTATTGTATTTCTTCATAGCCTAATAGCCTATGTCCTTGCTGCCCTTCCAGGCAGTATTTTTGCCAGGATGGATGAATGGTATGGTGAATCATAGAATCATAGAATCTTCTGGCTGGAAAAGACCTTTGAGATCATCGAGTCCAACCGCACCCATCGTCTGCTAAACCATGTCCCTCAAAAACTCATCTAGCCTTTTTTTTAAACACCTCCAGGGACGAATGCATCAGTTCACTTAGGGTTTGTATCAAGGATTGGAATAGAACTTGCTTGTCACTCAATGAGAAGCAGAATCTCTGCAGTCATGTGGCAGCTGATGAGCACATCCTGGTGGTGACTGTCCTAAAGCTGCCCACACCTAAGAGGTCCCAGACATATACACAATAGTAGTAGTAGTAGTGGTAGTGACAATAACAATAATAATGATGTATACACACGTACATGCAGAAACACTGAAAACTGTCTTGTGACTTGCCAACATGGGATCCCTTATGGACATTTCCAAACCTCTCTGGATTTGTTCCATATATATGGCAGCAAAGAAGTCTCAAACTTGCTTGTTTCCATGCTGATATTTTTATCTCAGGGCCTACATCTGCCTCACTCCAAAGACAAATGAGGGGACCAAGAGATTGTCTCACAGAAAAACAATGAGCCTTTGAAATCATTGCCAAAAAAAAAATTAAAAAGATGTTGCAAAGCTCTAGTCTCAGAGCTGGAGTGGAAAACTGACTTCAGACATTTTCACGGTAATGTGCTATTCCCTTTCTTCCAAAGCCTGCTGCAATGTTAAAAAGAAAACCATGGTTTTGCCCAGTACCCATTTGTGACAAGGAGCTACCTGGCCCTTTGCAGCTTTTGTGCTGCTCCTCAGTGGATGGTTTTAGGTGCTGAGACATGCTGGCATGAAAAGCTTTAATGTTGGGTGCCTTCTGAAGTCATCCCTGAACCTGACTGACGAAAAACTCCTGGATTCTCTGGAGGAGTTAGCTCCAGACCAGATATCCCATGCAAACTGGGACTGAGTTTAGTGTTCAAACTGGAATTCTTGTAAGGTGAAACGATCACAAAGTCTTCTCAGTGTCAGAACCTACCCAGAACAGAGACTTCTTGTGTTGAATCTGTGGGTTGATCTGTTCTCCTTGTAAAACCACCGAATGCAAATGCAAAGTGGGTCTTCTCTGAAAGCCATCTGAACAAGATCTTCTCTATATGCAGCACCTATGTCAAATGTGTAATGGCTTTCACTGAAGTGCAGGTCACAAAACTGAGCAGCTCGCTGCAGGGGAAAAACAAATGAGGGAGCACTCTTGTAGCTGATTCTCACGACAATGGGCTGTGGACTTGAATAAAGGAGTAAAGACATAAAGCCACAAATATCTTGACAGGCTGTTCCCTGTGTATCCTTTTAGTACCTTTTAGTTCCCTGTGTGCCTTTTAGTGAGGCAAAGACACTGATATGCCAGAATTTACAGAAATAAGACGTTGCTAATGCAATTTTCAGAAGGTGGTACCTTTACAGTGAGAGGATGCAAGGGTGCTTTATCATGTCCTATGTAAATCCTCTACAGAAATTGGGAAGCTAATCAATACTGCCCAATACAAGAGAAAAAGCAGAAGCTCTCCCATCAGCCTCAAGTTTGCTTCAAATCACTTAAATCCCATCTCAACACACAAATATAAATATTTCCTTCAAAAGGAAAACATTCTGTTTTCCATTTCCAGTTTTGATATTGTCTAATTTGCTAATGACTACGTGAGTATCGTGAGCTTGCTTGGAAGCTGCCATTGTGCTGTGTCTGAGCTACAAGGACCATAGTTTATTGATTGGTTCATTTCTATGTCATAAGTGGAAGCCTGTGACTTATGAAGTTTTTTTAAGAGTTCAGGGTTTTCTTTCTCTTTGTATCAGTCCTGATGAATGAGGATTCATGTTCTGCAAAATATTGCTGTGGACAGTGATGGAAATAATTCATGTCAACATGTTTGTTGTTTCTGAAATAAATGCTTCAGTTGAATATTACATGATTTCCCTCTAGACCTTGATCTATAAATACTTGAGCTCGTGTTTAATTCGAGTAATCCCATGAATTTGGATGACACTTATCTGCGATCCTGAAGTATGAGCTGAAAAGCTTTGCTGGGCTGTGGTCTTTGAGCAAAGCAGCACGACTTCCTTTTCTCAGCCAAATCCACAGACTTCACATGGATTCATTTAGCTTCTCATCCAACAGTGAAAATCCTAGAGAGGAGCCTGCACTTCGAGATTTCTCCAGTGTTACAGTATTCAAGTTTTTCCTGCTTGTAATTCTCCAGGCTGATCCTTCTGTATTTCTTCTCTCTGGAAAAAAAGAAGAATATTGGTAAAGTATTTTTTATGACAAGGAAAAGGTGGTTGATGAAGGCTTTTTTACATTTAATGCTGTAATCTAAATTACTTTTCTGCTGTCTACCTGCTCAGTATGCCAGATACCACCTCAACTCCCTTTCGCACCTTCCTCATCCTCTGCTCCTTCTCAATAAAGAGATTTTTTTTCTGTTTGCTCATCCTTAGTGGCATATGATGAGGAATTTGACAAAGCATCTGAAGCCCCAGTGGCTGAACAATTTAGTTTCCAGAGGGACAGGATTAGAAATCTAGCAGTTCCCAACTGACTTCAAGGATTAGTGAGTCCAAAGACCTTTTGACATCTTTCTGTGACTGATCAACAGCCATTTAATTCAATAGTATGTGCTGTAGCCAAGATGACCTTTAAGGAAATCCAGGGTTTGCTTCTGTGGATTAAAGAGGGCATTTCGCGACACGGCTTCTGTTTTGCTTCAGGCACTGAACAGTTTTACGTTTTTGCTGGCATCAAGTGCCTGCAAAACTGCATCTTAGCAGAAGTTTTGAAGAGAGGCGAGCCAAGTGAATATGCAGTTACCATTATCAGTTATGTTGACGGCCTAAAGCAGGACTTGGTAATCATTTTATTCCTGCCACTAGGTCCCAGGCAGCAACATGTGGGCTGGCCCCACTGGTTCTTCACCTAATCTTCTCTACTCAGCCCAACCTCTTGTCCAAGCCTCCTTCAAAGGGTCTTGGTGTCTCAATGTGTTCTCATTCCCATCCATGTGCTTTCTCATCACCTCAGCCCCAGATGCTGAATGAGGAGCAGGGAGAAGGGAAAAGCAATGATTGCTCCCTGAGAAAGGGTGGGTAAGTATTTCCACTGAAAAGTAAGTTTTACAGTCTCATCTTCAGACTGAACTTCACATTTGAGTGCAAATAATTTCTCCTCTCTCTATTATACTATTTTATTATCCCTCAAATTTGTAATTAACTGCAGAACACAAAAGAAGTAAAAGCAGTTTCACTGATGTACAAGACACCTAACCAAACCTTGAGTCTCTTCTACCACAGGCTTTCCAGACCATCCAGCTTTACACTGAATACCCTTTATATCGGTTTTAATAAAGCTTCATGGCAGCTCTAGACTGAGCCTTAGACTTTGGCCTTGCAATGAGGTAACTGCTGGATATATGGGAGCCAAATGGAGCATTTGGTGTAGGAACATGAAAAAAGAAAAGAGGGTTTTTCTTAATTTTGATTTTCAGCTGTTTTTTTTTCATTGGTGATTACTGTTCAGTCAAGCGTGGAAATCACAACAGTAGATACACTTTGAATGGGTGTTGATTTCCTGAATCAAGGCAATATTAAGCATTCATCCACAGAGACTGTCTCATGCAGTCTGGAAGTTGGGGGGAGATTGCCCAGCATGAGCCAGGCATGCAGCCCCTTAGCACCAGGGAGACCCAGTGGGAAGTACTGTGGCCAGCCGCTGCCTTCCTCTTCTGGCACAATCTGATAGCTCTGTGAAGCCATCCTGGCAGAGACCGTGTCTTCTCTTTTAGCACTGTGCCTACATGACTGTTCGGGATGGCAGCACTGTGGGCGATACTACAATGCCAACAGCTGTGTGTGACAATGGATAATACTATTTACAAGCCCAAGAGTAGGAGGCAGGGTTGATAGCAGCCTTGTGCCTGCCCTGACATGGGCTGTCTCAGACCATGGAGCCTTTCTAAAATGTCTCACTCTCAGCATTGAGCCTTGCAGAGCTTGGATGTGGTCTTGAAGGAGATGCTACTGCAGCTAAATACATGCATGTAGCAGCCTCTGCTGTGTGTGGCACTGCACAAATATTGGTCTGAATCTACAAAGGGATCGCAGTGCCTCTTAAATGCCACACATCTGCTAGCCAGGTTCAAAATTTAGGGTCTAAAAATCTTTGCAAACCTTCATGGAGGCCAGTGTAATCCTTGGAAAATTTGTTTCTGCTGGATAAGTCATAGACATGCTACTAAGTCAATTCATTTCTGCTGGATAAGTCATAGTCTGCTACTTCCTTCACCATGGTCTGTGTCACTGACAGTGCCCAGACTGGAGATATGCTCTAGATACATGCGCCAGTGTGAGCTTTGTGACACGCACTGCCACATTACTGAGGCAATTGTGGATCCACCTGGACTGCTTCTCAACAGTTCCTGCTGACCTGCCTTGGTGGGTCATCCTTGGTGTGTGTGTCACTATAGGCACTTATTTCCTCAGTGCACTGGAATAGGTAAAACTGTGAGGACGCACTATGAGTAACCTGAGGAGGTCCTGGTCATTAATGAGCAGCAGTCTACAGAGAAATTTTGATACAGATTTTCTGGTAATAGAGGAGGGTGCATTTGTTATGGTATGTTTTCTGCTTATTTACTCTTTATGAATTCTCTGGTTGTTAATTTTAAAACTATGTAAAGCTAGTAATATCATCAGTGATTCATATGAATCAAAGTGGTGATTGGCTCTTGAGAGATTAATGTACTTAGCCTTGTTGATAAGAAATGAGAAAACCAGAAAGAAGACCTCATTGCTTGCCATTGCTTCTTCTCAATTCCCTGTTCTAAATTTGTTTATAAGACCTAAAATTTATAATAGGACGGCTCAGTTTTTAAAAACATACGCAAATGTTTCATCCAAGATCTGGATTAGCTGGGCAGGGTGTCAACATTACACCACATGCCAAGGGGAAGATAATGCAGTGCTTCAAAAGGGGCCTTATATGGTTATTCATTGACTCTTCCCTCAGCCAGCTCATGAGAATCATGGACAGGGAAGTGTAACATTAGTTCAGAAACATTTTGCATACCACCTTATAGTGTTAATTAAATGCAGATGATATGAAAGAACAGTTATTTACATATCTAAATATCATTCTCCTACAGGCCCTGCAATCCCTGTTGGGGTGGATGTGCAAGTTGAAAGCTTGGACAGTATTTCTGAGGTTGATATGGTATGTAATCCTCTTTTATGCCTCAATTATTTCTAGTCATAAAACCTCCCTCCCACTTGAAACCTGTGGGTTTCAAGTTATTGGTCAGGTGAAAGTAATGGCAGCATTTGGTAAATTCAGAGAGGCTAATATCCAGAACTGAAGACTTGATAAAACCAGGTGATCAAAGCCTTATCTCTGTGTTTTCAGATAAAGATTAAAAGTATGAAGGAAAAGGGACTTAAATGGGAGAACGATCAGCACTGTGAAGGATCTATCACAGCCAAAAATATAAACTGAGTATGAAGGTTTGAAGGTATGTGATGAGGTTCACAAAAGCTGCACTTATTGCAAGAGGTTTCTTTCATAGGGAAATATTGACTCCGTTTGTTTTAAATCCGTAACTCTAGGACAGGGGTGTCAAACTTGTGGCCCACAGGCTGAATCCAGCCCTCTACCTTGTTTTATCCAGCCTGGCACTTCGTTTCTACCCTATGACAACGCTGAGCTCCTTGCCCCTGTGCTGCTGCCAGAGCTGGTCATGCATGCAGTGTGACACACGTTACGCCGCAGGAGCAGGAGAACGGTGGGAGTCATGAGTTTGACACCACTGCTCTAGGAGGTACATTAGAAAATTAAGTTGGCAACATAAATAAGAAGAAACTGCTCCTGTTAATTCATCACTGTAAGTAAACACATGGAGGCGACTTGAGTGGAACTGCCAGGGAGCCTGAATCTGCCTCTGCCAAAGTGGAATTTGGTGTGGGGAAATAGTCTTTCAGTCACTGAAGATGCTGGCTAGGAAATGTGCACCGGGTTGAATGCTCATTTAGTATCTTTATTTTTTTTATTAATTAAAAAGAGGAAGAAACACATGCAGTTTTTAACCCTCAACAGGTTTCAAGGTGTTCCCAGTTAAAGGAGTGTTCATATACATTTTACTGTTTGTTGGTTGGGTTTTTTTTTTAATGTAGGAAATGGAATAAAAACACAAGAAAGAGAAATGGAAAGGGGAATGATGAGGACAAGAGGAAGGTTCTCGGTTCTTTCCTCCTAGTGCCTTTTCCTCCCTGTTCTTGGGCATCTTCTGAGTTCTAGACAAAACATGAAGATGTAAAGGAAGAGGTTTAGGTTGACCGTTTTTTACTGTGTTGCAATTATATCCTCCTTTAAATAGGGGAGCTTGCCTGCCTGGGTACTGAAAGGGAGGGTTTGGAGGGATGCATGCAATGAAGACTATGGGAGGGAGCCGTCAGCATAGGAAATGGCTGTAGCAAGAACTGGGGCTGTAATATATCAAGGTAAGGTCCCAGCAGCAAAGAGACCTAATTAGTGCAAGTAAATAACTTGCAATTCTTTCTGTTAGGAGCATCTAATTTGAGCAAAAATGTTGCAAGTCAGAAAACTTTGAGGTCAGTTCCCTCCCTTTGCTGTTGATAGCTCCACAACCGTGTTTTCCTAGCACAGGATGAGTACTTTCCACAGCAGTTGCTGATCTGTATCTAGAGTGGAAGAACAATCTCCCAGGTCAGTCTGGGTTACATTGTTTTTTTTCCCAGCTATCTGTCCCAGCATGGGTTTGCGAAGACGAGATCGAGCAGTAAGCTGTCTGCATGGCCAAGGGGCCCAGGCTGGATATGCCTGCAGCAGGGTGCCCTCATCTCCATGCTGCAGGCAGGGCAGAGCCTGTTTCAAGCTGCTCTGAAGCATTACCAGCCCTAGAAACTGGATACCCTCAGTCGCAAAGCCTTTACCTACTTCAGACTAAAGCTGGCAGTTGCTGTGTGTGCTGGGGGGGTTCAGTGGGTGACCTCAAGACTGCCTGGAGCATGGCACAAACATGAAATCTGCAGCCAAAAGTGAGGCACTTCTGGATGTTCATTTGGTCTGGTTCTGGTAGGTAGTATTGTTCTCCCAGTTCATCATAAAACTTGTTTCTTAAAGGATTTTCCTACTCATGAGTGGTGATATAAACCTCTTCTGTAGTTTGTAACTAGCACATGTGTAGGTCAGAAAGAAGCGAGCTGTCGGTAATTGCAAACTGCTTCATTTAACTGATGCTGAGAGAAAACATCCATAAGTTGAATTTTGCATTTAGAAGTTGTCATCAACTGCCACTTAGACTTGAAATTTGCAGCACTTGGTGCCTGCCTTGTGCGTTGGCCATTGGAGGACTGTTTGGAGAGAGAAAGGTGTTGAAGGTAGGAGAGGAGAGGGCTCCTGTCTGATGTGATGGGGAAAGAGCCACACCTGGGAAATGGCGTGTCCCTTCCTTCCTGTCCCAGCAGGCAGTCTCTGTGCCCCACTCTGTGGTGTCTGTAAGTCATGTTTGGGGTGCCTGGCTGATGTCACATCAGGCTCTGTCCCCCTGTTCTCCCAGGATGGAGCTGCTTAGAGGCATTGTGCAGCCACAACACAGGGCTGCCTGGTCCTTCTCTTGCCAGAGGGCTGTCCAAGGCTGGTGACCCTGGATAGCCAGGTTGATTTTCAACCATTTTTTTCAGTAAATGACACTGACTTCTAAGAAACCACCAGCTATGCCTCTTTCTTGCTGTCCTTTTTCCCACCTACAGGCAAGCTAATGTGCTTTCCTCATTCAGCCCCTGAGGTTGCCCTCTGAAGCCAGGTTGCAACCTAAGCCCTCTTGGTAACTGCAGTCTCTGGAAGTGTTTCTTGGGGACTGTAGTTGTAAGAGGAAGGTAGCCAGTGTCCAGTAGAAAACAGTAGCTGGCAGTATCCCTGAGGAGAAGCAGGAACGGAGCCTGGAAGCACTTTGTCACGGTGGAGATGGGCAGGTGGGTAAGCAGACATGTCGCTCCAGCAGATCTCTGGCATGGTCAGAGAGGGAACCCACGTCTGGCCAGATCTGCAGAAAGGAAAGAGCATGCACTGGAGAATTCTACAAAGTCATGGAAAAGCCTGGTGGTAGTGTGAGGTTGTTGCCAGGGCAGCCCTCTGAAAAGGAGAGTCAAGCTAACCAGTGGTTTGTCATCGGCAAAGCAAAATGAGGTGGTGGTTGTGGCTTTAGAAAGCAGTTGCCGAGTGATTAGGAAGAGATCCCAGTCTGTGTTACTGCCTGCCTGGGCCTGGCAGCTGCAGCTCACATAACCACTCACTTAATTGGGAATATAAAGAAAACAAGTGTATTTGATCTCTCAGCCTGAGAGAGTAGATTCAGCTCTGAAAGCAGCAGCTGCCAGGTCTGGATCAACAAACAGATGTTTTCCTTTGTGTGACTGAAGGTCCAGCCCCCCTCATGGAGCTTAAAGGAGGGCTTCATTTATACACTTCTACAGTAGGAGAAGCAGTTCCCTCACTTGGTTGCTGTTCACAACAATTTAGTTATTTTTGGGATACATTTCTTAGTGATTAGCTTAACCATTTAACTGACTTTTAAAGTTTTTCTGCTAGAACACACTGTCAATACCATAGTCCTCCAAGATAATTTTGCCAAGATTGAAGCATCCTTTCTGAAGGTGGTGCTTCTCTTGAGGCGTGTGTATACCCCTTTTAGGATTGAACATTCCTGGGTACCATAATACATTGATTAGACATTTGTGTTTTGTTTTGCCTGAAATGATTCTGTCAGGAAAATCTATTTGCGAAGAGCATTGGTCCAGGGAAGAAACAGGAGTTCAGAGACGAGGAGTTTTATCTACCTGGTAGGAGTGAGTTTTCCTTCTGGTGTTTCCTAGTTGTAGGGAGCAGCACTGACAGACCTCTCTCTGGTTCTTTTCCTTTTCTGTGAAGGATTTCACTATGACTCTCTACTTAAGGCACTACTGGAAGGATGAGCGTCTCTCGTTTCCCAGCACCACCAATAAGAGCATGACCTTTGATGGCAGGTTGGTGAAGAAAATCTGGGTCCCCGATGTCTTTTTTGTGCACTCCAAAAGGTCCTTCATTCATGACACCACAACGGACAACATCATGCTGCGAGTGTTCCCTGACGGTCATGTCCTCTACAGCATGAGGTAACAGTGTAGCCCCGCTGCTCATAAGCATCCACTGGGACTTTGCTGTTGATTTTGTTCCCAGCATGGCTTTGGTGACTACCAGGACTGCTGCTGTCAACACTGCTGCTCCCACTGCTGAGGCGGAGCCCTGTTTCTAACATGTCCAGTACAAAATGCTTTGCAGGAAGCTGTGAGAAACCATGCAGTGGGCAGTAACAAGATAATCTCCCAGGGAAAGCATTCCCCTGACTCTTTGCAGCGAGAGGGGGAGGTTTAGTCGAGTGAGAATGTTTGTCCCGGGGTCAGTATGTGATTAAACTGGAAGCTGCTGATATACCAGATGGCGACCTTTATAATTATCCTATTTTGCTTCCTGCTTGTCTAGAAAAAACTTTTTTTTTTTCAGTTGGTGTTTGTATGTCGATGTAAATATTTAAGTTTATTGAAGCTGAAATGGCAGCATTAAATGCACCATAGTCCCTGTTTTTCTAGCAGATTTGTTGGCTGGAAGAATCCTGAGGCAAGTCTGTCATGACCTGAAAGGTTACCCAGCCCGTGGGTGTATATGGATCATGACCGTGGGTTTGTAGGATTCTGTAATACACAAGGACATGGAGACTTAATCCTCTAAACTTCTCAATCTTATTACAGATTACCAAAAATACCACAAAAATCACCACTAGTAATTAAACTTCCACAAAAATCACCACTAGCAAGTACACCTATGATTAATAAAGCAAATATATTTATATATATATCATGCTATTACAAATTACTGTCAGCAACCAATAATATAGTATCAATCAATCGTACAAAAACAGTCAATAACAGTAATAACTAACTAGGTATATACTGTTATAAATTACCACAAAATTATTAGTGGAGCAGCTGATCAACAATATAATAGTAGATATACTTACGATAGGTTGCTTGTATGGATATATAGAACAGTTACCAAATAATACCATCATCAAATGATGGGTGCTATGATAAACTGAAATAACCCCAAAAGTAGACCAAAATGGAGACCAGTGAGACAACAGAGTCTCACTTCAAAAATGCTCTATGTCACAGAGTCTAGAGTCAGCTGACCATGCCCAAAGAGAGTCCAAGAACTGGTAGAATGTTCATGCAGTGTATTCAAAACCTGTTTAGGAATGGAAAAGTACATGCAGCATGGGAAGTTCTCAGAGAGAAAGGCTCCATTTTGGATAAAGATTATGTCCTCCTTGTGTCACAGAGACGTAAGTGGGTGTAGGACAATACCACTTTGAGCGGCCAATACATGCTGTTAATTTCTATTTTTCACCTCTGATAGCTGATAGATGACGATGTTTTCTGTTCTTCTGGACCAATTTTTATTTTCCAGATCATTTTCCACCTTTTCAGACAATAAATTGCCTTTACAATGACACACGCCCCCCCTCTTTTTCCCATTTATTAGTGGTATCTCAGGATGTCTTCAGTTTCTTTGTACTCCCTCTGCACTTCAAAGAAGTCAGTTGCACTCCTCAAGGATGTATCTGGTTCCTAGGCTGGCAGGGTTTTCCCTGTCAATATTTTTCAGCAGACATTTTCCTTTGCTCAGTAATTTCTCCCTTCTAACCAGGCCACCTTTATGGCTGCTCACATCATCATCTCACCAGATTTCATTTCCCTCAGGAGAATGCCAAAAGAGAGGCAGAGAAAAATACATTGCCAGCAGAGGAAAGCTCAAGAACCCATACAAAAGGACGTTTTCCTAAGACAGAAAACGTTTTCTCAGTGCAGTGACTTTTGAATGTTTTGTATCTAAGGATTTCTGTTCTACGATCTTTCTGGAATCTATTCACTTTACCTTGTAAAATAATTCTCAAAAACTAGGAAAGGTGTTCTATAAAGTTAAATTCAGAAGGCTATTTAGAAAGACCACAGTAGGCGACATTGTCTCAAGCAGGACAAATCCTCACCAAACAAGGAGTCTCTAAAGTTCACTAGTTTCATAGTCCAAATAGAATTCTACTGAATTTATTTTAAAACTCCCTGGAAAAATTCTTAAAAACACAGAGAAATGTGTGGGTGTAAGAAAGAGGATAGGTGACATATGGCCACTTTTTTTTTTTGCCTGGTCTTAATGAAAATCTCACCTTGACCAAACACTTAGGAATGCTTTCCCTGTTCTGAACCCATTTATAACTCCATTTGTCGCATGAAAGGTCTGATTATCCACACCTTAACTAAGAACTGGAAGATACTGTCTGTTTTATTAGAACTAGATGAGGATGAAGGTGTCATGTACCAGGAGAAATAACTAGGAGAAGGATAAATGAAGGAGAAGTTTTGATATAAGCTTGGGTCAGCACTGAGGGGAGAAGAGCAGGAGGATAGGGATCTTCTCGGCAGATGTTGCTTGGTGTAACTGAAAATTGATTTCCATTGCTTACAACCCACAGTTTTCCTGTGCTGAAACCAAAAGTATGCCACTTGTCAGCAGTGCTCAACAACCAAAATGAAGGAACAAGTATTTTTATTGGCAAACATTTGGTCTGTTTAGGTCTGATCATTTGCCCATACGCAAATTATTTACTTTCAACAATTTCTGTGAGCTGTTGAGGAAGTGATATGACTTTCTAACGTTACCCACAAGAGAGAAGTATATGTGAGTTAATCACAGCTGACTGCACAAGATTTAAATGAATAATTTGATACGTAAAATCCAAAGAGAAAAAGAATCTGCATGGTACTTGGGTCTGGTGGTGTTTAGGTCACTCAGAAGATGATCCGACTGACCAAGCATGGGTGTCCACTCATGCTGGAAATACCCTCAGGTGTCTTAAGATATCTGCGTGGCTCCGGCACTGGACTGAGGGATGTTTCTTTCCTCATTTGAGCCTCAGTGTCACAGTTTAGGTGACCTCAAGAAAAGAAAACAGCACATTATAATGAGACTGAGTTATATAACAGTTAAACGCTACACACATCTAGGAGAGGTCATTGCTACATTACACCTTCTGGAGCACATCCCCAAAAAACTTCTTTAACTTTTGCTCATAGGGCAAAATTTTGCTCTGGTTTTATGGTCAAAATGAACAGTGTGTGCTTTTCAGGGGCGATGAGTGTGTAGGTCAGAGCACGATTTGGATCACAATCCCTTTGTCAGAAGGAAAGTTCTGCAATGAATCTAGAATATGGTCATAGCCAACATAAGTTCATCTCTGAAACAATGACTCACGGCCGATTTGCCCATGCCAAATCAAGAGGTCCACTGCAAATCTGTCCACAAGAGAGAGTTCATTGACCCACTGGAAAACTTATTACATAAGATTGCGCACAACTGGATTCATTTTAAAACTGGACCTGTGATTGCTGCAGCCCTTTAGCTAAGACACAAACTTAACAGAAGCAAATCTCCTGTTTAAAAACAACCGCACCCATTTTACACCCACTACACCAGAAATACACTCCCTAGGTTGAAATAATTTGATCGAAGTCTGAAATAAACTTCTTTTGTCTTAATAATATATATATAGTGGTGGAATTCTGTGGCTTACAATAAGGATAGTCAAGTTCCTCAAGCTTGGGTCATTGTTGAGGTAACTATGGAGGGAACCAAATGGTGGGGAAAATGAGGAAATCTTCAATGTGACATAAGGAACCATTGAAGGTAAAAGGTGACATTATGCAGTTGTTTTCCTTATAGGGAAGCGTCGGATATAAAGCACCGTGGAAGTATCTGTATTGACATTAGTATTACTGTAACTCCCAAGATAGTACTTTAGTTCCTTGATAAACAGGAAATTACAGCTTCCTTTGGAGTTTCTGTATAAAATTAATCTTGCTTGGTTTTTGAAAATTGGTAGGCATTTTCCTGAGGATTTTATGCTAACATTATGCATAGCTGCTGGCTTGAAAGCTACCAAGTAATTTATCTCTGATAGCGTCCTCCCTCCATTGCTCCTCATAGAAACCAACCTTTCTCATTTTTGGCTTCTAGGATCACAGTGACAGCAATGTGCAACATGGACTTCAGCCGCTTCCCCCTGGACTCTCAGACGTGTTCCCTGGAGCTGGAAAGCTGTATGTTTTATTTGTGTGTCTAGCTAGATATGCTTCATGGCTGGCTGCACAAACATAGACTGAACACATTTCAAAATAGTCTATTTTGGAGCCTGAAAAAATAGTTCATCAAGTTACTAAGAGTTTTTCTATTAATGTACTGTGTGGTATAACCAGCCCTTAAGCTGCAAGCCAGGGGAATTTGCAAGGAAAATATCCTTGTATGAATTTTAGTGGACAGCACTTTAAAAAAAAAAAAACACCTGCAGAAATGTTGAACGTAAACTGGTTCTCATCAGCTTGCTGATGGGAAATCTGGCAGAGAAATTATGCTCTGTTCATTGTTTCTGACAGGAAAGTTATGCTTTCATGGTCACAATGAAAAGTTGATTGTAATGATCTTTGGTTTTCTTTAAATTTCATCACCAATGTGCTTTACATATGATATAATCCTGATCCTGCAAACAATGCAACCTGGGATAAGCTTCTTTGAGAAGGAGTTGTTCTGTGGATAAAATGATGTGTACAGTAACATTTTTATGGCAATTGTATAAACTTTCTCCATGGTGTGGGAAGAATGATGTCTAACTGTTTTGAGGTCCTTCCAGCTATTTAACTGAGATTTTCCTCCACAAAACAACAGAATCAGAGTTGCAGGATAACTTGTGTTGATTTTGTGGTCAGCTGCTCCAATAGCCTGCTCAGACCAATGAGAGCTTTATAGTGGTTTACTTTATAGTGGCTGTGTCCATTTGGATTTTGAACATCTCCAAAGTAATGGAGGCTCCACAACCTTTCTGTGCAATGCGTCCAAATGTTTGATAGCCCTCATCCTGAGAGTTTCCTTTTCCTTGATTGGAAAAAATACTTTGATGCAACTTACTTCCCTTGTTTATTGTCCTTTCACTCTGCATCTTGGAGAAGAGTCTGAGAAAAGTCTACTGACTTCTTGATAACCCTTATTTCATTCCCCATTCCCACTACCTAGAGCAACTAATTCTTTATGTTTTTCATTTACAATCTTCAAATATTTCTAGGCTTCTTTTTCAAATCACACTTGACTTTTGCTTTTATCATTCTAAAATAGTCTGAGGTATTCATGTTTCCTCCATCCTCTAAATTCACATGTTTTACTTACTCATGATTATTTCCTGAGATAGTCTGTGAGTTAGCAATACCTTATCTATGATTTTTGATATGTGATGCCCAGAAAATCACCATTTCTAGCTGTCATATAATCAGTGTGGAGTAAAAAAATATGTGTTTCCCTGAATCAGGAGGGCCTTGAATTTTTTTTGTTCTTATTGTCATGATGTATCATATGGCAAGATTTTTTAACTCACTCTTGTTGATAAACTTATTGGTGGCATTATTTCATGCCATAGATGTCTTTGTGTTTGTTAATTTGACTGGATCTATTAACTTTTATTTCCCTTCCTAGCTAAAGTCACATCACATAGCGTTTTCTTCTTTCTCTAAGATGCTTACACTGATGAAGACCTGATGCTGTATTGGAAAAATGGGAACGAATCTCTGAAAACTGATGAAAAGATTTCTTTATCTCAGTTTTTGATACAAAAATTCCACACTACATCAAGACTGGCTTTCTACAGCAGCACAGGTATTGGCCTTTTCTGATTTTATGCTGTTACTGAATCTAATGTATTAACTACTTGTGAGAGAGCTCTTAGGAGTATATGTTACTGAAATGTAGCCTCCATGGTCTGGACAATAGATGTTTGAAAAGATCAGTTTTGTTTTGTCACGATTTAGCCTCGACCTGGCTAAATTTTCTGTGGCTAAAATCGTGCAGTTGGGCTCCCAAATTCCACACCCCCAACCCCAGGGGAAGGGAGAGGAAAATGAGAGGAAAGAGTCTTGTGGATTGGAAACTAAAGCTACAGCTTTGACGAAATGATGATAATAATAGCAATGATGATTAAAATAATCATAAAGCAATGAAAATATGTAGAAATATTTGAAATCTTACCCCCACCCCTCGATGACTATACATCACCACAACTGCTGTAGAGCAGATACAGGGGAATGTGTCCACAGCCAGGAGGGAGCTGAACTCAGGAACTGGATTCAAGGATCAGAAACAATCAGACAAACAAGGTCCTCACTGGACATCAGCCATCGCAGAAGAGAGTGAAATCCTTGCGATCTCTCAATTTTATACTGGGATGGAATACTCTTGTTGGTCAGTTTGGGGTCACCTATCCTGTCTGCTCCTCCCTGAAGTTGTGGCCATTTTTTGCCAGCTTGAGGATGGCCTTGATAACTAGGGAAATAGCTATAAGCATTGGCCTTTCTGCACACCAATGTTCCATGTTATCACTGCTGGAGAGAAACTGAAAAACATGCAGTTATCTTTCAGAAAAATGAAGTTACTTTAAACTAAGGGCCACCCAGAGTCAGTCACCCCAGTTAACTCAAACCGTAACACTCTTTTTCACTACCCTATGGAAATGAAAGTGCAAAAGAAGGATCTTGGCTTTGTGCCTACCATTTAGGCTGCTCTCATTGGTTCTGGCTTTCCTTCTCTCTCAAAGGTTGGTACAATCGCCTCTACATAAACTTCACTTTACACCGACACATCTTCTTCTTCTTACTCCAAACCTACTTTCCTGCTACCCTCATGGTCATGTTGTCCTGGGTGTCCTTCTGGATTGATCACCGAGCAGTTCCTGCCAGAGTCTCTTTGGGTGAGAACAACCAAAACAAGGCATGACTGTGTAAAAATCTGTCAATGTGAAAATGTTGGCAGGAAAGAGAACCTTTCATTTGATGGTTAAAGATAATGGGCGAGCAAATATTTGTTTTATTGGATGATTAATATAAGGTAAAACTTGCAGTTTGTCTTAAGTCTTTCATTGTTAAGCAGTCCTCCTGATCTACACTTAGCTCAGGACAGAAAGGGCTGTGTTTTTAAAAATGAAGTTGGGTAGAGAAGGGCTATATCAGTATTTATGAGAAAATGAATCCGTTTTTCTGTTGTCCAGTCCTGCCATTCCATGACACACATTGTCATCAATGAGAGTAGAGTTTCATAGGAGTTTAGACATCTACAGGGAGTAGGTAAAGTAGGAGTAGTAAAGGCTTCTGTTACAATTTTCTTGAGGGCCTTTCATGAGCAGGATCCTGCCATGTCACAGCTGCCATGAAATATCTTCCCAACCAGCTGGCACGGCTGGTTTTCTCTAGGCTTCCTGGAGGGCATGTAAGTGGCTTTTGGATCTTGTAAACCCTGTTCTCTCCATGACAATCCAAACAAAGTATACGCTGTTTTGCAGGATTTTATTTATATCTGTCTAAATATATATACACCTACACATGTGTATGTATATACATATTCACACACATATGTATGTAGACATAAATACGTACATCTATGTTTATAAACACATGCAAACACATATAAATAACAAAATGGCTGCTGTTTAAAGCTTTTTGATTCCCACAGCCTGAACTATATACAGACATTCCTAGAGGTAAAAACGTAAAGCCTTTCTTTTGCATTATTTCATGCAAAACGTTTTATCATTATTGCATGTCCCTTTATAAGATCAGTGGTTTAGATCAAATCCTCTTTAGCTCTGACCAAAAGTCAGTACTATGCTGCTTTCTGTCAATGCCTGTAACACAGATTGACACAGCTAGGAAACAGGAGTCCTTGTTACGCCTGGTCTTAACAGACCTGGCTCTAAGCGATGTGTAAAATCCCTAAAGGTTAAGGAGAGAATTAAATGGCTTTCCTATCAAAATGGTGGCTGCTCCATTGCACTTCAACACAAAACCCATCACATATGCACAAAAATACAGGCAATGTAACACTTCTGCAGTGACAGAAGAGATACTTATCACAAATTTATTTCTTGTCTAACATCTATTAGAGTGTCACATAGAGCATAATTTCTCTTTTTCTTGAGGCAAAAGCCTTATGGACTGTATCAGTCAATAACATTTATTTCTTTTCATTCTTTCCAGGGATAACCACCGTGCTGACCATGTCCACGATCATCACTGGCGTGAACGCCTCCATGCCTCGTGTTTCCTACATCAAAGCAGTGGACATTTACCTGTGGGTCAGTTTTGTGTTTGTCTTCCTCTCAGTGCTGGAATATGCAGCAGTGAATTACCTGACTACAGTGCAAGAGCAGAAGGAGGGAAAACACCGGGAGAAGGTGAGAAAAACTTTTGGTTTTGTTCATCTGTTTATTCCTTTTTTTTTTACAACTGATCTAATCTTTATATTGACTGATTTGTCTCTGTAAGTGGGAAAATACTGACACCCATCTGTGTATAATTAGATCTGCTCAGACTGCTCTGCCTCAAGCTGAGTTGCTAACACCAGAAAAACAGGAGTTTGTCTCATGGGTCTTTATAGAAACATCAAAGGAGAGGGGAGTGTGATATGAACTGGGAAAGCCTGCAACCTGGAACTGTATGGGGATGGCAAGATGGGAAACTAACAACTGTGATACTTCCCTGAAGCTGCCACAATTGCTGTATTTTTAAGCTAAAGGTGTTATTCAGAGTAAATTAATTTCCCTCCTCTACACTCAGCTTTACTTTGGAAGTTGGATTTAATGGATGTAGTAGTGGAGTTATTCCCCATTACCAAACAAACAACAAGCAAACAATTTTATACTTCTACTTTTTAACGTGCTATGAAATATTTAATCCTGCATCCTTGGAGTTTTTCAAGACCTGACCAGATACAAGCCTGAGCAGCCTGGCCCTGTTGTGAGGAGGACAGAGGACTAGACACCTTCTGAGGTCCTTTCCAGGCTGAATTATCCTACAGAATTATGAGCCCTTCTTCTTTGTAATTAAATAAAGCACCATCACCTTTTGAACACTAAGGTGCGGGACCAAATCTTTTCAGTCCCCACACACCCAAAACACCACCATATTTTATACCTTCTTCCCACTAGGAACTCCCCACATTAGTCCACAGGTAACATTGGTCACATATTGCCTTTGACTCCTGAGGAAATTTGGATCAACCTTTCAGAAATATCAATGCAGATATCATCAGAGACATTTTTGACACTCTAATAGTGTTGTCAGCTGAGCTCCCATGCCCAGGGAGGCTCTTTGGGAGTGTTTAATTTATTAGGGTAGACATAGACTAAAATTACTGCAGGGTGAAATTATGTAGCATACTTCTGCGCATGTGTGTCTATGTAAAGATGTGTGTAATTTAAAACTCTATGGAGATGAATTTCTAGTACATTAGGCTCCCTTGTGCATGAAGGTGACTGTTATTGTGTGTACATGAAGCCGCGGGAACTGTCATGTGACCTGGGATCTAAAATTAAATCTGCAGTTTCTTTCTCTGCTGGGTCCTTGCTTACTGCCATTAACTGCTTTGTGTTCCACTCACCATCTCCTAGACCTGTCATCAGTTGATGCTAAAGTGCCTGATGTAATTTTGTAATTCTTCCCTGTGTTTTTTTTTATTGGCATGGGGTTGTTTTTTGGTCAGGGCTTTTCTCGTTTTATTTGTTTATTTTTTTGTTCCTTGTTCTGTTTTTTTTTCTGAGGTGCACCAAATTTACCCATGGAGTGGTCCAAAAAATTCCTGGAGTGATGGGTCTAACAAGTAGAGCCCATGGGCTACAAACTTGTCAAGTTTTTCTGCACACAACCCGCTAATACGAAATCATTTGATTAATGACTAGAATACAGAAAAGAATTCTTAGGTTAATTAGCAGGTTTTCAGTAAGCAATGTGATCTGTTGGTTAGATAGTTTGAAGAAAAATAAAAGCCTTGAGTGCAGAGCTGCCCAGTGGCATCCTGAATATTATTTATTCAGGTATAAATACATTTTTATATACATATATATTCAGGATATATAAATTTCTGTGTATATATGCTTAATTATTTTAGTTGAACTTATCCTTGAAAATAAGTCCCTGGAAAAACCACACATCAGAGTTGGTGGGGGAAGGAACTGGGTACAAAGAATTATCATGTAATGAAAACAGTCTGTGGAGAATTAGTGGCAGGATCTCCTAGTAGAAAGGAGGTTTTGGAGTCCATTTTCATTGCAGACATATAATGCACATTGCTGGGACAGAAAACGCAGATTTTAAACAGTGGAAGACAGTACTTATTCAAATTTCTACCTGTACTCACCGGCTTTTTTAGACTTGTGGGATGATGCTGGTGCTGTTGAAGTCAATGTAAGTTCTGACATTAACTTCGCCAGAGCTTGGATTTTACATCCGGCTTTTAATGGGACCTCTCCTTGGTTTAACATCAGATTTACAAAGAAAATGCGTATCTGTGAAACTAGAACTTGGTCATTGTTTTTATCTACCATATACCGGATAAGCCATTTCCACAGACAGATAAAACTGCAACTTGTTCTCAAATATTTATAAACAGAAAGACTGCAAAATAAGGAAGCTCAAGGCAGCAAGGCGGAACGGAACTACCTAAGAAAACTTTTGCTTAGTTTTTATGTCTGCTAAAGCATTTTTCTAATATTTTCTGAAGCTGTTTGTCCAGGCAGTGTAGTTAAACCATGTCTCTTCCCTTTGGAATGCAAATGACAAGAAAAGTAACTTTTTTGTTTAAAGAGAAACTTACAGTATCTCAACTAAAATTCCAAGCTCAACCGTCTATAAGCTTTTAATAGAAAAACATATTTTCTGTTGCTAATGTGTTCTTCTAGTCTTCAGCTATATTTCTTGTTCATGTTCCTAGTTTCCATGCGCATGCGGAATAGCTCATTCGAAAACTATAATGCTGGATGGAAACTACAGCGAATCTGATGCCAACAGCCTGGCAGGATATACAATAAACCAGATGGTCCCAGAGGAAGAGAAACAAGAAAAGATGATTGTGCACTTAGCTATGAGCAATGAATCTAATTCCTCAAAGAAGAGAGGTCTGAAGGGCCATGTGGGCTTGCGCATCATCCAGAACACTCATGCAATTGATAAATACTCAAGATTAATATTTCCAGGCACCTATATATTTTTTAATTTAATATATTGGTCTGTTTTTAGCTAAGCATGCTGGCACAGCAATGACTGAAGCAGAAGACATCTACAAAACTCTTTTCTTTTTCTTCTTTTTTCAGTCTAATCTGGATGCAAAGCCAGAAAATTGACTATTTTATTGCTTCTTTGGAAGGTAAAGAGGAGGACGTATCCTCCAGTGGGCAACTCCATGCACAGGCATGATGGAGGAACCTGCTCTGTACGTTGCTTTCCAACCCACAACCCAGCTCTTGTTTGCTTTATGACACATTGTTTCTCATACTTGAAAACATGCAGTTACCATTCACCCAAAAGTTGTTGTGTGTTCATTAGGGACTCATCATGCTGGTGGTGCCTGCTGTTCAATGGACAACCAGAGACAGTGCTCATATAAACTGTCAGGGATTAGACAAATGCAACCTACAAGGGAAGGTCTGAACAGTGCATCTCCTGTAATGGAACTGAATGGGGCCTTTCCTTTTCAAAATCTCTGCTTTTGAGTAAATCCTTTTATTTCTCTTTGCCACATGACCATCATATTTCTTTCCATTGATTTATGACAAAGACCTCCTTTTACGGTCCAAATTCATCTTTCTCTGAGTAGGACCTTCATCAATACCATTAAGATGGTTGACTGCCCAGAATCATCAGGGTTGTTTATGGAGTGCAGGCGGTATGCCAGAGTCAGTGGTCTTTTTTGTCCAGATTGGAAGTAAGGACTGATGATGAAGCAGAGGAAAGAATTCCACAGACTCACAGAATATGCCTCCCAGGGTACATGGATGATGAAAATGGGGAGGTTTAGGTATGTGTTCTCCGTATAACCTGAGCCAAGCACATCACACGTAGCGCTTACCTCTAAAATGAGGTGAATGGGCAGTGTCCCTGAGACCATCACCTTCTATCTACAGAAGCAGAAAACAGTGTTGAGGGCACCACTGGTGGCTGGATTTTCCTCTCTTCTGTGAAGAAAGTCCAGCCCACAGAGAAACTGTATATCCAAATGTCCCTCTCCCAGTCAACACATCGTCCTGCTGTTCAGGGATTTTGGATCAAGAGGGAGAGATGTCTGCCAAAACCTCTCTCTTCAGAAACATAGGCATGTCAGAGATTAAATGGCCAATAGTAAGCTGGGATTCAAAGAGACCCTGTCTGGCCTCTGGCTCCAAGGTTGATGTAAGACCTGTGAAGCTGATGGACTGCATTGTAAGGAGCTTCTGTGTCTGGCATCTCATTTTTCATCTTGTGATCTCTCCTTGTCCTCTGCTAACAATGCTGAATGGCAAAGCCCAAATACAGAAGCATGATAGAAACAAGACTGTGATGTCCAGGTTTGTGTATTCCTTATGCTTAAAAAAGCCCATGAATTTTTAACTGTGGTGGAGATTATGTTCATCAACACATTTGGTTACCAAGTTGAATCTCAGCCTGAAATATGAGGACCCAGGACTGAGGTTAGAAGTTGAGCCAACAATGAGTAAGTTATACATTTGACTGGGGTTGAGCCATGAAGATTCAGATAAATTACATGAATAAATGAAAAGAAACAAAAATACTAATAAAACCATGACTAACCACCTGTGAAATTTTCTGTTTACCATGGCAATAATTCTTAGGTCCTATATCTCAATGGATGTAGAAGATGGCAGAGTTCTAGGCTGTCAACAATATCTGGGTTTTCCCTTGTGCCTCAAATATTGCTGCCTGAGTCACATTGATGGCTGCACTGATTTACTGGAAGCAAAATTGGTGAAATTAAAATAAACAACAGCCATGTTAACAGCTGACATGAATGGAATTCTGTCTGGTCATAGAAGTAAGAAAATACAGCCCAGAAATCGCTGGCAAGAAGAAGATCCATGGAAGGACGATATCTGAAAGGAAGGATTGCCCTGCATCCCAGCCTTCCACTTTTCTCTTGAACCACCAATGCATTTACCACTCATGACTCTTCTTGGAGCTGAAACCTGGATACTTCTTACATCCACAGGTGGAAATTACTACAATAAAGATGCAAAAAAAAAAAAATTAACAAATAGCACACTCATCTTTTAAGAGGCAAAATCCTGGACATACCAGTGTGCATTATTCAGCATTAGCAGTTATGTGTGTAATATAGGAACCAATGCCACAGCTGGAAGCAGGACAACACAGCAAAGGGATCTTTGCTGGGGGAAGGCAGGAGAACTGCACCACAAAGTTACCAGTTTAAGGAGTGAGAAATTTGGTTCCTGTTCCTCCAGTTTTGCCAGTCTTTCTGCATTATCCATGGCATGTGTCATTTAACCTCCCAATCCCTCATCTCCTTCATCTGGCAAGTGGGGAGCAATAACATTTACCTACCTCATGAGGTGCTGAGGGTCTTAACTTGCTTAACTAGCACGTGTGTGGTGCACAGCTATGATTTCTGAGCAGGTCACCCAGTGGGAATTGAAATGTTGTTATTTTAGTTCTTCAAATTAAGATCTTCCTCTGAATCAGTGCAGCTGGAAGAAAGTGGGTATATCCTCTGCCTTATAGTGGTATTAAAACCAGAGATAAATGTAGTCCAACAGCCAAAAAGTGAGCACTGTCAATGAATAAAGCCTCCTGCTATACAATAAAAAAAATAAATCCTAGTGCTTTACTTTGACATTTGTTTTTATTACATCTCCTGTTCCCTTAAGAGTTATGTGGTAAAAATACAATCCTTTAGATCTTATCATCTTTGTACTAGCGCGGCCTGTAGTTTAAATGCTAGCTAATAAACATCTTCTGTTTAAGCTACCTTACTGTTGTTTTATATGCATTTATACATAACTGATATTGATGTCTGTTTCTACCAGACATAATTACACAGCATATAAAACCATCAAGGAGGGTTTTTTCCATTAAAGGAAAAAAAAAGCCCTCCTCTGTCTTAGGCACCACTTACACTTACTGTTCATTAAAACAATAGATAGAAAAAGTATAGATACAAATAAATCCAAGACATCTCCTTAAGGCACTCTATGAATTGTGGTTTTTCTGCCCATTAAGAGGAGAGTGGTTAGACATGAAGCTAGAACAAATATTTTAAGTATGATCTTGAGAGTGTATTTCACCTTTCATCTCCCCAGAATTACAAGAGACTTTATGAGAACTGTCTAACTTCTAGTTGTAAGAACCAACCGGTGTTTTCATAAACAGTGCCTGAATCTAGATTCTGAATACTGGTTATGGATACAGCCCAATTCTGTGAAGCACTGAGTATCTGGACAATTAATCTACCCAACGACAGAATTCTCAGAAACATACAAGGGCTTTGGGAAAGTGGAGCCCATTGGTGAATATATTTTCCCTGAACAACCTGCTCCAATTGCAAAGAGAGGAAGTGTCGGCCCTGCTCATTCTATGTCTGACTCCACTGTACTTTTACTTACTTCTAACCAAATAATTTCTTTCAAATAAAGTAACTCTCTCACTCTCTCCATATATATGTACAAGTATGTATAATGTATATGAAGGTAGCATATAAGAAAGGAAGACACCGGGATGTGTATTTATGTTAAATAGTGTACATATGTGAAACTGTAATATATTGTATGTAAATTACCATTTATTATGCCCAGAAAACTTACTATGTTAAAATGGCAAAAAAAAAAAAGCTCTTATTGCCAGCCAAGGGACAAGAAATGAGGTACTGGTAAGTTATTCTGTAAAAAAAAATTCGGGGTTCTCTCATGTTTTCCTTCTGAAAAAAGGCAATGTTGTGAAATTTAGGAGGTAGGCTGATGCTAAACTGGTTGTACAATCCACTGCACTATACTGCTCACTGTAATAAAACCTGGTAATAAATGGTAGCAGATGGAAAGTGTGGAAGAGTCCATTTCATGGCGTCAACTTTCAAACGTGATTTCAATTCTGTTTAGAGGCCTGTTACCTATGAGTTAATGCCCAGTGGTAAAGGATTTGAATAAACACCTCATTTGTAATTGATTTCAAATAAAAAGCATCTCAAAAGGTGGAAGAAATGTAATGGAAACAAGCAAGTACTTTGAAGTATGCAAAGCTCATTGGGAAAACTGAACTGTTAATTAACAGCTATAAGCCACAGAGACCTTTTGTGAAAACTGCAACTGAAGAAATTTTAATTATTACTTTACATTTAAAGGCACATTTTCAAAAATCCAAATGGCAAGTATAGTTCTCAATCTCCATTTGGCTATAAATGAGAATTTGTCATTTAATTCCTCCTTTGTGCGTTTGAAAAAATTACCTCCACACTTACCGATGGAAGACAAACCTGCTCTGAGGTTCCAGCTGCCTGATCTCAGCTCCTATCCCTAATGCAGATGATGGGACTAAAGGCACACAGGCAAGGTTGATACCTGGACCACTAAATAATGGCTCTTGTCTGCCAAATTTCCACAATGGAGAGGTTACAGTCTAAGTGAGATACTGCCCTGCTGAAATTTAAAGAACAAAAAAAAAAAAGATTTAAAAACTAGCAAGAATTTAGCACTATTAAAATTAAAATGTAATCCAGTCTCTCACTAAGCTGATTAATTCCTTTGCAAAAATGACATTTGAAATAATGTATCAGGGCCATTATTTTCCTGATCAGAGGAATTACTATTTTAGATGAAGTGAGAAGGGTAGGGAGAGAAATCATGTACGAGCACGGGGCAAGGCACCTCTCCTGGCATCCAGCTATTGCAGCAGTGCAGGGGCAAAACCAGGTTGAGTAGAGCCCACTGCAGAGGCAAAGACTGGAGGATCCAGCTTTTCCAAGGCTGGTGCCTGAGCATCACACATCACCATGTGGCTCTCTTGGATTTGGGCAAGAAAAAGCTATTTTCTGCTGGGTGCTGGACTTAGGCTGGCAGTGTGCTGGGGCCTGAGGCAGGGGAACCTTTAAAGGCAAGCACTATTTACACCCACAACTGTCCATATCTCCTCTAAATCAATTGTGCCTCATGCCACTGACTTTTGAGGTTAGCCTGTGTTGCACCTGTAAAAGAAGACACCCCCCCCCACCCCGAAGCCAGGACAGCCCTACATTGTCTGCTCCTCAGAACAAGAAACAAAGCCCTCAGCAGATAATTTGAGGACTGATTTTTTTTTTAAGTTTTTGTACCTTTGAGAAAACACACGATACATCTAGGCCAGTTGTCCAAATTGATGTTCTCCCATGAGGCTTTTAGGGGGCTCTGAGTGTGGATATGCACACTTGCAACCATAGAAATTAGCTTAGAAAAAGGTGCCTGGCAACTCAATCCGTGCAAAATGCACATATATGATGTGAAAAAAAGAAAAAAAGATTTTACTGCTCTACTTGTCACATAGATTTATAGAAGAAAATTGTGCATATAGCTTAGAGGGAATTTGGAGAGGGAAATGAAAGGACACGTTAATTGTAATGACAGTTTGAATTACTTGAACAAATATATTTTGGGAAATGGGACAGAACATTAGAGCTGTAAAACTCTAGCCTCCTGGCTCTTTCAATTTTATCTGGATTTTTATTAGGGTCCAAATTAATTTCAACCATGAAATTTTAAACCTTTCTTATTAAGGTGCATAATGACCACATTTTTATCGGTATGGCTGGGAAGAGACCTTCAGTGCTGTGCACACACTGCAATTGCATCAGCCTGCAAGTAACAATATTTTCATCTAGAGTTTCAGGAGAGCTGCCCTCCTACAAGAGGAAAGGCAGAGTTATCTGTCTGCCAGGTAGGTCTCTGAGGAGCTAGACAAGAAAAAGAATTGTATCGTTTGCACCAGATAGTAGCCTCAGCATCCAATGTTTGCTCTAGGTGCTCGGGTGTGGTGCTGAGGAGGACTGCATGGGGAGAAAAGGAAGCTCCAGACAGGAATCATCTCAGAGGGTCACATCCAGCTGTGATGATGACACAGATGCAAACTACCACCTCAGGGAAGGTGACAAAGGCTATTTCCCCAGGGCTTGTTCCCATGTACTGCGCCTTCATGAGACCCTTTTTTTTGTGGGGTCAGTGTCTGCCTGCCCCAAATGCCTCTGATCTGGCCCTCAGAGAGTGCACTGAAGGAAACATTTCTCTTCCTTGGGTGCTAGGGTGAGAAGGTCTCCATGTGTTTCATCCATGAGGGAAGTCAGTGCCCTGGTCTGCAGATGTGGTGGCTGTGTGCAGGATGTCCCTGTGAGATTCCTGCCACTGCAGAGCTCCCTTTCCTCTTGAAGATGGCCCAGGACTGGAGGAGCCCTTGCTTCGAAGGGCTGTTTCCTTTGGAGAGGGGCTGGTGAACAGCACAGAAAGCAGAGGAACTCATTACTTGGGGTCGAATGGTCTGCCCTCCTCGAATGGTCTGAGGAGCTCTCTGCTCTAAATGACACGAAAACTGTACAACTCAATTTTGAACTGACTTGCTAAATGGAAATGGTACTTGCTGAAGCTGCCCAGAGCCTTCACTGCCACTCACAGAGTAAAGCCAGGCCAGGAGCTCTGTGGTTGTCATTCTTTACCTCACTAACACATAGAGGAATGCCTGGAACCTGGCAGTGATTCTTCTCAGGACTAATGCTGACCATCCACTTGCCCTTCCCCAAGCTTAGTCTCCTGCAGAAGGGCTCTCTCCATCTCCTGCCCACTCTCATGCAGGCCCACCCATGCAGTGCTAAGCAGAACATGGCTTCCTTAAAACAAAGGAAAAACCAGTAGGGAAAGAGGCCAGAAGAGGAAAAACGTCCTCCTGCAACTGAAAGTATTTTTGTGATGGTGCCAAAGGCAGTATGTTGCCAAGGCATTAGCTGCCCTGCGCTTCTCCAGCTTTTCTTTAGTCGTGCTTTAATGTTTGTGCTTTCTCTTCCTTAGTCCTCTGGCAGTTGACGTGAACTCTACAGCATGTCAATATTCTTCCCACATCTCAGCTAGTGACAAAAGCCATGAAAATGTGTGACTAACAGCTCCAGTGCAAACCACCTTTGTGCTGGTGCTCTGCCAAAGGAAGAAACCATTGAGGCTGCTTTACAATTACAAGTCCTTTCTTGTAAGGCTGCTTAATTACCATGTGAATCCAATAAGCCAATTAGCAGAAGCAGTTTAATTGGAAGGAGGTAAAACAACCTGGTACAAATAAATAAATAAATAAAATGCTGTTTGATTTCACAGAGGATGAAGCAGACTCAGAAAGATGTCCAATACTTTCTCTCACTTCAGTTGTGAAACAACTTGGTGTATATGCACGACTGGCAGCCATGAGAGGTCTGGTCAACCAGCTGGCAGATGCAGGTCCAGGAGGCAGCCCACAGGAGGACCCACTAGTGTGGCCAGGACTGCAGCAGCCACCCATGGAGCACTTTAGATCTAGAGCTTCATCCCTTAGCTTCTCCATCCCATGCCTCTGGTCAGCTGCCTAAGCCCTAAAATGCTTGCAGTTACTCCCAGACACGTCTGTTCCTGGTACTGAGGCTGCCATGAAGCCTCATGGTCACTCCTAGGCATGCTCCTGGTCCCTGATTCAGCCTGGATTGAGCTGAATGCCCTGCCACTCATCTCTCATGAGCCTTCAGGCTGGTCCACCCTGCTCAGCCCTGTAACGTTAAACTGCTCCGGTGCTATTTCCCAGCTGCCTCCCTGAACCTGGATATTCCTCAGAACCTTGAGCATCTTGCTGATATCTCAGCCTAGCCTCCCCACTTTCTGCTATCATTAAAGCAAGTAATGGAGTTGAAGACTTCAGAGGCACTTGCTGTCAAGCAGCCATACCTGTACCCATCTTCTGGTGGCTACCTTGATCCCTGTTTCTTCTCTCTGGTTGTGAAAGAAGAGCAAGAAGCACCCAGGAACAAGCCAACAGCATCCACAGAAGAGGGAGAGGAGCTGAAAAAGGTTTCTCAACGGATGAGAAGGCTGGAGAGGGTGAAGCTGCTGAGCTCAGTCCCTGGGTGCTTGGGCCAAGCTCATATGCATGACAAAAAAGGCTTTGTGGGCATGGAGGCTCGGGCATGGTGTGGTGAGGCCTGGACCACCTCGCACATCGACCTCTTGCTGGCCAATGAATAGCAGAATTGGAGTATGTCCCCACCACAGGGATGAGGCCACCACGTTGAGTGCTAACGCAGAAGCAGGCTAAACAGGCTTGGTGATGCTGCAGGAAGGACATCCAGCTGGATCTTCCACCCAAAGGCAGCATTGGCTACAGTTAAATAATTTTTGACAGGTGCTTGTGCAGCTGGTCTTAAAAATCTGGAATCCCACAGACTCACTGGACTGTTTATACCAGTGGTTAACCAGCCTTAATATTAGAAAGTGTTTACGGGTAGCCAGGCTGTATCGCCCTTGCTGTAACTTGGGTTTGTTATGCCCTGTGCTACCTGCAGTGGATATGAAGGAAAGCTTATAAACTTAAGTTTGCACAGATACCTATCAGGTGTCCTCTGCTCTTCACTTCTTTGGACTAGGTAACCTCTGCTCTATCTGTCACTCACCTTGAAGCTCCTTGCTTTCCTAGTTTGTTTACAGAAAAGCCACACAGCAGCCTTAATGCAATCAGGCTCTACAAGCCCTGCTCACGCTCATCGTTTTCTTCTGTGGAAGAAGCAGCATGGTTTGAGGTTAGAATTAGGTGGGATTTTTTGGTATGTATGTTTCTCAGCTATTTCATTGCATGTTTCATTATACTGCATAGAAGTGGTAACTCATCCATGAACAGCCCAAATTTTCCATACCACCTGCTAAGGTTACCTGGCAAATAATGCCCCTAGGATAATCCAAAGCAGTGCTTTCACAGGATGGGTCTCTTTTTTCAGCCCAAGCCTCCAATGGGGAGGTTCTGATGAGCTGAGGCCATGTCCCACAGAAAGGTGGTGGAGAGGGAGGATGAAGGCTGAGTCCCTGCCCTGCTCGCTCCCCCGCACCAGCTCATATGTGTGCAGGCAGGTGGAAAGCTGAGTCCCTGGGATATGGATAAGTGCATTTTCATATTACATCTAAAGTAATAAGTCAGTTAAATGCCCCTAGTCTGGGGAGGGCAGCATGTTAATAAATGGTCGTTAGCAGCAGCTGACAGTTGGTTAGCACAGATTAATTCCTAATGAAGAAAAAAACTCTTTATGTAATGTAATGCTTCTGGCCGGGGATCAAGGGTTGCAATCATCCACCCACAGCAGACCTTTAAATCCGGCTTTGTTCCACTGCAGGAAAAATAGACAAAAAAAAAATTTTAAAGGTTATGATTCAGCCAGCATCACTCAGATCCTAATTCCAGGAGCACTGAGCTTGTTTCCTAAAGAGAACAATATGTTACACCATAGCCTGGTGATGCAGATGCAGCAGAGGAGGCGGTGTGAGGCAAGAGGGGAAAAATGTGCAGACAGTGCGCCCCTGGGATGCTGGAGATGGCCTTGTGCAGCTCCAGTTACGTCAGGGCCTTCATATCTGGTGGGATGATGTTGGCTCCCTGACCATGGCAAGGGTGCTTGGGCTGGCTAGTGGGTGTCAGGGCACACTGGGTTTCATAGAGTTGCCCTGGGAAGGTGCAAGAAGCAGGAGTGCAGCTGTGTTGGGCTGTGCTTGCATATGGGCCAGAGTACACAGCCCTCACCTTCCTGGAGCCACAAGGAAAACAGCTGTGAAAAGCAGGAGATCAAAGCCAGTTTAAGCACCAGGGGTTTTGGCAGGAGACCTCATGGTCGCCAAGGTCCTGGCAGGTGGTGTGGTGGTGGATGCACATACACAGGCTCTCTGAGATGAGGCTTTAGAAATGGCTCCTGGGTTCCTCTTCAGGTGACACCATTTCTCCCAGGTTGTGCCAGTGTCACCCTTGCAAGGAGGACTTACAGAGGCACCTGCATTTACCCCAGCAGAGGATCTGAAATACTCTCCCAAAGACATGAGATCAAAAGCAAAACTCACTAGAAAGTCAAATCCACTAGAATATCAATAAATAACATAAAAAATTACTCTACCAGTGAAAAAGAAATAATGCTATGGTTATTCTGTGACTTGAGGCTGTGGATATAATAAAATTGACTCAAATACTGGAAAGTAATTTGTACTTGAGAGGACTGTTTTTTCACTACACTTAATCTCATTCAACATCTGACAGGAATATTCCTACTGATTCACTGATGATACCACAGGAAAAATTTGGAAGGAAGTTTACAGTTCAGGCTTAAAGCAAGAATTATTTCATATTACTTAAAAATTTTATATTTTACAGTATATTGACTTACACAAGATAAGTGTACATAAAGTAGGAGAAGATCCACAAGCTGTGACAAGTGAACAGGAGAAAACAAATGAGACTCACATCTCCTGAGTAGCATGGGTCCTCTGCAGTTAAAATGGGCTCTCTCAGATGTTGGGGTTTTCTTTCATCTCCTTTCAATTTCACATTGCTTTTTGGCAGTGATGCCAAGCTGCGGAAAGCAGATTAAATCTGTAAGAAGTATGAGAATAAAGTAAGTTCTGTGCAGGCAAAGGACTTCAAACAGGAGGAAAGGCTGGTGGCAGAGATACTGTCATATGCAGAGACTTCAAAAGAGATGCAGCAGGTGATTAACTTCTCAACAAATCGGTGCAGCTGGAGCAAGGTACACAGGCTGCGTGAGTGAGGCTTCACTCTGCAAATTTCTAGTTGATTCCTTAGAGGTTTTGCCATTTATGTACACTCGTGTTGAGGAGACCTGGAAGAGCCCTATGTTCATATTTGGGAACATGACATTGCCCCTAAGGGCTTCCCAAATCCTTGGTTCCCAGGGATTGCAAGGCAGAGACACTGCCACTGAGGGATTGTGCAGCTAATGCAACAGCCTGGCGTAGCCAACCCCCAGACTGCTCCACAGCTTAAACTGGCCACTGTGGTAGATGAGAGAGGTGACAAGAAACACCCTGGGGCTGCTGCCCAGGCTAATGCTGCCCAGGAAGACACCTCCAGAAGTCCCCAGGCACCAAAGGCCTGTCAGTCAATAGTACCCAGGTGTGCAAATGAGGGTCCCCAGCAGGCTGCCATGCAAGCTATGGGGCTGGGTGCTGATGGGAACAGAAAACATGGTCATTGCCCCCTCTCTGAACGTTTTTCACTCACTCTTTTTTACCAGGAAAGTCCATGAGCAGCTTCATGCTTCTCAGCACAAAGCAAAATCCAACTTCTTTTTACTCGTGGCCAAATCTGCATGTGCTGTAATGGAAATTACACGGCATGTCTATAACCAACAGTAAATATTGTGACACCAATACAAAGTGAGCAATGAGATGAAAACATTTGATTATTGACATTAGAGATAGAATAGCCCCATTAGTTCATCTTCATCATCTCTCAAAAATGCTGAATGTTTTCTTATACTTTGTGTGGGTTATGAAAGAAGTTACTGTTAAAAGGATGTCAGCCTGGAGATTGCT
This sequence comes from Tapera naevia, assembly GCA_033556795.1. Classification (NCBI taxonomy): domain Eukaryota; kingdom Metazoa; phylum Chordata; class Aves; order Cuculiformes; family Neomorphidae; genus Tapera; species Tapera naevia. Next base: position 97,754 of record JAUMJJ010000014.1, on the reverse strand, counting down.
AATGGCTTTTTTGGCCCTGGCAGTGTAGACAATGCCTTTAATGCCAAATGGAGAGATGAGTTCTTTCAAGGAATTACAGCAGCCATGTGCAAAAACCATGTACAAATTAATAAAAACCACTATTTTACTTGCTCCAGCACTAGAGAATGACAAAAAAAGAACAGACCATGTTTTGCAGAAATCCTGATATGTTCTTGGGCTTTGGGGTTTTAGAAGAATCAAGTTTTAAAAAGTTCACCAACATTTTTATGTCTCAAAATATGTTGCTTTAGAAATGTTTGCTTTGTAGTTTTTCTGTGGTGTTTTTTTTTTTTATTTAATTTCCGTGCTCAGTCTTACTATTAAAGGAAGCTAGGGAAACGTAGGAAGTGAACAAAAGGAAAAAGTCTGCAAAACTTGCAGAAATATTTTAATGGGGGGGGGGGGGGAAGATGATTCTGCTTTTTTTTTTCAAATCATTATTTATTGCTCTGATTTATTTTTTTTAATATTGGAAGCAGCATTCTCAGGGCACAGCTTTGGTTGGTATAGGACACCATGCACTGACTGCTGCTGATGCTATGAATGTGCGTTGTGGCCTCACAGGCATGTGGGCAGTTTTTCCAAAACTTCCTGCTCTGCCCAGGCCTCTCAGATATTTCTCTGCCACTCCTTTTTTTTCTCTCTAAGAAATACAATAATCCTACCTGGAGCCCCCTGAGGACAGGGCATAGCAGGTTTGTCCCATTGGGAGTCTCCTCTTATGCAGGAAAGTCTTCAGTGGAATGGCCAAAAAGAAAAGACTCCTTCCTCTGACACCATATGCAGAGGGTCAGAGCATTGCCATGAAGAAGTACTCAGGCACAGTGGTGGGTATGGCTCAATAACGCAGTAAGACACCCCAAGTTACTTGGCCACACTTTGAAAGTGCCTATGTTTGGAAAAAAATGTGCAGTTCCATTTGCTACAGTGACAGCAGGTTTATAATCCATGGATGAGCCTAATCATGTCATATTTCCATGGAAAACCAGCTTGCTTTTCCTGTTACAATCAAAACTGAAGTCTGATCTTAGAATATTCTTTATTTTGGCAAGGACATGTTGATTTCCCAGACATGTTGTGTTTTTATATATAGCACAAAACTCAGCCATTGTGTTCCTACATACCATGGGCTGAATTTCCGGCAGAGATTTCTGTCTTTCCTGGACTGTTTCTGGGCTGACATCAGCACAGTGCACTGCAAAGCTGTGAACTTGCAGCTACACGAGCCCACAGTCTGCTTTTTTGAGTTCCTGCCCAAAGCATCTCAAACCACTGTCTCCCTGTCTATTAGCTCTATTCTGGGTTTCTCTCTGAAAGAATTATATTATTTTACTTTAAAATTAAACTACTCAAATGCTACTAAGATCAAGACTCCAGTAACAAATTCACTCTTGCCATAGATAGAGAGGTAATGATCCCACCTAAGAAAATCAGTCTGTTTTCAAGCGCCTGAGAGTTCAGTGAAACCAAAGACATAAACAAACCCACTAATGCTAGGCAGCTTTTCATAATTAGTGATGTCTTTTGAAGAGGCAGGGGGAAGAAAGGATAGACACATTTTATTTTGCTTTTTTTAAATCTTTGGGTGAGTTTTACCACCCGTGGGAGCTGCTCAGCCAGCAGACAACGCCCCTGAAGTCAGTCTCCAGTTATCCGTGCATTAAAGCAGTTGTGGACTGCAGCAATCTGGATCTTTTCACAGTACCTCGACCCTGGGCCATGAGGGATCTCCCCAATCATCTCCCTTCCACAGAGGGTACCAGGAAGGTATTATTTCCTTCCAGATACAAACACACACCTGCTTACAGTTTCTTTTTCATGCTGGGGTTAACTCCCCTGATACACCAAACTGCATAAGAAAAACCCTCAAAAGTCACACAGATACTGAAGAAGAGTGTCTTGGTAATTTTCTTTTTTTTCACCCGAAAAAATGATTCTTCCTCTTAGAAATAGTATTTGTATTGCTTTCTATGCCTCCTTCCCTTTTCATTCCTGCCACAGCTTGCTCAGTTTGATCAACATGCAATCAGCCCCGAACTGCTCCACAAATCTCCTTCACCTCCTCCCCTGTCTACTGTGGCCCATGGGCAATGACGCTGGGGCTGTACAGTGCGGACATCCCTGCCAGCCCCCATTTGCTGGGAACCCTCTTGCCAGGCAGCCGGGAAAAGTAGCTGTGAAGCTGCTTGTCTCCAGCAGGTGGGAGCCTGCCTGCGCTGCTCCTGCTTCTGCTGCTGCTGCCGCCTGCCTGGCGCTGCTGCCTGTCTGCGCTGCTGCCTGCCTGCCAGTGCTGCTGCGACCTGCCTGCTGGCACTGCTTGCCCGCACCACTTCTCCTGCTGCTACCAGCCTGCACCCTGCCTAACTGCCTGACACTGCTGACTGCAGTGCGCAGGTTTCTGCCTGCACCACTGCTTGCATTGCTGCCCACTTACCTTCTTGCTTGCCTGCACTGCTACTTGCTCACGCACAAACTATCTGCACTGTTTCCTGCCTGCCCACAGCACTGCCTGCACCTGCCTGCCTGCACCACTGCCTCCAGCACGGCCTCCGCCAGTGCCTACCTGCTTGCCCCACTGCCCCCACTGCTTCCTATGCCACTGCTGCACCTCTGCCTACGTTGTGCTCCAAGAGGCAGAGAGCCAGCCTGGGTCAGTGTCATTTCCCAGCATAACTGCCTGTTGCAGAACTTGTGATTCTGGCAAAGACGAACTACAGAGCTGATATTCCAGATGGAAAAGCAAAAGAAATACACAATGAACAACAGCAAAAAAATCACCCTTTCTTTTCCTTATCCCCTATGTCCCTGCACTCCAATGGAAATAAAAATTGCAGATGATCCTGTTCCTATGGTTGTGATTACAGAAGCAACTACAGACTTCAGTGCTGGGTTAAGGCCCATCTCTCATCTGCTCTCATCCCCAGAGGTCCCCAAGGCCAGTTCCAGAAGGGACACAAGCAAATAGCACTAGTGGCAGAATCGGGCAGCCATGATGTGGACATGTGTCCTAGGGGACAGGCAGCTTTTCTGGGCTGTATTGTCCTGCTGTTGTTGCAGTTCATTGGGTTCTGCATGCCTTGGCTTGAACATGCAATGAAATGAAAGAAAGAAGTTGAATTAGGAAGGTAAGGTGCTGGGTGTGAGAGAGTAAAGAGGATAAATGTGCAGAAAGCAATGATATTTGAATCCCAAATGGCCATAGTAAAAACTGTATTAATTAAGTTTGTGCTTTTGTCAAGGCTTTCCTCTTTTATGGGTCTATCCAATATGTTTCAAACTTTATCCCTCCGCTATTGTGCTTGGGAGGAGGTATACATCCAGTTTTCTCTATTTTATCTGGAAATAGAGCCATGTAAAATAAATGCTACCTCTTCTATCTCTTCCCCCTCAGTGAGCTTTTGAGACCTTTCCGGCAGACCTTTTGTGCCCCAGTCTCCCCAGCACTGTGTTTTGTGCTCTCTCATGCACTTCAGTGGCTCTTTTCAATGGCTTCAGGACGTGACTGTTTTAATGTGACATGCATGTATTCATATAACTGGCATTGACCTGGTTTGGAAGGGAAAAGCAGAAACAGTGATGAAACCACGTGGGAAAGTTAAAAAAAAAAAGAAAGTACTGACTTTTCCTGTAATGCAACTCAGCTACCACATTACAACTGCAGCATTGTACGCCTTCCTTTTCAACACCTAGCACTGTGTTTTTCCTATGCAGCTTCTGCTTGCAGCAGGTCAAGGCCTCTGTGTCTTTGCTCAGCTGGATGTCCTCTGCTTAATCACTGCTTCCAGTTCAACGCAGGAAACATTGCTTCTCCCAGTAGTGGTGACAGTATGTTCAGGCTTTTAAGTTCTCTGGGAGGCATGGAGCTGTTCTCAGTGATGCTTGGCAAAAAGCAAGTGGCAATAGTCACAAGCTCAGCAAGGTGCAAGGAGAAAGCTGCTCAGTGAAGCTGTGGAAACTTCAGCCATGGAGGTATCCAAAATACAGCTGTACAGTACCCTGAGAAGCTTGGTCTAAGTTAGATCTCCCAAATTTAAGAGCAGAAAGTACCATCAAGAAATTTTAGTAGATTGTACAGGAAAATAAGTCTATTCCTCACTGTACGGTTATCAGAAAAAAAATGCAAATATCAGGACTTTCTCTCAAGGCTCATTTCCCATTTGTATGATTTAAATATCCTTGCAAACCAAAGGGGTAAATTAAAGATGTGTCATGGGATAAATATATCAGCTCTAGACAGTGGCTGTGTTAATAAAAAGTCTGGCTCCCAAAACTTTCTTGGAATAGCAAAAAAGCCAATACTAAGGGGATGATCTCACATCATTCCTTTATGAATCTGATGTGAAATGAGCCTATTGAATACTTCAATAAAGCCTCGAGATCAATGATGATTTGTGCTGCAAAAGGAACATCAAAATGACACTAATAAAAAATTGTCAATAATATAAAGACCAAAATTAATAAAAGCTCTGTTCCAAACATAAATCTGTGATGCACTCAGTTAATAGCTGCTTCTGGCTTTGCAGTCTGGGAAATAAAAGTCATGACTTAGTAGCTCTGCTGAATCCCTGAGAAATCTCAGCAGCCTCCATGGAGGTAACACTAGGAGCAGAAGAAGCGAAGCTGGGCAAAAGTGCAACTCCTAATTGTGAGCAAGCTGTCCGATACCACAAGCTCTACCCTGATGGACCACCTGTAAATAATGGATAGCACTATGCATTTCACCCTAACCTAGAAACAGACCTCGCCATTCAGCCCTAGGGCTTTGCCACACAGTGCTTCATCAAATCCCTCTTGCCAATTGCATCATTTGAGATCCACTGAGAGCCTAGATGAGTTTCATTATGCAGCCATCCTCTTCTGTTAATAGCGCGTGGCACCAGGTAATGAAACTTGTGTACCTGGGGAACCTGCACTAATTTTCCCCTGTCAGATGCACCACTCCTAAGTGCTGGTGGGTTCATCAGTTGTAAGTGGTTGATAAGAAAAGTCTGACTGTGTTGGTCAAGAAGAGGATCTCTACATTAAATAGGGATGTGAATTGTTCTCCCTTATTAACAGGACATTGGAAAAATTAGATACTAAAGAGATTGCTAATGATGATCCAGCAAGTGACTTCTTTGGTAAAGATAGAAAATATTATCACTAGTTGTGGAGTATTTGGTAAGATCTCACTTTCAATATTTTGTACAATTCTGGTTACCGGCGCTGAAGAAATATGCATGTGAACAGGTGCAGGTATAGGGAAGCACTTCAAGGATGATAAGAGAAAAAGAGAGGCTGTCTTACAAGGAGAGAATTAAAGAGCTTGTCTTGTTGAGCCTTGCAAAATCATGGCTGTGAAGGCATATGATTGCTGTCTGTGGACATGCGCAGCTTGCTTATTTGCTAATGGCAGTGATTTCTATGCTACATAATGGTTTGTTGATTCCTGTGTATTTGCAGTCTTATTAGAAAACAAGACCTCTTGTTAGTATTTTATTTCAGTAAAATATTCCAACCAGACTAATATTCTACTAATTACAGCATTGTGTCTTCCCATATTGCATCATACAGTAGCTGTAAACTAGAGGCAGAAGCTAAGCTGGTGGAGATACACAATGTGCTTCACTGTGGCTTCAGCCCACTATTCGTACAACGACATTAACAACAACAGTTAGGTAAACTGAGAAAATCAATATTTTGCTAAACCAGGATCCTGGGAGACAATAAAACACGCAATTGTTTGATTTAGAATAAAATTTTAAAAAGAGTTCAAACCCAAGCTGGATCCAGTACAAGATTATTTGACAAGGAATTCATTGGTTGAGAAAGTGGTCTAAAATAACTGTGGTTCATCTATGTAAATTTGGAGGACAGAGCAATTGAACACCAGTGGGGTTACACTTACTGGCAACAAGCTAAAAGGAAACACAAGGGGGAATATCTCCTGTGAGATTTCTGTTTCATCACAAATCTGAAAACCTAGGACTGCAGGCAGTTTGAGATCCAGAGGTGGTGAACAGGCCAGCGTAGGTGATGATATTGTGTCAGAAATGTTCATCTGCAATAACCCATCCAACAGCTTTTAGAAGATGGCCACTGAAATCAGAATTGCATGTTACAGATTTGTGGCTACTGTTTGCTGTTTGCTTCCTGGTGTGTTTCCCTGAAGGTTATAATAACTTTTTGATTTTTTTTGATTGCTGCTTTGAGGCATCAGATCATCAGCAGAGGAAAAGGAGCCGATCGGTAATTTTCCAAATGACCATCTATAACTCACAGAGCTTCAGCCTGACCAAATGGCAGATGAGCATCATTTCAGCACAGAAATTCAGGAATGTTTTTGTTAGAGCTGCCCCAACTGGCAGCCATGTTTCAGTGTTAAGTGCAAAACCATGAAGAATCGACAGAGCTGGAGATGCTGCAGCATATTCACAGAGGAAAATAAAAGCTTCCGCATTGCTTTGTGCTAAAAGTAAAAGGCTGCAGTGTATCTAGTGAAGGGAAACATGTAGAAACCCATCGGGACAGGCTGTCCATGTGCATTCAACATACAAATCTCCATCAGAACAAAACAAGAATAGAAAGGTGGGACTTGCTGACATTAGTCACATCGTTGACTCTGCACACTTAAAAAAATACTCTCGCAAGCCTATGAGGAGGATCCCACTGCAGGGCTCTCTGTATGCCAGCCAGCTGCATTGGGCTGCTGACCTAACAGCGAGACAGCCACTGTTGGAAAGCAGCATATCTGACTGCCTTAGACAGCTACAACCTGATAAAATGTGCTGTTTCCTAGAAACACTTCCCCAGCAGCCCCTGATGGCCCTGGCTTGGATGTGGCTGTCCATGCAGCAGATAAGCATTTTGGACAATTGGGCCCCCTTCTCTTTACACGTTGGTAGGTGCAGAGTGCTTCAGACACAGCCCAGATATTGACAGTAAACTGTGTTGCTTGAAAACGCTTCCCTCAGGTGTCCTGTTCATGTGTGCTTCTCTGAATAAATCCAAGACAAATTATATAGATGCCTAGTGTTTGATTGAAAAAGTTAAAAGCGATGCTGAAATTGTATTTGAAATGTGTGAGTCCTGTTAGTGATGGCTGGCTTGGTGGGTCCACCAGATGACCACCCATGGAAGTGGGTGATTCCAAGAAAAAGCTTACTGAAAAGCACCGTTTACCGCAGAGTACGTCTACCACGGGAGAATATTGTAATATTTGTCTTTATTTTTAAAAGTACTCTCTTACAATATTCCCTTTTTAAAAAAAACACAAGCTAGCAAACTTTGGCCACTTTTTATGTGTGTGTGGGAAGGTACTGTTCATCTGGTTTTCCAAAAAAAATCTCCATTGATGTCCAGGATGCTTCATCCTTTTTCCAAAACTATGATCCACCCTCTTGACTATTAGATGGACAGTTTTGCAGTAAGCTGTAGTAAAATGACACTGGTAGTGTCTGGGCCTTTCTTTATGACATTCCATTTACTCCTTGTCATGATCCTTCAGGGTTTTTTTTATCTACTTCATGTCACTGCAGGCTTATTCAGAAAGTCTGTGGTTTATTCTTGCTCATTGACAAGAACAGAACAGGGTAAATAATCAGTGTCTTTGGAGATACAGTTGCATTGCCTGATGAATATTTGCCATTTACAGTCATAATCAATATGGGATTTTTATTCCGTTTAAAAATATTTCCCTTATTTTATCTTGATACTGTATTGTTGCAGTTCTTTAATCAAAATGCCATGTGGTGCAATATCAAATGCCTTACAGAAGCACATTGCAGGGCTTCATTTCCTCCAGCAAACACGTTTTAAATTAATCAAAAAAGGATTAGCTTGGAAAGATCTATTTTTCTTTAAAGCCATGCTAATTGACATTAATCAAATTACCCTCTAACTCTTTATTTATTGAGTGTCATATCAACCATTCCAATATTTCGCCTGGGATCAGTGTCAGGTTGAGGGCTGTAATTACTGTGGTTGTTCATTTAATCCGCTTTGAATATTGGCAGAACAACTCTCCTATTAAGCACTTCTGTGTTCTCTGAATCGCTATTGACAGTTCTGTAGCTGCTCTTCATACTTGCTTTAGCTTTTGCCTTGAGATGTTCCTCTTGGAGTCTTCGTGTTTGCGTATAACAACTTTGACTCATCACCCTTCTTTTTTTCTTCCATTTTGTTGCTGTTTTTTGAAAAGCATTTTGAATTATTTCTTGATCAGCAGGCAGGGACAATTAGCCTATTATTGATGAATTCCCCATCGGGGTGATGCAGATGGGCCACAAGAACAGTAAATGAAACTGTGAAGCCCCTTTTAGCTAGGGTTGTGTGTGTAACAAATGGTGTAGGGTGAATAGGAGGGCTCAGGGCCAGAATCAAGTAGTTAGAGTGAAATTAGTTCCTATCCAGGATTATTTCAATCCAGTCTAAAACACTTTCATACCTCTTAGTTCTGGATATTTCAACAGAGCTGAAGACACAAACTTTAAGAGAGCAGCTTCTCCTTGTAAATGAGTGTACCCTTTTCTTTAGGGATTAGGACACACTGGGGGGGGGGGGGGGGGGGGGGGGCGGGCGGGGTCAGGGGAATCCTTAACACCCATAGAATCCCATGTCTGCCTCCTCTAATATAACTGCTAGTAGCGGACAAAAATACTTCCCAATGGGCTGCAATAGGCGCTAGCGCGTATGTCTCAATGTTTCAATTCAGCCTTTTAAACTGCCAGCAGCAAAGTATCCTTCTGTAAGCATCTTTTTGCCTTTTATTTATCTTTCAGTTTTTAAAGTATCTTTTTCCAGTTTCAGTAGCAGAACCTCCCTGCAAAAAGGTCAGGTGCCTGACAGCCAAGTACACACAAAGCTGCCTAATCCAGCTAACGCAGCTCCAGGAAATTACAGAATAGGCTGAAACAAAAGGACACAGCTCAGCACGCAACACACATAATCTCTCAGACAGAGCATAAGACCATGTAAAGACACTTGTGGACTCAAATATGTCTCCATAGGCACAACAAATCACGTGGGAGAAAAGAAGCATTTGGTGAACAAAGAAATCCCTGAGCGAAGAGCTCTAATGGAACCAGTGTGGTATTAAAGATGTGCCTCTTTGGGGTGCTGTAGCATTGTTATTCATTTCAGCAGCGAGAATCGGCAGCTGAATGCATTAGACCTGAAGCACTGCAATTCATGAAGCACATTGTTTGCTGTAGCCTTTCCAGATTCTGCCCAGTGCAGGCTTGGCCTATTTCCCTTGCCTTTCATACAGTGCACAATCCATTTAGGGATTTATAGCAGCTTAGAGGCACATGTACAGTGCCTTGCCTCTATCTGATTTTTATGCTGTGATAAGAAGACTTGGGGTCATGGGTTCATTTGCACTTCTATCTTCCCTCTCATTTGTCTTGTGTTGAAATCTGTGTGTGATTTTTTGAGGTCCACTAATTTCCTCATCACTACCTGCAGAAATCCCAGGGTTTGCCACAAAGAACTTGTGAACCTACTCTGATGTGATGCTATAAGCAAGGGGTGCAAGAGAAATCAGAGAGGAGCAGCAACATAAAGGTAAATATGATAATCACAGAATCATAGAATGGTTTGGGTTGTAAGGGACATTAAAAATCAATTGGTTCCAACCCTCCTGCCATAGGCAGAGACACCTCCCACCAGACCAGGCTGCTCAAGGACCCCATCCAACCTGGCCTTGAACATTTTCAGGGAGGATGCATCCACAACTTCCTTGGACAACCTGTTTCAGTGTCTCACCACCCTTATTGTGAAGAATTTATTCCTAATGACTAAGAAAGCACCAAAGATATTTGTGGTGAAATCCTTGGCCAATACAAAGTGGTATTCTGGTGCACACTTATGCCAGCTTATACACTGATCTTTAACACTGAAAAGTAAAATCATTCTGTTTGGACATTCCACCTTGTTCCTCATATGTTCCCCATAAATGCAGCACATGGAGTTACAGACTGGAGAAGAGTGTGGCTGCCTCTTGCATCTGCAGAGGAAATATTACCTTTCCCTTTCTCCATGGACTCCTTTGGTTTTAATCACATCAGTGTAAATACATGTATTCACACTTCTCACATTCTCTCAGCTTCCTGGGGAGTTTGATTTCAAGTCGTGTGAAGAGCCACCAGCTCTGCTGACACTGCCATAGTGGGATGTGCCACTTATCCCCAAGTTGCTAAAGTTTTATTCATCATCTGTATTAATACCCTCCTCAGAGGTGATCCTATATCCAACAAACATGAAGGATCCTGCTGACGTATGTTACTTTACACAGAGTGAGCAGGTCCCAAAGGATGAAACTACACTTGTTAAAAAGGGACAAAAGTAATGGATTCAGAAACCCCACTAACTTTTCCATTAAGCCTGATTGTTAAAGTCTCTGATAAAATCCATGACTGAAGGCCCTAATAAATAAAAGACAATACACTGACCACTGTGCCCTGGAGACACAGTGTTTCTGAAAGACACAGAGCTGCACAGGGGAAATAATGCTCCAGAAGTCAAACAGCATCCTATCAATTACACAGGTACTTTGCTCCTGAACTCCAGCTCCTGCAAATGTAAATCATAACAGACATACAGTGACACATTCATCCACATTTGTGTTAAAAGCTTTTAGATAAGGGCAGACACCCATTAAGAAAAGGTTAGAAAATGTAAATACTACCGAGTTTTATGTGTGCCTGTTGCAGTCTGATTATAGCTCCCAGATTTACACGGTGTATATTGTATTTTACTACACTGATTGGAGCTTTGGGTAATATTTTAACAGGAGAAGGCTGAGTTTATGATTTGACTGGAGTTACTGTTGTGACAGACAGTTACATGGCATTATGCTTTGCCCTCTTGTGCACTCAAAGTATCCCTAGCTTCCTGTGATGTCTGGTGGCAAGAAGGTGATGACTGGACAAGGTCAGCATCTCAGTACACAACTGACTTGAAGGCAAAACAAGTCTTCCTGGTTTTTTTTTTCTGACTTTGCTCTCATTTTGAGTAGGCAGGTTTTAAATAAAGCCAGGCAAACAGTTGATTTTTCTGCGGTCAAATGGAAAAAGCGGTTGGCTCAAAACTTGTTTATTTAACAAATTATTATAATATGGTTGGGTCAAATAGAGTAAAATGTGTACTTCTATGACATTTCTTATCATTGTTTGTTAATGAAAACCCAGGAGATACATGATTAGAGTCTCAAGCAGCCTGGGAATCCTGCATTTAGAGGCTTCAGTAACTGAGTAAAAGCCCATGGTCTAATTGAACTCCACTGATGAGCAAAGTGGCTGAAGTGCTAAAGCTCTGGAGAGAGTAGTGCCAGCTGGTGGGTGTTGAGTGGGCCCTCGAGTTCACCAGTAGCTGGGGTGGCATTCCCAGGGAGAGACCAAGCCTGCCTCTGTGCACAGGGTCAGCTGCTGAGGACTGCCCTGCAACACAAAGAATTCAAATTTTATTCATTTCTACTTGAATAAGATTATCTTTTTAACTTTTCCTGTTTTATATATTTTATCTCAGCTTCCAGAGACTTTTTTTCTTGTGAATTGTCATTTTCATACAGCTCTGCTCTAAGCTAAATAAACCTGTGGTCCAGCTTCAAGCACAAAAAACATTCCAGGAAAGATGACTTTGGCCATAAAAATAAAATAGTTGGTCCTTCCTCCTCTGAAACTCAGCATTGCTCAGATGACTTCAGGTCTATTCTTGGATCAGCTACTGACTATCTACAAAGGAATCAGTGCAATCAGTTCACATTTGGATGGCTGTTTCCTATCCATAGAAATGACGAAGTTAGCAAAGTCAAGGTGAAAGTTAGGAAAGTCAACAGTATTGTAGGTTTCAACGGACATTAAAGTTTGCTCTGAGATCTGGTTAATGTTGTCAGATATGTGAAGAAGGTTGGTGCTTGAGTTACTACTAGATGGGAATCTGGAAAGCAGAGGGCATGTTTAATTTTATATTCATTAACATTCATTTGATGGAAGAACAGGAAGAAAATGTTGAGGGACTATCAAACCAAGTAAAACTAAACAACAATTCAAATTTTAATTATTTTGACGCAAATTTCTAGAACCCACCCCGCAAATATATCAGCTGATAAACTTAAATGATTAAGCAGTTTGAGAAAACTCCAGTGAGATCACAGCAAGTCTACAAAGTGTAAAAACAGATGAACTTCCTGAAAATACTCTTCACTGCCATTAATTCATTTAGCGTCCACTGGGTTTCTATATACTGAATGAAAACAGAGCTATATCTTTAGTCTCTAGTTGTTCTCATGCAGAAGCCAGGCAAAATTAATTCTCTATCTACTCAAGGTCAAGATTAAACAAAATTTTAGGGCAGTATTTAAAAATTTATTTTGTTTATTTTTTGTTTATTTTTATTTGTCATATGTAAGGCACAAAGCCATCTTTTATATTTTTCCTCGATCTTTGAGTCTTTCAGATTTGTTCTAATATCTATATGCCAATTTCCCCCTTTTTTTCATCTGGGAAAATCAAAAACAAGTAGTGCTGGAAGTGATCCCAAGAAGTAATATAGTCTAACCATTTGTCCTAAAACAATATTAGCTATACCTGTCATAAGTACTTCTAATGATGACAAATGCAGAACATGATATCTACTGCAATGCTTGGCTGTGCTAGTGTTAGAAAATATTCCTAGTATCTAACCTAGTATTGAATCTCATTTTTCCTTTACTAATCTCTCAGTCCATTCCTTTTTATTCTGTATATCATGACCACTTGGAGCACAGTATTTTTTTCTTTGAAGTGAGTTTTACGCACCTGAATACATATCCTGTGCCATTTCTACCCTTTTAAGCCTTCACTTTGGGCTGCACTCAAAAGGTTCATGGCTTCCTTGCAAATCATTGCAACACTTGCTACTTTCTTGAATATTGGTAGTGAGTCAGGTACAGCTGCTCTTGAGTCACAGCAAGATAAACCAATCTAGAACTTGCCGTGTTTTGCATAAATACTACAAATATTTCATCAAGACTATGCTTCCCTGTCTTGCTTATAAAAATGTTATGTGTGATGGCATTGAAAGTTATCTAAATCTACTTCTTCTCCCCAAGCTGTGAAGCTTGTTGGCCTGTCAAGGAAAGAAATTAAATTTGCTCAACATGTTTTGTTCTTCATGAACGCACGTCTATCTCTCATTCAGTCATTTTCTTCCAGAATTTCAGAAGTCTCAGGATTTTTCTACTAATTGCTCATATTTTAACTTTTCTGTCAATGATGATCAAAAAAAAGGGAAATGAACTCCTTTTTTTGGCCTTCCTTGCACCTTCTTTTAGTAAATTCCCTCTGTCAGTCAGAGGAAGAATGTTTCTCTCCTCTTAGGTGAACCAAAGGATCTTCAGATTTTCCAGGGCAGCTAAGTGAATTCATAGTTGTCCATGGCTTTTTAGCCTTCATTTCTCCTCTGGTGAATAAGCAAGGGACTAACATTTTTTTGAAATGTGTATGAAGTAAGAAAAATGTATTTCAAAGGGAAGAAAAAGTTCCTTTGATAAAAGTTGTAATAAAACTTCATATAGATTATTGTAAAGACTGAGAAAATTATATCTAATATTACCACAATGAAAAGAACAGTTATTAAGATATTTTTATCCACCTTGAGAACGATGTGTGAATAAGCGGAAACTGAACACAGATAATTTTCAAAGATAAGATGGGAAACAAGCAGGAGGAGCTAGAAGTCCTGGTCCAGCGGGAGAGATATGATATAGTTGCCATCACGGAAACGTGGTGGAACGACTGTCATAACTGGAGTGCTGCCATGGAAGGCTACAGGCTCTTCAGGAGAGACAGGCGTGAGAAGAGGGGTGGAGGGGTGGCCCTCTACACTAGGGAAACCCTGGATACTGTTGAAGTTGAGATCGGTGATGACCAGGTTGAGTGCCTATGGGTAAGAGTCAGAGGGGCAATCAAGTCTGACCTCCTGGTTGGAGTGTGCTACAGACCGCCCGACCAGGAGGAGGATTTGGATCTTCTGTTGTTTAAACAGCTGGAGGCTGCCTCTAGATCGGCTGCCCTTATTCTTTTAGGAGACTTTAACCTTCCAGATATCTGCTGGAAACTTAATATTGCTGAGAGGAGGCAGTCCAGGAGGTTTTTAGAGTGTATTGAGGACTGCTTTTTGTCACAGCTGGTGAGTGAGCCCACCAGGGGTGAGGCTCTGCTTGACTTGCTGTTTACAAACAAAGATGGGCTTGTGAGTGATGTTGTTGTTGGAGGATGTCTGGGGTCTAGTGATCATGAAATAATTGAGTTCTCTCTGAACAATGTAATAGGAAAAGCCAGGAACAGAACATCAATGCTGGACTTTTGGCGGGCAGATTTTGGATTATTTAAGGAACTGGTCAGGAAAGTACCCTGGGAAATAGCTCTTAGTGGCAAGGGGGTCCAGGAAGCTTGGATATACTTCAAGAATGAAGTTTTGCAGGCGCAGGAGTGGGCTGTCCCTGTGTGTTGTAAGAAGAGTCGTAGGGGCAGACGGCCGGCCTGGATGAGTAGGGAACTTCTGAAGGAACTAAGTAAGAAAAAGAGGATGTATCATCGTTGGAAAGAAGGGGATGTAAGTCAAGTCATGTTCAAGGATGTTGTTAAGTCGTGTAGGAGGAAAATCAGGGAAGCAAAAGCCCAGCTGGAGCTCAAATTGGCCACTTCTGTTAAGGACAATAAGAAGAGTTTTTATAAATACATCAATGGCAGAAAGAAGGGCGGCAGCGACCTCCACTCCTTGTTGGATGTGGAGGGAAATATAGTAACCAGAGATGCAGAGAAGGCTGAGGTACTTAATGCCTTCTTTGCCTCAGTTTTTAACAACAAGGATGTCAGCTCGCTTGACAGTTGGCCCTCTGAAGTGGTTGATGGGGGCAGGGTGAAATATGGCCCTCCTGCAATCCATGAGGAGGAGGTTAGAGACCTGCTGAGCCGCTTGGACCCTCATAAGTCTATGGGGCCAGATGGGATCCATCCTAGGGTGCTGAGAGAGCTGGCGGATGAGCTTGCTAAGCCGCTCTCCATCATCTTTCAGCAGTCCTGGCTCACTGGAGAGGTCCCGGAAGACTGGAAGTTGGCCAATGTGACGCCCATCCATAAGAAGGGCCGTAAGGATGATCCAGGTAATTACAGACCTGTCAGCCTGACCTCGGTCCCAGGTAAAATCATGGAGAAGATAATCCTGGGTGAAATCATGCACCACCTGCAGAACGGTCAAGAAATCAGGCCCAGCCAGCATGGATTTAGGAGGGGTAGGTCCTGCCTGACCAACCTGATCTCCTTTTCTACCATGTGACTCGCCTGGTGGATGAGAGGAAGGCTGTGAATGTGGTATACCTGGACTTCAGTAAGGCCTTTGACACTGTCCCCCACAGTAGACTCCTAGGGAAGCTGGCAGCCCGTGGCCTAGATGGGAGCACTTTGTGCTGGGTTAGGAATTGGCTGGATGGCCGAGCCCAAAGAGTGATGGTGAATGGTGTTTCATCCAGTTGGCGGCCGGTCACCAGTGGTGTCCCCCAGGGATCGGTATTGGGTCCCGTCCTGTTTAATATCTTTATTGATGATTTGGATGAGGGGATTGAGTCCATCATCAGCAAGTTTGCAGATGATACCAAGCTGGGAGGAAGGGTTGATCTGTTGGAGGGTAGGATGGCCCTACAGAGGGACCTGGACAGATTGGAGAGCTGGGCCGATTCTAATGGGATGATGTTTAATAAGTCCAAATGTCGGGTACTTCATTTTGGACACAACAATCCCATGCAGAGCTACAGACTGGGGACAGAGTGACTGGAGAGTAGTCAGGCAGAAAAGGACCTGGGAGTGCTGGTGGACAGGAAGCTCAACATGAGCCAGCAGTGTGCCCAGGTGGCCAAGAAGGCCAATGGCATCCTGGCCTGCATCAGGAATAGTGTAGTAAGCAGGACCAGAGAAGTTATCGTCCCCCTGTACTCGGCACTGGTCAGGCCTCACCTTGAATATTGTGTCCAGTTCTGGGCCCCCCAGTTTGGGAAAGATGTTAGGATACTGGAATGTGTTCAGAGGAGGGCAACGAAGATGGTGAAGGGGCTGGAGCACAAGCCCTACGAGGAGCGGCTGAGGGAATTGGGGCTGTTTAGCCTGGAGAAGAGGAGGCTCAGGGGAGACCTCATTACTCTCTATAACTACCTAAAAGGAGGTTGTAGTCGGGCAGGGGTTGGTCTCTTCTCTCAGGTGACCAGTGGCAGAACCAGAGGGCATGGACTTAAGCTTCATCAGGGAAACTTCAGACGATATGAGGAAAAAGTTCTTCACTGAAAGGGTGATTGGCCATTGGAATGGGCTGCCCAGGGAGGTGGTGGAGTCACCGACCCTGGAGGTGTTTAAAGGGAGACTGGATGAGGCACTGAGTGCCATGGTTTAGATGATGGTTGGTGTTAGTGTTGGTGTTAGTGTTAGGTTATAGGTTGGACTTGATGATCTCAGAGGTCCTTTCCAACCTTGTGATACTGTGATACTGTGATACTGTGATGAGTAAAACTTCTTTGAACATCAACAGTAATTAACCATTACAACAAACTGCTGGTGACTTATTGCCCATCTCTTGAAGCCGGCATGAAATTGCGTAGCATATGTTTTAGTCTAGCAGATCATTAAATTGAATCATGTTTGATGGATTGAAATTTCAGTGGCTTTTGTTGTGTTGGTTCTGTGGATCCTGAAGCAGTGTAAATGCTCACCGAAGTCAATATAACTACTTCAGCTTAGAATCATTGAATCATAGAATCTTCTGGTTGGAAATGTCCTTTGACATCATCGAGTCCAACTGTACTCATCTTCTGCTAAACCATGTCCTTCAAAAACTCATCTACCCATTTTTTAAGCGCCTCCAGGGATGGTGACTCAACCACCTCCCTGGGCAGCTGTTCCAGTGCCTGACCACCCTTTCAGTAAAGAAATTCTTCCTAATATCTAGTCTGAACCTCCCCTGGCACAACTTATGGCCATTTCCCCTTGTCCTATCACCTGTCACTTGAGAGAAGAGATCAACACTCGCTCTCTCACAGCCTCCTTTCAGGCAGCCGTACACAGCGATGAGGTCTCCCCTCAGCCTTCTCTTCTCCAAGCTAAAGAACCCCAGTTCCCTCAGCCGCTCCTCATAGGACTTGTTCTCCAGCCCCTTCACCAGCCTCGTCGCCCTTCTCTGGACATGCTCCGACACCTCAGTGTCCTTGTAGTGAGAGGCCCAGAACTGCACACAGTACTCGAGGTGTGGCCTCACCAGCGCCGAGTACAGGGGCACAATCACCTCCCTGGTCCTGCTGGCCACACTGTTTTTGATACAGGCGAAGATGCCATTGGTCTTCTTGGCCACCTGGACACACTGCTGGCTCATGTTCAGCCAGTTGTCAACCAACACCCCCAGGTCCTTCTCCTCCAGGCAGCTCTCCAGCCAGTCTTCCCCAAGCCTGTAACACTGCATGGGGTTGTTGTGCCCCAAGTGCAGGACTCGGCATTTGGTCTTGTTAAACCTCATCCCATTGGTCTCAGCCCATTGATCCAGCCTGTCCAGATCTCTTTGCAGAGCCTCCCTTCCTTCAAGCAGATCAACACTGCCACCCAGCTTGGTGTCATCTGCAAACTTGCCATGGGTGCACTCGATCCCTTTGTCCAGATCATTAATAAAGATATTGAACAGGACTGGACCCAGCACTGAACGCTGGGGAACACCACTCGTGACAGGCCTCCAGCTGGATTTAACTCCATTTACCACCACCCTCTGAGCCAGGTCATCCATCCAGTTTTTCATCCAGCAGAGGGTGTGCCCCTCCAGGCGAAAGGCAGCCAGGTTCTCAATCAGAATACTGTGAGAAATGGTGTCAAAGGCTTTACAAAATCCAGGTACACAACATTCACAGCCTTTCCCTCATCTATTAACTGGGTAACCTTATCATACAAGGAGATCTGGTTGGTCTGGCAGGACCTGCCCTTCATAAACCCATGTTGACTGGGTTTGGTCACCTGGCTGTCCTACATGTGCTGTGTGGTAGCACTCAATATGATCTGCTCCATGACCTTCCCTGATACTGAGGTCAAGCTTAGACAAGGTAGAGATTGGCCTCCCAGCATTTTTAGAAAGTACTTTCAGGAAAAGAGAATGGTGACTTAATGAACTAGTATAAAATAGAAATTCATGGATAACAGGCAGAGGAAGAAGAGACTTGTCAGAGAAGGGATGGGATGAGGTTGGTGGTGTATGCAGAGCATGAGGCAGCACCTCCATGATAATGCATAGCTGGGACCAGAGCTGTAAGATCTTGTGGGGAGGCACAGATTAAGAGGAGAGTAAATACAGCTGAGGGCTATGCAGAGAGAGCGGTGAGCTCCAAAGAGATGGGCAACATGGCTGGCTGGACCAGATATTTCTGCCCATGCAGAAATATTTTCTTTCACACCAATGCTAGATTTCTTCATCCACACAAGTTCCTGAGCTCTCCTGCAGCCCTGTCATTTGCTGCTCTCCTTCAGCAGGATCCCTCTGAACAGCCCTGTGCAGAGAGGAGAGCGATTTCCCCCAATGCGGTCCTTCCCCTCTCCCTCTGTACACAAGGATTGTCTCCAGAGACCCTGCACAACAGAGCAGTGAGGTATGTGACACAGGTCCTGAAAGCACGGATCACTCCAGCCACAGTTCCAGGGTCAAAACACTGTTTTGTATAGCTAAATGGAAATGAGTTTTTGCTGGAAACTGATACAATTCATATCACTTTTCAATCTATTCAGATGACTGTAACAAACATCACTGCTACACAGATAAGTTTGGTGATTATAGAACGATCAATGACACCTGCCTGACCAACTGCACTACTTTTGTTAACCAGGTAGAAATATATATATTCCATTTCCCACAGGTGCTTGAAAAGGGTTCAGTTTAAACCAATTAATAAAATAGCCTGTTTGGACAAAAAAAGAATTGTTCTCTGAGAATGCATGAATTCGACACTGCTAGAAAATCCCTTCCATCTGACGTAGAAGGATTTATAGGTTTAGTGGAAATTGCTTTCCCCACTGTCCAGATTAAATACTGCAGGATGATTTTTCGTATGAGTAAACATCCTTCCAATAACAATCAGACCGATAATGTCTTAAAAAGAGGAACAGGATCTACATTTTGGTTTTCTTCTTCTTTTATGGACAATTTCTGGATACAGAACCTTCAGATAACATGTTGACTGTCCATAAAATGCATTTTAGCATCTTTCTGCTGTTGTGGGGATGGATTTTATCCACTGAATGCAGAGCCCACCGACAAGGAAAAGAAATACATGAGGCATACAAAAAAGGCAGGTAAGTCTCTCTTTTTTGCATTCAAATTGTTACAGTTTGGACAAATGCAATTCTTCGGGGAAGATATAAGGACTAACAGATAATAAGAGTTTGCATTTGCATTTGCAGATTGTGATCTCATGGTCAAAAATACTTTCTGTTGCTGTTTTTGTGAATTAATTAGTTCTAATGAATTTTTTTTACAGTGAAAATCATTGCTCTCCCCACCAACTTTGTTTGTGAGGTACCTCAAAGTTTGAAAGAGAAAAGAAAGAGAAGCATTAGCTTATATTTACTGTGGTTAAAATGTGGCTGAGTACTTACATGAAACTGGAGAAGAATTTTAGGTCCATGAGGATTGTTGCATTCAATGAAGTTTAGATTGACTTGAAATATCAAATGAAAACATTCAGAATTTATTTTATTATTCCAATATCAATTGTTTTATAGAGATTTTGAGAGGAAAAAAATATCTCTCTTCAAACTTCAAATCTATGATCAGTTATCAGAGGAAAGAGAACATTCAATGTATTGAATTAAGAAATTAAAAATAATTAAAATATTGCCTGTCCTTCTTGTTCCCTCTCTCACAAAAAGCTATGTGACATTTTTCTCCCACTATCTGGTAGACAGCCATTTTAGGAGGTTTTGACTTGAGGAAGGTTTTTTGCTACAACTGAGTTCTGTTTACTTATATTCTTATTTGGGGAATGTTTGGAATTTTGTATGAGGATTTTTACAATAAATTACCAGGTACATTTAGAGGAAAAAACATTGGGCATTTTTTAGAGGATACAGCTGACAATTTAGATCACTGTTTAAATTGCATACTTTTTCTTCTGACAGGCTGAAACTAAGTCATTTCTGATTTGATATATTCACTATTTCTCTTCCATAATGATAATGTATCATCACCAATACTGTAAAGTGTATGGGGATGGAAATGCAGGAGTGTCATAGGCATGAGGAATTCAGAAAGAATGAAGGGAAGGAAAGAATGATAGAATAGCATGGTACCTGTTTGTTTTCCTTTGTAGTAAGACAGGGCTACATTACAGAGAAATTGCAGTGTCTTGATTGACACTTGGGTGTGCACGGGCCATCTTATACATAGGAAATGGCTTTAGCTGCCTTAGTGGAGGTTTTAACCAGCAAAAAGGATGCAGTGGCTTTGTTCAAAATCAGCCCCCAGGGGATGCATTCCCAGACAGAGCATAGATGCGAGACAACCCTGAAACCTTTATTATTTTCATTGAGGTTTCATGACAGTGGCAGTAGAGGTGATGTGCTCATTGTAGCAAAATAAAAGAGTGAGAAATAACATATCACAGCTTCCTTTTGAAAAAGAGTCCAGCAGAGAGGAATGCGTACACACAGCCATGTTCTTGTTTAGCATCTTAGGTGTTTGGTGCAGTGGGAGTTTTCGCTTAACAGTATCAGTGCAATTAAGTGACAATATAACAAATCACAGCATAAAAGGGTGTTAGAAACAACTGAAAATTGAAAAGAAACACCTATTCATCTCACATAAGAACTGCCTCTTCACCCGTGTTTTGTATATGTGGTGTAGTTGTGCCAGGCAGGACAAGCCCATCAGAAGGCCCAGAGGTATAGCAGCTCTGAGAAGCTGGGTCCACAGTCCTCCCATGCTGGCCTGTGAAGTCATTTCTGGCCTATTTCTGCCTCAGTAGAGCTGTACTGATGCTGAAGTGTGCTGATGGGGAGAGAGGAGTGGTGCTGGTGCATGGTCATAGGGTTGTCCCTCATCAGCATGGTGTCCAGTACAGCGCTCACTTTCCCTTGTGATGGGAGAGGGCACAAGATAACAGTGTTTTTAACAGCCTTATAATATGTGAATTCAAAAAGGGCAATTATGGTCATCCATCTGATTTTCTGCAAAGCATAAGAAAAAAGCCTTCTGTATGATTTGTACACCAAACATCTAACTTCTGATCTTTACCTACAGTATCAGATAAATTCAGAATAGGATCAAGAGTATTTCATAACTTCAACTTCCATTCATTTTCTCCTAGCCTATGCTAGCTTACCTCTTCTCCGTCCATGTGGATCAAGCCCCCTATCCATCTCCTCTTAGATACATTCAAAAGACTAAGCTGTTTCTGTTTCTCAGTGTAAGATGTTTCCCCAACCTGGTCTCAGTAATTTGCTTTTTGTCCTCTGTCACTTCATTGTTTTTTCAGGGTTGATGGCAGGACTGGGTGCAGTGTTCACACAGTCCTCAGATAGTTGCTGTATACAGTTGTTCCTGTTGATCTCCTGGGATTTTGTTCATGGTCTGCGTTGCAGCCCTGCAGTGGGAGATCATGTTTGCCCAACATGATCAGACATCTGTGTATGGCAGGACATCTTGTCTTAGAGGTACAGTCAGTCCTCTTTGTGCTCACATGTAGTTCCCTTTACATTATAATGTTGATCATATCAGACTGTTTTGAAGTAAACACAGTTCCTTTGCATTTCAGTCAAAATCAAGGCCTTTTGCATCACAGAATCCTGGAACAAAAACAGAGCAAGACAACTGCAAGAAAAAGCTTGCAGTGAAGATTGCTCCTGAACATAGGGTTATTGATTCTGTTTCCCCTTGCTCCAAAACTCAGTCCTGAATAGTAATTGACTTTGTTACTTCTCTCTGAGCACTGCTATCTCCGGCTCCTTAAGGCTTGTGGTAAGGACCAGGATGGAAGTCCATCCCTTCCCTGCATTGTTTTTCTTCTAAAGAGAGCCATGTGCCTCATTGGAGGTTGATAGGGGAAACTATTTGAAGTGGAAACAGGATGATCAAGGAGGCTAGATTCACACCCATGGCCTTCCTAGCCTCCAGAAGCCCTCTGCTCCTCTTGCACTTTTGCCAGGGCTTAGTGCCAGCCACCGGTGTTGGCAGGCAGCGCAGGTGCCTGTGTAGAGACCTGCCACCTTGGGTGTGCTGCCAGCACCCTGCTGGCCCTGACAGACGTGTTCAGCTTTGCTCCTTACTCTCATGGTGCAGCTGGTGGAGGAAATAAACAGACTTTTAGCTTGTTTATTTCGGTGGTGCTGTTCTGTAAGTGCCATTATGTTGGTCTCTTTTTTTCCAAGGAGATTCACTTACTCTGAGCTCTGCTTTCAAATAAAAACTCATTATTTGCCTTGCAGTTTTCAGCTTCAGAGATTCTCCTTTTCCCTATCCAAATCCAGCTAATCCCACAGCCTTTGCAGTCTTGCTATGGTGAATGGACAGGCTGGAGAATCAGACATATTCTCTGTCACAATTTCTGGCATTGCAGGTGCCCCAAGGTAGCCATTCAGGCAAGATTCCCCACAAGATTTCATGCATGCTTCACAGTCTTCCAGAGGCTATGTTTGCACAACAGGAATTTTTGAAAAGGTCCCAAATAATTCCTGAAATAAAGCTGATGAGGCTTTAAAATACAGTGCAGAGTGTGACAAGAAAATGGCAAAGAAGCGTATGTCAAATTACACATACAGTCACAGTGAAAGCATCAAAGTAGAAATTGGACTTATTACAGAACCCTCTAATATTGTAATTCATTGAAAAAATGTCTGTGTTCCAGTCAAAGACTCAATTACTTTTTTTTGCTAATCTCCAGGACAAATCATTTCAAAGGATTTTCACTTCAAACATCACTAACATAAAAATAAAACCCTTCTCACCTCGCAGACCTGTTCACAGCTTGCAGTCAGCCACGTGCAAATCCTGCAGGGTTTGCAAAGCTTTTTACTCCTGCTAAATCCACAGTGCCAGAACTCCTACTGGAAGGAGTTAAGATCTGGAGCACCAGCAACAGGGCTGTCTGCTGTTTTCCCAACTGCTCAGACTCCTGTAATGCCACCAGGCTTTGCGGGGGTCACTAGAAGGATACAAAAGGTCACTAAAGGTCACAACAATTTTATGCCAACAAAAGGACTAAAGCCTGTGTTGCTAATTAGACTTGCAGAATCTGCTAGAGAGGATGAACAATAGGAACAGAACTGACCTGGAACTGAGCCCAGGTTGTTCTGCCAAAGCTAACTGCTGAGGGAAAAAAAAAAAAAAATCTCTTTTAACACTAAAATCTCCCTGGACAGTATTGTAACCACCTTTCAAACCAACAACTCTCAGCAGAAGAGATTTCTCTGTACAAGGTTATGGATCATATTTGCTCAATCTTAGCTAAGAGATCCTCTTTATGTTTTTAGTCATGTCCCTGCTATTCCCTGGCCAGGTTATAATCATTTTGTCTCACTCTGGGCTCCAAATAGCAACTCATTTTATTTCTTCTCTAGAGCTCTCTCCCATGTTTCTGTCAGTAAGAGCTATCTTTTACAGCAGTTGAATGACACGCTCCACAATAAGCCCTGGGCTTGTTATCACAAGATCTCTTTCCTAGCCAAAGATCTTTCTCTTTATGACATTTTCAGATGTTATTACAACTAATGACACTCTTCCTGACTGAGGGGAACCAGCATCATTTTGGCTGTGGTTTCCTCACAGTCCTTTCTCAAAGGCTCAGCGTCATACTGAACATTTGCAAAGTTAGTTGCCCTTCCTTTTGTTGAATGTGGACAGGATTTCTGTGTTATCAGCTTCTCTGTACCCAAGCCACAGCGTGCACGAGCTGTCTGTGCTCTGTAAATCATACATGGCTATCCTGGTACCCTCACGGAGGCTGCCTCCTATATGTTGGGCAGCTCCTGCTTTCTTTACCTCCTAATAGTTTCTCTGGCCTTTCACATTCATCCCTGGCAGGATTTCTTCCTTTACCACCCAGCAATCCTTAAGATGTTCTCTTGTCCTAGAGTTTTGCTCTTGTATCTTATCTTCAGAATTGACCCTGAAAACACTTACTTGCGTGAACAAAGCTTACTAACACAAGCTGTCTTTAGATCAGATCTTCAGAGTGCAGGATAAGCCCATAAAATGCACAATGAAGCGTTGTTTATAGGAGTACATTATCAGCAGTGAGCCAGATCCAGTGGAGAACTGAGTAGCCACAGCTCTCAAGGCACTGCTTTTTAGCATCAGCAGTTTGCATTGCCCCTTGACACCAGCAGCATTGGGTACTAGGAGAGTAAAAAGAGCCCAGAGTCTGCTTCAGATTGATGCAACTGCAATCTTTCCATCCCCCCTCTTGATAATTTGCCTTTCCCTTTCTTCCTATCACCTCCATCACCTTCACTCTTTTTCTTTCCTTCATTCAAGGTATATCTCTTCTCCAACTTGATCTTTCTCGTTTGTCCCTGATTTTCTCTGCCCTCCTCTTCACCTGCCTCATTCATCTACCCCTAGGCACAGCCATTGCCCCCATCACACAGCTCTGCCAGGTTTTCTCCTGCATATTTTAACTCTACATTACTCTACAACTTCCTTCTCTCATACAGCAGCTGTTACTGTTGCTGCTGCCTGTCTCACCTCTCCTTCCACTTGTTAGAAATCTTTTTCTTCTGTCCAACAGCACTCGACTTCTTTATCCTGTTATACATTAACTTATTTCTCATTATTGCTTTGCTATTTATCTCATTTTTCCTTTGCACCCCTGGTATTCTTTCAAGTAACTTCAATCCTGCATGACAACTTTTCCTGGAAATATTGTGGCTTTTTCTTACAGCCCACCAGAAGTGCCCTCTGTCTATCATTGTAAATGATGCTTCTTTGAAAATTCTATTTTCTACTTTCATTGCTATCACCAGCCTCCTTTCATCTTTTCTAGAACTTATTTTAGGTCTACACTTCACAAAGCTTCCTATCTTTATTCCTGTAATTCATGTCAGAATATTTTCTCTGCTGATACTACTATAGCAATGTTCATACATCCCCACACTATGACACTGATGATAACATCTCCAGTCAACACTGCCACAATGTAATCTGCTCAGCATCAGCACCTTCACATTGTCTTCTAGCTCACCATTACTCCAAAGTGTTTTATGAGCTGGTGTGAGGAAACAAAAAAGACTTTAAAATCCTATCTGCAGCCTAGCAAAAAAACCTCATCAAACAAACCCAAACATACTGCAACGCAGCTTGCTGCCTTCTGAGTGCATATGAATTGTTTCATTTCCTAATTGCAGGGTTGAATTTACACCTGAAATGCTCCTGCTTGTCTTTCTTCTATAAACTGCCCTGTCATCTTCCAAACTCACTTGTGTTTGTAGCACTCGCACCATTTGGTGAGGATGAATTTCAGAGTGTGATGATGTGCCAGGTTTGTGTACTCCTTTTAAATTTCTTCTCCTAGCTATGCACTGCGAAAAGTCTACAATGACAGATTCCTGTTCACCTTCACCATGCCAAACGATTTTATATCATTGCACTCTATCACTTTGTCTTCCTTCCGACTCAGAGAGCCTTGCTCAGGCTGCCTGGAAGCCCTCCCCACCTCTGAGCTGTCTCTCTCCTCTTGCTCTGCACCTTTTTTCCATCTATGGGCATTGGATATGTGAGATGTAGGCATGCCTTAGTGTTACTAATAGCATTGAAATGCTTTCTGTTTGGTTTCCTGTTCCATCCACTAATGCTTAAACTCCTGTTTGTTTTTTGAGCACTGTAGAGTGTTAAGCTGGTGTTTACAGAGAAATAACCACAGTGACACTGACACCTCCTTCCTAAGCAGAAACAGGTGATGTGGAGGCCATCACTGCCTTAACATTGCTTCTGAAAGTACATTGAAAAAATGCAAAAACATAAGGTACAAAATAACGTACACTATTCTGAATTTACTAACACAAAATTTCTGCTGTCAGTTCAATCTGAAGTCTCTTGGCATCATGAAGTCCCGCTGTAATTCTCTGTTCTCAGTCCTGATTTTGCCTACCTTGAATGGTTACAGTAAGCACTGTTGCCAGTAATTATTTTTTCTCCCAAATAGTTTATAAATTTATTGAAAAACAGAGATCATATCATAGATTCCCATAGGATTATACTGAAAACCTTTCTTCACAGTGAAAGCTCTCCATTATTCCTGTCCTTTCTTCTTTTGCAACAATTCACATAAAGAGAACTTCCCTCTTTCTGACTGTTTGGTTTCTTTACAAGCTTCTGGAAAGGATCTGTCAGCACCGTTTGGAAACTGAGGTACAGTGTATTATCTTGATCACCCTCAACTACAAAGTCATTAACTTTTTAGAGAAGACTACTATATTTATAGTGTATAAAACCCCTCAATAAAAGTCATACTGTCTTTGCTCTTTGCTCTTCATCAATAAGTACTGTATTTACCTAGTGTCTACCATTAGTGGTTTGTACTATGGTTATACCCAATACAACAACAGTTCTGACTTGGAGCTCTTTTTGCAAAGAGTTGGAAAACTGTCACCTTACACTCCCATGACATCAAGGACAATTTACTGGTTTGATGTCAGTTACTGCAAAGTTTCACCTTGAGTGATTTTTATAATCTGGTTATCCCTGTGGGGCAGACAAGTGTTGGTCACCAGTTTGTCCCAGTTTCTTTCCAAATGCCAAGTCTCCAACATCCTTCTTTTGCTCCCTGCTTAAAACCAGGTCTTGTGTTCACCCTTACCCTCCCTCACAGGTATCGCCCATCTGTGAGGAGTCCTTGGAAGTACCTGCTTACAGCTCAGAAACTGTATCAGCTGATACTCCCAGTGTTCCCAGGAAAATGTCATCGGCCTCTGTTGACCTAAGGAATATTTAGATAAATTGGAGGTATTTAACATGCCCTTCCCTGATCTGCACTGTGCTGACATCTGCTTTCAAGTCAACTTTTCCTCAAAGACTGGAGCAGACATGACACCTTCCAACACATTCTGCATTGTCCCCAGTAATTGCTCCCCTTCTTCACAGGTTTCTCCTTTTCACTCACCTGAGCCCTGGCATCCTGTCTGCCTTCTCCTCAGCTGAGGAGGACAGACATCAGTTGTGCTCCTTCTGCTCCCTCCAAATCTTCCTCTCAACCTGTATAACATGAAACCGAACACATTCACTCACTGGATGCAATTCCTGCAACACAGGGCCACATTCATTTTCACAACACTGACACAGTGCCAAGATCTCGGTTGTCACAACGTTCCTGCAAGTGCTAAATAAGTCTCAGTTTGTTTCATATTTTTTTCTTTTGCCACGGTTTATGTCCAGCCAAAGAACAAAGGAGGTGCAACATTTAATTGATCCTGCCTCTGCATATTTTACATTCTGAGATTGATCTATATTCAAGTAATACTGGATTAAAATGGGGCAGTCACTGAATTTTCTGTACCACTAATAAATAAGATGGTAGAACAGCTCTGAATCCCCCTGTTTCTCAGACTATGTGATGTGAAGATGCAAAAAAACACTCTTTCTACATTCTTTTCATGGATTTAAATACCTATAATAGCAATGGGTCACCTTTCTTCGCCATCTTTAAATCTATTAATCATAAGGACACATGACCCAATGTTACTATAAGCAAATACGAGCTTGCAAAATGCCAAGATGAAATACATTTTGTGCTTAATTTTCCTCAGTTTTTAGTGCCTTGTTTAGCAACTCACAGCTTTGTGACTCTCCCAGTTTGAGTAAAAATCAGTAGGTTTCTATCCTACATTATCCCTGAGAATTAATATTTTACACAGTGGATTGTGTTTCCTGCAGTGCATGTTGCTGGAGCAGACAAGCTTCCAGTGTTGCAAGTTTGCTCTTTAATACCTCAGGTGCTGGGTGATTTTTCTCCCCATATGGTTACCTTACTTTTCCTCCTGCCTCAATGTACCTTTCTGGGCTCTGAACTATCTCTCAGTCTTCTCGCAGATCAGCTGCACCCCTTGTCCACCAACATGTCCTACTTGCTGAGAACATATTCCTAATTAATTTGTAAATCAAAGACACATTATGGGGGAACTTCAGGTGAAACACCTGCTCCAAAAATCTCTTTCCTTTCTTTGGGACACAGCCTGGAATGTTCTTAAGCCAGCAGCAAGGATCACACTGGGCCATGCATCTCCTGGGGCCAGGGAGCATCTCTACCCTGCACCACTCTATGGTGAGAGGAGACTCTTACTCACGCACAACTATCCAGGCTGTCCTGCCCCAGGAGTCATCCCATGCAGTAATGAGGCACAATTTGAGCCTGGTGTGTCCTCTTTGTTCCTTCTGACATCTTCCCCTCTGGCCTTACCCAGAGTTTTACCTCCCTCCCCATGTCTCCCTATCTAGTGTCTTTTGTTTTCAGTCTTACCCAATGCATAGGCTCTGTTGCAGATCCGAACTCGCTTTTCCTCTATCCCCTTTTCCTCTGCAGAAACCTTATGTATGTTTGTGCATACAATACCCAGCTCCTTCCTGCCTCTCCCCCATTCATTGACCCAGCACCTTCTGCCTGGTTTCTACCCTTAACACGGTGTTGATATGGCATGACCCAGGTCATTAACCAGTCATGAATCAGAGGAAGAAACAGAATCTGATCAAATATTATATGGCCTCAAGTAGCACCAGGGGAGGTTTGGATTAGACATGAGGAAAAATTCCTTCAGCGAAAGGGTTTTCTGGCCCTGGAACAGGCTGCCCAGGGTGGTGGCTGGGTCTCTACCTCTGGAGGTATTTCAAAGTAGATAAGCTGCTCAGGGATATGATTTAGTACTGGACAGGTATGGGTGGACCTCATGATCTCAAGGGTCTTTTCCAACCAACCCATTCTATGATTTAGGCACAGCTCTTTAATAGCACTTTCACACCTCTCAGAGCTCTTTTATTGAACCAATGTACCTTTGCCATTCTCATGTCCTCCCGGCCATGGCTTTGTCCTCTGCAGGGAGCTGGGCTGCTTCTTCTGTTCTCTCCTGGTCTTTCTGCCTTGGACAATGTTTTGTCAGGACCTTATCCAGCCATGATTTTATGGGCAGGCTGAGGAGAAGGTGACTCCTGCCATTCCCCTGCCTGGCATGGCATGAGGGCAGTGCAGCGTGGCAGGTGCAGGATGTGAGGAACCTCACGCTACCCACCACTGTCCACCCAGGGATAGGGAGCTCTGAGCCAAGCTCCGTGCCATGGCTGGTGGGGATGAGGGAGTTTTCATTGCTTTCGTTACTTTCCAATCAAAAGCCTTGCTGAAAACTGTCTCAGCAAATTCCACACCCTCCCTTGCCTTGAGTCAGCAGTAGGAGATGTTGTGGATTGGCTGCACTGGAGCACAGTGTGAGCTGCAGAGCTTGGATCTGACAAAAATAAGCATGTGGTGGTTTCAGAGTTCAGCAGGCAAGAGTCTACAGTCTCTTCACTGGAGAACTGGTGGAGGCATCACCCAGGCTTGAGATAAGCAGAGAGGAAACAGGTGCCCTAGGTGTCTCTGCCGCAGGTGCCAGGGGTTTATGGGGTTGGTTTCAGCCAGAGCCCCCAGTCAAAACGTTACTGATGACTCAAGTAATTGAAGAGACAGAGATTACGCCACAGCCACATCTCAACAAGATTTCCTGAGACAGGATCTTGTCTGCCATCTCTTCTCTGATCTGCTGTCCTCTTTGCAGACCTAAGTATAACAGAAGAGATGGACTGTGACAGACTGTCACAGAATTTCATGAAATTTGATAATAATAACACTAGTGTTAGCCTAGTCTGCCAAATCTACCAGCGTCATTCCTTGAGGATGTCATGCCTTGGACCCAGAAAAGACTGTGTGAATTACTACATTACTTCAGCAACTTGCTTTAACTTTTCTCTTGAAGACAATTCATCAGATCTTTCTTTTTCCTGAAGAACTGAAACTACATTTTGATTTAACTTCATGAGGAAGAAATATTCTCAGATCCTGATGAGATCATCCCAATAAGAGTGTAAAATAGGTCATCGTCTGTTATAAGTACATTGCCTTCTGTAGAGAAAAGAGGGGAGGATTTATATGTGGAAAATGTATGCTGTGTAAGAAATTACAAGCCAAAATTCTAAGATGGGTAGTGAATTCTTTCATATTTGTTGTGGTTGCTTTTGAAAGCTCTTGTTTCAAAGAAGACGAGTACTGTGGGTTTTCTGGTGCATACTGCAAGGGTGGACCTGACACTCCTCTGGCACATGGCCTGTGAAACTGGGCATTTGGAAATGCCTGCTGGGACCTTCAGATGTCATGGTTAGAATGTCACTTCTGAAAATCAGACCTAGTTATTCCTAACTCTGCAAGGGTTTTTTTTGCTGTGTTGGGGGACCTGTAAGTGCCATAGTAAATCTGAGGTTTCTTTAAAAAAAAGAGTCACTGCTTTTTGCCTGGTGTCAGCAGTGATAGTGATAAAAATCTGGTTTTGCTGAATTTTTTTTCACCTAGCTATCCTGAGCTTCAGTCACCTCATTTTCCCCCAGTTCTAGGAAGCCTCAGCCTTTGGGGCAGAGGCATCTCGTGATCCCTTGAAGAAGCAAGGAAATTTAGGGGAATGATGATGGCTTTGGAGAGGTTGCATCTTCCCAGCTGCCATCAGGGACCTGAGAGCTACTCTAGCAATGTACAAGGAGCACTGTGAATAAATGCCACTCTGCTCTAGTTATTGCTTTTTCATAACACATCTCAGTGAGCTTCATGAGCCTTGAAATGCCTTTTGGCAGTGTAACAGTTAAGAGATAAATAATGGCATTGGCGGGGGGAAAGGTTGTTCATTATTCAATATATTTTACCTCAGGAGTTATCAGTTAGTTTTAAAGACAGCCTGTCACCCCCTGGAAGGCAGAAGAAATACTGTCACACTGCACGGCCAAGGTTGCCTTGACCAATCTGTGAGCAATGTCTGGACTGGATCTCCCGAGTGGGTCTGTCTGCCCCAAACACTCAGGGACAGCAGACACGCGAGGGGAAGCTGTAGTTGCTTGCCATTGATTCACAGTCTGAACACGCAGGCTAATGGGGCCCTGTGATGGAGCTGCCATTGATTACTAAGCTAGCAGAGCACTCCCCAGGAACTGGACCAGAAAAGCTATTTATTGAATAAAAACAAATAGGGCTTCAAATCACAACAACTGTGGAATGGTTGGCAATAGGTAAAAAAGTTTTGCTGCCACAGGAGGAGGTAGGAAAGTAGAGGAAGTTCTGTAACCTCAGAGCTGTGACAAGGGGAATGGGACTGGCAAAAAGTGAAGCAACTGATCCAGATCACAAAATAACAGAGTACCCTATCGTGGTTGGACCGCACAGGACATCTTATGCTGGTTTGTGATATGGAAATAAAATTTAGCTTAGAGGCCGTGCAGAATCACCCAGAAATAAGAGGAACCATGTGAGATTGCTGGCTGCAGAAGTCAGAGATGATCTGGCTACAAATCCTTCAACGCCATGCCTTAAATGGTCCCTTGACAGGCAGGATAGGCCCAGGGCTGATATGGAGCATGAGATAAGCTCTAACAAGAGAAATGAAAGTTAAAAATTGCAGGAACATGCACTGCTTCATCCCTGTTTGATTACTAGCATTATTCCTGAACAGCCAAGAGTTTACTAGGGCACTTTAAAGTCACGTAAATAGGTCAGCCTATTGCCAGAATCTGCTTATCATCCCCCAACATGTCAAATTACTTCCTGAAGGCAAACAGATGAGAAACAGTCAGTGGCAAAACACATCAGTGGCGGCCCAAGGGCATATTGACAAGGCAGAAGACTCCAGAAAGGGCATTTTTCATTTACAAGTGCATTTTGCTGAGTGATACCTGGGTCCAAGAAGTGCCAAACCAGCTGCTCCTTGTAATAGCAATGGAGTTGCATTGCCCAAGGCTTCCCCAAACAGTGGTTTGCCCATGGGCTTATTCCCAGACTTCCTCTGGTAAGCACGGAGCAGATTCTGGAAAAAAGTAATCCCACTCTACCAAAGCTTTGCTTCAGGGCAAGTCACTGATAATAGCCCAGTGTGCCCAGCTCTAGTCTGGGTGATGTGGCGCTTGTCTGCTTCTCTGTGGCAACAGAAAGATGAACTTCCCTTCAGCACTGTTGGCTTTCAAAGAGTGCTCAGCCCAGGGAAAAACCATCCTGCAAGGCCTGGGGTTCGGCCACCGCTCACCAAAGGAACAATGGTGCTCAGGTGGTGACATTTGTTGTTGCAAAAAGAGTTTTGCTGGTGTAGATCTCCACAGAGGGATTTGAAATGTATGTTAGTGGGCAAAAAAATCTCATTAGTAGAGTTGATTAAAGTTAGAGTTCATTACAGAAAGAAGCTTTTTTTTTAACTTTTAATTAAAGATGAGTTAAAACTGTTAAATATTTAAAATGTTGCTTTTGCTCAAGCTAGCACTTACATTGCTAAAAGCAATATTCTTTCCTTTAATGATAAAATATAATATTGGGTAAACATCTGAGCGGAGCTTTCTTGACAGCCAACTGGGAGACAGTATAAAACCAGAAAAAAAGTATTTCTACAGCTTTGAACACTTTTTTCCTCCTGGAACACTTTGGAAAGATTTTCTTTGCAAGAAAATACCCAACTGCCTCAGGTGAGGAGATGTAAGCGCAGAGGTTCAGGGTAGCCTGCCTTGGCCAGTGCAGTGAGGTCTCTCTCCAGAGTCTCTGGCAGCACTGGCCATGGCTGTGGGAAAAGGAAAGCGAGCTGCTCAGTGGGAACCTTTGCCAAGCAGTCAAAACCAGTGGTATTTCATCTTACAAAAATCATTACTCCTCTCCTTTTGCCCTGTCTCAGCTGCAAGCCCTGTCACCCCCACTCTCCACACACTCAGAATCTCAGAATGACCTGAGCTGGGAGGGACCCACAAGGATCATCGAGTACAGCTCCTATCCCTGTATAGGACAATCCCAACATTCACACCATGTGTCTGAGGGCATTGTCCAAAAGCTTCTTGACTATTGTCAGGCTTGGTGATGTGACTGCTTCCCTGGGGAGCTGTTCCAGGGTTCCACCAACCTCTGCAATGCCCAGCCATACACCAGCCTTTAATGAACAGGTAAAAGAAAAGTCTAAGAGCCATTTTGTACGTGTGCCAGAAGGTAACACTATGGGGATCCAATGCTTTCCACCTCCCTTCCCGTCTCCTGATGCCCTTACCCACCCGCCCATGACCACCTATCTCAGCTCTCCCTTTTCCTGTTGTTTCCATGCAGCCAGCCACAGCGGCAGAGAAGGGAGGCCCACAGTGACACACACAAGCAAGGCAGGTAAGCAAAACCTACTGGCAGCTATTGCTTGTCCAGCGCTGCTGGCCACATCCCTGTGGCCAGGCTGTGGTTGTGGCAGGGAAAGAGGACACCACTCATGCATGCCAGTCCTATTTAGGCAGGAGTCGTGCCATTAGCAGGATCCAGCAGGTCCCTGAGGAAGCCACATGGTCCTTGGGCTTCATGTTGCACTGCTGT
Source organism: Tapera naevia (assembly GCA_033556795.1). Lineage (NCBI taxonomy): Eukaryota > Metazoa > Chordata > Aves > Cuculiformes > Neomorphidae > Tapera > Tapera naevia. The sequence continues at coordinate 64,168 of JAUMJJ010000014.1, read as the reverse complement.
ACAGTTTGTGCTGTCCATGCTGTGCAAGTGGGTGCTTTCCCTCTAAGCATCCCTTCTGCAGAGCTGAACCTCCCTCTGAGGGTTCTCCATCACACCACTCATTCTTCCCTCTGCCATTTCCATGGAGGAAGTGCCTTTCTGAGCACAGCCAAGCCTGCTCACAGATGTTTAAGGTTTTGCCATAAGCCTGCTAATAACACTCCCCCATCTCAGCCAGGAAGAAACCTTCCCTGATGCATGCTTACAATGCCACAGGACTTTCAGAAGCTGAATTAAATCTAAAGCAGGAGGCACCTTTTAAAATGTCTAAGGCATACTTCAAGACTTGAAGAACTCACTGATAGAGGTAGACTACTCACTTCTAGGAATTATTAAACTGAGACTGAGCATCTTTCTGAGATACTCCAGGTACTCTGGGTTTGACAAAGGAGTCACTGGTAACACCTCTGGTCTCCGTTAGGAGGTTATTGTGTTGGCTTCTCATGGTACAACTGCCCACAAGTCTATAAGTAGAACATCACTAAGTAGTCTTATTTAGGAGGAGTTCTATCTCAGGAACACATTCCCCATCAAGTTTCTTTGTTATCCTGTTTCTTTTAATTTGTTTCTGCCTTGTCTTGTATATATTCAGACAAGTGCCTCTGACCGTGCCATATTTTCTTAAACTGAGAGACAGCAAATTCTTTCCTCCTGTTTTTGAGCCCTCCTGCCACCTGAGTGACTGGCATGCAGCAGGCTCTGAGAACAGCGAGGCTTCACCTACATGATGGAGCAACCAAGCGGACGCTGTCACCATCATCCCAGCCAAAGCACTAAGGCACTGAACAGTGTTTTGCACCTTGGGTGTGGAAGAGGAGAAAAGCATCCTGTGCCCAGTGTTTGGTGCAACTCCAACAGCTTCTGGAATGACCCTCCCAGGCTCTTTAATGCTCAGAGACCTCCTAGATCTTTAATGCTCCTTTTTATCCTCATTAGAAATCTGGGGCAGGAGCTAACCATTTTATCCCAAGTTAAAGGACAGCCTTCCCTCTGGCCTGGTTCCTAGTCTGTTTCCATTTTGTTCCTGGGAAACAGCCAGTAGCTTATTTGATATATATTTTCCCTAATTCCTGGCTTCATGCCCCATCATAAATCAATGTCATAAATGCTTCTCCTCCATTTCCATTTCCCCCCTTATCCACAAACATTATTCCTCCAGACCACATATTTAAATGATTGTCTCCAAAGTGTGCTACAAGCAGAGATAATTTTACAGAGACAAAAATTCACAAAATACGTGTTTTCTCCATGCCAGAATTATCACAGGTGCCTAAGCTGTTCGTTCAGTGCAGGAATAATTTTTTAATGACACACTTCCAGTCACTGAAAGCAACAACATAATTATGGTCTAAGGGATAAATGGTCTAATGGGTAATAGAGTGAAGGAGGTATGCACATCTTGCAGACACTCATCAGGGCTCATAGTTTTGCTTCTCTCTTCCTGATAGTCCAATCCTAAAACGAAGCCCGGACATTACTAAATCTCCGCTGACAAAGTCAGAGCAGCTGCTACGAATAGACGACCATGACTTCAGCATGAGGCCAGGATTTGGAGGTATGAAACATGCATATTTGTCACTCTTTTGGTTTTACACCTTCATTTATTTATACTGTAACAGGTACTCAGGAGAACAAACAGATTAACAAGCAGAGCCTTTTCTCCCTCTAATTTTTCATTATTTTTTATGGTGAATTCATGGTATGCTTGGGGGAGATAAGGATGCAGTGAAATAGCCTTCTTCCTTGGATGAGCAAATAGCATAGTCAAAGGAGTGGAAATGAGATTACAGTCAACCTAATATTCTTGGTGTTCATTGATGCATTCTTCGGATAAAAATCTGCAAATACTTATCTATTTTCATGGATGATAGGGAAATTCTAAGATTCCGTCTTACTAAGATGATGTCTGTGCGTAATTAAATCAAATACCACAATTACTGACCAGGCCATTTCATTTATAACCCAAAAGAAAATATTTTGATTGCTGTGTGTCAATGCTTGCTCACAGTTTCGTGGCTGTGTGCTAGAGCAACCTAAGCTTTTAGGGAAATGGATGAAGGAGAACATGTTTTCTTTCAGCCCATCGGATTAGAGAATGTTGTAATTTATCTGCCCTTTCTGGCTGACAGATGGTCATTCAAATCCAGGATACCATTATATACTCTGATGGAAGAAGATTTTATTGCTAAATGCTCAATATACCAAATAACAGCATGTTCAATTAATTTAAAAAGGTTTCAGTTTCATAGCAGTCTGCTAATGTGAGCACTATTTATCTTGACAGATCTCCTGTACTGTAATTGCTAGGTCTATGAGGGTCTAGTTGAACCTTGGAGGAAGAAAAAAGATTAAAATTCCTGTTACCTGGGGTCACAGCCTAGCCCTTCCCCTTGGGAGCCCCAGGCTCATTGACACTTACCTGTGTCCTGTAACATATCCCCTTCCACCAGCCTGTCTTTTCCAGAGCCAAGTACCGAGGGATGTGAAAGCCAAGTACATGCGTTAGCCCTCAGGGATGTTGTTAGCCCAACAGGGAAGCAGAAGAAGTGAAGGAAAATTTTGAAGTACCCCTCCCACACCCCCTTAACTTCACCCCTGCTGCTCTCCATGTAAATGGGTGCCGGGGATGGGCGGGCTGGGGCAGCTGGTGAGATCTAGACCTAAGGGCTAGAGACAGGGGTTTGAAATTTTGAATGGGTGTGTATAGAATGACACCCTAAAAAGACAATGTCGGTAAAAGGTTGAGTCTCATTGCTGATTTTGATTGTTATCAGGAGGTTTTTATTTTTTATGAATGCCAATTGCTTTGATTTTCATCTGGTTTACAGTTGTTTCAAAATGAATATCTTTTTTTACCTCTATGATATGAAAACCAGAGGCTTATTCTGTCTCACCAGATTTACATATTCTCAATGTTCCCCCCCTCCCAGGCCCTGCAATTCCTGTTGGAGTGGATGTTCAAGTCGAAAGTCTTGACAGTATTTCCGAAGTGGACATGGTAAGAGTCATGGAAGGGGTCAAATGGGAACTCTGGAGACCATATAGTCCAAATTCCTGCTGAGAGCAGGGCTGGTTAGACCAGGCTGCTTCAGGCTGTGTCTGTGTGGTTTGAACACCTCCAAGGATGGATGGAGACTACAACCTCTGTGGGGCAGGTTTGGCTTTGATCTGATTCTGCTGATGACTACTTCTATTGACCTCAAGCTACCATTTCATCTCTCTTGAGACAGAAGGAAGAAATACAATATTTTATTTTCTCTAGGACAACACTGCAAAAACTGTCCCAAAAGATCTCGGTTTTTACATTTTCTTAAGAAATGATTATACATTTAAAAGCTCTGAGGAAACCAATTAACATGTTAGTTTTAAGGCCCTTTTATATACTGCAGACACAGTCTTTCTGGTTGAGGAGAAAGTTTGTGAAGGTGGCCAAAGAGGCCCTGAAAGGCTTCAGCCTTTGAAGGCAAATGGAAAGAATTTAACATTCAGGATTTTAAAGCAAAAACAAAGCAATACACTCCTCATTTATTAAGCAAGCATTATGATTCTGAGAGATTTTTCCTCTGGTTTTTGCTCCTCATGTAATATCATGCTGCATCACCCAGGAACACGGGGAAATCATTGTATGGCCTTGAGTAAAAAAAACATTCGTGGTGCTTAGCAAGATCAATTCTTGCTTTTCAAAGAAGCCACATCAGAGATAGAGAATTTCGCTTTATCCTAAATTTAAGCCTGACGACTCAGATATATCAATCTTTCCTTCTCTCCTGCTTTCTGACTCTTTGCAAGGAAGTGATAAAATAACAGAGAACATTACAAAACTTAGGATGTCACAAATCAGATTCTTCTTGTCCAATTAATTTAAAAGTTTATAAATAACTATTATGTATTATGGGCCACTGACCCTGAAATTAACAGAGCTTTTGTGGGATGTACAGGACAGCTGTTTTATCTGGAGGAAAGATGAGAAGAAGGGAAAACCAGATTGTTACCCAGGACTGGAAAATCATTTTCAAACATAATGTGATAAAAAATAGTGTCTCTGAGAAACAAACCAAAAGAAAAGGAAGATGTTATTACAGTTGTTGCTTGCGAGATTTTCAGATGATGCTTTATAAAATATTGTGATTTCCAGTTTAATAGCTCAAACCTAGTGTTAATAAATAAATTCTAATGAAAGCTGATAATATTTGAATTTTCCACAGCAACCGTAAAAGTAACTTTGAACAAAAAAAGTGAGGCATTGACTTGTCTCTGAAGAACAAATGCCTGTCAATTTATCACTGTTTAAAGGATACATTAACATCTAGGAGGCAATGTAAAATGTTTCCAAGAACTATCTTCTTTAAATTTGAATACAGAGAAAAGGTGTCAAAACTCACTATAGAATAAACAAAATGAAAAAGAAAAGACATGGTCAGTGGCTTTGGAAGCTTCAGCTGGGTGAAGTATAAAGCATTTCCAAGAAATATGTTGGACTTCAGTATAAGAGTAGCATAGGCTGTGATTAACAAATCACTTCTACTGAAATAAAGATTGCAGAAGTCCCCAGATTTCAAAATCCTTGGACAGTGTTGTGGAGAAAAAAATCTGAATGTCAATTTCAAAAAACACTTGAAACCCACCTGACGTCCTCTACTCCAGACACTAGGGCAGACTAGTAAATCTTACTTCTCTCAGTTTATGGGCAATATGTTACACTACACTGGAAGATACCTCCCTTATAGACATTTGTGCATGAGCTTATCTTCAGATACATGACAGGTTCATTTGAAATAAGGAAAAAGGCAAAGCCAAATGTAGGTGCTTCTGGTGTCAGACTCCAAATCCAACAGAGCTCAAAGAGAAGAAGCATGCCTCGAATCTAAGAGTACAATATTTAGAGGAAGATCTCCCACTGCAGCATGTTTCTCCAGCTGCCAGCAGGAGGGCAGTTGCTGGAGCAGAGTGGAGGGCACTGCTGGCAGCAAACAGCTCCTCACGGTGGTGTCCAGAAATGCAGTATCATAGGTCTGGAGGATTAAGTGTTCAGCAGCACTCTCCATCTACCACCGCCTCAGCATGGCTGCCTTTTGGTCCCTGGAGGGGATCAAAGACACCAAAATACAATGGTTGTATTTCAGAGGTGGTTTCGCCACCACCTGGATGGGCTCTAGTTTCTGAACCTAGTAAGCTGGTCTGACCTGAGGAATAAACAAGCTGGAGATGGTCATGTCCGCTCCCACTCAGGGAGTGGATGTGTTTTGAGGAATGGTGCTCTGCAGCTTGTGGTTTATCCCAGAGGGAAGTCACTGCTATGCTAACAAGATACTAAGTTGTGACAGAAGCCTGTTTGTTGCAGGACTTCACCATGACGCTTTACCTGAGGCACTACTGGAAAGATGAGAGGCTGTCCTTCCCCAGCACCAACAACCAAAGTATGACTTTTGATGGCAGGCTGGTGAAGAAGATCTGGGTCCCTGACATGTTCTTTGTCCACTCCAAGCGTTCCTTCATCCATGACACCACCACAGACAATGTCATGCTGCGGGTCCAGCCAGACGGGAAGGTACTTTATAGCCTCAGGTAAAGCTGCATTCGGCTAATGTAAGCTATTAGTGCAGGGAGAGAGCAAGTGGATTAATTGATTCCTGTAACATGGTTTTGCATGACTTCAGACTAAAAAAAAAGCATAAAAAAGAATGAACCTGCTGACTATCCACTGCCATCCGAGTCCCTACGGGAAGTCACTAAGTGCTTGTTGCAGGAAGCCAAGTTCTATGCCAACATTTCTGGTTTCACGCCCCTGCTCCTGCTGTCAGGAATCTATGGCCAGATGTGGCAGTTCCTCGGGGCAGCTCACCGGGGACCAGCAGGCTGCGATCCCCGTGGAGCACTGCTGAAGAGGCAAGGCACAATCTAAGGACGAGGACAATGTCTGTTAATCAATGGAAGTCCAGAGCAGCTGTAGATATCTACTTCATTATGTAACAAAGTCTCTGGGCATAGCAAAATGTATAATTTTTATCCTTGTAGGTAATTTTGAAGAAGTATAAACTATACTGAGCACAACTTTCCTTTTGATAAGCAACAGAACAGATGGAACATCCTTCAGCACATGAAGTGATAAGCTTCAGAGCATAGGTATACAGCTTGTGGTGACTCACACATATGGCTAGAGCTACCCAAACACTTGACTTACTTAGACTCTTTCTGGTTTTTGCTCACATTTCATGTGAAATGCATGAAAGCTCCTTGAAGGGAAACTTTCAGGTAGCCTTTTTTTTTTCCTCTAGTTTGAGGGCTGATCCCAGCCCTGGCTTTACCCTTATTTTCCAGCTGTTCAATCAGCTTTGACAGGAACATTGCTGACTTAAGCCTGAACACCATCAAAGCAGAATTATTTTCTTTCTGATAAGTAATATTCCATATTTGGAGACACTAACTTAGAAGCCTCTGTCAGTCTCCAAACAAAACTAAAACTGGTGCTTCAGTTTTTCTTGGCTGCAGTTTGAAAACAAGTACTGCCAAATGACCTGTAAAGAGCTATTAGAGAGAAAATCGCTGCACAACGTTGTGATTCAAGAATGTCAATATCACCTCACAGCAATGAAACTGCAAAATACTTGATAAATAAAGCATCAGATGATAGATAATTACTGTAAAGGATAAAAAAGAATGAAAATCTGACTGACAGGTCAATATGTATAATATTTAACTAATGATAAAGTTCCAGAACACATTCCGTGGGAAGGCTGTGGGAGCCTTTAGGGCATGTTAGGCAGCAGCCTTAGGAGTGGTAGAGGTGGAGCTGAGCCTGCCATGAGGTGAGGAGACAAACTTCTCAGCCTGTCAAGAAGATTCATGATTTTATGAAAGGAAGGCAAGTAAAGCAATTCTTGATTCCCTGGAGGGCATCAGTTTGACAAGAATCTTCTTGTTCTCTGATATTTTTATCTTACTGTTCATTGGAATTCACAGCCTGAATATTGTCTTCTTATCCTTATTAAATCTTCTCCTTATTAAAGTTTTTTCTTCCCTTAGCATAATAGACAAATTTCAGATGATCCTTAGGCTTTTGCAGATTTTGTTCAGGTCCTTAGTGCAATAAGAAAAGGACAATAAAATGATGTAATATGCAGCTATTTTATGTATGCCTATATACTTTTTCATTTAGCTGCATGACACCAGTCGTGGTTGTAAGTATTTTTGGTTGGCTAAAGAAGATGGGAACAAAAGAATATCAAACTACTCAGATCTTGCCATGCACAGTCATGTGCCTAAAAAATTTTACTGTATAAAATGGTGTTGAATGTCTTGAATGGTAAATTGTCAGAGTTTCATTGTTTTATCTAGTGGTGACTGCAGGTTGCAGTGCTTTATGAATGCTGAGGAAGCATGAATACTGGTCTTACCTTAAGAACAACAAGGCATTATTGCTTGCCTGCCTTTGGTGAATGCCTTTGCCTGTAGATTATATTCTTCATTGGTGCCTGCCTTTTTAAAGCTCTTTGCCAGACTTTGTCTCCTCTTGTCTTGGAAGCCACTGTAGACCTCACTGGCACCTAAATGACAAATCTGAGCCAAGAACTGTCACTCAAAGATTAAATCCTGACAGGAAATCAACATTAGCGGGAACCCTCACATGCAAAAGGACAACTAACATGAGGGATTGCATTGTGTTTTTTATCATTATACAACAGACATCTGTCTGCCATTAGCCCTGCTAATAATTCCTTATTTTTTTCCCCATTATGATTTAAACTTCTTTTTGTGTTTACTTCCCTAGAATTGAAGCCAATATTTATGCATGCTTCCAGGGCAAACACAAAAAATATTCTATTAAAAATGATATAATCAGACTATAGCAAGACCTGAGCTTTTGATTGATGGGGCAAAGCATTTCAGTAGTCTCTGCTGCCTACCAGCTCCAGCCCTAACTTGAGGCATTGCCTATGCCCTCTGGTGGCTGATAACCAAGTGTGATCACCAGGTTCTCATTGGGCAGCTGGAATTTCACCGTGTGCAGAGAAATTGCCTGCATCCTTCATGACATTAAAATGGCTTTGATCTAAGTGTAAATTATTTTATCACACAAAGCATCCGTTAAAAGCACGGATCTCTGCAGGGAGATGTTTGCTGATAGTCCGAGAGGAAAAGAGTGCCCCTTTGCTCTTTCCCATTTTCTTCTCCAATATTTCTGCCACTTAGTAACAATTTGTGGCGGTCTGACTTTCCAGGCATCACTTCTAACACTAGTTAGGTGAGAAGAAGAAATGGATTTAACTTAAGTGGAAAGGCTTTAGATGAATGAAAAGTATTTATTTTCAGTGGACTGTTACTGGCCAGGTAGTTAATAAATAAATAATAATAATAAAAAATAGTAATAATAAAATAAATAGTAATAATAAAAAAATAAAATCTTGCAGCTTTATTATTTTTCAGTGGCATAAGAAGACAAGTTTTTAATGAGGTGTTTTTTTCATTATTCCTAGAGTTACAGTTACGGCCATGTGCAACATGGATTTTAGTCGCTTTCCCCTGGACACACAGACGTGTTCCTTGGAGATTGAAAGCTGTAAGTAAAGTGGAGATGTAGGGGAGCCAAGAACATCACTAGGAACCCAAACTGTATTTAATTATATCACTAATTATACCAATAATTAAACTACTGCTACATTCATGGGAGCTCTAACCAAATTCAGCAGACTTCAACGCTGAGACAAACTCCCTGCCTATTTATTTTCACTAGAAGGAGACAATGTTTGCAACAATGGAGTGGTTTCAAATGTCAGCTGCGAGTGCTGTCTTTTCAGTGGTCCCAAAAGCCAGCTGGGTTGCCCCACTGACACCTCGTCCCCAGAGGACTCTGGACCTCTTGCCTGCAGGTCGGCAGTCTCCAGCTTGCCCAGGTGCCCTCTGGCACCACAGCTCTCAAACACATAAATAAACAGTTCTACACCTTTGTGTGCACCATCTGCTCATCCATGGTGTAGAAACCATGATGGAGCAGCAACGTTAATCAGCATCCTCTTATGTGAACTAAACCCAGCTTATACCTGCGTGTAGCTCCTTTGTCCCAAGTACGACACACACACACAAATTGGCTGGATTTTATACTGAGACATTTTAATTTTAGCATTTTAGGAGTTGTTTTTCTTCTCCTTCTGAAATCTGCAACAAGAAATTATAATTTAATTCTGTTTTCATATATTCATGTGAGATTTTTTTTCTCCCTCTCTGGGAAAATTGTTACTAAACCCCTTCTGAGAGTATTAACAATAATATGTTTCCACAGTGTTTTTTTAAAAAAACAAGACCTGTAATGTTCACGTGTACTTCACAGGCACAAAGTTTACCCAAGAGTTTGTCCTCCCACATGCTTCAGACTGTTAGTAGCCTACTACTCCCATTACCCAAAGCAGGCTCCTTCCTCTAAGATTTCGCTGCTGATTTTAGGATCATTATAAGGGATATTTTTTCAAATTCCAATTCAGTGGGTTACCTGACACACATACTATGCAAGCAAAATTATGATTAGAGAAACAGAATGGTTTAAAAAAAGCATCAGATATCAAGCCTTGGAGCTGTGACAATAGCTAGTCTGCTTCTTGCCACAACCATACCCACCACAGCCACAGTTCTCAGCTAGATGGTGGCATTTGGCCTTTTCAGCTGGGACCTCACAGGCAGCCTGGAAAGTATATAGGCACACTCTGGGCTGTGGGTGCAATAGCAGCTAACTCAGTACACTGCACCAAGGTTTGCTCTGCTCCCCTAGATGCCTACACTGAAGATGACCTTATGCTCTACTGGAAGAATGGGAATGATTCCTTAAAAACGGATGAGAGAATATCACTGTCTCAGTTCCTGATCCAGGAGTTTCACACCACCACAAAGCTTGCCTTTTACAGCAGCACAGGTGGGTACTAAGAGTGCCTGCAGAGGGTGGGCAAGGGAGAAGAAGGGTGAAGATCATCCCTTTTGACCTTGGCCGTGGGGAACTGAATGCTGGAAGGTTCCCCTGGGACCTGTCAGACCTCTCTCTCTCTCTCTTCCATACTGTGGCTCCAAGATGCCAGGTATCCCCAACAAAAACTTCCATCTTGACAGTTATGTAGTATGGAAAGGCAATACCTCTGCAAGATCACACCAGATCTTAATGTGGATTAAACTCTTCAGGTGTACATGTTTTATTATCTACTTTGGAAGATATGATCCTGGTTTAGTAAGGAGTCTTTTCTGTAAAACGCAATGATCTGTGGTCATTAACTATGTTTTTCTAAAAGAAAAAGAGGTGCTATTCTCCTAATGCAACATCACCTTATCTGAAAGTAGTTTGATATTGGTGTGACTTCTCTTTTTCCTTCTCTCTATTACACAGGGTGGTACAATCGCCTCTATATAAACTTCACTTTACGTCGACACATCTTCTTCTTCTTGCTTCAAACCTACTTCCCTGCTACCCTCATGGTCATGTTGTCCTGGGTGTCCTTCTGGATTGATCGCCGAGCAGTTCCTGCCAGAGTCCCATTAGGTAAGAACAATCTTGTAGTCAGCAGACCTAAGAGACAATTGCTGCAACAGCAGCCTCAACCATCAAGACCCTGTGCTATGCCCTGCCCCTGCATTGCTATGCCACATGTGTGTCCCCCATGCAGCGGACTTGCCCAGGTCCCTCCTCTCCTTCTGCCCTGTGATGCCAAGGAAATTGCCTTCCCTGTTTTCACAAGCACCAGCTGCACATGGTGTAAATCAGAGAGCAAATGCCCCGCTCTGCTTTTATGGCCAGTCCACTTAAATTAAAGAAACGACACAAAAACATGAAGTGTCAATCTCCTTCAGAGATTTCAGTGAGTGAGAAAGTGAAATTCACTATTAGCAGGCTTGACAAAATTTCAGTTTATTGAGTATTTCTAGAGGAGGGAGGATGGTCAGCTGAGCAGTGTTGGTTAGCTTGTTAAATGAGTTTACAGTGCAATGTGAGGCATTTAGCTTCCCCTTCTGCAGCATCTTTCAGGCAGATGAAGCCATATGTCAGAGAAGTCACCACGGGAGCAGAACTACACTATGGGTATAAACCTTCTTCTAAAGCAGATGTGTTGCCTTTAGCAAAGCCCTCTTTGTGTTTTTGCAGACTTTGAGCCTAACTTTCTGCTTATTCCAAGCAACACTACCTCAGGATTTTATTTATGGTTAAAATTATATTCCTCAGTGGAGAGGATATGTAAGGGCACAACAGAGATGGCAATGGGGCAGTTATTTCTGTCTGTGCTTAGAATCAGCATCCATTGCCTTGAGACATCATTAAATGGACCATAAGGGTTTGGGCCATAGCTTTTTCGGATAAGTAAGCACTGCCTTTAGTAGTACTTTTTAGCACAAAGATACTCCTGTGAATGCAATCGCTTGTACTTATATATGTAATTTCAACCTTCGAATGTGACAAAATCAGCCTCTGAAATAAGAAGGCCATGGAGAGCCTTCCTCAGAGCCAGGATAACACTAAACTTCCCTGGCTGATGTGCTCATTGTGGTCGCCCATGGTGTAACATGGGGCAGCATTGCCCTCGCTCTGGGGAAGGCATGGACCCGGCTTGGAAGCCAGCTGGTGACTTCTGTGACTTCCCATGAAGCAGGACTTCCCAGGAGTAGATGGAAGATGCAGGCCTGTGGAAGCCTATGGGCCTGTGCTCTGAAGGGGTTGAACTAGAAGCTCAGATACTCAGAACTACAGAGTCATAGAATACCTCGAGTTGGAAGGGACTCAGAAGGATAACTGAGTCCAATTCAATGTACTTGTACCCGTACAGACACTGTCCTGAGCCAGAGATGGGGCACAGCTGGGGTCAAAGTGCTGCTGGCGACTGTAGAGTGGGAGGCTGGTGGTGTGGCAGGGAACCAGGCTAGCAACTCCGTAAGACCAGAACTAGAACTGTGTTCACTGAAAAGATAAGCAAACCCCAGCTAGAAATCAGGGCTGCCTGGACCCTCCTCAGACAGTGAAATCCATCACCCAAATGTGAAAAACAATACTGCAAGATAAACTCAGATGTCAGGAAATTGTAACAACAGCTGTGTTTGTGATGAAGAGTCTGGTTTGAAAGCGCCTTACGGGCTCTCTCTGCTGGTGTATTCCCAGGGATAACCACCGTGCTGACCATGTCCACGATCATCACTGGCGTGAACGCCTCCATGCCTCGTGTTTCCTACATCAAAGCAGTGGACATTTACCTGTGGGTCAGTTTTGTGTTTGTCTTCCTCTCGGTGCTGGAATATGCAGCAGTGAATTACTTGACTACGGTGCAAGAGCGGAAGGAGAGGAAACTGCGGGACAAGGTGAGGTTTTCTATCTCTGATGCAGGTTTATGGCCTTGGGAAAAGGTGTGGCAAATGTCTGGAAATGTTCAAAAGTTTGCAACCACAGTGAACTGCTCTCAGCTTCCTGGGGAGAATGCAATGCATGCGAATAAGACCAGCAGTGAGGTATTCCAGGTTATAAAGATTTGCTACTGAAAACCCACACCCAAGATCACTGCTGTTCCTGCAGAGTCTGAGGACGCTAACTCACAGTACATAAAGTGCTCCACTGTCTGTATAAATTAGATAGCTTTTAAGATTTTACCTTTAAATGTTTTACACTGATGATTCAAACCTGTGAATAGCAGGAAATGGTTACGCATTTTTGGGTTTCATATAACACAGCAGATTTCCCCCACCATTCCCCAGTCTAGACTTATGCACAGTGGTCCAAATTTCCCCCTCCTGCCTTTGTCGCACCAGGTTATATCCACTCAAAATTCAAAACTAAGATCTTGCCTTCAAATAGGACAAGCCTCATACATTCCTCCTTGTTGATTCCCTCTGCCCTCTTCCCTGATTTTCTCAGCTTCAAGGTACAGATCCAGCCTTTATTTACACCCTGATATCAGTGCTTAAGCTAAATGAGCTTTTTCAGAGACAGGCCCTCTCTCTCCCTGGCTGCACCGTGTCTTGCAGTCACAAAACTAGAAAAAGAAAAAGCTGCTGCCCAACTCCATTCTCTTGTTCTCCCTTTTGTGTCCCAGCAGCCTGAATTCTCCAGGCTCGACCCCTCCTCTGGTTTTCTAATGAAAAAAGGGATGCTTGTACAACTCAAAACCATCCTGCACTTGTGTCCACAGCTTCCCTGTGCGTGCAGCCTACCTCAGCCTCGGCCCATGATGATGGATGGCAGCTACAACGACGGGGATGTGAACGAACTGGGGCACTACATGTCCGAGAACGGAGACAAACAAGACCGAATGATGGTGCAGCTGGCACTGGGGTCTGAGAGGGGCTCGGGCAGGAGGAAAAACCAGAGATACGTCAGCATGCGGATCGACACTCATGCCATCGACAAGTACTCCAGGATAATATTCCCTGGTGCATACATTCTATTTAATTTGATATATTGGTCCATTTTTTCATAAATACACGGTAACTTTTTTTCAGCCACAGAACACTGCAACATTAAATGAAAGTACCGTCTCATAGGCTAACAGAAAGAAAACAGAGGATTGTTTTAATTGGAAGATTGATTTTTTTTAGGATTTTTTTTTTTATTAGATGCAGCTCATCTGTGGCATAAATAATTGTGCAAGTTTCATATTTCAGCAAAGTATAGGATATACAATCTATGATTTTATACTTATTTACAGATGTGCTATTTTCCTTTTTGTGCCTCACAGGCCACTGTAAACTATTTTAACAAGTGACTATACTTGTCAGTTGCTTATAAATGGTGCATCCTCCATTTTGTACCCCTGAAATCCTGTTCTCTTATCTGAGTGCATGCATACATCTCCTGCTCAGCAGACTTGTCACATTCCGTATGAATAAATACAACAGTATGCAAATACTTGTGTGTTTGCAGGATAAGGTCAGAAATGGCCATTACAAACACAAACTATGTAGTACCAGGAAGCACTTTGGCAAGGTTATTGATGGCTACAGCTTGCTCTCACTGCTTAACGCATGCAGCCCCAGCAGTACTGCACTGATGGGTCCATGTAGGAATACTTTCAGACTTGTGCTTTGTCTTGACCACTTTTAAAACAAAGAAATCTTTCCTAGCTGTTTTGACTGCCTTCTTCAAACATGACTTGCCATGTATATTTACTAAGGAATGAACAAAGGCCAGACTTTCTACAATGTTAACCAAATCCTCTGGGAAACAAAGGAGCTCCCCTTGGATTTCCTCATTTGAGTCAGTGGGAGTTCTGCTCTTGAATTTCCTAGAAGAGAACACAGGTTTCTCTACAAAATGATCTGGTGAAGGCAATCAGGCGTCTATGAAAAGACTAAAACTACTAACTACAGCAGCTGCCACTTCTCTCTGAGACAGTCTGGGCATTACTGGTCTGCACAACCTAAAAACCTGCTGGAGCTGGTAATTTGCCTCTGCTAAAGCCACCAGTAATTGCACTCACTTACGGGAAAAGCCTATTCCGTCCATTTATAGAAAAAGCATAATAGAAAGGTGCTCAACAGGTGACAAAGCAGTCATAAGGACTGTAGTAACTCAGATATAAAGATATAATGCCAAACTTTAACGAGCTTCCACCAGGATAGAGCAGCTCCACTGCAGAACCAGGTACATCTATCTGACTCTGCTTTCATGTTGCATCCGTCTCCCTAGCACATTGAAATCCTCCGTGCTCTTAGAGCAGGCTCAGCACCTTCTAGGGCATGAGCAAGGAGACGCAGATGGAGCTAGGGGCACACAGCATTGACTTAAGACCCAACTCTCCATCACAGTTCTCAACACAGCAGCCAGTCAGCATAAACACTCCTTATGGAAAAGGCAAAAACTATAATGCAGGAGTAATAAAATATCCAAGGTGTCTCAGAAAGTAAGGTCATTCAGTGTGTCTGCTGCCATGTGTTATCAACCTACATCCACAAAGCTAATTGAGGGTTTGGATTAACAGGACTTTAAACACATGTACATTTTGCATATAATTACAAAATTCATTAATCCCTGCACAGCAGATATTGTTGTCTTTCACAGGCTCTTGAGAATGCGACCAAAGCAGTTGTGTCTCCAAAAGGAAAGTGAATCTTCTTACACAAAGTCTGCCCTGGACTGACTGATCTGTTACTCTATGAATCAGGCTTGTGACACAGTCATTGCAGTTTTTTTGAACACTGCTGGTTGTTACTTTAATTTCCTATGTGAATAAATGTCATGTAAACATATTCAGTATTTTTTACAACTGTTAAAATCACGACCTGCAAACCTAGCTACGCTCAGCTTGCACTTACAGCCTACACTCCATAGGTAAGGCAATGAAATCACAAAAGCTAAAATCATCAAAAGACATCCACCAATAAGGTAGCATTTTTTACATAGCAATTTTTTCATGTACACACACCATCAAAGCTTCGTTTTACCAAATTTCCTTGATATAACATTATTCTCGAGTGAGATTTTTTTTCAAGAGATTAAAAAAAGTACATATTT
Source organism: Tapera naevia (assembly GCA_033556795.1). Lineage (NCBI taxonomy): Eukaryota > Metazoa > Chordata > Aves > Cuculiformes > Neomorphidae > Tapera > Tapera naevia. Next base: position 48,666 of record JAUMJJ010000014.1, on the reverse strand, counting down.
TCTTAAATGAAACATTTCAGTCAAATGAAGGTCTAAAGTTCACTACTCTGGCAAAAGCAGATGAAAAGGTTTGGCCACCATCCCTTATTCCAAGCACATCTTCCCCCAACAAATATCTCCAAGACTTCCTGGGCACTACTTGCACAGGAATGCATTTAGATTCTCAGTATTGTAAGAATCTCTTTATTTCTGCCATCAAAGAACAGCACAAACAGGAGTGCCAGGTTTTATAGTAAGCTCTTCAGCTTCATAAGAAGCTTAATGCTACGTAGTTCGCTGCAGTACTGTACGTTCCTTTATATACTCATTAATCTGATACTACACACATTCCTTAGCATCCAATCAGCTTTTTAAGAGAGTTGAACTTCCTAAGTCCCTGGCTTTCAGTGGAAGACTGGTTTCTAACTTCCTATATGACTTTCAAAGTTTCCCTTCCAGCACATCTCCCTAGGCAGATTCCTCAAACTCCATGTTTGGATTTACATTATTAATTTGTGTTTTATTTGCGAAACTCTAGTGCCTTTTCAGTCTTATATAAATGTGTATATAGATGTATTCTGTAAGTCCAGGATACGCCATATACAGCCAGCGTCCACTATCAATGGTTGTACTGATAAAACATTACTTACATACAATTTTTTGGCTTTTAACCTTCCAGTATATGTTTTTTTGTATTCAATCATTAACAGTCTGCTCCTTTCCATTTCCACAATAAATCAGTGATTTGTTTGTTTGGGTTTATTTCTTGAAACACTCAAAATCACAATAAAATTTCACCTTTGTACAGCATTGCATTTCCTACCTTCGAATGATCTCTATTACCTTACATGTAAGGCCTTTCTGCTCAAGACCCAACCTAGGTAAAGGTATACCAAGTGTCCTTAAATCCTGTGATGCTGGTAGGGCTGGAGAACCCTGTGATTTCACAGGCTCTTATAAGAAGCCTGCAAGCAAACTCAAAATCACCAAGACGGTGACATTTTTTCCACCCCAGACCCTGTACTTGACAATGCTAGTTCTTCTGCCTTAGGGCGCTACTTTGCCACATAATTCAGACCAATTTCTTGGAGGTTAACCCAAAGCCCAGTCTAGGATGAAACTGGTTGTAGAAGTTGAAGTGTATTGGCAGGTCTGTGTGGATTATGGATAGACACAAGTTCTGCCTGTGAACATATCTAGATTAAGAGCTTTAGAGACTGAAGCCTTTAATAATCGTCATTGAGGCTGCTGATAACTACTAATAAAGTGAAGCAGCGAGGATAACTGCAACCAGCAACAGACAGACTAGTGAGAAGGCACAAAGAAGGATCAATGACCCCTTTTCTTCCCCAGTAAAAAGATATTCTCATAATAATCAGATCATTAAGATACTCCTCTACATGTTGCATGCCCAAGCAACTGATTATTTCAGTACAAAGCGGGTGGATGTCCCCCTCCTTGGAAGTGTTCAAGGCCAGGTTGGACACAGTCCATAAGCAGCTTGGTCCAGTGGGAGTTGTCCCTTCCTATGGCAGAGGAGGTGGAGCTGGGTGATCTTTAAGGTCCTTTCCAATCCAAACCATTCTGTGATGCTATTAAACCGTTCCAAACTCCTTGAAAGTCATGATGAGCAAGTACAAATCTCTGGAACAATGCTCTCCTGCCCTTGCTCATATGGCAACATGGTATTTGATGGAGCATTGAAGGAGCAGTGATGAGAAATGAAAAGCAGCTGTGAGACCACCTGTATCACATGTTCTACAAGAGGATCTAACTAGCATAGGAGGCATTCAGACACTGAAACAAATCCATGAAAGCTGAACAAATTGTAGGGTGTGAAAACACATTCCAAGAACCAAAAGTACATATAAAAAGGAAAACCAAGGAAAATCATCACACCTGATGAATTTTAAGTACTTGTCAAACAGTTATTATGAAACAAGACTCTGGCACTATAATTCTGTTGTACTACATTTGAGTGCCTTTGTATAGAAGCTCTAGGGCAATCAAAGGATAGCACTGCATAAATGGCTGTTAAGACTATCCACAACCTTGTGGACTTCATTCTTTCCTCCGACTGAAGCATTTGGTTTTTCACTGTATTATTAAACAAGGGCATTTAGATGAAGTTGTGGGTGAGAAAACTCCTTGATGTGTTTGTCAGATACTTTTGGCTTCCATTAGTGCCGAAAGGAATCTAAAAAGGCAGCAACCTTACCCAGCTTCAGATTAATAGAGAGTTTGGATGAGAACTCTTTAAGACAAATGTACATTTGTTCCCTAACAAAAACATAATGTGGGTGGCCAGCAGCAGATGCTGGTGATAAAGGGTCTGCAGATGGCTGCTATCTTCAGGACCAGGAAATAGTAAGCCTTAGGGATGAAATGGAAATCTATACATAGACCGACTTTTTAATTTTGAAATTACTAAAGCATAAACACTTTGCTCGAAATAAAACACTGTTGTAAAGAATGCTGTTAGCAAGTTATGAGAAGACCAGTCAAAGACTTACTTCAACAGCTAATGTGTTACGACTCTTAATCACAGAAACAGTCCTGGCTTAATTCACAAGATGGTAAAGCTGCTTGCCCATTTACTATTTGAAGAAAGGCTGCAGGACCCTTCTACACCAGGTAGCTCAGCTCAGCAAGTTAGAAGTTCTCTCCCTCAAATCTTTTCATAAAAGGAAATCCATTGCATTTCATGTTTTATTTTTTGCTTTGTTTTACACCAGACATTTCTTTTACTTAATTTACAGGAAAGGTATTAAACAAGGGAACACTGTAGCTTAGTAGGCTGCCAGAAGTTTTAAGTTCTTCACAAAGCCTTGACAATCACCTCATCCTTAAACAGCTGTGATTTGCTACCAGCTGTTCATAGTTTATTACCTACACATTTTGATTTATCACTGTACTGTTCTTGACAAATATTCAAATACTCTTAAATTACTAACAGCTTGGGGAAGACCACAGTTACAGTAACTTGAAAAACATGCCAGATATTTTCAGACATGTGATTTATAAGTACAAACTACTGAGAACCAAAATAAGTTTTATTCCCTTGGGAAATAAATTTCTCTCACAATGTAAGAGCTGCTTTAGTTCTGGATCTTACGAAGGAATGTTCTGAAACAAATCAGAATTAACTTGTCTGGGGAAGTTGAAAAGTTTCTATCCTTGGAGGCTTCCAGGACTGAGCAAATGAAGTCAAGATCACCCTATCTAGCATTGGTGATAGTCTCACTTCAAGCTGGAGGCTAGATCAGGTTCTGCCTAACAGAGATCTTCCAGAGAGCCCTCCTAAAGATCATTGTTATTATTCTATGAATTCTAACATATTTCAATAGTTAAAACATCCCTAAGATTATAAGGACTGCCACTAAACATTGTATTTTAAAAGTATCAACCCTTACAAAGAACCTGCTCACTATGGCAAGACTGAAATGCAAAGCTTAAGACACTCATGTAATCATACTAACCTGCAGAGGGGTTGGAAATCATAGGATCATAGGATCTTCCAGTTGGAAAAGACCTTTGAGACGATCAAGTGCAACCATGAAACGTGTTATTCAAATGAAGTCATGCAACATCCCAGTATTAATCAAACAACAAGAAAATTCAGTCACAATTAAATTGCTTTATTGGTATCAACCCATCTTTAATCAGTACTTCAATTTCATTTTAATTCCAGCAATGATTACAACAAAATTAAGATGTGCTTTTAGTGTAGAAATGTTTAATTAAGTGATCTCAGATGTGATTCAGCCAACAGTCAGCTAGTCTGGACAAAGAACTGAGAAGGCTGTGATGTGTATCAGCCTGTATGAAACAATAACACAGCATGCATTCCTATCACTAGGATTCCAACACCCCATCTTAAAAACCAGCAAAGCAAGAAGTTAAGCAGTTCCTGTACAAGGAAATAAAAAGCCACATATGCTAAGGAAACACAAACTAGCTTGTTAACCCAGCAGAATTAACGAATCTTAACTGTGCCTGACAACCAGAAAGGCAGGGTTTAAGTTAAAAGTTAAGGAGAAAGTTACTTTGACAAACTTGAGACCAAAGTTCACTTGGATTTATTATCCAACTTACTATCCTGTACATACCTGTAGCTCAGAGTCCAACCCCCACCTGTTTCATGCATTCACCTGTCAAAACAGTCTGCTAATGAAGGATACTGTGGTAAGCAAGGGCCATCTTGTAACCTAAAATTCTTACGGTCACACTCAACTCCTCAAATAAGTGGCTTGTAATACAAAACAAATCCCTAGTTTGTTGGTAACACAAACAAGCCTCTAGTTCTTACAAGAAACCGATAGTTATTAATTTCAATATTCAATTTCTATAATAAAGAATAGATTCTGATTAGAATTCTAAAGTTTACCATTTATAGACTGGTGCTGTTAAAAACATGGCTTCTGAAATTATTTTGGGTATTCTGACTTCCTGGGGAACACAGTTTGCCTGACTTCTTTACAGAAGCTTACTGTAATACCTATGCTTAGGAAAATGTTAAGCAGTAAGCTGTTTTTCACTCAGTCTGTCCATTGACTCAATTTGTATCTGAACAAAAGATTAGTTCCTTCTCTATATATTCACATTATCCTTTAAAAAGCTTATGGGAAAAAAATTTCCTAACACATTTGAAAACACAGAACACTACCTAGAAAATCTGCAACTGTAATGTCTCTGGGAAGTAAAATAAGGATTAAACAGACTAGCCACACAACACACAGAAAAGACAACTGGCAAGACTTAACAGATCTGATGCTTATGATACAGGCACAAACAGGCTTGAGAAGCCAGTTACTGCACAAGCAAAACTCAGTGAAAGCTCCTCACATTACTTAAGGTTACTCTTATTTACTACTTCATAGTACCATGCTTGCATCTTGGCAAAAAAGATTTCCACTGCTTTAGCGCCCTTCAGATCAGTTAAGCTAGAGCAACACCTTGCGTGGACACTCGTATTGCCCTAGAGTGAAACTTAAAAAAAGTGCACGTGCATTTTCCTGAAGTAGTTTAAATGTGTTAAACCAAAAAAAAATTAGTTGTTTTTTTTTTTTCTGATCAATGACTTCTCCACAACACCTTCAAAATTTATTAGGAGGAAGGTCAACGCATTTCAGGACAATTGACCTTTATAGACTGCATTTCCATGCAAACAGTTCTACTCCACTTCTAGAAGCCACTATTGTTCAATACCAGGCATGCTTCCAAACATAAATCGTTCTCTCCAGCTCAGGTTTTAAGCCTCTTACTTTGGCCCAAGAAAAAGTGACTGGTTGAAGAAAAACACTTCACAGATCAGATTCAGCTTATGATCACTGAGTGAGTAGTGCTTATTTTAGAACAAAAAATTTCCATATAGATGTTGTATTTCACCTATAAGGGACATTGCTGTAGCAATACATAGAAAATCACTGACAAGGGATCTGAACACTATCAGTCATTCAACACAAAAACTAAACACCACCACATCTGGGATATCTCTCAGTAATTCATCACCATATTGAATATAGCAAACATTAGAGCTACAGGAAACTGCACATTTTTGAAAGCAATGATACTAATTGTTTCTCCTAGTGTCCAAGAAGACCAGCATTTCTTCAGCTCTGCGTTTATCCAGCCCCTTCTAGGATTGAAATACAGCATCTCCATTAATCAGTCCTACTGAGAGAGGTTTAACAAGTTTAGTGTGGTGCACGTGCTCCTACACCATCACCAGATTCTTTGTTAGGTCCTACTGGATTTATTTGTCCCTCTTCTTTTAGCTTCACCTGTCTGAAGTCTTCCCTGACTTCTTCTAGCAGACCTGGCTTGAAAATGACATCCAGTGCTGTCATTGCCAGAGCTTTTGCTGTGCGCAAAGCATAGAACTGAGCGTCCTGTGACCCTGCAGAAAACAAGAAATTTCAGGTTAGATTGTTAATGAGTTAGAATACAAGCCACTAGCTTACTATATAGGGCATGTTTTATAAAATAAGATCTTCAAGGTTTAATTGCAAGAACAGTTTCTTAAAAATCAACTTCCATAAATTAAATGTATCTGTTTCTCAAAACAAATTTTCACATGCAAGCCCTTGACTTCAGCTACTGATGTAGACAAATAAGACCGAAACCAGGAAAACGAGTGTTCATATCTTTTTTTTGGAAAATGCAGTTTTAAATCGATACTTGTATTACATTTCCAGAGTACTGTGCTTTATGAGTTAAAATGGCTTATCTTTTGGCTCATGGCTAGAAACTCTTCTGAACGTGCTGCTAGGGATAATCCTAATTTCTTCTGGTTACACGGTATACTGAAGCCAGGCTTTTAGTATGAGGAGCGGTCACCCTTCCCATATACATTAACTTTAAACACAAAAATAGAAATTCTACATATTGTCACCTTTTTTCTGCAACTCTGCAATTAACTAAGTTAACTGTTTCAGGTTCTATATTTAGCTAAGATCCCATCATGCCTGAAGAAGGCAAATCCATTTTTATACAGGTAATGACACTTTCAGATCTAGTACTTACACTTCTACACATTTACTGCACAGTAGCTTCTAATACCATAGAAGCATGTGAAAACTTTAATCTTCTGTAATTCAAAATACCTTAAGTATTCATAATTTCTAGATTTGCTGTACTGAGGAGTCAGCAACCAGTCCCTACCAGGCATAAGGGTCCCAAGTAGAAACCTCTAACCCTTTTCATTTCCACTCACCTGCAGCTTCTGTGTACTGCTCAGTATGATTCAATGCATCAGAGCCAATATAAAAATAAGGATGAAGCCCAGGGACAACAAATGTAACATTCCCAAAGTCTGTGGAACCTAGAAATAGCACAGAAATTTTCTTAATGAACATGTGTTGAAGAATTTTGAACGTTATATGAAAATGTATGACATAACTCCAAGCCCATATGTAAAACAGAATATCCTTTGTCCCAAATACTAAAAAAAAACATTTCTAATGAGTCATTATCCATACAAAAAAAAAATCACCCATCACCAAGATGTTTTCCCTAACTAGTCATCTTCAGATGCTGCTCTCCCATGCGCTTCTGATCAATAATCAGCTACTGGACTACAAGAAGAAGTAATAGCATCTTCTTATTCCACTTACTGTTAATTTTTTATCAAGTATCTCCTAATAGAAACAATGAAAGCTGGAAACCCTGGAGTTTGGGGCTATTTTCCCGCTACAGCCCTTACAGTCAGGCCCAACAATTGCCACTTTTCACCAGGATGAAAATATTCAGCATTAGGTAAGGGACTCTCAAGTATGAACAATCTATATTTAAACAAAATCAGATTGAGAACAACTATTTTTTCCTGCACTTTTTGGGTTTTCTCAGTCATGGAAACCTTAGCAGCACAAGCACTCTTGAAATAGCATCAGAAATAAACTCCAGACAAAACACTAGTGCTTTGTAGATGCAAAAAAGTTCTTGATAGCAATGCTGCAAACTTCAATGAGGATTCTTTCATGTCTGACTACCGCTTTCAGTATAATAGCTAGTGACAAAAACTAACTCAAAGTACTGCCTTCTCTATTTAATACCATCCAGAAGCAGCAGATCCTTCATATTAAATCATTCAAGAGCCGGCAACAACTTCCTGAGTACCTTTTTATTTTAACACAAACAAGAAACCCTCTCAGTTTTTGTTAAATGACATTTAGATGTTGGAGAAATCAACATGCCACTTATTGCAAAATTCAGATACCAGAGGAAGCATTGTTCCAATAGCAGGGAAAAATATGGGTTACCAACTAAGACCTCAATTAAAATTTTTCAGGCCAGAGCCACAAGAATTTTTCTTCCTTTAGCAACGGGGATGCAAAATGACTCTTTCAGATTTAAAATTACTTGTAACACATCAGCTAGCCTCCATATCATGACACTTTACAGAGTTAAGTTACTGCTAATGCCTTAGGACTTAGTAATGAAATGAATATGTATTTTCTTGGAGGCATATAGTTATTGGAAGTGAGTCCACAGAGCTGAGGTTGTGTGATCAAAGAGGACAAGACGAGCTTGCTATCTGCTCTGCCTACAGATGGAATCAGCAAGGATTATCCAAAAAAAATATTTTTTCCCATAAATTCAGTATGTATTTGAAGAAGATCCAACTCTTGGGACACCAACAATTTCAGTAGTCTACACTACTGATCCATTATTTGTTTAGTCAGGAAAGACAAAGCACAAATCTGGAAGTTCAGCCTACTTCAGACAATACCAAGAGTTCTAGACTTGCCTTACTAAGTCCTAATACACAAACTGCTGGAAAGACTGTGTTGGCCTTTACCTTGCTCCCACCCAGCAAATGAAGCATTAGAAATTTCAGTGTATCCTAGCTCTCAGTCATGTAACTCTACTTAAATTTATACTCATACCCAATCTAGCCACCAGTTTACAAGCTATTTTTGATGAATGTTACGGGATTTTTCCTTGTTATTTTCTAGTAAGATGGGAGAGTTTACTAAGCCAAAATCCAGGCAGCTTTTAATAAAAATGTGACAGTCAAATCTGCCCCTCTTTCAGAAAAGATGTTATGCCCTCCAGTGATAATAACCCAGCAGCATGTTTAAAATATCAGGTGTTTCAAGGGTTTCCATACAAACATCTAGGAGTGTATGCTTGCTAGAGATGTATGGATTGGGATTCCTTCTAGAAGCATAACTGCACAGTTATCTATGGAATATACAGACTTACGCACTATCTTCAACAAAAAGGTACTGGGAGTTCCAACAACTGAAGCTGTTACTGAAGCCTCTTCAAATCACTAAGCCCGTAACAGAAACCAGTATTGCCACACATACAAATTCAGGGAGAAATGCAAAATACTCCAAGAAACATTTATATACGGTCTCAAGCTTCAAAAGTGGTATTTTCAACTAAGGCACACAGAACTAAACCATCTGCTTTGGGAAGTTATTAATATCCTGTAGCACAGCTACCCTATCAGCAGAAGGAGTAACAAGTCATGGCACCTGGTCAGCGCTAACTCAGATTCCATTATTTCACACTATCCTGACTGCGTGCCAAAAGGAGCACAGCGAGCACAAGGCACACACGAAGTACTGTGATTTGATGAACTAAAGGAATTCTTCATAATGCTTAGCTGCCTAGAGCGATACCTGTAAGCAGACCGATACTAATACCCATGTAGAGGTGGCAGCAAGTATGCTCATCTGTTAACGACTTCTCTGCTGCACAGACATGGAGAAGCAACTGAGCTATCTTCCTTCCCTTTCAACAGAAGAAACTGATATCCTAAAAGAAAACATTGAAAACCATATGAAAACTAAACAGAAATAGAGGTCTTGAAAAGATGAGACAAAAAACTCAACCCCTCCCAAAAAGGGTAGCATACAAAATTCCACTCCTATGTCTCTGGTGACTGTGCTTTGTCATCATTCCTGAATCCCCACTGCAAAAATTCAGTGAAGCAACTGTGGAAAGAAAATTCAGTGAGGCCTACTGCAATATGCAATAAAAACGTAATTGCTCAAGCATATTTTGACATTTGGGAAGCAATTTAAACTCTTCATATACCTGTCCTTAACTTTAAGCAAGTAAAGTTTTAGCATTCAGCATATCACATAGCTTATGTATGAAAGCACTATACAATTAGGTGTCTGTAGTAAGTTCATTCAAAGTCCTCCAAACCAGCAGAATGACCTGTATTCATGATCTTCACACTTAATACAATGGCTTGAAGGAAGCAACTAGCAGAGCTCCATAAAGTTTCACTACAGCAAACATTCTAAATAAGGTTCCTCAGCCTCTTTCTTAGGCAAAGTAGTAAATCTTATCTCTACCATGCTAAATAAAAATCTGTCTTTAATTATTATTTGTTTTTAAACCCAAGACAATGAACCAATTAAAGAAAACATGCCAGTGTTGCCTTAATTTGGAAGGGAAGTAAGAAATAAGAGACAAAAACCAGAATAACCATCAGATACAGTCTTCCCCACATGAAAGAAGTTTGGAGAACTCTATATCCAAACACCAAGTTCTCAACTATCCAAAAGATACACTGCATTTAATAGAGAGAAGATTAGTACCACAATCAAACTAATTAAAAAACATTTTTTTACTGAAAAGTCTTTTCCTTCTAATCAAAGAAAAACGTGAGTGAAGTAAAAACATTTCTGTATATGATTATCATCAGTAGTGAAAGGTATTGGCAGCAGTTATAAGACTTGAACAGAGCTCCAGTAGCAAGATCCTGGAAGAAAAGCTGTTAAGGGTAATGAGAAATCCACCTCAGCATTCAAGAACTCATACTCCTGTTACTATACGTCTAAATAAGCAAGTAATTGAAATAGTTTGAGACATAGTCTAGACTCAGAAGTGAACACCTACTTGAATGGCACTCTTTGGAAAGCTAATCTGTTGAATTCGTGAACTAAAATTAGAGGCACAGCATTACCTGTCAATGGAAAGAGGTTTAAATTAAGGTTACCAAGATGCTTAAACTTCCACTTAAAAATGTCTTCAAAATCTCCCTCTAAAATAGTAGTTAGATGCTAGTACACTTTTTTATATGTCATCTTGGGAACCTTGTTCATCAAAATTTTCCAAAAACTAAATCTCATCTTCATTCACAGCATAAACAAGGATTCTGTAATTCAAATCAACAGAACAAGCCACAATTCCTTCCACATCCTTATGCTGTCAGCAAGACAGTTCTTATCTTTCCATCCTTCCATCCTTCCCCCCCCAAACTGTTTCTTACTTGAAATATTTTCAGAAATATTATCAAGAAAATTCCTGCTTCCCATCCCAGTTGGGAAAATTTCTCAACTTCTACAACAGATACAGAAATACAGGCCTGAGGTATAATCCTTTTACAGAGCTTCAATTTTCTAATTTGGCTTTCTTCTTCTGAGCAAACTATGTTTAACCTACCTCCATCACATCATTTTATACACTTAAGAGTTGATCAAGATACCTGACAAGCCATTCAAGATAGAGTCATCTGATATAAAATCTATTCCAAGCTTCTTTCCATTCTCCTTGTAAACCTTCTGCAGGCTCTTATTTGGAAGCACATTGTAGTAATCATTTTCACCACCTTTTATTTCCACCTAGACAAAAAAAAAAGCCAATTTATTAAAAAATTTTCACTAATTTAAGCCAGTTTAATGGAAGTTAAATACATGTCCGTATTTCAAGCTCATGTCAAAACAGACATAAGCACTAAGTTTCTTTCAAAGTATAGCATTCTGTCAAATATTAGCCTTGATCAAAACACAGCTGGTGTTCCATCAAACTTCCCTAGACAGTCACATTCCAGAAGCATGGATTTCACAGACAGCATCTCCAAAAACAGTAAGTAAACATTTCGTCCAACAGCTTCATATGATTAAATTACATAGAAATCAATTCAGTCTTTCACCAAATTCTATTTTACTATTTTTGTTTAGAACAGTTCCAATAACTGCAGCCTCATTCATGAAATGACTTCACATAGGCAAGAAGTTTGAAAACAAACCAAAAAACATACTAATGTCAAATTTCAGAAGTGATCTAGATTTCTGCATAAAGTACACTTTCTGAAATCCTTTTCTAGCTGGAGTGGAAGGGCCACACTCCTAATTCCTCAAGCAGACCTCAAAACTCATTAGTGCACATTCATATATGCTGGATCTATTTGTTCTGATGAGCACAGACATTCATTTCACAGCTGTATCAACTATCAACCTGTAACTACAAAGCAGGTAGAACCACCTACCTTAGCAACACAATGCAAGGTAATAATGACATTGCTGGAATCAGGTATGGGGAGAACATTTACTAAAAGCAGAAGAAATAAGAATACCAACTGAAAAATCAATCAACATTTCACATTTGGTTGCCCCATGAGCCTGCTGTTTAATGGGGCAAAGGAAATAGATGGAAGCTCCAGCTCACTGAAAAAGAGCTGAAGGTCCCACCCATCTTGAAGGACCAGGAGGAATATCTTGCAAGTTACAGACTGGTGAGACCATCCTATCCTCAAGCTCCTTGGGAGATCAAAAAGCAAATAAATCCTCCTAAGACCCACATCAAGGCACATGAATCACAAGGTGACTGTGACCATCCAGCATAGATTCATGGACGAGCAGATGGTGCGTTACCAAGATTAGCTTTTCATGATGAAACGTGTGGCTCAGTGGACACAGAAAACATTCAGGCTTTAGGTGTTATGATCAGTGGCACAAAAATCCAGATTGCTGCCTGTCACTTGTAGCATCCATCTGCAATCAACACCAGTGCCATTACTGTTTTATTATCTTTATTATTGATGCAGACTACTCCTGTGAGACCACATCTGGTGTACTGTGTTCAGTTTTGTGCTCCTCAACTCAAGACTAGAGCAAGTCTGTGGGAAGCCCACCAAGATGATTAGTGTACTAGTGACTATGACATGAAAGCAAAGTCTGAAAGAACTTGGGTTTGTTGAGCCCTCTGAAAAGAAGGTTAAGGGGAGATTTATTGTTGTCTACAGTTATCAGATAGGGAGGGTACAAAGACAACAGAACCAGACTTCTCAGAGATGCCCAGTGATATGACAAGAGGCAACAAAGGAAACTCCTATTAGATCCAACAGATTCACAGAATCTGTTAAAGTTGGAAAGCACCTCTGGAGGTCATCTTGTCCAACTGCCCTGCTCAAGCAGGGTCATCTAGAGTTGACTGCCCAAGACCATATGAATGTAGCTTTTGAGTATCTCCAAGGTTGGAAACAACACAATCTTTCCAGGCAACCCCTTCCAGTGTGCAGTCATCACAGTATAAGCATCAAGAAAACCTTGTTCACCACAAGGTGGTTAGAGAACTTGTTCAGAGAGGTTGTAGAATTTCATCCTTGGAGGTACTCAGAAGTCCACATGGTGCTGAGCAATTCTATTCTAACTGGTCCTGCTCTGAACAGAAGGTTAGACTAGACGACCTCGGGAAGTTTCTCCAAGCCGAGCTTATTCTATGAATCTGTGGCATTCTATTTATAAACCGACTCTCTAAGGACACAAAGTAACAAACTAGAAAGTAGTATCATAAAAGCGTTGATTTCTTCCAGCTAAACACCATGCAAACAAATGCTGTAAATGTGGATTTCCTATTCTGGCCTACCTTGTCTCCAGTGTAATAGAAACACGTGACCGTAAATACATGCTTACTTTGCATCCTGTGGCCAGGGCTGCAGATTTGAAGCAGTTCTCAACCTTCTCCGTCAGAACAGAAAGGTCTTTCATTGAAGGTGCACGCAAGTAAAACTCTAGTTCAGTGTACGAAGGAATGATGTTAGGTTTCACACCACCATTTTTTATTACACCTGCAGAAAGGGAAAAGTCATGTTTCAGTGTTAAATACAAATGCCTCATACTTTGTAATGAAACTGCTTGCTCAAAAACAAGATACATAAACAAAAACAAAAAAACATCAACTGAGCATGAAATATATAAAGAATATAAAAAATACAGTATATGGACAAAGTTTCTTCATCACATCAGATCAAGTGGAACGTGTACATGTTTTTCAGCACAACTGTATTGCATTTTTTGGTAGACAACTGTTATAAACCTGAAGACAAGACAAACTAGCATTTGTAACAAATTCAATGCACCAGAGCTGTAATCTGGCTACCACTGAAAGAAAAAAAATTGTTATAAAGGTTACCTTGGATTCCGACTTTTAAAGCTTTCTTCAACTAGAATCTATTCAACTTACTTCACCAGCTTGGAGAGAAAATGAGTGTTGCCTTTCTGAGAAATACCGGAGCAATGTGTGTGTATCACTGTACAGAAAGTTTACTAGAATACTCATACTGCAATAATTGTTTGAAAATATTGGAATGTATAACACATGCAGCTTTATTCAAGAGTGACGTTCCAGTTCAAAGTGTTCCCTCAAGGAAATGTGAGAGAACTACGCAGTTTTAAAGTATGGCATGAGAGGCATGACCATAAAAGACTGTAATACTTAGATACTTTAGCAATAAAATATTGTATACCTTAATTCTACATTTAATTCCAATGCATTACCAGCTCATTGCTTTCAACAGGCTGCCTCTTTCCCTGGCCTCCTACCCCACATATACAGAGAATAAAATTTACTTTCTGCAGAGTCTCAGAAACTATCTACCTTTAATGGAGCCTGTGTTCAAAGAGCAACGAAGCTGTCAAAGGGGTTGGAGCCAAAGCCTTAAGAATAGTAGCTGACGTAACTGGGGCTGTTGAGTCTGGAGAAGAGCAAGCTGAGGGGAAGACTTTATTGCCCTTTACAACTACCTACCTTTACAACCTCTGTAGGGAGGCAGGTGTCGGTCTCTGCGCCCAAGCAACAACTGACGAGAGGAAATCGCCTGAAGTTGTGCTAGGGGAGGTTTACATTGGAAATGAAAAAAAAAAATGTCTTCACCAAAATGGCTGTCAACCATTAGAACAGGCTACCAAGGGAAGTGGTAGAGTTACCCCTGGAGGTATTTAAAAGTGGTGTAGATGTGGTGCTTAAGGATGCGGTTTAGTGGTGGACTTGGCAGTGTTAAGGGTTGACCATGATCTTAAAGGTCTTTTTCAACCTAAATTCTATGATTAAATGGAAACACTGCACTGTGATGATATTCTATGATTAAATGGGAACACTGTGTCACTGAAGCCTGAAAACACAGCACTATCAGGATATGATAGGCAACAAAACTTTTGGTGCAGAAAACCTCTTAAGACTATGAACTCTCCCCCCTCAAGTAAACCCCTTCCAATCTCAAATACAGTCAAGTGCTGAATTAAACCACTATTAGTACTAGTCTGTAACAAAAGGAACACCTCATCTGAGGGGGATGGACATCACAGCAAAGGAATTGGCAAGTTATTGAGTAATCACTCAAATTTGCATGACACATCATAACACATTTGCTTATAACAAGCAGCTAAATGAGTAACAGTTTTCATTTGTCTTCCAACGTATTTGTAAATGGAACTAGATATAGCCTCAGAGCATGTCCACACAAATTTCAAAGTAACTCCAATATGGACTGGACAGCAGATCTAGCTTAAAAGTAGGCTACCTGCAAGCTACCAGTAGCATCTGGTTTGCCCTGCTTCTAGATGGATTCTTTTTTTCAGCCTAATACAACTTCTTGAAGAAGAAAATCTACATTCCTATTTTTCAGGGGGCAACATTCATTCCACTCATAAGTAGGGAAGAAAGGAACTTATCAAATACTGGATAAACTCAAACCAACATTGTTCAAACACACAAAAACATTATTTAGAATTTCTAGACTTCAAGTAGCGGAAACCATTTCAGCTCTTGTTAGTGGGTTAATACCAAGATTTTTTAGGAATACTTAAGTCAGTCATTGCTGTTACTTCACACCTGCAAGACAAAGACTTCCAACATACTGTTTTAAAGAAAGTATTCCTCAAACTAAATCTCATTCTGGTTGCTTACACTTTCCCAAATGTATTTCAAATATTTCCAGTTTGAAAACCAGGTTTATGATAGCAGTTGAATCAACAGACATTCAACTTTTGGTGTAGTTGAAGAAATGTTACCTCCAGGAGGGGCTTGTTTAAATACTCAGTTGTTTTGCCTACATTAACCACGTAAACTTTAGATATGAAGCGGTGTTTAGGGTTTTTGGCTTAGATCCAATAAAAGACTTTGGCACCTCCAGTCCTAAAAAGCAGCGCAAGAGCTTCAGACACCAAAATGCCTCATTAAGGGCGTTGTTAACTACATAGCAAAAGGACAGCGAGCTCAGGCTGTGCCTACTGTCTGAAATGTACGTGGGTATGTTGCACAGCAGAACTGCCAGCATCTTCATCTACAGCAGGGTTGTCAAACTCACGGCGCGGGGGCTGGATCCAGACCTCCACCTTGTTTCTACCCATTGGCAGTGCTGAGCTCCTTGCCCAACACTGGTCGCGTGTAACACGCGTTACACTGCAGGAGCAGGAGAATGGTGCGAGCTGTGAGGTTGACACCCCTGATCTACAGTCTAAAGGGTTAGGGCTTCCAGACTCCATCCAGATAATCCTGGAGAGAAATACATACATGATTTATACAGCACACGCAGCCAAGACATATAACGACCATTAGCTCAGAACTTCTGCAAGTGTTTCAAGCTCCTAAAAAGTATTTCAAATAAACAGTTCCACATTCAGAAGTCCTGCAGAAATGGCAAAGTTTCTTAAATCCAGGTTGGAAAAACATTGTGTTTTTCCAATGGGTTTACAGCTAAAGGGCTGCTTCTATCTCAACTTCTGAAACAAGAGCAAATGCATGATGTTGGAGGGTGAGTCAAACTTAGTGGTTAACATGTTTTATTGCAAAATGACCTTTCTACTTCAAGGTCTACTAGATATTAAATATCACAATCCAGTACACACCTAGTTGATTGGGCTACTAACCAAACCAACCACAGGCTTCTCCTGTCTCTTGTTTTTTTTATACTTGAGAAAACTTCAGTCACTCAAAACCACCACACCTTTCCATAAAAGTCAGTGAAATGCCAACTAATTAATCTAATGTCTACTAAAAAAGTGCAGTAATACTTCATTTCTCAGAAGCATTTAACAACACACTTTTGCAAAAACACGTAGGTTAACATTAATGAATTCAAGGTCAGGTACCAAAATAAACAACATTTCTTTTTCTTTCTGGACTGCAACTTTGAATGCAAAATTTGTCTAGCCTCTACCTAGATACCACTGTCCTCTTTTGAATCTGGCCCATAAACCATAAGCTAGTTCTGGACACTGACATGATCTTCAAGACTACAGACAAACTACTTAAAAGAAAGTGTGCTATTTCGTAATATTTGAAGTAACTTTACTAATTTAATGCAGTATTTTAAATTGTGGGATTTTGTAAGTTAGTATTTCAACAGCCTAAGCTCTTACTTGCTGGACATTAGATTTAATGAAGATCTCACCATGAACTCTCCAGGTCGGTTTCATTTGCTGTCTTAAAACAGACAGATTGTTGTATGCAAGAACAGCAGCATCTAATGCATTAACTCCTTCCCAAGGATAAGCAGCAGCATGAGAAGCTTTTCCATAGTATTTCACAGTCACACTAGGAAATAAAAGGCATTGCTTATTTGTTTTTCATTCACTGAAAAAACCTCTAAAATAAAAAGTTCCTTTTGTTCACAAAAATATTTGTCATTTAAGTTTTGGGCAGCAGAACAATCTACCTGTCACTACACTGTTACAAAGTTGGACTATCTTTGAGTGCAAAAAGTCCCTGAGAGACTTCTATAAAATCAGTGAAACGGTCTACAACACTTCATATCTCCTGAGTCTTCCTAGACTTAAAGTTACTAACATTCTTCCCAAACAGAGGATAACAAACCTTTTCCTCTGACTCATAATCAGAGGTCAATTATCCTAGTTTGTGTCAAACTTCAATAAAACACATACAGTATGTAAGACAGCAAAAGGACATTACTAAGACATTAGCCAAGTCTAAATAACAAAAGTCAAGTTTTAAAAGTGCAGCAGCCTAGTATCAAACACACATTCTACATCAAGGATGTTCCTTTCCTGTGCACCTCAAAAATGCTGGCAAAAAGGCATGTAACAAGGAAGAAGCCTAGTACAAAGGTTACCCTCTAACTTCACAGAAGTCAAAATACTGCACCTAAGCACATCCAGTAAGAATTCATGGTTGGGCTTCATCTTATGCGGGTCATTTATATCAGCCTTACAAAATAATTTAGTATTTCAAATCAGAAAAATTCTTTACATGAGACAATAAATATAAACAAATATCTAAGGTATTACTACTTATCAAATACAGAAATACAAGGGTTTTTTTTATCAATACCAGAGATTTTAACTGAATCTTTGTAATCAGTACCCAATCCTTTACATAAATTCTATCCTCAAGCTCAGAGTTCCCCAGAAACACACAAGCTGTCACCTACCCAGCTAGGACAAGCCTAACTTGCTTGTCCCTGTTTTGCTCAGATGCCAACTTAGCCACTTATTCTGAACTGACCCCTCATGCTCTGAATGTGCCACAGCTGTAAGCTAATATCTGAATTTAAATACTGAATAGCAAAGACGGACACAATGAAGTATACTGTTGCAGCAGAAAATTTCTCTGCCTGCAATCCAAAGTAACTAAACCCTTCTGCAGCCTTTCTCATCCTCCAAGACAACCATACATCCCATTCTGTAAAATGAGTTTCATTTGAAATTTATTATCTTTATGAAATGAAGATAAAAACTTATCCATTAACATCCCAAGTATTCAACTGCAACTCCTCAAATCAGCTCAAAGAATGCAGGATAGATTCCTGAATATTCTCAAAAATACTGAGAGAAGGCAAAGTAAAGGAGAAGATCACATTGCAATCTTTGCCCCTCCCCAAAACATGTGCTTCTTATTAAGAAACATTCTTTTTTGTACTGCTGTTGCTAGACAAATGTAACATACTCCCAGAAAGACAATACCAAATGAATTACAAAAACCTAAGCCAGTTTAAGAATATTAACAGAAGAATGTGCATTCTGTTTGGCCGATAATAAATGGGCTGATTATGTGATTAAGAATCAGCAAGTTTTGGTAAGTATTCAGCAGTTATCCTGGATGTTAATTTTACTTCAGGCACAAGCCAGCTCTAGGGTTTGCAGATGCAGTAACACTAGCAATTTAGTGATGGCCAGTCCTTCAGTTCCTTGGAAACAACGAAAAGACCAATTACAAACCATCAAAACAGTCTTTGTACCTTCGGAACCTAATAATTACATAAACCCTGAGATAAGCTGAGTATTTCAAGCTTCCAAAGCCCTAAGCTGTTTCACTCAGTACTTCAGTTCCATGTCTCCTCCATACTCAAGGTTCAAAGGCTATCTAAGACTTATACCCTACAGCAGACCACCACTTCTGAAGGGAGATTTCCAAATCTCAGTGTATCAAACTCAAAAGGCTACTTTAAGAGTTGAACAGAAAGACAAAACTACCAATGAAACCTGCACCTTAAAGATTATATAGTCATAAGATACAGCAACCAAAAGTCAAGACTCCTCAGAAACACAGTGACAGTATCAAGCCCATAGGTCCTGAAAGGTAGCAGCCAGAACATCAAGTCAAAACTGGTTGGAAAACCAGACATTTATATATTACAGAATTTAGTCAGAGACAGCCAAGCATAACACTTGGAGAAAAATGTTGCACTGGAGGAAAGTTACTAGTGGAGTTTCTACAAGGTAAAACCTCGGGATCAAGAATCATTAGTAATTGCGGCATATAATGCAAAACCAAAACCTGCTGACAGACTACTGCTGGGACAAAATGAAAACAGAAGAGGTTTATAATATCAAAGGAAGAATAGCATGGACTTGCAGACTGGCAGAGCAAGTATAGAATTTTTGAGAAAACTCAAAAATGTTTTAAAAAAATCATCGCAGGTGCAGACTCAGCATTTGTCTAAGAATTGTTTGCTTGAGAATGGCTGAAGAGGAAGTCCCAAACTTGCCAGCTTTCTCCAAAATGATAAACAGACACTATGGTCCAAGCATCAGCTGAGTAAGGTGAACTAGAATTTCACTCTCATGTACCATGTACAACTTTGGCTATGCATTCAGCAACGAGAACTTCAAGACAAGTCAAGTCACTCCAAGTACAAACGAACAACTGCTGACCCTGAACAGCAGAGCTAATCAAAAGAAGACAAGGCATAATTTCTGAAGAATTACATGGAAAAAAGAAGCTGAGTGAGGGTATGACTGCTGTCTCTACTTGGGGCTAAATGCAAAGATAAGCCAAGAACTACTGTGAATAAAAAAACTGATGTGAGAGTTATCACTTGTGAGATGACCATGATTAAATTTAGCTTAGAAGTTAGTAAGGATGCAGACAGCAGTCAGGCTCAGCTGACTGCATCCTTCAGGAACGGAAGAGAACCTGAAACACTTCCAAAACCAATTAAAAAGCACAGAGAACTACATAACCTGTAGGCTAGGAAAGCAAGAAAATAGGATCCATGGCACTCTTTCCAGTTGCATGTTCTAAAACTTAAAGAACACATAACATTTCAATAAAACTTTTTCTATAAATACGATAAAAAGTAGCACCTAGACACATCAGAATAAAGAATGGATTGTGATGACAAATGCAAGATTATCTCAGAGTAATCAGGGACCTTTTAACACCAAGTTGGACACTTTGGAAGAAGGGCTCAGTGTCCAGAACAGTGATGTGGCTCCTCATCTGACTGCAAATACTCTGAAGGGCATCTGCAAGGTCCTTGGCCCCAAGTTCAGCGCCTTCCAAGGCAACTCCCCTTCTCAGGTAGGGGAGAAAATGCTCATAACAAGCCAACACTTTCCACCTGAGCCCACTCACTCGTGCTCAGCCACATCGGGCAGGTAAGCTGCATTTTCCTGCGAGGGATGCGCCATAAAAACCACATCCAGGCCGTCAAACGCCCCAGCATTGATCAGGTCGATTTTGCCTCCTCCTTGCTCCTCCGCAGGTGTTCCTAGCACTGTGACCTGGGGCACAAAGGTAGACAGAGTGAGGGGGAGGTAGTGGGAAGATTTAGATTAGACATTAGGAAGAAATTCTTCACGATGAGGATGGTGAGGCACTGGTACAGGTTGTCCAGGGATGCCCCCTCCCTGGAAGCGTTCAAGGCCAGGTTGGATAGAGTCTTTAAGCAGCCTGGTCTGGTGGGAGGTGTCGGCAGGGGAGTTGGAACTGAGTGATCTTTAAGGTCCCTTAAAACCCAGACCGTCTCAAGTTGCCAGCATCACAAGTTCCTAAAACACCAGCACCCCAAGAACCCCAAGACTCCAAGGTGCCCAGTTCTTAAGATCCCAAGGGCTGGGCTCTCAGGGTCTCGTCCCCGGGAGCGCTGTCCCACCTGCACGGCGCGGGGCGGCGGCTGCGCGAGGCTCTCCAGGGCGCCCTTCAGCCCTAGCGCGGCGCCGGCCCCGACCTCCGCGATGAGGTTGTGGCCGCAGGCGTGCCCGATGCCGGGCAGCGCGTCGTACTCGCACAGGAAGGCGACGCGGAGCGGGGGCCGCCCCCGCGGCCCGGGAGCGCCCCACTCGGCGCGGAACGCGGTGCCCAGCTTGTAGCGCGGCTGCACGGCCCAGGCGGCGCCCGGCAGCTCCGCGCTCAGGAAGAAGCCGGTCAGGGCGTCGTGCGCCCCGTGCTCCGCGTACGCCAGCTCGGGGCGGCTCCAGATGCGCTGGCTCAGCGCGCCCAGGCGCGCCGCGATCGCATCCACGCTCTCGCACGCGCGCTGCTTCAGCGCCTCCAGCGCCGCGGCGGGGCCGTCCTGCGGCGGCGGCGCCCGCGGCTCCATGAGGCAGCGGCCAAGCGGCCCTGGCCCTGGCACCAGCACCCCCTGCCCGATACCCTGCCGGCTCACGAGTGAGGCGAGAGCGGCCCCTGCGCGTCTTTATCGCCTCCCGGCGCCGCGGGGCACGCTGGGAAATGCAGTTCGTCAGTCCCTTGCGGCCAGCGACCGGCACCCGGAAAGAACTACCTGTCCCACCCGCCCTCATGAGCCGGGAGCTCCGCCCACCGCCTTTTATGGCCTCCTGGCGCCGCGGGGCACGATGGGAACTGTAGTTTCTCAGCCCGTCCCGTCCCACTGGCGGCACCCGCACAGAACTACCAGTCCCGGTGCGCCCGAGGGAACGGTCCGCGCCGCACCGGTGCCGCTCGGAGGAGTTCTGCAGGAAGCGGGTCTGGGTCGGCGTCCTTCGCGGTGCCAGTTAGTGCTTCTGCAGGCTCGAGCAAGGATGTGTGGAAGGTTGCCCGGCAGAGGAGGACCTGGGGTTGTCTGTTGACAGCCGGCTGAACATGAGCCAGCTGTGTGCCCAGGTGGCCAAGAAGGCCAGTGGCATCCTGGCTTGTATCAGAAACAGCGTGGCCAGCAGGAGCAGGGAGATGACTGTGCCCCTGTACTCAGCACTGGTGAGGCCACACCTGCAAGAAGGACATTGAGGTGCTGGCGTGTGTCCAGAGAAGGGCAACAAGGCTCATGAAAGGGCTGGAGAACAAGTCCTGTGAGGAGCGGCTGAGGGAGCTGGGGTTGTTTGCCCTGGAGAAGAGGAGGCTGAGGGACAAACTTCTCTCTCTTTACAACTGTCTGAAAGGAGGTTGTAGTGAGGCAAGTGTTTGTCTCTTCTCCCAAATGACAGGTGATAGGACAAGAGGAAATGGACTCGAATTGCACCAGGGGAGGTTTAGATTGGATATTAGGAAAAAATTCTTTACTGGAAGAGTGGTCAAGCACTGGCACAGCTGCCCAGAGAAGTGTTTGAGTCACCATCCCTGAAGGTGTCTAAAAATCATGTAGTTGTGGTACTTTGGGACATGGTTTAGTAGATAAGGTGGTGTTGGGCTGACGGTTGGACTTGATGACCTTAGAGGCATTTTCCAACCTTAATGACTCTGATTCTCTGATTCTTATCACTGCATTTTGCTGCTGACTTAACACACGCTGTGCACACGCATTTTTACCATCAAAGCAAGCTATGTCTGTGTGGCCTGTGCTGCCCACAAAAGTCCAAGCAGTAACCATCTGTGGCTTTGCTGACTTTCACAATGAAACCCTGATGATCAAATGCATGGGGTTTGTGTGTTTGTTTCTGAAGCTGTTGCATAACTCGGCATTTGTTTAAAACCCCATGTGCACATATCACTAATGATAGTTTATCAGAAGTTGGAATGGGCATAAAGTGCTCATGGGGATTTTGGAGTATAAGCCAGATAGCAGAGACCCTGCCTATCTAACCTACCCATTCCTGATGAAAGCTGAAGTCAACAGAAACAAAACAACAAATTCTGGTTATCTTCTCATATTCATTTACTTACCAGAAATTCACTTTTTGTTCATTTTAATCATGGTTTATCCTGTGTACCCTTTCTGCCCAACTTTTTTGTCAACCTGAGAGGTGCTTTGGTGTGCTGAACTGTAGGTTTCTCCTCTCTGTAGAGGATGGGAGAAGTCCTTTTCCTAGTGACACCCAAACCCTACAGGACTCTCAGTCAATCCGAGCAGAGTTCAAGTTCCCATGCCTTATAATTTGTCATGAGATATTTTTACTCTTGTAACCTGCTCTGGCAAGTGTCATGGTTGCAGTCAGTTCTTTCCCTCCACCCCTAAATCCTTACAGGTGGAGCAAAGCTGTCCACCCAAACCCACTGAACTTTTAGCTACCCTATGCATACATGCAGTTAGTGTCTGTCAGCAGCTGAAGAGGAATATACTCAGCAAAGTTGTCATGTAATTCAGGTCTGTTTGCCAAGCCATTTCAAGAACTGGAAGCCCCTTGGAGCAGGCAGGGTGTTCCTGAGGATAGTACCAGCATGCTTTAGGAACAGCCATTCTAGGCATCCATCAAATACGATCACTTTTGCACTCGTCGAAATAGCTGGCTACCCCTTTAAATGTTACAGAGGAGGGGAAAAACACCCACACCTTTTTTTTTTCCTAAAAGTACCTGGTTCTCTGAGGCACTACTGTTGACTATATAGTTCCGTAATTCTTCAACAAAAACACAGGGTCCTGTGCCTTTGTACCTTTTGCATAGATGCATCCTGCACGCTGTATAGCTTTGTATACCCGATCAACAATTTTGCACCCAAAGGTGGGTGCTTCCAGTAAACTGGAAAAATAGATATTCCTTGATATGATATCTTAAGTATCTTGCACATGATTCTTCAGGAGGATTAAATCTACGTTGTAGACTGTGCTCATTTGTTCTAACAATGCAAGAGCAATGCTGCAAGTCATGGTTTTCTGAGGAGGAGTACCATGGGGGAAGCCCTGCATTAGGTATCATAGAAATTTGCTGACGGTGGGGAAAAGGTGAGAGTCAGATAGGAACTCTTAGGCTCCATTTCAGTGCAGAAGAGGAGTATCCCTCCACAGAGCACAAATTCTTTTGTCCCTCCTTCCCCATCCATTACCTCCTTCCACTAATGCTCTCCCAGTCTGTCTTTGCCCCATCCCTGGATGCTTGTTAAAACCCCACTTAACCACATCCAGACTGTTCTAGTCTTCACTCCTCAGCATCACCCTAAAAGTACTAATTCACCCCTCTAGGCTCCAAGTCAGTTGGCAGTCCAATTCTGCTCATCTAGTGGATTCTAATTCTCCTGTCCTGCTCCCTCCTCCTAGCTGTATTCCCTGCCTCCACCAGGCACCAGTCTCTCCCTCCCAGCTCTTTCAGTCTCTGCTGAAGACAATCCCAGTTTGTTGCTGAACCAGCTCACGTCACCTCTCCGCTTGCTTCTTGTCCCAGTCACCCTAATTGCTATTTTCTTTCCAGCTTTAAAGTCTGTTCTTCTACCTTGCTCCTACCTCTCCCTGTACTTTTTGTGCAGTCTCTACTCCATCTGCATCTGATGCAGTGAATGCCCCATATGATGCACCCTGTGATTTCAGAATTAAAAACGAGGGGCTTTTTGGCAGAGTTAGTTTTCTGTCAGACCACTGAAATGACCCTGCATGAGGTCAGATGAGAGCAGTCAGCACAGCACGCTGCAGAGGACATGCCAACACATGGCCAGTCTGACTGTGACACAAAGGGCAAAGCCAAAGTGGCCAGTGCACTGATTGTTTCTTATCTAGGACTGACTTAAGCTGCTTTGGCGTTACAGCTGAGGATGCCGAGTCTCGGAGCCACAGCTGAGCCCGAGCTAACTGGAGCAGGAATGGAGAGGTTTGGCCACGGAGCAAATTGCACTGTGACAGCTGCCTCCAGACAAACCGGCTGCTCATTTGAAGGGCTGATGATGGAGCAGGGAGTGCACAGGAATGCAGGCATCCGTTCAGTTGTTAATGAAGATTCTTAATGGCAATGAACCCACTTCTGACCCCTGGGTTACAGCAGTAGTGACTGGACTTTGTGCCACTGATCACAACTGCAGGGCATGGAGGTCCAGCTAGATGCTCTTTTCTGATGCATCTTGGGCCTGTAAGACTCCTAAACCACCCTGACAGCATGCCAGTCAGTAATGGTAGGTGATAGAATACATGCAAAGGGCAGATACAAAAAATACGGTAAGCAACCTATGTAAAATAAACACGTGTCTTGAAATCACATCAATTAATCAAGGAAGAGATATTTCAAGGGGCTTGGTTATCCTTCAAATTAAGGAAACCCCAGCGGTATTGCAAAACTCTTTTTCCTTTATGAGGAGTGCGGAATATGAAGAGGCCAGGCAGAGAGTACCTGCAATTGTGTTTGCTTGAGAGGGACTTGCTGACAGGGGAGAGCTTCCCTCCATACCTCCTGGTGCCAGCTCCTGCTGCTGCTTCTCTTGTATGGGTCTGGCAACTATATTGTCTTCAATGACCTCGTTCAGTCGGTAAAAACCAGCTCACAGAAGAAAGGGGATATTTTTTAGCTGGATACATTTTCACAAGACACATGATGGCTCTCTGCTTCCAGAAGGGTCTTCCCGGTTCCACCACGACTTTCCCTCTCCCAGCCAAAAACTTCTGCCACTTGCTATGCTGTCTTTACTATTTGTTGGACCTTTACCTGAGCTGATACAATTCACTAAAATGGCACAAAAACAGCTTATGCAAAAAGTTGGGTAATTTCCTGCTGGTTTAGTGAGTTAAATTGGGCAAGGGTCCAAAAAGTGCCAAGGAGGGTGAAGTGAGACCATCTCAGTGTAGTGAGACTATCTCAGTCAGCTCAAACGCTCTGGAAATTCCATCCTGACAGAGCTTTTTGGGAACATCACTGTTGAAGACATCCTGCAGAAGAAAAATTGAACTTCATTTGCAGCTGCAGGACATTATCAAAGAAGAGGGGGTCTTGGCTGTGGGAAAAGCTAGGGAGTGTCTTTACATAAACTGAAGACTAAGCAAAGCCAAAATAATTTTTTTATCTGTTGCAGTAAAAACAGTGTTATGACTCCTAAAATCAGGGCGATTTAGGAAAGAAAAAGGAAAAGTTGTAAACTATTTTTATTCACAAGAGATGGATACTTGCTAAATGAGGCTTCTGTTCTTCTTATAAAAAAGACCATGCCTTCCTAGTCTTGCTCCTACTCTATCTCCTCCTCAGTATGTGTTAATTGTGTGGAAGCACTATTGAATATTTATCCCAGAGATGGGATGATACCTATCAAATCAGGCAATAATTTTCTTGTTCCTTATATTAGCAAAATTCAGTTTGCACGTTATTGCACTATCATGGGTTTTCTCCTGCTTTGGAGGATGGTACCAGTCATTTTAACATTTGAAAATTCACTTAATGTCACCAGTAGGATGAAAATATTTATATTCAGTGTTTTCTATTTCTATAGGTTGTGTCTTGGGTTATGTTTATGAGAATGTTGTATTATAGTTGGTCTAAATTATAAGTATTCAAAACGCAAAACATATATCCAATACATGTTGTTCTGGTCTACTAGACATAAGAAAGAAAAAACAAGAATGCATTTTTTAAAAACAAGGTCAAAAATACTATGCTGATATTTTGATTGTGGTAAAAAAATTATAAAGTAGTATTAGGCTATTAAAAATACTGTTACTATACCAGAAAACACTGTGGTTCTTTGGAAAACACAAGAATCACACATCTATTTATTTTTAAGTAAACATGAACAAACTCCACAACTGCTACTTCAATTCATATTCCTGGAATGAATCTGTAAACAAATGCTTATATTTTTGTTTTAGAGGGTGGATGAGCTTCGGTAGCTTTCTATTGGTCTAAAACAAGGAACATCTGTTGTGGCCATAAAAAACACATCCCACACTAGCAACATTAGGCATTTAGGCTGAAATCCAGATCAGACTGAACTCAGTGAAAGTTTCGCTGTTAAATTTGGGGTGGCCTGGATTTCAAGCCAAAATCCAAAGCTTTGAAAACAATATCACAGTGAGTATTAAAAACAGAAGTAGTCTGTTGCTACGTGTAGGAGCTGTACACTGACTTGCCTAAAATAACACTCCAGTATTGTTTACAAATACCTTTCTATTAGGAAGTATGTATCAAGACGTACTATGCTAAGAAAAGTGGATTGTGTGTTTAAAAAGAAAGCAGATAAGGGCTACTTTGGTCAGATCACAATTTCAGTATCACCAAAGAGCAGAAGGGAGACCTCAGGAAGAGAATTGGCTTAAGTCACTGAAGCATATTGTCTCCTTTAACCATTGATGGATCAAGGATGCCACTATGTCTTATACATTTCTTACCAAGGAAAAAGAAATGCAGGGTGGGTGGATTCATAAAAGTAAAGCCCTCTGCCTGTAGACATATAATTCCCACCACTTAAGAGTTAATCATAGTGTGGTCAAAATTTCATTGTCCAGAGCAGACTGAGTCAGAAAATAGGAGCTTAATGTTCCCCTCAGATTTGTTTACATCATGTGCAAAACATGGAATTAAATCTGAAATTCCCCACACAGCATGTTTATTCCTCAGGACATTTTTCATCTTCCTTTTCCAGTCGCCTGTGTATTAGCTACCTAACTTGATGGTTAAGACCTCACCATTTGTCCAAATGCTGTGAACCCATACCCAAAAGGGCAAGGTAGAAGGCATGCTTAGAGTTCAGATACATGCACTGAGAAGCCAACTATGGCTATTTGAGATGCCACCAACCCCAGGTCTTCTTACCTGCCAAAATGCCTGCCCTAAATCTGGCAGAATGAGAGTGAGATACAAGTGTCTCTGAGCTGTTTCAGTGCAAAGTACAAGAGCTTAACTCAAGCTGCCCTCATTCACCTTGGAATTTTATGTTTTAAACACTGGACTTCATCCTGAAGCATCTTAGAATCAGATGTATTTTCAGTCTGCTGACTTCACTGTGTGGGTGGTATCCTCTTGGAGAGAGACAGTAATATTTTAAACTGACATAGTTATTTTCAAAATAATCACTTTCATGCACCATTAGCCACAGAGGCTGGTATAAGCTTTGCTGGCTTTAGACTGGTTTAACAAAACAGTGCTCTTGGATCTGCTGCAGATTTTCATTTGCACTCTGATAGCTGCAATAATGCAGCAAAGGCTTGGTTGTATTCCGTATTTTTGCTGGTTTTCCATCTGGGGTGTGATTTTTTGGACATGAAACAACAGTTTTCACAAGAAAATTCAAAAATTGCCTGAGTTAGGTATTGTCAATAAGGATAGGTGGCTGTTTAAAAGACTGGGCTAGATAAACCAACCTTTTTTATTTTGGCTTGGCTCTCCAAATGGTTACATCAAACTTTTCAGCTATTATGGGGCTCCTTAGCCAGGAGTGTTCCCAGGTAGCCAAGGAGGCCAGTAGCACCCTGGCTTATATCAGCAGGACTAGGGCAGTGATCGTTCCCCTGTACTTGGCACTGGTGAGGCCGCACCTCGAATCCTTTGTTCAGTTTAGGCCTCTCACCAGGAAACAGAAGTTGAGGTGCTGAAGCATGTCCAGACAAGGGCAACGAGGCTGGTGAAGGGGCTGGAGGAAAAGTCTTATGGGGGACCTGGGGTTGTTTAACCTGGAGAAAGGAGGCCAAGGGGAGACCTTATCGCTATTAACAAATGCCTGAAAGGAGATTATAGCCAGGTGAGCATTGGTCTCTTCTCCCAAGCAACAAGTGATAGGACGAGAGGAAATGGCCTCAACTCGTGCCAGGGGAGGTTCGGATTGAATATTAGAAAAAAATTCTTCACCAAAAGAGTGGTCAAACAGGCTGCCCAGGGAAGTGGTGGAGTCACCACTCCTGAAGGTATTTAAGACATGTGGATGTGGTGCTTAGGGAGATGGTTTAATGGTGGACTTGGCAGTGTTAGGTTAAGGGTTGGACTCGATGATCTTAAAGTTCCTTTCCAACCTAAATGATTCTGTGATTCTATGATTTCCTGAAGCCCACACAGCAGAATGTAAACAGAACTAAATATCTGGTGTTACAGATATCTGATACTTTTAACACAATACTTACTGACTTCTTGCTCTCTCTTCTGTATTCAGACTTCTTTATTTTTGTAACAGCAAGGGAAGTGCTAAATATGAGAGATCTTACCTTGGAAAAATGCTTTGAACCTCTCCCACTCCTCCAACAAAAAAACTTTTCTCAACTAAGCTCTTTTATCACCGTTGAATTTACATATCTATTTTAACCTACAATATGGTCAAGTATTTCACATTATATATTATAGGTAAAATGTCACATTTGTATCATTTCTGTAGCAGCAGCATCATTACAGTCATAATGCTATGCCAGCTTCAAAAGATTTGTGATGAAAATCGTCTGATCACATAGATGTCCAAACAAGACACTCAGTGGTAAAACAGCTCCATTACTGATGCTATGAGCCTTTATTTGTTATACTAGGGGCTTTGTTATTTGATTGTGTCTTAAAAATCTAGTCCTTTTCTCCCTCTAAAAGGCAAATTTTGCTTATTTAAAGTCAGGTGAGTTCAGCTATTCATTTCATAGCATGATTTACTAACTGGGCTATATATACAAACAAAAGGAAAGGAAAACATGATCATAAGATGCAAGTCCTAAGTCTTTGCTGCTGCCAAATCCTACAACCTGAGAAACAAGCTACTTCACCCTTAGGAAAGACAGGAGCACACACATCAACAGTTACTGCTGGCTTTCCACCTGTACATTCACAGATAGTGGTGTTGTAGACAGTAACCAACTGCATAAAACACAGGCAGGTGTGTAATGGTCAAAAACTGCAGGCACTTTGCATGTCATCATTAACTTCCTCCTATTACCTGTAAAAGAGACAATTAATTCATCTCTATATCCATGAGACTGTTTTCCCTGTTAAATCTTTACACAGCTAAAAAGAAAGTAAAAACCTGTTACACACTTAATTGCTGTTCTCCTCTGTTAATTAAAAGAATGGTTAATTCTATTTTTAATGTTTATGACAAAGCAAAAGCAAGTGACAAATGAAATGTATCCTATGCTAAATTTTTCAAAGTAATGAAAAAAGTCTGATCTTTCCTGATGTTAAAATGCCCCTTTACTAAAATATATATTCCACCAGTTATTTAGAGTGACATTTTGTTAAAAATAAAGCTTAATTCTACTATTGATTCAAACAGAACCACAGTCAGGCCCCAGCTCTTTTAGTGCCTTGGAGGAAAAAAAGTATTTTGCAGCTCTTACAAATCTTTATTTCTAATCTGTTAACTCTTTGAAGCAGTACAGCTGTTCGTTCATAGACAGTATCTATTTGTGGGTTAAACAGACAAAAGATGACCACTCAACCCAAACAATCCAATATTCCATTTTCTATTTTTAAAATTTCAATTTAAATATAGATGGAGTTTTTTATCTCATCAAAAATATCTGAAAGCCTCTAGCTTCTTTCATATGAGTATACAACTTCACAGACAGCAAAATTGTGATATATTTACAATCCATAGAAATCTTAAATGGATGACTTCTTTAAGGCGTTACAAATTACTATTAAGTATTTTGTTGTGGTTTGAGGAGCTATTGAAACAGAAAACCTGCAGCTTACTGTGTCTAATTGCAAATCACTTTACCCCCAAAGCTTTTTGTTATTAATTTTTAAAATCTTAAGTATGATACATTGCGTAATATAACTACGCTTGTGTTAAGTGTTGGTGTTTTCCATAATACCTTAGGAAATTGCATTAAAAAGTAATTATTTTTGCTCTGATTACTAAACAGTTTTGTACCAGTCATGCAAATAAGAACACAACAAGCCTTATGAGTATTCATTAACAATTATTTGTTTAAGGTATTAATTTCAAAATAAATATTTGTGAACCCATATTTTATTTATTCATATGGGGAATAAATATTCAATGGGAATATGCAAAGGAATAGCATGCTGGCAATGATTTTTTTAGTTTGTATTTAATTTATGTGACATTATAAACAATAAACACTTACAGAATATGTTTGCACTGATCGCATTTGCATTCACTCCCACGCTTACTGCTGACATGAAGAGACTTACAGGTATAGTGGATTTGTAGATTTGTTTGAGTTTATATCACTTTTCTGGAAAAAAATAAGCAGACAAGTGAAAAAGGAAAAAATAATATTTGTCTGCAGGGCTATTAAAAAGATTCATATTTCTAGTGTACATTACTGTAAACTTTGTTGACCTTGTATATATGAATAACTCAAGAGAATGCAGTTGTATTTTTTCAGGTCAGTGTAACATAGGTGCAGAACTTTGCCAGTGTTCATGTGTCATTTGAACATGTCCAGTCATAACATGACCGTGAAATGAAGCAAGTCTATTTTTATAATTTTAAAATTTGAGGAAACTAGAACGTCCAGTACATCCAGAGACCTGTAAAAAGTACTGGAAATTGCAAACAGTTGTGGTCAAACGCTATTACTGAACAAACCAGCCCAATCCGTTTTGGTCTCAACTAACGGTTCAAATGGTTTTGAGGTGAAGTCATGCATTGCCCAATGACATCTGGCAAACTTAAGTAATGTGTTCTAGTTGTATCTAGGCCAAGATAACTTGATCTTTAGTTACCCTAGCCTGTTCATCATTCCCTAGAGTTAAACTATTTTGTTTTTAAGCACATCACAGAGAGCCTGAGTTGCAGTTTGTTCAGGTACTTCATAACCTTATTACCTTTTCATAATTTACTATAAATAACAGGTGTTGTCTGTGCTTTTACACTTTATAGAGATCTGACTCTCCTTCTACTGTCCTGAATCTTTTTGTGAAACAGGAAACAGAGGTGGCTGAATGTTAACAGGTGGTAAATGAGTATACCTCAAACAGCATCCAGTTAGTAGCAAGGTGGTCAGGGCTGGTCCCTGTAATTAAAAGGTTCACCTCCTACATTCTCATATACAATGTTCATGCACCAACAGGTATTTGTGTACTTTGTAGTGGTTTATGTATATTTTGTATCACATGCACATGACCTTCCCTCTTGTTATCAATGCTGCTTACTGTATCACATGGCAAAGGCACTTTTTAGGACTGGTAGGACTGGTGTGTGATGGCAGTGTTGCATCTCCTATTCATTGATATGGAGAAGCACCCTTTCAGAAATCTGTCCATGGATGACCTGTGTATCATCACTTCAAATCAAGAGCACTATTAAAAAAAACATGTATTCTTGCAGTGTCTGGGTAATCCATACTGAAGAAGTACGTGAGAGAGAACTGAGAGTGCTATGTAAGGAAGTTAGAGAGACAACTGTGGCCATGAAATCCTCTTTATTTCACATGCTCACCATTAAAGAACAAGAGAAGAAAATTCAACTGGAGCCTGACCCACTATATACACATCTGGGACTGATTTCGTCCCTGAGTTTTCAAAAAGGCTTCTGAAGAAGCAGAAACTAGATGGTCCTGAGCACCTCTTTGCTGAAAGCAGTGTTGCTCAAGGTTCACCATCAGCAGAAACATCAGATGCTTCTTGCATTCTCTCCCCACTTAGTTGTACTCTCCTCTAGTATATAACTCCAAGACATGCACTCAGTTGCTAAAATCCTTACCTAGTTGAATGAGCTCTTGTGATTAGCACTCTTGGTATATACAATAGTAGGTATAGCAAAAGGGTATTAAAAATATGTTAAACTGCAGGGTACCACAGGAAATCTGGAAACTTCTGTGGCTTTTAAGTGTCAACAGATGGCACAGAGCGACCTACTTTGTGATAAATAAATAAAAAAAAAAGAGAGGCTAAAGTTGTTCTGGCAGGGAGGGCCTGTGCTAGTACTGGGAAGCTGCAGTGCCTGTGGAGTGCGGGGGACTGACAATGGGGTGTCTCGAGGCTGCCAGCTGCCTTTGCAGCCCAGGCATCATTAGTATGTGTTGGCTGTTCTGTAGCCTACTCAATATGTGCTGGTAATATTAATCTGGGTTCCCTAGCAGCAGGTGCCTCTATCATAAGGCTTTCCAGCATGATTACTTTGCAGATTGGCAGAAAGTCCAAGGTTTGAGTGAGTCGACAGAGCAAAATTAGATTTCCAACCCTAGCAATGTATTTGCTGGAGTCAGGCTGGGTATTGAATTTACACTTTTTACATGTAACAGATTCTTAACAAAAAATGACTTAATTCTACAAAGAAAAAAACACAGCCCAGTACTTTCAATGAGCACCATAGACATAAAAGTAATTGTCAGACTTTTCCACTCTCTGCTTATAGTTGCTTTAAGGTATACACCATTTATTAGTACCACTGCTAATTTCAATGGGAAAATATCTAAACTGTGTTATTCCGATAACAGCAAGTGTCCTCACTCTCCTTGCCAGCTCTATTGTGAATTCCATCTTTTTTTAATATTGTATCTGGCTTTTTCTAGAACTTTCCTTAAACAAAGAACACATAAATCTTTCCAAAAGTATAAAGATAAATTAAACTTGGATAAAATTTTATACCATGAGACACAATGTACAGACAGGTACAGACAGTACTTTACTGAGCTCTACTTGTTGAGTTACATGGTCGTGAAACTCATGGTACCAGCATGTATTCACTTGATTTTATGGACAGCTAATGCAAAACTATTATTTGCCACCTGGCAAGCAGAATGAGTTATCTTAAGCCTGCTGAGCATCCTGTTTGTAGAACAATATAACAAATTACTTATCCAGTATGGATCATTTAGTTTTTCTGATGTGTTCAAATTTTTACAATTTAAATCCATATAAACATTCAGTTCAGTTATGAGCGTATGTGTTTGGCTGCCTGTGTGTAACATAAGGATATGCTTTCCCACCAATCTGGGACAGACTCTCTCAAGGGATATGAGGCTAAATATCAATTTGTTTTTAGATGACAACTGCAGAATTAAAACACTTTAACACAAGCTCCATTGTGACTTTTAATCCCTCCAGCTCATTCTTAAACAATTTATACCTTTCAGACCTTTTAACTCAATGTGCAGAAAACTGGGACAGATTGATGACAAAGCTTTCCCAAACCATTAGCTTTATGAAGCTATATTTAAACTGACAAGGAGAATTCTGCATGACGGAAAGAGGCTAAAGGCACTTGGTTATCCAACCCACTGCCAGGCTCCATTTCAGATGATCAGAATTGACCCTGAGTAACCTGGTATGACCCTGTAGCTGCCCCTGCTGTGTGCAGAAAGATGGGCCGGAGGACTCCTGAGGTTCCTTCCAGCCTGCACTACCTTATGGTCAGCTATTGGGAACTACCATTTGCATTAGACTTCAATATGGTGACCTTTAGCAAAGTGATTTTTCTGGAATGCTAAAGGCAGTTTCCAAACCTCCTAACTTTACGTAAACAGTGCAGATGGAGACTAGCAGATAAACCTTCAGCCCTTCCCCATGGTATTGGTATTCAGCTTCCATGAGAAGCATCTCAGATATGCCACCTCGGAACCACATACCTCCTTGAAGAAGATATTATTTCCTCAAGTAACTTATACCTATCCTCAAAATATACATCTCATGTCCTGCAACAGCTGTGACAGCTCTTTTTGCTCCTTCATTTACTACAAACCTTCAGCTATGGCTGCTGGAGTCCTCAGGGAGCCACACGGGCACTGCAGCTATGTTTTGCTTTACATGTTATGCACAGACTTTACCACCAAGCAAGCAAAAATCCTCACTGACCACCCATGACAGCAGCACTGACATGACCTCCTTGGCTAGGGAGGGTTAGAGACCATGAAGAGTTCACAGGTAGATGGCCTGCAGCACACAACGTGTTTCTTCCTGCCTTGAAAGACTACAACAAACAGTCCTTTGCATCAGTGTGTGCTGCATTGAGGTGATGGTGGAGAAAAAACACACCCTTCTCACAGGGCAGATCTTGCCCTAGTCTGTGGGGTGGCCACTATCTGTCACATTTGTCTCCTTAGTTCCATTTTTGGGATGAAAACTATAGAGGCGGGGAATGAATATGATGCAGGTGTATGTAGAGTTTATGGAGAAATTATTAGTTACTTCATGGCTAATGTCCAAACTTGGATGTTTGGCAAGGACCCGAGCAGACAGGTTAAGTATGTGCTTCATTTTGTTATGAGTTTTCACATCAGTAACTCCACTCGCTAATAGAAAAAATAAGCATGTGTGAAAGTGTCCATAGAGTCAAGCCTTAGACCTTACAGTGACATTTTCTGAGACTGATTGCACATGGTGTGCAATTTTTGCACTCGTTTTCTCTCAGAAATGCCTCTCCCAGCATTTTGAATGCCCTCTCCTGGGTACGGCAGAAGCCCTGCTGTGTGGACAGGAGACTCACACTCCATTAAGAGGCCAGGGCAGGAGACCCATCTGGGGATGTGGTAGAGATCCCAAGTGAGGGCAACTTTGTCTCATTCAGTATCGTAAGGGATTAAATCATTAATGAAACTTTATTTAGCTTCATAGCTAAGACGGCCCTATTTTTTCATTGTTATGTATTTCCTTTGCTTTTAGCTCCTGCAGATTCTGTCTCATACAGGAATATTCAGTTTATGTGCAGGATGTAAAAAAGGTCTTATTAAATTACTTTGAACAAAGGCCTAGATTTACAAAAAATATGTCTACATAATTTATTCAAAGGAGACAGTAGGGGTAATAGAGTCTCTAGAATGTTTTCTTCTGTGTATTACTCTGATGATATCATTTGGCTCACAGTAATATTTTTTATTCTTCATGTGACTAATTTTGTAGTACAAATCCAGAGCTGTCAGACTGCAGAAATTTGAATGCAAAGAAACACCAAAAAATGATGTTGTGTGGTACATAAACATGAGACCAAGCTACTCCAAAAAACTTAAATAGGTTTCAAAATGGAAAGCATATGAACACTGTTCACAGAATTGACAAGATAGCTCAAGGATGCATGCCTAACATGTAAATTCTGCAATAAAAAAATACTGTACTTAGTATTTCTCTTGGTATTTCATTTGAAGAGGAAGTCCTCCTCTCATAACTCTAAGTTTGGGCTTACATTTAAGTCTTTCAACTGATAAGAGAAAATTTCACCTGACACAGTGGTGCTACAAGAACTCCATTAAATCAAAATGATGCTTCATGTGAGGAAGCAGTGTACAAGGAGGACTTCAGTTCCTGACGTTCTGTGCCTAGGTGATGTTTAAGTGCCAATGACATTGAAGCAATGTCACGAGTGCCCCTAGAACAGAACTAAGGCTAAAGTGTCAAGCCTTGCAAAAACTGTCAAAAGATTTGCCAATTCCAAAAAATATCTAATTTGGCAACAGTTCAGGCTGAGTAAGTCTGAAATGTGATCCATGCTCTGAACTTCAGTTACCATCTCCCAGTAAGATGAACAGTCAGGCTAGTTCCACACAGTACTGTTATAACCTTGTGTTAAGCATAGTGAAAAGTGATGCACAGGCATCTCATATAGAAACTCTAATAAGTCAAAATTCACTAAAATTTGTATTTATGCATATAAAGTCATATTTTACTGTAATGAAACCTTGCACGTATCTGAACACACCCATTTGCATATTGCTAAATGGTATCTTCATTATAATATAACTGTTTAGAAAGGATGTTGCATTAGAAGGCAAACATCTATACATTGGAAAAGAATTTGTCCCAGGAGCAGTTTTTATACTTAACCTCACCTTGCTTTTGACAAACTGTATAATTATTTTGCAGGAAAATAAGGAATATTGGACTCTTCTTTGGTTAAAAGTATTAAGGACATTTAATAAACTGTAGGGTTTTTATTTTTTCCAATGTAACGAAGGATTTTCATGCATGATAACATATGCCTTTGAACTGAAATGTGTTGATCAGGGCGGTGTTGGTTACACAGTATGTGCACAGTCCAGTAATGCAGTTTGATTAGTTCTAACTTCATATAGAGTGAGATGGTATGTAAAAAATAACTTGATTTCAACAGTTACGATGCTTCTAACAAAAAAGGGACTTTGAAAGGACTCATTCTTTTTTCTTAGATATATTTGCCAATCGAGTCTTGCTTTCTTTATGCCATATAGGTTTCCTGTACATTCATGTAGCAGCCGATCTTTTTTAAAACAGATTTGTCACTTAACAGATGTCTAATATATGAAAGGTACTACTGCAAAATATCACTGAAGCTAAAATCCAGCAGGTCTGAAAAGTATTGCCATTTATAACGATGAATACCATAATTAAACAAATTTATTACAGAAATTTATAAAAAGAGGAGTTTGAAGGAGAAATGAAAAACATCAGACTTTATACCACTCTCTTGGAGCTTAGAGGAGATTTCTTTGGAGGTAAATGACCTGATACCTATCTCCTTTGCGCTGTGACTGGGTTAGTACTGACAATGAGCGGTACCAGCCTAGAAAAAACAGCGATGTTCTAAGAAACAGAATTTAGAATCTCCTCCCAATCTGTAAAAAATCATTGCCAGAAATGAACACGCCTCTTTCTGTTTGCTGACTGCTAATCTGAGGCTAAGTTTAGATGCAGTTGTCTAAGTTTTAGACCTTCTGTTTATGGGATATTCTGCACTGTGTATCCTGTGAGAAAAACACAGAATAGAGAGTGACAACATACATTTTCACTCCTAGTTATTGCAATTTCCTCCAAAGTTCTTAAGTTCACAGTAGGAAGTATGTTGTTCCATATTTTTAAAACCCCAGGGACATGGTAATTTATGTCATAAGTTTGTGTTTTACAACATACACTATCTGCCAAAAGCGCACCGGATGTTTTCTTTTAGGAATGAAAATTTCCTGCCTAATCCACTTTATCTTAATCTTCCAGCTCTCTTTTTGGTAACAAGCAGAAGGAAAAAAATTAACTTTTTTCCTTCCCATTTGCAATTTTTTTAGTGTTCTAATGCAACAGTACAACAATGATTCAACAATATTTTTATGTAATGAATTACTGCCTGATGTTCACTTAAAATAAATGTATTACACTGAGCCACGCATAACAGATTCAGCTGTGTTTTCCATCTGCAGGGCCTTTCCCCAAAACTGCCTGATGACATCCCATAGATTATTCTGACTCATTGAGATCTCACAAAGCCTCTGCCTAACGCAGGTATTAGCAACAGCAGATATTAGCAGCGGACATCAACTCAGTGAAGCAGCACAGTAAAGCAGATGAGAGGGAATTTTTAAGGGTGGTTGCGTCTGCATGTGAACTAATGAAAAATAAATACAGGGAAGGATTGGTTTAATCTGTTTACATAACTCACTTAAAATTAACTTGCAATTAGGCCCTCACCAGGAATTACTCTGTGATTATACCCTCCAGCTACCCAATACATGCATGGGTTCCAAGCAAGGCTGTAATGAGTGGTGATGGGCTGCTGCTCCCAAATGGGTCCTTTCCAGGTCATCACTGTGCAATGCCACAGCAAGGCACAAGAGGGAACCCGACCTGTTCCCTGCGAGGCCTTGGCACTGGACTTGCCCTACTACTCACTTACTTGGAGCTTTACTTTAAGTTATATGCGTATGCATACTTAAAGCTATATGACTAGGCTTTAAAAACACCTGCCTCAGTAACTCCGTCTGGTAACCAAGTGTACCAGTGTTCTTTCATATCACGCAGGCACATGATGCCTTTCGTCTTTTTATATTAGCAGTAATGTAGTTTTTTTAGCTTTCTCTCTCTTAATTCTTTTCTTTACTTTCCTCATCATTTCTATGTCTACAGGATTTCAACACTCTGTAAGTTAACAAAAAAATTACTGAATGTGCTCTGGTTAATAGTGGGTGTGTGGAAAACATTCCCTGCATTTCTGGCAAGAAAGTGACTTGGGAGTAGGAAATTATGGAAGGGTGGAGACCTGCTAGATGTCCTTACATGGGGAGGTCAGGGGTTGCTGGCTGTAACTGAGAGAGACAACATGGAGAAAGGTTTCTAAGTGAGCAAAGAACTCCTTCCTTTGGTCATCATGTATTGGC
The DNA here is from genome assembly GCA_033556795.1 of Tapera naevia. Lineage (NCBI taxonomy): Eukaryota > Metazoa > Chordata > Aves > Cuculiformes > Neomorphidae > Tapera > Tapera naevia. The sequence continues at coordinate 9,908 of JAUMJJ010000014.1, read as the reverse complement.
TTCCTGTTCCTTCACCTTCTTCTGTATCTTATGGCTGCCTAAAGGGAAAGCATGACCCTTCACCCTCCTTAAGGCTCAGCCCGCGTAAACATCTCTGTTGAAAGTACTGTTAAAAGAAAGCAAAGCCCTTCCTAACAAAATTGTGACTAAGCAGGCATTTGGATCAACACTGCAAGACTGGATCAAGATTATTGTTACCTTCCCCCCACATCTTGACATCGTGTCCCCACAGTACTTGAAAAGTAGGGCATGTTTGTGTTAAAAATGGTATAAAGATGCAACAGTATGTAACAGCGTGAGTTATCAGTTACAACAGCAATATGGGTTAACTCTTCAGTGTTGCCGCAGTAGGAAGGAATAAAACCAGCCTATCTTGCCTGTACAGACATTTCTGTGTCATCTCAGGGACATTGCGGTGTGGAGGTTGCTTTTTCACAGCATGCTCCTTTTGGGGTAATGGAGGGAAAATCCTTTTTTTTTTGGAAACTGTCGTTTTTGAATGCTCTAAGATACGCGTATGTTGCCAACAAATCTGGCATGCTTCACAGGATTACAGAAGATGGTGACTACATAATCCAAATGAGGGGGTCACCAGAAGTGGGGGTTCTTTCCTGACCTCTCCCCTGACCCCCGCACTTCCTAAAGGCAGAAGTTTCAATGAACGTGTTTCTTGTTCATTCTTGTGCACCGAGCTATGGCTTTCCAAAGCTTTGACATTTATCCCAGACAGCAAAGTAGTCAGAAAAATAAAAAAAGTAAAAGAAATAAAATTTCTGTATTGAAGAATAAAGATTTTAAATGAAAAGTCATTAAAATAGGAATTTAATTCTGCACAGGCATAGCTAGTTGATAATGCTTATCTGTGTGGACAAAGTGTTGCCATTTTCTCTTTATGGAAATTAATATATACAGCAAGACGTCCTACGATAGCTATTGAATTTTAGCAGTATTACTATCAATTTCAAATTCTACCCTTGGCCAAAATGGGAGGAAACTGCAGATTCTATGTTAAAGCCTTTGGGACATTTTTTTTTTATTTATGCAGAGAGGCACTTATTAACTCTGCCATGGTACCCAAGGGAAAGCAGCCCTTGTAGGTGCTGAACCACTCTGGTATCTGGTGATGAATTAACAAAGGAACATAAACAATAAAACCCTCTGAAAGCAGGAGACTGTAAACTCTCACCTTAAATCACTTAGGACACAAACAGATTGGAAACATACAACTAACCAGTGAACTATTACTGAATGTGCAGAAAGGCACTGTCCTACAAGTGGGAGGCTGAGAAGAGGGATTTTGGACACATGCAAGCAGTCTGTACTTGTGATACGCTCTTCAACAGTAGACCTGGCTTGGGAAATTAGATAAAAAGCTTTGCTTCCTGTATCTCAGAGCTGCAGATTGAGTTTATATTTTTTTGGCATGTCCTGCTACCAATATATAGCCCAGATCAGACCTCTGATATTTCCTATCTCTGGGAAAACAATCTTTAAACTCTAATTTTTGGGCAATTTGAGCTGTGTTTGGCAAATGAATTCCATGGAATCTCTCTGGGCCAGCTCATCAGAGTAATTTCCAGCCCTCCAGGGTATGAAGTGGGGTCTGTTACAGTTATTGAGACAGTGCTACATTATTGCCACGTCAATTCATACCATGTTGAGAGGAGAACTCTCTAGAGAATTATTGGATCTTGTAAAAATCTATCTGTCCTTCAGAAAAAATACCTTTTTGTTTGCAGGACATGGATGCTGAACACAGCAGATACATGTGGCATATTTTCAAATTGATTTTTCAGGCAAAACAAATTCCATGTGAGAACATCTGCGAGGAAGTTAGGGAAACTGAGAATGATTAAATGTGTTTAGCGGGAAATACAAGAAAAGAGAAACTCACAGCTGCAGTGAAAAGAAAACAGATAGCTGGGGAAGGTGATGGGAAGGCACGAGGTCTTAAGAGGGACTGGCAGGTGGTAGAGAGAGACTGGGTCACTCATGACCTTCATCTTCTGTTCTCCTGTAGGAAGATCCTCTCTCTTGGGAGAGACTGCACCTCCTTTTGTCTTCCAGGGTCTAAAGAGAGCCTAATGATAATGCAAATGTAACCTCAGAAACTACAAGGATACTTTGCACACCCATGGCCCTCTCAGCCAGCTGCTGGTCGCAGCATGTTTGCGCAGCAGTGGAAAGCAGCAGCCAACAGGCAGAAACTTCTGGCTTACCAGCCTTCCCATTGCTGGCTGTGGGGAGAGGATAGAAAGGATGAGTTGAAAATTATAGTGGTGAGTAGAGATTATATATTGTACCAAAGGGTCAAAAGCAGAGGTGGAGAAAAGTATGAGTCATCTTTCATGTGCGTATCACTAAAGCTGTCATGTAATAAAACTGTACACAACACAAAACCTAAACACAGCCTGATTTATCTCACCAGCCCTATTAATGACTACAAATGCCAAACATTTCAAAGCAGAACATTATATTCATTGCATTTTAACATACTAGACAGTGGGATGAGGAAAACTTGCAGATCACTCAGTAACTGCGTGAACTACCGAAGGAAAAATCTGGCTGGAACTCCAGAAACTGTTGTTCTCTTCCTGGAATAACGAACAGCCTGCTGAGTGATCTTACGTACACTAGTTTACTTCTGTAGGCCTGTTTTTCCAGCTCTAAAACATGAAGGCTGCTACCACACATGTACCTACTTTATCTGACCACTTCTAAAAACCTGTGGAAACCTGAGAGCAGTAAGTGCTTGTGCAGTACCTAAAGCAGTGCTAGGTGTTAAGAATGCTGTGCCAAGTTGAAATTTCTAGTCATAAATAATAGGTACTGCTTGGACAGAGAAAATGTCAGTCACAAGACCTGGCAGCTCATGCTGTCTTTGCCCAGATGGTCCCAGTCAAGAACTGGTAGCAAATTGCATTTCATCTAGTCATAAAGTTCCCTAAATTTGCACTAACATCAGATATTTTGGGAGGTACTTTTCTCTTGCAGTATCTTTCCCTCGTACATAATTCAATGGTGACATCTACGCTATTTCTCTCTTACCCTTTAATTGACTTAGTTGTTTTAGGTTTTTTTTCTACCTGTCTCATCAATTTGTTTTCCTTATTGCTCCAATACAAATCTGTATAAGTGCTTTGTTTGGTGGTTGCACACAAAATTTGGACAAGGTCCTCATGAATTCCTACAATGACCTATCAATATTCTAGATATGACAACATGCAATTTCTGGATATTCTGATGCTGCGAATGCAACTTGCAAAAGCTTCATGATATATATATATATACAAGCAAATTACAGATCTCTCTATATATATATATTATTTTGCAGCGTTACAGGCTCAGGGAAGAATGGCTGGAGAGTTGCCTGGCAGAGAAGGACCTGGGGGTGTCTGTTGACAGGCGGCTGAATATGAGCCAGCAGTGTGCCCAGGTGGCTAAGAAGGCCAATGGCATTTTGGCTTGTATCAGAAACAGCGTGGCCAGCAGGACTAGGGATGTGACTGTGCCCCTGTAAGTGGCACTGGTGAGGTCACACCTTGAGTACTGTGTGCAGTTTTGGGCCCCTCAGTACAAGAACATTGAGGTGCTGGAGCATGTGCAAAGAGCAATGAGGCTGGTGAAGGGGCTGGAGAACAAGTCCTATGAGGAATGGCTGAGGGAGCTGGGGTTGTTCAGCCTGGAGAAGAGGAGGCTGAGGGCAGACCTCATCGCTGTCTACAACTGCCTGGAAGGAGGTTGTGGCGAGGCGGGTGCTGGTCTCTTCTCACAAGTGACAGGCAGTAGAATGAGAGGAAATGGCCATAAGTTGCACCAGGGGAGGTTCAGATTAGACATCAGGAAAAATTTCTTCACTGAAAGGGTGGTCAGGCACTGGCACAACTGCCCAGGGAGGTGGTTGAGTTGCCATCCCTGGAGGTATTTAAAAGGCAGTTTCTTAGGGAGATGGTTTAGTAAGAGGACAGGTATGGTTGGACTTGATGATCTCAGAGGTCTTTCCAACCAGATGATTCTATGATTTTAAGTAAGGGCGCACCTTATTCTTTCTTGTACAGCTATGTCACCAGGCAATAAAGAATGCAAGATTCAGGTGATGAGATAAAACAAAAGGAAGGGTTGACTCTATATACTAAGCCCTTTATTAAATGTAGCTCTAGGTCTTGTTTCAGGGATTAAAACCAAAAATAAATGATATTTTGATGACCATTGCTATCACCACTTACAGGACATTTGCAAATTAAGGTTCATAGACCTACCTGATGAAAGCACACTGTTTCATTAAAGAAGCAAATGACATCTTTCAAAGAAATGGCATCTCCTCAAAACTTTATGCTTCATGACCTTAAGAATGGCAAAATAGAACAATGATTATACCGCTTCTTGAAATACATACAGCCATACACTGAACTACCACAAAATTATTAGGAAAGTCCTATAAATACAAGAGAAGTCTTTGATCCTAGAATACTTATCTTTCTGGTATAAATTGCAGCAATCACACCAGTTTGTTCACCAGTGGCACAGTGTAAGTACATGTAACCAGTGTAATTCTCAAACTGAAAACAACGGTTTATGAACCACTTGGACTAAATGACTGCATCTGCCACTCACAAGCCTGAATATGTGTTACTTGTAGCAATTAATGTCACTGCACTAGCCTTAAACAGAAGTACCAATGCAGCACTTCCAACGGAGTCAGGACTTTGTAACATCTAAAGGCCTGTTTTCTGGGAGATAAATAAGTGAGATTTTGTCATCTTGTGGGGAAAAAAAAGTTAGGAAGTTGGAGAGAAATGCTGACTTCAACACAGGGGAAGAAGTACCTCTGCTAGGAAGTGTTTGCTGTGCAATTTAGCTCCTGGGTATTTTTTCTTATATGTAGCTGAATTCTTAACCTTCCTGTCTTAGCTCTGATAACATTATTCTACATTCTCAAGGCAAAACAAAAAGTTCAGAGTCTCTACATTGCTGATAACATTCTGTTGCTCAACTTCAGTACAGTAGGGTCATTTTATTAGAGAATGTATTTCTCCTTAATTGACGGATGCTCCCTTTGGCTTTTCTATTGAATCAGCAACTAAAAATTTGCTGTTATCAAAAATATTTAACACTGTGATTACTGTTCAAGAAGGTAGCATCTATTTTTAACAGTAAACGTTAGCATTTTTGCAAACGTTCTCTTTTACTTACTTACCATCTAGCCTCTTTAGGGGAAGGGCCACCCTATGCATAACATTAAACCTTAGAAACTTCAACAGAAAATAATTCCCCTTAAGCAGTTGTTAGTCAGACATATATTATGAAAAAAATAAACACATCATGTAATTGAAATTTTTCAAAGAGTTCAAGGAGTTGTAGAATAAAATAATGTGTTTAACTGTATGACAGAAGTGTCATGACTTCCTATGCAGAAATAAAGCCAAACATTTCAAAATTTACAATGAAAACCGATCAATAATCTTCAGGCTTGATATAATCCTTAGGCTGCATATTTGATCCCACACCTGGGTAAAGCAGAAAAAAATCCTGAAGTGTGCTACATATCAAATCCTTTATAATACAAACCCTTCAAAAATAATCTCAGAAAATAGAACAACTGCTTAAAATGGCACTACCTGGATGAAATATTAATCAGCTGAAATAAAATTCAATTTATGGAAAAAGTAACAGCCTAATATACAGACTATTTAAGAATTTAGCAGCATCTCTGAAGAGCTACTGGTGTAATAGAGTTCAACCTGCACGCAGGATTTCTAGCTCCTGTTGCGTTAGGAGACAGAAGCATTTTAACTTTAGCAGAGCACCAAGCCAACCATTATTAATGAAGCTGTCTGATGGTTTGAAATTTAGCCACGCATGAAAATCCAACAACAGATATCCTGCACTCCATGAAAGCTAATTTTTCAGGACCGTTACCATATGACATTTAACTGTTAAAAAGTAAGCTTGTAGTTAACTCGCACAGTTGATTCCACTGCAGTCCTGCATAGCATTACACTGAAGGTTTTAAACAGATTGTCATTATATCTAACCAAAATGCAATACATTGTTTCCTTACTCTGATTTGTTAAGCAATTTATTTAATTCCTCCACAGCAAACACATGAGCATCTCATGATAACACATCCACTAAGTTTGTTAATTTTCTTCCTTAAAGGCTGTTCACTTCAACAGATTTTATACTATGCTACTACAAAGAAGTCTTCCAAACATGACTCTAACGTTTTCCTTTCATTTCCTGGCTCAGAGCTCAAAGAACAATGCCTTGCCTTAGGGAACTGGGATGAGCAACCTGGCAAAGTGAGGTAAACCTTTAAAGTGAAAAATCCTATAAGAAAATACTGTAGAAAGCAAAAGGAAAAAAATATGGGAAAAGGACAAATTAAGTGCAGAATGTGGTCCTAAGAGCTGACAACCTCCCAATTTTTCAGGTGAAGTTGGAGCGCATATTGCACGTATACCTAGTTTTCTAATCCAGTCCATTGACCAGGAAGAGACTCAATTCAAAGATTTTAGGATGATGCTATACACATTAAGTGCCCCAACACTTCTGACAGATCATAACAGGACCAGTGATACAAACATAGATTATCATAAACTAAATAAGCTTTGGATTTTTTTTCAGCATTTGAAAAGACCAGATGAAATAGTTTTCTTATCCTGAAAACCTTTATGGTCCAGCAAGGTACCGAAAATTTTATATTTTCAAGACTTCAGAAGACTCATGTAAGACTGCTTTAAACAAAGTGGCTGAGGAGTTAAGAACTAACGGCAATCACACTTAATGAATTTTGTAATCCCCAGGAATGTGTCGGCAAATCAGGGTAGAAACAAAAAGCTGTTTGGTAAATTTTTTGTAGGATCTGAGTTTGCATTCAAACTTTGTAATTTGATGTCAGCTCCAAGGTGCAGGGATGAAAAGGCTGATACTAACAAGAGATAACAATCAGAGAGAAAAAGGAAGTCTGCTTTCCAATAATGCCAACCTGCATGGCTTATGGAAAACAGTGCTTGTCAAGCTAGTTATCAAAGATTTAGTTCAGATGACAGAATTAACCATTGCTTAAAGCTATGGGGAATTTCTAAAGACATTTTCCTTTGCACCTGACAACATTCAGGCATAAGAAAAAAAGGAGAATGAAAATGAAAGGCACAATGGCAGACCAACACAGCACACACGAAATGTAGTAAGCTGGGACTGCTTGACTTTGCCCTGATTACTAAAAAAAAATTCAAAAAGAAGATTTTATTTCATTTTTCAGAAGACAAGCTAGGACATGCTAAATTATGGAGTATTTAGATTAGGCAACAAACTGGGCTGCTGACGCCATACATTTACCTCGAGGTGGTCCCATCATTAATCAAATAATACAGGTCTCTTTTGCAAGACGGTGAAGCTGGAAGTCTTTGGGGCAGACCAGAAATTTTCTATGAACTCTTTGTTTAGAACATGTGTGAACAGCCTAATAGCAATACATTTTTTTCTACGTGATTAATTTCTACAAATGGAACAAACATATGCTCCCTTAGCTTTTGACCAATCTCATTTGAGGGCCATGCTAATGACTACTGCCAATTTACACGCATGGAATGAAGTGATGCTGTATTTTGGTAGCAGTAGTGCACATGGCACCAACAGTTACCATTGCCCATTCTTGATCTCTGAAACCATCATTCATGCTGAGGAACCACCTCAGCTGGGACCCAGCTGCTAGCATTTCCTTCCTACTATTCCTTCTAGGACACTAGTGCTTGGAGAATATTTTTTTTTTTCAGAGTTCAAAAAATTAAAAATGCTTTTCTATCTTATGCAAATTTCACTTATGTCCTGCTATTTAGATACCAGCTTAGTAAAACAACTGCGTATCTCTTATCTCCTCAACACACCTGACTCATCTACAGTCCAATTCCTTAAGAATCTTAGATGAGAGGAATACCATTTCCAAGACAGGTATTGGCAAGGGACAAATCTGGTGAAAAATACGAAGATTAACTTGCTCCATCCACACCTTTGTCACCGCTGTTTTTCAGTATTAACTAGTTTAATAACTACTTACATAATTGCCCAACTTTCTGGGTATCTGAATTTTCAAAACACAAAAGGGTAAGTAACCTAAAGTGACATACCACAAAGAAAACCTTCTTAAAAAGACTTGAGGAATTCATGAGCTATCAAATATCTTAGTTATCTGGATAGTCAGAAGCTCTGAAGGACAAAGTATTACTACTGATGCCACTACAGGACAATCAAGTAATTTAAGTTCACATACTTGAATTAATAGACACACAAAGAAAAACAGAGACATGCTTGAGGGGAGGCCAAATTGTTTTATTTAATTTTTTAATGACCAATTGGATTTTTGGCAGAAAGCTCTGCTCTTTTTTTTTTCATTAAGGAAATCAGCAGTGCTCAAATTGATGGGTTGGAATTTCATTCAAATTCCAGTTAATTTTAAAAAACAGGAATTCCAGATACAGTTTCCAGAGCAGAGAGTAAAACTTCACATTTGTATGAAAATTCAAGGTTTACATTTGCTTGGGACACAATGTAAAACTATTGTCAGTAGTGCATGAATAAAACATTCACATTTGATCTGGAACCTTAAAATCAGAAAGCTGTACTCTCCTTTCAAAATTTTCATTACCTTGTGCAAATCAAGTCAAGTCTTCATGTGTCAAGCACACACTTAAAATTGTCCATGTTGTATATACAAGACATCTACCATTCAGGCAGTGCAAAATACATCATTTCATAACAAAACTAAAATGTACCTCTCAAAGTATGAACAAGAATATACACATAATACATGATGTACACTATTTACACAACCATAAAAAATATAATACAAGGGTTTTTTTAACGTGATTATAAGACTTGACAGTCTTTTGCAATTTTTGTTGCAACAAGGCATGTTTTAAGTTTCCTGGATGGAGTTTTCTTTGCCAATTATTCAAGGAATCTTGGAAACTATGCTTGAACTTTTAGGAGAGTTTTCAAATGGACTGCCATCAACTCCCTGTTTTGGTCAGACGGTTCAGCTGTGCCACCCACCCAGTGGCTGGGAGGCTTCGGAAGGACACTAGGAGATGGTGGGTCACTAAATTTTGCCCCAGCGTAATTCTCTTTTTGGCTCGCTTCAGACAGGGTGATAGGTTTCTTGGACTTGGCATTTCTGAAGTTCTCTGTGTTTTTAAGTGGCTTTTTCTCCTGCTTCTGAACTATTTCCAGCGACACAGAATCCTGCCAAAAGTTCTCCATCTTTTTCACCGAGGTGATCTTTGTCAGTGGTGCGTTGCATTTACTCTTCTGCCTGTTAATCTTTGGTTGTTCACACAGATGTAAACCGTGAACCGGCTGGCCGTAGGGGACGGCAGCCTTCTCCGTCTTTCCCATCTTGTTCTTCAAGAACTGCGGAGACAAAGACCCCACGTCAACACACAAACCCTCTCCCCTCCAGGGGTGCCTCCACCAGCCCACAGTATCCCCACCGGGATAGCGGGGGAAGGCTATAACGCTAGAGCTGGCAAGAGGCTGGCTGCTTGCGCCAGCCCCTTCCTCCATGCTACCCCTATGCCTCCACATCCCCCCCTTCCCATGAGCCCCTCAGCGCCTCCCGCGGCCGCCATGGGGCGCTGCGCCGCGCGCACGTCCCGCCCAGCGCGCGCGGATGGAGAAGGAGGGGGCGCGGGGGGTGCTGGCGCGCGGCCAGCGGACTAAATACGGCTGTTGCTGGGCGCAGCAGAGCGCCCATTGGTGGCGCCGTGCAGCCAATCAGCGCCCACGATCGTCCTGCTCTCTCTTCCCCCCTCTCAACCACCACCAACCCCCTCGTCCTCCTCTCTCCCCCCCCCCCCCCCCCCGCCCCGTCTGAGCGGGTGTAACGGAAACTGCCCGCCCGCCCCCCC